>JAUIMM010000005.1:26147500-28600000 GCA_031769625.1 Taudactylus pleione | reverse complement strand
CTGCCTTTCTTTATAGAAACAAAGGCTGTTTGGCCCTGATATTAGTGAAGAATTACATTAACCTTTGGTTTGCCAGTTACTAAACCGAACACTGATTATCTTGTTTACAGTATCTCTAACTTACAGTTTACTCATAATGTAATCAATGATCATTCTAAACCGTTACATCATGTCAATATAAGATGCCAACCTACACGCTGTGATTTGCAGTGCTCTCTGGTGGTGTCTGGTGTTTCCATGAATGTTTATTATATTGGGGTGCTCGTCATGGTTACTATGATGGTTTATTGCCCACAATGTTGACTACGAGCATCCAATGGGGGCACATCACATCCACTTGTACTCAGGAGGTGATGCTCTTTACTTAATCAATTTGCTTTCGGCCGACCTCACCCCCACCATGCTGGTCAAACTCACTGTGGCAGCACACAATAGGCCCTTCATAAATTTCAGCTCCAGGCCCATGTAGTCCTTAATCTGGCACTGGATGTAGTGACTGTCTCTTTCGGGACTGTGGTATTCTTACCAAAAAATTCCTTTATACGTAAAGTCCTATTCAATTTGTATGAATCCACCTTCCACTGGAAGGGATCCATTTGAGTTGTAGGTACAAAAGATAGTCCTTTAGATGAGACTTGTGTCTCAGCCTGTGTCAAAGGTATAGCTGAGAGATTATACACTAAGGCCCTGATTCAGACCCACTCGCGAGTGGCTGTCCGCTTGCAAGTGGGTCGATGTTCTGCACTGAGCATGCGCACGACGGAGGGAGCCACGTCGTGCGCATGCGCCAGACGCGACGAGCGAAGGAAAGTCCTTCGCTCGTTGTGTCTGATCAAAGGGGCGTGCTGTCGATGTTGATTGACAGCACGCCCCCTTTGGTGGGCGTGCCGGGGGCGTGCCTCCCTGACGGGGGCGTTCCCACGGGAACGCCTCCCGTCAGAAGCCGGCCCACTGACATCACTAGTGATGTCAGTGGGAGTGATTTTGGCTCTGATAGAGCCAAAATCACTCCGGGGCTTGCGGTTGAAAAACTCAACCGCAGGCTCCGGCTCGCAGTTTCGATGGTCGCGATGGTCAAGACCATCGCGGCCATCAAACTGCACGCTCGTATAGGCTGTGGGTAGTGACCCACAGCTATACGAGCGTCCAGGAGGACGCTCCATTTTTATGGAGGGCGGCCCTCATTCAGAGCGTGCGCTCTGCTCAGAGCGTACGGCTCTGAATGAGGGCCTAAATCTGTTATTGGCGCGATGGTTTTCTTGCATTGCCTCGGTTTCTGCCCCACCCTCCTTGTCCTCTGCGCCCTCCCGAATACGGGGTATAGGTGGTGGATCGGGTTTGTAGCCCTAACGGGAGGGTTGTTGATATTGAGGTGGAAGGTTGTTGATCAGCTTCACTTGCAGAGGTACTTGACCCATCTACTTCCCTAAAATTTAGACGCTGTCTTCTGAATATAGGATTTCCAAATTTATCACCCCTGGAATTAGTGTTGTTAATCCAGGAGTAGACTCTCCGTTGTTCATAGTCTTGCTGGACTTTATGTAGTTTTTCTTTTTTGAACTGTATTAATTCAGTTTTGTATTGTTCCATTTGTTTATTAAGCTTGTCCAGCCACTGATTGTTGGTATCTTGCAGGAAGTTTGCTTTATGTGCTGTCTCAAATACTGCTAGCTTTTCTTTGGTTAAATTGAGCTCCTATGTGGATTCTTCTATAACTAGCAATATTAAATCCATAGAGCATTTGTTAAGAATGGAGATCCATTTGCGGCAAAATGTTAAATTAAATCTTCCGATTGTAGGCATGTTCCTAACCCGGAAGCCTCTGGGTATTTGTTTGTTTTTATAATAATCGGACAGACTAATGCCATGGTATAAATAATCGCATTCTCTTTGTTTAAGTCTGAGCCACTGATTGAAGAGGGCGTCTGTTGTAGGGACAGTGGTGATATCATCTAATGCCTGTTTATACAGGATAGCTTCAGCTTCAGCTTCAGAGTAACTGAATACCTCTTGGGCATCCATCTGTGCAAATTCCAATGCATGGTCCGAATCCATAGTTGCAGTAGAAATAAAATAATATTCAACTGATGATGCTTTATAATCCAATTGTTGTACTCTTGGGGGACTCTTTTAGTCATCCTCACACTGGTAAACGTTATAAAATCCAGCATGCGGTGACCTGTACTAACACACATGTCGTATATATGTTGAGCTGTCCTTGTGGTTTCGCCTATGTGGGCAAAACCCAGAGGCAGTTCAAAGAATGGTGTGAACACCTTGACAAAGGAGCTCAGTGCTCCGAAATGTTGGTATTCGCTTTGTGACACTGTTCAGTATATTTATTTGAAAACCAGTCTCCGAGTGCCGTTTTTAAGGTCGTAGCTCAGTTCAAACTGCGTGGAATCACAGGGCTTAAATATATAGAGTAAAGTGCACCAAACAGTACAAACAATAGAATTTAACTATATATTTTTTTGATCTTTTGAGGTCATAGTTCAATTCAAACTGCAATCCTTTATTTATATGGCGCCACAAGTGTTCCGCAGCGCCTTACAAAGTACATAAGCAAATAATTTGACAACTGACTTACAGTAAAAATAGGACAAGGACATGGATAATATACATTGCTATATTAGTGACCATAACACCTGGATATGCAACAGAGCGTAAGCAACCAAGTGTTAGGTGCCCTGGTGGGGGGTAAGAAGTAGGTGAAAGTAAAGTAAGGAGAAGCTCAAGAGGGTAGAGGCCCTGCTCGTAAGAGCTTACATTCTAAAGGGGAGGGGCAGACAAACAGGTGTGACACAGGTGGGGTAAACAGGGAGGAAGGAGCATGTTGCAGCAAGTTAGGATTGGAGCTGGAAGGCTTTGATGAAGTAGTGGGTCTTACATATATTATGTTGTTGAGGCTGATGGAACATTGTAAATCTGCCGTACCTACTACTATAACATCTGCTAAAGTTGTTCAAGAGCCTATTCTTATAACCAGAGACATCCCCATATCATCGCCCATTAGTGATGGGTCACTCTTTTTTACCATCTGATCATGAAAGCTATCCAAGCTCAATCTGAAATTCCAGGACTTTGGGCCTGATTCAGACCCACTCGCGAGCGGCTGTCCGCTCGCAAGTGGGTCGATGGTCTGCACTGAGCATGCGCACGACGGAGGGAGCTCCGTCGTGCGCATGCGCCAGACGCGACGAGCGAAGGAAAGTCCTTCGCTCGTTGTGTCTGATCAAAGGGGGCGTGCTGTCGATGTTGATTGACAGCACGCCCCCTTTGGTGGGCGTGCCGGGGGCGTGCCTCCCTGACGGGGGCGTTCCCAAAGGAACGCCTACCGTCAGAAGCCGGCCCACTGACATCACTAGTGATGTCAGTGGGAGTGATTTCGGCTCTGATAGAGCCAAAATCACTCCGGGCCTTGCGGTTGAAAACCTCAACCGCAGGCTCCGGCTCGCAGTTTCGATGGACGCGATGGTCACGACCATCGCGGCCATCAAACTGCACGCTCGTATAGGCTGTGGGTAGTGACCCACAGCTATACGAGCGTCCAGGAGGACGCTCCATTTTTATGGAGGGCGGCCCTCATTCAGAGCGTGCGCTCTGCTCAGAGCGTACGGCTCTGAATGAGGGCCTTTGTCCCATAGCACCCTATGCAGTTTCCATACGTTCCATGTTTACCTTTATGTCTTGCACGCTGATCTGCACCTACATTGTTACATTGTTTTGCACCTGTTTGTTTCTTATGCTAAAAATGTGAGGATGTACATGGATCTGTGTGTGTCACTGGACGTGACCTCATGTGTTTGGTCTCTGCCCTGAAAGGCTCTGATGTCAGCTCGTTACTGATTTGTTACACTTTTTTTACAGTAATATAATGCCAAGCAGTGCCCTGAATCAAGTGCATGTATACTAAAATATTTAAATATTCACGTGGTCAGAAAATCTGAACACCCCTCCTCCCTCTATATGCACTAGTATAAACTGTTGCTGCTGTCACTGGACAAACACATGGCGGAGCAGCACACTGCTACATTGACATGCTCACCTGACCTGGACACGCAAGGGACAGGCAAAATTTCATTGGGAAGTACCAAGGTGCAGCGCACAAACCGCAGCGTAACCCAGAGAAATGCAGACATCAAAATGAACCTGTAGGTTTTAAACAGAAACAGGTGTGATGTCAGCAGCAACTGCAATAAGTCCGATAGAGAGCAAGCACTGGTGTGAGGGGAGAAAGGGCCTACTGGGAAGACGGAGTAACGGGCAAGCGAGGGGCCGGTGGCACGTGAATTTCAGGCAAAGCCAGGGTTGGTGCAGCCAGAGCTGGATTAAGATTTTGGGGGGCTTGTGGCACTTTAGACTGCGGGGGCCCTAAAGAGCATAATTTAGGAAATGGGGATAGGGCCTTTGCCATGCACATGTGATGTAGCCGGAATATGCCTTTACTTAATTATATATATATAAAATAAATATTAAATGGACTTCGAATGATTAATTGAACACAATTATCATTAGTATGTCTTTTACTAAAATATTGATGCAAGCTAACAGCATCTATCTAGTCCTTCTATTAGATTAATATCTGATGTATTTAATAAGTATTTTTTATAAAGTATTTTATTATACTGTGTCGTAAATAGACAGATAGAATTGCAATGCTGTGTAATGTAGTGACTCTAGACAATATTATAATGTAGTATGTTCTGCAAGAATAAGATAACCTTGAAAATAAAGAAATTCCTTCTTGTCTGTTCATACATAACATGAAAGAAAACGAGATTGCTACGGAGACATGGATAGAAGGAAAAAATTATTTTCACTTTTCAAAATGAAATATAAAACGTGCTTTGATTACATTTATCAATCTTTGTCATTATATATATAGAGAGAGACATAAATACATATTTATGTTCCAATAAAGACAATAAAACTGATGTTATAGCTAAACATATATACTTTACTAAGATATATTAACAACATGTGAATATTAAGGTAGCTATGTTTTAATACAAGAATAGATATTAGGAATGGGAAAATATATAAATAATGTTAGAAATTTCATTGAATTCTAGAAAGTCATTTAAAATTGCTGCTATGAAACCTATAAAGTTATACGCTAAAACGGCACCGTCAAGGTCTCTTGTGGAAAAATGGACATAAGCCAAGCGAAGTAAGACACGTGCATAAGCCAAGTGAAGTAAGACACGTGCATAGATCTTCACGTGTTATGTGATATCAAGGTTACTTTCCCATGGATCTACAGATGAGCCTTGTACACATCATCTGATAAGACAAGTATAAATATTGGAGCAAAAGTGGGCTCAGTAGGATACTGGGGATTGAAGTTCTAGTATAAGATGTTGGTAAGACACATAACTATAAAATATTTTCTTTGTATTTATCTTGTATTTGTACTTATCTAATTCTTGACTGGACATTGAATCATTTAAACAATATCTCCTTTTACTGTTTATTTAAAAAGACTGATACAACATGTGAATGATTGAGTGTATGTGTTTGGGCCAGCCTTTACGGGGTCTGTATATATTTGGGCCAGCCTTCACACTGCCTGTTTGTGCGATAAGGTTCTGAGTTCAAGTATTCATTTGGTTAACGCTTGGAGGAATAGATTCCAAGTCCCAAGTGAAAACAGATAATAACATAATAAGGCCTTAGCAGTGTGTGAAACACGTGTGAGACAATAATGTAGTTGACAGGATATACCAAAGGGAAGGTTTAATATAAATGTTTTCATTTTGACAAAGAAAAACGTACCTAGAGTCTGCGTGTGTGTTTGTTCTTTGCTTTTGAGCAATATAACAGGCTCTAACATCCATGACCATCTCTGTTCATCCACCTTATGTGTCTCCAGAGATACAGTACACTTGCTAGTAGAGTTGCTGGGTTGAGCATTACACTACATTTTAAAAGTGAGCTTACAGTATGTGGTACATATAGACAAAGTTTGATCACATCCCCCATTACATGTCACACTGGACAGGGGGTGTAAATCACTTCATCTACCTTGCACATCAGATGAGAGAGTTCCCTCCCTACCTTTAGCCCCGAAATGCTGGTCAATGCATATATACATACATACATAGTCACACACAGTCTGGGGGGCAACACAAGCATGTGGCCCTCAGGCTTTCATATAAAAAGCCTGTGAAGGAAAAATGGGCATCATGTTTATGTATATTTATTGTGCAATAAATCTGTATACACTTTATTGAGACCTCCTTCCTAGCTGTATACCCATAATTGTGCACCACTCCCCACTTGTATACACATTGCTGTGCCCCCTCCAGATCTGTATACCCATTATTGTGCCCCCCTTCTTTATACCCTTTATTGTGAACCCTCCCCATCTGTATACCCATTACTGCGCCCCCCTCCCCACCTGTATACCCATTGCTGTGCCCCCCTCCCCACCTGTATACCTATTGCTGTGCCCTTCCTCCCACCTGTATATCCATTGTGCACCCCCACCTTTATACCCATTGCTTTGCACCCCTCCCCACCTGTATACCCATTGCTGTGCACTCCTCCACTCTTATACACCCATTATTATACCCCCCCTTCCCCATCTGAGTATTTTTAATATACTGCTCCTTCCCTTTCAGGAGTTAACTTACCTGATTTCTTCTGGAGTTCTCCTCTGTTTCAGTGCTGCAGCTCGGGGGCTCCTCCAGTCCAGTCTCACTCCAGCAGCAAATGTAGTCTCTCTTCAGACAGTACGGGTTCCAACTGGCAGTTGCTAATATTGCAACATCTTGATTGCCGGCAGCATCAAGTGGTGCAGGCGGTGGGAAATGGAGTACACGCAGGAGGAGGACCAGGTGCCATTGGGGCACGCAATAACAAGTGACCGTCGTGATGCCCACACAGGGCCAATGTGGAAGTTTAGTTAGCCAACACTCACCACTTTTCCCACGGCAGAGTTCTGGAGTCTTCGTATCTGGTTACCTACTCGACTTATAGTCCGGACCTTCTTCACCACTCAGATGTCGGGTTGAACCAGACCGAGACTGTGAGAAAATCAGACAGTCAGTAATCGTTCTCCCGTCCTTGGTGACACTGTAAATACTAAGGATGACTGCGACTTCACCGGTTGGGTGAATGGTCATCATTGGCACGAAGCCTCAGCTACCCAGTAATCACCTATATAGTGCTCACGCACTCAGGTGTACTTTGGATCTCCCACCGTTGTGCGAGATCCCCTATCCGGTTTTCAAGTGAAGGACAGACAGAGAATGAGAGCTATAGATTTTGGATCTCACACCATTGTATAAGATCTCCTATCTGACGCCCAGGTGAAAGACTGACGGACACGGAGAGATACTCACACTAGACCACTTGTCACCTTGACGAGTTATCGCCAGCTCCTAAGAGTCAAAACAGAACAATCCACCTTCTTTAGCAGACAGATCACACATACAATGCTGAACCAACTGGGTTACCTGATTGTATGCCCGAAAGCACAGACTCCACTTCCGGAAACTAGGTGTACAAGTAAGGTATGTTTCTTCACAAGCTCTCTGCTATTGTAACTAAAGGATTCAACACAGTAAACAAATAAACATGCTTTTACATACTACATAAACTAGGCTTAGTGACAATACAAATCTAATGGAGGTACTCTCAATGTAACTGCCCCTCTCTCTTTCTGGACGGCCGGCTCTGTCTGTGCCCTTTAGGAAAACACCACTGTCTTTACCTTATTCCCTTAGTCTGGTTCTTCAGGGGAGCACCCCGCTGTCCTTATAAGAATCTGCGTAGATTAAGTGCCGAGACCGGACAGCCTCTTGCACTGTCTTCTGAGGAAAAATACCCAGTGTTGCGCGTCTACTACACAGGCCCACCTAGCTGGGGCTATTTGGGTCTAATACCCAAATCGCCTTAACACACAAGCTCACCTGCCAGTGCTCTGTACCTAGTGATCTGGGCCTAATGCTCAGGCACTATTATACAGGCCCACCTACTTGTGGGCAATCCCTAGTGATCTGGGCCTGATGCCCAGCTCACTTTATACTGCTGGGACACCTGACAATTCAATCTAGTGATCTGGGCCTAATGCCCAGACCACTATACTGTTGGCCCGCCTAACAATTCAATCTAGTGGGGCCTAATGTCCACTAACTTGCCTGGGCCTAGTGCCTGATCATGCCATGGGCCTAGTGCCCGAATCCTGGTGGTCTAGGGAGGAATTACAAAAGTAAGGGTGGCCTGCAGTGGGGAACTTCGATAAGCTCTTTTTCTTCCCACCACTGCCTGGCTCTCCGGTCCTCAGCTTCAACTCCGCTTCCCGCTGCCAGACGCAGTCTCCCTCGTCCAGCCGCGGTGCTTCTGTCTTCAGCTGTTGATCGCGGCATCTTCCGGCATCTTCCAGCGCCTCTGGAGCTCTTCTTTCCTGCAGACGATCCCCTTCGTTTGATCCCCGCCGACGGACTGACTCGCCCCGCTCAGCAGCGCCTAATATACGGAGCCACAAGGGGGCGGAGCCGTGACGCGGCGAGCCGTGATTGGCTCGCTGTGCCAGCACCTGATTGGTTGCCCACCCGCGAGCCATTACTGGCTCACAAACGGCGCCAAGTTCAAAATCCGCGTCTTTGGTTGGACGAGCTTGAATCTTTTCAGATGCAAGCTCGTCCAGCCCCGTCTCCTGCCGCCGTACTGCGATGCCCAGAACGCCGACGCCTGCCGGTCCAGTGGACCCTGGATTCCGGCATGGATCAGGTCCTGTAATGGTGACCCCGCTCACACCTGCATCCTGGGTGACCATCCTAGTAACATGTCTGGTGGCCGGTAAACATGCAGAGGATGCTCCCAGGCCGCTCAGTTTGTTAGAAGGATAATCAGCATGGCCAGTCACACTGATTACTCTTATGACACAACCAAGTGTCCTCTCTATGTCTATTGGCCACCAGATGCATATGGAACATATGGTGGCTGGCACCTGGCGGCCCCACAACACAGATATTCTACCGGCCCAGGGGACAGATGGCACGCTGCCAGAGCTGTCCCTAACTATTTTGGTGCCCTAGGCAAGATTTTGGCTGATGCCACCTAGCAGATAACCCTGCCACCAAGCTTAGGCCCTGATTCAGAGCCGGACGCTCTGACCAGAGCGCTCGCTCTGAATCAGGGCCCACCTCCATAAATATGGTCACCACCCACAGCCTATACGAGCGTGCAGAATGATGGTCGCGATGGTCTTGACCATCGCGACCATCGCCAGTGCGAGCAGAGGCCTGCGATTGAGTTTTTCAACCGCAAGGCCAGGAGTGATTTTGGCTCTATCAGAGCCAAAATCACTCCCACTGACATCACTAGTGATGTCAGTGGGGCCGGCTTCAGACGGTAGGTGTTCCCTTGGGAACACCTCCGTCTGGCAGGCACGCCCACCAAAGGGGGCGCGCTGTCAATCAACATCGACAGCACGCCCCCTTTGATCAGACACAACGAGCGAAGGAAAGTCCTTCGCTCGTCGCGTCTCGCGCATGCGCACCATCGACCCACTTGCGAGCGGACAGCCGCTCGCGAGTGGGTCTGAATCAGGCCCTTAGTGTTTATATGTGGACACCAAAAATAACACATTGGAAAAAAGGGACAGGTTTTAGGGGAAAGTCCCCTATACCCCCACCATAGAAGGTATTTTATAGGGTACAGTCTCCCTTCACAGCACAGAACCCCAGGTTCTCCCCTCACAGCACCCCTCTCCTCTCACTGTACAGCACCTATCACCCCTCACAGCACCCCTCTCCTCTCACTGTACAGCACCTATCACCCCTCACAGCAACCCTCTCCCTGCACTGCTCACTGCACCCATCACCCAGCACAGCACCTCTCATCCAGCATCCCTCTCCCAGCACAGAACTTCTCACTGCACAGTACCCATCACAAAGCACAGCACCCCTCATCCAGCACCCCTCTCCCAGCACAGCACTTCTCACTGCACAGTACCCAGCACAGTACCCCTCACCCAGCAGCATACCTCCCAACTGTCCCGCATTTAGTGGGACAGTCCCATTTTTCTGGGACTGTCCCGCCCGCTGGCCGCAGTGTCCCGCGGTGGGGGGGAAGTTGGGGGAAGCATACATGCTGCTATTAATTTATTTTATATTTATTCATACTGTATGTTGTAAGTGTTATTTATTGATATAAAGTTTTGTACACACAAAGAAAAGTATAATGTGTACGTATATTTACAGCTTATAGTGAAGTGTATTAGAAAATAGAGTAGGAGTTGGTAGTGGCAGTGCCGTAAGATGGCTGCATATTAACTGAGGGGGTAGATTCTAGATGCCCCACATGCACAGCTGAGCAGGGACAGCTCGCACTCAGAGTGGGAGGACAGGGTGGCTCGTGTTGGGTCCCTCAGGGGTATATAAGGGTGCTGCCTGTGCTCACCTCTGAGTTGTCTAAGCTGCCATATCCAATTGAGCTGTCCTGTTTACAATAGCGGCGGCCAGGAGCTCTGCAGAGTGAAGCCAGAGCAGTTGCAGCCAGCTTACAGCAGTGCGGTCAGTGGCGGTATAAGAAAAACTGCCTGATCACCCGGCAGGTGAGGACCAGCGGTGGCAGTAGCAGCATTGAAGGCGCTGCAAGGCTGCAGTGACGGGTGAGAGGAGGAGTTTCCTATCAGGGCACAGATGCTAGCAGAAGCTAAAGTGGAGGCATAAGCTACACCTTACCCCCTGCCAGATCTCAAAGGAGGAGTCAGGGGAGCAGTCTAGAGCCGTTCATATCATTATAGAATCAGTGATAGCACCAGCCGGTACCCGCCACCACCATTTCAGTGCCCCAATCTACTGCGGGCTCTAGGCTTGGGATGCCCCTCGGCATTTGCCTAAAATGCCTATGCCTAGGGTTGGCTCTGCACCCTGCCCCCAGCTCCTGCCCACACCTGCATACAGTTATGTACATGGTCACACACACATACATATATACAGTCACACACATATAAATATATATATATATATATACACACACGCAGATACATATCAGCACATACATACAGTCACTGACACACATACAGTCACACACCTATACATACACAAACAAACAAACCTACAGTCACACTTATACACATACATACATACAGTCAAATATATATATGGAGGCTGTCAGATCTTTGATTACTGACAATCCTCTTTATAAGGGGCTTCCATTGAGTTTTTCACTCAATTATTGTTATTGGTCCTTACGAGAAACTACTTTTTATACGATGGCAAATACTATATCCAGTGTTCTGGATGTGCTATGGGGTCAGCTGTGGCCCCTGCTTACGCCAACACATTCATGTATTGCGTAGAGCAAAATTTACTGTATAAAGATGGGATACTTTTGAATGATATAATCCTATACAGGAGATATATTGACGATCTCCTGATCTTTTGGTCAGGCTCAGAAAATGCTCTGTATAAATTGTTAGATAACTTTAATCATATGGATGATGTGGTTAAATTGACCTTCAATATCAACTCTAAGTCCATCCAGTACTTGGATGTTGATATTAATTTCTCTAACCACCTTATTACCACTTCAATATATGTCAAAAGTACTGATAGGAATACCATCCTCAGAAATTAGAGTTTTCATCCAGCACCTCTACATAAGGGCCTACCGTACTCGCAATTTTTGCGAGTAAGATGGATTACTTCTGACCCCAATAAAGTGGAATCAGCCCTTGATGATATGGTTAATAAATTTGTGGCTCGTGGATATAACAGAATTTAGTTAAATACATTAAAAAATAAGGTTATGAGCATTCCGCGTGCCACTACCCTTGAAGCTAAAAATAAATCTAGAGCTTCTTTGCCCCCAAATCGTATCCCTTGGGTTAATAAGTTTAATGCCAATAGCTTGCACACCAGTAAACTTGCTAAACAATGGGGCCAGTTGTGAATAGTGATCCCGATTTACCTTCCCTCTTCAACAAACGTTTAATGCCTAGCTATACGAGGGGGAGAAATATACGCGACCAAGTAGTAAAGCTGGATGTTACTGGAATGGGTAGTTCTCATCCTTCCCATTTTCTCAGCCATAAAACAGGATGCCATCAATGTTTAGGGTGCGTCACCTGTCATTCAGTTACTGTAGGGAAATATTTTTGTCACCTCTATACTGGTAAGAGATTTTTTATCCAACATGCGGTCACATGTACCACTACACACATCGTGTACATGTTAACTTGCCCATGTGGGTTGCCTTACATTGGGAAGATCAAACGACAATTTTGTGAACGCATGGCCCTCCATCGTAGTGCCACTCGTGCCGCACTGACATCTGGCCACAGTGATCAACCTGTGGCACGTCATTGCTTGGCTGCTAAACACAATATAGCTAGCATACGGTCAATCATCATTGACCATGTTCCAGCTTCTATGAGGGGTGGTAATCGTAATAAGATACTTTTACAAAAAGAAAGTAAATGGATCTATCTATTAAATACGCTGGCACCCAAAGGGCTAAATGAGTCATTAAGACTACAATGCTTCCTTTAACGCCCATTATTGTTGTAATTTTTGTTATTTTTGTCACTTTTGTCATTTTTGCTGATAGGGATGCTTTGATTGGTGCTTCATTTATCTTTATCTGTATTAGATGATATCTGTAGTATATAACACCTCACTACTATTGGTCAGGTTATGGTTCATTTTAGTAGGTTTTAAAATGTATGGCAGTGAGCGATTTGCCTCTGCTTATTAAGTTATGATTTATTTTGTGTTTGTGTTTTGTTTAGTTTAGGTTTAACAGCAGACGCGTTGCCTTGACAACGCATCCACCCTCTATACTGTTTGTTCCCTGGAGTGGCGCCGCCCGGTGACGTCATCGCGACAGTGTTGTGATCTCTTCCGGCGTGTGGAGTGGTGACACCGCCGGACAGCGTTACCCAGATGAGTACAATGATTAGCTATCCTTGTTATGTGTTTTATGGTATATATATGTATTTGTTTGAGCACGTAGTTTATACTGTCTGTCCCTGAAGACGGGGGAGTAACCCTGAAACATCGTAGGATTAAAGGACTTTTACTTCATCTAACTATCAAGTCTGCTGAGTGCCGCTCATTCGTGCTACTATCTATATATATATATGTCACACGCATACAGACAATATAGTCCTCCCTCTCATCTTACAGGGTACTCTGTAGTAGCTCCTCCTCTCCTCATCCTCTCTCCCATGGCCCTCACTTTACAGTGCCATGTGGCCCCACCCCCTGCTTTGACTCCACTTTCCTTTCAGTCTCCTCTTCTATAGCTTGCCCCTGCATACAGTCACGCACATAGTCACACACATATACACATACATATATATATATATATATATATATATATATATAGTCACACACACACACACACACACACACATATATATATATATATATATATATACACACACACACACACACACACATATAAGAGCACATACATAAATACAGTCACACATATATATATACACACACGCAGACATATTTGAGCACATACATAAATACAGTCACAGACACACATACTGTCACACACTTATACATACATGCCTACTCTCCCGGGACCTGCGGGAGGCTCCCGATTTTTCAGGTAACCCCCTGCACCCCCGGAAGAAGACTTCTTCTGCATGGGGAGAATTTGCCTGAAGAACAGCGGTCCACAAGTAGGGGGCAGAGCTTAATGACCTGATCTTATAAGAATCGCCCCCTATTTACATATGCGGCATTCACAGGCAATTTACAGTGAGGTGCAGGGCTTAATGACACAAAAAGCTCAACGCCCACTGCCTTCTCCTCCCAGGAAAAAAGAAGTAGGCAAGTATGACTTATACACATACAAACCAACAGTCACACACATATACACATACATACAGTCACACACACACATATATATATATATATATATACATACAGTCACACACATACAGACAGACAATATAGTCTCCCCTCTCACTTTACAGGGTACTCTGTCTGTAGCAGCTCCTCCTCTCCTCGTCTTTTCTCCCATGCTGCCCTGACTTTACAGTGCCATGTAGCCCCACCCCCCTGCTTTGACTTCACTTCCCTTTCAGTCTCTTCTACAGCTTGAAGCCTCACAGTACAGTCCTGCTCTGCACTGCAGCTGTAAACAATGGCCCAGGCATGGTGGGGAATGCTGATGGAGGGCCTAGGGTAACATGTCCTTTGTACCCTCAAAACCCTGCACTGTAGGCACGGGTACACTTAATGTAAGCAAATATAAATATATTTTACTAGATTTTATTGTGTTTTGAATGGAATGTTTTATATTGATTTTTGAATCACTATACCTCTAATTTGAGTCAGGTGACGACGATCATAGTAATTAAGAGGGGTATAAATATATGCACACTAATGAGGAAAGATATCCATTGTCTCTGAGGAAGCTGTCCTACTACAGGGAAACGCGTTAGACGACACAGCAGACACTGCTACTGGGACCTGTTTTTAATACCACTGAGGAACTGCTGTTAATCCCACAAGCCTTTGGTTTGAAAACAACCTTTATCCAACGGTCTACTTGTTCCATTGTGGATGAATCCACTCCAGCTCATCATGCACTAAGCTGCACCATCTACATGCAATTGCGGAGGTACCTCCAAAGCATTTTGATGAACGTTGTTCTGGACTTTATTTTGTGATATACAGCAAGAATACCATCACTATTTATACTGCTGTAAAACTACTGGGACCAGAGTATACCAACTGTGGTAACTATACTAACTTTTAAACAGAATAACAGCAGGCACTGTTTGGTTCATTCCATGCCGCTGATTATACATAAGTAATATCTTGAATAAAGTAGCAGGTGTCAAGTGAAAAAAAACTTTCCAGAAATTAGAAGGTTTTGAGAGCTACAAATGCTTTGTATATTTTATAATTCATTGTATGTGTTTTTAACATGTGGAAATTAAATATTATAAATATTTTTATGTAAGATCACACGGTTCTATATGTAATTTTTTTATAATTTTTTCTTTCAAATAAGAACAGGTGTTTATGGTTTATATAACACACAATCGAACTAGTCACACCCTTTAGCGCCACTCTTTTTATTTATATTTGCTATATATATTGCAACCAGGGGACTATCTGGTTTTCTGAGTGGCAGCTATAAGTGATAGTTCTTACTTTTTATAGATATTATTACAATCTACTTTCTACTAAGAACATAAATCTAATCCTTAATACCTAAATTCATAACCAGAGTTTCCCAATACAGCGCCTATTTTCCCCCTTTTGTTCTTTTATAACAGGTACACATGAGAACACTGGCTAAGAGTGACGTGCATTAGCAAGGGAGAAGCAACATGAGGTGAGGGGGGACAAATTCTACTGTGGACCAAAAAGATGGAGAGGGGGAAGGAGAATGGGCTGCGGTGGTAAATATGGCATCCAAAAACGGGATGTGCTGCTCAAAACAGCTGATGCTGGGGGTATGGCAATGAAAATACATAGGGGAAGAAACCGCCATAAAAGGAAGGGCAGGAGAAGTAGGAACCTCCCAGGGCCACAGGGAAGGAACCGAGTCTCTGGGAGCTGAAGGAACAGCCTCCTCATGACAGGCACTCACCACGAGTATAATACATACTTGCCTACTTTTGAAAATGCATTTCAGGGAGATTGTGAAAGCAGCACCTATGAGCGCAGCGGTACAGTGGCATGTATTTCTATATCTGGGAGACGTGCTATAAAACGGACTTAAGGTGCCCACACACATAGCGACATTTTACACGATTTGGCCGATTTCGACGAATCGTGACGACGAATTGGGTAAAAAAAGTACAAATCGTGAATTTATACTCACGAGCACGATGCCGATGCGCGTCCCCGCTCGTCATATATCGCATCTTCTGATCTGCCGTGCTGTAGGGCAGATTAGCCAACCATGAACCAGATCGACGCCGATCGTGAGGGTTTTTTCCTCACGATGAATCGTACGATTCATCACACAATGCAGAATTTGACTGACAGAAGCCTGGACACGCCCCATCGCCATCTTGTGCAGCATCGTGTATGGAGCAAGTCAGTCGTACTTTGGGAGCCTGCACACTGGATATTTGTTTTGTTGGATATTTGGTGAGTATTTGTACAGTTTGCAACCACACTGACCACCAATATGTGCTCCCATTGCCCACCAATGTATGCCCCCAGGCAATAAATGCATGACCCAGCCACCGCCCGCCGTATTGAGGCGGGCGGTGGCTGGGTCATACATTAAGCTCCCCCACTGCCCACCAATGTGTGCCCCCAGGCAATAAATGCATGACCCAGCCACCGCCCGCCGTATTGAGGCGGGCGGTGGCTGGGTCATGCATTAAGCTCCCCCACTGCCCACCTATGTGTGCCCCCAGGCAATAAATGCATGACCCAGCCACCGCCCGCCTCAATACGGCGGGCGGTGGCTGGGTCATGCATTAAGCTCCCCCACTGCCCACCAATGTGTGCCCCCAGGCAATAAATGCATGACCCAGCCACCGCCCGCCGTATTGAGGCGGGCGGTGGCTGGGTCATGCATTAAGCTCCCCCACTGCCCACCAATGTGTGTAATACCTCAAATAAATAAATAAACACGTTTTTTCCAAAAAAACACCATACATTACATTTAAAAACACACATTATTTCAAGCTGGGGGTCTTCTACCTTTCGGTCTCCAGCTGTTGTGGAACTACAGATCCCAGGATGACCTGCCACCCACCTTTGAAACTATTTTTAGGGCATCCTGGGATCTGTAGTTCTACCACAACGACAGGCCCAAAGGTGGCAAACCCTTACTGTCAAAGAAAAACATTATATTACCAAGCAATAAACACATAACATTCCTGTAAAAGAAAACATGATTAGAATACCATAACAAACCTTTAAAAACCTGTAAAAAAGAAAATATTAAAACATTAAAAATGTGAACTATAACAACATTACATTTTACAAAACTATATACACAAATATTTAAATGTCCTTTTTTTTCTTATTCATAGATAATGTCCATGGATTCTGAACGTGAATTCGTTACAGGATTCATTGAAATCCTGCACTCGAAAGACTGTCTGTGGAAGATCAGTTCTCGGAAGTACCACAATAAGTCGCAGAAGTTGGCCGCACTCGAGGAACTGTTGGTGTATACAAAAAAATACATATCTGATGCAGACCTGAAAACTGTACGGCAAAAGATACAAAATCTCAGGACAGTATACATCAAAGAAAAAAAGAAGGTGGATGACTCCAAAAAATCAAGAGCGGCTACAGATGAAATATATACTCCTGCGCTGTGGTACTACCAAATGATGTCATTCATCAGTGAACAAGAGCCTCAAAGGGAATCAATCATCTTGATGTCTGAGCGTGAGGGAGATGAGGAGGTTGCAGAAGTCTTGGTAAGTAGTGACACAGTTTAAACCAAAATCCTTAATGTTTTTGTTGTTAAATACCAAATGTCCAATTTAGTCAGTAGTTCACAGATAGTCCTCCTGCCATGGTACAGCACCTGGTCCATTGAAATAGGTCATGTACTCCTCCCTCACTTCTTTGGCACGTGCGGTGGATGTTGTTGTAGTTGTTGGTGCAGACACAGATGTCAAATGTTCAATGTCCTCCAGGGGTCCTACATCTTCTGGTCTAGCTGGGACTGGTCCTCGTTGAGTAGATTTTCTTCGCAGAAAGTTGTGCAGCACACAGCACGCCATCACGACCCAGTCTATCTTCTCCACATGTAGATTGATGGTGGTGTGGAAAATGCGGAAGCGGTTGCTCATTATTCCAAACGCATTTTCCACAATGCGCCGTGCCCGGGATAGATGGTAGTTGTATATCCTTTTCTCTCTGGTCAGGCCCCTGTGTGCAAATGGCTTCATCACATGTTCATGTAATGCAAAAGCCTCGTCTGCAACGAAAACGTAATTTAGGCCGTGCTTTGTCTGGTCCAGTGAGGGCAGGTTGAGGGTTTTGTTGGCGAGTCTCTGGTAGAAAGCCGTCTTTTTGAAGGATCCACCATCTGAAGCACGCCCATTCTTGCCGACATCCACAAACAGAAATTCGTAGTTGGCATTCACCACTGCCATGAGAACGATGCTGAAGAATCCTTTGTAGTTGTAGTAATATGATCCGGTGTTGGCAGGTGGGTTGATGCGGATGTGTTTCCCATCGATGGCTCCTCCGCAGTTAGGGAAATTCCAACGTTGTTCAAAATCTTCAGCGATGATAGTCCACTCCTCCACGGTGTTAGGAAACTGTAAAAATAGGAAAAAAGATGTTAAAACATGACTATAATATTTTTTATATCTTTTTTCCCTATATAGACTCCCACCCAAGACCCTGATTTAACATCCACACCGGACCTCAGTCTGCTCGGTGGCGACGGTGATCCGGAGAATAGCACACAAGTGGAAACTCCACTTCCACCTGGACCCTCATCTTCGCAACAACCCCAAAAAAAGAAAAAAAAAGGCAGAAAGGAGAATTTTACAGAACGAGAGGACCATTTTTTACAAAACGCAGAACGGCTGCTGCAGAAACCCCCAGATGCAATTGATGATTTCACAGCTCATGTGAACAGCACATTGAGAAATCTGGATGCAGATATCCCAAAAAAAATTTTACGGTTAAACTACGACCTCTTGAGTCGCTGTATGAGCAAAAATATCTCAAATTCGACATACATTGCAGATCCAATGCTATTTTCCCCTGCCCCAAATAGGTATGTCCGCCCCCCCCTGCCCAGTTAGATATTACTCCCCCACCAAGCACCCCAAGCACCAGCACCACCTTGTATAATGCTCTGCTGGATGCAGCAGATGAGTCGCCCCAATATACAGAGATGTAAATTTGTTCTATATTGTAATATCACCAAATTTTATGAATTCCAATCGGTGCTGCTGCATGGGATAGGGTGGTGATGACGCCATTTGAACAAGGTCACTATGCACATGGCACAAGTACACATAGCTGGAAGCCGGGGCCACAATGTGTACTTGTGCCATGTGTGTATTGGCCTGTTCAAACTGGCGTCTGACCCACCCTATCACATACAGCCGGCTACCTATTGGGATTCATTAAATTTGGTGATATTTAATTTGGTTGTTTTCTTGTCTTGATTTTAATGTCACCAAATTTTATGAATTCCAATCGGTGCTTGCTGCATGGGATAGGGTGGTGATGACGCCATTTGAACAAGGTCACTACGCACATTGCACAAGTACACATAGCTTGAAGCCGTGGCCACAATGTGTACTTGTGCCATGTGTGTATTGGCCTGTTCAAACTGGCGTCTGACCCACCCTATCACATACAGCCGGCTACCTATTGAGATTCATAAAATTTGGTGATAATGTTCTTTTGTAAAGTTGTAATAAAAAAGTATTTTGCACACAGTTTAGTGCACACTTTCAGTTGCCTGCAGGTCAGTGCACATTGTATTAAAAGAAGGCAACTTCTTGCTTTATATGTTGAGTATAAAATAAATATAAAAATTTTTCTTTGCACAAGAAACCAATGTGTGGTGTTTTTTTTTTAACTTACCTTGCAATACTGGTACTGTAGCACTTTTACGATGGCTTTGCAGGTCTCCGGAATGATGACACCCAAAGACTGAGGTGAGATGAGTGTCCCAAACTTTAGGTCTTCCAGTGACCTTCCTGTAGCCAGGTATCTCAGGGTAGCCACCAGTCTGTCTTCAGCAGGGATTGCCCTCCGCCACCTTGTGTCCTGTCTCTTGATGTGGGGGGTCACCAGATGCAGCAATTCTTTGAAGCTGGCGTCATCCATGCGCAGGTAGTTCCGATAGTCCTCCGGGTTGTTCTCCTTGATCTCTATCAGCAGGGACATGTGAGAGCGGGTATCCCTTTGTAGCAGCCACTCCTTGGTCCAGCATGCTCTCGTCCTTCTTCGCTGGGCCCTCTTCCTAATCTCCCGGACCCCGGCTTCAGCGACCAACACTTTATACTGATAGGGACGCATCAGTACAGAATTCAGGAACAGGATAGAATGCAGGTAGGTAGCACACACTTGCAGGTAGAATAAACTTTGTATAAGGCAAGCCAAATACAAAGAGCACAGTAGCAATGTACAGGATTCAGCAGGAATACACCTAGCCTCATCTAGTAGCAGAGCAGAATGTACACAGAGTTTAAAGGGTTCCTGCTGTTTATACTCCCTAGATAGCCCCTCCCATTGTTATGGCTATTTAAATTTCCCACCAATAGTCAAGAGCCTGTTTTATTTTTTTTTTAAACTCACGATTTGTTATGTCCAATCTCACGATGCGTACGATCCGATAGATCGTGAGATCGTAAGACAGATTGGGTGTCTTTTTTCCCAAATCGTGATCACGACGGCAAGGGAGCTCCCGTGAAAGTTCATGAGGAAATTGGCCATAAAATCGTATCGTGAGCACATCGGTATGTGTGTGGGCACCTTTACATCCAAATGTAAACGAGCCCCAAAGCAGTTAGTAATATCTACTTGATGAAAACACACTGATACTTTCCAGAAAATGCATGTAGCTACTGTATAGGGATCATTGTGCCTTATAACCAATGCACAGAAATGACACTAATGTATATATCTCTGTTTTTTAATATAATAGCATCATAATGGGGGTAAGGTGCAATCAGGGAGATTGCTAGAGTCTTCAGGGAGACAGGGAGATTGCTGGAGTTTTCATGGAGATTGCTACTATTTCAGGGAGTCTCCCTGACAATCAGGGAGAGTTGGCAAGTATGAGTATAATCACTGCAGGGAGGGTGTCAGAAATATGCCCCCAGCTCCTCATACAGTAGGGGCAGAGGATGGGGACCATGCTGGCGGGTGCTAGTGCAACTCGGCCACCATGAGCCCTGTGGCCAAACTGAATGAAGAGGCTGTGGATCGATGCGCAACCATGGCCGCTCTGAAAATCGCAGGCATAGGCGTAGCTTCACATGTCATAACAGGAGGGGCAGCCGCAGAGAGGTCCGGGAAGCCTAGACCTCATGGGGGAGAGGGAGCATTGCAGCGGGGACACAGCATAGTAAAGAGGAACACTGCCAATCTCAGAGGAAACGGTGAAAAGGAAAAGAAGGGAGGATAAGTAGGAAAAGGAGTAGAAAAGAAAGGCAAATTAAATGAGAATATTTGATTAAAAAAAAGAGGCACAAACACTGAGAAAAGCAACAAGGATAATAAAAACAATGGGAAGAGATTTCAGAAAGAAAGATGAAAACAATAATTAAAGTTAATTAAAGCAATAAAACGATGTGTGGTACACACTGAAAGCACTTAGTGGTTTCGTTATATACTACTGTAGGTCATAATGTCAACTAGAGAATGTTGACATTGTCAATGTGGACAGTGAACATGTCAGCATGTTCATCATATCGTCATTTGATTTAGCTTGTCGACACTGATCAAATGTACTATTAAAGTCAGTCATATTTACCTACTGTCCCGGAAAGGTCCGGAAGACTACCCAATTTTTGGGTAGTCCCCCGAACCCCCAGAAGAGTGGATGGATCGCCCACTTCCTAGTGAAGAAGGCAGTATGGGGACATAATAGCAGGAATTGTGGGTAGGTAGGGATGGGCGGTGCAAACATGACTTCAAGAGAATGGCCCCACTCCCACAGTGGTTATCTGGAGAAGCCCAGAGAGAAGAATTTGAAAGTCAACAAGTATGATGTAAGTCTGTCCCTAACCCTAACCGCTAATCCTTATGTCAGCATTTTGACAATGTTGACATGTCATGACATTGTCAAATTTTGGCGATGTCAGCATTTTCCAGGTGTTGACATTTATGCTGTCGACATTTTAGCCATGTTGACATCATAACTGTTGACATTGTCTGGATATCAACAAACTGACTGCATACCTAGCCAGCCTGTATCCTAAGGATCAACACTGGAAAAGAGGAAGATGGCTCCTGCCTTATAAACTGTACCTCCAAGTGCTCTATTGGCTTACTTACTAGGATATTCAAACAGCATTGACTACAAAAAATACATCAACCGTTAATATCCCTGACAATAAATGGATTGCATAACAAATATGGCGCTTACATGCTTAATTACAGTGATGTGCGGTCAGGTGAGGCAGAGCCTTTCCTGCCATACTTAGGTATACTTCAGAGTTATGACTATACAAATTATTAGAAAAATGTAAAGAAAATATTATAAATATCTTCTTTGTATTATTCTAATCATTTTTATAGTCAAAAGTGTATGGCAGGTGAGGCACTGCCTCCCTCGTCTACCTTTTCCGCACATCCCTGATCAAAACTCACCAAATTTCCAGCACTATATACTGCTGTACCTTTGTATAATGACCACATGAACCCTCGGGTCCATATATGTATCTGTAAATCTGGCTCTGATACTAGCCAGTGTTTCCCCAGCCAGTTACCTTAACGCACGTCACTGCTTAGTTAAGTAGTAGGCTACTTTATTGTGATGATTTCAAGCACACTGGTGTCTGAGTAGCTCTCATGTGACTGACAGTTTTTCAGTGTAATAGTTCTCCCAGAAAGATCCTATTGCTCCCAGTCTCAGCTCAGCTGTTTTGGTTAAACTCTCCCCCTGATGCGGATCAGGAAGAAGATTAGCTACACAGTACAATGGGAGAATTAGTGTTCTCAGCAAAGGGGAGACAAGCCCTTGCTTGGAGTACAGATCCAAATCACAAGTTTAGAAATATTTCTCTGTCTTAAATAATTTATACAGAATTCTTGTTCTCTCAAAGGGCTCTATTTACTACAATCTGCATTAGTAATGTGGATTGTAGTGTGATATTATCGACTGAATTCGCATTGCGATCACAGGGATTTACTACAAATCCCTTGCAGGGACAGAGCTTGCGATAAAGCTCTGTCCCTGCGAATTCCCTCCACACACTAGTCACGGTATTTTCGCAAAAAAATACTGTGACAAGTGCCCCGTGCATGTGCTGAACAGCCGCCGCTGCTACCCCCGGCGCTAAGCTCTGCCCCTGTCGTTAAGCCCCACCCCCGTGATCGCGGACCCCCCGTGACCACCCTTCTCCCTTACTTACACTTACCTGCATGATCCGGCCTCCGATGATGTCTCCCATGTCCTCCAGTCAGCTGATCTCCGATCCTGCACCGTGACCCAGTCTGCTGATGACCGGGCCGCAGTGCAGCATGGGAGACCAGCTGACCAGAGGGGAGTCATCACCGGAGCTCCGACCACCGGTCCATGGAGTCAGGTAAGTGAAGTTTTTGTTTTACTATTTTTTTTTTTTGTGCGGTCTATCAGCGTGTGGTCTGTTTAGACCACACAGCTGATCGCTGGGGCCAGCTCCCGGCTCTGCTCTGCCTTTTAGAGCAGAGCAGGAGTCCGGTAACCGGGGGAGACCCTGGATAACGCCACCTCCAGGTGGCGTTATTATCACAGGGCTTTCCCCGGTATTTTTTTACAATTTATTTTTAGTAGCTTTGGTCGGATCACATTTCCCATTACAATTATGGGAAATGCGGTCTGATTACTGAAAATAAGTGATACTTAGGGGTTGGTGTAGAATTTTACGAATTCTACTCCAAATGCCCTATAGTAAATGTAGGTGAAACTAAAATAATGTGAAAAGGGTGTGAAAACACCCTTTTTCACTTTATTTTAGTAAAAATAATGTTAATAAATGGAGCCCAAAGCATTTTAAGATTGGAAGCAGAAAATTAAACCGGTTTGCTGCTGGTGATGTGCCCCTATGCTAGGGGTGAGCGAGTTCGGATTTCCGAAATTCGAACCCCCCCGATACGAGCCGGGAACCGAGTCAGGCTCGGGTTTTCCCGCCTGGATCGGAACTGAAATCGAGGCAAAACGTCATCATCCCGCTGTCGGATTCTCGCAGGTTTTGGATTCTATAAAAGGTCCCATGATCGCCACCATTTTTTATTCCGGCTGTGGAGCGTGCGTGCTGGGGGAGGGAGCTGGGAGCTAGTGTTGTGTGATATTGTTTGTTCAGTTGTGTGATACATTACATACTGGACTGGCTGGCTACTGTGAAGAGGCTGGCTGGCTACTGTTGTCCAAACATAGGGGCTGGCTGGCTACTGTTGTCCATATAGGGGCTGGTTGTTGTCCTGTGCATAGGAGCTCGCAGGGGGAGGGAGCTGGGAGCTGTTGGCTACTAATAAAAATAATAAACTTACTAGTACACTACTACTTATAGTTATATACATTACAATACTGGGCTGGTTGGCTAATATGAAGAGGGAGAGAGCTGTTGCTGACGCTGGCTGGCTGGCTACTGTTGTCCACTCCATATACATATGGGCTGGCTGGCTACTGTTGTCCATATAGGGGCTGGCTGTTGTCCTGTCCTGTAGCGCTGTGTTCAGGGGTGTGCTCGTCCTTCAGGGGTGCTCTCTTCACCTACCACCACCACCACTAGTGTTAAAAAAAAATATTTTTTTTATTTTCTGTGTGCGTGCCGTGTTAGACATCCACACCTGTCATCGGCGTACGCAGATGCACAGGGGTGCTGTGCTCCTATCAAGGGGCTGCTGCCAAAAAATACAAATAATTGTTATAGGGGCTGCCCTTCAATAAAAATAAAAAAACTTTTACAGGTGCTGTCCTGTGTGTTGTGGTGTAGGCTGCTGCCCTTCTTATTCTTACATTACAGGTGCTGTTCTGTGTGTTGTGGTGTAGTCCGCTGCCCTTCTTATTCTTACATTACAGGTGCTGTCCTGTGTGTTGTGGTGTAGGCTGCTGCCCTTCTTATTCTTACATTACAGGTGCTGTTCTGTGTGTTGTGGTGTAGTCCGCTGCCCTTCTTATTCTTACATTACAGGTGCTGTCCTGTGTGTTGTGGTGTAGGCTGCTGCCCTTCTTATTCTTACATTACAGGTGCTGTTCTGTGTGTTGTGGTGTAGTCCGCTGCCCTTCTTATTCTTACATTACAGGTGCTGTCCTGTGTGTTGTGGTGTAGTCCGCTGCCCTTCTTACATTACAGGTGCTGTCCTGTGTGTTGTGGTGTAGGCTGCTGCCCTTCTTACATTACAGGTGCTGTCCTGTGTGTTGTAGTGTAGTCCGCTGCCCTTCTTATTCTTACATTACAGGTGCTGTCCTGTGTGTTGTGGTGTAGTCCGCTGCCCTTCTTATTCCTACATTACAGGTGCTGTCCTGTGTGTTGTGGTGTAGGCCGCTGCCCTTCTTATTCTTACATTACAGGTGCTGTCCTGTGTGTTGTGGTGTAGGCTGCTGCCCTTCTTACATTACAGGTGCTGTCCTGTGTGTTGTGGTGTAGTCCGCTGCCCTTCTTATTCTTACATTACAGGTGCTGTCCTGTGTGTTGTGGTGTAGGCCGCTGCCCTTCTTATTCTTACATTACAGGTGCTGTCCTGTGTGTTGTGGTGTAGGCTGCTGCCCTTCTTACATTACAGGTGCTGTCTTGTGTGTTGTGGTGTAGGCCGCTGCCCTTCTTATTCTTACATTACAGGTGCTGTCCTGTGTGCTGTGGTGTAGGCCGCTGCCCTTCTTATTCTTACATTACAGGTGCTGTCCTGTGTGCTGTGGTGTAGGCTGCTGCCCTTCTTACATTACAGGTGCTGTCCTGTGTGTTGTGGTGTAGGCCGCTGCCCTTCTTATTCTTACATTACAGGTGCTGTCCTGTGTGCTGTGGTGTAGGCTGCAGCCCTTCTTATTCTTACATTACAGGGGCTGACCTGTGTGCTGTGGTGTAGGCCGCAGCCCTTCTTATTCTTACATTACAGGTGCTGTCCTGTGTGCTGTGGTGTAGGCCGCTGCCCTTCTTATTCTTACATTACAGGTGCTGTCCTGTGTGCTGTGGTGTAGGCCGCTGCCCTTCTTATTCTTACATTACAGGTGCTGTCCTGTGTGCTGTGGTGTAGGCTGCTGCTCTTCTCACATTACAGGTGCTGTCCTGTGTGTTGTGGTGTAGTCCGCTGCCCTTCTTATTCTTACATTACAGGTGCTGTCCTGTGTGTTGTGGTGTAGGCTGCTGCCCTTCTTATATTACAGGTGCTGTCCTGTGTGTTGTGGTGTAGGCTGCTGCCCTTCTTATTCTTACATTACAGCTGCTGTCCTGTGTGTTGTAGTGTAGGCTGCTGTCCTTCTTACATTACAGGTGCTGTCCTGTGTGTTGTGGTGTAGGCTGCTGCCCTTCTTATTCTTACATTACAGGTGCTGTCCTGTGTGTTGTAGTGTAGGCTGCTGTCCTTCTTACATTACAGGTGCTGTCCTGTGTGCTGTGGTGTAGGCCGCTGCCCTTCTTATTCTTACATTACAGGTGCTGTCCTGTGTGCTGTGGTGTAGGCTGCTGCCCTTCTTACATTACAGGTGCTGTCCTGTGTGCTGTGGTGTAGGCCGCTGCCCTTCTTATGCTTACATTACAGGTAATATCCTGTGTGTTGTGGTGTAGGCTGCTGCCCTTCTTACATTACAGGTGCTGTCCTGTGTGTTGTGGTGTAGGCCGCTGCCCTTCTTATTCTTACATTACAGGTGCTGTCCTGTGTGCTGTGGTGTAGGCCGCTGCCCTTCTTATTCTTACATTACAGGTGCTGTCCTGTGTGTTGTGGTGTAGGCCGCTGCCCTTCTCACATTACAGGTGCTGTCCTGTGTGTTGTGGTGTAGGCCGCTGCCCTTCTTATTCTTACATTACAGGTGCTGTCCTGTGTGCTGTGGTGTAGGCCGCTGCCCTTCTTATTCTTACATTACAGGTAATATTCTGATGGTGAGGTGGTTTGTTTAAATTAGGCACCGGGGGAGACAGTTGTTGTCCATGGAATGAAAAAGCCCATCATGGTCATGCCTGGGCATAAGACCAAACATTCCACCTCTTTGGTCTGGAAATATTTCTATCCAAATCTGGACAACAACTGTCTTGCCATATGTTGCATATGTAAAGGTGTAATAAGTAAGGGTAAGTTCGTTAACCACCTAGGAACATCCTCCCTTATTCGTCACCTGCAGCGCATTCATAAAATGTTACTGCCAAGTTCAGAAACTGTGGCTGAGATCATAAGCAGTCCAGGGACACTTAAATCCCTTGGATTCAGTATGATTGACCGCCGGCAAATTCCGACAGCGGCATCCCAGCAGCAGTGAAAATCCCAATCATCAAAAGTTAAGTATTCACTAACCTATTGTACCCCCTAACCCTAACCCTCCCTGAGGGGTGCCTAACCCTAACCTCCCCCCAAGTGCCTAACCCTAATCCCCCCTCTAAGTGCCTAAACCTAAACCCCCTTCACCGCCGCCTAAACCTAGGTCCCCGAGGGGATGCCTAACCCTAAACTCTGCCCCTCCCTGGGGGTGCCTAACCCTAACCCTCCCTTCCCCTAGCCTAACCCTAAATTCCCGGGGGGTGCCTAACCCTAACTCCCCCCCGGGAAACCTAAACCTACCCCCCCGCGTGGCTGTCCGCGCCCGGCGTAGGTGAAATGACAAGCGTCAGGATTTCGACGCCTGTCATTTAACCCCTTGCTGGGATTAGACAGTCGGGAAGCCGACAGTTGGGATTCCGTCCATCGGCTTCCCGACTGCTTCCCAATCCCTTTGTCCTGTTGTATCCAAGCACCTGCAAACTACACCGTCAACTCCCTCCTCGTCAATTCCTCCTCAGTCAGGATCGGAAGTAGTTCTGCAGGCCATGTCACTGGCATGACTGACTTTTCTCCTATCCGGGATTCCTCCAGAGGATCCTACATTGCTATGCCTACTGCTGCCGCTGTTGCTGTTGCTGCTGGGATTCGTTCATCATCCCAGAGAGGAAGTTGGAACTCCACTACTTCTTTTACTAAGCAATTGACCATCCAACAGTCCATTGCGAGGAGGATGAAGTACGACAGCAGTCATCCTGTTGCAAAGCGGATAACTGAGGCCTTGACAGCTTTGTTGGTGATAGACGTGCATCCGGTATCCGGCATTTGTGCAGTGGAATTTAGACAATTGATGGAGGTAGCATATCTCATCTAGATTCCACTTCACTAGGCAGGCGATACCAAGAATGTACAGAGACATCAGAAAAAGTGTCCTCAGTGTCCTAAAAAATGCGGTTGTACCCAATGTCCACTTAACCACGGACATGTGGACAAGTGGAACAGGGCAGACTAAGAACTGTATGACTGTGACAGCCCACTGGGTAGATGTATCACCTTACGCAGGAACAACAGCAGCGTCACCAGTAGCAGCATCTCAGAAATGCCAGCTTGTTCCGAGGCAGGCTACGCTGTAAGAGGCACACCGCCGACAACATCTTAGAGAAACTGAGGGAAATCATTGCCCAATGGCTTATCCCACTTAGACTCTCCTGGGGATTTGTGATATCTGACAATGCCACCAATATTGTGCGGCCATTACATCTGGGCAAATTCCAGCATGTCCCATGTTTTGCTCACACAATAAAGTTGGTGGTGCAGAATTTTCTGAAAAATGACAGAGGCGTGCAGGAGATATTTTGGGTGGCCCGAAAAATTTTGGGCCACTCTTGCCATTCAGCGACTGCGTGACGAAGACTGGAGAGCCAGAAAACCCTCTTGAACCTGCCCTACCATCTCCTGAAACAAGAGGTTGTGACGCGGTGGAACTCAACCCTCTACATGCTTCAGAGGATGGAGGAGCAGCAAAAGGCCATTCAAGCGTATACATCCATCTATGACATAGGCAAAGGAGGGGGTATGCACCTGACTCAAGCGCAGTAGATAATGATTTCCGTGTTGTGCAAGGCTCAGACATTGCCAGCTTGAGTCAGGTCATTCCCCTCATCAGGAGGAGCTAAGAGCGTTTCTGCTCGGTATGTGGGACTTGTGGATGAAGCCCTTCATTCGCTTTGCCAGGATTTGTGGATGGTCAATCTGTTGAAATCAGACCACTACATTTTGGCCACCGTGCTCTATCCTAGGTTTAAAGCCTACGTGGTGTCTCTCTTTCCGGCGGACACAAGCCTGCAGAGGTGCAAAGACCTGCTGGTGGAAACACTGCCAGCTAAAGCGGAATGTGACACGGCAACAGCTCCTTCTTCATTTTCTTCTGCAACTGGGGCTGCCAGGAAACAACTTACATATCCTAAGCAACCCGCTGGTGGTGATGCAGGGCAGGCAGGACCAAGTTTGGACATCTGGTCCGGACTGAAGGACCTGCCAACAATATCTGACATGTCTACTGTCACTGCATATGATACTGTCACCATTGACAGAATGGTGGAGGATTACATCGGTGACAGCATCCAAGTAGGCATGTCAAACAGTCCGTACATGTACTGGTAGAAAAAGGAGGCAATTTGGAGGCTCCTGTACAAACTGGCTCTATTTTACCTGAGTTGCCCCCCTTCCAGTGTGTACTCTGAAAGAGTTTTTAGTGCAGCCGAAAACCTTGTCAGCAAAAGGTGTAGGAGGTTGCTTCCACAAAATGTGGAGAAGATGATGTTCATAAAAATGAATTATCAATTCTTCCTGGAAGACCAGCCTCCAGAAAGTACAGAGGGACCTGTGGTGGTGGATTCCAGTGGGGACGAATTAATACTCTGTGAGGATGAGGATGTACACAACACTGAAGAGGGTGAGGAATCGGTGGATGAGGAGGATGAGGACAACATCTTGTCTCTGTAGAACCAGTTTGTGCAGGGACAGATTAATTGCCAGCTTGTTTTGTGGGGGTCCAAACGAACCAGTCATGTGGCAGACCCTGGCACTGAAATGATTGGCTTGTTAAAGTGTGCATGTCCTGTTTATACAACATAAGGGTGGGTGGGAGTGTATGCGTTTATGATGCCGGACAGCCACGGCGTTTGGGAGGGTTAGGTTTAGGGTTCCGGGGGGGATTTAGGGTTAGGCACCCCCCCGGAGGTTAGGTTTAGGCTAGGGGGATGGAGGTTTAGGGTTAGGCACCCCCGGGGGGAACTTAGGGTTAGGCACCCCCCGGGGGATTTAGGTTTAGATGGCGGGGAGAAGGGGGGTTAGGTTTAGGCACTTAGAGGGGGGATTAGGGTTAGGCACCCCTAAGGAGGGTTATGGTTAGGGGGGTTAGGTTAGTATATACTTACCTTTAGGACGATCAGGATTTCCTTCTTTGTCGGGAATTGAGTGGCCGGCGGTAATACATATCACACGCAAACAACATTAGGGTTAGGCACAGGGGGGGAGGTTAGGGTTAGGCACCCTAAAGGAGGGTTAGGGGGTAGATTAGGTTAGGAAATACTTACCTTTTGCATGATCGGGATTTCCTTCCACGTCGGGCTGGCCCTGCCGGGATTTGAACCATGCAGCCGGCGGTGTAACATATGTATTCCGGGGGGGAGGGCCCAAGGACAATTCCATCTTGCACCTCTTTTTGTTCTTTGCAGTATGTACTCTTCGTTGCCTAGTTTTACAAACTGCCATCCTGTCTGCCACTGCAGTAATCACTCCTAGATGGGCCACGTGTTTGTGCCGCCCACTTGTGTCACTTAGCATAGTCATCTAGCTATCTCGGTGCAACCCTTTGGCCTAAAACAATATTGTGAGGTGTTCAGAATAGACTGGAAATGAGTGGAAATGAATAGTATTGAGGTTAATTATAGTGTAGGGGGAAAAAAAATCTGTGATTTTAGCTGTTTTTATGCTTTTTTACAGATCCAAAACACAAAACATAAAAAACTAGAGATGAGCGGGTCTGGATCTCAGAGATCCGAACCAACCCGAATTTTGGAGATCCGGGGAGATCCGAGCCCGTCTGCCCCAGATCCCTCACCCGAGGCAAAACCTTGCGACCCTGCTGTCGGGTTGCGAGGTTTAGGTTTGAGTGGGCTTAACGCGGATTGGCTGAGAGAGCCGTCCGTCACGGCTCTCAGCCAATCAGCGTTAAGCCCATTGAAAATGCACTTGGAGAGAGAAAAAGATGGCGCCTGCCATCCCCCGCCGCCTGACACCGCCGGCACCCCCCGCTGCCGACACCGCCGGCACCCCCAATGGCAGCATCCCCCGCTGCCGACACCACAGCTGCCGACACTCCTGCACTGCTGGACCACATACTGAGGACACCATCAGCGACCTCCACACTGCCGACACTCCCACACTGAGGACACCACCAGCACCCCTGCACTGCCAACACTATCAGCACACATGCACTGAGGACACCGCCGGTACCGTGCATTGACAACAACCCTGCACTGCTGACACAGCCAGCAAACCTGCACTGAGGACACCGCTGGCACCCCCGCACTGCCATTCCATGTACTGAGGACACCGCCAGCAACCCTCGCACTGCAGACACAGCCAGCAAACCTGCACTAAAGACACCGCTGGCACCCCCGCACTGCCGACACAGCCAGCAAACCTGCACTAAAGACACTGCTGGAACCCCTGCACTGCCGACACAGCCAGCAAACCTGCACTAAAGACACCGCTGGAACCCCCGCACCGCCGACACAGCCAGCAAACCTGCACTAAAGACACTGCTGGCACCCCTGCACTGCCGACATCACCAGTACCCTTCACTGAGGACACTGCCAGCACCGCAGCACTGCCATCCCATGTACTGAGGACACCGTCAGCAACCCCGCTCTGCCAACACTGCTGTCACAGTAAGTGCACTATTGGCATATCCAACCCACACTGTATAACACACTGTATAGGTGTTGGAATTTAGAAGCTAAACTGACACATGTTTGTGCCTCCCACTGTGTCACTTAGCTTAGTCAGCCAGCTAGCTGGATGCAACTTTTTGGCCTTAACTAGATGAAGCAAATAATATTGTGAGGTGGTCAAAATTCATTGGAAATTACTGGAAATAAATTTTATTGAGATTAATTATACTGTAGGAACAAAAACAGGCCCATTTTATGTGATTTTAGCTGTTTTTATGGTTTTTTAAGAAAAAAATCCAGATCCAAAACCAAAACACGAAAACAAAACACCAAGGAAAAAAATTCAAAACCAGATTCAGATCCAAAACCAGGGGAGATCCAGATCCAAAACCAAAACACAAGGGTCGGCGCACATCTCTACACAAAACACGGAAGGGTGGTTTTGGCAAAACCAATCCACATCAAAACACGAAGAAAGATCCAAAACCAAAACACAAAACACGAAAAGTGGTCGGTGCACACCACTACCCTATACACATCGCCTGTTTTATAGGTAGACACATGGTAGAAATGGCAAATGGACTTAGGGGACCATTTATTAACTATCTGGCTTTAGACTAGGGGTGAGCGGGTTCGGATTTCTGAAATCCGAACCCCCCCGAGCCCCCCCGATCCGAGTCCGATCCGAGTCAGGCTCGACTTTTCCCGCCTGACTCGGATCTGACATCGAGGCAAAACGTCATCATCCCGCCTTCCGAGTCTCGCGGGTTTTGGATCCTATATAAGGTACCCGCGTCGGCGCCATTTTCTCACTCGGCTGTGGACAGTGAAGAGGGAGGGTGGGAGTTAGTGCTGTGTAGTGTAGTGTAGTGTAGTGCTGCTGTTGTCCACTACTTCAAAGTCCATAGGGGCTGGCTGTGTTGTGCTGTGCTGCTGTTGTTAATAGGGGCTGTGTCCACTACTTCAAAGTCCATAGGGGCTGGCTGGACTGTGTTGTGCAGTCAGTTCTCCATAGGGGCTGTGTCCACTCCAAAGTCCTGTGCAGTGTCCCAGTCCTAAAGGGGTGCTGTAGTGTTGTCCAGGGGGTGCTCTGTCCATCAGGGGTGCTCCCCCCAAGTGCTAAAAAAATAATATATTTTCTGTGTTTGTGAATTGTGTGCGCAGTAGCCGCACGTGCATCAACAAAGTAGTGCCAAGCGTGCGCCTGTGTCATAAGTAAAGGGCCGGCTGGCTTGACCGTTAAAGGGTGCTGTAACCCCCGAAAGTACACTCCAGTCCAAACCAAAAAAAAATTATTTTCTGTGTTTGTGAATTGTGTGCGCAGTAGCCGCACGTGCATCAACAAAGTAGTGCCAAGCGTGCGCCTGTGTCATAAGTAAAGGGCCGGCTGGCTTGACCGTTAAGGGTGCTGTAACCCCCGAAAGTACACTCCAGTCCAAACCAAAAAAAAAATTATTTTCTGTGTTTGTGAATTGTGTGCGCAGTAGCCGCACGTGCATCAACAAAGTAGTGCCAAGCGTGCGCCTGTGTCATAAGTAAAGGGCCGGCTGGCTTGACCGTTAAGGGTGCTGTAACCCCCGAAAGTACACTCCAGTCCAAACCAAAAAAAAAATTATTTTCTGTGTTTGTGAATTGTGTGCGCAGTAGCCGCACGTGCATCAACAAAGTAGTGCCAAACGTGCGCCTGTGTCATAAGTAAAGGGCCGGCTGGCTTGACCGTTAAGGGTGCTGTAACCCCCGAAAGTACACTCCAGTCCAAACCAAAAAAAAAATTATTTTCTGTGTTTGTGAATTGTGTGCGCAGTAGCCGCACGTGCATCAACAAAGTAGTGCCAAGCGTGCGCCTGTGTCATAAGTAAAGGGCCGGCTGGCTTGACCATTAAGGGTGCTGTAACCCCCGAAAGTACACTCCAGTCCAAACCAAAAAAAAAATTATTTTCTGTGTTTGTGAATTGTGTGCGCAGTAGCCGCACGTGCATCAACAAAGTAGTGCCAAGCGTGCGCCTGTGTCATAAGTAAAGGGCCGGCTGGCTTGACCGTTAAGGGTGCTGTAACCCCCGAAAGTACACTCCAGTCCAAACCTAAAAAAAAATTATTTTCTGTGTTTGTGAATTGTGTGCGCAGTAGCCGCACGTGCATCAACAAAGTAGTGCCAAGCGTGCGCCTGTGTCATAAGTAGGGGTGTGCACCGGCCACTTTTCGTGTTTTGTGTTTTGGTTTTGGATCTGGATCTTTCTTCGTGTTTTGGATCTGGATTGGTTTTGCCAAAACCACCCTTCCGTGTTTTGGGTTCTGGGTTTTGTGTTTTGGATCTGTATTTTTTTGAAAAAAAGCATAAAAACAGCTAAAATCACAGAATTTGTAGGTTTTTCTGCTCCTATGCTATTATTAACCTCAATAACCTTAATTTCCACTCATTTCCAGTCTATTCTGAACACCTCACACCTCACAATAGTGTTTTTATGTCCAAAAGGTTGCACCGAGGTAGCTGGATGACTATGCTAAGCGACACGAGTGGGCGGCACAAACACGTGACCCATCTAGGAGTGACACTGCAGTGGCAGGCAGGATGGCAGTTAGAAAAACTAGGCCCCAAACTGTACATAATGCAAAGAAAAAAAGAGGTGCAAGATGGAATTGTCCTTGGGCCCTCCCACCCACCCTTATGTTGTATAAACAGGACATGCACACTTTAACAAATCAATCATTTCAGCGCCAGGGTCTGCCACACAACTGTGGCTGAAATGATTGGTTCGTTTGGGCCCCCACAAAACAAGCTGGCAATTAATGTGTCCCTGCACAAACTGGCTCTACGGAGGCAAGATGTCATCCTCATCCTCCTCATCCACCGATTCCTCACCCTCTTCAGTGTGTACATCCTCATCCTCACAAAGTATTAACTCGTCCCCACTTGAATCCACCACCACAGGTCCCTCTGTACCTTCTGGAGGCTGGTCTCCCTGGAAGAGCTGATAATTCATTTTGATGAACATCATCTTCTCCACATTCTGTGGAAGCAACCTCCTACGCCTTTCGCTGACAAGGTTCCCGGCTGCACTAAACACTCTTTCGGAGTACACACTGGAGGGGGGGCAACTCAGGTAAAATAGAGCCAGTTTGTACAGGGGCCTCCAAATTGCCTCTTTTTCCTGCCAGTACAGGTATGGACTGTCTGACATGCCTACTTGGATGCTGTCACCGATGTAATCCTCCACCATTCTGTCAATGGTGACAGTATCATATGCAGTGACAGTAGACATGTCAGAAATTGTTGCCAGGTCCTTCAGTCCGGACCAGATGTCCAAACTTGGTCCTGCCTGCCCTGCATCACCGCCAGCGGGTTGCTTAGGATACCTAAGTTTTTTCCTGGCAGCCCCAGTTGCGGGAGAAAATGAAGAAGGAGCCGTTGACGTGTCACGTTCCGCTTCAGCTGACAGTGTGTTCACCAGCAGGTCTTTGCACCTCTGCAGGCTTGTGTCGGCCGGAAAGAGAGACACCACATAGGCTTTAAACCTAGGATCGAGCACGGTGGCCAAAATGTAGTGGTCTGATTTCAACAGATTGACCACCCTGGAATCCTGGCAAAGCGAATGAAGGGCTTCATCCACAAGTCCCACATGCCGAGCGGAATCGCTCCGTCTTAGCTCCTCCTTCACTTTCTCCAGCTGCTTCTGCAAAAGCCTGATGAGGGGAATGACCTGACTCAAGCTGGCAGTGTCTGAACTGACTTCACGTGTGGCAAGTTCGAAGGGCTGAAGAACCTTGCACAACACGGAAATCATTCTCCACTGCGCTTGAGTCAGGTGCATACCCCCTCCTTTGCCTATGTCATAGGTGGATGTATAGGCTTGTATGGCCTTTTGCTGCTCCTCCATCCTCTGAAGCATATAGAGGGTTGAGTTCCACCGCGTCACAACCTCTTGCTTCAGGTGATGGCGGGGCAGGTTCAAGAGTGTTTGCTGGCGCTCCAGTCTTCGGCACGCAGTCGCTGAATGGCGAAAGTGGCCAGAAATTTTTCGGGCCACCCAAAGCGTCTCCTGCACGCCCCTGTCGCTTTTCAGAAAATTCTGCACCACCAAGTTTATTGTGTGAGCAAAACATGGGACGTGCTGGAATTTGCCCAGATGTAATGCCCGCACAATATTGGTGGCGTTGTCAGATATCACAAATCCCCAGGAGAGTCTAAGTGGGGTAAGCCACTGGGCGATGATTTCCCTCAGTTTCTCTAAGAGGTTGTCGGCGGTGTGCCTCTTACTGAAACCGGTGATACACAGCGTAGCCTGCCTTGTAACGAGCTGGCGTTTCTGAGATGCTGCTACTGGTGACGCTGCTGCTGTTGCTGCGTAAGGTGATACATCTACCCAGTGGGCTGTCACAGTCATATAGTCCTTAGTCTGCCCTGTTCCACTTGTCCACATGTCCGTGGTTAAGTGGACATTGTGTACAACGGCATTTTTCAGGACACTGAGGACACTTTTTCTGACGTTTCTGTACAGTCTCGGTATCGCCTGCCTAGTGAAGTGGAATCTAGACGGGATTTGGAACCGGGGACACACTACCTCCATCAATTGTCTAAATCCCACTGCACTAATGGCGGATACCGGACGCACGTCTAACACCAACATAGCAGTCAAGGCCTCAGTTATACGTTTTGCTTCAGGATGACTGCTGTCGTACTTCATCCTCCTCGCTAAGGACTGTTGGAGGGTCAATTGTTTAGTAAAAGTAGTGGTGTTCCTACTTCCTCTCTGGGATGATGAACGACTCCCAGCAGCAGCAGCAACAGCAGCAGCGGCAGCAGTAGGCGTAGCAATGCAGGATCCTCCGGAGGAATCCCGGATAGGAGAGTCAGTCATGCCAGTGATATGGCCTGCAGGACTACTTCCGATCCTGACTAAGGAGGAAATTGACGAGGAGGGAGTTGACGGTGTGGTTTGCAGGCGCTTGGATACAACAGGACAACGGGATTTAGGTGTCCCTGGACTGCTTACGGTCTGAGCCAAAGTTTCTGAACTTGACAGTAACTTTTTATGAACGCGCTGCAGGTGCCGTATAAGGGAGGATGTTCCTAGGTGGTTGACGTCCCTACCCCTACTTATTTCACCTTTACATATGGTACATATGGCAAGACAGTTGTTGTCCGGATTTGGATAGAAATATTGCCAGACCAAAGAGGTGGAATGTTTGGTCTTCTGCCCAGGCATGACCGTGATGGGCTTTTTCATCCCACGGACAACAACTGTCTCCCCCGGAGCCTGATTTAAACAAACCACATCACCATCAGAATCCTCCTCGCCAACTTCCTCCTCAGCGCCAGCTACACCAGTATCCTCATCCTGTTGTACTTCAACAGTGACATCTTCAATTTGCATATCAGCAAGTGGACTGTGGGTGCTCCTTTCAGCACTTGCAGGGGGCGTGCAAATGGTGGAAAGAGCCACCTCTTCCCGTCCAGTGCTGGGAAGGTCAGGCATCGCAACCACCACCACACTTGGACTCTCTTTGGGGATTTGTGATATCTTCTTAGAAAGCACAGTTCTTCGCTGTGCTTTTGCCAGCTTAACTCTTTTGATTTTTTTAGTGGGAGGAGTGCTTCCATCGTCATGTGAAGCTGAACCACTAGTCATGAACATACTAGGGATCGACCTTAGCCGTTCCTTGCCACTCCGTGTCGTAAATGGCATATTGGCAAGTTTACGTTTCTCTTCAGCTGATTTAAATGTCTTTTTCAAGGTCATTTTCCTGAACTTTGCCATTTGGGATTGTATGTGCCCTCTACTATGACATTGGGCATCGGCCTTGGCAGACGACGTTGATGGCATGTTATCGTCTATGTCATGACTAGTGGCAGCAGCTTCAGCACTAGGAGGAAGTGGTTCTTGATCTTTCTCTATTTTATTTTTATCGGAGAAAGTTTGGTCCTCCATTTATGTTATATCGATTTGATATATACGTGCGGCTAAACACAGAAAATAAATTTTTTTTTGGTTCGGACTGGAGTGTACTTTGTGGGTTACAGCACCCTTTAACGGTCAAGCCAGCCGGCCCTTTACTTATGACACAGGCGCACTCTTGGCACTACTTTGTTGATGCACGTGCGGCTACTGCGCACACAATTCACAAACACAGAAAATAATTTTTTTTTGGTTTGGACTGGAGTGTACTTTGGGGGTTACAGCACCCTTTAACGGTCAAGCCAGCCGGCCCTTTACTTATGACACAGGCGCACGCTTGGCACTACTTTGTTGATGCACGTGCGGCTACTGCGCACACAATTCACAAACACAGAAAATAATTTTTTTTTGGTTTGGACTGGAGGGTACTTTCGGGGGTTACAGCACCCTTAACGGTCAAGCCAGCCGGCCCTTTACTTATGACACAGGCGCACGCTTGGCACTACTTTGTTGATGCACGTGCGGCTACTGCGCACACAATTCACAAACACAGAAAATAATTTTTTTTTGGTTTGGACTGGAGTGTACTTTCGGGGGTTACAGCACCCTTTAACGGTCAAGCCAGCCGGCCCTTTACTTATGACACAGGCGCACGCTTGGCACTACTTTGTTGATGCACGTGCGGCTACTGCGCACACAATTCACAAACACAGAAAATAATTTTTTTTTAGGTTTGGACTGGAGTGTACTTTCGGGGGTTACAGCACCCTTAACGGTCAAGCCAGCCGGCCCTTTACTTATGACACAGGCGCACGCTTGGCACTACTTTGTTGATGCACGTGCGGCTACTGCGCACACAATTCACAAACACAGAAAATAATTTTTTTTTTGGTTTGGACTGGAGTGTACTTTCGGGGGTTACAGCACCCTTAACGGTCAAGCCAGCCGGCCCTTTACTTATGACACAGGCGCACGCTTGGCACTACTTTGTTGATGCACGTGCGGCTACTGCGCACACAATTCACAAACACAGAAAATAATTTTTTTTTTGGTTTGGACTGGAGTGTACTTTCGGGGGTTACAGCACCCTTAACGGTCAAGCCAGCCGGCCCTTTACTTATGACACAGGCGCACGCTTGACACTACTTTGTTGATGCACGTGCGGCTACTGCGCACACAATTCACAAACACAGAAAATAATTTTTTTTTGGTTTGGACTGGAGTGTACTTTCAGGGGTTACAGCACCCTTTAACGGTCAAGCCAGCCGGCCCTTTACTTATGACACAGGCGCACGCTTGGCACTACTTTGTTGATGCACGTGCGGCTACTGCGCACACAATTCACAAACACAGAAAATAATTTTTTTTTTGGTTTGGACTGGAGTGTACTTTCGGGGGTTACAGCACCCTTAACGGTCAAGCCAGCCGGCCCTTTACTTATGACACAGGCGAACGCTTGACACTACTTTGTTGATGCACGTGCGGCTACTGCGCACACAATTCACAAACACAGAAAATAATTTTTTTTTGGTTTGGACTGGAGTGTACTTTCAGGGGTTACAGCACCCTTTAACGGTCAAGCCAGCCGGCCCTTTACTTATGACACAGGCGCACGCTTGGCACTACTTTGTTGATGCACGTGCGGCTACTGCGCACACAATTCACAAACACAGAAAATAATTTTTTTTTGGTTTGGACTGGAGTGTACTTTCGGGGGTTACAGCACCCTTTAACGGTCAAGCCAGCCGGCCCTTTACTTATGACACAGGGGCACTCTTGGCACTACTTTGTTGATGCACGTGCGGCTACTGCGCACACAATTCACAAACACAGAAAATAATTTTTTTTTAGGTTTGGACTGGAGTGTACTTTCGGGGGTTACAGCACCCTTAACGGTCAAGCCAGCCGGCCCTTTACTTATGACACAGGCGCACGCTTGGCACTACTTTGTTGATGCACGTGCGGCTACTGCGCACACAATTCACAAACACAGAAAATAATTTTTTTTTGGTTTGGACTGGAGTGTACTTTCGGGGGTTACAGCACCCTTTAACGGTCAAGCCAGCCGGCCCTTTACTTATGACACAGGCGCACGCTTGGCACTACTTTGTTGATGCACGTGCGGCTACTGCGCACACAATTCACAAACACAGAAAATAATTTTTTTTTAGGTTTGGACTGGAGTGTACTTTCGGGGGTTACAGCACCCTTAACGGTCAAGCCAGCCGGCCCTTTACTTATGACACAGGCGCACGCTTGGCACTACTTTGTTGATGCACGTGCGGCTACTGCGCACACAATTCACAAACACAGAAAATATTTTTTTTTTTGGTTTGGACTGGAGTGTACTTTCGGGGGTTACAGCACCCTTAACGGTCAAGCCAGCCGGCCCTTTACTTATGACACAGGCGCACGCTTGGCACTACTTTGTTGATGCACGTGCGGCTACTGCGCACACAATTCACAAACACAGAAAATAATTTTTTTTTTGGTTTGGACTGGAGTGTACTTTCGGGGGTTACAGCACCCTTAACGGTCAAGCCAGCCGGCCCTTTACTTATGACACAGGCGCACGCTTGGCACTACTTTGTTGATGCACGTGCGGCTACTGCGCACACAATTCACAAACACAGAAAATATATTATTTTTTTAGCACTTGGGGGGAGCACCCCTGATGGACAGAGCACCCCCTGGACAACACTACAGCACCCCTTTAGGACTGGGACACTGCACAGGACTTTGGAGTGGACACAGCCCCTATGGAGAACTGACTGCACAACACAGTCCAGCCAGCCCCTATGGACTTTGAAGTAGTGGACACAGCCCCTATTAACAACAGCAGCACAGCACAACACAGCCAGCCCCTATGGACTTTGAAGTAGTGGACAACAGCAGCACTACACTACACTACACTACACAGCACTAACTCCCACCCTCCCTCTTCACTGTCCACAGCCGAGTGAGAAAATGGCGCCGACGCGGGTACCTTATATAGGATCCAAAACCCGCGAGACTCGGAAGGCGGGATGATGACGTTTTGCCTCGATGTCAGATCCGAGTCAGGCGGGAAAAGTCGAGCCTGACTCGGATCGGACTCGGATCGGGGGGGCTCGGGGGGCTTCGGATTTCAGAAATCCGAACCCGCTCACCCCTAGTCATAAGTAAAGGGCCGGCTGGCTTGACCGTTAAAGGGTGCTGTAACCGCCGAAAGTACACTCCAGTCCAAACCAAAAAAAATTTATTTTCTGTGTTTGTGAATTGTGTGCGTAGTAGCCGCACGTGCATCAACAAAGTAGTGCCAAGCGTGCGCCTGTGTCATAAGTAAAGGGCCGGCTGGCTTGACCGTTAAGGGTGCTGTAACCCCCGAAAGTACACTCCAGTCCAAACCTAAAAAAAAATTATTTTCTGTGTTTGTGAATTGTGTGCGCAGTAGCCGCACGTGCATCAACAAAGTAGTGCCAAGAGTGCGCCTGTGTCATAAGTAAAGGGCCGGCTGGCTTGACCGTTAAAGGGTACTGTAACCCCCGAAAGTACACTCCAGTCCAAACCAAAAAAAAATTATTTTCTGTGTTTGTGAATTGTGTGCGCAGTAGCCGCACGTGCATCAACAAAGTAGTGCCAAGCGTGCGCCTGTGTCATAAGTAAAGGGCCGGCTGGCTTGACCGTTAAAGGGTGCTGTAACCCCTGAAAGTACACTCCAGTCCAAACCAAAAAAAAATTATTTTCTGTGTTTGTGAATTGTGTGCGCAGTAGCCGCACGTGCATCAACAAAGTAGTGCCAAGCGTGTGCCTGTGTCATAAGTAAAGGGCCGGCTGGCTTGACCGTTAAGGGTGCTGTAACCCCCGAAAGTACACTCCAGTCCAAACCAAAAAAAAAAATATTTTCTGTGTTTGTGAATTGTGTGCGCAGTAGCCGCACGTGCATCAACAAAGTAGTGCCAAGCGTGCGCCTGTGTCATAAGTAAAGGGCCGGCTGGCTTGACCGTTAAGGGTGCTGTAACCCCCGAAAGTACACTCCAGTCCAAACCTAAAATAAAATTATTTTCTGTGTTTGTGAATTGTGTGCGCAGTAGCCGCACGTGCATCAACAAAGTAGTGCCAAGCGTGCGCCTGTGTCATAAGTAAAGGGCCGGCTGGCTTGACCGTTAAAGGGTGCTGTAACCCCCGAAAGTACACTCCAGTCCAAACCAAAAAAAAATAATTTTCTGTGTTTGTGAATTGTGTGCGCAGTAGCCGCACGTGCATCAACAAAGTAGTGCCAAGCGTGCGCCTGTGTCATAAGTAAAGGGCCGGCTGGCTTGACCGTTAAGGGTGTTGTAACCCCCGAAAGTACACTCCAGTCCAAACCTAAAAAAAAATTATTTTCTGTGTTTGTGAATTGTGTGCGCAGTAGCCGCACGTGCATCAACAAAGTAGTGCCAAGAGTGCGCCTGTGTCATAAGTAAAGGGCCGGCTGGCTTGACCGTTAAAGGGTGCTGTAACCCCCGAAAGTACACTCCAGTCCAAACCAAAAAAAAATTATTTTCTGTGTTTGTGAATTGTGTGCGCAGTAGCCGCACGTGCATCAACAAAGTAGTGCCAAGCGTGCGCCTGTGTCATAAGTAAAGGGCCGGCTGGCTTGACCGTTAAAGGGTGCTGTAACCCCTGAAAGTACACTCCAGTCCAAACCAAAAAAAAATTATTTTCTGTGTTTGTGAATTGTGTGCGCAGTAGCCGCACGTGCATCAACAAAGTAGTGCCAAGAGTGCGCCTGTGTCATAAGTAAAGGGCCGGCTGGCTTGACCGTTAAAGGGTGCTGTAACCCCCGAAAGTACACTCCAGTCCAAACCAAAAAAAAATTATTTTCTGTGTTTGTGAATTGTGTGCGCAGTAGCCGCACGTGCATCAACAAAGTAGTGCCAAGCGTGCGCCTGTGTCATAAGTAAAGGGCCGGCTGGCTTGACCGTTAAGGGTGCTGTAACCCCCGAAAGTACACTCCAGTCCAAACCTAAAAAAAAATTATTTTCTGTGTTTGTGAATTGTGTGCGCAGTAGCCGCACGTGCATCAACAAAGTAGTGCCAAGAGTGCGCCTGTGTCATAAGTAAAGGGCCGGCTGGCTTGACCGTTAAAGGGTGCTGTAACCCACAAAGTACACTCCAGTCCAAACCAAAAAAAAAATTATTTTCTGTGTTTAGCCGCACGTATATATCAAATCGATATAACATAAATGGAGGACCAAACTTTCTCCGATAAAAATAAAATAGAGAAAGATCAAGAACCACTTCCTCCTAGTGCTGAAGCTGCTGCCACTAGTCATGACATAGACGATAACATGCCATCAACGTCGTCTGCCAAGGCCGATGCCCAATGTCATAGTAGAGGGCACATACAATCCCAAATGGCAAAGTTCAGGAAAATTACCTTGAAAAAGACATTTAAATCAGCTGAAGAGAAACGTAAACTTGCCAATATGCCATTTACGACACGGAGTGGCAAGGAACGGCTAAGGTCGATCCCTAGTATGTTCATGACTAGTGGTTCAGCTTCACATGACGATGGAAGCACTCCTCCCACTAAAAAAATCAAAAGAGTTAAGCTGGCAAAAGCACAGCGAAGAACTGTGCTTTCTAAGAAGATATCACAAATCCCCAAGGAGAGTCCAAGTGTGGTGGTGGTTGCGATGCCTGACCTTCCCAGCACTGGACAGGAAGAGGTGGCTCTTTCCACCATTTGCACGCCCCCTGCAAGTGCTGAAAGGAGCACCCACAGTCCACTTGCTGATATGCAAATTGAAGATGTCACTGTTGAAGTACAACAGGATGAGGATACTGGTGTAGCTGGCGCTGAGGAGGAAGTTGGCGAGGAGGATTCTGATGGTGATGTGGTTTGTTTAAATCAGGCTCTGGGGGAGACAGTTGTTGTCCGTGGGATGAAAAAGCCCATCACGGTCATGCCTGGGCAGAAGACCAAACATTCCACCTCTTTGGTCTGGCAATATTTCTATCCAAATCCGGACAACAACTGTCTTGCCATATGTACCATATGTAAAGGTGAAATAAGTAGGGGTAGGGACGTCAACCACCTAGGAACATCCTCCCTTATACGGCACCTGCAGCGCGTTCATAAAAAGTTACTGTCAAGTTCAGAAACTTTGGCTCAGACCGTAAGCAGTCCAGGGACACCTAAATCCCGTTGTCCTGTTGTATCCAAGCGCCTGCAAACCACACCGTCAACTCCCTCCTCGTCAATTTCCTCCTTAGTCAGGATCGGAAGTAGTCCTGCAGGCCATATCACTGGCATGACTGACTCTCCTATCCGGGATTCCTCCGGAGGATCCTGCATTGCTACGCCTACTGCTGCCGCTGCTGCTGTTGCTGCTGCTGCTGGGAGTCGTTCATCATCCCAGAGAGGAAGTAGGAACACCACTACTTTTACTAAACAATTGACCCTCCAACAGTCCTTAGCAAGGAGGATGAAGTACGACAGCAGTCATCCTGAAGCAAAACGTATAACTGAGGCCTTGACTGCTATGTTGGTGTTAGACGTGCGTCCGGTATCCGCCATTAGTGCAGTGGGATTTAGACAATTGATGGAGGTAGTGTGTCCCCGGTTCCAAATCCCGTCTAGATTCCACTTCACTAGGCAGGCGATACCGAGACTGTACAGAAACGTCAGAAAAAGTGTCCTCAGTGTCCTGAAAAATGCCGTTGTACACAATGTCCACTTAACCACGGACATGTGGACAAGTGGAACAGGGCAGACTAAGGACTATATGACTGTGACAGCCCACTGGGTAGATGTATCACCTTACGCAGCAACAGCAGCAGCGTCACCAGTAGCAGCATCTCAGAAACGCCAGCTCGTTACAAGGCAGGCTACGCTGTGTATCACCGGTTTCAGTAAGAGGCACACCGCCGACAACCTCTTAGAGAAACTGAGGGAAATCATCGCCCAGTGGCTTACCCCACTTAGACTCTCCTGGGGATTTGTGATATCTGACAACGCCACCAATATTGTGCGGGCATTACATCTGGGCAAATTCCAGCACGTCCCATGTTTTGCTCACACAATAAACTTGGTGGTGCAGAATTTTCTGAAAAGCGACAGGGGCGTGCAGGAGACGCTTTGGGTGGCCCGAAAAATTTCTGGCCACTTTCGCCATTCAGCGACTGCGTGCCGAAGACTGGAGCGCCAGCAAACACTCTTGAACCTGCCCCGCCATCACCTGAAGCAAGAGGTTGTGACGCGGTGGAACTCAACCCTCTATATGCTTCAGAGGATGGAGGAGCAGCAAAAGGCCATACAAGCCTATACATCCACCTATGACATAGGCAAAGGAGGGGGTATGCACCTGACTCAAGCGCAGTGGAGAATGATTTCCGTGTTGTGCAAGGTTCTTCAGCCCTTCGAACTTGCCACACGTGAAGTCAGTTCAGACACTGCCAGCTTGAGTCAGGTCATTCCCCTCATCAGGCTTTTGCAGAAGCAGCTGGAGAAAGTGAAGGAGGAGCTAAGACGGAGCGATTCCGCTCGGCATGTGGGACTTGTGGATGAAGCCCTTCATTCGCTTTGCCAGGATTCCAGGGTGGTCAATCTGTTGAAATCAGACCACTACATTTTGGCCACCGTGCTCGATCCTAGGTTTAAAGCCTATGTGGTGTCTCTCTTTCCGGCCGACACAAGCCTGCAGAGGTGCAAAGACCTGCTGGTGAACACACTGTCAGCTGAAGCGGAACGTGACACGTCAACGGCTCCTTCTTCATTTTCTCCCGCAACTGGGGCTGCCAGGAAAAAACTTAGGTATCCTAAGCAACCCGCTGGCGGTGATGCAGGGCAGGCAGGACCAAGTTTGGACATCTGGTCCGGACTGAAGGACCTGGCAACAATTTCTGACATGTCTACTGTCACTGCATATGATACTGTCACCATTGACAGAATGGTGGAGGATTACATCGGTGACAGCATCCAAGTAGGCATGTCAGACAGTCCATACCTGTACTGGCAGGAAAAAGAGGCAATTTGGAGGCCCCTGTACAAACTGGCTCTATTTTACCTGAGTTGCCCCCCCTCCAGTGTGTACTCCGAAAGAGTGTTTAGTGCAGCCGGGAACCTTGTCAGCGAAAGGCGTAGGAGGTTGCTTCCACAGAATGTGGAGAAGATGATGTTCATCAAAATGAATTATCAGCTCTTCCAGGGAGACCAGCCTCCAGAAGGTACAGAGGGACCTGTGGTGGTGGATTCAAGTGGGGACGAGTTAATACTTTGTGAGGATGAGGATGTACACACTGAAGAGGGTGAGGAATCGGTGGATGAGGAGGATGAGGATGACATCTTGCCTCCGTAGAGCCAGTTTGTGCAGGGACACATTAATTGCCAGCTTGTTTTGTGGGGGCCCAAACGAACCAATCATTTCAGCCACAGTTGTGTGGCAGACCCTGGCGCTGAAATGATTGATTTGTTAAAGTGTGCATGTCCTGTTTATACAACATAAGGGTGGGTGGGAGGGCCCAAGGACAATTCCATCTTGCACCTCTTTTTTTCTTTGCATTATGTACAGTTTGGGGCCTAGTTTTTCTAACTGCCATCCTGTCTGCCACTGCAGTGTCACTCCTAGATGGGTCACGTGTTTGTGCCGCCCACTCGTGTCGCTTAGCATAGTCATCCAGCTACCTCGGTGCAACCTTTTGGACATAAAAACACTATTGTGAGGTGTGAGGTGTTCAGAATAGACTGGAAATGAGTGGAAATTAAGGTTATTGAGGTTAATAATAGCATAGGAGCAGAAAAACCTACAAATTCTGTGATTTTAGCTGTTTTTATGCTTTTTTTCAAAAAAATACAGATCCAAAACACAAAACCCAGAACCCAAAACACGGAAGGGTGGTTTTGGCAAAACCAATCCAGATCCAAAACACGAAGAAAGATCCAGATCCAAAACCAAAACACGAAAAGTGGCCGGTGCACACCCCTACTTTAGACCCAATAATTAGAATATCTTATTGTTGCTATTCACGGTAATAATAAATTCTGTACCTCCCGGGTGTATTATGAAGTACATCCAGGGACAGGGGCTCTGACAGGAGCCTGTCCCTGTGATGTGTAAAGTAAAGTGATCGCTGATCACTTGGCTTTGTGCTGCGGGAGCCCCAGCGGCTTACTGTGCATGCGCGGTTATCAGACCACACTTGCGCAAGTGTCTATTACCGGCGAGGGATCCAGAGGATCCCTCTCCTGGTAAATTCTGAGATATGAAGCCTATAGGCTACAATGGCTAACGCTGGGGCCAAGCTTGGTAAATTGTACAATATAGCAGGGGGCTGCTAATGGAATCAGGAACAGGGGAACTGCCTACATACATCCAGTGGATGCTTAACTTTTGTGGGTATTGTCTGTTTTGGGGGGATTTCCTGCAAATTTTGTTCACTATATATGCCCCTGAGGAACCAACTTTTTCAAATGATTGGGGGCACTCAGGATCCTGCCCACCCCCACATGACTGGAAAATGCCATGCATAGAGACATGGTTAATGGCAAGTACAGCATAAATATTGGGGATGATCCAGCACTTACAGTTGCCACTGAGCATGGTCATAATAATAAAGTAAATATTAATCGAAATACTCCACATGAAAGATATTAAAAGCTTTTATTCAAAAAAGAAAATCTCAGATGAATGTCCCTGGAAATCAGGAAGAATGACAGCCCGGGGAACATTATGTCCTGCCAGTGAGTCAGCATCAGGAAATGACAGTAACTGTACAGCAGCAATTGTTACACCCATGTACGTTACTTCCAATGTGTACAGTAAGTGGAATCACACCTTCCTTGGTAAACCAAAGCAAGAATGTAAGCCAACGCATTGTGAATACCCACTGTAGCATTAACATTTACACTCACTAATATGATAATTAGCTAAAGCAACAATTATAAAACCACAGGTCATACCTTGACTTAACTATATTATTTCTAATAAACTAAATGCCTAATCATTCCCCCCAAACATCCCGATTTTACCGGGACAGTCTCACTTTTCGGGCACTGTCCCGCTTTCCAACCTGTTCGACGCAGTATTCAGTGTGTGTATGTGGAAAGGGGGGTTGGGAGGCTCCATTTCACCCGCTGCTCTGCATAGCAGAGCAAGTGGTGAATAGATGCCGTGCACATGCACATGTCATCTATTATAGAGAATAGAGGATCTGAGAGCATGCCCAACAGCTCTCAGAGCACCGGGCATGCCCCCAGCATGGCGAAAATGGGAGGGTGTGACCAGTTTGTACGGCATATCTCAAAAGGTCATGCCCCTTTTAAATGCTGGCCAAATGTTGGGCTGTAAGGACTACTAAATGTAAAAATATATAACAGCTTATTTAGAAGAGCTACAAACAGCGCAATAGCACAACATTACCAGTCCCATAGCACAATTTTAGCTAAATCCAATCCATAGGAATCTTTTTTTTATTCTGCCCTGTAATAATCAAAGGGTTTAAAAAAAATTTCAATGGGATGACGCAGAACTTGCGCCTAATGCAGCTGCAACAAAATAAATGAGAAGGGCCCTATCCATATATAGCCTTTGGTTGGTTGCTGCTACTCGCATCATGTACATGCTGGCACTTGAAACTTTGCACGTGCCAGCATGCCTAAGTACAGTAGTTGTTATGAATCACTAACTTGTTCAGTGATTCTGCAGACTCTCCAGTCCAGTTTGGCACCACTTATCCTGATGGTGCAGAGTCTAAACTCAATGCAGATTTTCACCAGTGACCCCCACAAAGGGATACAGGCAGTGGTGTAACTAAGGGGGGTCGAGCGGGGTGTGTGCCCTGGGCACCGGAGGACCGGCGGCGCGGGGGGGGCACCACTGGCCATGGTACCGACCCGCCCTAGTTAGGCAGTGTAGCGCCGACCGCAGTGTGTGCGGTCAGCGCTACACATTTACAAAAGACCGGCGCTAGGCTTCCCTGCGCCCAGCGCCGGTCCTTTGCTGCACAGCCGAGACCTTCCCTCCTCCTGAGCGCTTACCCAATAGCGCCAGGAGGAGGGTGGGAGGCGGGCGGTCTCGGGCTGTGCAGTAACACACACATCGCCGCCAGTGCGGCAACGATGTGTGTGTTAACCAGCAGCCAATGAGAGTCAGACAGACTCATTGACTGCTGAGCTCCCACTGCAAGAGCCGGTTCCCTTCCGGCTCCTGCAGTGGGTAATGGGAGAGACGTCATGATGTCATGATGTCTCCCCATAATGCAGAGCGCGCCAGCCCGGGAGGACTGACGTGCGGCGCTATGAGCAGTGGCTGGAGCCGGAGCGTGGATTCAGGTAAGTGTATTTTTTTTTTATTTTTTTTTACTTGTGTTATGTGTTTGAACATCTGGGGGGCACCATTACAGGGGGGGAGCACTACTGGGGGCACCATTACAGGGGGGGAGCACTACTGGGGGCACCATTACAGGGGGCACCATTACGGGGGGGACCATTACTGGGGGGCACCACTACTGGGCCTGCATAAGAGGGACCACCACTGGGGACATTGCATACTGGGGGTACTGTATAAGGGACACTACTGGGGTTAAGGTGCATAAGTAAAGGAATGTTCAGAGTGACGATAAAGGGAAGCCAGAATTGCGGAGATCAGAAAGATCAGAAGTAGCCCTGGTCAAAAAGAGAAATCCTCAGATAGCAGTAGCCAGGGGCGGATTGGGAACTTAAAAAATCTGAGAGTGGATTCATTCAAATTTAAACTGTAAGTTCCCCAATACAGACATAAGTGGTACTAACAAACAGCCAACTTGACAGCAATACAATACAGAGAGCATCTTTGTGCCTGACATACAGCACAAACAGCTTCACAGTCAAGGGCGTAGCTATAGTAGGTGTGGAGAGTGCGTCTGCTGTGGGGCCTAGGCCGTCTCTGGGGCCGACCCACTCCCTGCACCGAGTTACGCTGCCATCTCCTGAGCCCAGTGTTATCTATCCTCACCAGAGTGCTGCTGCAGAGCATCTGGGCCCAGAGCTGATACAAGCTACAGCCATCTCTAGCTGCTGCCTGCATGCACTGTGATGTCACAATGCAGGTCACAGCCCTATATAAAGGATGCCCAGATACTGGCAGCCATTTTGTCCTACATTGATACTCTCTGAGTAGTCCTTGCTTTATTTAGGCGATTTTGGATAATGACTAATGACTTTGGATTGTATCTTCCAGTAATGTCCTGAACAGCAACATCTTCAGAAAAAGAATCTGAATAACATCTTCAGGTAAGGACATTATTAAAAATTTTGGCCTGTCACCCTTACCCCTTCAGACACCTCCCTCCATTTTATCTGCACTTTTTAATTTAGAACAACGATGGATAAAGCAAATTATTCATCTGATATGACACTGCATGGCTTGCATACACACTTGTCCAATCCACTGAGGATCCAACTCCAGACCAGACTATTAACACAATCCTACTGGAGACCTTGACGGAGATTCAACACCCAGTATATTCCTACGCACTCATCTGTACCAGATCTCAGACAGCAGGTACAGAGAATGGGGCTGCTATGGGGCCCAGGCCGCCTTTGAGCATTGCTGCAGGGCATCTGCTGTCACTGGCACAGCCGTCTCTGCCTCCATCTGTCCTCACTAACTGATTTATTAGTGAATCATAGCCTTCTTATATACCATATTAAATCATAACTATTTAGGATTAGGAAGACTATATATACTTTCTGTTTGTAATGCTTACTATATGCTAATCACCATTCATTTAATCCTGCATGTCAGCTAAGTAGGTAGAGAGTACAAATATTAGAACATTTACAATCAAAATGGATAAACTGCAAAATAGTTTGCACAGGGGCGAGGGCCCGTTAGATATTTTGCTGTGGGGCCCCTATAGTTCTTGCTACACCCCTGATCCCAGTGATCATCATACAGTACAGAGAGCATGTCAGTTACCGTCACAAGTATAGAGACCAGCTTGGTTACCACCATAAAGTACAGAGATCATTCCAGGGACTGCCACACATTATATTGAGCATCCTAATGACAACACAGCACATACAGTATCCTAGTTACCACTATACAGCAAAGACTGTATCCCATGATCACCATACAGCACTGACAACATCCCAGTGACTGCCATAATGTACAGACAGCATTTTATTGAATGTCATACAGTGCATTGAGAAGCAAGGTGATGACATACAGGACATCATAATGTACATAGCACCCCAGACTTGTAGCTTGATCACTTCTGGATAACAAGATCGTGGAACAGCTCGGAGGCTGCAGAGACATTTACACAGTACACTGTAAGTGTGTAGACTGTGCTATGCAGCCTATTTGAATGGCTGCACACAGGGCAGTTACACCACTGGGCAGTGTAAAAATATTATTTACACTATATACAAAATAAAAACACAAGGCATTACACTGGGAATTACTGGAGAAGCTATGACCAATCTGCCCATGTCCTTAGCAGTGCGTGTACAGGATCCTAACCCCAGTGTAGTTACCCCCTCAGCTGTGAGTGCTCAGGGGGCTGCTCCCAGTGTAGGTGCTCCCTTAGAAGTGAGTGCCCAGGGTGCTATCCGCAGTGTAGGTATCCATTCAGCAGTGAGTGCCCAAGGGGCTGGCCCCAGTGTAGGTACCCCCTTTAGCAGTGAAGGCCCAGGGGGCTGGCCCCATTTTAGGTATCCCCTTTATCAGTGACTGCCCAGGGGGCAGAATGCAGTGTAGGTACCCCCACAGTAGTGAGTACCCAGGGGGCCGACCAAAGTATAGGTTCCCCCTCACCAGTGAGTGCCCATGGGGCTGCCCCCAGCTACACTAACAACAACTTGTGCACACGTTTGCAGACACTACAGAAGTTGGATTACCAGGAGTAGTGGGCATCCAGCGCCAGAGGTGCCTCAAAGGGAACACATACACTGCCAGCCTATACCTTACCATACTTCCAGTCTGCCTGCTTATATACCTTGGTGTACTTCCAGGGGCCTGTAATGCAATGATAGAAAATATGCTGCAGTCTCCACAGACAACCAGTTGGATGAACTCCCCGCAGCACCCCATACAGCAGCCCCCCAGACAGTATCCCCCAGGTGCAGACACACCCCAAAATTCCACAGAGGCACTCACCCAGCTGCAGGAAATGCTTGGTGTCCACTGTCCACTGCTGGCTAACTCATGCCCTGTGATGAATGAGAAGATGGTCTCCGAGGGTCTACAGGTGGGGGAGAGAGAGCAATGGGTGACCTCTGCCACAGCAACTGGGTGGGCAGCAGTAGCCACCAATCCCAGTATCCATAGAATAGATCCACAGGCAGGCAGGCAGTCATGTGTGTTTGTGACCCCAGCTTTGAGATGCTGCCTGTGCCGCTCACCTCACATCCCTACTTTCCAGCAGTTGACACCACCAGTGGGGAGCTCAGGGAGGATGAGTAGTGGATCAGGAAGGGGTGGGCTGATCTGCGAAGCACAGCCATAGGTGGCCGGTCCCTGGGGAGCGGTCAACCACCATGAATAAATCATGTTGGCTTCAGCCACTAATATGCCAGGGCCGACTCCCATTTGGGTGGGTCAGGTCACATATTTATAAAAAAAAGAAAAAATTGCTTTCAGTGGCCCCAAAACATTTCGTCCCACCAGGAAAATTCCCAGTGAGGTCTATAGCCGATCCGAGGGAGGTAACATCACCAGCACTGAATGTATTCACTCATTGCTTTATATGACCACCGCCTTCAGGAGATTGGATGTAGCTAGGAAGTAGGTGAACAGCAGGCACTTTTCAGGAACGTCAGGTAACCCAGAAGCATTGGCTTCAAGATCCCAAGTTCCTGGAATGAAATTCTGAGCTCACAAAAATCTTTTATTGCAGTCTTGTGCTTCTACGAGTAGTTAATGGTTGCTCAAGCTTCCTGTTACCAACCACAAGGGGGTTGGGAAGAGCTCTACCAGTAGTATCCAGTACAGGACTGGTCTACTTTTTATAGTATGTGGAGAAAGGCCCTAGACTGCACACCCTGAATATATATAATGGGAGGTGCTACCTGTTGAGACTATTGTTGCAGACACAAAAAGAAAAAGTACAAGTGCACAACTCCAACATTACTAATTATATATAATACACTTTGCAATAAAATTTAGCAATAAATAAACAGAAGTTTTAGCATAATAATGGCCAAGGTTATGGGCCTACCCACCACATCCAGGTAACCTCTTAGGGTAGGTGCCTAACATACCTTGGTTGAAATCCAGAGCGCAGGACACCCCCAAACCAGCCCAGCTGAGCCACCCAGGGCATCAATCTAATGAGAAAAAGTAAAGTGTAGAAAAGTGTTAGATAAATAGGAGCAGCTACTGCTGCATATATTAGAAGTAAGGTGAAAAATAAAGATGTGAAAATAATACATATATAATAAACAAACAATAGAGGTGCTAAAAGTGCAAAAAAGGAAAAATGTGTTATAATGTGATGCCCTGAAGCAGCCAGGAGACCCACGCCCCAAAAATCAATCCATGTCTACACTACAGTATATAAATTTGTAGGACTTACCTAAATTGTGCCTTTTACTAAGGTGCAGTCAAAATACCAGAATCCCTGCTTAAAACCAATAGGGGACAGGTGGGGAGGGGTGCTAGCCTAGGCTGAAGGGGTTTCATGCCTTCAGGTGTGTATAGGAGCACACTAAATAGAGTATGTGGAGAAAGGCCCTAGACTGCACACCCTGAATATATATAATTGGAGGTGCTACCTGTTGAGACTATTGTTGCAGATACAAAAAGAAAAAGTACAAGTGCACAACTCCAACATTACTAATTATATACAATACATTTTGCAATAAACTTTTGCAATAAATAAATAGAGGTTTTAGCATAATCATGACCAAGGTTATGGGCCTACCCACCACGTCCAGGTAACCTCTTAGGGTAGGTCCCTAACATACTGGGGTTGAAATCCAGTGCGCAGGACACCCAAAACAAGCCCAGCTGAGCCACCCCAGGGAATCACTCTAATGAGAAAGGTGAAGTGTAGAAAAGTGTTAGATAGGATCAGCTACTCCTGCATATATTAGAAGTATATAAATTTGTAGGACTTACCTAAAATTGTGCCTTTTACAAAAGTGCAGTCAAAATGGGCAGTGAGCAATCCAATATACAGGCAATCTGACAGAGCTTTCAAAGCACTCCTTGACGCGTTTCTCCGGGTATTAGGGTCCCGTTTTTTTCAGAAGATATTTTACATTACCTTCTGAAGAAAACGGGACCCTAATACCCGGAGAAACGCGTCAAGGAGTGCTTAGAAAGCTCTGTCAGATTTGCCTGTATAGTGGATACACATCCGCTCACTGCCCAAGATATTGCCGTGTGTATTGGGATTATCCCTAAGGGAACTTGCTCATCATCAGCACACTTCCCCGGCAGTGAGCCTTCCTGGGCTGTATTACCCGATTCACAGCTCGGCCGGTGCATACTAATAGGTAGCCGGCATACAGAGGACTGAGACAGATCATTTAACAGCTAACACACTTGGAGCTCGCGCTCCGCTGTCGGGCGGTGGAGTGTTGCATCCTGCAGACCACACAAGAGCGAGTGTTTGGGGTGAATATGTGATTCCGACAGGCACTGTGCATTACTATGGTACAGCTCGCTGCAATGGGAATATAACATCTACCTCTGGTAAATTATCTAATACCAGTACAGCGGAGGACCTATTTGCCTACATTCTTTCTGGGAGTGAAAAGGATGTATTTTTCATTGGACTATCGTATCCATTATAACACAGATACCTGGATAGTGAGTATTACTATTCTTTTCAATATTTCTTGTGCGCACAAGCCGGCTGTGTTAGGCTTTATCATAGGATTTCTGACCTATGAGGACTTGGACCTTTTTTCTTCTACAGAGATTAATATACTTCACAAAAGTGAGGTTAAAACCTTGAATTGATATAAAGAGCTCAAAAGAAAATTTTAAGTACCGAAATCAATATATTTTATATTGTATTATTTCTTATATACCTTGCTCAATTGTTTTATGAAAACATATTTCCGTATTATTTGTGTTTTCCTTTTCAAACAAGCGCTTCTTCACACTTTGCTTAGAGTTTTACGATTAGCAGGTAGCAGATCCTGCTTTTGGAGCTGCCAGCTTGAAATACATTTATATTGATTGGCTGAGAGGCGCACATTTTATCTTTTGTATACTTTCTGCTTGCAGCCTAAATATGCAATAATGATTTGGCATCTTTATCTTTGATGCAAAAGGATCTATCCCCATTGATATTAGTTAAGTTATACGTTTTTGGCTGATTGATATTCCTTAGTGGCCCCAGCCCCTTGCCCGGGAAGTCACCCGGTGGCCAATTAGTAAGTCAGCCCTACGGCATGCGCATAAACTTTATTTCTTTTTTAACTGTGTCCACAGCTTTTACATGTTTTTATTATTGATTTCAGAACAAGGTTTCCCCTAAAACCTGAACTACAGTATACAGATGTATACTTTACTATATCCTAGAATTTGGTTTATAAAGAGTTAATTATTATTGAAAAGAAAGTAGCACAAATTTCAATGTAGGTGAGAGAGCTTTTGGTTTTATATTGAATTTATATTGTTTACTTATGCATAAAATTTGTATTACGTATGTTTAGTTATGTGTCTGCTCTGGGTTTACCCTAAAGCTGGGTATACACCTTATGACAGTGCAGACCAGTGATGCGGGAAGAGATACATCGCGCGCACTGGACACACTGCAAAAATCAATGTACGATGGTGCGATGTATTACTACATGCTGCATGTAACTACACCGCGTTGTTCATTGAATCGTCCCACTGGATATGCAGCACATCCAATGGTAGGATTTAATGAATGAAGGACCGGGCATCACAATATACAATGTTTACGATATTTCGTTCCGATCAGCGTCGGGATGTTCTATCGTATGGTGTGTATGTGTACCCAGCTTTACTTAGGAATCACCGTCCATGTCTACATTATTTTATGTAACCTTTTCCTCCTTCTTTATACTATTGCGCACTGTATTATCTAAAAAAAATCTTTGTATACTGTATAGGCTTCCAATACTAAAGCTGCATACACACAACGATTTTTTGAACGATTATAGTTAACGATATCGTTTATCGTTCACTTTCGGAGTTAAAACGATTAACGATTATCGTTCATGCGCGTTCACGTATGTAGTTTGTAGTTCAGTCAGACTGACCAACTGAACGATTTTCATTAAGGGAATATGCAAAAATTGTTTGTAGTTCAAAAAAATCGTTCATTACACCTGACAGATAATCTGACAGATAATCGTTCAGAAACTCGTTCAGAAAATCGTTGGTAACAAAATCGTTGTGTGTGTATGCAGCTTGAAGCTGCATACACACACGATTTTTGGATGGATTATCGTTAACGATATCGTTTATCGTTCAATCGTTGAAAAAATCGTTCACTTTCTAAGTTAAAACGATAAACGATTATCGTGCATGTGCGTTCACATTTGTAGTTGGTAGTTCAGTCAGACTGACCAACTCAACGATTTTCATTAAGAGAATATGCAAAAATCGTTTGTAGTTCAAAAAAATCGTTCATTACACTTTAAAAAATCTGACAGATAATCTGACAGATAATCGTTCAGAAAATCGTTCAGTAAATCGTTGGTAACAAAATCTTTGTGTGTGTATGCAGCTTAAGCCTTTACACTGGGACACTCCTGAATTACACAGGTTCTGTGGCTGATTAGAACCAGGTGAAATCCAGGCTTGAAGTCAGTGTAATTCATGAGTGTCTCGGTTTAAATGGATAGTGTGGTAAGCAAATATATATATCAAATAAAAAGCATTATTTCATAATAAAAGTGATTTAAGAATGTCTTATTTGCTTCAGTGCAGACTCCCGCAAAGATGTTGTTTCTCCTGGGTGGAAGGTGATGTTTGTGTGTTGCTATTTCAGCCGGTTGCAGGAGGTGATAAACGTTTCTCTTTACAGGATCTCTGGAATGTACATTTCAGACTCTCTGGAGGCCTCTTCACATCACATTGAAGTTGCATCAGATGACTACATGCACATAGTCAAATTAACTCTTTATTCACAGTCTCAGGGTGTTTTATGAAAAAAATGTTCTGAGCTGGCCAGGAACATTATCAAAGAGGGTAACTAAAGACTCAAGAGAGGATTATGTAGCACGATAAGTATATTTAAACATTGCTGAAAGCTTAAGCAGTTGTAGTGGTTCATAATAGAGTCTTTGATAAGCTATAAATCCATTTAGTATACAGGAACTAATAGATATCAAGGCAAGTCCAAGCCCAGTCCTCCCCTTAGTATTTACACTAATCCATCTGCAAATTCAAGAAAGGACATACCAAAAGCAGAGTGCATTCACTTTTCTCAAGAGGGCAGTGCATGTCAAAGTAGGGGATATATAAAACCGGGAGGGTAGGGATGTATGTATTTATTTCACACACAAACAGAAACACCTAGGGGTATGTTTACTAAAGTGCGGTTTTTAGAAATGGAGATGTTGCCCATGGTAACCAATCAGATTCTAGCTATTATCTTCTATAAGGTGCTAGATAAATGTTAAGTACAATATGATTGGTTGCTATGGGCAACATCTCACTTCTAAAAACCTGCACTTTAGTAAATATACCCCTAGGACTCTGGGGCTTCAGCCCCGGATGCAGTCCTGACTCGGTCGCTATTGCTCAATGTTTTTGAGACTGCACATGTGCTGCGATGCTGCTGAAGCCGCAGTCTGATTGATAAGCTACGACCGTTTGGGGGAATTGACAGGGAAGAATGTCTAATACGCAGGCTTGTCAACGGCGTTTTAGGGGAGTGTCGAAGTCAGTGACTGCGTCACCAGACGCAATTTCACTGGCCTAGGCATTCTGAGCAACCTTGGCCCGGTCGATGGTCGCAATGATGATCTGATGCTGTGTTTTCATACGCAGGCATCGGATCTGAGAAGGCGTCAGTGGACGTCTTTTTACAAATTACACCTATTGCTGCATTAACATAACTTCTCAGATCTACTGCAGCCGAAGACGCAAACGCCATACTTGTCAACTCTCACTGAATATCAGGCAGACTCTCTGAAATAGTAACAAACTCCCTGACTCCATGAAAAGTCTAGCAATCTCTCTGATTGCACTTTACCCAGTGGCGTAACTATAAATTTTGCTCCCCCATGCCAAAAAAGTTTCAGGCGCCCCTCCGCCCAAAGATCAAACACACCCAAAGACGACATTTAAGGTGTGTGGTTACATGATACAGCAACGTGCCTTACACATTATGACACACTAAGTAATGCCACTTATAACACAGTGTGCCACACCGGAATGCCCCTTACAACACATTATGCCACACCGGAATGCCCCTTACAACACATTATGCCACACAGCACTGCCCCTTACCCATGCCACACAATAATGCCACATATAACACATAATGACATACAGTAAAGCCTTTATAACAAATTTATGTCATGCTGTAATGCCCCTATTTCACATTATGCCACACTGTAATGCCACATACAACACATTATGCCACATAGTAATGCCACATACAACACATTATGCCACACAGTAATGCCCCTTACACATTATGCCACACAGTAATGCCCCTAATAGCACATTGTGCACACAGTAATGCCAAATACACATTATGCCAAACAGTAATGCCCATTACATCCCACCCTGACAGATCTACTTCACCAACCCTCCTCTCTGCTCCTGCCAGTCTGTCAACTCAGCTCAAGACAGGTTGCACAGTTTTTATGTCCGTGTAGAACCAGATTATTGGGAACATAGTTTATAACCTGCAAACTATGTGTATTAAGTTAGTGCCCCTTATACAGTGCCCCCTGTAGTTGTGCCCCAAAATGCAATGCCCCCTATACTAGTGCCCCTTATGCAATGCACCCTGTAATAGTGCCCCTTATGCAATGTCCCCTGTAGTAGTGCCCATTATGCAGGGCCCCCTGTAGTTGTGCCCCATATGCAATGCCCCCTATACTAGTGCCCCTTATGCAATACCCCTGTAATAGTACCCCTTATGCAATGTCCCCTGTAGTAGTGTCCATTATGCAGGGCCCCCTGTAGTTATGCCCATTAAAGTAGTGCCCCCTGTAGTTGTGCCCCATATGCAATGCCCCCTATACTAGTGCCCCATATGCAATGCCCCTTATGCAATGCCCCCTGTAGTAGTGCCCATTATGCAGGGCCCCCTGTAATTGTGCCCATTAAAGTAGTGCCCCATATGCAATGCCCCCTATACTAGTGCCCCATATGCAATGCCCCCTATACTAGTGCCCCTTATGCAATACCCCTGTAATAGTACCCCTTATGCAATGTCCCCTGTAGTAGTGTCCATTATGCAGGGCCCCCTGTAGTTGTGCCCATTTTAGTAGTGCCCCCTGTAGTTGTGCCCAGTAGTTGCCCCCAGTAGTGAGCCCCCAGTAGTGAGCCCCCTGTAGTGAGCCCCCAGTAGTGAGCCCCCTGTAGTTGCACCTAATTGATCCCAATAGTGAGCCCCCTGTAGTTGCCCCCAGTAGTGAGCCCCCTGTAGTTGCCCCCAGTAGTGAGACCCATGTAGTTGCCCCCAGTAGTTAGTCCCCTGTAGTTGCTCCCCCCCCACGCGCACACAAACACACACACAAAAAAACCCACTTGCCTTTATCCCCGCTCCAGTGCTGCTGCCGTCCATACCCTGGCGTCCGCTCCTCGGCACTATGGGAGTGACGTCATGACGTCACTACCATAGTGCTCTGCGGGACCCGGAAGACGGTGCTCACTCCTGAGCTCCGTCCCCGGCGTCCGCTCCTCTGCACTATGGGAGTGACGTCATGACGTCACTCCCATAGTGCCCTGCGGGACCCGGAAGATGGAGGGAGCTCCATCCTCCAGCTGCCGCCGGGGGTTTGAATAGGAGCCGGGCGCCCGCTGGTAACATACTCAGCAGGCACCCAGCAGATGGAGGGTGCAGGGGGTGCAGCCGCACCCCCTGCAACCTCCGTAGTTATGGGAGTTCCGCCACTGAGTGGCGTAACTACTGCCCCCGTCGCCCCCAAGCTACCTGGCGCCTCCAAGCCACCGCGGGGGCTGCGGGGGCAGTAGTTACGCCACTGACTTTACCCCTATTATGAAGCTGTTATATAAAAAAGAACACAGTGATATATACATTCAAATGGGATCATTTCCCTGCATTGGTTATAAGGCACAATGGGGATGATTCAGCAATGATCGCAATTGCAAAGCTGCACGCAGGCAGCTTTGCAATTCCGTCCTTGTTGTTTTGCAAATGCAGCAGGAGGTGTATGACACCCTCTGCTGCATTTGTGATCCCAGACGGAGGTCGCAGGCTGGGATCACCATCGCGACCCTCAGGCTGGCCGACTTGCGAGGCTAGGACACTGCGTTCCATGCAGTCCCTGGCCTTGCCACTCCTGTAAGACAGGACGGACATGCCGTTTCCGGGAACACCGGTCGCACCCGCATCGCCCCTTATATGCCTCTGCTTCTCAGGTGTAGCAGTACACATCCACTTTAATGTACAGTCATAGGTGTTGCTCTTATAATCTCCCTGAAATGCTTTTTTAAAGTAGGCAAGTGTGAATAACTCCTGCGTCCATCTCTGAATTAGGCCCTCCACTGGTATAAGTCATGTGAGGATGGATTTAACACTGAAACCAAGAAGGTTATACTCAGAACATGAGGATGAAGGGCAGAGGCTTTTCTTTGCTTTACCCCTAAATCTGACATTTTGGCATCATTGACGTAATTTTTTTTTTGTTGCGGTGTCCACATCTTGTACATGTTTTGAATGATTCCAGAAGCTTAATGCCCCTAAGGTTGGGACAGTATATAAATCAGTGGCTTATCTATAATAGGGGCAGGGTAATTATTACTCTTACCTCTCCAACGTCCCGCGTCGGCCAGTTCTGCAGACTGAAATCATCGGGAAAATGGTGCTGTGCCCATTTTCCCAGTGATTTGCGCAGGGGCACTAGAGATGTCTACAGAAAACATATAGGTAGGATGGCGCTAGATACACATTACAACATGGGGATAATATAAATGTAAACTTTTTAATAAGATGCAAGAATCAATAAATAGTGCTAGTAAAGCAGGAGGTAATGTAGCAATAAAAACATACAAATATAACAATATCTCTGCAACAGTAGATTTATGAAAAGGATAATAATGTCCTATATCAGCTGCAACAATAATAGCAAAAGGTGAGTGTAACTGAACAAATGAATGTCCGTTCCAAGGAGAAAATGAAACTCCAAAAATAAATGGAATGTTAGTACCGGTTAGCAGCCATGGATATGACAGAAATAGTAGAGTACCCTGGAAATAAAGCTGTCATGTAGTCTGGATGGCAAGTACACCACTCCTGAAAATTAGTAGCTCATATTTGATGCGCTCACCTTTCGGTCGTGGTATATGAACTCTCCAGGGAAGGATGCGGTACCGGCCTGAAGGTGGAAAAAGGCTGGTTCGCGGCTGGAGGTGCCGAGGGTTATGTGAAAGTGCTGATGCACATGCGGGAGCAATGGAGCTGTAAGCTCTGAAGGTCCAGAGATGCGGCAGTGTGTAGCAGCCGACGATTGGCAGCCGGACTCCCAGCAGTGAGGTGACTCTCTCCAGAGAGATATGAGCAGCCTGTAGGAAGCTCACAATGCTGAGCCGCAACTGGTGATCAGATCCTGTGTTGGCTCAAACAGGGCTCGGAATAGGAGGAAATCCGGGTAATGTGTCAAACCACTGGCTGGATGGATCATGCAATGATGTGATACTGGAGCAGTTGAATAAAAAATAAGTGGTCTCTGTATTCCTTAACACGTTTCACTGCATAAAGCAGCTTCTTCAAAAAGAAAAATGGGTGGCAATGGGGAGGAGGCGACTCAAATGCACGAGTCCGGCATCTCAGTTCCCACAGCAACTCCGCGTGACCATTGGGTTGCTTAGAAGTCTGATAACCAACTGACTTGCGCCCAAGCTGCATCATTGTTAGTAGTCGCCTGGATTTGCTAAGCTTCTGGTGATAGTCTCAATACATATCCAAGCAGCTACGACATTTGCATATTATCGCACAACATCTGCGTACAATATCACAGCTGACTGAGGTAATAATTAAGTCACCTCTGCATAAGCATTGATAACCTTATAATCTGAGCTGTTAGGGTGCTTTGAGGACCATGTTTGGGAATCACTGCTTTGCAGCATCAATATAGAGGTACTAAACCCACAATTACCCAGTCTCCTGGAATGTCTGAGGAGTTATCCCAGACTCCCAGAAGAGTAGGTCATACTTCAGAATCCAGCAATATTCCCTAGCAAAGTGGGCAAGACCATTATTACACAATTCACATTATCATGGCCCCATTCCCCGCTGATGACACATCATGCCCCCTGAACTTCCCCCTTAGATCTCTACTCTGGGATCTCCCAGAGGGGGTCCATAAAGTAGGCAAGTATGTCTTAAGTCTTAACCTACGTGTAGCAACACAAAGTTTAGGGCTTTATGTCATTTATCGTGGGACTCCATGGTACTCTGGGTACTAACAATTAATAAATTAATTAATGGTCATGGTTTAGTGTATATTGGACCAGTTGCCGATGTCCTATTCATTATATTTTTAACAAAATATTATGTATGTTACAGTAATTTGATTGTGGGGCACTGTTGCTTACCTCCCAGCCAGTGTTACAGGAACGGTGTGGTGTAATAAGACATAGAATTTTTACATACAGTCAGGTGCATAAATATTGGGACATTGACAGAATTTTCATATTTTGGCCTCTATTCACCACCACAATGGCTTTGAAATGAAACAAACAAGATGTGCTTTAACTGCAGACTTTCAGATTTAATTTGAGGGTAATTACATCCAAAGCAAGTGAACGGTGTAGGAATTACAACAGTTTCTATATGTGCCTCCCACTTTTTAAGGGGCCAAAAGTAATGGGACAAACTAAACAATCCTAAATCTAACTTTCACTTTTTAATACTTTGTTGCAAATCCTTTGCAGGCAATTACAGCCTGAAGTCTGGAATGCATAGACATCACCAGACGCTGGGTTTCATCCCTGGTGATGCTCTGCCAGGCCTCTACTGCAAATGTCTCCAGTTCCTGCTTGTTCTTGGGGCATTTTCCCTTCAGTTTAGTCTTCATCAAGTGAAATGCATGCTCAATCGGATTCAGGTGAGGGGATTGACTTGGCCATTGCATAACATTCCACTTTTTAGCCTTAAAAAACTCTTTGGTTGCTTTTGCAGTATGCTTCGGGTCATTGTCCATCTGCACTGTGAAGCACCGTCCAATGAGTTCTGAAGCATTTGACTGAATATGAGCATATAATATTGCCCGAAACACTTCAGAATTCCTTTTTACTGCTTTTGTCAACAGTCACATCATCAATAAATACAAGGGAACCAGTTCCATTGGCAGCCATACATGCCCACGCCATGACACTACCACCACCATACTTCACTGATGATGTGGTATGTTTTGGATCATGAGCAGTTCCTTTCCTTCTCCATACTCTTCTCTTCCCATCACTCTGGTACAAGTTGATCTTTGTCTCATTTGTCCATAGGATGTTGTTCCAGAACTGTAATGGCTTTTTTAGATGTTGTTTGGCAAACTCTAATCTGGTCTTCCTGTTTTTGTGGCTCACCAATGGTTTGCATCTTGTGGTGAACCCTCTATATTCACTCTTGTGAAGTCTTCTCTTGATTGTTGACTTTGACACATATACACCTACCTCCTGGAGAGTGTTCTTGATTTGGCCAACTGTTGTGAAGGGGTTTTTCTTCAAAAGAGAAATAATTCGTCTGTCATCCACCTTTTTTTTTTAGACGTGGTCTTCCTGGTCTTTTGGTGTTGCTGAGCTCTCCGGTGTGTTATTTCTTTTTAAGAATGTTCCAAACAGTTGATTTGGCCACACCTAATGTTTTTGCTATCTCTCTGATGGGTTTGTTTTGATTTTTCAGCCTAATGATGGCTTGCTTCACTTATAGTGACAGCTCTTTGGATCTCATATTGAGAGTCGACAGCGACTGATTCCAAATGCAAATGTCACACCTAGAATCAACTCCAGACCTTTTACCTGCTTAATTGATAATGAAATAACGAGGGAATAGCCCACACCTGTCCATGAAATAGCTTTTGAGTTGATAGTCCCATTACTTTTGGCCCCTTAAAAAGTGGAAGGTACATATAGAAACCGTTGTAATTCCTACACCGTTCACCTGATTTGGATGTAATTACCCTCAAATTAAATCTGAAAGTCTCCAGTTAAAGCACATCTTGTTTGTTTCATTTCAAAACAATTGTGGTGGTGAATAGAGGCCAAAATATGAAAATTCTGTCAATGTCCCATTATTTATGCACCTGACTGTACCTGTAATAGTGCCCATTACATGTGTGTACTGCAATGCACAGGACCAATACTAATTAAAATCACCTGGGGCAGGTAGGAGGCATGCTAGCCCAGGAGAAGGGGTCTCACACCTTCAAGTGTATCTTAAATACACAAATACATAGGAAAAAAAAGGGGGATGGGCTGCACATCCTAATTTCAACATAATAAGAGGTGCTACCATGCTGAGCTGTAGTTCTAATGCAGAAAAAAAAGAGGGGAAGCAGATGCACACTCTAAGTACTATAATAAATATCAAAAATATATATAATAAACTATTAATTGACACAATATGTCAGTATTAGGGATGTTAGGGACCCACCTGATGAGGTCACCTTGACGTGGTAGGTGGGCAAACATGTATTAAGAACCTCTATAGAAAACCATGTTAATTGATAGTTTATGATATATATTTTTTATATTTATTATTCTTAGTACTTAGTGTGTGCATCTATTCCACACAGTGGCGTAACCAGGGCAGGGCGAGCGGGGTGCTTGCCCTTGGCGCCGTGGGACCGGCGGCGCGGGGGGGCGCCGCTGGCCACGGTACCGGCCCGCCCGCCCTAGTTAGCCAGGGTAGCGCCGACCGCAGTGAGTGCAGTCAGTGGTACACGTTTACACAGGACCGGCGCTAGGCTTCCAGCACCGGTCCTGTGCTGCACGCCTGAGCCCGTTCCCTCCCCCTGAGCGCTTGCCCAGTAGCACCAGGAGGCGGGCTCAGGCTGTGCATAACACACGCATCGCCGCCAACGCTGCAGCACCCACTGCAAGAGCCGGACTTCCGTCCGGCTCCTGCAGTGGGTAATGGGACTGACGTCATGACGTCTGTCCCATTATGCTGAGCGCGCCAGCCCGGGAGGGCTGGAGGATGGGAGCGGCGTTGCAGACTGGAGGAGCAGCAGCAGCAGCGTGGATTCAGGTAAGTAAGTTTTTATATATGTATTTTTAAAAACCTGTCAGCACTACTGGGGGCACAACGGGGGTGGCTACCACTAGGGGGACCTCTACTGGGGTGGGGGCACAACGGGGGGGGGTGGCTACTACTGGGGGCACTATTATTAGGAGGACCTCTACTGGGGGGGGCTATTACAGGGGGCACTTAATTGGGAGGGGGAACCTCTGCTGGGGACCACTACTTGGGGGGGAACTACTACTGGGGGCATTATAAAAGGGGCCTACTGCTAGGGGCACTGCACTGGGGGGACCACAACTTGGGGCAATAAGAGGAAGGACCACTACAGGGACCACTGGATAGGGGGGGTCACTACTGGGAGCCTGCATCAGGGGGACCACTACTGGGGGCACTGCATTTGGGGGGACCACTACTGGGGGCACTGAGTAAGGGGAACCACTACTGGGGATACTCTATAAGGGGCACTACTATGGGCCTGCATAAGAGGGACCACAACTGCATACTGGGGGTACTGTATAAGGGGTACTACTGGGGTTAAGGTGCATATGGATGGGAATGTTCAGCGTCATTTTTAAGTGACCACGCCCATTTTTTTGCGCACATATCGGGATTTGGGGGGGGGGGGGGGGCTCCGTTTTCAAATTTGCCCTGGGCTCCAAATACCCTAGTTACGCCACTGATTCCACATCATACATCACCTCTGCCAGCCGCTCTGTGACACCATCCAAGGGGGTGACACCCAAATAGCAGAGAAGCACTGCTATTTGGGAGTCATCCCCTCGTATGGTGTCACCCGATGCAGCCTGCACCCCCTGGTGACGCAATTGTTCTGTTCTGTGTGGTGTTCCTGGGCCAGCAAGACATACAGCAGGCCTTGGTGCTAGAGTGATTGTGGCCAAACATGTGGGTGTGGCCATACCCATTTGTTAAATTTGTACTGGTGTACATGGGAACATTTCTAATACACCATGATGGACCTTGGCCTAAAAAGTGCGCCCTGGGAAATCAATTAGTACCTGCCCCACCCCCCTCTTGGTACCCATGGTGGTGTTTACATGTTTTTCTCAAGTTTGCATGCTCCATCAGTGGTGTAGTCAGGTTGCTGCTCCTGCAACTGGTCCTCCTACCAGAGCTGGAGTTACACCTCATGGGGCCCTAGGCAAGATACCAGTTTTGGGGCCACCTCCCTCAAACAACACATAGCACTATATTTTCATTACTGATTTATGCCCCTGTACAGCACCCTGAAGAAAAGGTCAGCTTAAAACGTCACCTACGTATGCATAATATACTTGATTTTTGCTAAACTTTTCCCGATTTTGGCCCCACTGTTTGCCCCCTCTATAGCTCTCACTGACAGTCCATTCCATATATCACACTGGCTCACTGCCCTATCACAGAAATCATTCACCCAGCACACTGACATCCATCCCAGCTCACTCATTTCCCCCCATAGCATACCAAGCCCCCCACAGTACACACACTGACTCAGTTACTGCCCACCTCACAGCACCACATACTGCCCCTTCACTGCCCCCTCACAGCACCACATACTGGTCCCTCACAGCCACCTTCACTGCCTCCTCCCAGCACCACCTACTGCCCACTTCACTGCCCCCTCACAGCATCATATACTGCCCCTGTCACTGCCTGTCTCACAGCACAGCACCCCTCTTCCCTCACAGCACCCCTGTCCCCTCACAGCACAGACCCCCTCTGCGATCACAGCACAGACCCCCTCACCCCTCACAGCACAGACCCCCTCACAGCACAGTACCCCTCTCCTCACAGCACAGACCCCCCTGCCCCCACAGCAGACCTCCTAACCCCTCACAGCACAGAACCCCTCATTTTACAGCACAGTCCCCTCACAGCATAGACCCCCACACCCCTTACAGCACAGTCCCCCTCTCCTCTCACAGCACAGACCCCTCCCCCACAGCACAGACCCCCTCTCCTCACAGCACAAACCCTCTCCCTTCACAGCACAGATCCCCCTCTCCTTTCACAGCACAGACCTCCCTCCCCTCTCAGCACAGACCCCCTCCCCTCATAACACAGACCCATTCCTCTCAGCACAGACAGTCTCCACACATCACAGAACCTTCTCCCCTTACAGCACATACACCCTCTACTCTCTCAGACCCTCTTCCTCTTTCAGCGAAGACCACCCTCCCCTCCTCTCACAGCACCTTTCTTTCCTCCCTGCCAAACTAACCTGGCGTGGACGTTGTATTTGCGCCGACCTGCATGGCAGAATGGCCATGGCTCCTCAAGTGGCTCTTCCTCTGCCAGTGCCTCCCAGTCAGTGTACTAGTTGCAATGTGATATGATGACGTCGCGTAGCCTTAGCAATGCTAAGCCTCCTGAAAGGGGATGGGTGAAGTGAGTGACAGTGACATGTGACTCACTGTGACACTCTACTAATACGCGGCCTAATAATAGGGCTAGCCCTGGCCTGTAGCTCCACCTCCTCCTCCCCCGCCTTTCCCTGTGACCATGCTGCTGCTTCTATAATGTGCAGACTTCTATACTGCAGCAGAGTGTGGTGTGCATCCTTTTCCCGGCTGGTGCCAGTGCAGCAGGTTCTCTCCAGGGCCGGATTTCAGGGGCCCCGGCCACAGGCCCCTTGGGACACGCTGGGCCCTAGGCAGCCGCTTAGGTTGCCTAGTGGCAAATCCACGCCTGCCTCCTACTGAAAAATTATTGTTATCGGCACCTATCAGAGAGAGGTACCAGTCAGTGCTGGGCTGTCCGGAGGTTCCCCTATATATTTTTTTTATCTGGGTGCCAGCCTGGGAACTAAAGAAGTAGTGACCAGTGGATATGATGGTGGCAGGGTGGACCTGGTTAGCTGAACAGATGTAGAACATTACTTCTCTTCCCCTACGGTCACTGGAAGCTCTGTGTACTGTATGACGTTTAATGAGTTCTGATTGTGTTGCTTTATACTATTTCTTTAGTGCATGACTGTGTGGGGATATTAATGTCATTTATTATTATTGTTATTATTATTATTAATAATATTATTTATATGGCGCTTTTCTATAATAGGATTTAAGGCACATATACAATAAACATAATACAGAGGTTTAGATTTGCATAAAATACTGAAACTATGAATATAAAACAAAGGTGAGGCAACCATTTTGGGTCATCATTTCCAAAGATTATTTATCCTACTCATGCAGGATCCAGTAAAGGCAGTAATTTTAGGTGCACTACATATGGATCACACTCAGCAGAATATACACAATCTGAAAGAGATGACACATATACCCCTTTTACACCAGAGCAAATACCTGGGTTTTTGCTGGGTCTACCCAGGTCGCAGCTCAGTGTAAAAGGGTCCCTGAAGAATAACCCAGGTCAAGTGACCCAGCAATCCAACCCAGGTAGCTACCAGGGTTGGACCCAGGATGGACCCGGGTAATGGTGCAGAGTAAACGGTGCGAGCTGGGTTATCCGACCTGGGTCATGCCTAAAATGAGCTGATTGGTGCTTGTGGAGCAGTCACCTCCCACTTTTATGACCTCACAGGTTTAGCAGGGCAGACTTGAGTTCAGTGTGAACAGGGCTGATCTAGGAGTAACCCAGATCGAAGGTGCAGTGTAATACCCCTTTTACACCAAAATCCTGGGTCCGACCCTGGAATTTGAACACTGGTCAATCCTGGGTCGAACTTGGCTTCAGACCCCGTTTACACTGCAACTCGACCCGGGTTATTCCCGGGTTTGCCCCGTTTACACTGAACCCGGGTAATCCCTGCTTTTCTCTATAGAAGTCATTAAAAATGGTCACAAAAGGCAACAAAAGAGAGGGGTGGGGACTGTTTCCAGCATTGCTACAGGTTGCTGTTCTGGCTGTGGCAGGCTGTGTATCAGCCTGCATTTGTGGCTGCTGGTCAGGCTGTGGTGCAGGCTGCTGTTTTGGCTGTGGCAGGCTGTGTATCAGCCTGTGTTTGTGGCTGCTGGTCAGGCTGTGGTGCAGGCTGCTGTTCTGGCTGTGGCAGGCTGTGTATCAGCCTGCGTTTGTGGCTGCTGGTCAGGCTGTGGTGCAGGCTGCAGTTCTGGCTGTGGCAGGCTGTGTGCCTGCCTGCTTTTGTGGCTGCTGGTCAGGCTGCTGTGGTGCAGGAGGTTAGGCAGGCAAGCGATGGCTTCATGTGCATCTCTCTGCAGGGCACTGACAAATTACATCATCTGCCAGTGCCCCAAAAGCTCCAATCAGCATCTTTCGGAGCTAGCCGGGTCAAATAAGCAGGGTAGCACCCATTTACACTGCCTCATGACCCGGGAACAACCCGTTTTCAACCCTGCTCTCAGCCCGAGTAAGATTGCCCGGTAAATCGACCCAGGTTTTTTTGTTGGGAACCGTTCACACAGAGCCTCAACCCGGATCGACCTGGCAATAACCCGGGTTATTTGTTTGGTGCAAAAGGGGTTTAAATGGGGTCTGACCTGGGTTGGAACCATGTCCAAAAACCCAGGTCAGACCTGGGTTTTTGGTGGCATATCCAATTAGGTGCAAGTTTCCTGCAGGTGCAAGATTTTTGGTATTCAGTTGGGTGCTGTTTTTGTTTTAACACCTACTTATTTTAAAGAAAGATTGTCGGCACTTGCTCTTGAACACTTTGGACACCTCCCCATAATGACTAATTAAGCAATTGGAAGTTTCCAATTAGCTTAATTAGTCCTTTTAATTTGCAAGCTCCACTGGGGCTGATGTGAATTAATAAATATTCTCTGTAAAACACTGTGTAATATGGCACTATATAAATAACGGCTAATAAACAGTACAGATGCATCAGATCAGTCTACTGCAGTCATTATAAGAACATCAATTTGAATACAAATTTGGAATCAAACACTTCCAATAGCACAAATGTTACCATGGGCTCTATTTACTACAATCCGCACTAAAATGCAGATAGTAGTGTGATATTACCGACTGAATTTGCATAGCGAATTCAGGCAATATCACAGGGATTTATTAAAAATCCCTTGCAGGGACAGAGCTTGCGATAAAGCTCTGTCCCTGCCTGTTAGAGCAGAGCAGCAGTCCAGTAATACCCCTTTTCCACCTAATTCCGGGTCTGACCCGGAGTTGGAACAAAGTTCCTATCCGGATCAGACCCGGAATTTTGCTGGCGCTGACTCGGGATATTCCCGAGTCAGCGCCGCTCACACCGCAGTCGGGTCTGCATAGACCCGGCTTTTGTGGAGTGAAAGTGGACGCTTGGAGATGACGTCATCTCCAAGCGCCACTGAAGCCGGACCAATCGGCCGGCTAGCAGCACACTCCAGGTCATCGTGACCCGGAGTGCGCTGTTCCCATAGCAGGGTTTCACGGGCTACGCCCGTGTTAAACCCTGCTGGTTACCTGGGTTGGATCGCCGGGTCACTCGACCCGGCTATCCAACCCTCTGCCCTTTTACACCAGGGAGCTGCCCGGGTTAACCCTTCAAAAACCCGGGTTTTAGCTCCAGTGTAAAAGGGGTATAACTGGGGGAAACCCTGGTTAAAGTCACCTCCAGGTGGCATTATTATCACAGGACTTCCCCCGTTTTTTTTCACAATTTATTTTTAGTAAATCTATGGGAAATGAGATCTGCTTACTAAAAATATGTGATAATTAGGGCTTGGAGTAGAATTTTACGAATTCTACTCCAATTGCCCTTTAGTAAATTTAGGTGAAACTAAAATAATGTGAAAAGGGTGTGAAAACTGAAAACACCCTTTTTCACTTTATTTTAGTCAAAACAATTTTAAAATATAGAGCCCCTAGTCTTGTTAAACATATGAAATACCACCACACCTACACACAATCACATAAAACAAAAAGGATAGGGCTTAGCACATGATGCTTTGTTTATGTGTATAACCATGAAATATCTAGGTATCAAAGTCCAAACACAACTAAATTCATATATGAATTTTTATACTTAAAGAATAAAATATATTTCCAGGGTTAGGATATTGAGATTTGCCCAGTGCTGAACAGGTTAGGGTTTTTCTGCTATAGCATTCCTAATCCAGCCCATTACAGCCTAGTGCCAGTACTGTTTTTTTTGTAACAGCACTCCCTGCTTGTCCCCCAAATTTTGCAACTACAAGACTGAGCGGTAAGCACTAGCTGCCTTTTTTTAAGTGTATTTATTCATAGTTGCCTACAGTACCTTTTGATTTTCCTCCCTGGGAGAAGCCTGGGGAGGACAAGCAGATGGGCTGTGACGGGTCACGTCATTAAGCCCCGCCCCTTCACAGAAAATGGCCGCGATTGGCTTAAATTTAATAGGGGAATCACGACATTAAGCCCCGCCCCCTACATGGGGACCCGCGATCGCCATGGAAATTCTCCCCATTCTGCCCACTTCACTAGGAAGTGGGCAGAATGCAGGAGAAATGCCTACCCTTCAGGGGGTGCGGGGGGTTACCCGAAAAATCGGAAGCCTTTTTGTGTATTTCACACACAAACAGAAACACCTACGGGTATGTTTACTAAAGTGCGGGTTTTTAGAAGTGGAGATGTTGCCCATAGCAAGCAATCAGATTCTAGCTATTATCTTCTAGAAGGTGCTAGATAAATGTTAAATAGAATCTGGTTGGTTGCTTTGGGCTACACCTCCACTTCTAAAAACCTCCACTTTAGTAAATATTCCCCCTACTGTAGGTCTGCATCTGACTTTCCACTCTGGAACAGTAGATACTGTAGGGCCTGATTCAGGGATCAACTCAATGTTGAACATGGGTGATTTTTGCAGCTGCACTGTGCACCTGCGGGCTGCAGCAATGCATTACTGATGGTGGTCACAGAGAGGATTTATTTGCTAAGTGAGTGACAGGCAGTCAGCATTTAGGGAAGGTGACAGGGGGGAGGTTAGAAAAATGCAGGCATGTCGGGAACATTTCCTGGGTGTGCTCTAGTGAGCCTCTGCAAATTTGTTTGCTACTGGGGAAGGCCCAGCAAGAAGTTTGATGTGCGGCTGATGTGCAACTGATGTTTCCGATTTTTGTACAATCAACTAAGCCATTAGCAAATCGCAGTCAAGACAGGATTTTCGTTAATCTCAGAATAAGACCTATACTGCTGACTCTTCATCAATCCTTCAGTTTGTGCATATATACATACTGTGACACAGTTAGGTTAGGGGGTCCCTCTCCTGGGTAGAGGACTCCTTCCTTACACACACACACAGCAGCAGGGAAGCAGCACACCAGTCTGGATGCAAGTACAAGCTGGTCAGCGCCAGTCTTTATTGTACAATGTCAGAAATATAAAGAAAACATAAATATAAATCCTAGCCCTGTCGGGGCACTAACTTCACAGGTAGTTCCCTCACTACCAGAACCTGGCAGGGCCTAATGCCCTCGCCAGCAACAAAAGCACAGCACAACACTCACAGTTAGGTTTCCAAGTGTCTCTGAGCAAACTCCCTGCCTGCTCTCCCAGGTGAGACACTCAGCCTTATCCAAACTAGGCTTATATTGGCCACTCTCAGGTGGAAACCCTAACAAGCCTGTTACCAGGCTGCGAGAACCAAAACCTGGAGTGGCCATGGGTGGAGCCCTCCCTCTCCTCTCACCCACAACCCCCAGGTCCCAAACCGGCTTTTCAAAAAGCCGAAACTCAAGCCTGCTATACTGCAGACTTTCTCCTGGGGGTTTAAAACACATAAGACAGGAATCTGGGACAAATGTACCTGCCACAGACCACTTTACCAATGATCCTATCACATATCCCCCCCTTTGTTTCGACCTGTGGGGCGGAACAACTGAAGCCCCCAAACAATGAACGCGTGACAACGCGTCAGCATTGGCCAGCTGGCTTCCTGGCCTGTGTTCCACTGAAAATGTAAAAGTTTGTAACGCCAAGAACCATCTTGTAATTCTCGCATTACTGTCCTTATTTTCGGACATCCACTTCAAAGGGGCATGGTCAGTGATCAATTTGAACTTTCTTCCGACCAAGTAGTACCTGAGAGCCTCTAACGCCCACTTTATGGCCAACGCCTCCTTCTCCACTGTGGCATAGTTTCTCTCATGTACATTCAACTTTCTACTTAGATAGAAAATAGGGTGTTCCTCACCCTCCTTGTTCTGGGACAGGACCGCTCCTATACCTACTTCTGATGCATCGGTTTGTACTATGAATTCCCTTTCAAAATTAGGAGTCATCAGGACTGGTTGGGAACACAACGCTACTTTCAACTCCTGAAAAGCTTTCTCTGCCTCAGGACTCCATTCTACCATGACTTTTTGTTTGCCTTTGGTCAGGTCAGTCAGTGGGACTGCCATGGTGGCAAAGTTGGGTATAAACCTCCTGTAGTACCCCGTAATTCCCAAGAAGGCTCTCACCTGCTTCTTATTCAGAGGCTGTGGCCAGTTTTGTATGGCATCAACTTTATTGAGCTGAGGCTTTATCAGGCCTCTGCCAATGGTGTATCCCAGATATTTTACTTCCTCCATGCCTAGACAACACTTTTTTGGGTCGGCTGTCAAACCTGCCTTATAGATGGAGTCCAACACTGCTTGTACCCTGGGTAAGTGAGACTGCCAATCAGGACTATGAATGACCACGTCATCCAGATAAGCAGCCGCATACCGTCTATGGGGCCTTAGAATCCTGTCCATCATTCTTTGGAAGATAGCAGGTGCCCCATGTAGCCCAAAGGGCAACATCTTGTACTGAAACAAGCCCTCTGGCGCTGAAAAAGCTGTCGTTTGTTTGGCCGTCCCTAGTCTCTCAATCAGTTCATCCACTCTTGGCATCGGGTAGGCATCGGGTAGGCATCAACTTTCGGAAGTCATTGCAGAAACGCACACTCCCGTCGGGCTTTGGAATCAACACAATGGGACTTGACCATTCACTATGTGATTCTTCAATAACCCCTAACTCTAGCATATTTTTTATTTCTTACGACACCGATTCTCTTTGTGCTTCTGGTAACCTATAGGGCTTTAGATTAACTTTAACCCCTGGGTCAGTGATTATGTCATGTTTAATGACCGAGGTTTTCCCAGGTACGTCAGAGAACAGCACCCTATTTCTGATCAGAAACTCCTTGACCTCTTGTTGTTGAATTGCCGACAGGGTTTTTGCCACTGTCACTTCGGGAACTAAGGGCCCTGGATTTACTGGAGGGGCTCGGACGGCCGACAGCACCGTTCTATCTTTCCAGGGCTTTAATAGATTTATATGGTATATCTGTTCCGGCTTTCTTTTCCCCGGCTGGTAAACTTTGTAATTGACCTGTCCCACTCTTTCTAAGATTTCAAAGGGCCCTTGCCATTTAGCCAAAAGTTTATTTTCCACAGTGGGAACCAACACTAACACTCTGTCCCCAGGAGCAAAGCTGCGTAACCGGGCATTGCGGTTGTATACCCTCTGCTGTGCCTGTTGAGTCTGTTCCAGGTGCTCTCTCACTATCGGCACTACCGCAGCAATTCTCTCCTGCATTTGAGAAACATACTCAATCACTGTTTTGTAAGGACTAGACTGCCCCTCCCATGTCTCTTTGGCAATGTCTAGTAACCCACTTGGGTGTCTCCCATACAACAAGTTGAAGGGTGAAAACCCGGTGGAGGACTGGGGAACCTCTCTTATGGCCAACAATAAATACGGCAATAAGTAATCCCAATCCCTACCATCCTTGTCGACCACTTTCCTAAGCATGTGTTTTAACATCTTATTAAACCTCTCGACCAGCCCATCGGTTTGGGTGTGATAAACCGAAGTTCTTAACTGTTCAATTTTGAACAGGCGGCATAACTCTTTCATGACTTTTGACATAAACGGTGTACCCTGGTCAGTTAGTATCTCCTTGGGTATACCCAGCCTGCTAAAGACATGAACTAGCTCTCTGGCAATGGTCTTGGTTGACATATTGCGCAACGGGATCGCTTCCGGGTACCTGGTAGCGTAATCCATTATGACCAGAATATACTGGTGTCCCCTGGCAGACTTCATTAAGGGTCCCACCAAATCCATCGCTATTCTTTCAAACGGCACCTCCATAATAGGCAATGGAACTAGTGGACCCTTAAAATGTGGCCTGGGAGCATGATACTGACACTCAGGGCAGGATGCGCAAAAGTCAGACACCTCTTTATGAAGCCTGGGCCAGAAAAACCTCTGCATTATTCGCTCAGTGGTTTTCTCTACCCCTAGATGGCCTGCCGTTATATGACCATGGGCCAGATCCAACACTGTTCTTCTGTAGGCTTTGGGAACTATTAGTTGTTCCACAATATCTTCCCCCTTCTTAGTCACCTGATATAACAAATCCTGACACATTGCCATGTGGGGATAGGACAAAGGACTATCAGGGTCTACGGGTTTACCATCAACTACTTATACATTCTCCCTGGCTTTTACCAAAGTAGGGTCATTCAACTGCTCCACGGCAAAGACCTCTCTTCTGACCTCTAAATCAGGCAGACAATCACCTGGCCCAACAACACTTCCCACCTCAATGGGAGGCACATCAGTTGGCGGGCCACCGTCACGTTCCGCATTCTCTAGTTCGCCAACCATAGTAGAAAAAGGGAATAACTCTGACTCAGAAGAAACTCCCTCCTCCACTACATCGACAACCTTCTCAAATGGATCGGAGTTGTTCACCTCTGGAACAAAACGGCTTTCCCACAACTTCCAGAAGTGAGCAAAGTCTCTCCCCAATTTTGCATCGTACACCAGACCATGCACCAAACCCACAAAAACTATAGCAGAGCCATATGGTGTCTCGATGTTCACCTCGGCCGTAACATAATATCGAGTATCCCCATGTATGCAGGTCACACCAACAGTTTTCCCTGTATGCCTCAAGGGGTTCACCAGCTCAGCTTTTATAAGTGTCACCAAGCTACCAGAGTCTAACAGTGCCTCTACTCGGTTGCCATCTACAGTGAGTACACACATGTGCTTATCAGTCTCAGCCTGCTGGTCAGCCGTACAGGCTGTCTGTGCAAAGAAAGACCCCCTGCGGTAGACATGAGCAGTATCACACTGCATAGGTTCAGTTGTAAGTGAACAATTAGCGGCAATATGGCCGAAGCCACCACATCGGAAACACTGAGTCATATTAATGTCTAGTCGTTTATGGGGCAAGAACCTTCCTGGCCTGGCAGGCCTGTCTCCAGGTTCTACACCCTCAGTCTTAGGTACATTCCACCGCCCAGCACCCTTCTCCCCTGGAACAGTCTTACCAGTGTCTGTGGGAGTTCGCCGGTGCGCCATCGGGGATCGGTGGGGCATACTCATCAGCTCCTCAGCTGCCACGTACCTCTCCACCAGCTCGACCAACTGGTCCACGGACTTAGGGTCTGCATGGCTCACCCACTTGCGCAGAGTCATAGGTAATGATCGCAGGTACCGGTCCATCACGACCCTTTCCACGATCTGTGGTTCCGTCAGCATCTCGGGCTGTAGGACAGATGGACGAGGTCATGCATCTGTGAACGTGGAGGCTTGTCCCTATGGAACTCCCAGCGGTGGACCCGTTGGGCACGAACAAAGGTGGTGACTCCGAAGCGAGTTAGGATCTCCTGTTTTAGTTTTTTATAGTCCTTGGCATCAGCCACGTCGAAATAGGCCTTTTGTGGCTCCCCAGACAAAAAAGGTGCCACCAGACTTGCCCACTGCTCCTTGGGCCAACTCTCCCTTTCGGCCGTTCTTTCAAACGTGGTGAGATAGGCCTCCACATCATCGCCCGAAGTCATCTTTTGGAGGAAGTGACTGGCTCGTACGGAGTGAGTGGGGGTGGGAGGTCTCCAAGGCCAACAGTTGCACCCTGGTGGATTCCTGCTGAGCTCTGGTAGATTCCTGCTGAAGTTTGTTTGTCTCCTGCTGAGCTGCTGTAGCTTGGAGCAAGGCCTTAATAATGTCCTCCATTTTGTCCTGGGGTGTAGGTTGGAAGCTGAACCTTGCCTCTCTGAGCATTGGCTGACGCCTCCTCTATGGACTCCAAGGACACAGCGTTATTTCCACACTTACAAATTGGGTGTCTGTCCCTTTAATTTTTAAATGGAAAGTTTTCCTCTTGCTGCAACTTCAGTGTGTGTGGTTGCCCGCATTCTGGATGCAAGTACAAGCTGGTCGGCGCCAGTCTTTATTGTACAATGTCAGAAATATAAAGAAAACATAAATATAAATCCTAGCCCTGTCGGGGCACTAACTTCACAGGTAGTTCCCTCACTACCAGAACCTGGCAGGGCCTAATGCCCTCGCCAGCAACAAAAGCACAGCACAACACTCACAGTTAGGTTTCCAAGTGTCTCTGAGCAAACTCCCTGCCTGCTCTCCCAGGTGAGACACTCAGCCTTATCCAAACTAGGCTTATATTGGCCACTCTCAGGTGGAAACCCTAACAAGCCTGTTACCAGGCTGCGAGAACCAAAACCTGGAGTGGCCGTGGGTGGAGCCCTCCCTCTCCTCTCACCCACAACCCCCAGGTCCCAAACCGGCTTTTCAAAAAGCCGAAACTCAAGCCTGCTATACTGCAGACTTTCTCCTGGGGGTTTAAAACACATAAGACAGGAATCTGGGACAAATGTACCTTCCACAGACCACTTTACCAATGATCCTATCACAATACACACACACATATGCAGTGCTTGAAGTGGGAATTTAGAAGTGTAGGTATGGAATTTTGAACAGAATGGCCAGGGATCAGAAGCTGCCTCAGGCCCCCAGTAGCTTTTGGGATTTTTATATTATGAGATTAATCACTGGGTCCCTGGCCGGTACTGATCAGTCACTTAAGAGTCATCCTTACCTATATGTGGTTTCTCTGCTTTAAAGGTTTTGTGCCATTGTAGGCAGTGGGGAGGAGATTATGGTATAAGTGAGAGGAGGAAAAGCACATAAGGGAAAGGGGCCCTGCTTGTGAAAGCTTACAATCTAAAGAGTAGTGGCAGATAGGGGTGACACAAAAGGGACAGAGAGCAAGGAGCATGGAGAAGCGCAAAGGATGAGCGTTGAAAGGCTTTGGTAAAGAAGTGGGTCTTGAAAGTCAGTTTGAAGTTTTGTAGAGAGGTGGAGAGTCTGATAGGGAGAGAGTTCCATTGGTAGGGAGCAGCACCGGCAAAATTTTGGAGCCGGGAGTGGAAGGAAGCAATCAGTTGGGAGGAGCAAAATGGACGAGTGGGAGTGTGAAGGGAGAAAAGGTCAGAGATTTAAATAGTAGAGGATTGGGTGAAGGATTTGTGATAAGTTTGAATTAGGTTCTGAAGGGGAAGAGGAGCCAGTGTAGGGCTTGCAGGATAGGGGAACAAACGTACTAGGTTTGGAGAGGAACATGAGCCGGCAGCAGCAGAGTACTGATTGGAGTGGAAAGCGGAGTGGGAGACAGGGAGGCCAGATAAGAAGAGGTAACAGTAGTCTAATCTAGAGATGACCAGTGGGTGGACAAGGGTTTTACATGTCTTTGGGGTGAGAAAGGAAATATTTGAGATGGAACTATGGGGAACACCTACTGGTAGAGCAAGTGGGGGAGAAGTGGAATCATGAGAGAAGACAGAGAAAGAATGGTCAGAGTGGTAGGAGGACAGCCAGGAGAGGGCAGTATTATGCAGACGGAGAGAATGAAGTAAGCATACTGGATTTAAACCTCTATGTGCACCTGCCTAAACCTTCTAAAAACCTGCCTATACCTTCTAAAATTGATGCTATTTGCGCATGCAGTCATACAGTAAAGTAAAGACTTCAGACCTTGAACATGTGTTTCCAAAGCACAAAGTATTAATCCAAGCAAAGTACAGTTAGTTACACGCTGTGATCTAAGTACAATTTAGCTCAAAGAAATTATACAGACCCAAGATACAGTTATACATACGCACGCGCTCTGGGACCAGATTCCGGCATCAGCAAGAAACCTCCATCAACAGCATCAGCATGAAGACTGAAGACTGGGGTCAGAACACGCATATTTATACCCTTACAGAAATAGACTACACAATAGAGAGGTTCGCTGCGATCCCATTGGTTCCCCATCATGGTGCTTCTGTTACAGGACATTTAACAGGTTGATTCAAATGGACACAGACCAGCCTCCGACAGCTGGCTATCTCCATTTTCCCGTCTCATGCAAATCTAGGCTGTTAATTTTACAAAGTACATTTTGGTGCTTTAACTTTCTACGGTCCATAAGTTGAGAATGCATGTTGCAATCTTCACACCGATGATACCGGAAAGCTGTTGAGAAAGTGCAGATCAGTATAACACCAAACACGGCTTACTTATCACGTATTAAACCTTAGATGCAGTAAACAGTCATTTCTTTACACGCTGGCATTGTGAATGAATCATGTAATAATAACCCTTTTGCGCTACAGAACTATTGCTTTACGTGTATGTATGCAAGGGAGAATGACACTAAATAGCGTTGTGCATCTGGGGGTCTGTGGGGTACTTAGCGAGCAGCACTAAGCTGGAAAGGTATCTCTGAGTGTACGGGATGGTAATGGTTGTGTAGGGATCGTTAAAAAGTGCTAATAATTAGCTATTTTGCGTTGTGCACTGTAACGATACTGCCTTAGAACCTCTATACACTCCTTCCTATACCTTCTAATATCCTGCCTATAACTTCTAAGGATGACGCTAATTTGCGTACGCAGTCATACAGTAAATAAAGACTTCAGACCTGGATTCTGTGGTTCCAAAGCACAAGTATTATTCAAGTAAAAGTACAGTCAGTTACACGCTATTGATCCATACACAATTAGGTGCAAAGGAATTATACAGACCCAAGTACAGTATACATACGCAGCGCTTCTGGACCAGATGTTAGGTATCAGCAAGAAACCCCTCGTCAATCAGCATTCAGCACGAAGACTAAGACCCAGTGTTGGAGCACACAGATTTATACCCCCCAGAAATAGACAACACAATAGAGAAGTTTGTTGCTGATGCCATTGGTTCCCAAGGGGAATGCATCTGTTACAGAGCATTTAACAGGCTGATTCAAATAGACCCAACCCAGCCTCTAACAACTGGGGGTCTCTGGATTCCCGCCTCATGCAACAACCTAACAGTTGTTCATATTATATACATTTTGTTGCTTGAAGTTTCTGTGGTCCATAAGTTGAGAATGCATGATGCGATCTCCACACCGATGATACCAGAATACTGTGGAAAGAGTACGCATCAGTACAAAACCAAACACGGCTTACTTATCATGTATAAAACCTTAGTTACCAAATAATCTTTATTTCGCAGCATTTATACTAAATGGACAACCTTAAATCTTATACCTTAAAGCTTATGGAACCTTGTATGTGGATATGTAATGTGTGAGTATGCTGGGTTTGATATAACAATGCTAGTTAACTTGGAGCAGATGCGTGCGCATAAAGCTAATAAACAGCGTTTTCATATAGGATCTTATGCATTCGCTAATATGCGACTAGTTAACAGCGCAATTGTGCGTATTAATGTGTATATGAGGAACGGTGAAAGATGCAATCGCATGATGCTAATAGTAATATCGCCACATGTACTAAAGTGTGAGTTTATCTAGAATGGCGCTTGGGCGGCCATTCGCAAAATGGCGTCTTGCGATCTCATTTCCAAGATGGCGTCTTGTGGCCAGTCGCAAGATGGCGTCGCTGCGATTCAATTTTAAACTGATCTTGTCTCAGCCAATAATCCAGCTTCGACAATCCACCCTTTGATAGCGAACAACATGCTATCACAATCTGATTTTAAAATATAATTTAGGCTTACATTTATATACTATTTAGTGTTATTATGGGATGGCACAAGGTGGTTCTTAATCCATCAATAATGTCTCTGGGTGGGGACATAAAACTACTATTATACGCACACTGCGGATCTTGGAAGATTATGTGAAAGGTGTGCGGATGCACCAGTCTTATAAAGGCAGTCTTGAAGGGGAATTGAGACTTTACATTATCTGAGGTGTTTTAAAAATAACATTTCAATAATACATTCTATACACGTCTAAATATAATACATTAAATGATGGTATTTCCTAGTTCAGGGTTGTAATGCAGTTCTATATTTACCTCGGTATTCATATTGTCATTACTGACTACCATCATAGTTTCATTCTTTCGTTTTACTCTATTTTTACATTTTCGCACTTCAACACAATAGGAACACACCGGACACATATGCCAATTATTATGATGACAATCAGTATAAGGATCAAGAATTTGCCTATGCTGGCAATCACTTCCTGAACCCATTCCCCTAGACCTGAGAACCATTTCATGCACGTCACCAGGTATCATATTTCTTTTGCCTCTGTGTTCATATTGTGTGTGAAGATATGGTGATGGTGTGTTCTTATGTATACCAAGCATTTCAACATGTGCGAGGGTCATAACTTCTGGGACTACTCTTCCCAGGTAACACAAACCTTCGGAACTCGGGGAGAGCCACTTATACGCTTTTCTTCCACATATAAAATATACATTATCAGGGAGAACATAAGAGATTGTATGCATCATTATCGTTAAGCACATTTCTCTTGCAAACAATCCTATTTCTGGGTTTTCCATCTGGTCCATGCAAGTCTCTGGTTGTATTATTTTAGCACAATAACCATCTGGCAGCTTACCAATAATTTCTTTGGTGGAACTCAATGTATACCGATACCTAAAATCTTTCCCACCAGATTTAATTGAGCGTAACAGATCATGGTTTATGGACTCATTATCAGCTCTTTGTGAGATGGTCATTGTCTGATTATTCCCCGTCACTTCCCAACTCCCGGGTTTATTGGGGTTGGTTATGTTTAAACACAAAAGTGATCTATCTACTTGGAATTGATAGAGTTTGAAATGAGGTGGTTTGGATGAGAGGAATTTTCCATCCAATGTTTTCCCTTTTTGTAATTCTAAAATTTCCGTGATATTCAGTGGAAATGGCACCATCCCCACGTTATGCTGTCCCTGTGGCACATGTGAACACACCCAGCAATCAGTTTGATTTAATACTTTGCCTACCATGCTATGATAATCCTCTAAAGGATACCCACCCCAGTATGGGTTATATTTAGGTTGGCACTGTTGAATACAGTTCTCATCAACTAGGGACCCACAAAGCTCACAAATACAGGAATCTTCAGACGATAAACCTCCACACCATCCCCGAGTATCCGGAATGACAGCTCTCTTAACAATAACAGTACTAAGATTGGTCAGACACTCCCCTGATTGGCATTGCACTCCTCCTGACTCCACTCCATCAGCACTGCCATCAGCTCCCATTTCCTCAATCGGTCTCCCATCACAGAAACTCGATATTCCCGAACCGGCCAGGATGGTGAACACTCTAAAAGAGAATATGAAAATGAACACAGCAGGCCCGTCCATTGTCACAACAAGACCTGCAAATTTCTCTTAGTTCAGGTATCTCACTACGACCTTTTCAATCCTCCCGGAACAAGCTTGCGAGCGACAGGTCCACGCTATCAGTCTTGTCTCCGACTTGTTTCTCCACCGGTTGATTGACCTTTTTGCAGTGAGTGGAATGGACTCAGGTATCTCTCTCAGCCACCTTCAAAGATGTAGTACTTGTCAGCAGCACCTGGTACGGACCTTCCCACCGATCAGTCAAACAACCTGAACGCAAATTTCTGATCATAACATATTCTCCTGGTTCAATATCATGACAGTTAGTTTCAGGCATATCATGGGACAACAATTTCAGTTTCTGCTGCTGTTGCTTTAACTGCTTACTCATTGATATAAGAAACTTTACAGTTACCTCGTTGTTACCCTTCAAGTCTTCCTGTGGACTTATAATCAAATGAGGTTGTCTACCAAACAGTATTTCAAATGGGGACAGATTTAGAGGGGGTCTAGGAGTTGTCCTTATGCTATGTAGGACCAAAGGTAACGCTTCTGGCCATCCTAGTCCAGTGTCTGCCATAATTTTACTTAACTTATTTTTAATAGTCCCGTTCATCCTCTCTATCTTGGCACTGGCTTGCGGTCGGTAGGGGGTATGAAGTCGGCTATTAATACCCATCAGCTTACACATATTTTGAAAAACATCACCTGTGAAATGAGTACCCCTGTCACTCTCGATGATTTTAGGGATACCGTACCTGCATACAAATTCCTGAATTATTTTCTTGGCAGTAAATGCAGCAGTATTAGTGGCCACTGGGTAGGCCTCAACCCAATTAGAAAATACATCAGTGCACACTAATACATACTTAAGATTCCTGCAGGGTGGTAATTGGATGAAATCAATTTGTATCACCTGGAAAGGTCCATTGGTCGGTGGAATGTGGGACGGTTCGGTAGGGATCGCTTTCCCTATGTTCTTCCTCAAGCAGGTCAGACAGGACATTGCTATCTTTTCTGCTTGTGAAGAAAAACCTGGTGCACACCAGTATGCTCTCACCAACTTGCACATACCTTGTTTTCCCAGATGAGTCAGACTGTGTGCTGCCTCAGCCAGGCTGGGGTAATATGCCTTGGGGGCTACTGGTTTACCTTGTCTGTCCTTCCAGAGCCCGGAGGACTATTACCCACATACGTTGGACTTCCAAATGGATTTTTCCTGAATTGAACACAAATTTTGCATCTCAATTAATTTCAGCATATCAATTGTTTGGAAAGACATAATTTTTTTAGTTGGAGAAAACATTTTTAACCCTGCTGCCCATTTTGCAGCTTCATCGGCTCTGTTGTTGTCCAGTGACACCGGATCATCCTCACATGTATGGGCTTTACATTTAATTACTGCCACCGCTTTGGGCAGTTGGATTGCTTCTAAAAGATGTTTTATGTGTCGGGAATGTGCAACTGGTGTGCCTGCTGCTGTCATAAAATTTCTCAGACGCCATAGAGCCCCGAAATCATGCACCACCCCGAACGCGTAGCTCGAGTCAGTGTAAATGTTAGCAGATTTGTTTGCTGCCAGTTCACACGCTCTAGTTAGTCCTACTAACTCTGCCACTTGGGCTGAGTGAGGAAGACCAAGAGGTTTAGCTTATATGATATCTGTGTCATTTACAACAGCATAACCTGTACATAATTCACCTGTGTCTGTTTGTCTATGACAACTCCCATCTGTATAAAAAGTCACATCCACATTCTCTAAAGGTGTGTCATGTATGTCAGGTCTAGCAGTAAAGGTCTGATTCAGATATTTCATACAATCGTGCGTATCATTATGTCCACTGAACTCACCTCCCGCCAGCAACTCGCCTCCTCCACCCTTTGTACATCATGTTGTACATATGGTAAATACGTTGCTGGATTAAGCGTGCTGCAACGTTTAACAGCGATGTTTGCGGGTGCGATTAGAGCTAGTTCCCATTTGGTAAACCTAGCCGAAGAGACGTTTCTGGTTTGAGTTCAACAGAGCAGATACAGCATGGGGAGTGTAGACAATCATATCATGACCCAGTACTACTTCCTCACTTTTACTCACCAATAGAGTGGTAGCTGCTACACTTCTCAAACAAGTGGGGAGTGATCTTGCTACAGTGTCCAATTGGGCACTGTAGTATGCTACGGGCCTACTGGCATCACCATGTTTTTGTGTAAGGACACCTGCAGCACAACCATCGGCTTCCGTACAATACAAATCAAAAGGTTTTTCATAATCAGGTATTCCCAATGCAGGAGCTTTTGTCAGACTATCCTTAAGATTAAGGAAAGCCTGCTCTGATTCCTCTGTGTGTATGACACGATCGGGCTTTGAGGAAGAGACTAATTCCTGTTAAGGGAAGGCCAAACTAGAAAAACCTGGGATCCACATTCTACAGTATCCACACATTCCCAAGAGGGCATGAATTTGCTGTCGATTCTGCGGCAGTGTCATGTTCTGTATGGCCTGGATTCTATCATTTGTAAGATGTTGTAACCCCTGGGTCAGGCAGTGTCCCAAATATTTTACTCTGGATTGGCACAGCTGTAGTTTGTCCTTAGCCACCTTGTGTCCTGTATGCGAGAGATGAAGTAACAAAAGTTTAGTATCATTCAAACATGACATAAACGAGTCAGAACATAGCAATAAATCGTCCACATATTGAATTAGAGCAGATCCATTGGCAGGTTGAAAAGATTGTAAACAGTCGTGTAATGCCTGGGAGAAGATACTGGGGCTGTCTATGAAACCTTGGGGTAACCGTGTCCATGTATATTGTACACCTCTGTATGTAAATGCGAATAGATACTGACAGTCAGGGTGGAGAGGCACAGAGAAGAAAGCAGAGCAGAGGTCAATGACAGTGAAATGGGTTGCATTTGGTGGGATCTGAATCAGAATGACAGCTGGATTTGGCACTACAGGGAATTGGCTCTCTACCACCTTATTAACACCTCTAAGGTCTTGTACCAGCCTATAACCCCTCCCACCACTCTTCTTCACTGGAAAGATGGGACTGTTGGCTACACTAGCTGTACAAACTAAAATTCCCTGTTGCAATAATCGCTCAATTATTGGAAAAACCCCTAACTCTACCTCCTGTTTTAGTGGGTACTGGGGAACTTTTGGAGCTTGCCTACCGCTTTTTAAATTTACCATTACAGGGCTTACGTTTGCCATTAATCCAGTGTCCTGTCCATCCTTAGTCCAAAGAGAATCTGGAATTTGGGACAACATTTCATCTACCTGGGATGGATTTTCATTTAAACTTGTAGAGTGATACATTATCCTTTGGGGAGTGTCCAACATATCCCGCACCTCGTGTGCAACTATCTAAAAATACACCATCAGGGGTGCAATATATAACACATCCCATTTTACATAACAGATCTCTACCCAGCAGGTTAGTAGGCGTCGCAGCAGCCAGGAGGAAAGAATGCCTGGTATGCAACGGCCCAATAGTAACCTCTGTGGACTTTGTTAAAGGATAATGTTCCACTTTACCTGTTACACCCATTGTTGGTACTGTCTCGTTGGTCACCTGTAAATTAATGGGAGATTTTATCACTGACCTGGTCGCCCCTGTGTCTACAAGAAAAGGATATTCAGTACCAGCTACATCAACCTTCATTACCGGTTCTTCCCTAGTACTTCCCGTTAACCTGACTATCTGTAGACTACAGGTATGACCTGACCCCTAGCGTTGGCTACCATTCTCAATAAAGCATTTACAGCCACAATTGGAGCTGGTGCCTGCTGGACATTTGCTGGTCTCTGTGCATATCCCTTATGGGGATGTTCAGGTCTTCCCTGATTTGGGGTTCCTACTCTTTTTACTGTACAGTTTCTACTTAAGTGTCCTGGTTGTTTACAATTAAAACATGTTCGTGGATCGGGTGAAGACATGTGTTGTTGTGAGGTTTGAGCAGAGGGTAAAGGTGGTGGATATGGGTAAGGATAGGGAGGGTAAGGGTATTGTGGGGGATATGAAGTTTGTGAGCAGTATGGGACCTGTGGTTGTATTGGGTTAGTGGAATAGAGCTGTGTTTGTTGTTGCGTGGGGTTAGTGAGGGCATATAACTGTTCAGATGTAAGTGTGTGTGCAGGTGCGAGTGTGTCTGTTGGCTGTGATGTTACCGTCATTCCCTCCAGAGCTTGGATACTGACAGCCATTAGTTTTTCGCTCTGGGCCTCTCTCTTCTTTGAGATGATTTTATCATGTTCTATGGCAGATTCTATGAGGGTATCTATTGTGAGTCCCCTCCAGCCAGGCTGTGAGGTCTGAACCCGAGTCTTTAAATTCTCTTTCAGACCGTCCATGAGTACCCTGACTATCATTCCCCTGTGGTGAGTGCTATCTTTAATATCTTCTATCCCAGTGTACTGGGTGATAGCCTGCAGAGCCCGGTCACAATAATCTTCAGCAGATTCACTCTCCTTTTGCTTAATGGTGAAAATTTTGTTCCAGTTAACTACTACTGGAAAATATATACCCAATTGCGTTACAATGCGGGAAATGTTACCTTGGTTTACTTGGTCTGTTAAGGGAACGTCACCATCCAATACACAATCCGTGATAAATTTTGTCACGTCGGTATTGTGTGGTAGACAGGCCCTTAACACCACACGCCAATCTTTATTAGTTGGCTCATGTGAACTACCCAAATTTCTCAAAAATCTTTGACATTTGGCTAGTTCCTTTTTGGGATCGGGGAAATCATTTATGATGGAATTTAGTTCTGCTCTTGTCCAAGGACAATGCATTACCACTTCCCTCGTGGGCACTACACCGTTCGAATCTGCATGTCCATTCGGAACGGTTATTGTCCGAATGGGATGCAGACCGGAAGCGCTGCTACCTTTGACCTTGTTACCTGGCTGGGGGTTTAATCTGTTGCTGCTACGTATGGTATTAACAACTTCCTCTACAGGTGCAGATGGTGTTAACACTTCCCTTGCTGTTACCGATGGAGATGGCGGCACCACTCATGATTGTGGTGATGCAGCATCTATCATTTTCACATCATGGGAAATGGCAGACATTACAATAGGCTCATCATCTACATCATAAACATTTTCTTTATGGTTGCTTAAGAGAGGGTATAAATTGCTTGTTACATTTTTATGGGTATAATTGGTAACTGTACTTGCACCTCCATCCACATAAGGTGGGGGAGGTGAGCGTGAACTGCTGGCAATACTCTCCACAACGCTACCTTGCTGCATGTGCATGCCATTTTGCGGCTCGCCCTTATTGCAATTCACTGTCGCGGATGTATTCTCTGGCAATGCGCTTGCAACGCTAGTTTGCGTCGCTTGCGCATTTTTAAGCCACTCATCCCCTTCATGCTGCCACAATTTTAAACATTCATAATATTTGGAAAAAATTAAATAACTGGCGCTATATTACTATCATATGATGATTATAGAAATAGGAGTGGGCAGCGGAAGTCTATTAAGCAAAATAAACACATTTAATACCAATGAAACATACACATGTCATACACAATATATATGAAATAAAAATTACATCAAAAAATTTAATAGTATATCGATAAAAAATTGCTGATAATGGAGCATCGATGGTGAGTCAAAAGATTATTCTCTATCTATGGATATTCTGGATATAGATGTGAATTATAAGTCCAGACGGTGGAGTCAGGAGGCAATGTTATTAGGGTTCAATACCCACAGATAATTACCAATTGATGGTCCTTCGGGCTGGCAGTCCAATTAGCAGATAACTGCAAGATTGAGATCGATGGTAATATGGTGAGACTGGTATATATTCTTCAGTCCACAGGAAGAACCCTCAGGATTAAATCCACTGTGCAGATCACTGCAATGCTGGTGGTAGGTAAAGATGTCTCCACGATAGTCTCCTTGTGCATAAAAGTGAAACCTGGTATTTTCACAGGATTCTCTGGATCCACAGTGGGATAGGATAAAAGTCCATATAGAGCATATGTATAGGCTTAACGCGTTTCGCTGGATCACAGAACTCCAGCTTCTTCAGAAGCATGACTGAACTGACTCTAAAGAGCTCCATATATACCCCTTTAAAGGGTGTAACTAAAAACACCTGTGTGTATAATTAATAGACTTCCGCAACATTAAAACTCCTTGTAAACCAAATAATAAATAAAACAACGAAGGCAATCCTTTTCTACATGACCATAAGATATATTATTAATTTATTAAAGGAAAATAAATAAATATAACAACCAACCTCTTTAAATTGTGCTGTTGTTATCAGAAAACACATTCCTAGAACTAATCCGATCACATGACTTCAAAGTGCCATGTGATCTGATTAGAACCAATGATGTTCATGTTGTTTTAAAATCGGTTACTAGGTAACCAAAAGAAATAATAAATATCCCGGATCATCTAGCAGTATCAATATATGTAAAAGGAATAATATAGAACTTATAAGGTAAGAGGATAGTTGTTAACCGGCCATTTGGTTACCACCAAGTATACTCATACTTATTCTGATAATTTATCATGTGGTGAACAATAATGTTTATATTATGTTGATAGATCAAATATAATAGTCCATCTTTATTATACAGTTTGTTATTAACCATACGTTTACTACGGATATTAGTCCGGTGTTATGACCGCTAGTGTCATGAGAACGAGATCGGCTACACTCGTATCATGTAGAGACGGGTTGCCAAGCAACCCGCTGCTTGTATGTTTTACCAGTCACGTGTCTTCGTCACATGTCTAATAGAAACCAATAACGTATTGGTGACAACAAACTATAGTTGCGAAGCAACCCACTGCATACCATCAGGTACTACTAAGTGGTTCCCCATGGTGGACGAGTGAGATAGCGTAATGGTATGATAGAAAAATATTACTAATTCACGTAACCTGTCTAAAACATCAATAATGGGTCCATATCATTCTACAAAGTAAAGAGTGAACCATAACCTTTATGAATACTGATATACCCAATTAAAATAACCACTGTTGAATGGATAGTGCTAAATTCATAGTAAACATATGTGAACGACCATCGATTGTGAACCTATTTAGGGATGTCTCAAATATTGACCACTAAAATCCCAGTTAGATGTCCTGACAATTTCTACTAAATAAATAGAATAGGAAGGAACTATATATCACATTGAATCTATCTAAACATGTAAATACAAAAAATATATATATTGATGGTCATGATAATATTAGCTCCCCCTACTCTACATCTTCCTTTCATCTTATCAATGGATTACTTGTTTCACAATAATTATATGATTCCTATACATACAGATTTTGAGTATATATCATAATCAATTAAACAATTAAACAAATAAAAAATAAAAAATAATAAATAAATAATAAAAGAATATGTATTAAAAAAATATATATAAAAAAAATATATATATTTATGAATAATAATGATAAATAGAATCATATCATGATGTAGCTATAGATCTGTGCATAAACCATTTTAGATGACAGAGTTTAGTTCAATTGTTTCATTCAAACCCGTCGGATGTAGAGAATTGAACTGCAAAGTCCAATATACCTCTTGGCGACATAATTTATTGTATCTGTCTCCTCGTAATGTATGTGGAATTATTTCGATCCCTACAATCGACAGACAGCTAGGATTACCATCATGTTTTGTAGAGTAGTGTCTTGAAACGCTATGATATTGGTAGTGCCTCAAGATGTTACGTCTATGTTCCATAAATCGCACTAGTAACGATCTAATAGTGCGACCTACGTAATACAACCCACATCCACAGGTGAGTACGTATATAATGTAACAACTGTCACAATTCATAAAATGTTGTAAAGTATATTGTTCATTGGTCGTTGGTATCATCATGGTGGTAGTCCTTCTGTCTACATGGGAACACATATTACATCTGGATTTGCCACATTTATAAAAACCCTTTGGTCTTTGAACTAACCAATTCGAACTTTTGTCTTCTGTTTTATCTGTTTTTTGTATTCTAAGATGACTAGGAGTCAAAATAGTTTTAATCGATCTATTCTTCTTGTAGATTACCTGTGGATTTTTTGGTAAAAAAGTATTCAGTAAAAGGTCCTGTTTTAATATAGGATAATTACGTTTGATGATAGCTTTAATAGCCGAAGCTTGATTATTATACTTACAAATAAACGACAAATGTTTATTATCCTCATAATCTATAAAGTTTGATGTCTTAGGTTGAAGTAATTTATCTCTGTCCATTAGTAAGACCTCTGAAAGGGCTTGTTCTAGTAGATCCTCCGGGTACCCACACTTTTTAAAAGAATTAAGCATGCTTTGAGCTTGTATCTTAAAGGTCTCTATATAGGTGCAGTTGCGTCGAAGGCACATAAGTTGGCCCTTCGGGATGTTATGTTTCCAAGGGCCATAGTGTGCACTACCATAATGTAAATAGGAAGATGTATTGACTTCCTTAACATAATTGGAAGTCACAATCTGATTATCAATTATCTCGAGAGTCACATCCAGGAAGTCAATGCGGGTGGGGTGGAACCGATGGGTGAAGGACAAATTATAAGTGTTGGAATTAAGTGATTGGACAAAGGAAGTGGCAGAACAAAGGTCCCCATCCCCATCTCCCATTGGTGGGAGAGCGACTGGGCTGCGTCTCTGGTCTTCTATGGCCATTATATAGATGACCTTTTTATTATTTGGGATGGGGACCTTTATTCTGCCACTAGACGTAACATCTTGAGGCACTACCAATATCATAGCGTTTCAAGACACTACTCTACAAAACATGATGGTAATCCTAGCTGTCTGTCGATTGTAGGGATCGAAATAATTCCACATACATTACGAGGAGGAGACAGATACAATAAATTATGTCGCCAAGAGGTATATTGGACTTTGCAGTTCAATTCTCTACATCCGACGGGTTTGAATGAAACAATTGAACTAAACTCTGTCATCTAAAATGGTTTATGCACAGATCTATAGCTACATCATGATATGATTCTATTTATCATTATTATTCATAAATATATATATATTTTTTTATATATATTTTTTTTTAATACATATTCTTTTATTATTTATTTATTTATTTATTATTTTTTATTTTTTATTTGTTTAATTGTTTAATTGATTATGATATATACTCAAAATCTGTATGTATAGGAATCATATAATTATTGTGAAACAAGTAATCCATTGATAAGATGAAAGGAAGATGTAGAGTAGGGGGAGCTAATATTATCATGACCATCAATATATATATTTTTTGTATTTACATGTTAAGATAGATTCAATGTGATATATAGTTCCTTCCTATTCTATTTATTTAGTAGAAATTGTCAGGACATCTAACTGGGATTTTAGTGGTCAATATTTGAGACATCCCTAAATAGGTTCACAATCGATGGTCGTTCACATATGTTTACTATGAATTTAGCACTATCCATTCAACAGTGGTTATTTTAATTGGGTATATCAGTATTCATAAAGGTTATGGTTCACTCTTTACTTTGTAGAATGATATGGACCCATTATTGATGTTTTAGACAGGTTACGTGAATTAGTAATATTTTTCTATCATACCATTACGCTATCTCACTCGTCCACCATGGGGAACCACTTAGTAGTACCTGATGGTATGCAGTGGGTTGCTTCGCAACTATAGTTTGTTGTCACCAATACGTTATTGGTTTCTATTAGACATGTGACGAAGACACGTGACTGGTAAAACATACAAGCAGCGGGTTGCTTGGCAACCCGTCTCTACATGATACGAGTGTAGCCGATCTCGTTCTCATGACACTAGCGGTCATAACACCGGACTAATATCCGTAGTAAACGTATGGTTAATAACAAACTGTATAATAAAGATGGACTATTATATTTGATCTATCAACATAATATAAACATTATTGTTCACCACATGATAAATTATCAGAATAAGTATGAGTATACTTGGTGGTAACCAAATGGCCGGTTAACAACTATCCTCTTACCTTATAAGTTCTATATTATTCCTTTACATATATTGATACTGCTAGATGATCCGGGATATTTATCATTTCTTTTGGTTACCTAGTAACCGATTTTAAAACAACATGAACATCATTGGTTCTAATCAGATCACATGGCACTTTGAAGTCATGTGATCGGATTAGTTCTAGGAATGTGTTTTCTGATAACAACAGCACAATTTAAAGAGGTTGGTTGTTATATTTATTTATTTTCCTTTAATAAATTAATAATATATCTTATGGTCATGTAGAAAAGGATTGCTTTCGTTGTTTTATTTATTATTTGGTTTACAAGGAGTTTTAATGTTGCGGAAGTCTATTAATTATACACACAGGTGTTTTTAGTTACACCCTTTAAAGGGGTATATATGGAGCTCTTTAGAGTCAGTTCAGTCATGCTTCTGAAGAAGCTGGAGTTCTGTGATCCAGCGAAACGCGTTAAGCCTATACATATGCTCTATATGGACTTTTATCCTATCCCACTGTGGATCCAGAGAATCCTGTGAAAATACCAGGTTTCACTTTTATGCACAAGGAGACTATCGTGGAGACATCTTTACCTACCACCAGCATTGCAGTGATCTGCACAGTGGATTTAATCCTGAGGGTTCTTCCTGTGGACTGAAGAATATATACCAGTCTCACCATATTACCATCGATCTCAATTTTGCAGTTATCTGCTAATTGGACTGCCAGCCCGAAGGACCATCAATTGGTAATTATCTGTGGGTATTGAACCCTAATAACATTGTCTCCTGACTCCACCGTCTGGACTTATAATTCACATCTATATCCAGGATATCCATAGATAGAGAATAATCTTTTGACTCACCATCGATGCTCCATTATCAGCGATTTTTTTATCGATATACTATTAAATTTTTTGATGTCATTTTTATTTCATATATATTGTGTATGACATGTGTATGTTTCATTGGTATTAAATGTGTTTATTTTGCTTAATAGACTTCCGCTGCCCACTCCTATTTCTATAATCATCATATGATAGTAATATAGCGCCAGTTATTTAATTTTTTCTCTATATTGGTTCAGAGGCTGACTACCTCTGTCTGGCTGCAAGAGTGATAGCGCACCAAAATATTTTGCTTATTCATAATATTTGACCTTTTTCTCTCGGGAGCGCATCAGACTAATGTGATCCCGGACATTATCTAGTACATTTTTATCAAAACTACCAATTCTGGGAAACGATCTAACACTCTTCATCGTCATTTTAAACCATACATCACAATACCTTATCGCATAAGTACCGTACTTAGTATGCATAATACGACGGGCCGATCCAAACGGCGCTTCCATTAGCAGCATATCAGTGTCTAACATCTCTACTGTTTGCACGGCTCCCATTCTGAGACAAATCCTACGCATTTCAATAAAGATTTAAACTGGTAAAAGACAATCAAGATACTTTCACTTACCTGTGGACGATTTAAATCGGCAGCGCCAACACACCTGGATAAGATTTGAAAAAGGCAACTTCCACACCCGGATATGATTTAGTAAGGCCACACCTATGGAAGTTTATGTCGGCTACCTCCACGCACCTCTCTACAACAAAGACAACATGTACACCTGCTACTGTGTATAGAACGGTAAGCTGCTTACCGAGCGACTAGCACTTAGCCCTTAAAGGTCATACGGTACCTCTAACTGTAGGGAACAAGTTACCCCTACCAACAAATACTCACTGTTACACACTTTTTCCTGTGCAGAAAAATACATGTTAACCCAGATATTGATAACAATTTAAAAATGTAAACCTCAATGGCTTTGTTTAAACACGTGGCAGCACAACTGGAAGTACGTATACGCTATTGTGCGAACAGTTGCATACATAATAATGCAACTACCACACAACCGTATGACAACTTTTTAGCTGCGTACACAAAAGTGCATCTTTGCTGTGTGCAAAACTGCGACTCAGCCACGTACACAATACTGTGGCACTCCTTTTTAACGTAAAATACTATCAACAAAGGAAAACAAACTTTTTCCTTTCTTGTCCCTGGATTCTAGTCAGCATCCCTTGCTCACACGATAACGGGTAGCGATCTCTCAGCATCAAGTGGTTGCAGGTAAACTGCTTGTGGCCACTATCCACCCTTTGGTGAGATATCGATAACCGTATGTATATCGTGTGAGTAGGAAAGTGACCTCACACTACGAGCCCCCAACTAAGGATACTGGATTTAAACCTCTATGTGCTCCTGCCTAAACCTTCTAAAAACCTGCCTATACCTTCTAAAATTTACCCTATTTGCGTACGCAGTCATACAGTAAAATAAAGACTTCAGACCTGGAATCTGTGGTTCCAAAGCACAAAAGTATTATTCAAGTAAAAGTACAGTCAGTTACACGCTATTGATCTATACACAATTAGGCACAAAGGAATTATACAGACCCAAGTACAGTATACATACGCAGCGCTTCCTGGCCAGATGTTAGGTATCAGCAAGAAACCCCTCGTCAATCAGCATTCAGCACGAAGACTAAGACCCAGTATTGGAACACGCATATTTATACCCTTACAGAAATAGACTACACAATAGAGAGGTTTGTCGCGATACCATTGGTTCCCCATCAGGGTGCTTCTGTTACAGGACATTTAACAGGTTGATTCAAATGGACACAGACCTGCCTCCGACAGCTGGTTTTTCCCGCCTCATGCAAATCTAGGCTGTTAATTTTACAAAGTACATTTTGGTGCTTTAACTTTCTACGGTCCATAAGTTGAGAATGCATGTTGCGATCTTCACACCGATTATACCGGAAAGCTGTTGAGAAAGTGCAGATCAGTATAACACCAAACACAGTTTACTTATCACGTATTAAACCTTAGATGCAGTACACAGTCATTTCTTTACACGCTGGCATTGTCAATGAATCATGTAATAATAACCCTTTTGCGCTATGAAACTATTGCTTTAAGTGTATGTATGCAAGGGAGAACGACACTAAATAGCGTTGTGCGTCTGGGGGTCTGTGGGGTACTTAGCGAGCAGCACTAAGCTGGAAAGGTATCTCTGAGTGTATGGGACTAAGTCGGTATTGGTTGTGTAGGGATCGTTAAAAAGCTGAACGTGCTAATAATTAGCTATTTTGCGTTGTGCACTTTTTAACATCGCGTGTATGTGTTAATGTGAATGCAGGGAAAACACCACTAATTTGCTGCTATTTTGCACTGTTCATTATTTAAGTTCATGGTGATTTTAATGTGTTGGAAAGTAATTTTTCTGTATGTTAAACACCGTTGGTATGTGTTTGGGGAAGATTGTTAAAAAGCTGTCCGTGCTACTTATTAGCAATTTAGCATTGTGTTTTGTGTACTATGTAGTTTGGACAAAATGGCGCTGTGTGACCTATTTTTAAGATGGAGTCTGGTTGCCATTCGCAAGATGGCGTCGCCCCAAGCTAATTTTACACTGATTCTGTCTCAGCCACTAAACCAGCTTCGACAGAAGGAAAGGATGGTGTCCTCAGTATCAAAAGTAGTGGAGATGTCAAGGATAAAAAAGCACAGAGTAGTGGCCCTTGGATTTGGCAGCAAGGAGGTCATTGCTGACTTCAGTGAGGGCAATTTCTGTGGATTAGAGAGGACAAAAGTCAGACTGAAATGGGTCAAACAGGGAGTGGGAGGAAAGAAAGGTGGCAAGGCGGTTGTAGACAATACACTCAAAGAGTTTGGAGCAAAGGGGATGAGAGATATGGGGCCAAAATTAGAGTGTGTCAGGATCAAGGGCAGGTTTATAAGCATGGGGGAGACAAGAGTATACTTGAATGCAGAGGGGAATATTGAAATGATGGGCAAGATGGAATGGGAAAGAGGGAGCGGAGGAGGTGGGAATGGATAGGGTCAAGGGTGAACGTGGAATGGGGAGGAGGACCAGATTAGGACCATGACTTAATTCTCCCTAGTATCTGGAGATTAAGTCACAGTTGGTAAAATGTTTGGGGAAGAAAAGGAGAGGCAGACCTGGGAAAGAAGACAATGGGATGAGGAGGGTCTTGTGGGATGTGATGTTCTGAAGTATGGATTTAATTTTAGATGTTAAGTGGGTGGCAAAGTCAAGGACAGAGAGTAAGAAGGGTAGATGAGTAAGGGGGGGTAGAGGAGGGAGTTGAAAGTGTTGAAGAGATGTCAGAAGTTGGATAAGGGTCGTGAAATAAGACTGTTTAGAGAGGGAAAGAGCAGCACTATAGGTCAAGAGCATACATTGGAAATAGAGGTTGTCTGCAATGGGGTGCGATTTCCTCCACTGTCACTCTGAAGGCCAAGGTGGAGAAGAAGTGAGGGAGTGTTTGAGGTGTAGAGTATCAACACACAGTAGTTTGTTAAAAGTAGTCTTTCAGTGGCAAAGATTTCTGGTTGAATGGTTTCCTTCTGCATTTCTCCTGTTGAGTTATGGTATAAAATATGAATTACACTTTGAAGAAAAATACTATGCACCCAAAAGGCTTGTAGTCTAGAATATACTGCTTACGTATGGTTAACAAGCATGTGTTTTCAATGATTACAAACCACCCTCAAACTACAAAAACAGGGAATAAACGACTAAAACCAAGCAGGGAGACAGCAGCATACTATTAATTTAGGATTTAAATTAAAGTCCTGTCTTAATACATACTAAAAATTGCTAAAATATACATTAAGGACCATTAACCAAAATTATTTTTCAATAAAGCACTTCAGATCCACTAACAGCTTAAACGTGCAGGCACTATTGGAGCATTTACCTGTGGGTAAGAAAAAGAGAGCAGTCACTTCACAGTCCATCTATAAGTCTGGTATAGAAATAGCTAAAATGAACTCCACTATAACAACAAATTATGGTATAAAAATCAAATTACACTTTGAACAGAAACACTTAGAAGAAAAATACTAGACAGACAAAAAATTGGCAAGGCTGTAGAACAAGGCTACATTTACTCAGTATTAAGTATTGCACTAAAGAAGTACACTAGCTTTGATATTTTAAGTTTGGTTTATATTTTGCACAATACTTTTATTTATTTTGTATAGTTCCTTTTTATTTATATTGATATTTCTGGTTCAGTTCCTTAATATTTATATTATACTTCTTTGTTTTGTGCATTTAACACTGGTTTCTTTAAAAATAAAAAATCTCAAAGACAAAAAGCTATTTAGTAGTGTCTGTGTGAACATGTGATAGGGTTGCTACTATTTCAAAAATAAAAATCCGGGACACATTAATTCTCACATATAGGGTTTTTTATAATACTGTGCGGGTTGACTGCACCAGCGAGATCGCGGCGAGTTCTGCCATAGTTTTAAATGGCAAAAACTTATGTGGCAAAACCAGGTTTTAACTTGAAACAGGATGCATAAAAATAAGTGAAAGTGGGGGATTGGTAATGGAATGTAAATCAGGAATAATTATCATTGTTGTTTATTTGTGAGGCACCACAATACTCTGCTGCGCCATACAGACCAAGGGCCTCATTTATTAACGAGTTTTATCATCAAAACGCTGATTGGCTGGAGCACCATTTATCATACACAGTTAAATTTATCACTCGTTTTGGTGATAAAACTCGTTAATAAATGGGGGCCAAAATGTGAAATCATAAAATCACTCATAGGAACAAAACAAGTACATATGATGTTAACAATGGAGATGCAAAAATGAGACAGTGGGTAAGAAAGAGCCTACAGTCCAGTGGTGTTTTTAGGAGGCTGGGAGGCTATTATTGTTAATATACTGTAGTGCCACCATTTTATACAGTACTGTACAGAATATATGTCATTCATATCAGTCTTTGCCTCATTGCAGATTACAATCTAAATTCCTTAACACAACTGCTTATACACATATACATTATAGCAGGGGTTCCCAAACTCGGTCCTCAAGGCACCCTAACAGTCCAGGTTTTAAGGATATCCATGCTTGTGCACAGGGCCGGACTGGGACTAAAAATAGGCCCTAGCATTTAAAGAGCATCCAGGCCCACCTTGCGTCAGCATCTGGCTCCTGGCATAGACCCCTCCCACTTCTTAGTCTATGCTCTTACATATATAATTAATATCAGAACAAAAGACAAGTACACATCATTCTCTATTAAAATACATACAACAGAGCACATCCTGCAGGGGAGTCAAACATTTGGTATTGTGTTGGTTCTGTTAAGCTGTGTAGACACCTATAGATATATCTGTCCAATTCGTGTCGTGGGACAGAAAATCTGTGAATCAATGGGAGCAAATAACAATAGAAATTTGCTCCCAGATGCTGGAAAATTGACCAAATTTTCTTTCCCACCAGACAGATTGGACAGATATCTATAGGTAAAGCTGGCACTTCACTGGTGTAGGTCATACACAAAAGAAAGGGGAGGGCATTTTCCCCAAGCCCTAGTTTAGCAGTTGTAGAAGATTAGATAGTGTCACTGTAGGACTTTTTAGGGCAGGGGTGCTGAACGCAGAGGACACATCTGTGCACACCAAAGCAGAGCCGCAACTACACATTTTGACAAAAGAGCATGTGTGCCGCCATCCATATGGGCAGAACGGAGAGCGCGTGCCAAAGGCATGCGGGAAAAGATTCAGGTGTGGTCTTGCTGAGAAGGGGCGTAGCCACCTAATTTTTCACGGTACGCCACACGGTAGTGTCTCTTTCACATTCCGTCACACAGTAGTGCCCCATAGTCACGTTATACCACATGGTAGTATCCCTTCATCATACTACACTGCACAGTAGTGTCCCTTATTCATGTTACATCACACAGAGGTAACCCTTTCTCACCTTTCGTCAGACAGTAGTGTCCCTTTATCATGTTACCACACACAGTAGTTTCCCTTTTTCACGTTATGTCACACAATAGTGTTCCTTATTTACATACACAAACATGACTATTTGCCCATAACAAATATTATAAGATAGAAATATTATAAACAATATATTGTATACAATATTAATACTACATGGATCTGCAGGTTTGAAATAGCAACATACTAAAAAGGAATAGAGGGAGACAGGAAAAGAGGAGGAAAGGGGGGAGCCAGGAGAGAAAAAAGAGAGGAGAAATTTGGGCAGCTGGGTAGAGAGAAGGAAAGAGGGGACCCAACATAGAAGAATTAGGGAGAGCAGGAGAGAGAGGGGAGAAATAGGAGGACCAAGGGTAGAGAGAGAACATGGGGAGCCAGGAGAGAAATAGGAGAAATATGGGGAGTGGGACCTGGGAAAGAGAGAGAAAGAGATGAACCTGGGAAAGAGAGAGAAGGAATAGGGGAAGATGAGAGAGGAGAAATAGGGGGAGACAGGAGAGACATAGTAGAAAGAGTGGAACCTGGGAAAGAGAGAGAAGGAATAGGGGAAGATGGGAGAGAGAGGAGAAATAGGGGAGACAGGAGAGACATAGGAGAAAGACGGGAAACTGGGAGAGACATAGGAGAAAGAGGGGAAACTGGGAGAGACATAGGAGAAAGAGGGGAAGCTGGGAGAAACATAGGAGAAAGAGGGGAAACTGGGAGAGACATAGGAGAAATAGGGGAAGCTGGGAGAGAGAAGAGGAATAGGGGGAGATGTGAGAGACATAGGAGAAAGAGGGGAAGCTGGGAGAGAGAGGAGAAATAGGGGAAGCCGGGAGAGACATAGGAGAAAGAGGGGAAGCTTGGAGAGAGAAGAGGTATAGGGGGAGACGGGAGAGACATAGGAGAAAGAGAGGAAGCTGGGAGAGAGAGGAGGAATAGGGGGAGACGGGAGAGACATATGAGAAAGAGGGGAAGCTGGGAGAGAGAGGAGGAATAGGGGGAGATGGGAGAGTCATAGGAGAAAGAGGGGAACCTGGGAAAGAGAGAAGGAACAGGAGGAGATGGGAGAGAGAGGAGATATAGGGGGAGATGGGAAAGTCTTAGGAGAAAGAGGGGAAGCTGGGAGAGAGAGGGGGAGACAGGAGAGTCATAGGAGAAAGAGGGGAAGCTGGGAGAGAAAGAGAGAGAGAAGGAATAGGGCAAGCCGAGAGAGACATTGGGCTCGATTCAATTCAATGCAAATTGAATAGCGCCAGTAATGAGCTCCCGGAGCTATTCAATTCAGAACGCTGCTAAGCCCGACTAAGGATTTCTTCTCGCATAGCTCCTGGGATGCAAGCAAAAATCCGACAAAAGTCCAGGCGCAATGCTGTTTTCTGCCCTTAGCGCGGCGAAAACAGCATCGCGCCGGGAAGTTTATTTGGAGAATGCCCGTTCTCAAGACTAAACACCCTGTTTAAGGTGCAAGGGGTGAGAGAAGGGCATTCTCCGACCTAACAACGCACAGGATTTAATAGCTCTGGGAGCTCATTCCCAGCGCTATTCAATACGCGTTGCATTGAATCAAGCCAATAGGAGAAAGAGGGGGAGCTGGGAGAGAGAGGAGGAATAGGGGGAGATGAGAGGGGAAGCAGTCGGGAAGCCGGCGGACGCAATGCCGACCGCTGGCCTCCCAACTGCTTAATCCCGGGAAGGGTTAAATGACAGGCATCGAGATCTCGACGCCTTTCAGTTTACCTATGCCGGGAGACCTGCGCCCAGCATCCCTGTCGAAGGGATGCCGGGCGCGGACAGCCGCGGAGAAGGGGGGGGTTGAGGGTTAGGGCTCATGGGGGGGGACGTAGGGTTAGGCACCCCCCTGGGAGGTTAGGGGAAGGTTAGGGGAAGGGGGGGCTAGGGTTAGGCACCCCCAGGGGGAGGTTACGGTTAGGGGGGGAGAGGGTTAGGAAACACTTACCTTTTGACGATCTGCATTTTCACCCTTGCCGGGCAGACGATGTCAGCATTTGAACCACTGGCCATGCGGCCGGCGGTAAATCATACTGATTCTGATGGGAGATAGAGGGTAGTAATAGGGGGAGAATGGAGACAGGAGGAATAAGGGCAGGCAGCAGAGTTAAGGAATAGGGGGAGATAAGAGGGGAATAGGGGGAAACAGAAAAGAGAGAGAGAAAAATCAGGGGAGATTGAAGAGAGAGTAAGAGGAGGAATAAGGTGAGAACAGAGACAGAAGGAAATTAATGGCGGAGATGGCAGAGAGAGATACCTCTGGAGTGTGCAGAGTCACCATATGCAGTCCCCTGTGTTGCAGCGTCCTGCTGCACTGTGTAGCTGATGCCCGGGTTTCATTAGCAGCATGGAACCCGGAAGTGCGCCTCTTCTGAATGCATTGTACTGTGCCTCAGCTCCTCTTGCGGCTCAGCCTCCTGTGCAGCAGACTGTCTCCATAGTGGGGGCACAGATTCCCACTGCCCCCATTGCCGTGGTGCTTGGTTGCGGGCGCGTCGTGACGTGCTGCGTCACCACGCGGCCGCGCATTTGTGACGTCTGCTTGTTGAGCAAGGCGCCACCCGGGAGGGTGTACTGCCGGGTAAGCCTGGCTCAGCTAAAGCGGCCCATTTGGCCATCGGCCCTTCTGGCATTTGCCAGAAGAGCCCGATGGCCAGTCCGGCCCTGCTTGTGCATCATACTTACCTACTTTTTTTTCTCCTTCCCGGGAGAAGCCTGGGGAGGAGAAGCAAGTGGGTTGCGATGTGGGAGGGGCCTGACACCATGTTGCGTCATTAAGCCCCACCCCCTTTGTGGTAAATTCCCAGTATTGGGGCAAATATAAATAGGGGTGGGGCTAAATGACCCGATTCATGAATAATAGTGTCATTAATCCCCGCCCCCTAAATGGGGACCCGCAATAGACGCAGAAATTCTCCCCATTCTGCCCACTTCACTAGGAAGTGGGCAGAATGCGGGAGAAATGCCTACTCTACCGGGGAAGAGGGGGGTTACCCGAAAAATTGGAGCCTCCCACAACTTCCAGGAGAGTAGGCATGTATATTGTGCATAGATGGTATAATCAAACTGGCTGAGGTACTAATTAAGTCACCTGTGCCTAAGTAGGGATATCCTGAAAACTTAGACTGTTATGGTGCCTTGAGGACTAACGGCCTGATTCAGAGCCGCTCGCAAATGCACAGCGCTCGCAAGTGGCTCGATGTTTGGCCACTGTGAATGCGCCGTGTCCGGCGTGCACATGCGCGAACCCCGCCGAGCGACTGAACTTCAGTGGTTGCGGGGCTCGCTGCAAGACGGGGCGGCTGTCGATGGTGAGTGACAGCTCACCCCGTTTTGTAGGCGGGTAGGGGGGTGGCTGCACAAATGCAGGGAGGACCTACTAGAGCAGGGAGTCCATTCAGGCTTGAGTCTATTAGAGCAGGGAGTCCACTCAGGCTTGCAGCAGCCGAGACCCTACCCCAGGGTCTTGTCACAAGCCAGATGGTCGCGATAGTTGCGACGGGTGGACACCCACAGCCTTGCGAGCGGCCTGGAGACAAAAAAAAAATACGCCCACAGACCCTGCGAGCTGCCTGCGTCAGCGAGCAGGTCTGAATCAGGGCCTAAATGTGGGAACCACTGCACTATAGGGTTCATTTTGATTGCATCCAATTAACCTACCAGAATGTTTTTGAAGTGTTGGAGGAAAGCAGAGCACCCAGACGAAAGTCTTGTGGAGAACATACAAACTCGACACAGAAAGGCCATGATAGGCAGATGAACCATACTTGACTTTTTGATTGCAGCCTCCAGGTCGGCACTGCGGATGGGGGAGTGGCCTCGGTGGAGGGGGCGGGCAGAGCTCGGCAGGGGTGGGTAGGTCTGGAGTCTTGACGTTGCGATCACGTCATCGTATCCTCGCCCCTCGCTATGCAATGTAGAGATTACCGGCATTGTGGAGTGGGGGGCGGGGCTACAATGACTCAATTCCACGTGAATCGTGTCATCGGCCTCCTGTACGCAGCTGGGTGGCCCCAAACTGGTAGACTTGTCCACCTTTCTGGGTGGTCGGAAACGCCACCCGACTTTTGGAACCCTCCCGGCCATTCCTGGAGGGTAAAATTACAAAAAGAATAAGAATTGTCATGGATTGAGGGGGTGCTGTAAGGGGCTATAAGTGTTCCCTTCTGATTAAGACATACTTGCCTACCCTCCTGATTTGGTCGGGAGCCTCCCGAAAATCGGGTGCCGCTCCCGACCTCCCGGGAAGGCAGGCAAGTCCCCTCCTGCCCCCCACCGCAATAACAGGAAAATCCTCGGCAGCGGGGGGCCTGTGACGCGATTCACGTCGAATCGCATAATTTTGGCCCCGCCCCCTGCTTCACGCTGCCTGTAATATCGGCAGCGTGTAGCGGGGGCAGGGCCAAAATGACGCGATCGCGTGGCTCCGCCCCCGCTCCATCCACAAACTCTTCTAGTCTGGCCGGCCCCGCCCCCGTTTGCTGGCCACGCCCCCCAGTCAAGCCGATCTGGCTGCTCCCTCCCGGAAGGGGCAGCCAGATAGTCGGCAAGCATGGATTAAGAACATACATGGTAAAACATGGGGCTGTGGTAGCAATATGAGGGTACACTAGCCACATGATTATAATGGTCATGGAATCATCAGTAATTGCATATAATGGGCATAGGGGCTGTAAGTGTGGGCCATGCAGATGTAAGAAAGTTGGTACATGATGGATGGTTGGGACGGATGTCAGACTATTTACAGCATATTTTTGCTGTATATCAGTATATGTATATATGTATGCCATAGCACACATTAACAATTTACCTTTACACCTCATTCATTCCATTCTTTTTCAAAATACTACACATGTGAAGTATTATCCAGCACTAAATACTATATCCTTTGTACTGCAGTTAACCTAAACACACCATTTGTTTGTAAGGATCACACAGTGAAGAAGGAAAACATAATTCTCATGGCTAAAACAGGATTCATTGCTAGGGCAAGTAGTGAAATTAATTTCCTGCCCACAAGCAGACATTTCAACTGCTTTGTAAACATAACAGGTTACGGGTTGTATTTCCACCTGTACTATGCCATTTTGGTTTTTTATTCATTATTGTTGTTGCAATGAGAATGAGCCCATTGTTTTTACACAGACAGGGATTTTTTACTCCTCACATAAAACTGAAAAATACAGGAACAAGCTGTGCAGGTGACAGCAGAGAACAAAGGAGATAAATGTTATTTATACAGCTCATCATGATGCTACGGTAGTGCTCTAAATGTTTACATCAACCACTTGCTAAAATTGAAAACATTGATTTTGGCATGAAATGAACAAAAAAGAACAGGGCGGACTCAACAGCATGACAATGAAGCACAATTAAATTACTAAGGATTAAACGTTTTATAGTGTTTACTGCTTGCTTCCACCAACAGCATTAGCAAGGAGTCTACCTTATTAGCCTGCACCATAAACAATAATGGTAAATAACTGACTCCATTGTGTTTCTTTTCATAAAGCGTAGAATGGTCATACATGCAATGAGAGTACCAGCATTGAGTCCCATTAAATCTTCATATTGAGAGCAAATGAACGCCCCAGTACTGCAGGGAAGTAATAGACTACATGGCCAAAAGTATGTGGACATATGAACTTCTCATTCCAAACCATGGCCAGTAATATGGAGTTAGTCCCACCATTGCGGCTTTAAGTCTCCACTTTTCTGGCAAGGCTTCCCATTAGATTTTGGAACATGGCTGCAGTGATTCGCGTCCATTCAGCCACAAGAGCATTAGTGAGGACGGGCATAGATGTTGGGTGATAAGGTCTGGCTCGCAGTCTGCAAACCAGTTCACCACAAAGATGTTCGATAGGGTAGACATCAGGGATCTGTGCAGACCAATTAAGTTCATCCACACCAACCTCAGAAAACCATTCTTTTGATGGACCTTACTATGTGGACTGTCAACATTATGTGCTTGTTGCCACAAGGTTGGCAGCACCCAATTCTGTAGAATGTCATTGTACTGTATATAATGCATACTTGCCTAATTTTCAAAACTAGTTTCAGAGAGATTCTAGATGGAATGAAAGTTTGCAGCATTTATTATATGTCCTTTCCCTGAAACTAAGGGGCACAGGATAACCATTAAAAACACCCCCAAAACATTATCTCCTCTCCACCAAGCTGTAAAGTTTGCAGAAAGCATTCGGGGAGGAAGTGACTTTTACATGCTACAGTCCCTTTCTGTGAGCTGGTACATCCTACTGCTTCACTGCTCAGCTGTTGTTGTTCCTAGTCACTTCTACTTCACAAGAACAGAACTCACAGTGTACTAGATCAGCTCCAGCAGATTTGTTGCAAAAGTGGCTTCCTATGACAGTGCCACATTGAAGGTCACTGATCACTTCAGTGCAATCTATTCTACTGCTAAAAATTGACTATGGAAATCTCTGGCTTTATGCTTTAGTTTAAGCACGTGTAAACAATGGGTGTAGTTCAAATAACAAAAAACAAAGACAAATTAGAAGGGATTTCGGCATACTTTGGCCATGTAGTGTACCACCCGTTTGTGGCCCAGACTTAGCCTAAGGTAGTCTGTAGGCCACCCATGGGTGCTTACCCAAACAATACTTCAAAAAGCAACTTGCTCAATCAATGTACAAGTATATGTGTCAGTCACACATTAATTTGCGAATGTACTCAATCAAGAATTCTGATTTTAGCACAAATTTAGAGGCTTATATTTAAGAGATCTCCATTTACTGGCTGGCAGATGACAGGAGTGTCCTGTTTATGGTCACTAGCTTTTTTTTCAGTATAGTTTATTAGCTTGCTGGAGCTATGCAGCAAGCTAAAGGTAAGTTTGGGCGTATCATGTGATGTATTACCAATTCGTTTTGTGGGCAGGATTTGGGTGGGATGTGTGAGGAGCTTTTTTGTATCCCGGATTTTGCTTTTTGAATTGAGAGATAGCATTACCTGTATCTGGTGGGCTTGTGTATCTCCAGGTAATACTTGCTTTTATGTCTGAAATTAGGTCTATTTTGTTGTATAGCAGATGAGTCCCAGGCGATGAGCACTCGTATGATGACCGTGCTCACACACACTAGCATTTATCAATGGTCTGTGGTAATCCTCAGGTACAGCATATAGTAAAATATGTATTACTTCTTGCTTTAGTAATCACTTATTTAAAAAAGCAGTAAAAGTCACTGTTAAAGTTCCATGATATTTGCACTACTGAGAAGGGTGAGGTGGGGCCCATAACAAATGTGTTTGTTATTCCAAAATCATCATAATTTTTTTTTTTAAGCTCAACGTGTTATTGTCTTTACAAGTCTACCACAGCTTCCTTATTAGGTAAAGACAACCCAATATTACCTCATTACATATCTTTCAGGAAGTGCAGATTAAAACTCATTTCTTTGTTGCAGTTGTGCAAAAAGCCACAGTGGTGATGGCACTGTATGATCTACTGCACATAACCACAGCTCAGTGTTGTAAATAAAAGCTGATGGTCCCTCTAATGTACTCCTCTATTAGATGGCCTCCCATAGGGCAGGTAAGTATGTTGCCACTTTTATGATCTGTGAGAAACGTGCTGCATCTCTCCTTCAAGAAGCATGTGATGTTTGATCTGCGATTGAGTGTGATCAGGGATGGCTCAACATTGCTAGTGTAGCCTAGCCATGACATGGAGTCTAGAAAAATGTCTCGGACTACTTTATCCCTGAGTTTCAGTGCTCATTATACAGACTTAAAAGCAGGAACGGACTGGTGCTGTAGCTTAGCCCTGGCTGTCCCCCGTGGGCGCGCGTACTCTCAAAACGGGTGTAGTTAGGTTCCACAGGGACGTGCTGCGAGTCACAGGGGCTTGGCCTCAAGGCATGCCACCGTCTCTTAGTATAGTATCCCGGGTGCTGCTCAGAAAGGATTACCAGCCCATAATGTGCACCGCGTGCTGCACTGCCGCCACTCCTTCCCTCTACCTAAGCTCATACCATTAACTTCAGCAGTGGGGTGGAGGACGGGGACACCTCCAAAGTCCGGAAGGTGACTTCCACCCTGTGCAGCAGCAGCCGCACTCCTTGAACCGGCCCTGAGGCCATTGGTCCTTCTGGCATTTGCCAGAAGTGCCAGATGGCCAGCCTGGCCCTGCTTAACAGAGTGTATTATTTTATGTGCCAGATAATGTCAATAAAACATTTCCCATAAATGTAAATTATGTATTACTTACTAGCTGAATTAAAAAGTGTTGCCCGGGTTCACATCTTCAAGTTATTACATTTTATTATGTGATGTCACGAAAATCCACGCAGTGGAAGGCCCAGAACAGGCTCCCTGGGTCAAAGTTCTGCCTGGCGCTCTCCACCGTGAGGTCCGACTGGGACCCCAACCACTCCATTAAGCATCCCAGACCAATTGCCACCCCTTTGTGAAGTTTTTATCCAAATCAATCCAGTGGAAAGCCCAGAATAGGGTCCCTGGGTCAACGTTCTGCCCAGTGTCCCTGGGTCAAAGTTCTGTCCAGCGTACACCAACGGGAGATCCAATTGGGACCTCAACCCCCTTGTATGTCTTTTGTCCAAATCATGTGATGTCATTCAAATCCATTTAGTGGAAGCCCAGAACAGGCTCCTTGGGTCAAAGTTCTGCCCAGTGTACACCAACAGGAGGTCCAATCGGGACCTCAATCCCCTAGTCTTCTGGGATCCAATCTTACCACTGAAGTTTTCGTCCAAATCCATCCAGTGGAAGGCTCAGAGCAGGCTCCCGGGGTCAAAGTTCTGCCCAGTGTACACCAACGGGAGGTACGACCGGGACAATAACCCCCCTAAAACCTAGCCAGGATCCAACTGGACCACCTCACGTTGGTTTCATTTCATTTGGTGCAGGGGTGTCCGGATGCATAACCGGACAGACAAACAAATAGTGTCGTGTGTATTGCATGTATGAATACTTTGTAGATACAGTATGTGTGTAAGGTACTATGTAGACAAATAGCAATAAAGCTAATGGCTTGATTCAGCAAACAAGTCCGATGGCGGGTGGACTTGGCATGTGCAGAATGCTCAGAATCCTCTACGACACTGCATGATTTCCTGGCCCCAGCTGCGCAGTTCCAGCGGCCATTCTGAGTAAACTAAGGTTGATGAGCGATGGCTGCGACCATGATCTGATGCTGCATCTTCAAGATGCAGCACTCAGATCTGTAATGCCAACGGGAGGCAGCTTTTGTCCTCAGACGCCTCCTGCTGCATTAGCATATTTTCGCATAGCAGCAGCAAAGCTTATAGCGTACAACTCAATCAGGACTTATATCCAGTATTTAATATAGCTATCCACAAAATGGCCGAGTAGCAAAAAATTATTTTTTATCCAAAATATACTACTATGTGCGTACTCACACTGTTTCCAAATACACATCCCTACATGGATTTTGCATCATTTGATTTGTCTGTACCTTACAAAATCCCATGACGACTATCCAAAACATACAGTAAAGAGAAGAGGTTCCCAAACGCGGTTCTCAAGACACCCCAACAGCTCAGGTTTAATAGATATCCATGGTAGAATACAGGATCTAAATCAAATTGACTGAGTGACTAATTAAGTCAACTGTGGTCAAGCATGGATATCCTTAAAGCCTGGACTGTGAGGATAGCTTGAAGACAGAGTTTGGGAACCTCTGATATAGAGAATGTGTGGCATATTATATAGATGCATTGTGGTTAAAATCTGTGAGTCTGAGCCATTTCTAGAAAAGGAACTAAATGTAGTTACCAGCAATATTTGTCCTTTGTAGTAAGATCATACTGTACCTTAAGAGCAGGTGCCCAAACCACAGAAGGTTTTATGTTGGAAGTTCCCTTATTGTCAATAGTCTTGAGTGCCACATCTTTTGGTGATTCAGAACTACAACTGTATCCTAGGTTTAAAAAAAAAGCTGGAGGGCGCCATTGATTTAGTTTCAAAAGATGTCACAGCAACATTGGCTAGAATAAAGTGGTATCTATGAATTTCCTAACTGGGAACTTAAAAGCAACGAACTTAAAAAAAAATAAAAAAAAATACTGTAAAATAGTACTTTGTGCTTTCTCTCCTCGTATTAATAGAAAGCAGAAGTCCCCCATTAGATTAAACTGTCAGCTCAACATCAATAATGCACATTAACCAACATAGTTGTGAGCAAGACAAAGCTATTATGAGATGTTACTGCAGCAGCTCACAAACAGATGGTCAGAGCATGTTCTCACACAATGCTGTCATTAATGGGTAACTTCCTCTCTCCACCAACGAAAAGACAGGGCATAAAACAAAGCCTGAAATTGTGCTGAGAGAAAACAGCAGGTGTTCAGTATATATATCTGCCTGTGATGTCACACTGCCCCTCCTTACCATTGTAAATGGGAAGAGAAAGGTTGGTCAAATGCGTGCCAATAACCAGCTGCCTTTAGTAAATAGTATATAAAGGCATATAATGACATGTCTGCACCTGTAGAAAAAGAGAATCCTCAGGCAACACATCTTGTGTCCTTAGTTAACACTAATATGGCGCACGAGCTATATTGTGTATCAAAGCATCTTTTTTGGTTATTAGGTCAATCAGTCATGTGCTTGGGCATCACAAAGTACAAAATACATAATGTAAAAAGTACAGATTATTTATAAAAGCACAAGGCTACGTCGTAAAATCATTCAAAGAAGAGGTGGCCATCCCTACATCAGTGTTCCTGCCAGGTTGTTTTTGTGCCCTGTCCTATTCAAAAGCGCTACTAAGTGAATGAGGAGTAGGGGAGTGGTTTGGCTGGGAGGTCCAGGCACACGGCTTTCTTTAAAGCAGCAAGTTTGGCACCTCCTTCGCCCCCCTGGGATTGCCCTATCACGAAGAGCTTTACGCGGTCTGGTCCAGATCCATGCTGAGCTGCGGCCATTCTAGAGCTGCAGGGTGTAAAAGCCAAGGCATGTAGCTTTCTGGCAGCACCTGGGACCCCACATCACTGTACACCCTCATCAGACTTGGCCTGGGTACCTTCTCTCCTGATATGCACAATGCGAAGGAAGACTGTAACCGCTCACAGTTTTGCTTAAATGCCCGCATAAGTGCGCCCTATGCCAGAAAGCTACACTCTGGAAGCCAATATTTTTCTGCCCCCTCTCCCCCAGGAGTTACCATCCAAGCAGCAATTGTTTTATTATGTACAGTCATGTCCATAAATATTGGGACATTGACATAATTTTCAGATTTTGGCCTCTATTCACCACCACAATCGTTTTGAAATGAAACAAACAAGATGTACTTTAACTGCAGACTTTCAGATTTAATTTGAGGGTAATTACATCCAAATCGGGTGAACGGTGTAGGAATTACAACAGTTTCAATATGTGCCTCCCACTTTTTAAGGGGCCAAAAGTAATGGGACTATCAACTCAAAAGCTATTTCATGGACAGGTGTGGGCTATTGCCTCATTATTTCATTATCAATTAAGCAGGTAAAAGGTCTGGAGTTGATTCTAGGTGTGACATTTGCATTTGGAATCAGTTGCTGTTGACTCTCAATATGAGATCCAAAGAGCTGTCAGTATCAGTGAAGCAAGCCATCATTAGGCTGAAAAATCAAAACAAACCCATCAGAGAGATAGCAAAAACATTAGGTGTGGCCAAATCAACTGTTTGGAACATTCTTAAAAAGAAAGAATGCACCGGAGAGCTCAGCAACACCAAAAGACCCGGAAGACCACGGTAAACAACTGTGGTGGATGACAAAATAATTATTTCCCTGGTGAAGAAAAACACCTTCACAACAGTTGGCCAAATCAAGAACACCCTCCAGGAGGTAGATGTACATGTGTCAAAGTCAACAATCAAGAGAAGACTTCACAAGAGTGAATATACAGGGTTCAGCACAAGATGCAAACCATTGGTGAGCCACAAAAACAGGAAGACCAGATTAGAGTTTGCCAAACAACATCTAAAAAAGCCATTACAGTTCTGGAACAACATCCTATGGACAGATGAGACAAAGATCAACTTGTACCAGAGTGATGGGAAGAGAAGAGAAGGAAATGCTCATGATCCAAAACATACCACCTCATCAGTGAAGCATGGTGGTGGTAGTGTCACGGCGTGGGCATGTATGGCTGCCAATGGAACTGGTTCCCTTGTATTTATTGATGATTTGACTGCTGACAAAAGCAGCAGAATGAATTCTGAAGTGTTTCAGGCAATATTATATGCTCATATTCAGTCAAATGCTTCAGAACTCATTGGACAGCGCTTCACAGTGCAGATGGACAATGACCCGAAGCATACTGCAAAAGCAACCAAAGAGTTTTTTAAGGCTAAAAGTGGAATGTTATGCAATGGCCAAGTCAATCCCCTGACCTGAATCCGATTGAGCATGCATTTCACTTGATGAAGACAAAGCTGAAGGGAAAATGCCCCAAGAACAAGCAGGAACTGAATATATTTGCAGTAGAGGCCTGGCAGAGCATCACCAGGGATGAAACCCAGCGTCTGGTGATGTCTATGCGTTCCAGACTTCAGGCTGTAATTGCCTGCAAAGGATTTGCAACAAAGTATTAAAAAGTGAAAGTTAGATTTAGGATTGTTTAGTTTGCCCCATTACTTTTGGCCCCTTAAAAAGTGGGAGGCACATATAGAAACCGTTGTAATTCCTACACCGTTCACCTGATTTGGATATAATTACCCTCAAATTAAATCTAAAAGTCTGCAGTTAAATCACATCTTGTTTGTTTCATTTCAAAGCCATTGTGGTGGTGAATAGAGGCCAAAATCTGAAAATTCTGTCAATGTCCCAATATTTATGGACCTGACTGTACATTGCACGCTATGTGTCGTGTAGCCTGATTGGTGGATGGGCTACATGGGATGGTCTGATTGGCATTGAAAGAGTATGTGGGGGACAGAGGGGCATTGATGGGGCATATGGAGTGGCGAAATGGTAATATTACATATAATACTATGCTAAACTTAAATATACCCAATTCATAATACACTGCACAGCTATAGCGACACATATCGTCCAAAGTTTTACTCTTCAAAATTAGAATGTGCCCACTTCATTGATCAGCACCCTGAACACTACCTATACATATTGGCGCATCTAATATGGCTTTCAACTTCTCCAAAGGATTGCATGTTAGATATAGATGTGGGGCAATGGAATTATAGTCACCAGTAGTAGCAATGTCTAATAAAGACATCATGACCCACAAGGTCATGAATACGTATGTCCTCCTAATCCAGCAGGTTGTCTCTTTGGTCATTATTGTCTACGCAGTACCAACATGTAACCTAACGTGATGTTAGGGTTGTCCTTCCACCTTTTCATTGTGTGACACTATGGCAATAATACCACTGCCTCTCACAACTACTCAACTTCCCCCTTCCAGCAATCACTTTGACCTTCCTTATTTGACTGAGGAAGTAAAGATAAAAAAATTACAAAGTAAAATTTTTAAGCTACTTAAATCTTAGACAATGGTTGAGATTTATTTTACCACTGCCTATTCAACATATCAAGCATCTTATGGGCAGAGCTACAGGAGGGCTTCAGACTGCCACTGGGGGCAACATGGATTGAATTAAACCCACAATTTTAAATATCTGAATGATCATATTGGCGAGTCTGATGGTTATTGTACAGTGTTGCCTTTCCAAAAAATATTATTGATTTGGCTTGGAAAACATCAGATCAGCTGGTAACACCTTAGCTTAATGCGAGAGGTCTTTTTCCTGAAAGCAGCAGCCTTTCTAAATTCTAGTAGTTCGACCTAAGGACCAAATAACCTGATCTACCCAACTATTTCCTTTCATTTGTCTAGGTTTCAATGTAACCATTTGTTTTCTCAGGTCATTTCATGAGTCAAAATACAAAATCAATTCAGATATTTACACAAATAGTTGGTACATTTATTATTTTCCAACTATAAAATGTTGGTTATTCATTGCTATGTTGCACAGTGCATCCAGATTAGTCCTCAGTTGACAGCTTAGAAGTAAAGTGTAGCCGATAAGCCTAATACATTTAGAGGACACAGTATAAAGCCTTGGAACCATTCTACAATAAAGAGTTCAGTTTTCCAAAATATCCATAAGGTCTTTAAAACCACAGCAAGTTAGTATTTGCATAGGATCCGTCATTCAAATCAAGTAAACCGCAAACACTTTAAACCAAGTTATGGTACAAAAACAATCAGGCTTGTTGAATCTTTTGTTCCAGTCTCCCACAGTGTTGCAGCTCAGGAGGCAGAAGGCTGCAGCTGGCCCTTATACACATATTCCAATGCAGTGGCAATTATACGCATGTCCTTTTCAATACTTCTGGCCCAATTCTCCACATCACCAATCTCCTATAAGAAATGCAAGCAGTACAGGTTATTGTTGAAGCATAGATGGTGTTCCTTACCATGTGTTTCACTTTTCAGAAGAGCAATGCTTATTTTACTGCTACTATTTGGCGTAGCCTATGTCAAGGTGCATGCCTAAGTTATGGTCCTTGGTGCTGCACGTAGTAAATCAATCTGTGCTTAGCTTTGTGGGAATGTAGATACGCTGGAAATTGTCACATCAAAGTCTGCTTCCACTTTAGGATCACTTATTTAACCAACGTTATATAAAACGCTGCTCAGCTTAGCCTCGCTTATGCTTAATTAATCAAGAACGTGATGGATCACTGTTTTCAATTATGTGCCACTATTGTGTGTTTGAAGCTTTTCTTACATTGCTTGACGTTTGCTTGGAAATGCTGGCAAAAGTTGAACTTTAAGATGCGAAATGTATTGCATTGAAAGTACTTGGGCTCTTATGGTAAGGAAAAAAAAAGATAGCATGCCTTTCTATTAAGGGGACAGGAGGACACCACTGATCAGATCTGGTCATCGGCCAGTGAAAATGTTTCTACAATAGTTAGCTGTATTATCAATAATTAGCTGTTCATATTGGCCACTGCATACGGAGTCTGGGAAAAGTCAGTTTAAGACCCCATGGGGTCTCTCGGCAAGATGCTGGTCCTAGTACAAAATCATGGGAGATCTCCAAAATGTTTATAGTAAACAGAACTTGGATGTTACCAAGTATCTAGACGTTACTAGTGCTGCCTGCAACAAAATCACACCAGTGGTGTCAGTAAAGCTTCTTTATACTAGAGATGAGCAGGTCAGTTCAGTTTTGCTGAAAACCGAACTCAGCTGAACTTTGGGGTTCAGATACCAAACGAGTCCTGGCTCGGATCACTTTTGTGGTTCTGAGTAGAACAGAGCCCTGGTTCGAGTTTACCCATAAGTTTGGATCTGTGATCTAAAAACCAGAACTCTGGTTTTGGATTGCATGTAAACAGGTCCAAAGTACATGATTTTAGCGGTTTTTATAAATTTTGAGGGTAGTTTTGCCAAAACTATAATATTTGAGTTTGGTTATACCAAAACACGGGGGTCCACACACATCTCTACTTTATCCCTAACCCTGATGATGTCCTTTAATAACCCAGGTGTTTACAATTAAGGCAATCAGTTATTCTAGTGATAATACTACTGTCTACTGCTCTCATCACCATGGCAAGCTATACCGGAGCTAGTGAAAGAATTTACACACATTGTAGAAAAGGCATTCAAAATATGGATAAAGTTATTCATAAAAAACATGACAATTTCGGGTTTAAATATTACCAATGGAATTGCCTGTTGCACAGCTTAAAATCAGCTTCTGTGGGGGGGCGTGGCCTAGCAAGCACTGATGGGAGACGCGTTTTAAGAGAGCTCCTTCCTGACCACCTTTAAAAGTGCCTTTTCTGCTGTTCCTGACACCCCTGCTTGTTCCCACATTGGCCTTATACCTGCCCACACTAAAGGAGAAGGGTCCGCAGAATCGGAAGGTATTCTAACTGCCTTTGCGGGTTGCGGCCTTCCCAACCTCCTGAAGCCGGGGGCTTTATTTCCGGACCCGTTGCAGCGGTGCCTCTGGGTCCGCGGCGCCTGGTCCCACCGTTACACTCGTGGACAGCTGACCCTCCCTCCGCATAGAGGACATCGGGTGGACCCTACCATCCTTGCCTCCAACGACTTGAACTGCTGACGACACCCGCCGGAGACACCGTGCTGCACTCCCGCTCTGCTGCACCAGGCACGGCCTTCCTGGAGCCCTGTGCGGGTTGTGGCCTTCCCAACCTCCTGAAGCCGGGGGCTTTATTTCCGGACACATCACGGCGGTGTCTCTGGGTCTGCGGCGCCTGGTCCCGCCGCTACACCCGTGGACAGCTGACCCTCCCCGCGCATAGGGGACATCAGGTGGAACTTATCATCCTTGCCTCCAACGGCTTGAACTACCAACAACACCCACCGGAGACCCCGTGCTGCACCCCCGCCCTGCTGCACCTGGCGGGGTTCCTGGAGCCCTGTGTTGGGAGATCCTGCTGACTGCTGGCTCCTGATTGTGGTGTCGCGGCTGTGGCCCTGCGGAGTCCTGCTGGTGCCCCCCCTGGTGCCAGGGTGTTTGCCCTGGAGGTGGTGTCCTGGAAGTGGTGAGCTCATACATATCTCTCACCAGCTCAGTCCCCTTTGCACCGCTCTTATTCTACATGCCTTGGGGGCTATCACATAATCCACTCCCTCACTCTGCCTAAAGGCTGTTATATTGTGCCCTTAAAAGTGGTGTTAAGGGGTTACAGCACCTCGACAGTTCTTAACTTACAAGATATAAAACCCCTGCTCTATGTGGGCTTGGCTCCCTCCTGTGGCGAGTTCCTGTCACTACATAATTTTTAGAGGAAATTGTTCCATATTTATATATATATATATATATATATATATATATATATACACATACACATACACATACACACGTGTGTGTGTTTGTATATATGTATTAATTTCCTTCTTCCACTCCACCATCTCTGCCTGCCTTCACCTGCTCACCAAAAGCTTCCTATGTAATTTGTCCCCCTTTTCAGTGGAGCTATAATGTGAGCCCGGAGGCTCTATGTGACCGTTTCATGCTTGCTATGTAGTCTTACTAACAGGGGAATGTGTTACCCGCCATCCATCTATCTAACACACTACATGACCTTATGACTCCTCCTCAAGTCTATTCCTGATGGGCAGGACCAAGACAGTTACGCAGAAAAAAGATCCTCGGACACCAAAGGCCGATTCTTCTCAACGTAACCTTCGTTCATATCTATCCATCTCACATATTGCGGATTCACCTGTTGCTGACTCCTCACCTGTGCAGATCACCTCTCCCACCATGGCCCTCTCTCCCGTACCCAGCGACCCTCATGCTCAATTGTCCCAATTACGAGGGGAAATTACAGAAGTATTAACCCACGTCCGATCTCTCCCCTATAAACAAGACATGCAGGCTCTGGAGTCGCGAATCCAGGACTCTATGCAGACTCAGATCTCGTTAGTACAAGCTGATGTAAAATATCTGGGATTCCGCATGGTTACCCTTGAAGAGGAGAAAGAGTCAGTCGACAACCAGTTATCTCATCTTCAAGAGTTAATCTCCCAACAAGCATTAGACATGAGGACATTGCAAAACAGACTGGATGACCTGGACAACAGAAGCCGCAGAAACAATATTCGTGTCCGGAGGCTTCCTGAGGATGTCCCTCCATCTGGTTTGATTGATGCCCTAAGTAACATTTTTGTAGAAATACTGGAGCTTGACCCCAATGATCCTGTGGAATTTGATCGTGCTCATAGAGCTCTGTGTCCGAAGGTCTTGCAACTGATCGTCCAAGAGACGTTATTTGCCGGGTCCACTACTTCTCACAAAAAGAGGAGATTCTCCGTAAATTCCGCAACCTGGAAGGTGTGGAGTTCAATGGTACCCGTCTACAAATCTTTCAAGACCTTTTTTGGCGGACCCTCCAACAACGACGGTTATTGAAACCCCTTACAGACTCCCTGCGTAAACAAGAAATCAAATATAGATGGGGATTCCCGTTCTCTCTACAGGTCACTCATGCCGGTAAACATCTAGTTCTCCAGTCTCCCGAGAACTTACCTGATTTTCTGTTCTGCTCTGGGCGTGGAGCTTATTACACTTCCCAATTGGCAGGCCTTTTCACTTCCTCTACTTGCTCCTCCTGGCCGTCCGAGAAGAGACCGTTGGCAAGAAGTACAGCACCATAAATTGAAACCTAAAGGTCCTGACCCCCCTCCAGCATCAGACCCCACTTGATATACGTTTCATATATTATGAGGTCCCCCTTCATTGAGGCGGTATCCATTACTGGCTCTTTTTTCTAATTTTTTTTTTTTATTTACAGAAATGTTTTTACAGAAATGTTTAGAATTGGGCCTCTCAGGCCTCTTTTGTTACTAGAGGCTTATTAGACCATCTTTCATTTACCTATTTTTCTTTTTCTCAAGGTCCATTTATAGTCAGATATATCAGATTAAATAAGTTACATAATTTCCTAGTTAAATTGCTACTATATACCTTTTCTCTATTTGCCTGTTTATGGAGATATTCTGACTACATTTACTTCTTCTATGAGGAGTTATGTGATTATGTTTATTCAATTTATAATAATAATATTGTGTTTTCTACTATTGTGATTTTTTCTTTTTCTATTAGATGGCGTGGACACTCTACCCCTGTGTGCCCCCTACAGCTAATTTTTCCCGTGACAAGGGTTCCCTGGTGGTCCCCTTATTGTCCGGCAGTTTTTTTTTCCTCTCATCAATGTTTTGCTATATTATTGCAATTTCTGTTTTTTGTCTCCCCCTCATCTCTTCTTGTTTTCTCCCTTTCCCTCCTTTTTCTCTTATTTAGTCCCTCTATTAATTTTATTGTTTTATCAGATCTATTCTTTTGTATCATGTAGCTTTAGCCCTACTTTCCACATATGGCTGCTTCACTCCGCATAGTCTCTATTAATGCCAGGGGACTGAATATCTCAGAAAAGAGAACCCAGGCCCTTCGTTCTTTTCATGCTGATAGAGCAGATATCGTTTTTGTACAGGAAACCCACTTCCATCACTCCCCCTCTGCTCCTCGACTTAGTAATCAATTTTACCCTATAACATATTATAGTAATTATTCCCAATCGAAATCTAAGGGAGTTGCTATTCTATTCGCTAAACATTTGCCAGTCACTAATTTGGAGGAGGGGAGATGCCTACTGGTTAAATGCTCTATTTTTAATCAACCTTTCACATTTGTTAATATTTATGCACCAAACCAGGGTCAGCCAACCTTTCTTGAGAGGGTTCTGGATAAAGTTGATACACTCCAACAGGGGATCTTGATGGTAGGTGGAGACTTTAACTGGGTTCTGGACCATCTCCTGGACACCTCATCAGGCTCCTCAACAGTCCCTTGTTGAACATCAAGGAAGGTAAGACGGTTGCTTTATACTCATCAGCTGTCCGACGTCTGGCGTATTTCACATCCACTAGACAGGGACTACTCATATTATTCTAGTTCCCATCAGTCCTATTCCAGGATAGATTACATATTAGTTGGCCATAGATTTCTCCACTTGATACAAGACACTTCTATCGGAGTGACAACCTGGTCTGACCATGCTCCGGTGAGGGTAGACATCTCCCTTGGATTTTCTGATCCAATCACCAGATCCTGGCATTTTAATGAGTCCCTTCTGTCTGACCCTTACTGTAGATCTCAGTTGGAAGAGGCCATTGATACATATCTAGAATGTAATATCAGCCCGGATGTATCTAGCCTCACTATATGGGAAGCCCATAAATGTGTCCTTAGAGGAAAATGTATCCAACTTGGTTCCTATTTAAAGAAACAAAGGTTGGGACAGATAGAATATTTATTGCAGAAAATACAGGTTTTGGAATCTACTCACAAAACCTCCCTTTCCTCTGATGTTTATGTGGATTTAGTCCAAGCTCGTTCAGCCTTAAATAAACTTCTACTGGAAAAGGTCAAACATTCTTTTCGAAAATATCGTAATCGATATTGTTGGGGCAATAAACCCGGAAAGATGTTAGCAAGAGCTCTGCGAACTCAAAGAGCCCGTTCCTTTATCCCTTCTATTAAAGATGGGAGGGGATTCGTTTTCCATGATACCCATAAGATTGCAGAAGCTTTTTGCTCATATTATTCGGCATTGTATAATTTACCTGCCCCCTCTGCCTTTCCTGATGTTCTTGGGAAACAACAGGCCATTGAGGCCTACCTCACTAGAATTGGATTTCCCAGGCTGGACGACCTTGCCAGCGGGGACTTTGAGAGAACTTTCACTCTACCTGAGTTATTGGAAGCTATTAAATCCACCCCTTCCGGGAAAAGTCCTGGCCCTGACGGATTCTCTATAAATTACTATAAAGCTTTTAAGGACAAACTGGCTCTCCCATTGTTGGAGGCCTTTAATTCGGTTTCCGATAAGACCCCCTTTTCAGGCCAATCCCTAGAATCCCACATAACGGTCATCCCTAAGGAAGGCAAGGACCCCTCCCTCTGTCCCAGTTACCATAAAATCTCCCTTCTTAACATAGACGTTAAACTATATGCGAAACTTCTAGCAAACAGATTAAAGCATTTCCTACCTTCTCTGATTCATAATGATCAGGTGGGGTTTGTCCCAGGCCGGGAAGCTAGGGACAATGGATCCAAAATTATAGCCCTTATTCATTATATCTCGTCTACTGACACCCCAGCAATCCTACTGTCTACTGATGCAGAGAAGGCATTTGATAGGATAGATTGGAGTTTTATATCTGGAATATTGAGACACTTGGGACTAGGCCCTATTTGCCTTCAACGCATCCTTGCTCGTTCTCCCTCTGCCCGCATTAGGGTTAACGGCTCCCTTTCTGACTCCTTCTCCATTAATATTGGAACTAGACAGGGTTGTCCCTTATCCCCCCTGATTTTTATTGTTTGTATGGAGGCTCTCTCAAGGTAGATCAGACTGAATCTGAACGTGTCTGGCTTTAGGTTACATAGCGATGAATATAAATTAGCTTTATTTACCGATGATTTATTGGCCGCAATTACAAATCCTGTTATTTCTCTACCGAATTTGGTGGAGGAATTTAGGATATTTGGAGATCTCTCCAACTTTAAAGTCAACTACTCTAAATCGGTGGCCTTAAATATTACGGCATCTCCACAGATGGTTTCAGGCCTTAAATCAGCATTCCCTTTCACCTGGCACCCTTCCCAACTTGCATATCTAGGAGTTCATCTTACTAGAGATCTCTCCCACCTGTTTGAGGCCAATTTCACTCCCCTCCTGAACGAGATACATTCGAATTTGAGATTATGGAAATCAGGACCCTTCTCATGGTTTGGGAGGCTGGGCATTCTCAAAATGAATTCTCTCCCCAAGATCCTTTGCTTGTTACAAACCCTCCCAATTCAACTACCTCCAAGATGGTTTCTGGAAGTCCAGGCCCTCATTAGAGAATTTGTCTGCGGAGGTGGCAGGCCACATTTGAAATTAGATGTCATGTTCCGCCATAAAGAGCAAGGGGGTTTACGCCTCCCAAATATTAAAGGTTACTACCAGGCCTGCATCCTACACAGAATTTTGTCCTGGTCAGACCAGACACCTCTAAACAATGGGTGCAAATTGAGAATCAGATGCTGAAGATCCCCTTATTAATAGCCCCATGGCTCCCTGTCCTCCCCAAAATCTCTCATCCTACCATAGGCCCTACTTTAAGCTCTTGGAAAACATTACGAAAGTCCCCCTCGATATCTTCATCCCACTCCTCCCTCACCTCATTCCTTTTTAACGAACAATTCCTCCCAGGTATGGACGTTAAGATTTTTCACCCCTGGTTAGCGGCAGGACTTTTTAGGTTCGGACAGCTGGTGAGTGGCGGTAACTTTGTGCCCTTTGATGAGGTCTGTGGGAAATGGAATATACCCTCTCGGGAATACTGGCACTACCTCCAGTTACGTCATTTTCTGCAGTCTCTTGGTCCCCCTAAAACTCTCTGCTTGCCCTGTACGCCATTTGAGCAATTATGTATTAGCCCTGTCCCTCCGATTCACACTATCTCGCTGATTTATAATTTTCTTTCAGCAGACGCTATCCTCTCTCTCCCCAATTTTACCAAGGTCTGGGAACTGGAGCTTGGAGTCGACCTAACTGACGATGAGTAGGAGAAAATATTTAAGTTGGCTCACGCTTGCTCTCCTAGTGTTGGCGTTAGGGAGACTCAATATAAATTGTTATCACGTTGGTATAGATGTCCAGATACTCTCTCCAAGATGGGGATTGGGGTCCCGAATATATGTTGGCGCTGCTCTGGGGCCCCAGGTAATCCACTCCATATCTGGTGGCAGTGCCCTATCCTTCAGCCTTTTTGGAATGAAGTCCTCAACCTTTCTGCAAAAATTTTATACGAACCGGTCCCTACTGAGCCAACGTTTTGGTTGTTTCACCTATCATCTAGGCCCCTCTCAAAGTACAAGAAAACTTTATTATACCATTTGAACAACGCTGCTAAAGCAGTTATTCCGGTGAAATAGCGCTCCTCCTCTCCTCCGACAGTTATGGAATTGTTCACTAGGCTGGATCTATATATGGACATGGATGATATACTGTCCTCTGCTGATGGTGATTATGAGTCCTTCAGAGATACTTGGTGTCGCTGGATGGATTTCAAGGACTCGGTGTTCTTCAAAAATATCTTATCCGCTTCCCGCCCTTCAATTTCCTAGATCAGTCCCAAATAATGATAAAATCTGCGCCCTTGCATTTGGTTCAGACATTAATTAACGGCTATACTTAACTTTTTTTCATTACATTTCTCTTAATCCCTTTTTAATAAGTACTGATAAACCTGAGACTATATTATGTGATCTGAGGTGACTGCTCTTTTTCTTCCCGATTTATTATATCTATTCCCTTCCCTTCCTCCCTCCTCTCACCTTGTTGTCTAGTTATGTCTTTGTCTACTTGTGTTGTGTCTACATTCTTTTTATTTTTTATTCTTTTTTTTCTATATAAATGGGTCTTCTGTTGTGATATTTTGTGATGTCACTGGCAATTTTTGTGACTGAGTTTTAACATTTTCCAGTGTCTTACTTTTTCTATATTGTCTTTTCCGGCAACGACCCGGATATTGTCTATAAGTAATTGTATTGTTATTTTACAGATTTTTCTACAATAAAATACAATTTGCACTAAAATCAGCTTCTGTAACACACGTGTGTCTACATTATCTCCATAGGTTAGCAGAGCAAGATGGCTGGTTTTGCAAGAGCAGTTTGTACAGGCTGTGGGGAGGAGTTGGGTGGAGTGAGGGTGTTCTCTACAAACTAAGGAGCAGGGCACAAACTACATTATTATTATTATCCTTTATTTATATGGCGCCACAAAGGTTCCGCAGCGCCTTACACAGTACATAAATGAGCACACAAGAAAAACAGTTAATAGTAATACAAAACAATGCAGGACAAGGACAAGGTTATAAACTCAGCTGCAAAACACAAGCAGCAGGACATGAGCAACCAGGTGGTAGGTGCCATTGTAGGGAGTTAGGAGTAAATTATACTATAAGTAGGGGGAGGAGAAGCACGTGAGGATGAGGGCCCTGCTCGTGAGAGCTTACATTCTAAAGGGGAAGGGCAGACAGACAGGGGTGACACAGAGGGGTAGATAGTGAAGAAGGAGCATGGAGCAGTGGGTTAGGATATGTGCTGCGGAATGTGTGTGTATAAGACGACCTGATGTTATGTAAAAATTAAGTCCTTCATACATCTATCTCTATGATAGAAAATAGATTGTTTGTGTTATTTACATGAGAGATGTACAAAGTAAAGTAGAAGCACTTTAATTTGTGTGTTACATTTTAGCATCTATATACAGCCTGACAAGAAATGCAGCTATTATGGGACTGTCCCGCCATCCTAATACAGTAGTGACTACTTTAGTTCCAGCTGCTGGGTGCTATGCCATGCTCCTGTGAGTGGGTGCATCTCACATGCTAGACCCACTCACAAATGGGTGCAGCCATACATGATGTGGTCCCACAGGATGTTGCAGTACCCGGGCCCAGAATTTCTCTTGGCAGCCCTGGAGGTGACAGACAGAACGAGGAGGGAATGGGGCTTAGTAGTGGGGTAACAAGACCATGGAGGGAGGTGGTTGAGAGTGGAGGTATAGGAGAAGTGGGGGAAAGAAGCAGAGGGTTGGAAGCAGACTGATGAGAGAAAAAAAGGAAGAACAGCAAGTGGAGGAAACAGGAGGGGGAAGAGAGGGACGGATAAAGTAGAGGATTATGTGGACATAGAATATGGGGGTTGTGTGAAGTAAGGGTGTTCATGCTGTGGACAAGGTAATAATTGAGATGTAAACTGGAGTGGAGGCTGTGAAATATAGAGTCAGTGTGATATAGAGACAGTGTAATGTGGAGGCTGTGTGATGTAGAGACAGTGAGATATAGAGTCAGTGTGGATTAAAGTTGTTAAATGTTCAAAAATACATGTAAAGAACAGTGCTGCTAATGTATGAGCGCAGCTCCAAAAGTGATATATAAAGGAGAGGTATGTGAGTAGTGGGTGCAGGAATTAGTTTATAAACAAATTATTAATGTGGATAGATGTGACACAATTGGAAAAGGCAATACAAAATGAATGAGGACAAAATTACAATGTACCCGAGCTGATCCAGTCCAAAGTGTTCTGATCAACAAAGATCAATCAACAAGAGCAGCACACAGACAGGGGAGCACTTGCAGTGTCCAAGCAGTGAGTGCAGTAAGTAGTTGCCTGGATACAGCAGAAGAGCATGTTCAGGCAGCATAAGGCAATTTCCACACTGCAGAAAGTGTTGAACATTGCTTCTGCTCAGATATAGCGGACCCTGTTCTCATCATATACTTTTAAAGGAACCAATTTTGAGACCTCATGATGCCCTTCAGCAAAGAGGTCAATGTTTAGGCATACTCTGAGCAAAGTAATGAAAACAGCTCACACACAAAACCAACACATGTAATAACATCAGTCCCATAAATGAGGCTAACACAGAGACCTGTTAATTCCTGATGATTCATATTGTGTGCTTCATGCCTGTACGTCACAGCTGTGCTTACAAAAGAGGTTAGTCACAACACTTAGGGCGTATTTACTAAGCCTTGGAAAGAGGATAAAGTGAGCGGAGAGAATATTCCAACCAATCAGCTCCTAACTGTCATTTTTCAAATACGGCCTGTGACATGTCAGGAGCTGATTGGTTGGGACTTTATCTCCGTTCACTTTATCTCCATCCAAGGCTTAGTAAATAGACCCCTTAATGTTGTATCACTGTTTAATCCATTACATAGTGCATTTAAACCAAAGTCCAGCAGCAGCACTAGATTATTTCAGAATGATTATCCTATAACATGATGTTTCTCCTTTGCCGGTTGCGAGGAGCATATATCCTTACCAGTCCAATTTCTACAGCAGACTAAGCAGTGTAGTCTACCAGGAATCATGATGCAGATCAGATGCAGGGTAGTTAGGAGGCTTCGTCTAATGTGTCCCAGTTTTTAAATAGGGAATATTGCAAGACATGGAAAACTTTAAAATTGTTTTAAAAAATAAATAGATGACAGTGCACTTCACCAAGGCCTATATACTTATATCACTGGAGAAGGAACTCACTTTCAGAGCCTGGTTGAAGTTCTCCACTAGACTGATCCACTGTGTAGTCTGCTTGGCGAACTGTGCAGCCTGTGTCTGTAGTGTCTTCACCTCATGGTCCAGCTTCCTTTGATTCACATAGGCCTGCGCTACACTGCATTGGTAAAGGGAAAGAAGGTGAGAGCTGATGCAATATACTGTATGTAATATTTGGGATTTCTTCTCTTGGATGAATCTAGTGTAAATAACAGGCACATTTTGTCTGACAGTATTGTAGATGCTCCCATATATAAAGCAATGCTGGCCAGTGGCTAGATCACATGCATGGCCAGTTTTATGAAACCAACCAGCACTCAGGCCTAGCTGCTGGATGTACAATAAGGGGCAGATTCAATTAGACACAAAACGTGGTTATCATGGAAGGCTGATCCTGCTTGCCGCCTTATAGAGGTGCTAGCAGAATCAGCCTACAGTAACTGGCCGATATACTCGCAACGCAAGCTGCCGATGGTAATTAAATCTCTCCCTTATTTGGATGGATGATGAACAAATCAATGTCATATGCTGCCATTACACAACTAGATACAGCAGCCCCCCCCCCAGTCTGCTTCTGATTCTATTCAGTGGTTTATGTGGATTGTCATTTTCAGGAGCACCCACACTGTAATGGGGCCCATACATCAGGCAGCTATCGGCACAAGTCCTCATTCTGCCGATGCTTGGATTGGAGCATCTGTGAAATCCAACATGTTGGATAATCCCGATTTACTGATTCCAAACCAAAAATGTTTGAAATTGGCGAGTCGGGGTTTTTCAACATGCTGTAATTTGCCGATTCCCGAGACAGATAGCAGATCATCAATGTCCGCTGATCTGCTTTTTTGATCGCTGAATCGGATTGGCCTCTGCAGAACAGGGAATCGGCCCGTAGATGTATGGCTTCATAACTTATGGCCAATTAGGTCTAAAATTATCTATGTTATCAGAAACATTTCAGTGTGCATATATACATTATTATTGTTATTATTAGATACTTATATAGCACCATCATATTCAGCTGCACTTTACAATTTTGAACAAAAAAAGTGATAAAACGAGACTGGGTAATAACAAACAGAAAAAGATGTAAGAGGGCCCTGTCCGCAAGCTTACAATCTATAGGGCGACCAGTCTAAGTTAAAAAAAAAAAAAAAAAAATCCCTGAACAATGCAACTAGAATCGGAATTTCACTTTGAAATGGAATTATACCCAGTTCCTAAGAAAAACAAACAAACAAAAAAAGCTTAATTTACATACAGACATTTCTGGTTTGATTTGTGAAGTACGGCATCACCAAGAAACAATAGTGGAACAGTGCCACATAGTGGACAATTTAGAATGGACAATACTAGTTTAGAAATATCCAGACATGACACTTGCTGCACTCTTAGCCCAGAATGATCACCTTTAAGAATCTCAGTCTGACACTATCAAAAGCAGTGACAGGCAATTACCATAATCTGGCTACACTTTAATAGTCATAATATAAATCTGTTACTACGTATATAATTTTCTGATTACAAACACATGAAAAATCACATAGCAAGCTGGTTACGTGTTCCAGACAAAGATTATGTGCCTGAGTGTGCTGGGCATCCTGTGTGGCAGCATGCATTGCCAATGTACTGGTGATTACTGCACACTAGTATGTAAATGTCACGGTTGCCCAGCTCTACTGGTAAAAAGCTCACCTTATCTGCTGAAGGTCATGTGGTCAGGTTAGTGCCTCTCTGATTGATTAAGAAGCTGGAATGGACGATTCTGGTGATATACTTCTTTTGAGTGTTAAAATATACTAGCAGTATAACAAATGCTGGGTACACACTAGACGATATGCAGCCGATATGTCGTCCAATCCGGCGGATTGGATGATATATTGTCCACATCGTCCAGTGTGTACAGACCGATGGTGTGTGCTTCCGCGCGCCATCAGCGACACCGCCCAACCTGCATGCAGGTCCGATGGGCGACAGTCAGCGGGGGGGCAGGCTGCCGAATGCAGCATGGCTCCCATTGCCCTGTCATTGCTCCCAACATCAGCAAGTGTGTATTCACTTGCCAATGACGGGACCCCCGCCGGGTCTTGCTGCACAATAGGTCGGCTGGGTACACATCGTTAAATGTGTACCCAGCTTTAGTGTTTTCAGGAAATAAATGGTGCCGGTAATCAGTCTGTTGAGCACATCACAAAAAAAGTACTGGTGACATCAATCAAGTAATCTGATGACTGTCATATTTAATATTTTAATAAGAGAAGTAAGAAGAGGAAGAGAGGGAAGGAATGTGGGTGAGCCCTTTGTACCTCTGACTGACCTGGGAAAGCCAATCTCGGGAGACCTATGCTCTGTGTATGTGGGTCAGCACATCAAACCACCCTGCATGCACGGTGCAGCATCCCTACCACTAGTCTCTCAATAGCACAAGACGTACACTAGCCGTGTTGGGCTTAGTGACTGGTACATTTATTTGTGCTGTTTTATTAGGTAGATAAATGAGGAAACAATGCTAAAGAAAAAAAGAGAGAGAAGTGGCCACCAGCCAAAGCCAGAGATAGCTAGGGGTAGAGTTACTAAAGATTCTACAAATTAAAAGTGGATGTGTTGCCCATAGCAACCAATCAATGAGATTTTAGTAATCTATTGCATACGAGAAAATAATTGACAGAATCTGATTGGTTGCTATGGGCAACACCGCCCCACTCGTCTGTTTTAGAAGCATTAGTAAATCTACCCCTTAGTGTCTAGCTTAGTATTAGTGGATGAGATGTGTCATCCACGCTTTACAGCTTCTCCATCACTTAGCAGGCAGTGGATATTTCCACCTCTTGAAGTACAGGTTTGGGATCTTTTATCCAGAAAGTTCCAAAAAACAGAAAGAATATTAAAATAAAATTACAGCTGCTGCTTACTGACAAGATCACTAACTATCCATATAAAAAGTCACTGCGAGGAGCAGCGCTAATCAGCTTAATGAGAAGGTAAATGCCAGGGGCAGTTTCAAGGAAGACGTGGGTCATTTTAGATGCAATGTAAAGTATGTAAGATATGGGGTGGGGTGTTATGTAATAGGGCCATTCCATGTGACGAAACGGGGCATTTGGATACATTTAAAGTGCAATCCCTTTCCATGTATAAGGTTGAATAATGAATCTAGAACTTTTTTTTCTATAATAATAAATTAGTTAAAGCTTAAAGTTAATTCTAATAAAATAAAAAAATATATATAAAGTTAGTAATTGTTGCAAAAAAAATTTCAATGTACATATGACTGAACTGGACTCAGACACAATACAAAATCCTTCCGATGTAACATAACATTAAACTTCTGTGAAATTAGACCGGGCTGGGCTCTGATTTTTCCTGTGCAGGGTAAGCAGACCCAATGGTTTAATAATATATTAATCTAAATATTTGTGCATTTGTTCTTTGTACAAAAAATAAAAAGCAATTGTTTTGGTGACTGAGTAGAGCATCCAGAGTAACGGAAAGGGACATGTGCAGTTTCGTTGTCTAATGTCGCATGAACGCAAGTCACACAGTTAATTATTTTATATATATATATATATTAGTAGTAAATATACTACAGTTTGTGTACAAAAATTTATATTATTATTGAGTCATAAAAAACTTTTAAACGTCCTCCTGAAATACTGCTATTCACATGCATTGGCTTCCAATAGTAGCTAGCAGCAGGATTAGCAGTTACAGAAATACTAGTGTTGTCACATATCTCTTCACCAGTACAGGAAACACTGATGTTTTTTGCACCAAATTTACCTTGAAAAATCAGTGATTTTGCTAAATTATTCTTTGTCAGTTTGGTTTAAGGATTTATGGAATGGCCCATAAAGCTGAACCAGCCTTATAACGGATTGCTTCTTTATAATTAGCCGCAATCTCGCAGAAAAACAGACGGCTCCGTGAAATCGGAACCTATTACATAAACCCCATGGTGTGCCAAATTACAGAAATAGCCTTTATCAGGAGACCCCTAACCATTGCATTCTGCAAAATAGATACAATACCATACTCATGGGCTATTCTGTGAGGTGATAGTTATGTCCATGCCTCCTGCCAACAGTATGTACTGCAAAGGAGAGAAGGTTGTCTGAGCACAGGTGTAAAACATAACCTGAAACCCTTGAAATCAAGTCACCAGGCAGTGAGTGTCTCCTACATTGTCCGTATTTCTCCTACTATACACGTTGCACTTCCACTCCTGCTTCACTTCCTTTCCTCATGGAGGAAACCTTTTCATAATGCTAGACACTCTCCAAACCAGAGAGCCAACGTGTGGTGTGGCCTTCATACCCAGCGAAGCCTGGGTCTCTGATAAACCCTGCCACATACTCGCCTACTCTCCCGGGACTGCCGGGAGCCTCCCCAAAATCAGGTGAATCACATCATCATAGTCCTGCCCCCTGCTTTATAAAGACGGTAATATCGGCATTATAAAACAGGGGGCGGGCCGTGATCGCGCCAGCACGCCCACGCACCACCCACTGAAGCTGCCCCAACCCTCCCTTCTGCACCGACCTGGTAGCCCACTCCCAAAAGGGGCTGCCATGAGCATGTTGGTAAGTATGCCCTGACACAGGTTGTCGACGGTCGAATAATATTACAAAATTCTAAAGCACATCTTCATCCCAAACTTCAAACTGAGGACCTGAAAGCCAAGGATATCTTTAGCACCTGTATATAACTCTGATAAATGTTTGTATATGTTGTAATGGAGGTGGCACTTTGGAAATATTTTGGCTTGTAATGTTTAACATCTGGCAACAAAATAGAAAAAGTTGCCCTTGATCTGGCCTAATATAATGGTCAATGATTCAACTTTTAAGAGCATTTTCCTCTTTTCCTACAGGACAGTATATGAGACTATTACATATTCAGTAAAAACACCTCTGGGGATTAAATCAGAGGTTCCCAAACTCGGTCCTCAAGGAACTCTAACAGTCCAGGTTTTAAGGATATCCACGCTTGACCACAGGTGACTTCATTAGAATAGAATACCATCCCTTATCGGAGGCCCCGTATCAACTCTTGATCGATACATGAACTCCATAATAAAAATAAAATTATCTATAACATCAATGATAGAAATAATATTACATACACGCATAGATGGATATATATCTATCTCTATATAATGATAGGCGGCACTCCGTGACTTAGTCAAACAAGCAAAGTTGTATCAAAGCATCAGAGCACCACTGTGCTCTTTTCTCAAAATTACGAAGGATTACGACATTGTAATCGTGCAGTCGTTTGTCAGTCTGTGATGTGCCTGCACTGACGAGCAGTCGTTCAGTGTAGGCACATCAATCATCTGCAAACATGCTGAACCTAACATTATCGTCAGGTTGTCCAGCATGTTTGCCCGATGATAGATGTCTAAAACGACCAGCATCACTGGTCGTTTTAGACATTTTTCATAACAATTTGCAAACGATTAATGAACGATTGAACGATAACGTTATTGCTCAATTTAATCGCCTAGTGGGCAGCTTAACACATCTTGCTCCCCTTTCCTGGCAACACCATTAAGTTCATAAACTAACAAAGGTGTAAGGCAATGTGAAAGAAAAATCTTTCTGTAATTTTAGTTAAGAGGAAAGGGATTTACACTTCTTGACAGCACCTCTATTTATTATTTGATTTTGCCTTCACATAGCCAAAAAAGGGGGCCACTCCAGTTACCCTAGGCTAGGAGCTGCAGTACATCTATACACCTCTGTTTGAGAGAAAAGTCATGCTGCTCTGCGACATTGGGATCCCATCACATTCTTGGACACCATAGCAAAATTTGGAGGAGGACTTGGTGATGCCAGTCCTCTTCCAGATGCCTCTGCTTTAAGAATGGCAGTGCTGGCATTGGAAGAGTGAGCCAGATTCACATCAGGACCCTGCTGTGGCCACATCTTCAGCAGCTGTGGCAGTTCCACCACTGCCGGGAAAGATTCCCTACCCTATTTACAACAAGGAGGGGGGAATCATCATACAGGAGAAGGCTGTCTAAACATCCATTTGCAAAAACGACATGAAGAAGAGACACTTACATCTGTGGTGGCCACGGCATTTTTGGAATATGGCGCAGCAGCGATCCAATCACAGCTCGCGGGCCGGTAACCAATCAGGAGCGGTCGCTTCTGATTGGCTACCAAGACCGCAAGCTGTAATTGGCTCACAACCAATTCCGTATTCAATATGCCACAGCGGCTATCAGTGCCTCTTCATATCATTATTAGAGTCCATGGATGGATGCCTGACTGTGCATGATTGCAGAGTTAGCAGGTGGTTCCAGAACGCCGTTCCGTATTACGTCTTTTTTTATATTTACAGTACCAGTCAAAAGTTTGGACACCCCTTCTCATTCAATGTTTTTTGTTATTTTCAAGATAGTATATTAATACTGAAGACATCAAAACTATGAAAGAATACATATGTACAAGTGCTCAGCACCTCTGGGAACTCCTTTAAGACTGTTGGAAAACCATTCCAGGAGGCTACCTCATGAAGCTGATTGAGAGAATGCCAAGAGTGTGCAAAGCTGTCATCAAAGCAAACGGGGGCTACTTTGAGGAATCTAAAATATAAAACATATTTTGATTTGTTTAACACTTTTTGGTTTACAACATAATTCCATATGTGAAAATAATTTAAATAAACAAAAACCATTGAATGAGAAGGTGTGTCCAAACTTTTGACTGGTACTGTATATATATTTATTCATACAAACTCGGCACTCTCTTATTTCTCAAACTGTAAATAAAGGGAATGTTAGTTCCAAAATATTGCAATAATTTGTCCAGCTGGCCAACCACGTTCAGGTCTTCCCATCTGGCCAATCCCTACACTGACTCTTAAAAATATGAGCTTCGTTCTGTCACATTTGGTTCCAGCTAAAACAGATTTTAAATGCAAATTATGCTTCTTTCATAAGTATGGGTCTTGGCTTCAAGAGACAGAAGCAAACAACACAAAAATTTTATTTTATTGTGGTCACACTTACTAGGGCACCCTGCTTTTCAAATGTAAGACAAACTTTGTCAGTTTATTCCCAGGTGCTAATTAATATATATGTCTGGGTGGGGTTCTGTCTCTTTAAGCCAGGACGCATACTTATGGAAGAAGCATAATTTGCATTTAAAATTTGTGTGTTAGCTGGAACCAAATGTGACAGAGCAAAGCTCATATTTTTGAGAGTCAGTGTAGGGACTGACCAGATGGGAAGACCTGGACGTGGTTGGCCAGTTGGACAAATTATTGCAATATTTTGGAACTAACATTCCCTGTATTTACAGTTTGAAAAGTGAGTGCAGAGTTTATATGAATATTTTCTATGTAAATTGTGTGGTCACATAACAAGGGTACCCCAGATGGTTGAGTGTCGTGAATTAAGCCCGATTATATATATTTTATGAGGAGGCCAGGGCTCTGCTGTTTATAGATCCTGGCAGCTGACGGATGATGAGGGCAGGGTATACATTAGGGGGTGGAGCTTGCATCCATTTCTCCAGGCTGCCTTTAGCAGGGCTGGTGGACGGAGAGGAGGATTGCCCTGTTTGCTTCCTGCAAGGTGGACGGAGCAGCCGCCGGTCGGCCGGCACCAGGCTGCCGCTAGCAGGGTGGCGGGAGGGAGAGAGGAGGGCAGTGATAGTTTGAATTTGCTGCTCTATTCTGTCTGTAGCCACCGGGTGTGGGTGCTGCCGGCGTCGTGCTGCCCGATCACAGCGATTGGCACATGGGAATGAACGAAGAGAGGTCCCTCTTTTCACACCCGAATGTATATTGGGTACAACTGCAAGAACTTGGGCCGGTGGGCTAAGGGTAGCGGGCGAGTGGAAACGGGAAGACAATATATACGTCCTCTTCATACGTCTCTCCCAGGTTTTGGAGAGACCTACCTCAGGGCGCGGAGTCTAGTCCACTCGATGGTATTCACCATTGACCCCTCCAAGCGGGATGTGGGTTTTGCTGCACCAAGTAAACAGGTCGCAGCCCCTGAGCCAGGTACCTGGAGAAAACACAGAGATAGATATGGGAGGTCTATATAAGCACTGATGAGCAAGGATGATACTCCAAAGACTGATAGGTGGGTTGCACTGGTAATCAGCACTTGGTAAGAGATGCTGAATAGCGATGGTAATCAGGACTTGGTATAAAACACTGAGAATCAATGGTAGTCAGCACTTGGAATGAGACACTGAGAATCGATGGTAATCAATAGTTGGTATGAGATGCGGTATAGTGCTTCCAGCAGCACTGATGGTACGAGACACTGTATAATTCTTCCAGCAGCACCAATGGTTTGAGACACTATATAGCGATTGTAAACAGCACAAATGGTATGTGACGCTGTATAGTGCTTCCAGCAGCAGGCAGGAAGGGATCTAGAAGTCACAGACTGAGTAGCCTTGGAAAGGAACACAGCAGAGCCTGGGATGCCTTCACAGTAGAAAATCCACTAAGGAGCGAAGTTGCACAGGCAACTTCCTGCTGCAGGAAGAGCCCTAAAATACCCCTTGATAGCTTGTCATTGGCCAGAGACATCAGCTGACCGACCGCAGAACTACCATAGGAGGGATACTGATTAGATGACATGAACAAACATGGCCACGCCCAGGACTGCACCAACCAGGATGCACGCATGAAGGCTCTAGCAGTCTGAGCAGATTGCTCAACCACTACCTGTCTCCATGGCTGACGTCCAGATGCTTAGGAGCCCGAAGACGCTATTGCAGACGTGAGTAATCCAGATCCCAGGCTGCATCCAGACACCTCTGAGATTGGTGGCTGCTAGAAGATCATCTTCCAGCAGCTGTCCACTGGTCTTTTCTGACTGGTCGCATCAGATGCGACCATGTCAGGGAAAGCCCAGCCTGTGCATTTTCTTCATCCAGCTGGTAAAACCTTGGCAGACATAGAGCTCAAGTGTTAATACTAAAGGCTAGATTCAGTAATACTAGTAGTAGTTTATACCCATTTCACATTGCAATCCTGGGTCGTACTCAGGATTTTGTACCTGGCTCCATCCCGGGTGCAACCCCTTTCAGACTGGCAGCCTGACGAGACTTATTGCCAAGTCGATTACCTCACCGCCATCATGTGCCGAGCTGGCGCTAGGAGTTGAGACTATCTCCAAGCGTCGGCTCTTCCTATGCTGTGAACGGGACATGGGTCGCAACAACCTGGGTTACCCACTCACACTGCACCGTGAGCCGGATTGAACCCTGCTCGTTACCCAGTCCTTTCACACTGCACAATAACCCGGGTTGCTGCACATTCACATGCAATAACCCGGGTTATTGCTGGAAGTGTGAAGGGGATATAAGTCTGCTTTCCTTGATTGTACCACAAGTCACTCTAAACATCTCTGACTTCATGGAATTCCCTTTGGAGCGTGGTGTTTTTTTAATGCTATGTTACAATTGCTCAATAATTATACTGCAGCATGTTTGTTATTCTTTAGCTGTTCCTGCCAATGAATGCTAGTATAATTTGTAATAAACTTTAAGCTGTAATGGTGTCAAACAGATTTGTCCTCACCTCAGGAATCCCCTTCGGGGATGCGAGCAGAAACCCGACAAAAGTCCCGGCGCAAGGCTTTCTGCCCATCGCGCCTGGAAAACAGCATCGCGCCGGGAAGTTAGGTCGGGGAATGCCCGTTCTCGCGCAGGGTGTTTAGTCGCAAGAACGGGCATTCTCCAACTAAACACTGTGCAAAATTGAATAGCTCCGGGAGCTATCTCCCGGCGCTAATTACATCACGGGCAATTGAATCGAGTGCTTTCTATGAAAATACCCTTAGTAAATAGGCCCCTATATCCCTTCATTCATTTACTCACCCAACATTTAGATGATCTACTAATGCCTCTGTAAGTGTTGTCGCTGCGGCAATGGCCTCTTTCCTTCTCTTTTCTGTAAAAATATAAATCAAATTGTTTACTTAGAATTTCAAAGTAAAAAATTCCAATAAATTAATGACAATGCAAAGATATTGATTTTGGCCAACATTTTTTTTCTCTGTACAGAACATTTTTTTTTTTTTTTTTTTTTAACTACAGATAACATTGGTACATAAGTACTGTAACTAGCTTACCTACCTCCTCCCCAAACTCGCCATGTGCCGATGTTACTCTTCATATGTATATCAGTGCAATATATGTAACTTCACAATTGCATCATATAGAACAGTGTTGCCTAACCTTGACACTCCAGCTGTTATGGAACTACATAACCCAGCATGCACTGCTACAGTTTTGCTATTAGGGCATGCTAAAACTGTGGCAGGGCATGCTGGGATATATAGTTCCACAACAGCTGGAGTGTCAAGGTTAGCCAACACTGATATAGAATCTCCAGAGCATTTCCCACATTTGCTTGTATGTGTGTATTTAATGTACATTTGAAGGCGAGACCCTTTCTCTTGGGCTGGCACTCCTCCTACCTGCCCCAAATGATTTTAACTGGCATGGGTCTTTTACATTGCAGTACACACATTTAAGGGGCTCTATTAAAGGTAAGTCCTAGATAGATTATTTAATGTGTCAGTATTAGGGATGTTAGGAGGTTCACCATGACGTAGTAGGTGGGCAAACATCTTTGGCCAAACGTACTAAGAAACCTTACTTAAAAAAAAAAACATGTTAATTGTTGGTGTTTATTATAAATAGTTGATCATTAGAATGCTTAAAGCTTATAGCGACTGAGAAATCTGATATTAAGCAATCCACATAAGACTCCATCTTGTGACAAGATGGAGTGTGCTTTTAAGATATTTACAGCTTTAAATGCAGAACATGAGTTTTGCTAGCCTTTGAGTTTCAGAAAGCCTTAGGATGTGCAGATGTTGTCAAACAAAATAGCCTATGAATAGACTGTGTATTCTAACCTCCATAACAGTTCACTCCCTCGTGTATAGATAATAATGTATGGCATACTAACAATGACCGCTGTATTAAGATGTAGTGTGAAAATACTAATATGTTGCAATGTGAGAACACTGCTTTATATTATTGTATGACACATAATTATAGTCAGAGGAATCTACAAACACAAGACTGTGTGTTGATTTACCTCTCCAGAGTACTCTGCAACACAAGGGTCTAACATACAATAAATGAGCTTTGATCGGTGATTACCCACAGAAGATTTATTAACTGATCTATCACGACAAATCTTGAGTGTACAGAGACAGTAGTATAAATAAAATTCATTGGTCAGATTGTCTTTCTGGTTATGCATTCGGTCACCCCTGCACCGATTGGGATAAAACCAACGCGAGGTGGTCCAGTTGAATCCTGGCCAGGTTTAAGGGGGGGTTAGGGTCCCGGTCGGACCTCCCGTTGGTGTACTCTGGGCAGAACTTTGACACGGGGAGCCTGTTCTGGGCCTACTGGGAGCCAGGCTTTTCACACATTTCTGCTCGCCACCTTAGGAGAGGGTGAGCTGAAATAATGGGCACCCGCAATATGTGCGCCTGAATGCAGCAACAATTGAATTGATCTGTCGTCCAAAAATCATTTGAATTCCCCCCCTATGTATGTACTGCATCTAGATCAACTGAGCTCTAGAGAAAATTATTACAGCTAAGACTCACTGCAATGCGTCAAACCAATACAGCACTCAGCGAGTAAATAACAGCTCATCACTGTAATGGCCTCCTGGGAGCCTTGTTGTTCAGGAGGCTGTATATACTAGAGATATGACCAGGAGGCTATATATAATAGACAAATACTTAAGACTACACTAAGGAGTATCAATTCAAAGTCATAACTTATGTACAAGTAGGTTTCTTGTTCTACCCCAATTCACAGTTTGTAAAATATCATACAGTGTTTTTGGTTCTTAATCAAATGTTTGTGAGCAAGTAAACTCACCACTGTAGAATAATATGTATATGAAACAATTATAAAGTGAGCCACTACAACAAAATTCTTCATAATTCATGTTTTGAGCTACAATAATCCTGTATCTTCTGGAATGATGCTTATTAATGTTCAATTAAGTCATCTTATTGTCTTGATCTAGCTTATGGATCCAAAAAAGCCTGCATAGGTCCTCCACTGCACGTGAGGATGCTGAGTCAGCAAGTGCTAGCTCATCCATACCATAATGACAATTTCATCTCGCCAACTGCTACTCTTACACGTAATTTAGGACTATGCTCATTCAAGACACGTCATCTGGCCCCTAATGTAACAATCTTGGTATCTTTATCTTGGCACTTTGCCTCCACAAGAACTGATGCTACCTCAAGGCCTAGTGCATTGCCACTCTCTAATACTCTAGCCTGCTCCCTCCAAAGGCCTGGTGCCCACTGCCAGGCTTGAATCCTTCAACAAGGCTCGTTACCTCTGTCTTGGCCTGTGCAATATTTAACAAATTTAGGACATGGCATAAAACTGCACAGTTTCCAGCGTACTCTTTTTGTGTTTTGTACAATAAGTGTCCCCTAATTCATCGGAATTAGGGGACACTTATTTAGCAGTGTAATCCAATGGATCAGTGTGGTAGTTGTTTTATCAGGAGAAGGTAAACAATTAATAATGATTAGTTAGCATTTAAGCTCTCACAAGCAGAGCCCTCCTCCCTCATGTTCCTCCCTAATCTTTTTCAGTTACTCTGTCTCTGTGTGCCTGCTCTTTGATGGGTACAGGTTTATCTAGTGCTGATCTGACTTCACCTTTCAATGACTCATCTCCACTTGCCCGTCAAGAACAAGCGTACCCCAACCCTTGTATTCTTGTGCAGAGCTGGATTAAGGGTGGGCACGTCACCCCAGGCCCGCCTGTCTCAGAGGGTCCCCTGCCATTGCAGTGCAGCAGGATGGCACTTCGAGCTGTAGGAGGCTGAAAGGGAGGTGAAGTTGAGACAGGGGGCGCGGCTACACGGCACTCAGTCAGTACCAGGTCAGCAGCATGGGAGAGAGAGGAGGGGATGGAGGAGCTACTGTGTTACAGACAGTGAGTGTAGTGTACCCTCTAAGATGAGAGGCACTTTATTTTCTGTCTGTATGTATGTATGTCTGTAACAGTATGTGTTCCGGACTATTACCGGCACTGAAATCCCGACGCGGTCAGAAGCATGGCGCCGTCATCCCGACCACCGGGATACCTAAGATATCGGGGGGTTTAGGTTTAAGGTGCAGGGTTAGGCACTAGAGAGAGGGTTAGGGACCGGGGGGGGAGGTTAGGGTCGGGCACTGGGAAAAGGGGGGGGGGAGGTTAGAGTTAGGCACCAAAAAGAGGGGGTTAGGGTAGGCAGAGGGTTAGCATACCGACCAACAAGTGTCGTTATGTTAACCCTTTCGAGATGCCGGCGTCTGGATTCTAACTGCTGGGTCCCGAGCACCAGCATCTCATACCGATTCCTCTGTAACTGTATTTATGTATGTCTGTCTGTCTGTGTATGTGTGTCTGTGACAGTATGTATGTGTGTGTGTGTGCTTATGTATGTGTATAAGTGTGTAACTTTGGGTATGAGTGTCTGTGACAGTATGTATGTGTGTATGTATATAAGAGTGTAACTGTGTGTATGTGTCTGTGACAGTATGTATGCGTGTGTATGTGTGCTTATGTATGTGTCTAAGTGTGTAACTGTGTGTATGAGTGTATGTGACTGTATTTATGTATATGTGTCTGTATGTGTGAGACAGTGTGCATGTATGTCTCTGATGGACTGTATTTATATGTCTAATGCAGTGATTCCCAACCTCAGTCCTCAAGGCAGTCCTGGTTTTAGTGATAGCCATGGTTGAGCACAGATGGTTAAATCAATATAACAGAGGTACTAATTAAGTCACCAGTGCTCAAGTATGGCTATCCTTAAAACCTGGACTGTTAGTGTGCCTTGAGGACCGTGGTTGGGAACCCCTGGTCTAGTGTGCGATTGTGTGTGTGTATAGTGTGTGACTACGAGTATGTGTGTGCGACGGTGTGTCTATATGTATGCGTGTAACTGTATGCATGTGACTGTATATATAGTGTGCTACTATGTATTTCTATATATGTGTGGAGTGACTATGTATGTATATATGTGTGTGACTATGGGGAAGATGTACTAACAGCAAGGTGCGGTCAAAGCTCTGAAAAACTGCTGTTTTTGGATGTATGACTGCATTCCCCATAAGTATCAAGCTACGGAAAGCAAACCCTTCCGGAGCTTGTAGTAGATTAGCATCTCCTTCTATAGATGGTGTTGTCTATAGAAGCCTGTTGGCTTCTTTCCCCATAACTCACCAAAGGGGATCCAGTATGATGTCTCCCAGTGTCCCCGTGGCCGCACATGTGCAGTAGGACTCCAGGATCATAAACCCGGGAGTCCTCACATTACAAAGGATAGCTCTTATCGGAATAGCTGTCCTTTGCGTAAAAAGTCGCAAATCTTCACGCATGAGGCGTTAATAAACGCTACTGCATACAATACAATAAGTGTCGGGCTGTATCCCATACAAAATGCGATGTATGGGATACAGCCCACCAAATGTATGTTTGTATGCATACCCCCTCAACCACCTTCATTTTGGTGAGACTGTCCTGCATATCAGGGAGAAAGGTAGGGAGGTAACACTCTCACCTGCTCTGCAAGGCTGAGGAATAGATTGACATACCTCCAGTGTGACATTAAATAGGGGCATGATGTATTGCCATGCCCCCCTTTTCATGTGTGCACCAAAGGCTTGCACACGAGAGAACGATCCCAGTGTCCCAAATGATGCTCTTTAGGGACCACCAGTCTTAAGTGCCACGGGCCCCAGGGGCGTTTCTAGAGAGGAGGGGGCATGTGTGCAGTCTCCGACACGGGCCCCCTCCTCTCCGCCCAGCAGCGCACTGTGCTGTGCACGGCCAGCGCCAGAGTTATACACTCTGGGCACTAGAGTGTGCCTAGAGTCTATAGCGTATGCACAGATCAACGGGGAAATGGCCGTAGCGGCCATTTTCCCTGTACTGCGCATGCGAAAACGACGGGAAAATGACCGCCGCGGCCATTTTCCAGTCGTTTTACAGCACCGGACCCCCGCGCCGACGTGGGACTCCGGAGAGGTAACATTATGGGTGCAGGGTGTACGGTGTGGGGCCCCCCTGGACCAAGAGGCCCATGTCCCCCGCACCCATTATAGTTTTGCCCCTACTGGGCCCCCCCCCAAAGCCTTAATCCAGCTCTGCACGTCATCCCTATTTTGTCAAGTTTATTGCCCTGTATTGTCCAATAATATGTCATTGTACATTTACTGTACCATTGAGCTGTCACATACCTCCCAACATTTGAGGATCATAACCCGGGACATCCGCGCGCCGAAGGTGTGCGCTTCTGAAAAGGGGCGTGGTCCATCTGTAAATGGGGCGTGGCCTAGCGACACATCCCGTTTACATCACTAATGGGCGTGTCCAGCATCTTCGCGATGCTGGGCTGCCCACGGGCTTCCTCCCCGCACTGTTAATAGATGCAATGCACATGGCATCCATTCTCTCTGCTCACCCGCTGCTCTGCTATGCAGAGCAACGGTGTGTGCTCCCCCCAACTTCCCTCCCACCGCGGGACACTGCGCCCCACAGGTGGGACAGTCCCAAAGAGGTATGCCGTCATGTTTTATTGTTATTGTGTATTTACCCTGTACAGTGCTACGGAAACTTTGTGGCACCTTAAAAATAAAGGATGATAATAAAAATAGAACTCTAAAACACACAACAATATCCCCAATGCAGAATTTACAACTTTAAAATTAATAAATACCATATAATGACTTAACAAACGAGACTGCAAATTAAAGTACAATGTTCAAAAGCGTGGGTTTAGGTCTATAGTTCCTAAGCTTTTTTGAACCACGATGCCCTAGAGTATCAGCATTGTTTTCAAGGCACCCCTAAGCTAAAAAAGTTTGAAAATCAGAAAAAAAATGGAGTAAAGTGAAGTAAATTGTGCTTACGGTACTTTTCATCCTTAGGGTCAGTTATGTGGTGGCGGTGGACAGTATTGCGCTTCTATTTATCCACATATTTACATTACATTGACCAGAAATAATTTGATTTGGTGCTGGACCACCAACCTGAGTCACCCCTGCAAGTGTCCCAAGGCACCCCATGGTGCCGAGGCACACAGTATGGGAACCAATGGCGTAGGTGTTAAAAGGATTCACAAACCTGCGCTTACTAACAATTGGTGTGACACTTCTTTATCATTAGTGTCAAGATCTTGTTTTGATTTTGTTAACGTTTTCTAGTGAGTGCATTTGTTTTATTTACGGTAAGAAATACTGACACTTTACATTGTAACTCTGCTAAATTGGCAGCAGCCACAAAGAAGGGATGGGAGTTAAAACTTGATAAACATATTTATATTATAGAACTACGTGACATATTTCATTAAACACAGTAGTAAGGAAACACATTACATTCGTGTTGTGTTGGGTAACATTCTAATTACACTTTCATAACATATGGCGCTATGATTGACAACAACATCCACCAATCAGAATAATGCAGCGCGCTCTCCACAACACGCGTTACTATGGAGAACGAAGCCCTCTAAACCCGAGCCAAGACTTTAGTCCGAGGCTTCAGAGTGAACGCTAGGCCCCGTCGGGCGGAGGGATCAAGCAGCCGCTCACCTTGCAGTTCCTTCCGCTCATTCTGCTTAGCTTGGTGCTCCTTGAGCAGCCGGGACAGCATGGTGGGTGGAGGAGGTGAGAAACCCGGTCGGACAGATGAATGGGGACGATCAGCGCCGCCGCCCAGCCAGAGGAAGCAGTGTTCGGCGGAAGTGCAGGGAGAGCTTGTGATGGAATATTTTATATTCGTTGTCCAAATCGTCACTGCGCCATTACATATAGGAGGAATACTAATGTATCTGCTTATGTATGTAGTGTTCATCTACATTTTATAGTATAAGCACCAATTGTATTACAAATTATGTTAATTGCTTATAAAAAAATATTGAAATGTAAAATCCTAAATAATTCTAACAATTTGGACAGAATCATTGCCAAGAATACTATTTACAGGGACACTGCTAATTCACTGTACTGTAATCCATAATCATGCCTTGTTTACTAGGTGCGTAAGTAACGTACTCGCCAATGTCATACCTGCTTACGCTCCCAGAACTTCCAGGAGACTCCACATCCACAATTAGGGTTACCCAATCGAAGGGTCTCCATTTCAATGATCTCATCATTACTTGCCATTATTGCATACCTCCCAACATGATCCATTCCAGGAGGGACAAAATGCTCTGTTCCTGGACCTCCCTCTTAATTTATGATTTAGGGATTGGCAGAGCGATTCACCCCCGAGCCTCGGCAGTAGCAACGGGACTCCGAGTGAGTCGCTGACAGCTCCACCCCCTACATTGCTCATCCGACCTGATCATACTTCTATACTGACTAATACTGCTTTTACGCCTAAATCCTGGGTCTGACCTGAGATTTTCAACACAGTTCCAAAACGGGTCAGACCCAGGACAGACCTTTTCCACTGCGTTGCCGATCAGGATTATTCCCAGATCTGCTGTGTTCACACTAGGGATGTGCAGGCTCGGTTCTACTCGGTTCCGTTCGGATTTTTTTACCGAATCTTATTGGGTATCAGCTGTCATGAGTTTTGGATAGCCAATAAGATTCGGTAAAAAAAAACGAACGGAACCGAGTAGAACCGAGCCTGCACATCCCTAGTTCACACTGCACACGGGTGCAGTGGAACACTTCTCCCGGCGCTTGCAGATGACATCATCTCCAAGCGCCGAGAAACCCGGAAGTCCCCATTCTGTAAACGGGAGCTGGGTCGAATGACCCGTGGTACACGTTTACACTGCAGGGTTTCAAGGGTTGTTCCCGTGTAAAACCCTGAAGTTACCTGGGTTGGATAGCCGGGTCACTCGACCCGGGAATCCAACCATGTCCCCTTTTACACCAAGGAGCTACCCGGGTTAACCCTGCAGTAACCTGGGTTTTAGCTCTGGTGTAAAAGGGGTATTAGTGCAGAAGTATGATCAGGTCAAATCAGAAGTGTAGGAGGCGGAGCTACCACTGACTCAGGCTCCCACTGACAGAGGCTAGAGAGAGAGGTGAGTGTCTCGACACACCAAACGTTGAGTGACTCAAATCATTCGAACATCTGAATGATTAGAGTCATTGTGTTGACAGAGACGGATGGCAGGTTATAAACTTAAGGCCAGTTCATTGCTGTCTGGAAACCCACACACCTTGCAGAGGAACATTACCCCCAAAGAGTCCCCAGTGTGTGCAGGCAGGGAACAAGAGAAGGGTATAGGCTAAGATGCAGAATGGAGAGACTGACAGGCGACTCGGAAACACAGTACCCAGCATGCTTTGCCCTCTCTATTAACATTGGTAAAACATCACCCTCCGTGCATCGAGAATAAACTATTGCTTCCAGTCCATTACTGTTTGCCAAACATCTATGATCGTTTGATAACCCTCTCCTGAATTTTATGGAGCTCCCCTGTGCTAAGAGTAAATCTGCCTCTTGGAGGTCATTGTACAGCGGGGGCAGGCACGCAATATTGCATTTCATAGTGCCATACCACCTCATGTCCCACCACGATCACCCCCTCTGGGATCTCACGACAGACCCGGACCCCTCCATCAAACCCGGGCACGAGTAATTTGTACTTCTCTCCCGCTCTGCGCCCCTGTTCATTGAAAGTGTGCTTTTAGGGAAGCATGGCTTCGGAAGTGCTGGACACATCGTTAAAAATCATTAAAGATATCGTGTAGTGTGTACCCAGCTTTAGATTTAGGAGGTATGTATAGTACTTATTTGCATTTTAAATATCTATAAATGTTATCTTCTAAAGTTACAAACATATGCTATACATGCTAACAATTGCAACTAGCATGGAGAAATAGAATGATGTAATGCATTTGGTTGTTACTGGAAATGCAGAGACCTGTCAGTTTCCCTAGAGATTGAACTAGTTGTCAATATATACATCTAATGACGAGATTCTATAAGAATTGCGTCATTTTACCGCAAGGAGTGGGCCTAATGATGTGTATAGACTGGCCCGCCCCCATCGCTACCCACCTGCATCTCTCTCCGGGCTTCTTCTGGAGAGGAAAATAATAAAGTAGGTATGAGTTACGTAGTCTACAGACTGTGGGCCTGATTCTGAGGTGGGAATAGAGGGAGAAAGAGCAAGTAACTGTGACCTTGACAAACCATGTTGCAATGCAAGGGCTGCAAATACATATTTTTGTATGTGTGGTAAATACTGGCTGCAGTTGCATGTAGCCCACACATGCTGGGCAACTTTCTTTTTACACTGCAAAATTTGATTTTCAATTTGGACACGCCTCTCTTACATGTAATGGCCCCCATACATCTGCGACGGATTGCTGCAATGTTGCGATCCTGCAACCTGGCATCGCAAGATCAGTGAAATCCAATACGATCAAAATATGATTGTAATTGGCACATCTGTTTAACATGGTGAATTTCACCAATCCTGCTTCCCAACTCAGAATCAGGCCAGAGTGTGTGTCTAATACTATAGTACTATTACTGCTGTCTGCTAATTATCTTTCTGTCACAGGAGATCATTCAGACCCGCTCGTTAGTTGTGTTCTTTCGCACCCAGCGTATGCAAATCCGGCTAAGTGACGGCATGGCAGGAGATCTCACGGCAAGGCATAAGCACGCCCACTATGTCTTGGCGTGCGATCACTTTGTGTATGCAGGCGCCCACCGGCCTGTCTTAAGACGCCCACTAGCGCACGTCATTTCCAGGAAGTGTATGCAAGCATGGGGTTGACTATACCCTGCCGCAATCACTGCGATCACTTCAGTGTGAAATACAAGCAGGTGACGTGTACAATGACACTGCCTCTTAATCATGCACGTCTCTGAAACAGCGTTGAAGCACTCAGGCACGCCTGCGTTCGCACCTCCACTGCCTCGGTTCTAGTGGCCTGCCCCTGTTACCACCCAGAAACGGCTTCTCCTGCCACTCACTCTGCTGGGCAGTATATGCGCAAAGAGGGAACACTTCCTGACTGGTTCGCGCACGTGCACTGCGGTGCATGCACAGAATGCGAACATCGGCCAGCTACAAGCGAACGCTTCTTAGCGTCCGGGTCTGAATAAGGTCCACAATCCTTAAACAAGCATTAATCCAGTCCACTACAAATTCACATTGCAGACAGCACTACCATATGAAAAAATGTATTGTGTTTTGATACTTCTTTTTTTAAAACACAATCCCAATTATCCTGAAATCCCGGGAATGCAAAATGAGTTTGTGATTGGAATCCTTAGCTGCAGGCCCTCACTGGAAGTTCACCCAGATAGGCTATACCCTTCAGCCTGAGTGGGCTGACGGCTGTTAAAAGATCAGTACTGAAGGATGGAGTTTGACAGGGAGAAATTTCTTTCAGCATACAAAGATGGCTCAAATATAATAGCCTACCAATTGCATGCACTGACAAGATTTCTGCAATGTAGCATTGAGATTTAAAGCAACAAATTTTTATGAAGACAAACCCAGCCTGGTTTTACTTTACAAAAATGCCACTTTACATTTTGAGGTTACATTCTTGCCACTGCTCGCAACTCACAGGCTATTACATTTGGGCCTACATTGGAAACAAGGCCAGAATGTGTTAGCATCGCTCTTGTGCACCCAGTGCAAGTGTGGCACTATGGGCAGATGGTGGCAGAGGAACTTGTTATTAACGGGTTGGGTACGGGATCTTGACAGTCAGGATACTGACAGCAGTATCCTGTCAGATTTTTGTAAGTATTATAACCCTAACCCTCTCCCTTAAGGCCGGTACACACAATGCCGATGCCGTTAGCAAATGAATGACTGCAGGGCCCCCACTGACAATATCGCCAGGTCCAACAGGCAATGTTGCAGACAATGCGCAGGAGCACGCATCGTCAGTGACATAGCGGATACACACTAGACAATGTGCCTGATATGTCGCTCCGATCCACCAGATCGGACGACATATCGTCTAGTGTATAACCCACCCATCCCGTAGCCTAACCCTACTTTCCTGCAGCCTAACCCTAACCTTCCCATCCCACAGCCTAACCCTCCCCCTAGTGCCTTACCAGAACCCTAATACTTACCTCCACAATCTGTCGGTATTCTGACAGTCGGGATGCCGTTGTCGGTACTGTGACCGTTGGCATCCTGACTGTTGGGATGCAGACTACATCCCATTATTAACATTGCACTAACCTTAAATAGAAGTTTTCCAAGAAGAAGGTAAGACTGTTAATTACATATATAGATAGATAGATTTAGATAGATAATTCTAGAGTACCCTGTATTTTCTAGGTACAGTATTGTATGTATTTGATACGAGAACATTGTAGTATAGAATAGAGGGGTAGCAGCCTTAGAAAAACTAGGTTCCTCTCCTAGGGAATTGAGATTAGATGAGAAAAGTGTGGTTCTTTGTGTATACTCTACGTTTGTAAAGAATAGTTAAAAGAAAAGATAGTATAGGTATAGGTAATAGATGAAAGAAGTGGATCTGCCTAATCAAATAGTAAATTTATTATGGTTTAAGCTTCAAAACAGAAGTTTTTGCATTAAACAGATATCAATAAAAGCACAAATCAGTAGTAGAATTAACTGGTTCTAATTTCACTGGTTATAATGGTTTTCCATAAGTTAAATAATAGTAAACATTAGTGGCATCCTGAGACCATTCATGTGTGTGGTTGCTTCTCAGCCAAGGGAGTGGGCTCACTCACCATTTTGCCTAAGACCACAGCCATGAATAAAGAATAGTACAAAAACATCCTCCAAGAGCAGCTTCTCCCAACCATCCAAGAACAGTTTGGTGATGAACAATGCCTTTTCCAGCATGATGGAGCACCTTGCCATAAGGCAAAAGTAATAACTAAGTGGCTCGGGAAACAAAACATCAAAATGTGGGGTTTATGGCCAGGAAACTCCCCAGACCTTAATCCCATTGAGAACTTGTGGTCAATCCTCAAGAGGCGGGTGAACAAACAAAAACCCACAAATTCTAACAAACTCCAAGCATTGATTAGGCCAGTATGGGCGGCCATCAGTCAGTATGTGGCCCAGAAGTTGATGACAGCATGCCAGGGCGAATTGAAGAGGTCTTGAAAAAGAATTGTCAATACTGCAAATATTGACTATTTGCATAAACTTAATGTAATTGTCAATAAAAGCCTTTGACACTTATGAAATGCTCGTAATTTTACTTCATTATACCATAGTAACATCTGACAAAAAGGTCTAAAAACACTGAAGCAGAAAACTTTGTGAAAACCAATACTTGTGTCATTCTCAAAACTTTTGGCCATGGCTGTACATTGATCGAGTTGTATTTTCAAAACAGGAAACACCTGTATGAGAGTTTAAATCTTCAGTTTTTTGAGTCAGAAATACATGCAAGTTTACATGTTCTGTGACTTTATTACATTGGCGGAGTTTAGAAATGTGAGTTTTCTCTCACATTTTCTAAACTCTCACCCTATTACATTACACCCTATTTACAGTTGTATATATGCAGAATTGGTAGTTCCAATGAGGTAGACGGTACTAGCAGTGTTTCCACTTTTCTTGTTAGTACTGTGGTTCTTGTTCTAGACCAGTGGTTCTCAAACTCGGCCATCAGGACCCCACACAGTTCACATTTTCTAGGTCACCCAGCAGGTGCACAGGTGTATTCATTACTCCTTGACACATTTTAAAAGATTCACAGGTGGAGCTAATTATTTCACTTGCGAAGCCGTGAGGATACCTGGAAAACAAGCACTGTTTGGGGTCCTGAGGACCAAGTTTGAGAACCTGTGTTCTAGAACATTGGCCCTGATTCAGAGCCCGGACGCTCTGACCAGAGCGCTCGCTCTGAATCAGGGCCCACCTCCATAACTATGGAGCGTCCTCCTGGACGCTCGTATAGCTGTGGGTCACCACCCACAGCCTATACGAGCGAGCAGGATGATGGTCTTGACCATCGCGACCATCGCCAGTGCGAGCAGAAGCCTGCGGTTGAGTTTCTCAACCGCAAGGCCAGGAGTGATTTTGGCTCTATCAGAGCCAAAATCACTCCCACTGACATCACTAGTGATGTGAGTGGGCCGGCTTCTGACGGTAGGCGTTCCCTTGGGAACGCCTCCGTCTGGCAGGCACGCCCACCAAAGGGGGCGTGCTGTCAACATCGACAGCACGCCTCCTTTGATCAGACACAACGAGCGAAGGAAAGTCCTTCGCTCGTCGCGTCTCGCGCATGCGCACGACGGAGCTCCCTCCGTCGTGCGCATGCGCAGTGCACACCATCGACCCACTTGCGAGCGGACAGCCGCTCGCGACTGGGTCTGAATCAGGCCCATTGTTCTCTAACAGGGAGTGCACAGTTTTGAAATGCTCCTATCACTCCATTGCTATGAAGCAGCAATGCTATCCACTTTGTCACAAATCCACCATATGGTGTCCTAGTTTTTGCACTGGGCATCTGCATTTTTGTAAATGCTACCATGGATTGTAGTTTTAGCAGATTAATCAATATGAAAACTCACAGATATAATGATAAATACTAAGAAAAATAAAACAAAAAATGTCTCTCTCCCAAATAACCTTTGTGCTTGTTCCATTTTAGCTGTGTATACTCCATGCTTTATAAACAACCCACCATGCTTTCTGTGTTTTATTTTACATGATAAATCTCAAACCAGATTAATTACATCATAAAATGGATTAAAAGGAAACTATGCTTTGATGAGATTTATAATGTTTAATCTGTTCTAGCTCTATCATGATGTTTCTAGTCAGTGAGATTAACCCATTCTTTTATCAGTGTACAACTTATAGAAGACATAATATTGCCAATAACTTTACCACTAAGGGCCGTATTCAATTAGGCTGCGAAAAGCCGTTTTCAGAGAAACTTTCGCCGATGACGTCATTTTCGCCGATTCCATTTATACCCGTTTTTAATTTGTCCGACTTTTCGCCGGTGGGAAAAGTTTGCACATTGCAACCAGCGGAAAAGTTTCGCCAATGGATACCCGGCAGAAAAAAGTGCCGAATTGGTGTTCTGGGGTGCAAAATTGCGGCAACCCCCCTAAACCCTTTTTACACCCCCTTGACGCTAATTGCATAAAAAAACACAACAAACCCCACAAAGGACACCCCAAAAAAGCACTTTGAAAAAGTAGGCGAAAAAATTCAAAGTGGGGGTTCAAATTCAAAAATTAGCAAAATAGCCTTTGGGGAGGTCTGCAATTATGGGGGAGGTGTTTTTTGTATTGCAGGTCTTTGCTGAAGGTGTGTTTTTGGCGCTTTTTAATGTTTGACTTTAGCAACTTTAAAATATGCTTGCACCCATTTTCATATACCCCAAATTTGATGGGACTACTTATTTTCCTTCCAAAAAAATTGCTAAATGTTATTCTTCACCCCTGTCCCAAAGACGCTAAATAGCGCCTATTGAGACCATTCAAAGACCCCAAATAGCTTTAGCAGGGCTAACCGGGTGTACCCATAGTGAACCCCCATGTCAGAGCATCTTTTGGGGGGTGTCAGGCTGATTTCCCCAAAAACTACTGTACTTTTCGCCTGTTTGCGTTTCGCTGGGTCCCGTTTTCGCCAATTTGGAATTGAATCTCGGAATACGCAGGGACGTGTGCGATAAGTTTTCGCCGGCAAAACCTCCGATGACAGCGAAAAGTATGGACATTTCGCTCCAAATTGAATACGGGCCTACGTTTTGCCGAAAACTGCTTTTCGCAGCCTAAGTGACTACGGCCCTAAATTCTTTATATTGAGGAATTACTGGCAGTGAGTTGTTAATATTTAGGTAAATTATCACTGCGTTTTAAACTGCATCTAAATTTAACTCACATTCTCCCCATTCCGTATCAGAAATTTTGGGATAAATGTAATAGGGTGCGGAGTTCTGACATCGGTGAATCTCGTGCGAGACTGCCCGATGTTTTAAAGTAGCAGTTATTTAACAGGCAAAATTAACCTGGTTTTGCCTGTTAAATTAGTACAACTTTAAAACATAGGGCAGTCTCTCACGGGACTCGCCGATGTCAGAACTCTGAATAAAGTCACTGCAGCCACTGTGGAATGTTTCATATTTAATAAATATTGAATCTTTTTTTAAATTGTAAAGTACTATGACATATAAGATATATTTACAGATGAAGATTTGCAAGCCCACCCAGGTATGTTTTTCTTTTGTTGTTTATAACATCTATAATATCATATAATTTACCTTTCATTCCTTTATAGGACAGTGCTTTAATAAAAAAGCAAAAAGAAAATATGACCATTTATTTAGTAAAATTTGGAGAGTGGTTCTCACGAGAAGGCCCTTCTCAACTCTCCTGGTTCTCACCTTTAATCTATACTTATCTCCGGTGTGCACCCACTCACAGTGACTCTGAACTCTCCTGTCTGCCCTTCTTAGGCACAGGGTCACCGATTGCTCCTGTTAATAACTGTATATCATTTGTTGTATAATTATTTAACTGTACTGACTGATCCCTTCTTGTATTGTTTGTTTATTCTATTATAATTCTCCATGTACTGTACAGTGCTATGGACCCATGGTGGTGCCATATAAATATAGAATAATTCCATAGACAAAAAACCTTGCGGTTTCACATGTCCCATTAAGGCTTCTTTGACATGATCTGAAATTTCACAAAACCTACTGAATTTCTACCCCTCAAATTTAAAAAGAGCAATTCAATTCTGATCTTGAAGGCTGACACCTTAATGTACATTTTCTTTGCGCAATACAGATATGGTATGCCATCACACCCTGTGGTTAACTGCAGATTCAGCACTCACAGAGCGAGATTGTTGTCACTCACAAAATGGTGGAGCTGCTAATTCACAGAATAGTGTGCTCATTGGAATACACACATGCAGTCTATGCAACTTGCAGCTGGACGGGCATAATTGGATGGCAACAGGATGATTGCATTATCGCAGAAAACTAAATTTAGTGAGGATGTGTGGAGGTCACATAGATGGAATTCTTGATTTCAAATGCAGATCTTATGCCAAGAATAGGGGTGGTGCAAGTGTGCACTAATAATGAAATACAGCACCCGGCTCTTGCCTACCTCGTCATACAGCAGTTGTCCCTGCTGCTCTCTCTGCTACCTCATCATGATGGGCTTCTCCTGTATTTACCCTGATGCCAGCATCGTTACCTATTCTCAGGCAGATTTGTAGTTGCTGTCATGTGACTGTTGACATCATGGAGACACTTTTCAATTGGTTTCCCTATTTAAGCCTCACTCTGGTTATTGCCCACTGCAAGAGTGTTAGGCTAACAACCTTGCTCCAGCTTTTTAGTGTGCTATAATTATATAATCCTACTGTGTATGACCCCAGGCTTGATATAAACTTCTGCAAAATTGTTGTGGTTTATCTGAGACTGCTCCAGTGTAAGAAACTTGACTTATTTCCTGACACCTCTCTGCATTTATCCTTGTGGCTAATATGTGACTTCTCTGCATAGGAGCTCTAGCTCATCCCTGACACTCCTCTGCATTATCCATCTGGCACAGCCAAGTACGCTAATGTAATAGACCCTGGCTTGCTCACATCTCCACCAGCATCTTGCATACCGGGCGAACCAAAAGCAAGACCTCCTTGCAGGGATCCCTGGCGAAAATCAGTGTGTTACACTTTGTGCCTCTGATCATGGCAATCCTAGTACAAGCTGATAGTAACAAGAATCTTAAATACCAGCTGAAATGTGACATAAACCAAGTGGATGGATAGGGGTGGTACTACAGCGTAGAAGCATACAACTCTGTGGGAAGAGCAGTCATTTATTATTTGAATGTGTGTCTTCTTGTGGCAAAGAAAGTGAGACAGAATAAAACCACGCGGTTCATTTTGTTGTGACTGTGTGGAAACAAAGAACCCTGTGCAAGAAACATGGATTCCTTCAAAGACAGCAGTAGCCCGGAGATGGATGCCTGCATCCTTACAAAGCTCACTAACAAAACTCCATATCAGATTCATTTCAATGCAGTAAGAGGTTGATGTACCAAGAAGTGAAAAGCATGAAGAAGTGGTCCAGTATATCATCTGCCCATAGCAACCTATCAGCTTTGAGGTAGCATTTATCAAGTACATTCTATAAAATTATATGTAGAAGCTGATTAATTGGACAACTCCTAAACCCCTCCCCACACACACAAACACACACCACCACCAACCTTCCCCCTGTCCCTGGGATGGACTACCAGACTTTACCTTCCGGGACATAGACTACTGCAACCATAACCGGAACATAGACTACAAAACACTTGCCCCACCCTTTTCCCAAGGACATAGACTACCAAACCCCCATTCTCCGGGGTAAAGACACCTGGGCAGCACTGTCTCCTCCCGCATCTCTGCCGACTCCCAGGGAAGAGGCAGCCTTGTTTTGAATCCAAGATGGCCAATGTAAAACTGCTCCATCCAGATAGAGCAATTCCTTGGATTAAAAAGAGAGTCTGCCTCTTCCCTGGGAGCTGCTTGAGATGTTGGGAAAAAATGTCTGAGGCTGCCTAAGTAGTGTGCGGGCATACACCTCATCCACACGCTTCTGTTTGCCACTAGCATTTCAACACACTAAACCCACTGTATTTTATAATATAAAATATTACATTTAAAACTAAAAAGTTGGTAGTATTATCATCTTAGTTAAAGAACTATTTTATTTTTGTGCACTTTTCCTTTTGAATAATTAAATTCTATTTTGCAAACAAGTGTATATCCTTACCTACGTTGCAGCATTAGTTAGATCAGAGGTGCCCAAAGTCCGCCATTACAGTCCAGGTTTTAGGGATATCCATGCTTGAACACAGGTGACTTAATTAGTACCTCAATCCATTTGATTTAACCATCTGGACTCAAGCTTGGATATCCCTAAAACGTGGACTGTAATGGCGTACTTTGGGAACCTCTGAGTGTGATACATTCTAATGATGCCTGAAAACACAGAAATTGGAGAGCCTCCTCTTCTCAGACATGAATAAATCAGAAATGCCCGCTTTTAGCGTCATGTGTCAGCGGCTTTGAAATTTACTGGTACCAATAGCACTGGATATTTCATACCCACTGACATTGACATTTGTGAAGTTAGTGGCATCACAAGGGGGGTGTGGACCCCTCCAAGGTGATCCCCTCCAGGGGGGTGACACCAAAATGCAGGCTGCTTCTCAGTGACCGGGAGCCGGAATGCTGAACTGGAGGACTGGGCAGTGCGGGAAGAGTGTCTGGGGGCAGCACGGCACCTCTGGGAGTGCTGGGCACATCCACAGAGTGATGAAACCAGGAGTGCGCAACAAGACCAAGCTCCTCATCCATAAGGCCAACCCCCCTTTTTGGGCTCGCACGACTCCAGCGCACATAGGGGGTCTATTTGCTGCACTGGGCGTCACCGACCCCAGTAACGCCACTGGAAGTTAGGGTTCTTTTCTTAATCGTTATATCTATGGTTACATTACATTTATTTACTAGTCTTTCAGCATAGATAGTATTTCTTGGCAGGGTTGTATTAGCATAGATAGTATTTTTGTAAGTAATATATTTAATAACTCTAGAATGGAACTTTATTAATTATAAACTAACATACTTATAATCTGTACCTGAATTGAACCCTTCCCTAAAACTCACCATTATTTCCTGTACTACAATCTGCCTCTGTAACCACGGGACTGGTATGATTCGTCCACAGTCAGAATGTTGATGGTCAGAATGCATACAGTGTAATAATGTTGTATAAAGCAGTGGTTCCCAAACTTGAATCACAAAGTATCAGTAAAGATGATTAAAGTAAGTAAATTGTGCTAATCTATAATCCTTAGGTTAGGTGATGTGGTGGTGGACAGGGTTGCGATTTTGTTTGTCCATATATTTTGTGATTGGCAGCCACCAGCACTGGTTTTGCCTATCAAATTGACCATAAATAGTTTGATTTGGTCCTGGACCACCAACCTGTGGCCCCTTCCCGAGGCACCCCAGTGTGCCACACACCCAGTTTGGGAACCACTGATTTAAAGCATTTTAACCATGTTAAATATGATGGTAAAGCATCATGTTTAAAGCTTTAATGCTGACATGGTTTAAAATGCTTTAAATAACATTACTACTGTGTCAGCACTCGTTGGTCGACATTATCACACTAACGGCATTCTGACTGTAAATTAATTAACTACTTCCAATGACTTTGATCCCAAACTGGTTCACCTGTTTGTCCATCATCTACCTGACACTGGGCCTGATTCAGACCCGGACTCTAAGCCGCGATCGCTCGCTATGGGCAATTATTACTTATGCGTGAGCCAGCCACTGCGGTCACCAAACGATCGATCTGTGCAAATTACCAGTGCGCTAGTTTGAGTGACAGAAAGGGATGTCAGTGGGTGGTGACCGGCGTAGTTCTGTGTAAACAGGGTGTGCTTACAGTAGCATGGGCGTGGTTGGGCGTTTTTACACCAACATATTGGAGTACATAATTAAATCGCAACGTCACTGCACACGTCACCTGGCTGTGTGTTTCTCTGCAGTACTCGTAGTGCCTGCGTTAGCCTAGGGCCTACCACAAGCACTGCGTTTGCAGTCGATGGTTCTCTTCGCTGCTGATGTTTGCAGTCACAAATAATAGAGTAGCAGATGCAACTCATTGCATTGTATAATTGCTATGTAGATGCGTTCTTAAGCCTATTTCAATTATTTTTCAGGTTACTCTTTTTGTTTATGATTGTGATGTGTTTACACATACCAAATACATTTAACTGCCCTAACAATTGTCCCCATATTTTATCATATTCAAATACAATCAAAATTTTGTTTTTTGTATTTAAAGTGTAATAGGGAAAACTGTGATTTTTTGTTAAAAATTTTTTTTTATGTTTCCTTCAAGCTGGTGTGGAACTGCACATCCCAGCATGCCATTCTAGAGTATATACATGCCTTAATAGCAATACTGTGCCAGGCCAGGCTTGGATTTGTAGTTCCATAGCAGCTATAGAGGTTTTGTTGTCATTTTTAAAACGTAAAAAATAATGCATATAAAAAGACAATTCTCTGACTTTGTTTGAATTTTAAACAGTAACTTTTTATTTGTTCATACAAACAATTTTTTTTTTTTTAAATTATGGCTTTTTAAATTCAAAAATAAAAAAAGAGACGTGTGTGTGTTTTTTAAGTAAAAACAAAACACCAAAACAGTCAAAGCAAGTTTAAGATAAAAACAAAACAATAGCCAAAGAGGATCAAAGGTGTCATTAAACTATAATTACATACATAATTACAAGCTATTAGCAGACGCACATCGTTTGCTGAGGCAAGTGCATCATATGGTAGCAAATGTCCTGTGCGTGGTTTCGATATATTGGATGTGGAATGATGAGTCCGCAGACATCAGCAGTGAATGCATCGTGAGCAGAGATGTGATGTGCAGTCGCAGCCTGCGGTGGGTGGTTTTAAATTCTGGCTGGGCGTATATCTCTTTGCGTTGTGTTTTGCGAGTGTCCGCTGGTTTTGCATATGATCGCTCTAAGCGGGCGCGAGCCATCGCGGCTTAGCGTCCAGGTCTGAATCTGGCCCACTATTCTAATACCCCTGTTCGCTCCTTCAATTTATATAAAAATATATAGCCCTCTTGTGTCTTCCTGCAACACAAATTATCTTGGTCTTTGCAGATGCAAAATGCAGACAGGTCTAATATAATAGCATACCTCCCAACTGTCCCGAATCCAGCGGGACAGTCCCATTTTTCTGGGGCTGTCCCACCCACGGGCCGCAGTGTCCTGCGGTGGGGGGGAAGTTGGGGAGAGCACATACTGCTGCTCTGCATAGCAGAGCAGCGGGTGTGCAGGAGGAGAACAGTTGCTGTGCGCATGCTCCTGGCATCTGTTCTCATGTGTTAGGACTGCCTGGGGGTTGCCCAGTATCTCGGAGAGTGCTGGGCACGCCGCTATAGTGATGAAAACGGGGGAAGCTGCGAGGCTTCGCCCCATTTTCAGTAGACTCCGAACCTTTTGCATAAGCCACGCCCCCTTTTTGGACGCGTTGGGAGGTATGTAATAGCTATGATTAGACTGATCATGTGACTGTCTTACATCATAATTAGCCTTTGTGATGTCATTCAGCGTGGGTATAAATATGGTGATTGGCACAGAAACTAAGTTTTCTCTGAGCAAGTCTTTGGGGTACATTTTCACTGTTTATATGTGAAACTATAGTCACAAGATTGGATATAGGGCCTGATTCAGCAAGGATCGCAAGTGCAAAAACGCACACACCCGGTCGTTTGTTGCCTTATGCGCGTGCGCAAACCAGCCACTGCGAACGGGACTGTGACCGCAGTGACTACGCAGACCCATTGCAGAGTGATTGACAAGAAGTACCGTTTGGGGTGGTGACGGGGTGGTTGGGGAAACGCAGGCGTGCCAGTGTGTTTGAACGTCATTACAGGGGCATGCATAAATTAGCCACAGCGTCGGCATACGCAGCATGAGCTCCAGCTGTGTACAAGAAGTTTAGCAATTTCTGGGTAAGGTCTGACCTGCCTTAATTGTGCGTGAGGCTCCAATTGTACTCGATGGTACTGATGTTTTCGCAGACTTACAAAGTATTACGGATGTGAGTAAAGGGAAGTGGGCGTCTTTATGTTGTGCTGTGGCGGCATTGTGATCACAGTCATTTGCAGAATTTTGCAGCAGAACTGCATATGCGCTAGCTGCCGCGATGGCATAAGCGATCATTGCTGAATTAGGCCCATAGAACAATCTAAGGTAACCTTATTTAATATCAGAAAATTATTTTATTTATTTTTATCTAGATTGCCTTCCCGGAGTCTGGGAGAGCCACCTGAGATTCGGGAGTGTCCCGGACATAAGTAGGCAAGTAGATTAGTATTTGGTGTTTACTTCTCCTTCTTTTTAGTGAAGGTGCCAATCACATCCTTCCAAAGTCAAAAAACTGAGTGGACAGTTAGCATCAAACATGCAAACCTTACAGCCAACCATAGTAGCCATGCCACTTTCATTCAGTTCAGTCCCTTTCTTACTAAAGTAATACAAAACAAAATAATAATTTGTGTAACGTCAGCTGCTGTGGAACTGGGCATCTGTCACAGTTTTGCTATTACAAACTAATTGCTATTAAAACTGGCAGGTCAGGCTTAGATTTGTAGTTCCACAGCAGCTGGAAAGCTGCATGTTGAATACCCCTAAGCTACGTCACCACATTGCATCTTATTTTACAAATTCCCCTTTTCCTAAAGGCCCCCACACACGGAGTGATATAGCGACCGATCCGACGGATTGGAACGATATCGCAGTTATATCATTCCGTGTGTGGGCATGATATTGTCCGCTGGGCGCTCCCGTGGGGTCATCTGTCGCTCCTCCAGATCTTTCTGCATGCACAAGAGATCTGGAGAAGCGATGTACGATCCCATGCTCGCTATGCGGGGCGGCATATTGAGCGGTAGGGCACCGGAACGATCCATGTGTAGGGACCGCCTGATATGTCGGCTGTCGGGTCATGGATTGCATCACTGGGTACACATCCTACCGTGTGTACCCAGCTTAAGTGTCAATGCAGTTCTTGTGTACAGTCATGGCAAGGAAGCATTGTGCTGCTTGTGCTAGCTATTAAATGATGTACTAATCTGCACTGAGGGTCTAAATTGTAAATCTAATGACCATTTACTAACTATGTAGAGCTAATATTCTTACTTGCCGACTATATGTTTCTCTCTCTGGATGAATCGCAGGCCTGCGGGGAAGTGGCAGGGCCAGGAGCATTTCTAGAGAGGAGGGGGCCCGTGTGCAGTCTCTAACATGGGCCCCCTCCTCTCTGTCTGGCGGCCGACGACGCACTGAGCTGTGCGCGGCCAGCGCCGGAGTTATAGACTCTGGGCACTAGAGTGCGCCAGAGCCTATAGAGGATGTACTGGTCACCGGGAAAATGGCCGCCACGGCGATTTTCCCTGTATTGTGCATTCGCAAACGACGGGAAAATGGCCGCCACGGCCATTTTCCAGTCATTTTTACAGCGCCGGACCCCTGCGCTGATGTGGGACTCCGGAGAGGTAAGTCATTCTATGGGTGCAGGATGTGCGGTGCAGGGCCCCTCTGGACCCAGGGGCCCGTGTTCCCCGCATACCCTGCACCCATTATAGATACGCCCCTGGGCAGGGCTAAAATGACACAATTCATATAATTTTAGCCCCACTCTATCCATAGAGACCCACAATTCCCAGTATTCTCTCCTCATGAATCTCCCACATCCTGCCCACTACCTAGTGAAGTGTGCAGGATGTGGGAGATCCACTCACTTTTCTGGAAGAGTAAGTATCGCTTTGTACACACTATAAGATATATAATGCGGATAATATAGTGTGTACGCCCGATTGAGCATGCATGGCGGCAGGGGCGCCGAGCGGGGGGGAGCGGGTACAGTTTACCCGGGCCCGGGCTTCCAGAGGGGCCCGGCGGGGGCCCGGGTCTGGCGCCGCCCCCCCCCCTCACTTCCTCCCTCCCTCCCTCTGCAGCAGCCCAGCACACAGCGTGTGCTGGGCTGCAGCTGGAGATTGGTTGCGGCTGCTAAGTAGCAGCCACAGCAATCTCCTATGCCTGAAGGGGGGAGCGATCACACTGATCGCGCCCCCCACTGGCTGTGCGCCGGGCTGAGGGGCTCACAGCGCCCCCTCCCTGGTGCGCAGCGCCACTTCGCGGCGCTGCAAAACTCTTTTTTTTTCAAGGGGGCGTGGCCACGCCTTCTGAAATTAGGCCACGCTCCCTCTTTACCCGGGCCCCGCGTGGCTCTCTACGCCCCTGCATGGCGGTCGTTCATCACATCATCCCATCTGCTCTGCTGCAATCAATGACGCCATGCTGTAGCATGCAGCATGGAACGATATATCACACTGTAGTATACCGGATTGCGTCATGTATACGTCACGCGTGATATATCTCCACTGGCCCACTTCTCCACTCTTTTCTTGGTACATCAACCCCTAAAGACACACTGTAAAAACAGATTAAACAGATTAAAACAGATTAAATAAAAAAATATTACCTTAAAATGTAAAAGTTTATAGTTTTATCAGTCTAATTAAGAACTGTTTAATATTTGTACATTTATTTTTAAAGACTTACATTTTATTTTGCAGGTGTATATTCCTGCCTACCTTGCAGCATTGGTTAGATACACGCTAATGATACATGAAAACATTGCAATTGGAGAGCCTCCTCTTTATATTCAGTAAGGCCCGCCTTTAGCGCTTCATCGTGTGTCGGTGCTTTGAAACTTCTGGTACCAATAGCTTTTCTCATAGGAAATTTCATTTGTGACATTTGTGAAGTTCGGGTTATTTTGTTAATCAGTAGTATTTCTTCTTTTAATAGCATAAATAGTATATTTAACAGTGTTATATTTAAGAACTCCAGGATGGCACTTTATAGATAATAATATAACATACTAGCACAGCAACATAACAAATAAAACCCTCACTCTTTAAGTTGATGTCTCTGTAATCTCCCACTGTTATAAAACCCACACAACTTTGCTAATGATTCCACTGTATTGTCTGGAAGAGATCCAATAGTGCTGACATGTCCTCAAGTATACAGAGAGCCAGGACAGATAAAAATAGCTGTGTAGGAAAATATTACTGTTCTATGGACCCTGTGAAAATCTCCCTGGTGTTTGCTCTCAGGGACTTGGTGCAGAGCATGGGTTTGTGAGTCTCTTACACTGCAACACAGTGTTTACTGCATGATAAACTCATGTAATGATGGGTGTTATACATTTGGGGCCTTATGCTGAGTTGAATGTTAAATGTAAGTCAGCTGTATATGCTCCTGCATTGTGTATGCAGAGATGTATGCAGCTTTGCCTGCCTCAGCCATTCTCTGTGTATCCAGCTGCACAATTCCACTATACTGTAGAACCTAGAGTAATGTTGGACTGGGGCATGAAGGGCCCACTGGGGAAATGCAGTGGTAGGGGCCCATGCTTAATCAATGTGGTCAGCCAACAATCTGGAACCAGGGGCATATTTATATGGGTGTAGGGTGTGCGGAGCACCACACCACACACCCTGCACCCATATTATACTTACCTCTATGGAGTCCTACGTTGGTGCCGGTGTCTGCGCTGTAAAAAACGGCTGGAAAATGGCCGCCACCGCCATTTTTTCAGTAGATTTCAGGCGTTAGTCTGTGGCCGGAGTATTTTGCACTTGCACAGGTAACTGAGAAAATGGCGTGGTTGCCAATTTCCCAGCGATTTCCCGACTGCACATGCGCAAATTGGAAAAATGGCCGCTGTAAAAAAATATAGTAAAAAAAAAGATAGTGTACACACACCGTAGAATTTAAAAGTTTATTACATACTTAACACACTCACACATACTTACCTTCTGCCAGATGTTCACTTCCCCTTCTCCAATAAAATTCCCATGGGTTTACCTGTGAAAAAAAAAATCCGTTACTAACCTACCTACTGGGGTAACTTCGGTCCCCTTCTCCTGTAGCTCCATGGGTCTTGGCGAAAAAAAAAAGAAAAACTTTATCCATACTCGACATGTAGAGATGTATGTGTTAACACATACATTTCTACCGCGCTGAATGACAGAGACCGGCAGGCTTCTGTCATTCTCCGGGGCCGCCAGCCAATCAGAGGCCACTCTACAGTTAGTGGCTGCTGATTGGCTGTGACACATGTGGCTGACAGTCAACAACATGTGGGTCATAGCCAATCAGTGGCCACTAACTGTAGAGCAGCCTCTGGCTAGCAGCCCCGGAGAATGACAGAAACAGCTCGGCCTCTGTCATTCAGCGCCGTAGATACCTCATCTTCATTCCATATTATCAATATATTGTCAATTAAATGTTTACATAGTATTATATGTTCTCTATTTTCTCCTAGTAGAGTTTCTCCTAGTGTTACTTCCCCACTCACCTATGTAAATATTTGCTAAACTTGGTGTACATTTAGTTCCCATAGCGGTTCCACACGTTGGGATGAAACACTCATTCAGGAATGTAAAATAGTTATATTTCAACAAATTGTAAACAGTCATAGATAAACTCCATCATATTATCATTTATATTTGGAGCCTTCAGTAGTATATTTCTTTCAGCTTCTATACCCTTATTATAAACAATAGAAGTGTATAGATATTGTACATAAACAGTATACCACCTATAGTTTTCTTGCCACTGTATAATATTAATCCATACTTCCCAACTCTCCCTGATTGTCAGGGTGACTCCCTGAAATAGTAGTAATCTTCCTGACTCCCTGAAGACTCCGCTGATTGCACCTTACCCCATTATGAAGCTGTTTGCTTATGAATCCATCCTTGCAGAGCACGTACACCCATACATGCTGATCGTCTTCCCTGAGGCAGATGGGATCTTACAGCAATACAATGCACATGTCACATGCCGAAATGTCCGACAGTGGTGGACGAGCACAACCAAGACTTCCAAGTACCTCCTTGGCCCCCTAATTCCCATATAATTGAACCCAATTGAGCATCTACAGGACCACCTCAATTGTTGTTTTTGATCTATGGATTCTCCACCACGCACTCTCCAGCAGCAGTGGGATGCACTCCAGATACCTGTGCCAACCTACCAGCACCTTATTGAGTCACTCCCAGCCCATGTAGCTGCTGTCCGTGCTGCACACGGCGGTTACTCTGGCTATTAGCTGGTGGTCATAATAATGTGACTCCATTGTGTATAAAAAAAAAAACTGAGATATATACATTCAAAATGGGATAATTAGTATAATTTCCCTGCATTGGTTATAAGGCACAATGATCCCTATGGCTACATGCATTTTCTGAAAAGTATCAGTATGTTTTCATAAACGAGTAATTCTTACTAACTGCGTTGGGGCTCATTTACATTTGGATGTGAGAAAATTTTATGGCACACCGCTCAGATGTAGCAGTACTGAGTGTCCAGTTTACCACCACGCTCATTGTTGCTTTCACAATCTCCCTGGCTTTTTCAAAAGTAGGCAAGTATGTATTGATCATTTGTAGAAGAATGTGTTACATCTCGTATATGGGAATCTAGTTCTACCACATATTTCTTAATAAGTACATCCACATACTCTGAGATTCTAGAAGTCAAAGATCCTATCCCACCTATAATTGGCCACCCTGGAGGGTGAGAAACACCCTTGCGGATCTTAGGTATATGATAGTATGTTGCATATTCGGAGTTTCATTATAAAGATATTTGTATTTTTCTATCATAACAACATTTACTTTCAAGACCTTTTGATAACAATTGATTTAATTAATTTAGAAAAACTGGTGTTGGTTCTCTGTCTAGTTTCAGATAAGAATTAAAATCATTTAGTAACTTCGAGGCTTCTTGTACAGTACATAATAATCTTTGTCCATCACTACAATCCCACCCCCCTTGTTGACATTTTTAATGACTATCTCATTATTTGATGCCAATGTTTTACGGCTTCATAATCAGTTTTTGTTAGATGTTTTGGGGTTTTTTGTAGGATGGTATCTATATCTTTTTGACCGTTTCTGAAAATAACTCCACATACTTTATGGTCCTTTAGATTCCAAAAGGGTAAAATGTACTTTTAGGTAAAATATACTTTTAGGTTTAAGGCCTGAAGCAGAAACTTCCTTCTTAGTATTATACTCCCAATTTTTATGACTGCATCAGGTTTTCTTAAAAAATGCATTATATGTACAGATTTAAATCAATGTATAGATTCAGTTTATTAACATTACAAGATGAAGCATAATAAAGGCACTTTTCTAACACTTTTCTAACAGCATCAGATTAATTTTTTTATATATTAAATATACCTGTATTAGCCTCAATTACTGGAGGCTCCTGATTTTTGTAACTCTTTTTCCTCGTTTTAGCACCATCTTCTTTTCAATCTTGTTGGGGTCTGATTTAGGGTTGCCCTGTTTGTATAATTGGTATGGAGTCCTTTCCTTAAAAAATATATTAGGCAAATTAGTCTTCTTCAGCTGTATATAATATTTCATATCTATTATGAGCTGCAGAAGAGGGCATGATTAAAGTGTTTAGAAAATAATGGAATGCAACAATAACGACCCCCTTCCACTAACTATAGTTCAGGAAAGCTATGTAGTACTGACTCTCAGATGTTCAAAACTGAGTCATATGTATAGGCAAAAGGTTACACCAACCTTCATTTAAGTATGGCGCGCAAGCGCTTCCATTAACCACATTATCAAAATGGGAACTTGTATGAGTAATATATACAGGTCCTTCTTCAATAAGGATCGCAACTGTGAATGCATTAGGGATTACGCACGCAGTCTCACTGCGATTATATGCTAATCCTCTGCGATCGCTATGCCATCGCAGCACAACATATGGATGCCCACCTTACCTTACTCACATCCGTAATACTTAGCAAGATTAGAAACCATCTGTAACTGCGAGTACCATTGCAGCCTCTAGCACACTTGCAAAAGCTCTGACCTTACTCAGGGATTGCCAACTTCATCACACAATGAGTACACAAGCAGCGTATGGCATCGCAGTGGAAAATTTATGCACACCCCTGCAATGGCGTTCAAACGCACTGGCAAACCTAAATTTCGCCGACCACCCCCACGTCACCACCCCCAAACGCTACTCCCTGTCAATCACTCTGCGATGGGTCTGTGTAGTCGTAGTCCCGATCACAGTGGTGTGTTCGCGCACACGCGCACTGTGATGCATGCGCAGAACGCAACAATTGTCCGATTGTGTGCGTTCTGCGATTGTGCGTAATCGCAGTTGCAATCCTTGCTGAATCAGGTCCACAGTATGTTAAAACTTAATCCTTCTCTAATCTGACTACTGCTGCGACACTTCCCCCTCTGCACACGCAGAACAAAGCTGCTGTCCAGGGAGTGAACAGGTGATTATCTTTCTTCTATATTTGCCTGAATTGATCCCATCGTGTCCTATTATTTTTATTTATTTTTATTTTTTACGTAAGAATATTTTGAGGTAGAGAGCACAATTGATGTAGCTTATAATAAATATAAATTATAGAAATCTGTTTTTTTTAGAAACATAACACTTTTTGCTATGATCCGATAAGTTATCAATTTTCATGGGGTTTTCTCTTTTGTTTTTCTAGGCAGCAATAAAATAATGTAATAAACTTTGATGCTAAGTTTTATCCATTACATTCTGACCATACTGGCAGTAACCGAAGCCTATTTAGTGCCACCAGAGACCTTGTCTAGGACAAACTGAAGGACAGATCAGTGTCTTTTTTCTGCCTATTTTAGTTCTCAATAAATGTGTTTTTTTCCAGAAATATAAAACTACCCAGAGCTGTTACATATAACACTTAGTGAATAATCTAATAAAAGTTTAAAGTGGCTGTGACACTTATGAAATATATATTCCCATTTTATCCCCACCCCCAAACTGTCAGTTCAGAAATGTTTAGAAACTGTACTTGAGAGATATTTTAGTATACATTACACCAACCTCTCTGGCATATGATACAGCAAAATAATACATTAGCAGATGGACGGGAATCAAAATGTTATATGGGCTTTTAGGTGCAGCCTTAAATAGATAAGTAATTATTATACTAAAACATTTTCTCAGCACTTCCCCTTGTAGATGAAACATAAATTACAGCAAACATGATCTGTGACTGACTATGAAGATTTTCTATCAGCATTAGTGAATAATGATGTTTTTTTTGTTTTTTTTTAACAATCTATTCTAGTGTTTTGCCACAAAGGGCACCAGGTAAGAAAATCTGTTCATCTGTGTCCTTTTACAGGTTTTGAGACTGTTTTTTTTGAAGTTTACAGGGAGTTTAACCTTGATAAAGAAAAAAATACTGTTTTGTTTTTGTTTTTTTGTGATTACAGGAAACTTTAATTTTTATTTTTATGTACTTTGAGCTTTCATGTTATGTATGCAACACAGCATTCTAAGTGCAAACATGGAACTAAAAGGACATTTAACCATGAAAAATAGGCAGGAATTATGGAAATTTGAAAGTGGAAACACTGGGTTGAATGTGTATTCCCTCCTGGGCTGAGAACACTGCCTTAGTGATAATTATATTCTTTTGTATAACACAAAGACTGTGATGAGCTATCTTTCCTGTTAAACATGCATACAGGAAGTAAATACATTATGTAATAGGTATCATGGAGAAAATGTTGCCATTTATCTTAAGAATGTATATGTCATCTGGCAAACTACATTAGCACATTTAACTACCAAAGGTCAATAGACTGTATATGGATTATAAAAAAGCAGCATATAGATTTAAATCACCACAAAATCTTCATATACATTCACACTAAAAAAAAGAGATAAATAGAAAATCAATTGAACAGTATGTACATTTTCTTTATGAGCGTGTTTCATATTGAATGTTGCATACTTGTAGATGTGTGTGAAATAATGCTGGACAAAATTCAACAGTGGCAGACCTCTTTACTAATGTGCATCCAACATAACAGAACATCAAAGCACATGCAATAGTACAACAAAATAAACAAAAATGAATAATGAAATAGAAATGGACTAAGGTGAAAAGGGGAGAAACATGGACCGTAAAATGCACAATGCTTAGTCACAATGTCCTGACACCTTGGTTTCGGCTTTGACACCCTCACAGAGTGTCGAGAACCATGTGGGAAAAAGCCAGGGGGTTAAGGTGGCTAGGGAACAAGCAGGTGAGAGACAGTGCTAGGTCTCCTTATTGTGGCCAAACCCAGGTTTGGCTAGACCTGCCCAGAGGCACGGAGTCTAACTCATTTGGTTGTCTTCACCAGTGACCCCTCCAATTGGGATATGGGGTTTGCTGCACCAAGTGAGCAGGTCGCAGCCCTCTGGACAGGTACCTGGGAGTGACAAGATGACTGGAACTATATTAGAATGAATACTTGAACACAGGAGATCAGCATGAACCGAATACTTGAGCACAGGAGATCAGGGTATGAACTGAATACTTGAGCACAGGAGATCAGGGTATGAACTGAATACTTGAACACAGGAAATCGGCATATGAACTGAATACTTGAACACAGGAGATTGGCAAATTAACTGAATACTTGAGCACAGGAGATCAGGGTATGAACTGAATACTTGAATAGAGGAGATCAGCAAATTAACTGAATACTTGAACAAAGGAGATTGGCAAATGAACTGAATACTTGAATACAGGAGATCAGCAAATTAACTGAATACTTGAGCACAGGAGATCCAGGTGCTGACATGCACTGAGAAACACAGAGAAATGTGGATACAGGCAAGTACTGGGAATTACTAGAGATCCAGCTAACTGGTAATTAGCATGAAAGCTGACACCACAGGAATACAGGGTGGCAGTTAGAGAGCTGAGCAGCACACTAAAAGACAACAGGGATTTACAAGAAACACTGGAGTTCTGTGAGAGCTGAAGTAACATGCTGGGAATTAGCTAATACAAGTAACACTGGTGGTCAGCGTGAGGGCTGAAACAACACAGTGTAGATACTTTGTGGAAGCCACTGGAAAGCATAATAATCACTGGAACAGCAAAGTTGAACAGCAGTTTCCTGTTCCTGGAGTCAGACTTAAATACCCCTGGGTAACTGGTCATTGGATCAGAGGATCAAGTGAGTGACAACAGGACTACCATTGGGAGAGACTAGTTAGGTGATATGGACCAACATGGCTGCACCCATGCCCGGCACCCCGGCAACCAGAATGCATGCACGGAAGCTCTAGCAGGCCCCAGGTAGAATCCTCAGCCATAACTCATCACTACACCTGGCATCTGAATGCCTCAGAGCCCAAGGACACCAGTTCAGCTGTGCGTAAAGGCCGATCCCAGACCACATCCTGACACAGACCTTGAAATGGGCTTATGAGCCATTGCAAAGTCTGTGGGTTCCTTAGGACAGAGCGGCATCTCCCAGCCTGAGGGTGCATTGTTCAGTGTTTCTATCAATGACACCACCCAAGCTGTATGATTAAACGGTGAGGATAGGTGAGTTGTTACTGGTGTATTAGCTGGACTAGGTCGCTCAGGCACCTACGGGAGGCCCGCTTCACTAGGAAGTGGGCAGGATGCGGGAGATCTGCCTACACTTTCGGTGGTACAAGGGGCTACCCGAAAAATCAGGAGCCTCCCGCGAGTGTAGGCAAGTATGAAATAAAGCTGTCCAGCATTTGTAGGCTACATGCAAAAGCAGCCAGTGTTTACCATACGTGCAATTTATTTTTATGTATTTGCACCCCTTGCATTGCAGCATGGTACACAGGGCCTGATTCAGACCCAGTCGCAAGCGCTGAGTGCTCGCAACCGGGTCGACGTTTTCCCACTGGGCATGTGTACGATGGAGCCGGCTCCAGTGTGCGCATGCGCGAGACCCGGCTAGCGATGGATGCTCCGTCGCTCCGGGTCTCACACCAAAGGGGGCGAGCTGTTGATGGTGATTGCTCGCCCCATTTGGTAGGTGGGCAGGGGGGGTGGCTGGCCAAACGGAGGTGTTCCTGAAGGAACGCCTGCCATTTGGGGGCAGCCCCACTGACATCACCAGTGATGTCAGTGGGAGAGCTTCCAGCTCTATTAGATCCAGAAGCTCTCTGGGGCTTGCGGCCATGAGACCCTACCGCAAGGGTCTCGTCGCAAGCCCGATGGTTGCGATGGTCTTGACCATCGTGACCATCAACCTGGTACTCGCAATAGCTGTGGGTGGTCACCAACAGCTATGCGAGCGGCCAGGAGGCCACACAAAAAAAATAATAAATGCCCTGATTCAGAGCGTCTGGCTCTGAATCAGGCCCACAGTTACTTGCTTTATCTTACTCTATTCTCAAATCTGAATCAGGTAATCAGCACTTGTCAATGAGTGCACTTGAAGAGTCTAGAGTCATCATATCATACTCCTCTTTTAGCTCAGCATGTTCAGTGTGAGGGAGGTGTGTAAGTGAGAAGTTGCCAGTAATAAACAGGATGTATTCCTAAAGCTTGAACATTATCCTTTGAATATGTAAAGATGATGTTAGAATTGTGATGAGTGACTGGTGGGGCAGTTATAGATGCAATTGTGGGACTTGCATACAAATGCGAGGGCTAGCAACTGTTTTGATTTGGTCATAGTCTCTGTTAGGGTTTCTGGAAGCAATATCTACCATTTTATTGTGCTAGGAAGCACCTGCAGATCTACCATCAATTGGTGAACACTGAAATACTGAAGAACAAGAGGGCTAGTCAGTAGTTCCTTTAGCTTATCAAATGCAGCACCTTGGTGTTCTAATTAGAGATTGTGCCGACCCCCGTGTTTTGGTTTTGGATCTGTATCTCCTCTGGTTTTGGATCTGAATTGGTTTTGCCAAAACCTCCCTTCCGTGTTCTGTTTTTTGTAGGGGTGTGCACCGGCCACTTTTCGTGTTTTGGTTTTGGATCTGGATCTTTCTTCGTGTTTTGGATCTGGATTGGTTTTGCCAAAACCACCCTTCCGTGTTTTGGGTTCTGGGTTTTGTGTTTTGGATCTGTATTTTTTTTTAAAAAAGTATAAAAACAGCTAAAATCACAGAATTTGTAGGTTTTTCTGCTCCTATGCTATTATTAACCTCAATAACCTTAATTTCCACTAATTTCCAGTCTATTCTGAACACCTCACACCTCACAATAGTGTTTTTATGTCCAAAAGGTTGCACCGAGGTAGCTGGTAGACTATGCTAAGCGACACGAGTGGGCGGCACAAACACGTGACCCATCTAGGCGTGAAACTGCAGTGGCAGACAGGATGGCAGTTTGAAAAACTAGGCCCCAAACTGTACATAATGCAAAGAAAAAAAAGAGGTGCAAGATGGAATTGTCCTTGGGCCCTCCCACCCACCCTTATGTTGTATAAACAGGACATGCACACTTTAACAAACCAATCATTTCAGCGCCAGGGTCTGCCACACAACTGTGGCTGAAATGATTGGTTCGTTTGGGCCCCCACAAAACAAGCTGGCAATTAATCTGTCCCTGCACAAACTGGCTCTACAGAGGCAAGATGTCATCCTCATCCTCCTCATCCACCGATTCCTCACCCTCTTCAGTGTGTACATCCTCATCCTCACAGAGTATTAATTCGTCCCCGCTGGAACCACAGGTCCCTCTGTACGTTCTGGAGGCTGGTCTCCCTGGAAGAGTTGATAATTCATTTTATGAACATCATCTTCTCCACATTTTGTGGAAGCAACCTCCTACGCCTTTCGCTGACAAGGTTCCCGGCTGCACTAAACACTCTTTCGGAGTACACACTGGAGGGGGGGCAACTCAGGTAAAATAGAGCCAGTTTGTACAGGGACCTCCAAATTGCTTCTTTTTCCTGCCAGTACAGGTACGGACTGTCTGAAATGCCTACTTGGATGCTGTCACCGATGTAATCCTTTAACAGACAGACGCACGCTTGTCGCTGCTGCTTTGAGGATGCACGTGCGGCTACAGCCCACACAATTCACAAAGACAGAAAAAAAAAAGAATATTTTTATTGTTTGTGGAGCGCACTTTGAGGGTTACACCACCCTTTAACAGACAGACGCACGCTTGTCGCTGCTGCTTTGAGGATGCAAGTGCGGCTACAGCCCACACAATTCACAAAGACAGAAAAAAGAAGAAGAATATTTTTATTGTTTGTGTAGCACACTTTGAGGGTGTCACCACCCTTTAACAGACAGACGCACGCTTGTCGCTGCTGCTTTAAGGATGCAGGTGCGGCAACAGCCCACACATTTCACAAAGACCGAAAAAAAAAGAACAATATTTTAATTGTTTGTGTAGCACACTTTGAGGGTGTCACCACCCTTTAACAGACAGACGCACGCTTGTCGCTGCTGCTTTGAGGATGCAAGTGCGGCTACATCGTACACAAGTCACAAACACATAAAAAAAATAGTTTTTTATTTTTTGGAGCACTTTGAGAGTTACACCACCCTTTAACAGACAGACGCACGCTTGTCGCTGCTGCTTTGAGGATGCAAGTGCGGCTACAGCCCACACAATTCACAAAGACAGAAAAAAAAAGAACAATATTTTTATTGTTTGTGTAGCACACTTTGAGGGTGTCACCACCCTTTAACAGACAGACGCACGCTTGTCGCTGCTGCTTTAAGGATGCAGGTGCGGCTACAGCCCACACATTTCACAAAGACCGAAAAAAAAAGAACAATATTTTTATTGTTTGTGTAGCACACTTTGAGGGTGTCACCACCCTTTAACAGACAGACGCACGCTTGTCGCTGCTGCTTTGAGGATGCAGGTGGAATCTAGACGGGATTTGGAACCGGGGACACACTACCTCCATCAATTGTCTAAATCCCACTGCACTAATGGCGGATACCGGACGCACGTCTAACACCAACATAGCAGTCAAGGCCTCAGTTATACGTTTTGCTTCAGGATGACTGCTGTCGTACTTCATCCTCATCGCTAGGGACTGTTGGAGGGTCAATTGTTTAGTAAAAGTAGTGATGTTCCTACTTCCTCTCTGGGATGATGAACAACTCCCAGCAGCAGCAATAGCACTAGGAGGAAGTGGTTCTTGATCTTTCCCTATTTTATTTTTATCGGAGAAAGTTTGGTCCTCCATTTATGTTATATTGATATATACGTGCGGCTAAAGCGCACACAAACACAGAAAATATTTTTTTATTTTTGCTGGAGAGTAGTGCACTTTGTGGGTTACACCACCCTTTAAGAAATGAGCCAGCCGGCTCTTTACTTATGGGACACAGGCGCATGCTTGGCGCTGCTCCTTTGTTGATGCACGTGCAGCCACAGTGCACACAAGTCACAAACACAGAAAATATATATTTTTTTGGTTTGGAGTGTACTTTGGGGGATACAGCACCCTTTAACGGTCAAGCCAGCCGGCCCTTTACTTATGACACAGGCGCACGCTTGGCACTACTTTGTTGATGCACGTGCGGCTACTGCGCACACAATTCACAAACACAGAAAATAATTTTTTTTTTGGTTTGGACTGGAGTGTACTTTGGGGGTTACAGCACCCTTTAACGGTCAAGCCAGCCGGCCCTTTACTTATGACACAGGCGCACGCTTGGCACTACTTTGTTGATGCACGTGCGGCTACTGCGCACACAATTCACAAACACAGAAAATAATTTTTTTTTTGGTTTGGACTGTACTTTGGGGGTTACAGCACCCTTTAATGGTCAAGCCAGCCGGCCCTTTACTTATGACACAGGCGCACGCTTGGCACTACGTTGTTGATGCACGTGCGGCTACTGCGCACACAATTCACAAACACAGAAAATATATATTTTTTTGGTTTGGACTGGAGTGTACTTTGGGGGTTACAGCACCCTTTAATGGTCAAGCCAGCCGGCCCTTTACTTATGACACAGGCGCACGCTTGGCACTACTTTGTTGATGCACATGCGGCTACTGCGCACACAATTCACAAACACAGAAAATAATTTTTTTTTTGGTTTGGACTGGAGTGTACTTTGGGGGTTACAGCACCCTTTAACGGTCAAGCCAGCCGGCCCTTTATTATGACACAGGCGCACGCTTGGCACTACTTTGTTGATGCACGTGCGGCTACTGCGCACACAATTCACAAACACAGAAAATATTTTTTTTTTTGGTTTGGACTGGAGTGTACTTTGGGGGTTACAGCACCCTTTAACGGTCAAGCCAGCCGGCCCTTTACTTATGACACAGGCGCACGCTTGGCACTACTTTGTTGATGCACGTGCGGCTACTGCGCACACAATTCACAAACACAGAAAATAATTTTTTTTTTGGTTTGGACTGGAGTGTACTTTGGGGGTTACAGCACCCTTTAACGGTCAAGCCAGCCGGCCTTTTACTTATGACACAGGCGCACGCTTGGCACTACTTTGTTGATGCACGTGCGGCTACTGCGCACACAATTCACAAACACAGAAAATAATTTTTTTTTTGGTTTGGACTGGAGTGTACTTTGGGGGTTACAGCACCCTTTAACGGTCAAGCCAGCCGGCCCTTTACTTATGACACAGGCGCACGCTTGGCACTACTTTGTTGATGCACGTGCGGCTACTGCGCACACAATTCACAAACACAGAAAATAATTTTTTTTTTGGTTTGGACTGGAGTGTACTTTGGGGGTTACAGCACCCTTTAACGGTCAAGCCAGCCGGCCCTTTACTTATGACACAGGCGCACGCTTGGCACTACTTTGTTGATGCACGTGCGGCTACTGCGCACACAATTCACAAACACAGAAAATAATTTTTTTTTTGGTTTGGACTGGAGTGTACTTTGGGGGTTACAGCACCCTTTAACGGTCAAGCCAGCCGGTCCTTTACTTATGACACAGGCGCACGCTTGGCACTACTTTGTTGATGCACGTGCGGCTACTGCGCACACAATTCACAAACACAGAAAATAATTTTTTTTTTGGTTTGGACTGCAGTGTACTTTGAGGGTTACAGCACCCTTTAACGGTCAAGCCAGCCGGCCCTTTACTTATGACACAGGCGCACGCTTGGCAGTACTTTGTTGATGCACGTGCGGCTACTGCGCACACAATTCACAAACACACAAAAAATATTATTTTTTTAGCACTTGGGGGGAGCACCCCTGATGGACAGAGCACCCCCTGGACAACACTACAGCACCCCTTTAGGACTGGGACACTGCACAGGACTTTGGAGTGGACACAGCCCCTATGGAGAACTGACTGCACAACACAGTCCAGCCAGCCCCTATGGACTTTGAAGTAGTGGACACAGCCCCTTTTAACAACAGCAGCACAGCACAACACAGCCAGCCCCTATGGACTTTGAAGTAGTGGACAACAGCAGCACAGCGCAGCACAGCACAGCACAACACTACTCTGCACTACACTACACTACACAGCCCAGCCAGCCCTAACTCTCACCCTCCCTCTTCACTGTCCACAGCCGAGTGAGAAAATGGCGCCGACGCAGGTTCCTTATATAGGATATAAAAACCTGCGAGACTCGGAAGGCGGGATGATGACGTTTTGCCTCGATTTCAGATCCGAGTCAGGCGGGAAAAGTCGAGCCTGACTCGGATCTGCCTCGGATCGGGGGGGCTCGGGGGGGTTCCGATTTCAGAAATCCGAACCCGCTCACCCCTAGTTTTTTGGTTTTGGATCTGGATTTTTCCTTAAAAAATCATAAAAACAGCTAAAATCACATAAAATGGGCCTGTTTTTGTTCCTACAGTATAATTAACCTCAATAGCATTTATTTTGACTTGTTTCCAGTCAATTATGACCACCTCACAGCTCCTAATATTTTTTTTTTTCATCTAGTTAATGGCCAAAAGGTTGTATCCAGCTAGCTGGCTCAAAACTGGGTGATAAATAGAGTTGAGGACTGTGCAAAGATGATGTTTGGGGTACCCCTTGAGGATTGAAGAGTTGATAATTGATACAGTCACTGACTGAAGGAGGAATTGATAGTTGATAATTGGTGCAGCCACTGGCTGAAGTAAGAATAGTTGATACTTGATAATTGGTGCAGCCACTGGCTGAAGAACTAATAGTTGATACTTGATAATTGGTGCAGCCACTGGCTGAAGAACTAATAGTTGGTGCAGCCACTGGCTGAAGTAAGAAGAGTTGATAATTGGTGCAGCCACTGTCTGAAGTAAGAGTTGATACTTGATAATTGGTGCAGCCACTGGCTGAAGAATTGATAGTTGGCACAGCCACTGGCTGAAGTAAGAGTTGATACTTGATAATTGGTGCAGCCACTATCTGAAGTAAGAATAGTTGATACTTGATAATTGGTGCAGCCACTGGCTGAAGAATTGATAGTTGGTGCAGCCACTGGCTGAAGTAAGAAGAATTGATACTGATAATTGGTGCAGCCACTGGCTGAAGAATTGATAGTTGGCACAGCCACTGGCTGAAGTAAGTAGAGTTGATACTTGATAATTGTTGCAGCCACTGGCTGAAGAATTGATAGTTGGCGCAGCCACTGGCTGAAGTAAGAAGAGTTGATACTTGATAATTGGTGCAGCCACTGTCTGAAGAATTGATAGTTGGCACAGCCACTGGCTGAAGTAAGAAGAGTTGATACTTGATAATTGGTGCAGCCACTGGCTGAAGAATGAAAGTTGGTTCAGCCACTGGCTGAAGTAAGAAGAATTGATATTGATAATTGGTGCAGCCACTGACTGAAGAATTGATAGTTGGCGCAGCCACTGGCTGAAGAAAGAAGAGTTGATACTTGATAATTGGTGCAGCCACTGGCTGAAGAATTGATAGTTGGTGCAGCCACTGGCTGAAGTAAGAAGAGTTGATACTTGATAATTAGTGCAGCCACTGGCTGAAGTAAGAAGAGTTGATACTTTATAATTGGTGCAGCCACTGTCTGAAGTAAGAAGAGTTGATACTTGATAATTGGTGCAGCCACTGGCTGAAGTAAGAATTGATAGTTGATAGTTAATTGTTGATGCAGCCTTCGGGCTTAGTAGTACTGGAATACAGAGCTATGATTAGGAACCAGTCCTGAAACAGCCTTGAGGACTGGAACTCTTTGCAAGTTGCGGCCGTTACAGCCATGAGGGTTGGTGAGGTGTGATGACAAGTGCCCTTTGGGCCGTGAAGCAGCCTTGACAGTGGACATTGGTGGCAATGATCCCATACACAAACTGGCTTTACAACATAGGTAAGATCAGATGTCGTCATCGTCATCCCCATCAGTGTGTACGGTACATCCTCTTCTTCACACAATATTAATCTGTCCCCGCTGGAATCCACCATTACAGACGCTTCTGTAGTTTTTTTACTTAATTGTTGGTAAAAGTCTTCCTCGTGGAATTTGTAATTCATTTTGATGAACATCATCTTTTCCACATTCTGGGGAAGTAATCTCCTATACCGATCACTGACAAGGTTCCCGCCTGCGCTGAAAACTCTTTCAGAGGACACACTGGTGGGTGGGCAAGTTAAGTACAGCAAAGCCAGTTTGTGTAAGGGACTCCAAATTGCCTCTTTTTCCTGCCAGTAGTGAAACGGCCTGTCTGACATACCTATAATCATCCACCATTCTCTGAATAGTGACCATATGAGACAAAGTCACGGTAGACATGTCACTCATTGCAGGCAGTTCTTTCAGACCCAATCAAATGTCATTAGTGTTTGCTGACTGATCTACATCACCACAAGCAGTGGGTCTCTTAGGAAAATGTAATTTTTCCCTGACAGCTGCAGAAACTGAAGGAGGAGATGATGCCATGTCACGTGCCATTTGAGCTGACAATTTATTCACCAACAGCTCTTTCCATCTTTTCAGATTTATGTCTGTCGGAAAGAAAGATACAAGGTATGACTTAACCCTAAGATCAAGTACGGTCACCAAAATATAGTGATCTGATTTCAAGAGATTGACGACCCTTGGATCCTGGCAAAGTGAATGAAGGGCTTGATCTACCAGTCCGACATACTTAGCGGAATCACTCCGTTTCAGCTCCTCCTTCAGTTTCTCCAGCTGCTTTTGCAAAAGTCTGATTAGAGGAATGACCTGACTCAAGCTGGCAGTGTCTGAACTAACTTCACATGTGGCAAGTTCAAAGGGTTTGAGAACCTTGCACAACATGGAAATTATTCTCCACTGCGCTTGACTAAGGTGTATTCCCGCTCCTCTTCCTATGTCATAGGCCATAGTGTAGCCTTGGATGGCCTTTTGCTGCTCCTCCATCCGCTGAAGCATATAGAGGGTAGAATTCCACCTAGTTACTACCTCTTGCTTCAGCTGATGGCAGGGCAAATTCAATAGTTCTTGCTGGTTCTGCAATTTTCGACACGCAGTTGCTGAATGTCGAAAATGGCCAGAAATCTTATGGGCTACCGAGAGCATCTCCTGCACGCCCCTGGCATTTTTTAAAAAAAAGTTGCACCACCAAATTAATTGTGTGAGCAAAATATGGGATGTGTTTGAATTTGCACACATGTAATGCTCGCACAATATTGCTGGCATTGTCAGAAATCACAAATCCCGAGGAGAGTCCAAGTGGGGTAAGCCATTTTGCAATGATTTCCCTGAGTTTTTCTAAGAAGTTCTCAGTGGTATGCCTCTTAGTGAAACCGGTGATACACAGAGTAGCCTGCCTCTGAATGAGCTGGCATTTGTTAGATGCTGCTGTTGTTTGCACTGTTGGAGGCAAAACACCTACCCAGTGGGCTGTCACAGTCATGTAATCTTTAGTTTTCCCTGTCCCACTTGTCCACATATCTGTGGTTAAGTGGACAGTGGGCACAACGGCATTTCTTAGGACATTAATAATGTTTTCTTTTAATGTCCTTGTACAGATTGGGAATTGCTATTCTAGAGAAGTGGAATCTAGAAGGGACATGGTAGCAGGGACACAGGACCTCAATTAACTATGTAAATCCCACTGCATTAATGGCAGATACTGGACGCACGTCTAATGCGAGCATAGTAGTTATGGCGTCAGCATTCCGCTGTGCAACTGAGTGTTTGCTGTCATACTTGCTTGCAAATGCAAAGGATTGTTTGACAGTCAATTGTTTGGTTGAACTACTAAAAGTAGTCTTCTTCCTGGTCCCCTTCTGGGATGAAGATCCACTCACAGCAACAGCAGCAGCTGGCGTAGCACTAATGGATCCTTCTGAGGAACAACGGATAGGAGAGGAGTCAGTCCTTATGATATTGGATGCAGGACTACTTCCGATCACGAATGAGGATGTTGATGATGATGCAGGTGTTGGTGGTGGAGATTGCAGGCGCCTGGATCCAGATAGAAGGGAACAGCTAGGTGACACTGAACTGATTGTTCATTTTTTTGTCCCCAAAGTTTCAGATTTTTGAAACCCTTTCCAATTTGATGAATGCGCTGTAAGTGACGTAACAGGGAGGAGGATCCAAGATGGTTAAGGTCCTTACCTCTACTCACTGTTACATGGCAACGGTTACAAATGGCTTGGCAAATGTTGTCTGGATTTGGGTGGAAATGATTCCACACATGAGAAGTGGATTTTTTGGTCCTTTATCCAGGCATGGCAACAATGGGATTTTTCCCACCATGGGCAACAACTGTTGCCTGATTTACAGTTTTTACACACACAGAAAAAATTGTTTTTATTTTTATCACAGTGGGGGTGAAGAGCACCCCTGAAAGAGGCAGCAGCCCCTTGTTACTGATTAATCATACACTTCCTGGAGATGATGGGTGCTTAGAATGAAAAGTGGGCGTGATTACACCGGCGTGCAATCACTCACATTCCGCTCTCTAAGACATAGTGGGCGTCCTTAAGCCTGACCGTGCGATCGCGGAATTTGCATATCCGCCCTCTGACGGCTGCGAGTGAGCGCTGCTTTGCATCCAGGTCTGAATGAGCTCCTCAGTTTGCTCAAATCAGGAAAAAGCTACTGAGCAATGGGGCATGTGAAGGAAAAGCTTTCAGACAAATGGGCATGTGAGGGAAAAGCTTTCAAACAGATGGGCATGTGAGGGAAAAGCTTTCAGACAAATGGACATGTGAGGGAAAAGCTTTCAGACAGATGGGCATGTGAGGGGAAAGCTTTCAGACAAATGGGCATGTGAGGGAAAAGCTTTCAGACAAATGGGCATGTGAGGGAAAAGCTTTCAGACAGATGGGCATGTGAGGGAAAAGCTTTCAGACAAATGGGCATGTGAGGGAAAAGCTTTCAGACAGATGGGCATGTGAGGGAAAAGCTTTCAGACAGATGGGCATGTGAGGGAAAAGCTTTCAGACAGATGGGCATGTGAGGGAAAAGCTTTCAGACAGATGGGCATGTGAGGGAAAAGCTTTCAGACAAATGGGCATGTGAGGGAAAAGCTTTCAGACAGATGGGCATGTGAGGGAAAAGCTTTCAGACAAATGGGCATGTGAGGGAAAGGCTTTCAGACAGATGGGCATGTGAAGGAAAAGCTTTCAGACAGATGGGCATGTGAGGGAAAAGCTTTCAGACAAATGGGCATGTGAGGGAAAAGCTTTCAGACAGATGGGCATGTGAGGGAAAAGCTTTCAGACAAATGGGCATGTGAGGGAAAAGCTTTCAGACAAATGGGCATGTGAGGGAAAAGCTTTCAGACAGATGGGCATGTGAGGGAAAAGCTGCTGGGCAGAGGGGGCATGTCAGTGTGTACAAATTGTGTGATTTTGCGGTGTGAACTGTGTGTAATGATGAGTGTGTATCAGAGGGTGGTATTAGTGTAATGTGTGGGGGGAGAGGTAGCCTTTGTATTGGTGTAATGTGTGGGGAGAGTGGTGGTGTTAGTACTTGTAATGGGTATAAAGACAAGGATTTAAACAAATTATAACAAAAAGGTGTCTGTTGCTGGCTTACTGCAACAAGATTTTTTTGCTTCCCCCTCTAGAAATGTCTCTTGGGCAGGAGTGGAGTCATGACTGTGTCCGGCAATATCTGGACATCAGTGCACCTAACCTGCAGCCTTTCCAGCCAGGAGGAGAACATTTCATTTTACAAAACTATTTGTTAGGGGGTGTGAAGTGAGTATTGAGAGCAGTTTGGATGTTATGCTGGAGCTTTCCCTAGGGCTCTGAAAAACTCTGCAAAATACAAGGGCCTGATTCAGGAAGGATCGCAACTGCAATTATGCACGCCGATTGTTGCGTTATGCGTATGCATCGCAGTGCGCGTGCGCGAACCAGCCACTGCGAATGGGACTACATTGCAGTGACTACGCAGATCCATTGCAGAGTGATTGGCAGGAAGTACCATTTGGGGGAGGTGACATGCCAGTGCGTTTGAACACCATTGCAGGGGCGTGCATAAATTGGGCACTGCGATGCCATACGCAGCTTGGGCTTCTACTGCGTGTGATGAGGTTAGCATTTTCTGAGTAAGGTCAGACCTTGTGCAAGTGTGTCTGAGGCTCCGATGTTACTTGATGTTATCGATGGTTTTGCAGTCTTGCTAAACATTACGGATGTGTGCAAGGTAAAGTGGGCGTCCTTACGTTAAGCTGCGTGTGCAGACATTAGCATATCTTCGCATTGAGACTGCATGCGTAATCGCTATTGCAATCGCAGTTGCGATCCGTACTAGTGAATCAGGGCCCAAGGTTCAATAATCTCTGTTTTACACTCACATTTGCTGGGAGAACACGTGTCAGAGCAGCCACTGGATCCAGAGGACAGACCAGAGCGCCAGAGGAAGATGACGGGGGACCTGCATACGCTGACACAGGTAAGTGTTACCTGCTATTCGCCACCTCACAGTGGCAGATAGTAACTCCATCAAATTCCAAAAATACATAATTTTCGGTATTTGATGAATACCATAATTTCCATGTCCCCATACTAATGTATGGGGAGTGTGGAAATGAATGCAGGGGGACTTAACCAGGAGATATCAGTGATATCTGTGATAAGTCTCTTCGTGAATACTAAAATAACGTTAATTAAGGAAAATGTCCTTAAAAAGTTATTTTACCCCGTGGCTGCAGAGAGTAGCAACCTCAGGGGAAATAGAAGGAGCTGCTCTGCCCATGTGTATATTTAAAAGTAAACTCGAGATGGTTGCAATGTTCTGATCAGGGGCGGATTGGGACACCGGGCCGGTTCCCGCTGGGCCGGTCCCATCGTCCCATCAGTGCCTCCTGTCATCCCTCTGCCGGGCCAGCTGCCGTGATCGGAGCTCACCTCCAATCGGGCAGTGTAAACTGACAACTTCTGCACATGCGCAGAAGATTACAGAAATAAAATAAAAAAATGGCCGACGGGGAGCTGCTTTGCGGAGCCCGTCAGTGGTCCGCCTAATCTAGAGGTCGGCATTAAGCGCCCCCCCAGCCCTAATCGCTCCATCAGTCCAGGAGAAACAGGAGCCAGCCAGCCACTTTTGATAGCACTGCAGTATATGACACAGACCCAGCAAGTAAAATGGATTGGGTAAACCATCCATGTTTTTTCTTATAGTTCAGTGTCTATAAATATCTGCCTGCCTTGCAGTGGGAATAAAAGTTTTATAATATATATATATATATATATATCTATATATATACTGTGTATATATATATATATATATATATGTATATCCAAAGTCCTTGTGTAAAAGAATAGAAGATCTATATATATATATATATATATATATATATATACTGTGTATATATATATATATACATATATATATATATATCTATATATATAGGTAGATAGATGCAGTATATATACACATATGTATATACTGTATCTATGTGTAGGGTTGGGTATGGAATCCTGGCTGTCAAAATACCAACAGCGGCATCCCGACAGTCACAATCCCGACATCCGTAGGTATGTACTCCTAATGCTAACCTCTACCCCTCCCCTAATACTCCCTCCCCGGTGCCTGAACCTAACCTCCCCCATAGTCCCTAAACCTAGCCTCCCCCCTCCCTGCACCGTAAACCTAACCCTCCCCCCCTTAGTGCCTAACCTTAACCCTCCCCCTAGTACTTAACCCCACACCCTAACGCTCCCCCCTAACCCCCGATACTTACCTTCGGGATGTTGGCAGTCGGTATTCTGGAGCCGGGATCCCGACTGCTCTCGGGATTCCAGTGCCGGTATATTGACCGTCGACATCCCGTCAGCTGGGATGCTGACTACATCCCATATGTATATGTATATATATATATGTATATAGTATACAAAAATACTCATCTCCGTTTCTGGTGTTCTCTCTGCACATGTGGGGTGCACTATGGGATATAAGGTAAGCACTTTTTAATATAAATGTTTGTATCCTGAAGACAGAGCTGAATAAAGTAGCATTGAAACGTTGATAATACATATACTGCTGTTCGTGTTTTTGTCCCTAGTGCCGCACCTCCAGAACGTATATAGATAGATAGATATACAGTTTGTGACATGTATTTTCCGTACAGTATGGTGCAGCATGTTTGGTGTGATGGTCATCATAATGTCTCGCCGCTGCCTACTACTAATACATATCTTTGCTAGGCAGAATGTTTAATATGTTTGTTTGTTTGTTTGTTTGTTTTGGGGGGGGGTGTAATTGCTATTTTATATTTATTGCACCTCTGAATGTTTTTATAATAAATGAGGTCAGCAGATAGAAGAGGACAATATGTAAATATGCATGACCCTTTTGAAGTTATGTTATATAGTAAGCACCACTATGGCATAGTATAAAGCATTGTGGGCCTGATTGTGAGTCAGACGCAGCAGCGATGTTGGACGCAGTGGAGCGGTGGCACCACGCATACATCAATGGTGTTTATACAGAGGGCAGTACAGAGTCAGACACACTCACAAAGAAGTGCATCAGAAATGTGTTGGGCATTTTTGGGTGGTTACAAGGGGTTGCCTGATCAGACTGAGATGGGTTAGGGTATGTTATTGGTGGAGTGACACAGGAGTGTTGCTGAAAGTGGTTGCACACAGAGACGCTGAGTCGCTCATATTGGAGGCCATACTTAGATGGATAATCTGCACCTAGCAGATGATGCGACCATTGATAGCGTCTAAAGACGCACTAATATGTATTGCAGCATCTGTAACAGTGGGTATCTCAGTCCTTTCATTATCAGACGCACGGCTGTGCACCATGTAAGGAGTTTGTAGCGACATTAGCATAAGGTTGCAGATGCAACTGCGGCAAAGGATGCACAGACGGGCACTGCAGCTTCCCATGCAGAATCAGGCCTTATGAGAAAATATAAAATAAAATGATTCCCTGAGTCTAATGTAGATCTTTAAGGTGCTGTTATATTCTTCTTTTCTGCAAGCAATATCAATATTATAAATATGCTGGGCGTGCCTGGGTGATTACAGGGGGTTGGCTAATCAGACGCAGATGTAGCGTAGTATGGGGGTGTTGTTGGAATGTTGCTGAAAGTGGTTGCATAAAGATGTGCTGAATCTCTCACATTAAAGGCCATACTCAGATGGATGAAATGCAAGTTGCATAGTGCTGGTGCAAGTTTTGATGATGCAACTGATGGTGGCTTCTAAAAGGCACAACAAGTGGTATAGCAGCGTATATATATACGCTAAAATTAGGCTTCTCAGGCCTTGCACATTCCAACGCAACTGTGCCTGTACACTATGCAAGGGGTTAGTAGAAGAAGCAAGTGCGTCCAACTCACAATCAGGCCCTAAAGGGGATAGAATCCCGCCTCCTCAGCAGCCTCCACCCTCTCAACATACCCTGTCCCATTAGGGCTGCTTCCAAAAATTTCCCGAGCTGGTTTTCCATCCCAATCCGCCCCTGGTTCTGATTATCGATGATCCGATGTATCGTTTGGCAATATTTAAAAATCTACATTGATGTTTACATTTTTTTACACTTTTTTATAAAATCAATGGATACTTTTTATATAGTTGATGTTTACCTAATTCAGTGAGAGTTTTTTTGAAAAAAATATTAGATAGTTAAGCGGTTAAAATAAATACGACTGTATTGGATTATTCCAGTACAGTCATATACAGTAATATATAAATGAATGTATGCCATGCCAAATCACAGAGCTGCCTCTTATGCTAAGTGGCACATTCCAACTTCCAAGGTAATATTCTCAACACTGTTTGAATTCTTCATATCTCTGCATTTTCTCTAGAACACGTAGCTCTCTACTTGATGGACCTTATCTAAGATATTTCTGGCAATGCTGGGCTAAACAGCTAAAATCAGAGGCCCAGTCTCATGCATACCTACCAGCAGCTGCACTTGTCAATCAAATACAGGCTTTCTCTGCGTCTAATGCTATCCTCTTTCAGAGGAAACACCATTATGCCAATATAATCATAAAATAAACTATGGCATGACAAATTCAAACTAGCCTACACACATAATTTATATAATATACATATTATTTTATATAATATTATGTGAATAGTTGTATGATAAACTACTATATAGAACATGGTAAAATACTGTGTGCGTGAGATTCTATACGAGTGTATGTGTACACACACGCATATACGTACGCAGACGTGTACAGTATTTACAGGTCTTTTTAATTATGATCACATGACTGTTTGCTAACCAAAATACACAAAGGGCGGAATTCAATTCTTTTCATCCTCTATCGTGCCTGACGGAGCTATTCTATTCTTGCTCCTGTCGGGCGCGATCAGCTGCCAAGCGCTACATTTCAGCTCGCAGCCCCTGGGGGATGAGAGCTGAAATGTGCGAAAAGTGACATGTTTGGGCGCCCAAACATCACTTTTCGCGATCGCGCCCAGCACTTTGGTAGGGGTTAGCCGATTTATGCGGCTAAACCCGACCACTTTGGGTGCGATCAGCGTGAAAAGCTGGCACAATTGAATAGCGGCCCGCGATCTCCTGTCACTTTAGACGGGAGATGCGGGCCGCGAAAACAATTGAATTCCGCCCAAAATGTTACTTGCACAATGTCATATACATATATGTTGTAGGAAGGATGATGCAGCACCACTCTTTTAAAGACACTCAACTGATGCTTGGTTGATGATGGTGGAACACACCTCTCAGGCATAGCTTCAGGTTATCTCATAAAAGCTAACTTTTTATTTGATTCAGATCTGGTAACATGACATAATAACATAATGTTCTGGTCACAAAACTTTTGAACGGCCACACATGCTGTGTACATGGAGCATTGTCATCCTTCTAGTCACCCCTTCTATCATGAAAGAAATTTTGCAAAATGGATGAAGATGATTACTTAGTACTATTAAGTTGCAGTTAGCATTGATTTACCTACTAAGGAAATGTCTGTGCTCAAGCTATGCCAGAACAATGTTAATCAACCAGAAACCTTCACTGTTCGGAAACAAGCACTTAGGACTGTAACATTCTTTAGGTGTATGTCTCATGTGAATAAATTTGTTTCTTGACAACATGATAAATGATTATTAATCTTACCCTATCACCCTTCCCTAAATGCCAATCCATTGCATGTACCCTTTGTGATCTGATATTCAGCACATAATGCATTCTAGCCCACCAAACAATACAGAGAACATCCTAGTGACTGCTATAAAATGGGATACGGTCTAAAGATCTACAGTAAAAAGGTAGACAATGTCTAGATAGACACCAGATGTTAGACAGACAATAGGTCGACACACTAAAGGTCGACATGTAAGAAGGTCGGCAGGTACAAATGGTCGATAGGGTCAATAGGTCAACATGAAAATGGTCGACACATGATTTTTTTGTGTTTTGTTAGGGTTAGGCACAACCCAATGGGTAGGGTTAGACACTTATCCCAACGGTTAGGGTTAGGCACTACAAGGGTCAGTTAGGATCAGGCACCTACCCCGATGGTTAGGGTTAGGAACCAGAAGGGAGGGTTAGGGTTAGGCACCAAGGGGAGGGTTAAGGTTAAGATTAGGTTTAGAGAAATAAAAACGGTGCTGACCATTTTTGTGTCGACCATATGCATGTCGACCTTATGACCATGATGACAATTTGTACCTGTCGATCTTCTTACATATCATCCTTTAGCGTGTTGACCTTTTGTCCCTGTCGACCTATTGACTGTCTAACATCTGGTACCTATCTAAACATTGTCTACCTTTTTACTGTAGATACAGTATATCAATCCACATCCCATAAAATACAGAAAGCACCCTAGTGCAACATACAGAATACATTCTAGTGACAGCCTAACAATACAGAATGCATAATAGTAACCACCATATTTTACAGGTTGCATCCTAGTAACAGTCAATTAGTATATTGTGCATCCCAGTGACTTCCATAGAATCAAGAGAGCATCCTGGTGACTGCCATACAATAAGAAGAGTGTCCCAGTAACTGCCATGGAATACAGAGAGCAGCCTAATGGCCACCATAAAATACAGACTGCATCTTATTAACAACCATGAAATAGAAAATATTATAGTGTAACATACATACAGATGTGTCCTTACACATTTTTGCTACAGTCATGCTAAAAAGACCCTCCTGGGATGCCAGGTCCCGTGAGACTCTGCTGTCACCAGGCATCTTTTACTAGTCTTTTTTTGCCACACCAACCAGATACACCAACAGACTGTACTGATTAATTTGATATGCGACAGTTGTATATTTGTGTGCGACTGAGTCTCTGAATCTGCATAGGAAGTGCTACCATGTAGTGGTCGCAGCTTTTTTTCATTCCATGTCCTGTTGTGTTTCATATACAGACTTAGGTGCAGACAGAGTGCTGTCACATCTCTAGGAAAGTTGGCCTCCTGTGATGAATCAGACTCTGCGGACTGAGACCGTGGTAGCACGAACTGAGGAGGTTTCAGATAGCTTTTTCTCATAGGAGAAATAAGATTAGAATCCAAGTAGATTTTAAGAATACGAGGTTTTATTGAACAAACAGAGGACTGTAGGGAAGGATGGGTAGAATCAGAATTTAAAGTCCAGAATGAAAGGAAATCATAAGAACATGATTCTTGAGAATCTGTGACGAGAAGGTAGCAGCGTAGTAGGAGTAGGACGACTAGTATTAGTGTATGAACTCCACGGCAAGCAGGACACTAGTCAGATGATGCTGAATTATCCTCAATAGACGGATGCAGGAATCCTGAGTCCAAGTCACCGGGGTTCACCCAGTAAGACAAGACGGGGATCCTAGGTCAATGGTTTAGAGGTATATCCGGCTACACTGTGATGATGTTGGCTTGCAATGAGTGTGGGTCTTGACTACACAAAGGTGCGCCAAACTCCAAGTGTAGTACACTGAGATGCATCACAGAGATATGGATGGAATGCGTAGGTGTGCGTCTATAGGTGTCCAGGTTTGTACCCCGAGTAGCATCTTTAGGTGCTTCATGTTTGTATGCAAAGTAGCATCTTTAGGTGCTTCGGGTTTGTACCCAAAATAGCATCTTTAGGTGCTTCAAGTTTCTACCCAAAGTAGCGTCTTTGACAATAGAGCAGGACACGGAAGTATACAGGAAGTCAAAGACTTGTCAATATCAGGAGCCAAATACTAGTACTTGAGAAGACGTTGCACAGGCACTGAATGAATGTCCATGAAGAGTTTGGAGTGCCTGTTGCTGATTGGTGGCTGATTCCCAGCAGACCTGAGAGCTTAGGTTTGATTGGACAATCCAACATCACATGGCAGAAGCAAGATGGCCGTGCCCATGAACTGGCATCCTCGTTGATGGTATCGGAGGATGACGCTCTACTGCATGAGAGGCATCAGTCAGCATGGGAGTGAGATTTTGAAAACGATGGGAGCCACGCTCGGCGCCAGTGAACCAAAGGCCGGAGGAACGTAATGCCGCTTAGCAGACTTTGCATCAGGACCTGATGATCACATTCCTGACAAGTGCATCCTAGTGACAGCCAAATAATACATAGAACATTTCAGTGACCGCCATACAATACAGAGAGCATCTTAATGACTGCCATACAATATAGCAAGCATCCTTGTGACCAATATACATAGCACAGTTTGAGGAATGGCAGCCTAATCTGCAGCACAAATATGAAGTTGGCTGGTCCTTGGGAAAGGTACAAACACCAGGAATCAGACATTGTCCCACTGATTAAAGTCATAGTAGGGCAAATGCCCTCATCTCCCTGCTAATACCACAGGTTAAGGTTTGCAGGTTAAAATTGATCTGTAATTTCACACCCATGTGACCTTGAAATTCTAAATAATGTCCAGAGATCACTTTTTCTTGGTTTGCACTTCTGCTGTCTGTTGCTGTTGACCTTTGCTCAACATATTTTCGTCTAAGAATTCTATGCTGACATCATCTTAGATACCATTGCTTTTGAAACATTAGAAGGCTGACCTGTATTGGTCACTGAATCTGCCAAACATACCCAGCCATTTCCTCTATTTCAAAGGTCTCTAAAATTATAGACGACCAGGGCAGTATAACATTTTATACCCTGACCATACTGGGATATCAATAACATTACTAAAGCAGATATACTGTTTATGTGCAGATAGTGGATGACAATATCAAAACAATGGTAAATGAGGGATCTCATGCATATTGAAAGCAAGGGATTCCACACAAGTGTGCCTTAAGCAGGACGGAGTTGATTTAATCATTATAGCTATAATCATTATAGGATACTGCTTATAGGATACTTACATCCTCTTTCCCCAAACCTACACTATTGCCTGCATTAGACATGCCTCATCCTTGCTGATAACATTTTCCCCCAGACACAGGGGAGGAAGAGGAGATTTTCTTTCCACATTCTGCATGTGCTACTGTGTATTATGTACCCAAGTATGGCGCCAAAAGCACGGTATACATCACTGCATAAGGTTCTCTGACATTGCAAAGAGGTAGACTTTAGGAGCAAAAGAAGACTCATATATTAGATTGTTAGTAATCCTTGTTTTGAGTGGTTCAATGTGAGAATTGTAGACTCATTTTTATATATTTGAAATTCAGTTGGTAGGCCTAGCCCTGGATAACCGATTTTGACTGTATATGCCTACTTTACAGAAATGTCTGGAAAACGTCACATTGGGCACGATTTTATTCAACACAATGTAAATAGCTCCAGGTGTGAGCTCCTGGAGCTATTCAATACACCACGCTGCCAAGTCTGACTAATGATTTCTTCTCTCATCCCTCCGGGGATGAGAGAAGAAATCCGACAAAAGTCCCAGCGCGAGGCTGTTTTCTGCCCTTCGCGCCTGGAAAACAGCCTCGCGCTGGGAAGTTAGGTCCGGGAATGCCCGTTGTTACGCCCAAACACCCTGTTTAAGGCGCGAGAACGAGCCTTCCCCGACCTAACATTGCGATGAATTGAATAGCTCCGGGAGCTGTCTCCCGGCGCTATTTACATCGCGTTGAATAGAATTGTGCCCATTGTTTGTGAAGGTGAACAGCTATGTGCCACAGTTACCCAAATCACATCGTCAGGTACAATCTACTTCAGTGAGCACCAAGTGTACAGGGATGGCATAATGCATAGGCTTTGTCCTCATCATCTTGACGAGACGAATCACATCATTAAGCGATCACACTTCTCAGTGAACTGAGGGGTGTTGGGCTTGATAACATATTTTGCATTGTAATAAACTTTACCCTCCCAACTTAACGCAATTGCCATCAATAAACAGGGCCAGTGCTAGACTTCTAGGCACCCTAGGCAAAACTTCTGCATTGCCCCCCGCCGGTACTCATTTAGCCCCTCAGATGAAAATGACTTTGCACAGGTGGAGTGGCGGATGAGTTTTGCGTAAAAAAAAAATACATATATATATATACATACACAGTGGTGGCCAAAATTGCGGACACTTTTTGAAATTTGAATGTTTTTCAACTTCGAATGCTTATAAAAACTGTTACACTTCACGCAGTGCAATGATTCATATATCAAATGAAAGGAAATGTCATGCTGAATTCAACACAATTAACAGAGGTCAAATATTTGCATTACAAGGGAAGTTATGCAGTGAAAACAACACTTAGGGTGAAAATCCCTGTGCACTTATGATGTTACTGTCCTATCAGTATTTCGTTGGGTATCTTTTATTTTTCAAGACAGCAGCACAGCGACGTGGCATTGAGCCAACCAATGTTTGGAGCTGTTCCTTCTTTATTGTGTGGTGCCATGAGACAATTATAGCCTCAATTAATTGTCTTTTATTGGATGGACCAGTTTTTTCAAACAAAACCACAAATGTTCTATGGGGTTCAGGTCTGGGCTGTTTCCTGGCCATCCCAGCACCTGCATGTCATTCTCCGTGAACTACTAGTTTGCATATCCGTGCAGTGTGGCAGGGAGCTGAATCCTGCTGGAAAAAAAATGGGGCATTATCTGGGAAAAGATCCCTGATAGAAGGTAGAAGTTTTGGTTGTAGGATGGTGTCAATGTACTTTCTGCTGTTCAGTGTGCCATCTATGACATAAAGGCAGCCTACAGCATCTGCTGTCATACATGCCCAGATCATAACACTTGTAGGATTCTTTGTTGTCGCTTGAATGCAATCTGGATGTACCTCTTTCCCGATGCGACGTCTCACACATTTTCTCCCATCACTACCAAATATCTTAGTTTCGTCACTCCATATCACTTGTTTCCACTGACCTTCTGTCCATGCAATGTGTTCTTTTGCCCACTGTATTTGTTTCTGCCACTGTTTTTTATTCAACAATGGCTTTTTCTGGGAAATCCTACCTTTTAGGCCAACCTCCATTAGTCTTGTCCGTACCGTTCTTGCACTGACAAAAACACCAGTTGCACTCAGTTCACTGCTAATGGCCACAGATGACATCCATCTGTCCCTGACACAAATTTGTTTTATTCTCCTATCATCAACAGCTGTTGTGCACTTTTTCTGGCCTTTTCCTTCTTTGTTCTGTATTAACAATACTGGATCAGAACCTCTATATACCCCTGCCTGTACCTTCTAAAATCCTTCCTATAAACCTCTAAGGATGACGCTAATTTGCGTATGCAGTCATACAGTAAATAAAGACATAGACCTGGAATCTGTGGTTCCAAAGCATAAGTGTTATTCAAGTAAAAGTTCAGACAGTTACACGCAATCGATCCAGACACAATTTAGACCAAAAGGAATTATACAGACCCAAGTACAGTATAGATACGCAGCGCTTCCGGACCCGAAGATAGGCATCAGCAAGAGACCCCTTGTCATTCAGCATTCAGCACGAAGACTAAGAACCCAGCGTTTGAGCACACATATTTATACTCCACCAGAATAAACAGGACAATAGAGAAGTTTGTTGGTGATGTCATTGGTTCCCAGGGGGGAAGCATCTGTTACAGAGCATTTAACAGGCTGGTTCAAATAGACTCTCCCTGCCTCTAACAGCTGGGGATCTTTCCCTTCCCGCCCCCTGCAACATCCTAACAGTTCATGAAATATACATTTTGTTGCTTGTAGGCTCTGCGATCCATAACTCGAGAATGCATGATGCGATCTCTCCACCGATAACACTGGAATACTGTAAAAAGAGTACGCATCAGTACGAAACCAAACACGACTTGTTTAGCATGTATAAAACCTTAGTTATCAAATATCTTTATTTCTCAGCATTTAAACTAACTGAACCAACTTAAATCATATACTTTAAAGCTCATTAAACCTTATGTGTGAATATGTAATGTGTGAGTATTCGGGGTTTGATATAAGGATGCTAGTTAACTTGGGGCAGATGCGTGCGCATAAAGCTAATAAAACAGCGGTTTCATACAAAGTCCTATGCATTCGCTAATATGCGACTAGTTAACAGCGCAATTGTGTGTATTAATGTGTGTATGAGAAATGGTGAAAGATGCAATCACATGGTGCTAATTGTATTATCGCCACATGTACTAAAATGTGAGTTTATCTAAAATGGCGCTTAGGTGGCCATTCGCAAAATGACGTCTTGCGATCTCATTTTCAAGATGGCGTCTTGCGGCCAATCGCAAGATGGCGTCATCGCGATTAAATCTTAAACTCAACTTGTCTCAGCCAATTATTCAGCTTCGACAGTATAGATTGTGTTTCCTGATAGCGTAAACAAAACTTTCATATTCCTGATGTTGTCACATTCACACCAACTTCTCTCGCAATTGCTGCATACGAAAGACCATTTTCACGTAACACCACAATCCTGGATCTCTTCCTGGGTGACCAGTCACCACTTTGCCTGGACGACATTGTTGTATTTATTTTTTACACCGTCAATAGCACTAAACAATACACGCAACCGTAAATGCACTTCAGTAACCAACTTTATTCTGCAAAATGAAACCGCCAAACTGACCTTTCCCACCTTTGAACATGACTTTGCACCTGCTCATAAACGAAGGCTGATTGGTCCTCAGAACAACTATTCCGATTGGCTGGTAGTAGCTGTTACTATAATCCGCTTCTTGAATCTCACGCATCTGTGCTTCTTTGTCTGATTGAAAGTAGCATAACTTCCCTTGTTGTAATGCAAATATTTGACCTCCTTTTTTATTGTGTTGAATTCAGCATTACATTTCCTTTCATTTGATATATGAATCATTGCACTGCGTGAAGTGAAACAGTTTTCATAAGAAAAGTGGAAAAACATTCAAATTTCAAAATGTGTCCGCAATTTTGGCCACCAGTGTATATATATATATATATATATATATATATATATATATAAAACACAAAACGTATCCGCCACACCACCTGTGCAAAGTCATTTTCACCTGAGTGGCTAAATTAGTACGAAGAGGGGGGCGCAGGCAGAAGTGTGTATGTATGTATACACACACATATGTATATATATATATACACATAAACACACACAGTATCAGGGGTGTAACTAGAACTTTTTGGGCCCCATAGCAACATTTTTAAGGGTTCCCCTAACTTAGGTCTTACACAATGCCCACAGTAGTAGTTCCCCTAAAACACTAAGGGCCTGATTCAGAGCCGCTAGCAAAAAGCGAGCGCTCGCTCTGAATCAGGGCGGTCGCATGTTTTTTTGTTAGGCGTCCTGGCCGCTCACTAAGTTGTGGGTGACCACCCATAGCTTTAGCGAGTAGCCAGATGATGGTCGCGACCATCGCGACCATCGGGCTTGCGACAAGACCCTTGTGGCAGGGTCTCGTCTGTCACAAGCCCCAGTGAGCTTCTGGCTCTAATAGAGCTGGAAGCTCACCACTGACATCACTCATGATGTCTGTGGGGCCAACCCCAATTGGCAAGCGTTCCTTCGGGAACGCCTCCATTTGGCCAGCCACCCCCCTGACATGCCTACCAAACGGGGCAAACTGTCGATCAACATCGACAGCCACCCCTTTTGGATGCGAGCGCCGGAGCGAGTGATTTCTCGCTCGCTCCGGGGCTCGCGCAGCGCACACGCCATGCGTGCGCACTGCCCGGCCATCGAGCCGCTTGCAAGTGCATAGCGCTTGCGAGCGGGTCTGAATCAAGCCCTAAATGCCCACTTGTAATGGTGCCCCTTATGCAATGCCCACTGTATTGGTGCCCCTTATGCAGTGCCCCCAGCAGTAATAATGCCCCCTGTAGTAGTGCCCTCAGTAGTAATGCCCCCTGCAGTGCCCCCAGTAGTAAAGGCACCTGTAGTGCCCCCAGTAGTAAGGCCCCTGTAGTGCCCCAATAATAAGTCCCCTGTAGTGCCTCCATATGATGCCCACAGTAGTAAGGCCCCTGTAGTGCCCCCAGTAGTAAGGCCTTTGTAGTGCCCCCAATAGTAAGGCCCCTGTAGTAAGGCCCCTGTAATGCCCACTGTAGTGCCCCCAGTAATACGGCCCCTGTAATGTCCCCTGTAGTGCAGCCCCAGTAGTGCCTCCAATAGTGAGGCCCCTGTAGTGCCTCCAATAGTAAGGCCCCTGTAGTGCCCCCAACAGTAAGGCCCCTGCAGTGCCCCCAATAATAAGGCCCTGTAGTGCCCCCAGTAGTGCAGCCCCTGTAATGCCCCCTGTAGTGCCCCCTGTAATGCTCCCTGTAGTGCCCCCAGTAGTGCGGCCCCAGTAGTGCCCCCAATAGTAAGGCCCCTGTAGTTTTTCCCCTGTAGTAAGGCCCCTGTAGTGCCCCCTTTAGTGCGGCCCCTGTAATAAGCCCCCCCCTGCGCACGCACACACACACAAACAACACTTACTTTAAACCCCGCTCCAGTGCCTGCTGCCGTCCATCCCTGACGCCCGCTCCTCGGAACTATGGGGGTGACGTCATGACATCACTTCCATAGTGCACTGCAAGACCCGGAAGATGGAGCTCAGGAGTGAGCTCCATCCTCCGGCAGCGGGGGAGCGGGGAGGGGCGTAGAGGTAACCCGATGCCTGCTGGTAACCCGATCTCAGCGGGCACCCGGCAAATGGGGGGGGTGATCGGAGGGCCAGGCGCCCTCTAGTGGCCGGCGCACCTAGGAAGCTGCCTAAGCTTGCCTAGTGGAAGCGCCGGCCCTTATCATAAACCCCTGTTATCCACTCTGGAGCTGCAGCAGGATGCAAACATTTCATACCAATGAAAACTGTATTTATCAGAAGGGCCATGTACACACACTGCACACAACAATGTGTGTTTCTTGTTAAACTTTGCTTCCTTGAGCAATCCTGACAGACCTCCTCCTTCCTGGCGACATACACATGGCTATATGGGCGGTCATTACTGTGACAGATTCCATTCAGAAAGTAAGAGTATATGGCATCTTGTTTTTTTATATTTTATATGAAAAGTGTCAGATCCCATCACTTTTCTTGCAGATGCCACTAAGAAACCTTGTGCACACAGCCATCTTCTCAGGGTCATGTACAGTATCTAGGGACAGGTCTTGCTATGGGGAGTCAGTATGATTGATCGCAGGCCGCATGGCCGGCAGGTTCAAATCCCGACAGCGGCATCCCAGCAGCACTGAAAATCCAGATCGTCCCAAGGTAAGTATTTCCTCCCCTATTCTACACCCTAACCCTCTCTTAGCGGTGCCTAACTCTAACCTCCCCCCCAAGTGCCTAACCCTAATCCCCCCTCTAAGTGCCTAAACCTAACCCCCCCCTTCACCGCCGCCTAAACCTAAGTCCCCCGGAGGGGGTGTCTAACCCTAACCTCCCCCCGGGGTGTGTCTAACCCTCCCTTCCCCTAGTCTAACCCTAAACTCCCGGGGGGTGCCTAACCCTAAGTCCCCCCCGGGAACCCTACACCTAACCCTCCCCCCCCGCGCGGCTGTCCGTGCCCGGCCAGTGGCGTAACTAGGGCAGGGCGAGCGGGGTGCATGCCCTGGGCGCCAGTGGACCGGCGGCGCAGGGGGGCATGGTACCGGCCCGCCCGCCCTAGTTAGCCAGTGTAGCGCCGACCGCAATGAGTGCGGTCAGTGCTACACATTTACACAGGACCGGCGCTAGGCTTCCAGCGCCGGTCCTGTGCTGCACGCCTGAGCCCGTTCCCTCCCCCTGAGCGCTTGCCCAATAGCCCCAGGAGGCGAGCTCAGGCTGTGCATAACACACGCATCGCTGCCAGCGCTGGTGGCGATGCGTGTGTTAAACAGCAGCCAATGAGAGTCAGATAGACTCTCATTGACTGCTGCAGCACCCACTGCAAGAGCTGGACTACACTCGGGGGACCACTACTGGGGGCAATAATAGGAAGGGCCACTACAGGGGGCACTAGATAGGGGGGATCACTACAGGGTGCTTGCATAAGGCGACCACTACAGGGAAAACTGCATGGGGGGGACTACTGCTGGGGCCACTATATAAAGGGCACTGCATAGGGGAGGGACTACTACTGGGGGCACCATATAAAGGGCACTGCATAAGGGGATACTGCTACTGGGCGCACTGCATTGTGGGGACTGCTACTGGGGGCACTGCATAAGGGGGAACACTACGTGGGGCACTGCATTTGGTGGGGCCACTACTGGGGGTACTGAGTAAGGGGAACTAATTGGGAGCTGTATAAGGGGGACCACTACTGGGGATACTGTATAAGGGGCACTACTATGGGCCTGCATAAGAGGGACCACAACTGCATACTGGGGGTACTGTATAAGGGGTACTACTGGGGTTAAGGTGCATATGGATAGGAATGTTCAGCGTGAAAATAAAGGGGTGTGTCATGTTGACACGCCCCATTTTTAAGTGACCACGCCCATTTTTTGTGCGCGTGCCTCCACCGCGCGCACATCTCGGAATGTTAGGGGGGGGGGCTCCCTTTTCAAATTTGCCCTGGGCTCCAAATACCCTAGTTACGCCACTGTGCCCGGCTTACCTTCGATCGGTAAGCCGGGTGTTGGGCTCCCAGCGTAGGTAAAATGACAGGCGTCGGGATTTCGCCGCCTGTCATTTAACCCCTTACCGGGATTAGACAGTCGGGAAGCCGACGGTCGGGATTTCGTCCATCGGCTTCCCAACTGCTTCCTGGCTACAGTTACAATTCACTAAATGGTTATAGAACCTGCAGTATTCCTTCTTCTTCTCCTCCTTCTGCTGGGTCTGGTGGCTAGTGCTTGGGGTGGCTAATCAACTATGGTTTAATGAACCAGAACTGGTGCTGTGGAGATCCAGTTCCCACTTTTGGGAGTCTGCTTTCTCTCATTACAAGGGTTTCATGTTTTGGAGAGCTTATTTGTAGAGACTCTGCATACACAATCGTGCCTGTAGTCTTTATCAACCAGATGGAGGCAAAGTTTTTCAAAGAGGAACAGTAGGCAGCTTCTTTGGTACCTGGAGATAGCTGCTTGCTAGGAAGGAGTCTCTGCAGATGGTGTTTGGAGCAGGGTGAAGACATAATTTCTTTTATCGATTGCAAAGACTCGGCTTGGCACCCCCTCCCCCTTCCTTCCCAAGTAGATAGTAGCTATCCTTGGATTGCCAGATTACAACCATCAACATTGTAAAGACTGACATTTTGTAGGGTAAAGGCATAAGCTATTTTTAGTCCCATTACATTAAGGTACCAGCACCTGCTGCATTTTTTTCTGTGGTACTGGAGTATGTTTTAATTTAATTGGAGTATACAGGCTCAATGTCTCAAGACTCAAAGGTAAGTATCACTGTCTGTACAACACTGCCACATCCACTACAGAGCAATGATGTGACTACTATATAATGCAGAGAGCATCAGTGACCACCATACAATACATAAAGCATTGCAGTGACTGCCATATGATACATCGTATGCCATATGATGCCAAATGAAAACATCACATCAAGAGTGCCATATGAAAACATCACATCAAGAGTGTCAGTAATACAGAAAGTATCAGTGACCACTATATAATACAGAGAGCATAAGTGACTGCCATACAATATGTAGAGCAGTTGTGACCCCCATATAATACAGAGTATTTTTGATCGCCATGTCATTCTCTCATCAATAATTAACCCCACCACAAAAACTATTAACTACATGCCCCTTAAATGCCAATCAAACCACCCCCACATGGTCATGTATGGGATGCACATTACATCCCATACATGACCCTAAACTGCCAATCAGACCTATCCCATACCATCAGACCACATCAATATGCGCACCACAATCCTCCCCATTATATCAATATGTGGTAAGTGAAAACAGAGGACAATCTGGGTTTTTTATGCACAGTGATTTGGTGCAAAATTACACTTTAAAGACTGTTTACTGCACCTTTTTTCTGCTGCTATATGGGGCAGCGCCAAAGGTTGTGAAAATGTGTTTCCTTTTGTTTACTGTACCTGGTACACCTCCATCAGCCTGCAAAATGATACAGTATGAGCATCAGTTGGCATGCCCTGCTCTGTGTTTGTATCAACTCCTCTGAGTGGACACAGAAAGGTTCAGCACATCCTCTACAGCAGAGCTGTCACATTGTGCCGGATCCAGGTGCTTACTTACCAGATCCGGCAGCACTGGTCTCCAGCATTCCTAAGGTGGCAGCGGACGGGAGATCCCCAGCACCCATTGACATGACTCCTTCTGTCCAGCAGATACTGCAGGGCTTCTGGTGTCTTCCCTCCGGCAGCTGCTGTGTTCAGATGGCCACGGCACCCATAGGGGCACGTTCTCTAACCTGTAGAAGATTTAAAGCGACAGGAGCGTCAAACGTGACATCACATTTTGTGCCGGATTAGAATCCCCACATATAAAGGTAGTCCCTCTGTTCACTCCTGTACCAGAGTATAGGCTCCCAAACCTTTCTCCAGCGTCAGCCTTGTGCTATTACATTCTCCGTAATTGCTCTGTACTGTACTGTGCTGCGTACAAGTCTGCTGTGCTCCGTACAGTCTTTGCTCCATCCGTATTCCTGTTGACCGGCTCTGGGCAGTTGTCACTCCAAAGTCTACACGCCATTCAGCATACTACAGTTTCTGCTCCAGTGCATACCAGAAAGAAGCCAAGAATCGTCCGCACAGACGCATACCAGCTTATGCATACCAGCTCTGTAAAAAGCCTCTAGACTAGAGCTAGATAAGAAACTTCTTTTCAGGGGCACTCTTAAATTAGTTATTATTACATGGAATGATGAATATAATAAAATGTAACCTTTATTGTTATATACTAAAATAAAGGGGATATGGAGAGGTCGGGGGTGGTGTGAGGCTGGGGCTGACCCGCCAGGAACCCCCGGATTGGTCTTGGACTGATAAATGCACGCATCCCTGGGGGTCAGCACTCGTCGGCATGTATTAGCTCTAGAATTAACAATAAAGGTTACATTTTATTATATTCATAATTTCATGTAATAATTACTAATTTAAGAGTGCCCCTGAAAAGAAGTTTCTTATCTAGCTCTAGTCTAGAGGTTTTTTTTACTAAGAGTATGTTGCATACTTTATTCCAGGGAGCACCACCAACACATAAATTCATCCCTATTTAAGGATTATGGATATAAAAGTTGGTTTGAATTGGAGCAATTCATTGTGATTGATAAAAAACCTGTGCGGGATCAAAGTAACTGTTTACATACCAGCTCTGTACCTGGGAACCCAGACTGAGGGCTGTGACCTGCGTGTCGGCGCAGCTAACTCCAGACCTTTTTCCTGGGTCCCTGGTGAATATCACGGCACATTAGACTTCGCACCTCAGTTCAGTATCTCCTCCAGTCTCACGGTACGAGTTCACATCTACTATCTCTACGTGACTTGTGACAAGAGCACAGCATCATTACAGGGTCTGTTAAACTTCTGTTGTTGGTGGACAGTGTAGCACATGTCTAGCACACTTGGTGGTGGAGACAGTCTTGCAAGATGACAATTATCTTGGTAATTATTGGTCCCTTCCACCCCTCTGCTTCCCTCCCCCACCTCTCCCGTTCCTCTATTTTCATTCACTCCCCCCCACCTTGGTTCTACAACCCCACCACTAAGCCCTACTCCCTCCCTCCTCTCCCTGTCACCTCACCTCCATCCGCATCACACAAAACTTCATCCCTCCCCACCACCTGCAGTTTTCCTTCCTAGCTCAGGAGCCTGCGCAATCACTACACCCTACAACCCTGATAATCTCATTCACATCTCTCCCTCTAACGTTATCCCTTTATCCTGGTGCCCTCTGGAATGCCAGATCTGTCTGTAATAAACTGGTCCCTACCCATGACCTTTTCATCTCCAACTCCCTGAATCTTCTAGATATTACTGAAACCTGGGTTCCCCCCTCTGATACCTCTTGTCCCGCTGCTCTTTCCTTTGGGGGCCTCACATTCTCTCACAAACCCTGGTCCGGCATCGCCATAGTGGTGGTGTTGGGATCCTTTTATCTTCCGATTATTCCCACCAGCTCATTCCACTAGAACCATCCCTTTCTGTGTCTACATTCGAGGTTCATGCTATATGCCTCTTCCAAACTGTTCACCTTCGAGTAGCTGTCATTTATCATCCCCCTGGCCCTAGCTCCAAATTCCTTCACAACTTTGTTTCCTGGCTCCCCCTCTTCCTCTCTTCAGTTCTTTCCTCCATCATCTTAGGTGATACAGTATATCCCTATTGATATCCCCACAGAATCTTCTGCCCCTAAACTCCTTACCCTCACATCATTATTTGGTCTCTCACAATGGACCTCCTCATCCTCTCATGTGAGTGGGCACTCTCTTGATTTGGCCTTGTTGTGATATTTCTAATTACATTATTTCCCCTCTCCGACTCTCTAACCATCACCTTCTCTCTTTTCTCTTATCCCTCGCTCCTTTCTCCAGCTCTGCCTCCCAAGGCTACCATCACTAAGTGTAACATTGAGGCTATCAACACTGTATCCTGTTCTATTGTCTCACTCAAGCAAGCCATTTCCCTATACAATGCCTCCCTTACTTCTGTTCTTGACTCTGTTGCTACAGCGATCACTACTCACCCTCACAGATCCATGCCTCACCCCTGGCACTCCAAATGCACCAGATACCTGCAAAAGTGTTCACGAACTGCCGAGCAACAGTGGAGGAAATTTGTGCGTCCATTTCAATTTTATGCTCTCAACTTACTGTGTTGCCCTCTCCATCTCTAAAAAGTCATATTTTAAGAACCTCATTTCCTCCCAGTCCTCAAACCTCCATTGTCTCTTCAGCACTTTCAACTCCCTCCTCTCCCCTCCCCACCTCGTCCACCCTCCATACTCTGTACCCTTGATTTTGCCACCCACTTCACATCTAAATTTGACTCCATACATGAGGACATCACATTCCACCAGACCCTCACCACCCCATCCCTGCCTTTCCCAGCCTATCTTTCCCCATCCATCATGCCAACTCTGACTTCTTTCTCCCCTGTGTTTGGAGATGCAGTCATGACTCTTATCTGTCCCCCCCCCCCACCTTACACCTCCCCTCTTGACACTACCTCCCACCTCTTCAATTTTTCCCTCTTTAGGCACTGTCCCCTCTGCATTCAAGCATGCTCTTGTCTTCCCCATGCTTAAAAAACCCACCATTGATCCTAACACTCTCTCCAACTACAGACCCATCTCTCTCCTCCCCTTTGTCTCCAAACTCCTTGAGCGTATTGTCTACAACTACCTTACCACCTTTCTTTCCTCCCACTCCCTGCTTGACCCATTTCAGTCTGGCTTCCATCCTCTCCCATTTCAGTCTGGCTTTCAAGACCCACTTCTTCACCAATGCCTTCCTGCTCTCATCCCAACCCACTGCCCCAAGCTCAAACTCTACGCCATTAGTGACACCCCTGTTTGTTTGCCCTCCCCTTTAGAATGTAGGCTCTCATGAGCAGGGCCCTCTTCTCTCATGTGATTTTCCTTCCCTTACTTATACTATCATAATCTCCATACTCCCTACAAAGGCATCTAATCATTGGGTTCTACCTTCCTCCTGCTTAGTTGAGATGCAGCAATGTTTTTAAACCATGTACTTGTCATGTATTGTCTTATACTATAAGTGACTGTTTTTGCTCATTTGTTTATGTACTTTGTTAGGTGTTGTGGAACCCTTGTGGCACCATATAAATCAAGCATAATAATAATAATTACATAATCTAGCAAGACCAATAGGCTAAGGGCCTATTTATCAAATAAAATTTTCGGTATATCCGCAAATACCAAGCAAATATTAAGTATCACTCTAATTTCCCAATGAGAGACTGCAGCAGATATCTCCATTATCTGCCGGGGGCCCTCAATCCAGGGCCGTAGTTAGGGTAGTGCGACCGGTGCCATCGCACAGGGCACCACAGGTCAGGGGGTGCTGTTTGGCATTTCAAATTTCTGTTTATTATCATTCTTGCTTGTAGCTTCCTCTTATTTCATCCCCAGCATCTCCTGGCCTCTCCTATCTCTTCCCTGGCCCTTCCCCATAAAGCCATGGCCCTTTTTTGGGTCAATCCCTCAACAGCCACATCTCACATAAGTTTCTATGGAGTCTGTGAATCTGTCAGATTTATCAAGTTACAGAATGCAAAGCATGCCAGATCTCGGTCACGGCAGCCAAGTCCGTTGTAACCTATGGACTACTACACTCAGGAGACTTTTTCAGGAGAGGATCTCTCCCCTCTGCTGCCCGTTCTCCCATGCGCAGACCAACTTTTCGAAATAGAAAGTAAATTGATTGCGGTTTCCCAGCGACTCAGTAATAATACATTTAAGCGAATAAGGACTCCTTATTGTGGCGATCAAAAATTCTTATTAAAATCCTTGTTACGGAAGGGTTGGCTGCATCATTTAATAAATATGCCCCTCAGAGCTCTGCGTCCAGGAAACACACAGTGGAAGCGAAGCCTATGCAGTCAAAATGCTATGGGGCTGGTGGATCACTCTGATTGACCCTCTCTGGACAGAGCTGTATGACCGGGCGTTTTTGAGTAGAGCACATTCTATAATGCGTTAGCTTCCCTGCTGACACCTCCTCCTCGCAGGCCAATAAATAAACAAACTGATAAATCAGTTTCCACATGATATTAATAACTAACCTATTCAGCAAAGTCTGAGATATCTCCTGCGTTAAGCAAACTTAATGCAGCAGACCAGAGGGCCTGATTCAGAGCCGGACGCTATTGCGCTCGCTCGTTCAGAAAAAGGGGCCGGCTATTTAAATTGAGCGCTCGCTCTTTGCAGTCTGTTGACGCCTCTATGTCTGAGTGAGCGAACGAAACATGCGCTCGCTATTTTGTAAAGACGCCCCCTGGCCGCTCGCATCCTACGTCATCTCCGCTATTTATTTGATTAATCGAGTACATCGAAAAGCATCTGAACTGCTCGCAGGGCTTGTGGTAGGATTTTCCTACCGCAATCATGCGAACAGTTCAGGCTAAAAAACAACCAAGTGATGTGGTCGATGACGCTGCTTTGTCAATTATGCACGCCCTTAAAACGCCCATTTTGACCTTTTGGCACGCCAGCGTTCGGATCACCACTCCCCGTTTTCAAGCACCTTCCCCTGTTACCACCCAGAAACGCCTCATCCTGTCACTCAAATTAGCAGGCACTCGCTATTTTGTGAGCGCTCGATTTCCGACCGCAATGACTGGTTGGCGCATGCGCATTACGACCCATACACATGCGCAGATGTGCGAACATCGCTCGGAGCAAACAAGCGGCCGCTTAAGAGCGGCTCTGAATCAGGCCCAGCGTCCCCATTTTTTTTCAATGGGCCTCCAGTTTGGCCTAATTTACAAAGTTCTAAAAAGCTTAGCTTGGCCCCTCTTCAGATGACATTAGATACAGTAGCATTTGGATCACTCTCTGGCATGCAGCTGGACTGTACCGATGAACTGACAAGTCTCATACACGGTCAAATTTTGTTAAAGATATGAATGATAACGATTGTAAAAATTGTTCAATCGTTCATATCGTTGACATGTTGGGCAGCATCGACCAACGATGCGCGTGCCCGCATGTCAGATAACGATATCTGACATCAACTGTGTTTGCAGTAAGATTTGGAAGATTTCATTCATTTTAAATAATGTCAGAAATCGTTCCATTGTTCATAAAATCGTTCAAATCGTTGATGAAATCGTTCATCGTTATCGTTCAACGAAATCGCTGATCTGACAAATCTGACCATGTGTATGCACCATAACACCTCCAGACGCACTGTCCTGGCAAGCAAAGTACGATAAGTAGCTCAGATAAACTCTGGGCTATGAGCTGCAAGGTCAGGCGTTATTTATGAAGTTAGAAACCCAATAAATTATAATTAGGACCCTTGGGAACAAATATGAAACTGGTGCAGAAGAAACTGAAATAAAAAATGTGTTGTAACTCCTGGCAACTATTTTCTGTTATACAGTTAAGCATAAAAGCCCTCATTGATTGATTGATTGATTGATTGAGATTGCCATAGTTTACAGCATATTTTGCACTGTACTGTAAAATAGTTATCATAAATGCCCTCCTGCAGTGCTATTGTTGGATTTCAGTAAGAACCAGGCTATAATGACATTTCCCATGAGACGAGAAATAAATATATATATATATATATATATATATATATATATATATATATATATATATATATATATATATATATATATATATATATATAGTTGTTTTCATCATTAAGCACATGAAGTTGTACTTTTTTCAATGATGTTAGTATGTCTGTCATGCCACTAAACCTTTTTCCCAGAAGCACCTGCCTCAGTTTCCTTCATTTATAGGTACATCCCTGAGACCCTGACTATTGCAGGCACTGGGACGGTAGCAGCCAGCAGGGCACTGAGCAGCATAATGCAGCACCATGCCTGGGATAACCTTACTGATGCTACCAGTCACTGAATGCCTGCAGTGATCAGACCAGTGCCGCACAGACGCATTGTGCACCAGCTAAGTGACATCAGCGGTCTCCTGTAAGGGGCTCTGATGATCAGGCTGCTTGGCAGTGACACCAGTAAGGAGGTGGGAGTCGGCTCCCGTGTCTCCTCCATCCACCTGCTCCATCGTCACCCCCTCTGCCTGGAATCCTCTGCTCTCTGGCACACAAGGGGGCTTGTCCTGCTGGCTGCTGGAAAGCAGCGCTCCGCCTGGTCACAACTTCTCTCCCTTATCTGCTGTGTGACAGCAGCGGGCAGCAGCGAGGCTCGGGGGGTGCAGTTGTCCAAGTGACCTTGCACAGGGCTCAGCCGGTGTAGGAAGGAGGGGGAGCACCGACCCGTTCTTGTCTCTCCACACCCAGCATAGAGTCTGCAGCATGCCTGCAGCATGGGCTGCGCTGATCTGTTTCTCCTGCCTCAGCTTCATTGCTGTCACTGGCTTTAATCTGGATGTGACACACACGTTGATCAAGGATGGGGACAAAGAGAGTTTATTTGGATTCTCCGTCGCCCTTCACAAGCAGCTCAGCCCGGAGCCCATGAGCTGGTGAGTACATGATCACCTGTCTTCTGCCACACACTAAACTTCTCAGACTAGATACACAGTTAGGGTTAGATGCATTCTTTTTTATTTGGCTATTGTCTATGTGAGTGGCAATCCTATACACAGGAGACTCAACACAGCCCTGGTACTTGCCTGTCTCTGTGATACATATACAGGATGTATGAACACATTTATATTTAATGTATTTACTTCAGTCAAGTAACCTATGTTTAGAAAATTCTATTTTTAAAAAAATCAGGATATACCATGTTATCACCACCAAAAACTTACATTGGACACCTTACTCCCCACCTACCCTCCTCTGGTGTGTTGCAGTCACAGTGTTTAAGTCACATGTATCAACTTAATTTCATACATGTAGTTTTTCATTAACAAAAAGGACCACTAACTTATTATAAGGGAACAGAATGTTGGCATGTCTCTCAGGAAACCAGTAATTGTTTCGTTTTTGAAAGACTGTGATCTGGGAGTAGTGATCCAACTGATGAACGTCCAGTTTTTGATGTGTATATGTATTGGTCTATGTGACTGATGGAGGATATTGTACAATAAATACATTCAAGTGGGAAGAATATCTCTGAAAATAATATAAATTTACAGCAGAAAAATATAAATCCGGTTTCCTTTATTTCAGGTCTGATGAAGTAGTTTTGAAATATTTTGACCACACTAAAAACTCCTCTCACCCTGTATGTTGTTCTTACAGCCATTGTGTTTTTCTACTGCAAGGGTTCTTATTTTTTGTCTGTGATCTAGATTATGTTCATTTAGCGGTTTTGAGCCCAAAAAACAAAAGCACTTTTATTCACTACATTTAGTTGCGACGTACAATTAAGTGTATAATTTCTAGTAAATATTGTAAAATAAATATTTGACATGATTAAATTAGATTACACAGAGTATGTCAGCCTGTATGTACTGTAAAACACATCACACTCAGTGGCATTAAAAGGGGCCCTGGTAATCCATAATAAAGATAAAACTTGCCGGGGTACTGGCGTATATATTATCACATGGGGGCAACTATTTTATTTTTTGCAAGGGCACCGGTAACTGTAAAAATGTATCTTATGTGTCATTCCTCAGCAGTTACTGCATATGTCAAGATTTAAGTCAGTCCCAGGGAGAGCTTCAAGAGAGTGATGAGGGCTCCTTTACACTAAGGAACTAAGGGGTCTAGTTACTAAGCAGTGTTATTAGTCAGAGTGAAAAGTGGTAAGTCTGTGATAAGGTGCCAGCCAATCAGCTCCCAACTGCCATCTCACAGGCTGTGTTTGAAAAATGACAGTTGGGAGCTGATTGGCTGGCACCTTATCACTTTTCATTCTGTCTCATAACACTGATTAGTAACTAGACCCCTAAATCAAGAGATCATACAAATCCAGCTTCATTGTCCCAGTTCTTGTCCTTCTTGTCCTAATGGTCCTACTCCAAGACTTAGCAGAGGAGATAACAGTAGATTACTCCAGGGCTGTCAGGATAGGCACATAGCCCTTATGGCATGCCTAGCAATAAGGGTGCCCAATAGTGGTCTTCCCCTGGGAAAGCTAAATGTAAATGAAATGTGACAAATTAGCACAATCCTAATGTGGTATTAGTTGATAAAATTTAGCTGCTCCAACCTCCTAACAGTAACACAGACTAAATTACCAAAACACATGTAAGCAGCATTAGATCACACTTTATTATAGGTGGAGATGAGAGAAAGTTCCTGTATCTCAAAATACTGGCACAGTGTGTGGCACCATCTGAGTATTTTTGTTCTCAGAATACCATTGTATGTAGTGGACTAGTGAAAGCCAGCAAAGACATACTGGGGTCTTAGGACATGCCAAGCTTGCCATTGTAAGCATTCTAAATGAATGGATGGTCCTGATCTTATAGACAAAAGTGGGATGGATTCCGTACAAGATACTTTTCCTGTGCTCTAGTCAGCCAAGATGGCCTGTATCGAGCATCAGAGGTGTATACGGTGTATACATGTGTTATTATAACCAACTAATATCAAAAACATATACTCACTATTTATGTTATAAAATGCAGGAGTTGGTGGGGCTCCCTAGACTCAGATATATAAGATATATCGGCACAGAAAAGAAGACTCTTGCTTAGTGGCACTCTTATCAATGAAGTGAAATTATGTTTTTAGTTCAAACTTAACATTTATTATTTATATCAAATAAAAAAAGGGCGGGAAAAGAAATATATCAAGAGAAGGGTATAATCTTGTAGTTGTATAAAATCCGTATAGTAAATTTGTAGCTGTTAATCTGTGTTTAGTTTGACACACGTCACAAATATTTGTAGACATTGATTGATAACGATGTGTACTTTAAAGTTATACAATAGATCATTTTTCAGGAGCAATATCCTATCTCATATATTTTTCAAGACAAATGTATATTCTGTGTTTTACATGTATTTGGGACCTTAATGCAGTGGCGGATATAAGGGTCATGCCGCCTCTAGGCACAATATTATTGGAGCAGCTGCTGATGCTTTTTTATGTAGCAGTACCAGCGGGGAGATGGCAGAAGTCACAGACAGCAATTTGTATGTGCGGAGAGGTTAGGGCTACCTGCTAGATCCCAGAGGCTTCAGCTTTGGGAACAGTCGGCCCTGGCCGTCATGACAGCGGTGGAGCCAGAGCCGGCTGTGTTTATTCAGTGCTATCTGCCCCTGCTACTGGGCAGTTCTGCGTAACTACAGCCTCCCGGTCAAAGGAAATTGAGTCAATGGGAATCCCTCTCAGGAAGCTAGAGTCTTCTTTTCTGTCCCCATATGTGAGTCCTGAGCGTCACAGCTGCCTTGTTGATTGGGATGATCTGTGAACCCCAGATACATTGGTACCTTAGGGGGAGATTTAATAAAGCTTGGAGAGAGATAAAATTGTGAGAGATAAAGCACCATCCAATCAGCTCCTAGCTGTATTTGAAAAATGACAGTTAGGAGCTGATTGGTTGGTGCTTAAGTATCGGAAGAAAGTGCCTGTTGCCGTTCAGAGTCATAGATGAAGTGAATCCATTATATGTAGTCCCTTTGTTATCTATTAAGGCTGGATAAACTAGTGTTGTCTACAATTGTGTGATTGGCAGATGCTGCCAGAATAAATACTATATTTACTTGGGTTTTGTCTGAACTGTGATTCCTTAATTGCACAGATGTCCCTTATACTGTATTTGCAGTCCACAGCAATGGGTCAAGCCAGTCTGGGTGGCCTCAGTAATATACTGAAGGGACATCAGCTAAGTAAAGACCTGGAACAGCCTCTCTCCCTGGGTATCATCACACTTCCTTACACAGCACTATTGTGGAATGAATAACATTCACTAGTTTCATAGTGGAATGCATAACATAACCATTGAAGGCAAAGCACGCTTCGATATCAGAGTCAATGTGTACGACTATCTTGCTCTTACAAGACATGGCATGCGGACATTATCTTTGTATGCACATTGTTCTTAAATAATAACTTATCATCAGAACAAAGTGCAGTATGCCTGAACTGTTTCTTATTTATATGAGTGAAGATGTTGCGGAGTCTCACACAAGTTGACTGTTACAGTGTAATTGACCGTCTCACGTTGGTGCACTGTATCAGCAGCAATCTTTAAGTTGCGCTTTTACTTTGTTATATGCACTGTGTTTGTAAATTTGCATAATTCTGAATTTATAATGTATGAATAGAGCTGGGATGATGATAACTGATTCATTCTGCTGTGTGATTGTGTTGGGGATTGTCTGGAAACCTTTAATGCCAATTCAGCCTGAAATATATGCAACAAAAGTAATGGCTAAATGCAGAATGCAATGACTTTTCCATTACAATAGTTGTGCAATTGTTATGTAATTCTACAGTATTCCTACCTATGAGAGGTATTTAAAGAGTAACTCCACTTCATTCTTCATGAACTACAGAACCTTGTCTTGGGGCCTGAGGAACGCATGAATTGGGGACAGTGTATATAGGAAAATGTGTGTAATCACATAGGAGTCCCAATGTTAGGAGCGTATAACATAAAATGATTAGTTTCATGAAAACATGGTGACAAGTTAGCACAATCCTAATGTAGTATTTAGTTCATAAAATGTAGATCCTCCTCCTACAGTAACACAGACTAAATTACTAAATTACCAAAACAGATGTAAGTGGCATAAGAACACACTTTATTACAGTAAGTTAACATAACACAGGCTACCTTCTAAAAGCCTAGTGGACATGATCCACCCATACTGCTTTACCAAGGTGGGAAGCTGTGTCCCATGTGGTACTGCCCTTGCCTGTCCCTCACTCTGGTCTGCCTGTGGCACTCAATTCATTCAACCAGTGCCTGCAACCACCCAAAATGGTCACATGACATCCTCTTGCATAGTGTAGAGTGTTACACTTATACCTAAAAAACATTTCCTGCTCTAATAATCTCATCCACAGTGACCCCTAGATATTCTTTATGCAAGGTGTCAGGTCTTCAGGTCTTCAGGGCTGAGTAGGTGTAATAACAAGGAGACATTCATATGACAGTTTGGAATGATTTGGTTTTTTAAACCACATATCTCACTCTTTCCCCACCTATGCCTCAGTCTTCTGTTGGCATCTTGCTTTATACAGCTGGCATACTCTCCTGTTTCACCAGCAGTGGCAGCACACCCTGTACACAGCTGCAATGCAAACAGTAATTTTACACATTAGAGCTTTTCATGCCAATGCCAGTACTAGCTTCATATACTTCATTTTACATGGACAGAATTAGCTATAATCCCAGACATTTCCTAAACAGATCAGAATTAACTTAAATAACATTAGCGTAACTACCAGCTGTCCCTATTTCCAAGGACAGCCTGACGTTTTGGAGGTTTGGCCATTTTGATGCCTGACAATATTAATACGTCTCCAGCACTGACCAACTGTAGTTTCTTGTCCTGCATGCTTTGCAGGCTTAGTTTTTATGAATGTAAGTATGTTAACAGCTAATGGAATTGTATTATAATATTTATCAGTCCGGCAATGTCATTAGAATAACCTAGTAAGCAGCAAAATTTGCCATAAGATTAATTCCGGGTGTCGACATCTGACACTGCATTCGACTCTGGGGGGCTAGGGGGCTAGGGGGCTAATGCATTGTTCAATGCATGTCTGCCGTAGTTGCTTCCGCATTGCGTACATAGAACTAAATGAGTATATTCACCCATACAGAAGTGTCCTAGCATCAATACACTGTATTATTATTATTATTATTATTATTATTATTATTATTATTATTATTATTATTATTATCATTTATTTATATGGCGCCACAAGTGTTCTGCAGCACCTTACAAAGTACATAAACAAATAGGTTGAGATTACAGTGATTTATAGTACATTACAATACAATACAGGTATGGATAATATACATTGCTACATTCACGTTATAACACCCAGATAAGCAACAATGCAAAGCAACCAAGTGTTAGGTGCCCTGGTAGAGAGTAAGAAGTAGATGAAAGTAGAATAAGGAGAAGCACAAGAGGGTAGAGGACCCTGTTCATAAGAGCTTACATTCTAAGCTGTATGGTGCAAGACGCCTGGTGCGACTGAGCCGCTCTGAGCAGTGTAGTGTGCTGTCTTTTTCTTAAAATGTTGTGTCTTACATCGGAACTTGGTGTGAGAAAGAACCACGGGGGCGCTGCATCGGTGCACTTCTTACACAGACTCAGACTCAGTCGCTCACAGAAGTACAAATGTCGCACATCAGATTGATCAGTGTAATCTATCAGAGCAGGTTTGTGACTCCCAGTTGTGTTATTTATGTGAATAAGACAGACATTCTGAGCAAGAAAGAAGCCGGCACGGCCGTTTTATCAAAGACCTGAAGCACCGAAGTTGTATGCATACTGTGACCGGACCTCCCCTATACCTACACTTGAATTCATATCAGTACACACTTGCACCAGCCCTATCCCGAGTATGAAGCTCTGTCTGAAAACAGGCATATTTGTAAACACACCGCACATAGGCCCTGATTCAGAGCTGGACGCTCTGACAGAGCGCTCGCTCTGAATCAGGGCCGTCCCTCCTCCTTTTTGGAGCACCCACAGCTGTGCGAGCGGCCAAAATGATGGTCGCGATGCGGTAGGGTCTCGCTGCCACAAGCCCTGGAGTGCTTTTGGCTCTATCAGAGCCAAAAGCACTCCCACTGACATCACTAGTGATGTGAGTGGGGCCGGCCCCAGATGGTAGGCGTTCCCATGGGAACGCCTCCGTCTGGGCAGCCACGCCCCCGGCACACCCACCAAAGGGGGCGTGCTGTCACTCACCATCGACAGCACGCCCCCTTTGGTGCGAGATACATAACGACGGCTTGGCCGTCGTTATTCGGGTCTCGCGCATGCGCACGACGGAGCCGCCTCCGTCATGCGTATGTGCACTTGGGCAACATCGACCCGCTTGCGAGCGCTCAGTGCTCGCGAGCGGGTCTGAATCAGGCCCATAGTGCACAAACACACCGGGTACACTCGCAAAACCGACTTCCATTCAGCTCTGCATCTACTCCAAGCAGAGTAAAGGAAGCACATTTTCGGACTGATTCTGAGTTGTATGCAGTTGCGTTTGTCCTTGCGTCATTTGCCGCAGTCTTTATGCTAATGTCACTACAAAGCCCTTCCCTGGTGCACATCCATGCCTCCGAATGTGCAAGGGCTGAGACGCCCGCGGTCAGTGTCTATGGATGCTGCATTACCGTCATGTGCATGTTTAGATAACCAGCTGTACGGCAGGTGCAAATTCTCCTTCTGAGCTTGGCCTCCCATGTGAGTGGCTGTTCGTCTCTATTACAGCCGCTCTCAGGGACATGCCTGTGACACACCCATAAGATGCAAATCTCCGTGTGCTTTTTCAGCCACTCCCATTACCTCCCAGTCCTGTCCGTGAACTTCCCTTACATTATTCTCCTACATTGCGTCTAAATTTGTTTTGCAGCTCCATAGGAATAAAACTGTTATACATGTACAGTGCACCTTAGACACATGCACAGACTAAAGAGACCGCTCTACTGTGACAGACATCACTGCTGTATCCCACTCAGAGCCAAGTTCTTTATGTCAGAGTGTTGTGGGTCATTCACAGTTACCACTATAGATGAGAGATAAAGGCTATCTGAGAGCTCCATGTCCATGCATCATTGGCAAGTTATTTCTCATTCAGTTTCCAGTGTAGAGATTGTTTAGGTGTGACTCCACATTGACTAACGAAGGCCCTGATCACTCCTTTCATGTGGATGTTGCAATAACCCTGTTGCACCCATGTTGCAAATTTTAGGATTGTACCCATAGAAATTAGTACCATGATACATTTACATGGGGTATGCTGCTTATAAAGTGGGACATAGCATGCCAGTGATGTCAGGATATTTAAAGTAAATTTAGTTTTGTTTTAGTTTAACATTTTTAAACTAAACTTTATTGGTCGTCTTCTTTAAGTTCTCTGTAAACATTTAGCTGCCAGCTATTCAGTGTAGTGCAGAGTGAGGACTGTTTTACATTGTTGCTTAGAATATGACCAGGAAAAACATACGAGAGAGCGGAACATGGTGTTTCTCATACTACTGCATCTTCAGTGTGCTCACTGCCAGATCCTTCATGCACCTGCAAGTTACAAGCAGTACATGTGTGAGAGTAATTGGGAATCATATTTATGAATATAAGTTCCACCTAAATGAGACAAGTTTAGTAACTTCTTAGAATGGAAACATATGAAGGTTCTAATTTGTTTGCAAAACTGTCAGTTTCAGCATTTTGCAGCCGGTCACCCTCTAAAGTAAAATGTCACCTTGTTTGATGCATAAATGTTAACTTCATATGGAGGTGAGTCTGTTGGTGGACCCTATTCATTCCACCATCTAACTTTCAGACTGTGAAATCCTACTTGCCCCCAATCCCCCACATCATGGTCACATTGCAGCTCAGTGTTCACTTACACAATCATACGATTGAATGGGTCATTGTTTTTAATAAAATAAGATAATCTCCTGAAATACTCTGTGTCACTGTGAAGTTTGATGACATTATCGGCCCACGTTCTTCAGAACTGGGAACACAGACAAACTAGAGATGACGAATGGTAACAAAAAGGTGCCCTGATCAGATCTTTAAACCCGTACAGAAAAGTAAGAAAGCATGCAGTGTTCTCCCCAGGCTGTTTTCAGTGGGCGCATCGCCGGGCAGAAACAGCCTGCCACCCGGCACTTTTCCCCGCTGACCCCCGCCGACCCCTGCTGTGGAATGCTGGCCTCTGAAGTGACCGGAGGCTAAAGAAGCCTCCGATCGCTTCTGAGGCCAGCGTTCCCAGTGTTGCACTGCGTGGGTGACGTAATGATGTCACCCGCGAAGTGAGGAGCCTGCCCCATGCGCCTGCTGGATCTAGTTAGATCCAGTCAGCGCGAGGCAGCTGCAGCGGGAGTGGCGAGCTTGCGAGCGGCTAACAAGTAAAGGTAAGAGCTGGGCTGGGGCTGGGGCCAGGACCAGTCTGGGGGCACTATTTAAGTCTGGGGGCACTGCATAAGGGACACTATTAAACCTGGGGGCACTGCATAAGGGACACTATTAAACCTGGGGGCACTGCATAAGGGGCCAGCCTGGGGGCACTGCATAAGGGGCCAGCCTGGGGGCACTGCATAAGGGGCCAGCCTGGGGGGCACTATTTAAGCCAGGGGCACTACATAAGGGACCAGTCTGGGGGCACTACATAGGGGCACTACTTCAGCCTGGGGGCAATGCATAAGGGCAAAGTTAAACTACAGGGGGCAATGCATGAAGGGGAAAACTACTGGGGGCACTGTATAATGGGCACTTTTGACTGAGAGCCAGTGGGGAAGCAGCCTGAGACCTGTCGGGCTGGATTGGTAAGGGAGATACCCCTTATCCCGGCGCATGCATAATTGCGAAGGCCCCCACCCGGCTACTTTTGGATGCCACCCGGCTGGAAAAAATTTCTGGGGAGAACACTGGCATGGCTGTATCAGAAATGTTTTTATAATATTACATTTGCCCACACTGTTCTATGTGAGCTACAGTACATTATCAGACAAGAACCAACTGAATGTTGAAAAGAAACTCTTTATACACAGATCTATTTTCGAATATGATAATGCCTTGACTGTAAAATGTATCTGTGTCTTTAAAGGAAAGTGTTTTCTACATACTTTTCTGATTGCAGTAACAGAATTATGGATTTATCCTATCAAAAATAGCACAATGAAATGCTGAGCTAATAGAGATTACTAGTGTTACCGGCGAGGGCAATTATCCTAGTAGATATATAGATTATAAACCATAGATGTGTCGGTATATTGTTACAATACGTGACATAGCAACAGCAGCAGTAGCCATCACATGGAGCACTGGGATAGCCTGGGACAGTTGTCACAGATGTACGCTACACATGCTAGGAGCTGGCTGCTTCTTTCTGGACATCTCAGCACTTTACCCACGAAAGGGCCGCACATCCATATAACCGTGGGACCAAAATTTATATTTTGTACAGGGTCTATGGACTTTAGCCTTGCCACTGTTCATAATCATATGTTCCTAGTGAAGGCTATTTTTTTCTTGAAAAACATTGAGTTTGTTTCATCTGTGCATCTATTGCAGTCATAATGCTTCCTGGCACACTTCAAGCTCATGATCTCTAGTACAGCAGCTTTCTGATGCACTGATTTATCATCATCCCAGAACCTATTAGTTGTCAAACTGTGACTCATGTACAGTATGTGCTCCTGAATTATCTATTACTGTACGGTATATGCTGGATGGGAAACAAAGGGTAAGATCAGAAGATGTAAACCATTTTTAATCTTAATATTAAAGACTCCTGATGATGAATATGAATTTCTGTAAATGAACTAAGTGCCAAATTTAGTTACTGGAGCAGATAGTATTTTCCATTAATATTACTCATGGTGACGTGAGTGAAACTGGATGTACCACTCGCTGACTTCACAATACCTTTTAGTCTAACAATATAAATATTGTTAGTGGAAATGGGACTCAAAATAGGTCAGTGCACTGACTGTGTTACTATGTCTGTAGCAGCGACACTGTGTGTTGTTGTCCAGCTGTCTTACGGTGCATACACACGAGTTGATATCTTTGAACGATAAATGATAACAATATCATTGAACGATATATCGTTCATATCGTTCCGTGTGTTTGCAATGAACGGCCTACAATGTGTTTGCAATGGACGACCTACAATACTTTCAAGTCTGGTGAGTGCATCCCTTACTTCTATGAATATATATATATATATATATATATATATTGTGACACAGTCAGGTTAGGGGGGTCCCTCTCCTGGGTAGAAGGACTCCTTTCTTACACACACCCACAGCAGCAGGGAAACAGCACACCAGTCTGGATGCAAGTACAAGCTGGTCGGCGCCAGTCTTTATTGTACAATGTCAGAAATAACATAAAGAAACATAAACATAAATCCTAGCCTTGTCGGGGCACTAACTTCACAGGTAGTTCCCTCACTACCAGAACCTGGCAGGGCCTAATGCCCTCACCAGCAACCAAGGCACAGCTCAACACTCACAGTTAGGTTTTCAAGTGTCTCTGAGCAAACTCCCTGTCTGCTCTCCCAGGTGAGACAATCAGCCCTCAACACACTAGGCTTATATTGGCCACTCTCAGGTGGAAACCTTAACAAGCCTGTTACCAGGCTGCAAGATCCAAAACCTGGAGTGGCCGTGGGTGGAGCCCTCCCTCTCCTCTCACCCACAACCCCCAGGTCCCAAACCGGCTTTTCAAAAAGCCGAAACTCAAGCCTGCTACACTGCAGACTTTCTCCTGGGGGTTTAAAACACATAAGACAGGAATCTGGGACAAATGTACCTGCCACAGACCACTTTACCAATGATCCTATCACATATCCCCCCCCTTTGTTTCGACCTGTGGGGCGGAACAACTGAAGCCCCCAAACAATGAATGCGTGACAACGCGTCAGCATTGGCCAGCTGGCTTCCTGGCCTGTGTTCCACTGAAAATTTAAAAGTTTGTAACGCCAAGAACCATCTCGTAATTCTCGCATTACTGTCCTTATTTTCGGACATCCACTTCAAATGGGCATGGTCAGTGATCAATTTGAACTTTCTTCCAACCAAGTAGTACCTGAAGGCCTCTAATGCCCACTTTATGGCCAACGCCTCCTTCTCCACTGTGGCATAGTTTCTCTCATGTACATTCAACTTTCTACTTAGATAGAAAATAGGGTGTTCCTCACCCTCCTTGTTCTGGGACAGGACCGCTCCTATACCTACTTCTGATGCATCGGTTTGTACTATGAATTCTCTTTCAAAATTAGGAGTCATCAGGACTGGTTGGGAACACAACGCTACTTTCAACTCCTGAAAAGCTTTCTCCGCCTCAGGACTCCATTCTACCATGACTTTTTGTTTGCCTTTGGTCAGGTCAGTCAATGGGACTGCCATGGTGGCAAAGTTGGGTATAAACCTCCTGTAGTACCCCGTAATTCCCAAGAAGGCTCTCACCTGCTTCTTATTCAGAGGCCGTGGCCAGTTTTGTATGGCATCAACTTTATTGAGCTGAGGCTTTATCAGGCCTCTGCCAATGGTGTATCCCAGATATTTTACTTCCTCCATGCCTAGACAACACTTTTTTGGGTTGGCTGTCAAACCTGCCTTATAGATGGAGTCCAAAACTGCTTGTACCCTGGGTAAGTGAGACTGCCATTCAGGACTATGAATGACCACGTCATCCAGATAAGCAGCCGCATACCGTCTATGGGGCCTTAGAATCCTGTCCATCATTCTTTGGAAGGTAGCAGGTGCCCCATGTAGCCAGAAGGGCAACATCTTGTACTGAAACAAGCCCTCTGGCGCTGAAAAAGCTGTCTTTTGTTTGGCGCTCTCGGTTAACGGTACTTGCCAATACCCTTTGGTTAGGTCAAGAGTGGTTAAATACCTTGCCGTCCCTAGTCTCTCAATCAATTCATCCACTCTTGGCATCGGGTAGGCATCGAATTTTGAAACACTGTTCAACTTTCGGAAGTCATTGCAGAAACGCACACTCCCGTCGGGCTTTGGAATCAACACAATGGGACTTGACCATTCACTATGTGATTCTTCAATAACCCCTAACTCTAGCATATTTTTAATTTCTTTCGACACCGATTCTCTTTGTGCTTCTGGTAACCTATAGGGCTTTAGATTAACTTTAACCCCTGGGTCAGTGATGATATCATGTTTAATGACCGAGGTTTTCCCAGGTACGTCAGAGAACAGCACCCTATTTCTGATCAGAAACTCCTTGACCTCTTGTTGTTGAATTGCCGACAGGGTTTTTGCCACTGTCACTTCGGGAACTAAGGGCCCTGGATTTACTGGAGGGGCTCGGACGGCCGACAGTGCCGTTCTATCTTTCCAGGGCTTTAACAGATTTATATGGTATATCTGTTCCGGCTTTCTTTTCCCCGGCTGGTAAACTTTGTAATTGACCTGCCCCACTCTTTCTAAGATTTCAAAGGGCCCTTGCCATTTAGCCAAAAGTTTATTTTCCACAGTGGGAACCAATACTAACACTCTGTCCCCAGGAGCAAAGCTGCGTAACCGAGCATTGCGGTTGTATACCCTCTGCTGTGCCTGTTGAGCCTGTTCCAGGTGCTCTCTCACTATCGGCACTACCGCAGCAATTCTCTCCTGCATTTGAGAAACTTACTCAATCACCGTTTTGTAAGGACTAGACTGCCCCTCCCATGTCTCTTTGGCAATGTCTAGTAACCCCCTTGGGTGTCTCCCATACAACAAGTCGAAGGGTGAAAACCCGGTGGAGGACTGGGGAACTTCTCTTATGGCCAACAATAAATACGGCAATAAGTAATCCCAATCCCTACCATCCTTGTCGACCAATTTCCTAAGCATGTGTTTTAACGTCTTGTTAAACCTCTCGACCAGCCCATCGGTTTGGGGGTGATAAACCGAAGTTCTTAACTGTTCAATTTTGAACAGGCGACATAACTCTTTCATGACTTTTGACATAAACGGTGTACCCTGGTCAGTTAGTATCTCCTTGGGTATACCCAGCCTGCTAAAGACATGAACTAGCTCTCTGGCAATGGTCTTGGTTGACGTATTGCGCAACGGGATCGCTTCCGGGTACCCGGTAGCGTAATCCATTATGACCAGAATATACTGGTGTCCCCTGGCAGACTTCATTAAGGGTCCAACCAAATCCATCGCTATTCTTTCAAACGGCACCTCTATAATAGGCAATGGAACTAGTGGACCCTTAAAATGTGGCCTGGGAGCATGATACTGACACTCAGGGCAGGATGCGCAAAAGTCAGACACCTCTTTATGAAGCCCGGGCCAGAAAAACCTCTGCATTATTCGCTCAGTGGTTTTCTCTACCCCTAGATGGCCTGCCGTTATATGACCATGGGCCAGATCCAACACTGTTCTTCTGTAGGCTTTGGGAACTATTAGTTGTTCCACAATATCTTCCCCCTTCTTAGTCACCTGATATAACAAATCCTGACACATTGCCATGTGGGGATAGGACAAAGGACTATCAGGGTCTACGGGTTTACCATCAACTACTTTTACATTCTCCCTGGCTTTTACCAAAGTAGGGTCATTTAACTGCTCCACGGCAAAGACCTCTCTTCTGACCTCTAAATCAGGCAGATTATCACCTGGCCCAACAACACTTCCCACCTCAATGGGAGGCACATCAGTTGGCGGGCCACCGTCACCTTCCGCATTCTCTAGTTCGCCAACCATAGTAGAAAAAGGGAATAACTCTGACTCAGAAGAAACTCCCTCCTCCACTACATCGACTACCTTCTCAAATGGATCGGGGTTGTTCACCTCTGGAACAAAACGGCTTTCCCACAACTTCCAGAAGTGAGCAAAGTCTCTCCCCAATATTGCATCGTACACCAGACCATGCACCAAACCCACAGAAACTATAGCAGAGCCACATGGTGTCTCGATGTTCACCTCGGCCGTAACATAATATCCAGTATCCCCATGTATGCAGGTCACACCAACAGTTTTCCCTGTATGCCGCAAGGGGTTCACCAGCTCAGCTTTTATAAGTGTCACCAAGCTACCAGAGTCTAACAGTGCCTCTACTCGGTTGCCATCTACAGTGAGTACACACATGTGCTTATCAGTCTCAGCCTGCCGGTCAGCCGTACAGGCTGTCTGTGCAAAGAAAGACCCCCTGCGGTAGACATGAGCAGTATCACATTGCATAGGTTCAGTTGTAAGTGAACAATTAGCGGCAATATGGCCGAAGCCACCACATCGGAAACACTGAGTCATATTAATGTCTAGTCGTTTACGGGGCAAGAACCTTCCTGGCCTGGCAGGCCTGTCTCCAGGTTCTACACCCTCAGTCTTAGGTACATTCCACCGCCCAGCACCCTTCTCCCCTGGAACAGTCTTACCAGTGTCTGTGGGAGTTCGCCGGTGCGCCATCGGGGCTCGGTGGGGCATACTCATCATCTCCACCAGCTCGACCAACTGGTCCGCGGACTTAGGGTCTGCATGGCTCACCCACTTGCGCAGTCACAGGTAATGATCGCAGGTACCGGTCCATCACGACCCTTTCCACGATCTGTGGTCCCGTCAGCGTCTCGGGCTGTAGCCATTTTGAGGACAGATGGACGAGGTCATGCATCTGTGAACGTGGAGGCTTGTCCCTATGGAACTCCCAGCGGTGGACCCGTTGGGCACGAACAAAGGTGGTGACTCCCAAGCGAGTTAGGATCTCCTGTTTTAGTTTTTTATAGTCCTTGGCATCAGCCAGGCATAAGTCGAAATATGCTTTTTGTGGCTCCCCAGACAAAAAAGGTGCCACCAGACTTGCCCACTGCTCCTGGGGCCAACTCTCCCTTTCGGCCGTTCTTTCAAATGCGGCGAGATAGGCCTCCACATCATCGCCCGAAGTCATCTTTTGGAGGAAGTGACTGGCTCGTACGGAGTGAGTGGTGGTGGGAGAACCAGTATTAACATCTCTGGGCCGGGCGACCAGGTGCTGTACCACCTCTCTTATGGCCTGGCTGTTTTCCGCTAAGGCCTGGCGGGTTTCCTCAATGGCGACCTGTTGTTGCCTGGCGGATTCCTGCTGAAGTTTGTTAGTCTCCTGCTGAGCCCTGGTAGCTTCCTGCTGAGCTGCTGTAGCTTGGAGCAAGGCCTTAATAATTTCCTCCATTTTATCCTGGGGTGTAGATTGGAAGCTGAACCTTGCCTCTCTGAGCATTGGCTGATGCCTCCTCTATGGGACTCCAAGGACACAGTGTTATTTCCACACTCACAAATTGGGTGTCTGTCCCTTTAATTTTTAAATGGAAAGTTTTCCTCTTGCTGCAAGTTCAGTGTGTGTGGGTGCCCGCATTCTCCACCATATTGTGACACAGTCAGGTTAGGGGGGTCCCTCTCCTGGGTAGAAGGACTCCTTTCTTACACACACCCACAGCAGCAGGGAAGCAGCACACCAGTCTGGATGCAAGTACAAGCTGGTCGGCGCCAGTCTTTATTGTACAATGTCAGAAATAACATAAAGAAACATAAACATAAATCCTAGCCCTGTCGGGGCACTAACTTCACAGGTAGTTCCCTCACTACCAGAACCTGGCAGGGCCTAATGCCCTCACCAGCAACCAAGGCACAGCACAACACTCACATTTAGGTTTTTAAGTGTCTCTGAGCAAACTCCCTGTCTGCTCTCCCAGGTGAGACAATCAGCCCTCAACACACTAGGCTTATATTGGCCACTCTCAGGTGGAAACCTTAACAAGCCTGTTACCAGGCTGCAAGATCCAAAACCTGGAGTGGCCGTGGGTGGAGCCCTCCCTCTCCTCTCACCCACAACCCCCAGGTCCCAAACCGGCTTTTCAAAAAGCCGAAACTCAAGCGTGCTACACTGCAGACTTTCTCCTGGGGGTTTAAAACACATAAGACAGGAATCTGGGACAAATGTACCTGCCACAGACCACTTTACCAATGATCCTATCACAATATATATATAATATATACAGTACATATACTGTACACATGTATATTTACTTACCATATATAGTTGCACACACTGCTCCAATATTATATTGGGGGTTGCCCCATTAAAGACACTGCGGCCCAAATATAAATCCAGAAAGATGGGCACTCACCACTGTTGCAGTAAAATCAGCAGGTTCTTTATTTACTCACAAATATCAGTAAAGTCAGTTGACGTTTCTGTCAAAGCAGATCTTTGTCAAGACAAGACAACTCCATAGCCTCCAGATAAGCACACTCTATATACATATACATACATACATACATACATACATACATACATACATATAACAGAGAGGCACTCATGCAAACTCAAAAGGTATAGATGCCTTGGTGCCCTCCCAAAGGTAATACACAGCAATGGAGAGACGGGTAGCACTCAGAGGGCTTGTAAATGTTTAGAACAGCACACAGTCACAGGATGCACTTGTGACTGTGTGCTGTTTTAAACATATATAAGCCCTCCGAGTGCTACCCGTCTCTCCATTGCTGTGTATATTCAGTATATATATATATATATATATATATAATTTATCCTAGCTGAAGTACCCGGCATTGCCCGGGTTTAAATCTTCAAGTTATTAAGTTTTATTATGTGATGTTGTCCAAATCCATCCAGTGGGGGGCTCAGAACAGGATCCGTGGTGTGAAGTTCTGCCTGACGCACTCCGCTGTGAGGTCCGTCTGAGACCGCAACCACTCCATTAGGCATCCCAGATCAGTTGCCACCACTTTGTGCAGTTTTCATCCAAATCCATTCAGTGGAAGGCTCAAACAGGCTCCCCGGGTCAAAGTTCTGCCCAGCGTACACCAACAGGAGGTCCAACCGGGACCACAACCCCCCTAGTATGTCTTCTGGGATCCAATGTTACCACTCTGTGAAGTTTTTATCCAAATCCATCCAATGGAAGGCTCAGAACAGGCTCCCCGGATCAAAGTTCAGCCCAGCGTACACCAACGGGAGGTTCTACCAAGATCCTAACCCCCTAAAACCTGGCCAGGATCCAACTGGACCAGCTCACATTGGTTTCATCCTAATCGGTGCAGGGGTGTCCAGCTGCATTACCTTGACAGACAAACAAACAAATAGACCAATACATTTTATATATAAGATTTGTCGCTCTGTTGCTTTGTCATATTGGCGCTATGTGGTCTAATAGCTTACTCTTTGTATACTTAACAAGTATGTAAGATTTGCGTTGAGAGCTGTGGAAGATTTTCGCCAACAAACAAACAAAGCAACAAACACACAAACTTCTTTTATATATAGTTGATATACGAGTATATACTGTTCATATTAGTTGACCTTGCTTAGAAAAAAAAAAAGGTACTTTTCATCCATGTCTGAGACATAATAAATTCAGACACGTATAACAATATTTTTCATGATAACTTCACCACTAGTGGCACTATTCTGTAGAGTTTATAACTAATATTTAATTTATTGTTCCACAAATAAGCAAAATGGCTGCTCTTGTTCATGTCAAAATATACAGAAATATAAGGCTCCCTCTAAATAGCAATTTTGACCCATATCTTGTATAGAGCTATTAAAGAGACTTAAAACTTCAACAAACCCTGCTTGTAAATTGGGATATTTTCTTTCTTATTGTGTGTGTTCATAATATTATGTCTTGAGATTGTAGAGGTAGACTGAAAGCTGATTAGCTTGACATAATTTATTTTGTCTTCAGCGTTTTTGTTTTTGCAGGTAAAGTTATTCTAAACAGCTTGCGTGTTGAGACATTTTAACTAAACTGTTTTCATTTATCTTTGCCTTTCCTGTGGTTTTTTTGATATTTGATAGGTAGATTAATAGGTTTAGTTGTACTTTTGCCACAACGTTAAAATGGAAAACCATTCTCATTTACAGTGCATTCCTTAATGTTGATCTTGGAGTAGAGATTACCAAAACTTCCTTGGTCTGGTTTTGGGTCATTAATTACATTTTCTTTAAATTATTAAATCATATTTTATGGATGGTTCAAACAACATGAATATATTTTTAAGTACTTTTTTAGACTAAAAAGATTTTTGTATATATTTTTATATACTATTTTTTTTTTTTTAAGTTCTTTATTTTTTAAGGGACAATTGTTCTGAATTTGGGAAAACTTTACATTGTCGTTTCCCAAACCTATCACACAGCTGTAAAACACTGATATTCATAGAAGTTTGACAGTTGAGGAAGGGATCTGACAAAACTAAAGATTTTTGCAGAATCTTGCCATGGGATTTAGGCCCTCATTCAGAGCCGTACGCTCTGAGCAGAGCGCACGCTCTGAATGAGGGCCGCCCTCCATAAAAATGGAGCGTCCTCCTGGACGCTCGTATAGCTGTGGGTCACCACCCACAGCCTATACGAGCGTGCAGTTTGATGGCCGCGATGGTCGCGATATCGCGACCATCGAAACTGCGAGCCGGAGCCTGCGGTTGAGGTTTTCAACTGCAAGCTCCGGAGTGATTTTGGCTCTATCAGAGCCAAAATCACTCCCACTGACATCACTAGTGATGTCAGTGGGCCGGCTTCTGACGGGAGGCATTCCCGTGGGAACGCCCCCGTCAGGGAGGCACGCCCCCGGCACGCCCACCAAAGGGGGCGTGCTGTCAATCAACATCGACAGCACGCCCCCTTTGATCAGACACAACGAGCGAAGGACTTTCCTTCGCTCGTCGCGTCTGGCGCATGCGCACGACGGAGCTCCCTCCGTCGTGCGCATGCTCAGTGCAGAACATCGACCCACTTGCGAGCGAACAGCCGCTCGCGAGTGGGTCTGAATCAGGGCCTTAAAGTGGTGATTTTGTTAAATGCAAAACAAGCTGATTATTCCTTAAATCCTGTTGAAAAAATCACTCAAAATCTGCGATTTCCCCTTTAAATGTTCAACACATCTCTATTCCTAAATAATTCCATCATAACATCAGGCAGTATTAAATATTGCACTAATGTTGGTTATGCTTATGCATTATATCATATCCCTTTATTATGACTCCTGAGCAAAATTAAATAATAATTTGATCTCAAAGTCCATTAATTTAATTGCTAGTTTGTCGAAATTCCTATGTAATATTTGTAGCTACTGCAAGGAAGAGACACCGCAAATTACATTTTCATTTAAATTTTATACTCATATAGGTGATTGCCAAAATTGTAATTATTTATTTTCATGGAAACTAAACTAAACTGTACTTATGTGCGGCTGTAGTCAGTATTATGTGTAGTTGAATAGGCTTACACTGTTGTGTTGTACAGCTGCTGACAGCTGTTATGTGTTCGATGAACAGTATTACATAGTAAATATGTATTTGTGCATATATTATGGAATGGATTTGATATTTGTTTTGTTTAAAAAAGAGTTCATGTTTAACTTTATTTCAATAATAAGGGTTCCAGTAATGCTATCGTTCTAATCAGCTTTGTTTCTGTCTAGCTACCAGGTAATGTTATCATAAAACATACACATAACATTTTATCTATCATTCCTTAATGCCACAAGTACTAGGTAGACCCTTATCACCTTCCTCACATTGGTAACAATTAAACAAATTTCTCTCCATGTTTCTTTTCCATTTATATCACCTAAAACCATTGGTTGTCATTGCTTTATTCATTTAGTAAACATTTACTTATAACGGAGGGCAATTCGTATTGGTACAAATTTGCATAATGAAGCTCCGTTTGAGCTTTCAGAGGAGCCAGTAAAGGGCCTTGGGAGCTTACAGGGCTACGGTGCCCCTCACCTCCAGGCACTAAGGTACCCACATCCCTGCGCAGCAGTACATCCACTACTGACAAAAACGTCAGTGTTACAGCTCCAACTGCAGCTTTTAGTGTCTCAGAGCCTGATTCAGCAAGCATTGCTATTCTGCTTATACGCACGCAACGCAGTTGCTAATATCAGCGGGGATATGTAAATGTGTGCATTCACATTGCGATTGCAGCCTGACATAAGGACGTCCACTTCCCCTTACTCACATCCGTATACTCTGTCAACATAGCTAAATAATCGGTAACATTGAGTAACATCGGACCAATACGCACAGTTTAGGCAAGTCAGACCTCACTCAGTGATTGCATACTTCAGCGCACGCTATGAGGCCTTAGGCTGCGTATGGTATCGCTGTGAATAATTTATGCTCGCCTATGCAACGCCGTCCCAATACACTGGCACGCCTGCGTTTCACTCGACCACCCCCCCATCACCACCCACAAAACGGCAAATCCTGTCAATCACTCCTGCCATGGATCTGCGTAGCCCACTTCCCCTTACTCACATTCGTATACTTGGCCAACATAGAGAAACGATCGGTAACATCGGACAGTTAATGAAGCTCAGACCACACTCAGGAATTGCTTACTTCAGTGCTCGCTATGAGGCCTCAGGCGGCGTCTGGTATCGCAGTGGCTAATTTATGCACGCCTGCGTTCGCCCAACCACACTCCGTCACCACCCTTAAACGTCACTTCCTGTCAATCACTCTGCCAATCACTTGCAGTGGCTAGTTAGCGCATGCGCACTGCGATGTATATTCATGCGCAGAACGCAACAATCGACCAATTGCGTGCGTATAAGCAACTGCGTTCCTTGCTGAATCACGCCCTATGTTCCCCACCACACACACAGGCACACATATACACTAGGGTTACTTTTTGTCAGGAACCAATTAGCCTACCAGTATGTTTTGTAAAGCAACTGCAGTGATGCCAACTAGCATGTGTGTTTTACATGTGCCCACAGTTACATGGTCATACAGGATAAAATAAAATCTATTGCTATCCAGTATGTGTTTGATGCCAAGAGGTCTTTCGTGCAGCCTCTCCCATGCTGTGAATATCCCTAATAGGGGTCCCTGAGGCATCATTCCCCCCTACTAAACATTTATCATTCCCAGCAGGATGGAAGTATGACCTGCAGTATGTTCTGCCACAAATAGGAGAGGACTGTGTGAGAACACATGCTTGCCTGAGAACTCAGTCGTGTATGTAATATGATGCGTGGGATAGTGATATAGAAAATGATATCGGACTGTCCAGTGTATTTGTAGCTCCATGTTTTGCTTTTCTCATTCACACAGAGTAAAGTACACAAATTACTGTGTCACATCACTGCCACTGTGCAATCTACCTGTCATGGATTAAAGAATAATATGTGTGCCGTACCTTACAGGTCATTAAACTCAGTGGTACATAAGGTTCCTGCTGATTGCCCAGTGCAGCATGTTTGCAGAATAAAGCTCTTTACAGACAGCAATGCTTTCCATCTGTAGTACATTAACTATGAGCTGAGTTATTCAGCTTGAGCAGTTCAGCTCATTCTATAAACTTTATACTCACTGGTGTTTGTTTTTCACTAAAATAATTAAAATAAAAGGCACATAGCTAGCAATTGGGAAAAAAATGTCACAACCAATTCATACAGGCTGTAACTAACAGAATTTGGCCTTCCATGCTATGAAGTACGCAAGTAGCTTGCTAAATAACACAGTATCAATATTTCAATAGTCTGGGACCCTGGTACTGGATTAACAATAGTAACCTCTTCCCTGTCCCGCCACCAGGACTATATAATATCCTGATATCTCACCTTCTGCTAATTTCAGTTTGGTTTTATGCGGACCACCTTTTCTCCCAAACATTTAACATCTACAGACAAGCGCTAGGCGGTTGCCTAGGCTATACGAATGCTTTCCATTGCGGTAAATACCAACATGCTTCTGGGATCCACTTGGCATTTGGATTCAAAGATGGATTCTGTCACAGACCCTATTCCAAGATACCCCAATCTCTCATGGCTGTCCATAACTCAAGATCAGCTCTCACTTGAACCTGTGTGACATGGGTCTGTCACCGAGTTAATAAACAAAACAACCACTTGGTCTGTCTACAGAAATTAATACATTCCCCAGTATCTCTCCCACTCACTGTTTATTATCTGTCACCCTGGAAAGGATTTCAGGAGCGACACACTCCCAAGTAGGAAGTTGTCAGTCTCCCTGCGCAATTACAATTAAGTCACAGATATGCAGCATGGATTAGCTGCATCCACAGGCAAAATGGATCTGATAAGAATCACAGACACCAGTTTTAATAAATTAAGTTTAATATGAAAAAGATACTCACAATGCTTAAAGTATATACAAAAATAATCATAATCATAATAATGACATACAAAGATAGTCTTAGGCAAATAATTTTCTTATAAACAAAAAGGAAAAAAGGAATAGTCTCATTTACATGAATCTGTTTGCGGGGAGACACATAGGATGGAGCAATTCCCAATGTCAGTTTGGCTCAGCTGTTGCTTGGTGGCAATCTTTAAAATAAAGTTTGCAGATCATAAATTCTGGCTAATTACAGTTTGTTCGTTGGGAGGGTTGCCACCTAGTAACAGCAGGTGGACAATTTTGAGCATCTGCCATGGGTGTCCTCATTTTTAATACTAATTATGTGAATCATGGGAGTGAGCCAGGTGAGTCAATCAAACCCCTTTATAGCCTGGTGTCACTTACTCTTCTATGCTGGTGATAGTCTGACATTCCTTGTCAAACTTCTGCAGCTCCTTTACTGTTATTATGTCCTTGTATTCAGCCTGCCTTATTACATTGTTTGCCGTATGGATTACCTTTTCTCAAGTTACCCATAGACCTCTACATGCTACTCAGGATTTCTTGTTACCAGTTATCTCTGCAAGTGAAAACAGTTTCCCTCATCTTCAATCACAGACCTCTGCATGTTTACTGAATGTTCTTGTCTACTACCGCACCTCTCTGCAAGTGAAATAGTTGACCGCATCTTCAGTCACAGACTTCTGCATGTTTACCAGATTCCCTTGTCTACTACAACACATCATGGCAAGTAAAACAGGTTTCATCATTTTCCGTTACAAACTTCTGCACGTTAACTGGATTCCCTTGTCTTTGTCCATTCACCTTTACAAGTTTAATGGATTGACTCATCTCCCTGCCACTAAATTGTGCTGATTGATTGAACCTGTTACAGCATTGCTGGGCTTATCCCTGCATTGCAGACTGCTGAGCTATTGGTTATTTTCATTCCTTCTTTTTATTTATTTATTATTTATTACCAGTTATTTATATAGAGCACACATATTCTGCAGCCCTTTACAGAGAATATGCTGGATGTGGTTGTTCTGTCCATATAATAAAATTAGAACCTTTTCGAATAGGATTGCAGTTCAGATATGTCAACCAGGAACTTTTTAGTATTGCGGCAGTGTCGGATTAGGGCATGAAGGGCCCACCAGGGGAATGCAGTCATAGCTTACTTGCCTACTTTTTTTTTCTCCTCCCCAGGAGAAGCCCAGGGAGGAGAAGCAGGTGGGTTGTGATGGGGGCCTGACGGTTTGTGTCATTACACCCCGCCCCTTCGTGGTAAATTGGCACACATTTTAATAGGGGTGGGGCTAAATTACACAATTCTTGAAGAATCGCATCATTAAGCCCCATCCCCTACATGGGGACCCGCGATCGCCGCGGAAATTCTCCCTATTCTGCCCACTTTACTAGGAAGTAGGCAGAATGCGGGAGAAATGCCTACTCTACCGGGGGTGCGGGGGGTTACCCGAAAACTCGGGAGCCTCCCGCCACTTCTGGGAGAGTAGTCATGTATGAGTCATAGGGGCCCACTAAGGGGTTTGGCCACTCACTGAAAGGGATGTAGCTAACCACCAGAGAGGAGTGGCCAGGAATTATAGTAGCATCATAGTAAAGTGGACAAATGATAGGCAGTAAGGGCTTTATTCCGAGTCGCACGCGATGCCGATGTAGTTGAGCAATTATTTGCCACTGCGCATTATGAAAAATTCAGAAAACCCCTATGGCGCATGTGTAACCCTGAGGGCACGCTAAAAAGGTGCTACTGCAGTCTGGGCACATTTCATTATTTAAAAGTGAAAATGTTTGAACTTGACATTTAGAATGCTATAGGGGACACTGAGGGCTCTATTCATCATTACTTCATTTATACAAAAGCAGGTGAAAATTATTATTTTTACCTAATTTTGTATAATTTGCCAGGACCATTCTTTATAAAGGTAACGCAGGAGATGATATCACAGATATCTTCTGGTTACCTTTCACTCCCAATCTGTCCCGCTGTACCCATACAATCGTATGGGGACCTAAATTCATGAAGCTCTGAAAACACAAATACAAAGTTTTAGGAGCTTGACTGCGTGAACATTCGCCATCTTCCTATGGTGTTTGTTCCCGCATAGCCGCTGCTTCTTATGGGAAAGAGTCGAAGTCGTGAAGAGGGATCCATTCGCATGCCACCGCCACTGCTCGGCTCCTACCACCGGAAGTTGCGCAAGCGTAAACCTAAGTTCATCCATACGCAGTAGCACTGCCGAGTCAGACTTTGCTGTGTTAAGTTTCACTTCTACTAAAGGGGACGTCTCTCTTCACACCAATGTTGAATTGCTTTAACGCTCGCACGCTCATTAATACCCTAATATCTCATTCAGTCAATAACTATAATTTAAAGTTTAAAATTACAGTGATAAAAAATCTGTTATCGCCAATATTCCTGATAAGGTAGCTGAACCATACTCAGCTGTCTCTGCTTTATTGCTCTATGGGATATGCACCGAGCGTTACTGCAATGTAAAACTGTGCACCTATTTGGCTAATACAGTACCCTCAACATTGCTTCTATTCCTGCACACTGCTGTGGCCGTTGTATTGGTCAGGAATGGCATATCATGGCCATCATATTTAATTGAATCTCCCCCTATGTCTGACTGTAATGTATTCTTCACATATATCACTGTTTCATTCAATTCAAAAGATGATGTGAGGACTTATCTCATGTAGGTGAAATAGAGCCCAATTTCTAGCCCCTGAGCCAATTATTTAATACTGTGTCTTTGTTCTAAAATGTATGTGGGATTTAATTAAAATTGTGGCTTTGGTTTAATATACCTAGAGGGCATGGAAAAGAGGCACTGTGTATTTCACATGTTCTTTTATCAGGGAGAAAATCTATAACATCTTGAAATCCCTATTAGCTCATATGTATATGCAAAACTACATGTGCACATTGTATTTTACCTAGCAATATCTCTTATCCATCATAATCAATATACGTAAAATAGGGGAAGTTGTTTTCAGTGCACTGTATTGCTGCTGCTGCTGCAGGGCCCAAACTGTTCTATACTGTTTATCCCTTTGGAATGCTATAAACAGTATTAAACCAGTTTGAAGAATGGTATCAGTGACAATTTCCTAAAGGTGGGTACACATTTGTTCAACCGGCAATCGTGCCGATGCCCAAGGACACTCTGGACATCGCATGATTGCCGGTGCACACAGCAGCGATTAATGAAGGACAGAACATCACTCGTTCTGTCCTACATTAACATGCATGGTGCGGCACGCAATATCGTCAGGTTTGAGGTGCAGCACATCAAACCTGATGATGTCGCATGCGGCCGCGGGAGCATATACACTGCACGATGTGCACGATTTGTCATCACTCCAGTGTGTACCTGGCATAACACTAGTAGGTAACCAGGTAAATAACTAAATAGTTATAATAATTCATATTATACAAAAGAGCGCCTATATATAAAATGACACAATTTAATAACAATGTGTATAAATCAACAGCAATGTTCATACATTCTACATATAAGCAATAGTATTACTTATATGTAGAATGTATGAACATTGCTATTGATTTATATACATTCTTATTAAATTGTGTCATTTTAAATATAAATGCTCTTTTGTATAATAAATATTATAACTATTCAGTCGTTTCAAGCGGTGATTGGAGAGTCACTTTTAGGAGCTGCTTTTTTTGTAATGGGAGTTCATCATATCCATTCAATTTTTGATTATAATTTTAGCACCGGAATTAGTTTTTGTTTATTATAACCAGGTAAATACTTTCAGAAAAATGGATATTTGTCATATTAAACTATTAATCTAATTTCTCCCAGCATGCATTCTTGGCTATATTACTACTATGAACTGAGGGCCTGATTCGCTCTGAGCGATGTTCGCACAACTGCGCATGCGTATGGGTCATAATGCGCATGCGCAAACCAGTCATTGCGGTCGGAAATCGTGCGCTTGCAAAACAGCGAGGGGCTGCTAATTTGATTGACAGAATGTACCGTTTGTGGGTGGTAACAAGGGAAGGTGCTTGAAAACGGGGGAGTGGAGATCCGAACGCAGGCATGCCTAACGATCAAAAGGGCGTTTAATGAGAGTGCATAATTAGTAAAGGAGCGTCATCAACCACATCACTTGGTTGTCTTTTAGCCTGAACTGCTCTCAATGATAGCGGTAAGAAAAACCTACCACAAGCAGTGTGAGCAGTTCAGATGCCTTTTGATGTCCACAATTAATCTAATAAATACCGGAGATGACGTGTGTTGAGAACGGCAAAGGGGCGTCTTTACAAAATAGCGAGCGCATTTTTTGTTTGCTCGCTCAGACATAGAGGCATCAACAAACCGCAAAGAGCGAGCGCTCAATTCAAATAGCCGGCCCCTTTTTTGGAACGACTGTCCGCAAATATCGTCCGGCTCTGAATCAGTCCCTGAGAGTATAAAAGCAAGTGCCACTATATATATAGATGTCAATGTGGCCATCAGTGTGCACGGGGCAGGTCAGTGGAGGACATGGTTGACCCTATTGTGTTCATCATCAATGAATGAGAGTAGACAGAGTGGGCAACAGCCCCAAAGTCAGTGCTGCCGCCCCTAGCCCAGGCTCAAGCACAACTTGATATGGGATCATTGGAATTAGTAGGTTACTTCCATCTATACCCATATATACATGTTATTACTAGCATTAAACAGATTTTTGACACAAGTGGGTAAAGGGCCTAAAAGTTAGTAAGCAGATATTCTTCTGTCCTTTTATGGATGTTTCACAGCTTCATATTGTTTGGTTATTTAATTCTCTGCTGTACAGTATGCATTGTGTGCTGTCTGTACTTAGGAAACAATTCAGCCAAGAAAAATATTCAAAGATGTGTCATGACCCTTATTGTACTGCTACACCTTCTGAGAGCAAGGAAGGTAGGGGATGAGCCCAGGGCCGGCGCTTCCATTAGGCAGCTTTAGGCAGCTGCCTAAGGGCGCCGGGACCTGATGGGCGGCTTACTGATGCTGCTTTAGTGAGAGGGCATGGTCATCCCTCTCCCGGAAGCCACACCTGCCAGCTGAGAGACCCGGTGAAAACCCAGCTGCGGGCGCTCATCTACTGTATGTGTGTGTATATATATATATATATATATATATTATACTAAATGTATATATATATATATATATATATATATATATATATATACTGTATGTGTGTATATATATTGAGTAAAAATGAAGGAACGGTGTCTTCAGTGTACCAATTGAAACAATGTTCAACAAAGTGTTCAAAATCAAGAGTCCACGACATCTTTATATTAGTTCTTGAGGTGTCTTCACATAACGACCCTCACGATGTGTATCTCAGAAAAAAACAAATAAATAACAAACATAGTGTAACCAGTTTATAAATATTAATTGTCCTCATGTGCAAAGGAAAATGTGAACAAGCTTTTGTGTAAAAGAACTCCACTCGTGCTATAGGATAAGGTTCCAGCACCAAAAATGTATCAAAGCCTCGTACCAACTGTATGTCTTTGCAACTCAATAGTGGTTAAATTCCTCATTTACATTGGGTTCCATTCAATTCCATAGGCAATTCGAATATATATGGAAAATATAAGAAAAGGAGCCTCCAATCGTGTGATAAGTTTAAAACACACACATAGTTTAATAAATATTACAATAAGACTCGTACATTATAGAAGTAAACGAACAGTTTATCTGTCTAGTAGTATGGAGGTGATCACAGGAGGTCCCGTTCAACGCGTTTCATCCCGCTGTGGTTTCTGGGGACTTCTTCAGGAGTAGGAACTGCTGTTGCTACTCCTGCGTTTCGTCCCGCTGTGGTTTCTGGGCACGTCTTCAGGAGTAGGAACTGGGTTACCCAGTCACCCAATTGGTCTGGTGGGTATTTAAGGGGATATGTATCACTTGCTCTGGTATCTTGACAACTGAACTGAAACATTGATCCCGCAACTGCTGTAAGATTTTTTTACCTTTTTGAATAAAGAAAACTGCTTAAGAAGACTGCTGGTGAGTGCACCCCTATTATTTCTATCATATATATATATATATATATATATATATATAGGTCCAAGATAACCGGCACTCCTAAATACACTATAACTGCTCCGGTGCCTTTCCAAAGATTTAACATACAGATATACCAGGACAGCACTCGTGAGACTGGACAGCTTCAAAAAATGACCATGACACAAGTCGTAATGGTTCCATGGTCATTTTTTGAAGCTGTCCAGTCTCACGAGTGCCGTCCTGGTATATCTGTATATATATATATATATATATATATATATATATATTAGGGGTGTGCACCGGCCACTTTTCGTGTTTTGTGTTTTGGTTTTGGATCTGGATCTTTCTTCGTGTTTTGGATCTGGATTGGTTTTGCCAAAACCACCCTTGCGTGTTTTGGGTTCTGGGTTTTGTGTTTTGGATCTGTATTTTTTTGAAAAAAAGCATAAAAACAGCTAAAATCACAGAATTTGTAGGTTTTTCTGCTCCTATGCTATTATTAACCTCAATAACCTTAATTTCCACTCATTTCCAGTCTATTCTGAATACCTCACACCTCACAATAGTGTTTTTATGTCCAAAAGGTTGCACCGAGGTAGCTGGATGACTATGCTAAGCGACACAAGTGGGCGGCACAAACACGTGACCCATCTAGGCGTGAAACTGCAGTGGCAGACAGGATGGCATTGAAAAACTAGGCCCCAAACTGTACATAATGCAAAGAAAAAAAAGAGGTGCAAGATGGAATTGTCCTTGGGCCCTCCCACCCACCCTTATGTTGTATAAACAGGACATGCACACTTTAACAAACCAATCATTTCAGCGCCAGGGTCTGCCACACAACTGTGGCTGAAATGATTGGTTCGTTTGGGCCCCCACAAAACAAGCTGGCAATTTATCTGTCCCTGCACAAACTGGCTCTACGGAGGCAAGATGTCATCCTCATCCTCCTCATCCACCGATTCCTCACCCTCTTCAGTGTGTACATCCTCATCCTCACAGAGTATTAATTCGTCCCTGCTGGAACCACAGGTCCCTCTGTACGTTCTGGAGGCTGGTCTCCCTGGAAGAGTTGATAATTCATTTTATGAACATCATCTTCTCCACATTTTGTGGAAGCAACCTCCTACGCCTTTCGCTGACAAGGTTCCCGGCTGCACTAAACACTCTTTCGGAGTACACACTGGAGGGGGGGCAACTCAGGTAAAATAGAGCCAGTTTGTACAGGGACCTCCAAATTGCTTCTTTTTCCTGCCAGTACAGGTACGGACTGTCTGACATGCCTACTTGGATGCTGTCACCGATGTAATCCTTTAACAGACAGACGCACGCTTGTCGCTGCTGCTTTGAGGATTCAAGTGCGGCTACAGCCCACACAATTCACAAAGACAGAAAAAAAAAAGAATATTTTTATTGTTTGTGGAGCACACTTTGAGGGTTACACCACCCTTTAACAGACAGACGCACGCTTGTCGCTGCTGCTTTGAGGATGCAAGTGCGGCTACAGCCCACACAATTCACAAAGACAGAAAAAAGAAGAATATTTTAATTGTTTGTGTAGAACACTTTGAGGTGTCACCACCCTTTAACAGACAGACGCACGCTTGTCGCTGCTGCTTTAAGGATGCAGGTGCGGCTACAGCCCACACATTTCACAAAGACCAAAAAAAAAAGAACAATATTTTAATTGTTTGTGTAGAACACTTTGAGGTGTCACCACCGTTTAACAGACAGACGCACGCTTGTCGCTGCTGCTTTAAGGATGCAGGTGCGGCTACAGCCCACACAATTCACATAGACAGAAAAAAAAAGAACAATATTTTAATTGTTTGTGTAGCACACTTTGAGGGTGTCACCACCCTTTAACAGACAGACGCACGCTTGTCGCTGCTGCTTTGAGGATGCAAGTGTGGCTACATCGCACACAAGTCACAAACACATTAAAAAAATAGTTTTTTATTTTTTGGAACACTTTGAGAGTTACACCACCCTTTAACAGACAGACACACGCTTGTTGCTGCTGCTTTAAGGATGCAGGTGCGGCTACAGCCCACACAATTCACAAAGACCGAAAAAAAAAGAACAATATTTTAATTGTTTGTGTAGAACACTTTGAGGGTGTCACCACCCTTTAACAGACAGACGCACGCTTGTCGCTGCTGCTTTAAGGATGCAGGTGCGGCTACACCCCACACAATTCACATAGACAGAAAAAAGAAGAATATTTTTATTGTTTGTGTAGCACACTTTGAGGGTGTCACCACCCTTTAACAGACAGACGCACGCTTGTCGCTGCTGCTTTAAGGATGCAGGTGCGGCTACATCGCACACAAGTCACAAACACATTAAAAAAATAGTTTTTTATTTTTTGGAGCACTTTGAGAGTTACACCACCCTTTAACAGACAGACGCACGCTTGTCGCTGCTGCTTTAAGGATGCAGGTGCGGCTACAGCCCACACATTTCACAAAGACCGAAAAAAAAAGAACAATATTTTAATTGTTTGTGTAGAACACTTTGAGGGTGTCACCACCCTTTAACAGACAGACGCACGCTTGTCGCTGCTGCTTTAAGGATGCAGGTGCGGCTACAGCCCACACATTTCACAAAGACCGAAAAAAAAAGAACAATATTTTAATTGTTTGTGTAGAACACTTTGAGGGTGTCACCACCCTTTAACAGACAGACGCACGCTTGTCGCTGCTGCTTTAAGGATGCAGGTGCGGCTACAGCCCACACATTTCACAAAGACCAAAAAAAAAAGAACAATATTTTAATTGTTTGTGTAGCACACTTTGAGGGTGTCACCACCCTTTAACAGACAGACGCATGCTTGTCGCTGCTGCTTTAAGGATGCAGGTACGGCTACAGCCCACACATTTCACAAAGACCAAAAAAAAAAGAACAATATTTTAATTGTTTGTGTAGCACACTTTGAGGGTGTCACCACCCTTTAACAGACAGACGCACGCTTGTCGCTGCTGCTTTAAGGATGCAGGTGCGGCTACAGCCCACACAATTCACAAAGACAGAAAAAAAAAGAACAATATTTTAATTGTTTGTGTAGCACACTTTGAGGGTGTCACCACCCTTTAACAGACAGACGCACGCTTGTCGCTGCTGCTTTAAGGATGCAGGTGCGGCTACAGCCCACACATTTCACAAAGACCAAAAAAAAAGAACAATATTTTAATTGTTTGTGTAGCACACTTTGAGGGTGTCACCACCCTTTAACAGACAGACGCACGCTTGTCGCTGCTGCTTTGAGGATGCAGGTGGAATCTAGACGGGATTTGGAACCGAGGACACACTACCTCCATCAATTGTCTAAATCCCACTGCACTAATGTCGGATACCGGACGCACGTCTAACACCTACATAGCAGTCAAGGCCTCAGTTATACGTTTTGCTTCAGGATGACTGCTGTCGTACTTCATCCTCATCGCTAGGGACTGTTGGAGGGTCAATTGTTTAGTAAAAGTAGTGATGTTCCTACTTCCTCTCTGGGATGATGAACAACTCCCAGCAGCAGCAACAGCACTAGGAGGAAGTGGTTCTTGATCTTTCCCTATTTTATTTTTATCGGAGAAAGTTTGGTCCTCCATTTATGTTATATTGATATATATACGTGCGGCTAAAGCGCACACAAACACAGAAAATATTATTTTATTTTTGCTGGAGAGTAGTGCACTTTGTGGGTTACACCACCCTTTAAGAAATGAGCCAGCCGGCTCTTTACTTATGGGACACAGGCGCACGCTTGGCGCTGCTCCTTTGTTGATGCACGTGCAGCCACAGTGCACACAATTCACAAACACAGAAAATAATTTTTTTTTTGGTTTGGACTGGAGTGTACTTTCGGGGGTTACAGCACCCTTAACGGTCAAGCCAGCCGGCCCTTTACTTATGACACAGGCGCACGCTTGGCACTACTTTGTTGATGCACGTGCGGCTACTGCGCACACAATTCACAAACACAGAAAATAATTTTTTTTTTGGTTTGGACTGGAGTGTACTTTCGGGGGTTACAGCACCCTTAACGGTCAAGCCAGCCGGCCCTTTACTTATGACACAGGCGCACGCTTGGCACTACTTTGTTGATGCACGTGCGGCTACTGCGCACACAATTCACAAACACAGAAAATAATTTTTTTTTTGGTTTGGACTGGAGTGTACTTTCGGGGGTTACAGCACCCTTAACGGTCAAGCCAGCCGGCCCTTTACTTATGACACAGGCGCACGCTTGGCACTACTTTGTTGATGCACGTGCGGCTACTGCGCACACAATTCACAAACACAGAAAATAATTTTTTTTTTGGTTTGGACTGGAGTGTACTTTCGGGGGTTACAGCACCCTTAACGGTCAAGCCAGCCGGTCCTTTACTTATGACACAGGCGCACGCTTGGCACTACTTTGTTGATGCACGTGCGGCTACTGCGCACACAATTCACAAACACAGAAAATAATTTTTTTTTTGGTTTGGACTGGAGTGTACTTTCGGGGGTTACAGCACCCTTAACGGTCAAGCCAGCCGGCCCTTTACTTATGACACAGGCGCACGCTTGGCACTACTTTGTTGATGCACGTGCGGCTACTGCGCACACAATTCACAAACACAGAAAATAATTTTTTTTTTGGTTTGGACTGGAGTGTACTTTCGGGGGTTACAGCACCCTTAACGGTCAAGCCAGCCGGCCCTTTACTTATGACACAGGCGCACGCTTGGCACTACTTTGTTGATGCACGTGCGGCTACTGCGCACACAATTCACAAACACAGAAAATAATTTTTTTTTTGGTTTGGACTGGAGTGTACTTTCGGGGGTTACAGCACCCTTAACGGTCAAGCCAGCCGGCCCTTTACTTATGACACAGGCGCACGCTTGGCACTACTTTGTTGATGCACGTGCGGCTACTGCGCACACAATTCACAAACACAGAAAATAATTTTTTTTTTGATTTGGACTGGAGTGTACTTTCGGGGGTTACAGCACCCTTAACGGTCAAGCCAGCCGGCCCTTTACTTATGACACAGGCGCACGCTTGGCACTACTTTGTTGATGCACGTGCGGCTACTGCGCACACAATTCACAAACACAGAAAATAATTTTTTTTTTGGTTTGGACTGGAGTGTACTTTCGGGGGTTACAGCACCCTTAACGGTCAAGCCAGCCGGCCCTTTACTTATGACACAGGTGCACGCTTGGCACTACTTTGTTGATGCACGTGCGGCTACTGCGCACACAATTCACAAACACAGAAAATAATTTTTTTTTTGGTTTGGACTGGAGTGTACTTTCGGGGGTTACAGCACCCTTAACGGTCAAGCCAGCCGGCCCTTTACTTATGACACAGGCGCACGCTTGGCACTACTTTGTTGATGCACGTGCGGCTACTGCGCACACAATTCACAAACGTAGAAAATAAGTTTTTTTTTGGTTTGGACTGGAGTGTACTTTCGGGGGTTACAGCACCCTTAACGGTCAAGCCAGCCGGCCCTTTACTTATGACACAGGCGCACGCTTGGCACTACTTTGTTGATGCACGTGCGGCTACTGCGCACACAATTCACAAACACAGAAAATATATTATTTTTTTAGCACTTGGGGGGAGCACCCCTGATGGACAGAGCACCCCCTGGACAACACTGCAGCACTCCTTTAGGACTGGGACACTGCACAGGACTTTGGAGTGGACACAGCCCCTATGGAGAACTGACTGCACAACACAGTCCAGCCAGCCCCTATGGACTTTGAAGTAGTGGACACAGCCCCTATTAACAACAGCAGCACAGCACAACACAGCCAGCCCCTATGGACTTTGAAGTAGTGGACAACAGCAGCACTACACTACACAGCCCTAACTCCCACCCTCCCTCTTCACTGTCCACAGCCGAGTGAGAAAATGGCGCCGACGTGGGTACCTTATATAGGATCCAAAACCCGCGAGACTCGGAAGGCGGGATGATGACGTTTTGCCTCGATTTCAGATCCGAGTCAGGCGGGAAAAGTCGAGCCTGATTCGGATCGGACTCGGATCGGGGGGGCTCGGGGGGGTTCGGATTTCAGAAATCCGAACCCGCTCACCCCTAATATATATATATACAGTCAGGTGCATAAATATTGGGACATTGACAGAATTTTCATATTTTGGCCTCTATTCACCACCACAAAGGCTTTGAAATGAAACAAACAAGATGTGCTTTAACTGCAGACTTTCAGATTTAATTTGAGGGTAATTACATCCAAATCAGGTGAACGGTGTAGGAATTACAACGGTTTCTATATGTGTCTCCCACTTTTTAAGGGGCCAAAAGTAATGGGACAAACTAAACAATCCTAAATCAAACTTTCACTTTTTAATACTTTGTTGCAAATCCTTTGCAGGCAATTACAGCCTGAAGTCTGGAATGCATAGACATCACCAGACGCTGGGTTTCATCCCTGGTGATGCTCTGCCAGGCCTCTACTGCAAATGTCTTCAGTTCCTGCTTGTTCTTGGGGCATTTTCCCTTCAGTTTTGTCTTCATCAAGTGAAATGCATGCTCAATCGGATTCAGGTCAGGGGATTGATTTGGCCATTGCATAACATTCCACTTTTTAGCCTTAAAAAACTCTTTGGTTGCTTTTGCAGTATGCTTCGGGTCATTGTCCATCTGCACTGTGAAGCGCCATCCAATGAGTTCTGAAGCAATTGACTGAATATGAGCATATAATATTGCCCGAAACACTTCAGAATTCATTCTGCTGCTTTTGTCAGCAGTCACATCATCAATAAATACAAGGGAACCAGTTCCATTGGCAGTCATACATGCCCACGCCATGACACTACCACCACCATGCTTCACTGATGAGGTGGTATGTTTTGGATCATGAGCAGTTCCTTTCCTTCTCCATACTCTTCTCTTCCCATCACTCTGGTACAAGTTGGTCTTTGTCTCATCTGTCCATAGGATGTTGTTCCTGAACTGTAATGGCTTTTTTAGATGCTTTTTGGCAAACTCTAATCTGGTCTTCCTGTTTTTGTGGCTCACCAATGGTTTACATCTTGTGGTGAACCCTCTGTATTCACTCTTGTGAAGTCTTCTCTTGATTGTTGACTTTGACACATATACACCTACCTCCTGGAGAGTGTTCTTGATTTGGCCAACTGTTGTGAAGGGGTTTTTCTTCACCAGGGAAATAATACTTCTGTCATCCACCACAGTTGTTTTCCGTGGTCTTCCGGGTCTTTTGGTGTTGCTGAGTTCTCCGGTGCTTCTTTCTTTTTAAGAATGTTCCAAACAGTTGATTTGGCCACACCTAATGTTTTTGCTATCTCTCTGATGGGTTTGTTTTGATTTTTCAGTTTAATGATGGCTTGCTTCACTGATAGTGACAGCTCTTTGGATCTCATATTGAGAGTCGACAGCAACTGATTCCAAATGCAAATGTCACACCTAGAATCAACTCCAGACCTTTTACCTGCTTAATTGATAATGAAATAACGAGGGAATAGCCCACACCTGTCCATGAAATAGCTTTTGAGTTGATAGTCCCATTAATTTTGGCCCCTTAAAAAGTGGGAGGCACATATAGAAACCGTTGTAATTCCTACACCGTTCACCTGATTTGGATGTAATTATCCTCAAATTAAATCTGAAAGTCTGCAGTTAAAGCACATCTTGTTTGTTTTTTTTCAAAGCCATTGTGGTGGTGAATAGAGGCCAAAATATGAAAATTCTGTCATGTCCCAATATTTATGCACCTGACTATGGCCCTGATTCAGAGCCAGACGCTCTGACCAGAGCGCTCGCTCTGAATCAGGGCCCACCTCCATAAATATGGAGCGTCCTCCTGGATGCTCGTATAGCTGTGGGTCACCACCCACAGCAGATACGAGCGTGCAGGATGATGGTATGATGGCCGCGATGGTCTTGACCATCGCGACCATCGAAATTGCGAGCAAAAGCCTGCGGTTGAGTCTATCAGAGCCGCTCGCGAGTGGGTCTGAATCAGGCCCTATATATATATACATATATATATATGTGTGTGTGTGTGTGTGTGTATATATATATATATGTGTGTGTGTGTGTGTGTATATATATATATATATGTTATATATATATATATATATATATATATATACAGAAAACTTATTCGGCACTCCACCTGTGCAAAGTCATTACCTTCCCTTGTGCCCTCCTGGATGTGCAGCACGTTGTTATGTAGGTCCAGTAACTTTCGCCACTCAATGTGTCATTTACAGTAAAGATTCCATAAACAGAACGTTTCGGGACTCGTTGTTCTGACGCCACCACCATATTTTCACCTGAGGGGCTAAATGTGTACTGAGGGGGGGGGGGGGCGCCGCCGGCAGAAGTTTTGCCTAGAGTGCCTAGAAGTCTTGCACTGGCCCTGTATGAGCCCCTTTAGAAACCCTTTAAGTCACGATGGGCAAAATATGGGTCACAGGTTGTATGGTGCCAGCCAGACAATTGGGTCTGACTCATTGCCTCTTACCACTCCACTACCTGTATGTGGCCTACAGAGTACTTAGCAAAGCATCATGAAGGGTTACTAAGAAGCCGCACTGCCTCGGAACCCTTACTGTATCTGAGCCGCGTGCTTCCTGCTCCTTCATTACGCACTGAAACACTTTAGCGTGCTGCTCAGGTGTAAGGGAGTTCTGAGGCAGTACATAATGATGGAGACTCTTTAGCGTGCTGCTCAGGTGTAATGGAGTTCTGAGGCAGTACATAATGATGGAGACTCTTTAGCATGCTGCTCAGGTGTAATGGAGTTCTGAGGCAGTACATAATGATGGAGACTCTTTAGCATGCTGCTCAGGTGTAATGGAGTTCTGAGGCAGTACATAATGATGGAGACTCTTTAGCATGCTGCTCAGGTGTAATGGAGTTCTGAGGCAGTACATAATGATGGAGACTCTTTAGCGTGCTGCTCAGGTGTAAGGGAGTTCTGAGGCAGTACATAATGATGGAGACTCTTTAGCGTGCTGCTCAGGTGTAAGGGAGTTCTGAGGCTGTACATAATGATGGAGACTCTTTAGCGTGCTGCTCAGGTGTAATGGAGTTCTGAGGCAGTAGATAATGATGGAGACTCTTTAGCGTGCTGCTCAGGTGTATGGGAGTTCTGAGGCAGTACATAATGATGGAGACTCTTTAGCATGCTGCTCAGGTGTAATGGAGTTCTGAGGCAGTACATAATGATGGAGACTCTTTAGCGTGCTGCTCAGGTGTAATGGAGTTCTGAGGCAGTACATAATGATGGAGACTCTTTAGTGTGCTGCTCAGGTGTAAGGGAGTTCTGAGGCAGTACATAATGATGGAAACTCTTTAGTGTGCTGCTCAGGTGTAAGGGGGTTCTGAGGCAGTACATAATGATGGAGACTCTTTAGCATGCTGCTCAGGTGTAATGGAGTTCTGAGGCAGTACATAATGATGGAGACTCTTTAGCGTGCTGCTCAGGTGTAAAGGAGTTCTGAGGCAGTAAATAATGATGGAGACTCTTTAGCATGCTGCTCAGGTGTAATGGAGTTCTGAGGCAGTGCATAATGATGGAGACTCTTTAGCGTGCTGCTCAGGTGTAAGGGAGTTCTGAGGCAGTAAATAATGATGGAGACTCTTTAGCATGCTGCTCAGGTGTAATGGAGTTCTGAGGCAGTGCATAATGATGGAGACTCTTTAGCATGCTGCTCAGGTGTAATGGAGTTCTGAGGCAGTACATAATGATGGAGACTCTTTAGCGTGCTGCTCAGGTGTAAGGGAGTTCTGAGGCAGTACATAATGATGGAGACTCTTTAGCGTGCTGCTCAGGTGTAATGGAGTTCTGAGGCAGTACATAATGATGGAGACTCTTTAGTGTGCTGCTCAGGTGTAATGGAGTTCTGAGGCAGTACATAATGATGGAAACTCTTTAGCATGCTGCTCAGGTGTAATGGAGTTCTGAGGCTGTACATAATGATGGAGACTCTTTAGCGTGCTGCTCAGGTGTAATGGAGTTCTGAGGCAGTACATAATGATGGAGACTCTTTAGCGTGCTGCTCAGGTGTAATGGAGTTCTGAGGCAGTACATAATGATGGAGACTCTTTAGCGTTCTTCTCAGGTGTAATGGAGTTCTGAGGCAGTACATAATGATGGAGACTCTTTAGCGTGCTTCTCAGGTGTAAGGGAGTTCTGAGGCAGTACATAATGATGGAGACTCTTTAGCGTGCTGCTCAGTTGTAATGGAGTTCTGAGGCAGTACATAATGATGGAGACTCTTTAGCATGCTACTCAGGTGTAATGGAGTTCTGAGGCAGTACATAATGATGGAGACTCTTTAGCGTGCTGCTCAGGTGTAAGGGAGTTCTGAGGCAGTACATAATGATGGAGACTCTTTAGCGTGCTGCTCAGGTGTAATGGAGTTCTGAGGCAGTACATAATGATGGAGACTCTTTAGCGTGCTGCTCAGGTGTAATGGAGTTCTGAGGCAGTACATAATGATGGAAACTCTTTAGCGTGCTGCTCAGGTGTAAGGGGGTTCTGAGGCAGTACATAATGATGGAGACTCTTTAGCATGCTGCTCAGGTGTTATGGAGTTCTGAGGCAGTACATAATGATGGAGACTCTTTAGCGTGCTGCTCAGGTGTAAGGGAGTTCTGAGGCAGTAAATAATGATGGAGACTCTTTAGCATGCTGCTCAGGTGTAATGGAGTTCTGAGGCAGTGCATAATGATGGAGACTCTTTAGCGTGCTGCTCAGGTGTAAGGGAGTTCTGAGGCAGTAAATAATGATGGAGACTCTTTAGCATGCTGCTCAGGTGTAATGGAGTTCTGAGGCAGTGCATAATGATGGAGACTCTTTAGCATGCTGCTCAGGTGTAATGGAGTTCTGAGGCAGTACATAATGATGGAGACTCTTTAGCGTGCTGCTCAGGTGTAAGGGAGTTCTGAGGCAGTACATAATGATGGAGACTCTTTAGCGTGCTGCTCAGGTGTAAGGGAGTTCTGAGGCAGTAAATAATGATGGAGACTCTTTAGCATGCTGCTCAGGTGTAATGGAGTTCTGAGGCAGTGCATAATGATGGAGACTCTTTAGCGTGCTGCTCAGGTGTAAGGGAGTTCTGAGGCAGTAAATAATGATGGAGACTCTTTAGCATGCTGCTCAGGTGTAATGGAGTTCTGAGGCAGTGCATAATGATGGAGACTCTTTAGCATGCTGCTCAGGTGTAATGGAGTTCTGAGGCAGTACATAATGATGGAGACTCTTTAGCGTGCTGCTCAGGTGTAAGGGAGTTCTGAGGCAGTACATAATGATGGAGACTCTTTAGCGTGCTGCTCAGGTGTAATGGAGTTCTGAGGCAGTACATAATGATGGAGACTCTTTAGTGTGCTGCTCAGGTGTAATGGAGTTCTGAGGCAGTACATAATGATGGAAACTCTTTAGCATGCTGCTCAGGTGTAAGGGAGTTCTGAGGCTGTACATAATGATGGAGACTCTTTAGCGTGCTGCTCAGGTGTAATGGAGTTCTGAGGCAGTACATAATGATGGAGACTCTTTAGCGTGCTACTCAGGTGTAAGGGAGTTCTGAGGCAGTACATAATGATGGAGACTCTTTAGCGTTCTTCTCAGGTGTAATGGAGTTCTGAGGCAGTACATAATGATGGAGACTCTTTAGCGTGCTGCTCAGGTGTAATGGAGTTCTGAGGCAGTACATAATGATGGAGACTCTTTAGCGTTCTTCTCAGGTGTAATGGAGTTCTGAGGCAGTACATAATGATGGAGACTCTTTAGCGTGCTTCTCAGGTGTAAGGGAGTTCTGAGGCAGTACATAATGATGGAGACTCTTTAGCGTGCTGCTCAGTTGTAATGGAGTTCTGAGGCAGTACATAATGATGGAGACTCTTTAGCATGCTACTCAGGTGTAAGGGAGTTCTGAGGCAGTACATAATGATGGAGACTCTTTAGCGTGCTGCTCAGGTGTAAGGGAGTTCTGAGGCAGTACATAATGATGGAGACTCTTTAGCGTGCTGCTCAGGTGTAAGGGAGTTCTGAGGCAGTACATAATGATGGAGACTCTTTAGCGTTCTGCTCAGGTGTAATGGAGTTCTGAGGCAGTACATAATGATGGAGCATGGAGCATGTGACTCTGTAAGGGAAAGGGAAAAAATATTTTGTGCGCGGCTATCAATAGTTTACTAAAACCTGTTATGTGCCCCCCCCCAGCCATGCCTTCCCTGCTAACCAGAAATATTATGCACTGCTCAAAACTGGCTAGCAATTTATACCACTAGTACTTACTTATTAGTTTTGCTATATCTTTTCACTTCTAGCCTCTTTTAATACCAGTGCTATTCTAACAGATTTAGCGGTCACTGATGTTGAACAAAGATGAAGGGTCTGTCTATAAAAGGGTAAAACTCCCTATGGCCAGTGATAGCAAATGTTACCATATATATCTAGGAGGTACCGCCAGCAAGCACACATCGTAAACCTATTTAGCTAGGATCATGGTCACAGCTATCTCAGGATGGCAATGACAGAAGGAAATCATGGAAACATTTTTTTCTTATAAAAAGGCATTTTTTTCTATGTATACAACTGTTGCACGTGAAAAAGGTGTTACACTAAAAATAAATATAAAGCACCATAATATGGCAACAGGTGGTGAGTCAATACATTTAGAAGTATCATGCCCAATACTAAATAATCTCTATGCACGGGCATAGTCACAAAAAAACTCTTTTGCTAGCGTTATTACTGGCTTTTCACCACTGATAACCCGGCTCTGTTGTACCCATGAGTTATAATGACAGCCTGCCTTAAATGGAACAGACTAACGTTATTTTAGTTTGTTTGCACAATATTTATATTACGACTTTAACATGCTCTATAAATCATTAGCAACTTGTTTCTTTCTTGAATTTAGCCTTGCATTTACCATTCACTGACTTATTTCCAGATCTTTATTAAGTTGGCTGTAGCTAAAGAATGTAAGTAACATAAATAAGAAAACACAGGTGCCTGCAGGGCGTAGGATCTGAGCAGTGAGTGTGGTTCATCTTTTTAATCGAAATAATTTCCAGAAACATTCTTTTGGGGGAGCGGCTTTGACTTTCCCCTATATGGGTTGAGCTGAAGCCTTGCTGTGGTTTCCTTCCTCTTGGAATGCCAGATCCTTGCAGACAATGAATGGAAAGAAATTAAGTGTTTAACCCAATTTACAGATAATATATGGTTAAATGAACATTTAGCTAGAATACAACTTGTGCTCCTGTATGGAATATTATTTTAACGTACACAGTCAGAATATTCAGAAAAATATTTGTTGATTTACAAAATATTTTCACACTCTTATCTGTAAAATTGGCAAAAAAGATAAAAATATAGTGCAGACCTTGTCTGTTCTATAAAAAGTCACCAATGCATCCACCTGCAGCCTATAAAATGACATTTCAGTGGTAGTTCATCTTAACTCAGAAATTGGGTATCTAGATTTATATATGTGTAAGTTAAAATGTTAGCATCCATGGATCTAACTTTACCAATAAGGCTGGTCTCTATTTTATAGAACACACACAATGTTTATCATTTTATTAAGTTTTAAATGTTCTTTCTTTACCTACCGTTATCATGTATATTGAAGAAGACCCGCATGAGAATGTATCGTTGTCGTACAGTGAAGTACAATTGGTAGTAAAATGACCTCTCCATTGTTGACCCCCATGAGAGTAGATGATGAGTAAGCACTGTGCCTACTTCTAGCAGATAAATGACTGTCTCCAGCTGCCGCTAGTGAATATTACATGAGACACTAAAATCTGGTACTCAGTACACAGTTTGGGTACTTAGGTTATCCATGTGATGGATGAATAATTAAATCTGAAGTTGAAAAGGAACAGTGGTACATATGCAAAGTAACATAAGAAAGGTAATCATATTCCTTGATAGTAATAACAATAAAGACTAGGGGAGTAATATATATATATATATATATATATATATATATATATATATCTAATATCACATCTACTATACGTAGAGAAAAAGGCACTTGCCAGACTTTTCAAGTCAAAAACATACTTTAAGCTTTATTAGCATGCACATAATCCATACTTGCCAACGTTTCGGTTCCACCCCGGAACCTTTGTCAAGGCTTCACAAGAATACAAAAGACTGTGGAGCTAAGAGAGTGTGTGTGTGCATGCTGGCATATATATTTTGCTTCATCCATCCTCTGAACATCAGTCCCAGTATGGAACAAAACCAGCACACTTAAGATGTATGCAAAAAGTGATTAATTTATTTCACCAAATAGTTTTAAAGGGGAAACAAGGCATCGTTTGAAAAAATACATGAGAAGACATCAGTACTTATTTAGAAATGCCATTCTAGGGGAGCAATGCTTAATCACCCTCGATATCCATTAACTCATGCAGCAAGAACATATATGCATATACGTGCTACATGCACCATACAAAAAAACATTGTCTATGTAACTCTTTGCAAATTTTTAATTGTTAGCTGAAATGGTTTGAAATGCCCTTTGTTCCTTATATCTAATCTGTGTCCAAATTTACATTACATTACATTTAAGGAACATCTACAGAGTATGCAAAGATGTCTCACATGACACTACAAAAACTTTAATACAGATGCTCCTTATTTAACAACCTACCTGTTTATCGACCGCTCAGACTTATGACCCCAGTCCAACCAGCTGGAAACAAGTCAACCACGAACTAAAACATAAAAGCACTTTCTAGAACAGAACCTGCCGTGAGAGGGGGCGTGGCTGTGGCACACGACACAAGAGACCCTGCCTGCAGTGAGGCAGGAGGTGTGCCCTGTGGCACGGGACACACAGAAGACTCTGCCCACCACAAGGGAGGAGAAGTGCCTTTGGTGTAGAAAGGATGGACGGGGATGCGGCATGCTCTCGGAGGAGACGGGGCACACAGGCATGTGCCACCCTCTGCCTAGATCCTCCTGCTTCTCAGTCGCACTGTGGCTGCTTGCTTATCAACTGATTCGTTTAACGACCTAGTCGTAGGTACAGAACTCGGTCGTTAAGTGAGGATCATCTGTACATGCACTTATAATCTCCTGCATTGACTGTTGCAATACCTTTCTTACTGGCCTCCCATAGGAAATTCACAATCAAATTTGAATAGAACAGCTAGACTAATTTTCCTTGCTAAAGGTTCTCTGCTCTGCCAGTCTATTTATTCATTGTCTAAACTTTTTCAGAATGCAGTATAAATACTTCCACTAACATACAAGTGCATTAACCTTCCGTAAACCAGGTGGAAAAAGTCAACATGGCAAACCATGTGGGGTAACTCATAAGTATATACTTCACCATAAGTATTATAATTTAGTACGACAGTAATTCTGACTGTCATAACATCAATTCTTGTTCCTTAAGCAAGGTATAAAAATAAAACAAAACAATAAAAAGGGAATAAACTCTTTCATCTTTTAAACAAGAAAACAAAAATAAAACTATTTCTTCCGAACTAAACTTATAAGTGTTTTAGTAACAACTTTTTGAAAAAGATCTTTGGAATACGTTTGTAATCAAACTCATATTTCCTAATGCTATAAACAGTAAGCTTGTGAGCTATTCCCGCTTACCTTTTTATCTGTTTGTTAATATTAAAATCTTGTTTTACTATATTTTTTGTTCCCATGTGCTGGGAAATATGTTAGCGCAATATAAATAAACATTAATAGATAAATGTTAATAAAGATTTAGCTATGTAATAAGAGGTTTATTGCTTTAATTAGTGGTGATTCCTGCTCAGCTGGTCTCATAAATAATAAATGAGTAATGATTTGCTGAAATTGGAAACCCATCGATAGGATGGAGAAGTCTAATAAACAGACCTGTTCATGAGGAAAAGGCAGCTTAATCTGTGCTCCAAAACAGAGATGTGCGCAGACCTCTGTGGTTTGGTCTTGGTTCTAAATCATCGCTGGGTTTTGGTTGTGGCAAAACCACCCTCAATTTTTTGGGTTTTGGATCTGGAATTCTTTAAGAAGTTATAAAAACACCTAAACCATGTCATTTGGACATGTTTTTGTTCGTATAGTATTTTTAACCCCAATAACATTAATTTATAGTAATTTCCAGTCAGTGTTGACCACCCCAGACATCACTTGTTTTCACCAGTATTGGCCAAAGGCTGCAGCGAGCTGGCTGGCTAAACTAAGCGACAGAGCAGCGGCACAAACAAACGGCAGTTTAAAATAAATAGCACATCTACTGTATGAAACATAGTGGCACTGCAGTGGCAGACAGGATGGCACATCTACTGTATGAAACATAGTGGCACTGCAGTGGCAGACAGGATGGCACATCTACTGTATGAAACATAGTGGCACTGCAGTGGCAGACAGGAGAACAGTTTAATAAACTATACAACTCTATAGAATGTTTTCATTATATAAAATATATTACCAACACACTATTCCAAACAGCGCCTCAGGCCAATAGAAATTAATTATCAATTTCTACAATTATCGATAAGTTAATAGCAAACTTCTCCAGCAAATCACAGTCCTCAGGCCAAGACAGGTGAGTATCAACCTAGAAAAAAAATATAAATTAATACTAGGGGTGAGCGGGTTCGGTTTTACTCGGATTTACTCGGATCTTTAAACGGCATTTTATTGGCTATCGCCTATCATGTGTTTTGGATAGCCAATATAATAAATCCGAATTTGCGGTAAAGTGGCAATAAGAACCGAGTAAAACCGAGCCTGCACATCCCTAATTAATACCATAAAAACAGAATAAATTATAAATTAAAAAATAAAAAACAAAATGGGATTCCCTCTAAAATCAGTAAGCAGCCACAGACCTCTGAGCCTGAGCTAGCATTAGAAAATGAGGAGGTAACACAGGAAGACACACAGCATGGGGTCCCCCTGCCATAACATTAAACAGCCCTAAACTGGGCAGCTCAGTGCTAGAAACTCTTGGAAAGTCAGGACCCCCCAAATAATAGGTCCCCCCTTCCAAGGGACAACCATCTGAAAGCCAAGGTTCTTTGCACCATCAGGTGTGGGAGTAATAGTGAGTAAATAGTAAATAATATATTTTGTATAAGTGTACTACAGGTCCCAGCAAGCTTGCCCTGCATGGTGGCACTTGTAGAACAACAAGTGCCATCATGCCCGGACATTAAGGGCCCCTGGCACCTGTAGTCCACCTGTAAAAGAAAATAATAAAAGACATGACATAAACACCAAATATTGTATACAATTGTTAAAAAAAGACACTCCCCCACACATCCCTATTTTACAAATTTATTACTTACAAAATGCAGGTATCACATCCACTCCCTTCCATGTAGCATCACGACAATCGGCAGAAAAATCCTTCTGGACTGACTCTGTGCACAGTGTGCAGCAGAGCCGCAATGAATGTGACAGGGTCACTCTTGGTCCCGCCATAGAAATGAATAGGGAAGCGCTGATTGCCTGAGAGCATAGAAGCCCCTCCCCTTCCTTAATCCAGGTTTGACAGGGAATCCAAAACACGGGAGACCCGACATTGCTGGGAAAATGAAGTTTTGCCCCAAGTTTTGAGTACCAAATTTGCTAGGAAGAACTGAGCTATGCCTCGGTTGGACTCTGCGCCTGATTCATACCCGGACGCTATGAAGCGTTCACTCGTTGCTGCCGATGGTTTGCATTGTGTGCATGCATTGTAGTGCCGCTGCGAAAGATCGGGAAGCATTCGCTCGCCCAGCATAGACAGCCCAGCTGAATGAGTGACAGCTCAAGTGTTTATGGGTGGTAACAGGGTCAGGCCACTAGAAACAGGGGAGTGGAGGTGCGAACGCAGGCGTGTCTGAGCGTCTTCACGCCGTTTCAGAGAAACATGCATAATTAACAGGCAGCTTCATACTACATGTCCCCTGGATGGTTTTTACACTGAAGTGCTCGCAGTGCTTGCGGTAGAGTAAAGTCAACCTCAAGCGCTGCGAATGCTCCCGATGGTACCTGATGTACCGATGGTTGCATACATTTCCTGGAGATGACGTGCACAAGTGGGCGTCTTAAGACAGGCTGGTGGGTGTCTGCATACACAAAGTGAACGCACACTAAGACATAGTGAGCGTGCTTATGCCTTGCCGTGCGATCGCCTGCCTTGCTGGGTGTGTTCCGAATTTGCATACGCTGGGAGCGAGCGTACGCATCTAGCGACCGGGTCTGAATCAAGCCCTCAGTACTCTAAAATTTGGTTCTGTTGGATATCTACGTATATAAACTGCTCATCTCTACTCCAAACTCATCCCTTAAACACCATCGGGTAAGTGCGCCAACTATAAAATACCAGGTGCAGACAGAAGCATATACTTGGGGGTTTATTTACGAATTGGGATTTAAAGCAGCAATTTTCTTAAAGGCAATGTACAAGTGTATTGCTTTTAAAGTAATCTGCACTTTAAATCCTGCTGCAGTTTCAAAAACCGCCAGTTGATAAATAAATGGTGGGCAGCACAGACGGTGTAATTGTTAGCATTACTGCCTCACAGCACTGAGGTCATGGGTTCAATTCCCACCACGGCCCTACCTGTGTGGAGTTTGTATACTCTCCCTGTGGGTTTCCTCCGGGTGCTCCGGTTTCCTCCCACACTCCAAAAATATACCGGTAGGTTAGTTGGCTCCCAACACAAATTAACCCTAGTGTGTATGTATGTGATAGGGAATATAGAGTGTAAGCTCCACTGGAGCAGGGACTGATGTGAATGGCCAAATATTCTCTGTAAAGCGCTGTGCAATATGTGTGCGCTGTATAAATAACTGGTAATAATAAATAAATGTCTTAATCACCATTTTTTCATGGCATACACAATAAACTGTCAGTATTGTGGTATTAACAGCAGAAGCAATTCATTTTCCAGCAGTGCAACAATACAGTGGTCACTACATGGTGAGTGAACAGATCACAGTAATACAGCTCTGACCTGGTCAGTTATAGACGCTTTAATCAACGGCACCTAGTAATGAAATTACTCAGCTGAATGCTCCATTTCATTTCTGTTGCTAAATCACAATTAGGCAGATGCAGAGTGACCTATAGGCCAATTGGCATAGTGTATTTCATATGTTTTTCGCACAATACATGCATGGGCACAAACTGAACTCAGAAAAATGCACGATTGCAGAGTGGGATGCATTATGGACTCATCAATCTTTATGACCGGAGAGGAGGAATGTGGGTGGGATGGGCTTTCTCATTAAGAAAGGTTCAGTAAGGTCATGTGTGCATCTTATCCGGACGATCTATTATGTGCATATATGCCTGCTAGGAGACCTACCTTTTGCACCTGCTATAGAGCAATTGGAAATATACATTGATGATGACTTATCATAAACTAGTCACATGCTATTCCTGGATACTTTGATTTCACTGCTCTTTTTTTTTTTCAATCATTTTTGCACATTTTGCTACCAAATCTGCATCAGGCCCAATGTGACTGCTCATTTGTATATACTTATTCTTATTTACCTCCTTCTGGATGTAATTCTAGAGCACCTGGGCATTAAATTCTATTCTATATTTCTATTTCTGATTTTTCTGAGTGTATATAGGGCTTTGTATTACTAACCACCTGTGAGAATTTAAAGAGCACGCTGCGTACCTGCCATTTAGCCATCCCCTATCAGGGGCCTATATGGCCTTTTCATAAATTCAAGCATATATTTATGCACTCTTTAGTGGAACAGCCAGGGAACCACAAATATATCATACTTGCCTACTTTTGAAAAAGCATGTCAGGGAGATTGTGAAAGCAGCACCTATGAGCGCGTGTTACAGTGGGCGTGTACTGATAAATCTGAGAGGTGTGTCCTAAACCTGACTTACATCCAAATGTAAACCAGCCCAAAAGCAGTTAGTGAGATCTATTTGTTGATGAAAACACACTAATACTTTGCAGAAATTCATAGGGATCATTGTGCCTTATAATCACCAATGCAGGGAAATGACACTAATGATCCCATTTGAATGTATATATCTCTGTTTTTTAATATAACAGCTTCATAATGGGGGTAAGGATGAAATGAGGGAGATTGCTAGACTCTTCAGGGAGACAGGGAGATTGCTACTATTTCAGGGAGTCTCCCTGACAATGAGGGAGAGTTGGCAAGTATGAAATATGTATTATATACTGTAACTGCCTGGGACCTTCATTCACATACTATGGAGTATATTTGTGATACCCAGAATATATTTATTAATAGTGTTAAACTGCATTGGATCTTCTCAGGTCATGATGATATCTGTCACTGTTTTGTCAGCAGTGACTCTTTGCACCTCCTTATTCCACACCACAACATAGAGGCAAGGGTCTCCAACATGCTCCAGTATTGCTTCATAGCATTCTGCTCCAGTGCTATCCAGAAAACCTGCTGCACTATTGCTTTACTGCATTCTGCTCCAGTGCTATCCGGAAAATCCTCTTCCTATGCTATTCAGAAAACCTGCTCAATTATTGCTTCACAGCTTCAGTGCGATCCAGGAAAACCTACTCCAGTATTGCTTCATATTACATTGCAGTCTGCCTTGGTTGTGCTCCCAGCACTCAGTTCCAATGTATCTGCCTCTAAATATCCTACATTCCGCATGCTATCCTGCAAGCTTGCACTTGTTCTCAGTACTATTCTGCAGCGTAAGTCTTCTACTGCTACAAGTAACGTGCTTGAGAAACAGCATTATTAAGCCACCCAGCTTCATTCACACTTCAGCTCATACAGCTGTCCTCGACCCTCAATACCAACATCCGAATCCCGACAAGGGACGTAAGATAGGTGACAAAATACCGTTGCCCATCTTAATCCCGACGCCGGAATGCCGAAGGATGCCAGCCTGAACGAGGTAAGTTCGGGGCGCCCTCAGCATTAGCCGCGGTGGGGGAGGGTTAGGTTTAGAGAGCGTAGTGGGCTTAGGTTTTAGGGGGGAGGTTAGGGTTAGACACCCCTAGGAGGGAGGGTCAGCCCCCCCCCGGGAGGGGGAGGTTTAGGGTGCGGGAAGAGGGGGTTAGGGTTAGGCACCCCGGGGAGGAGGTTAGGCACTAGGGGGGAGGTTAGGGTTAGGCACCACTAAGGGAGGGTTAGGGGGGAGGGAGAGAGGTAGGGATAGGGTACGTGTCCTGTCGGGATCTTCTCCCTTCAGGCTGATGGCGTCGGGATATGAACCGGCGGCTATTCAGCACCCAGGTCTTCATACCCATTCTCAACAAACCTTAGTGCCATGACATAGTTGACTTGATACTACCACAAGCTATCACTAAACATCCTATAATGCAACAGCTCTACCAGGAGCTGTCATTATGCTTTGTTTAATAATTGAGAACACAAAGCAATCTCCACGCCAGATTATGGGGACTTGATAAACAACAAAAATAACTGGTCTGCAATGAAAATCACTGATTTCTATTTCTGTAATCCATTTGGTGAATTGAACAAAACTGTGTTGAGCCCTTTTTTGTGGTCTTCTATGGCAAAGGGGGCTATCACTGCTTAGTTATAAGGGCAAGGTAAAGTAATGTCATACACAAAATATTCAGCTGCAAATTGGGAGCTGCTTAATTGATTTGTCTTATGCAGAGGTGTAGTCAGTGTACCATTTAGCTCCTAGTCCCTGGTGACCCAGAGTTCCTTATCAGGGTTGTAGAGAGCTGTGTCGGCCCCTGTACTTTGAGGCATGGCCTAATGTAAGGAAGACATACCCTATACTGTAACTCCCTGGGATCCCCTTATACATGCCATGTATAACTGACTGGGAGACCCTACTTATACTTGTCAACTTTAAACTGTTCCCCTCTGAGAGAGCTCCCAGAATGGAGATACAGCTGATCACTGTGGGGGGTGGGGCTGGTGCTTATTCTCATTATGCTGTGAATCACGGATAAGTGAAGAAAGGGCGTGGCCAATACAACAGAATTATCTGTATACTTATGTATTATCGCCTGCTGAGAATTTCATCTTTATACCATACAATGTAAATGCCTTATTCTAAACAGTCAACTGCTGAAAGGGGGTGTAGTTACCACCTCACAGTCAGGATGGCGGTGCTCAGAATTCCGATGCCAGAATCCAGACTGCAGTTGGAATATCAGCACCAGAATCCCGACCGCCGGCATCCCAATAGTAAGTACTAGTGTTATGGGGAGGGTTAGGGTTAGGCACTAGAGGGAGGGTTAGGGTAAGGCGGGGGGGTTGAGCTGCAGGGGGGGCGGAGGGTTAGGGTTAGGCTGTGGGAAAGGTGGGTTAGCGGGAGGGTTAGGACACACCTTAGTGGATCAGGATTCTGACTGTTGGGGTAGCACTGTTGGTATTCTGACCACTGGCTTCCCGACCGCTGGGATCCCGTAACCAACCCGTTGCCAGGAGTTATGGCTTCAGCATAAAGAGCTTCCAGTTGTGTCCGGTTTCTAGATCACAGTTTTCAAAAATCTGTCTCCGGACTTTTTATCCCAGTTTTGTGCTTGATAGCACCAGTTATCTTCAGTGTGCTGGATGTAATTTTCAGTCTTTCTAGTTATATGTGCTTTAGTTAGTTGTAATTTATTGAAGATTAAACTTACAAATATAATGTTACAGTATTATAGTTCCACCCAGTACTCTTGTAATTGTGGCAGTTGTAGCTTCTTAGAAATTCCATATACATTAAGATTTGACTGCTATAATGGAATATATTATTAACACGGCAATAATAATGCAATTTATTCCAAATGTTACTTAGGGGTTCCCCTTAGGCTTGACAGCAGTATAAGGTCTCATCCAGAGCCGGAACTAGACTTTTTGGTGCCCTGTGCCACAGAGAGCATTGGTGCCCCCCCCCCCCCCCCATTTTTAAATGGAGACATAAAATGGTGCACCTGAAAAAGGGCTAAAGCCTCATGGGGAAGGGCCAGGGAAGAGATAGGGGAGGTCAGGAGATGCTGGGGATAAAGAGGAGGAAGTTACAAGTGAGAATGATAATAAACAGGAAAACTGACAGGTCCAAACTGCGCCCCTGCCCTGCGGTGCCCTGTGCCATGGCACTGGTCGCACTACCCTAGTTACGGCCCTGGCCTCCTCTATGCAATAGGACTAGTGTAGATGAGGAAAGGTGATCTGTCACTGTCAGCAGAGAAGACTCCCCAGCTGAGTCTGTGTTTGTGGTCTATAGAAAAGCAGCACTGAGCTCTCTATGTGGAACCTTATCGCAGACAGAAGACCTCGCCAAGGATCCTGTAAAAAATACCCCAGTTAATTATGGACTACCCTCCTCCCCTCTCATCCTCCCTGCACATTGTATTCCAGTCTCTCACTATAGACAGCCCTTGAGGGTGTACAAATATGAAGCTGGCAGCACAAAGAATCTGGAGAATCTGCGGCACTGCAGTGCTGGGGCATGTGTTTGGCAGAAAGCACAGAAAGCTTCAGAATCATTCTTTTGTTATGTACGACACCTACACTGGGAGTGATTCCAGTGAGCTGTGCCAGAAGCAAGGATGAACGTGTATACAGTATGTGCTGAAAGCCTGAAGCTGTAACTGCACCATGAAAGTATAGTGCACAAAATGAAGACATTTATCTAAAAAAAAAATCATTTGAAGGAAAACTAAGCTGCAAGTTTATTTATATCATTTCTTTATTACATTGTATCCATTTCTGGAGGTGAGGTGTGACTTCATGATACCACTCTTGGGGTGGGGCAAAATGTATAAGCTGCTTGAAAACGCATTTCCCCAAGTGTTCAGAATATTGGGGGAGATGTATTATCAGCTGGCTAGCTGACTGTATGGCCCTGCCATTGTTCAGCCGAAGCAGGGACAATTACCGCCGCGTGAGGTAAAAAATCTTTTTGCGGAAGAGCACATGCGTCGGTCAAAACTTCCCAGTGGCAGCCGCAGCGTTATTGAAAAACTTTGTTTTTTTGTAAGCATGGTCTCTGACTGCATATTCCGGCAGCCAGGGACAGTGTGGTGGCACGACAACTACAGCTTCAGCTGTCAAAATCGATAGCTGCAGTTCTTGGAACTTTTCACAACTTGCAACACCTCTTTGGCGCCCTATTTAGGTATAGTGGCGCTGAGTATGACCAATAGCTCCCCTGTCATTCTGATCAACGCCACTACTCGATGAACATCTTCCAATGGCCATCAAAAATACTACTTTTAAAACTGTTCCTTCAGGGGAAAATTTATTAAACCTTCTAAAGTGAACACCTAGTGGTGTTGTAACCAATCAGATTCTAGCTATCATTTATTTAGTACATTCTGTAAAATGATATCTAGCAGCTGATTAGTTGCTATGGGCAACACCGCCACTCGTCCTCTTTAGAAGGGATAAATTAACCCCTCAGTAAGTGTTTTTTTGGGATCCACCTCCATTCTGCTACTTCTATCAGTACCACAAGGTCCTAGGCCCTCATCTCTTTTATCTAAACACTTCTTGAAAAACTAATTTAAGGTACTTTGGGTTTCATGCCCAGCGCTTACCTACAAGGTACATACAGTATGTGTTGGTCTAGGATGTAAACAAAAAAGGAACACAATGAACCTAATTTATGTTGAACAACTGTATTTTTTTATAATAAATGAATCAATTGGAGTTACATTGCTCCTGTGTATCCACTCTATATATCAGTATGCATACTGTCCTTAAACATGGTTAAAAAATAGTTCTAGGTGAAGTCAGATGGCTCCTTTTGGGTGCCTCTTTCCGTATAGCACCCACTTACGTCTCACAAAAAAACATATATATTGTCAATTTTGTGGTTGACTGTCTCTTTGTAAGAAACCCTGAGTACCTCCTACACCTAGGTTGTAGGTAACATAAGTAGACTCCTTTAGGGAGTCTCTTTCCGTATAGCACTTCGTGCCTACGTCTCCCTTTTAACACCTTGCAGTGACAACCTCATTGGTGTATCCTTTGATGCTTGCTCATTGATAGCCTTCGCTGGTAATTATATATTGCCCTCGAGAAATGGGTGAGCGTGGATGTTAACCACCTTTCCCTCCAGTGCCACTGGGAAGTTTTGACCGACGCATGTGCTCTTCCGCAAAGAAGTGCACTTATGTTACCTACAACCTAAGTGTAGGAGGTACTCTGCGTTTCTTACAAAGAGACAGTCAACCACAAAATTGACAATATATATGTTTTTTTGTGAGATGTAAGCACTGGGTGCTATACAGAAAGAGGCACCCAAAAGGAGCAATCTGACTTCACCTAGAACTATTTTTTAACCATGTTTAAGGACAGAGGGCCAGATTCAGACCCGCTCGCAAGCGGGTCGATAGTGTGTGCCAGTGCGCACGCGCAGCATGATGTCAGTAGGTGGACTTCCTGCTCTATTAGAGCAGGAAGTCCACTGTGGCTTGCGGCAACGAGACCCTACCGTAAGGGTCTCATCGCAATTCCGATTGTCGCGAGTGTCTTGACCATCGCGACCATCACCTGGCCGCATGCATAAGCACAGCTATGGGTGCGGCCAAGAGGCCACAACTAAAAAAAACAACGCCCGCCCTGATTCAGAGCGAGTGCTCGCTTTTTGCGAGCGCCTCTGAATCAGGGCCAGTATCCATACTGATATATAGAGTGGATGCACAGGAGCAATGTGACTCCAATTGATTCATTTATTATTAAAAAATACAGTTGTTCAACTAAGTTAATTCTGTTCCTTTTTTGTTTATATCCTAAGACCAACACATACAGTATGTACCTTGTAGGTAAGCGCTGGACACAAAACTCATATTTCCTTTAAATACTTGTAACTCACGAGCCTGGACAACTCGGGTGTCCAGCAGCTACCAATATTCAAGTATGGCCACTAAAGCGCTAGCGTACTATAACCCCAGATAAATTACTTTGGGTTTCAGTGTGACTTCTATGTGGATGACATCTAAATGTATCTATCCATTCCAGGTCTTTAAAATACTGAGCTAATAGTATTTTTTTTTCTCTGTGATTGACAGTCTGCTGCCGTTTGGGGGTGGGGAGGGGGCGGCGATGCCCTCCGTTTCTCGAAACGGAGGTAATTGCCGCCGTTACGAGGGAGGTAAGAAGCCAGGATCTCTGTCGGCTGACAGAGATTTCCTTGCCTCTTCCTCTAAACTTCGGCGGCTGGCTGCAGGACCCCATGGGTCACAGCAGCTGGCCGATGGTACGCAGATTATCCGATGCTGTGTTGGACAACGCAGCTCGGATAAGTAATGCATAGGAGGCATGATGCCTCCTGCTGCAATAACATATCTGCAGGGATCTCAATTGCAAAGCTGCCTGCATGCAGCTTTGCAATTACAATGCTTGCAGAATCAGGCCTTGAGTCTCTTAATCAGCATTTGAAGTGCTATGATGCAACAGCCGTTTTCAGTCGGGCCGTATTCAATTTGATGCGAAAAGTCAGTTTCCGCGTGTTTTTGGCAGAAACTTTTCGCTCATGACGTAATTTTCGCCTGTTTGACTTTTACCCCGTATTCAATTTGGAAGACTTTCCGCGTAGGCGGAAAGTCAATGCAGTGTAATAGGCAAAAAAGTATCGCCTATGAATGGGAGACGGAAAAAAGTGCAGAATTGGGGTTTTGGGGTGCAATGTTGCAGGAACTCCCGTGTAGCCTTCAGACAGTCCCCCAAAGGTAAACTTTGTCAAAAATGTAAAAAAAAATACTTAAGGACACTCCAAAAAATGACTTTGAAAAAGAGGGCAAGAAAAAAATGTTGGGGTACAAATGTAAAAACTAGCGAACTTGACTCTGGAATGTCCCCAAGTATGCCCCATATGTTTTTTTGATTGCAGGTGCTTGCGTCAGGTGGATTTTTCACGATTTTTTCAACTTCACTTTAGCAACTTTTAAATATGCAGACCCCCATTTTCAAGTACCCCAAATTTGCTGGGATAAGTTATTTTCTGGGAAAAAAGCTCCTAAATACTATTCTGCATCACGTATAGAAAAACGCTATTTAGCAGCTATTGAGCCCGTTTAAAAACACCAAATACCTTCAGCAAGGCAAATCGGTTACCATAGGTAACCCCCATGTCAGAGCATCTTTTGGGGGGTGTCAGGCTGATATCCCCAAAAATGACAGTACTTTCCGCCTGTTTAAGTTTTGCCGGGTCCCGTTTTTGCGTACCTCCATATTGAATACGAGGCAAAGCAGGGACGGCCGCGATACTTTTCTGCCTGCAGAACAGGCGAAATAGGTGGAAAGTCCGGGCCGCGAAAAAGTATCGCGGCTCGGCTCAAATTGAATACGGGCCTTAACTGCACAACCTTAGTTGCTAACTCACCTTACCCACAGCCTAACTCTCCCCTCCTGCAGCTTAACCCTAACCCTCCCCTCCTGCAGTCTAACCTTAACCCTCCCCACCCCGGAGCTTAACCCTAACCCTCTCCTCCCCCTAGTACCTAACCCCTAACCTAGTATTCACCGTTGGGATCACAGCCGCTGGGATTCTGACTCCTGACAGGATTCCGGTGCTGGGATTATGTGCGCTGGGATGCTGGCTACTTATATTTAAAAATACGATCATTCTAATATTGCCATATTCAAATGTATGAAAACTAAATAGACCAACCTGGATGAAAAATATACTGATGGTTGTTTCCCATGTAATACAATATATCAGGCACAGTGAACAGATTTACTTGCTTTATATTGCACAGTAGACATTGCTGTTTTGATTTTCTGTTCTCCAGAACTGATCAGCCTACCCGTCCTAAGCAAGTATGTTGTAATGTTGTATTTTAAAACTTTAATCGTGTGGACATGTGGCAGATGTAATACATGTATTGTCTGACAGCAATATGATATGTAAGGTCAAGTTCCTTTTTTTGGGTCTTCCAGTTTGCGGACCTGTACAGTTTGTCCTCTACTCCTCTGTCTCCACAATGTAATCTCTGCATTTTGCCTTGAATACCCATTTAAAAGTGCAATGAGCCAGATATATAAGTTGCATGATTTGCTTGTCTGCTGTGCTAGACGGGAGCTTATGAATGTGAAGCTTTTAGTTTCCCTTAAACGGTCAGTAGATTTCTGAAATCAATTTGTGCAAATGGCCTACATTGTCTGCGTCTACAGCAGATTGAGTAGCATTCTATTTTACTGACGTGTTGTTTCCTTACTGCTAGCTGTTGTTGGCTGTTTTACTGACTTATGGCCTGATTTAGAGATGTACACAATGCCTATTTATATGCAGATGGAGTGATTGTTTGACATGCGTGTATAGGTGGGTACTGGGTACACACAATACAGATATATCTGCAGATGATGGTTGTTCGTACACACTGAATGGCCATCATCTGTGCCTGCCCGCAGTTCCCGGCGACCAGGGGGCATGTCCCGCTCCCCTCCTCGCGGCTGCCGCTGTGTGTATGTACGGGTGGTCTGCTGAGCACCCGTACACACCTGCCAAAGGACAGATATGTCTGCAGACATATCTGTCCATCAGCTGTGCAACACAGCCAATGCGATATGTCGGTGAACGCCGACGTTCACCGACATATCGCGGGTACACACTGCCCGACGGGAAGCAGATACATTGGCCGATCAATTGATCGCCCAATATATCTGTCAGTGTGTACCCAGCTTAAGTCGCACTGCACACACTTGCAATTACTCCTGCACAGCGGATCCATACGCAAAGTGAGTAACAGGTAGTCAGCATTTGGGGGAGGTAATGAGGGGTGGCTTGGCAAACACAGGTGTATTTAACCATTTAAACTGGTGCATAAATTAGCTATTGAGATCTCCTTCGGGTATCTTCAGAGCTGCAGTGTTTGTGGCTGGTCAGACTTGCCACATATGCTGCGTGGCTGCCTGATATGCGTCAATGGTACCAATGTTTACACTGATGCATGATGTCAAACAGATATTAGAAGGCAGCAGTGGGCATCCCCATGCCCACTATGTGTTGGACGCAGTGGCGGCTCCAGAGGTGGGGCTGCAACGCAGTTCAAAATTCAAATAGGGGAACCAAACCAAGTGCCAGTGACTCCAGGCCGACAATGTTTGCCAGAGCTTGGAACGGCAGTTGGTGTGGCTCCCCTATTTGAATTTTGGACTTCGCTGCACCCCCACCTCTGGAGCCGCCACTGATTGGACGGCATTAGAATATTTTAGCAACTGCGATCCGTGAGAGAATGCTGTTGCAATTGCATTAGCGTAAATCTCTATATCAGACCCCTAGTGCACAGATGGACATCCTCGTCTTTTTCACTACCATAAAGCACTCAGAAAATGCTCAGCAACTCAGACCTGATATAACAGTGTTATCTGACTAGCAGGGCTATATAACAGGGCTATTCTCTATGCTAGTGCTAGGTGGTATTATATTTGCATGTCTCTGCATTGCCCTCCTAACCTGTCCTTGTATAATCCTCTTTTGGGTACAGTAGTGAGTAAGATAAATACTTAGCGCCCTCCTTTTTTGGTTAAGCTCCCCACGGAGTTATTTGTAGAGAATTCCAGTTTATTTTTACTTTCCCTCTATCTCTGTACATCCCCCTGCCCCCATACAGTTATGGAATCGTCTGGTTACAGCTAGACAGTCTGAGGGCACAACAACACAGGTATTCTCAGGGCATTACCGACATCAGCATGGGAAATGTAACACAGTTATGTTGGTATTCAATTACATTTATTTAAATGTTGTGTAAGGTTACAATAAAATAATTATTCTTAAATATCAACACTGTTTCTTCCAAAATAGTTTTAAGTGAAAAAAAAAAAAATAGCCTTTAGGTTGAAAATTTCAAACAAAGCCTAGTACAGCATTTTCTGCTGACTGAGGGCCTAATTCAGCAATGCACGCTAGTTCACTGCTGATCGCAGATTCACGATTATCGGAAATCTGCGCGTGCGCAGGACCCATTCTGCAAGTGAGCAGAATGGGTCCTGCGTAGTCGCACGCAAACCCTTGAATGCCTCTGCCTGATTGACAGGCAGAGACATTTAAGGGGTGTTGCGGGGTTGGCCGACATTCCTGAAACGGGCGTGTAAGCCCCGTTTTCCGGGACAGGCTAGCCCAGAATCTGCATTGATCAACGCAGTGTCCTGGGTTCACAAGCCAGCCAGCCTGAGTAAACTGAGGCTTACTCAGCTGACCGGAGCAGTACTGGGATCACAAATGCAGCATGGGGGTGTCATACACCTCCTGCTGCATTTGCATTATTGCGAGGATCGCAATTGCAAAGTGTGCACTACAGTATATGCCTGTGTGCACTACACACACTACAGTATATGCCTGCGTGCACTACACACTACAGTATATGCCTGCGTGCACTACACACACTACAGTATATGCCTGTGTGCAGAGCAGTAACTAGACTTTTTGGTGCCATGTACCAGAAAGAGCATCGGTGCCCCCCTCATTTTTCAAAGGGATATAATGCACCCAAAAAAGGCCCATGGCTTCATGGGGAAGGGCCAGGGAAGGGATAGGGGAGGCCAGGAGATGCTGGGGATGAAATAAGAGGAAGCTACAAGCAAGTATGATAATAAACAGAACTTTGACAGGCCCAAACAGCGCCCCCTGACCTGTGGTGCCCTGTGCGATGACACCGGTCGCACTACCCTAGCTACGGCCCTGCACTACAGTATATGCCTGTGTGCACTACACACTACAGTATATACCTGTGTACACTACACACTACAATATATGCCTGTGTGTACTACACACTACAGTATATGCCTGCGTGCACTATACACTACAGTATATGCCTGCGTGCACTATACACTACAGTATATGCCTGCGTGCACTACACACTACAGTATATGCCTGCGTGCACTACACACTACGGTATATGCCTGCGTGCACTACACACACTACAGTATATGCCTGTGTGCACTACACACAATATAGTATATGCCTGTGTGCACTACACACACTACAGTATATGCCTGCGTGCACTACACACTACAGTATATGCCTGTGTGCACTGAACACTACAGTATATGCCTGTGTGCACTACACACTACAGTATATGCCTGCGTGCACTACACACTACAGTATATGCCTGCATGCACTACACACTACAGTATATGCCTGTGTGCACTACACACTACAGTATATGCCTGTGTGCAGCTTTACAATTGTGATCCTTGCTGAAACAGGCCCTGAGATAATTGCATTGTCATTCCCAGCACTTACATTATTCAAAGGCTATTATCTATACCTCAAAAAAGCAATGATGTATTTCTACTGTATGAAGGCTAATAAAGGACAATATGTATTTCACAAATGTCAGCATAAAGTAACAACAGGTACATTGATGTCTGATCACAAAGTAGGTGTACATACAGAATGGTGTGGGGACAGTATGATTGTTGTATACACACACACACAGTGATATATTAGATTGCACAGTGCTAAATTGCTTATTAACATAATGAATATTAGCAGAGTGACAAGGCAATGCTGTAACAGGGCGGCCTTGCACCTTGTGCCAACACCACCCACTGACCAGGTGACTTCATGGCGTCAAGCTGATGTGGCGGACCCGCCAACGCCGGCAAGTACAGACCTGCCTGCAGCATCCTCAGGACCCCCCGGGAGGCTGTACAGACTGCTGTGTCCATGTCTGGAGCGTCCAAACCACGCCCTGCTAGTCAGAAGCAAGAGCCGTTGGGCAGTGACTGTGCCACCCACAGAGCCCTGCGCTCTGTGCAACTGCACCGCTCACATACCCCTAGTTATAGGCCTGTGACCAGGGTTAGGACACTGGGTCCGTAACCTATAAACAGAGTATTAGCAGAGTTGGGGATCTTAACAGAACTCTGAGCTTTGAGAGTACTGATGGTGTGTGCTGGATTGGTGAAGTGCGCAGCAAAGGAACAGCTTAACCACCTGTAGTTCGCCTGTAAAGAAAATATAAAAATAACCTCAGTAGACACACACCGGCTGTGGTAATCGTTTATTGAAAAAAAAAAAATCATACTTACCAAATCCTTGGATGGTGTCCTCTTCAGTCCATGTAGGCATCCATAAATCTTCAGAATATAACAAACCGAAAACCCAAGCCCTATGGACACATTGTACAGTGTACAGTGCTAAACCCAAAATGACATGTATGGGGAAGTGCTGACTAACTGAGAGTGGACAGTTGCAATGGCAGTGTCCCCATAGCTTTGTCTACTTCTTCTGAGCTTGGATTATCACCAGGGTTGCTAGTAATTTTCCATAGTTTTTCCCGCTTTAACTGCATTTACATGCAAACTTCCATGTAGCATAATTTTCTGCACCTGTCAGCTTTAGAAAACTCAATTTGATACCTGCACTGTGCATTTACATACAGATGAATAAGGCTTTGTCTATACTCACTCATATCCTTTTATTCCCTGTCACTGTGGTCTGTAATTTTTGGTATCAGCTTGCTCCACACCAAGGTATCTGGACTTTCGGCAACCAAAGTCATTTGCAGTGATGGCCTGGTTTCAGATCTTGCTTGCGCTAGGTTGAGCGTATGGCTGGCCCATAACCTGTTAGCAGAGTGACCAGGGTTAGGACACTGGGTCCGTGACCTACAATATTAGCAGAGTATTAGCAGAGTTTGGGCTCTTAACAGTACTCTAAGCTCTGGGAGCACTGATAGTGTGTGCTGGATTGGTGAAGTGTGCAGCAAAGCTGCTTGTGGAGGTTAGTCCACACGTCAAACAGCTTAACCAGTTCTTAGGTTTATTAACCAGGGATAAATACAGGTGGCTGTAGACACAGCCATTAAGCAGGTACACTATAACTGGGAATTAGATGCAGCCTGGAGTGGTTTGGTATGCTGGGCGTTGTAGTGTGCTAGGTGGAATCAGAGCATACACCCTAGTAGTTTGTGGTGCTGTGCTCCACTAGACAAGCAGTGGTGGTACAGAGTTCTGAGGCACCTTGTATGGCTGTAAAAATGGTGAGAATCTCTGGGCAGATTATCATGGACGCTGAGGTAAAAGATGCAAGGAGAAGCATCTAATGGCAGTAGCACATGTCGGAGATCAGACCTCCTGACAAAGCCACGGCGGGTCCTAGAGACCGCTGACTCTCACTAATGGATGGAGGCAGAGCAGATCACTCTTCATCCAACAGAGAGAACCCGTTTTGATTATTTTGAGTATGTAATTTGTGCATATTTCAATAAAAGCTTGACAGGACGCACCTGTAGACCTGCATTTAAAGCAAAGTGCACTTAGAACCACAAGTTGTCATTCCTGCCCTTATGCATGTTTTCTTTATCATGTATAATATAGGTCACTGAGAGGGGGGCCGGTTACAGGGTATCAGAGTCTGTATGTGTGCCCAGGCCTGACAGGGAAGCACAGCCGTGCTCCCACATCAACATGTACAGAGGATCCGTGTTCACACACCCACACACTTGGCCACTCCCTTTAGTACCAGGTCCCGTAAGGTGTCACAGTCGTGGGATTTTGAGGCTGTGTTCCCGGGCTGGGCCGTGGACCTGTACTACTCGGTTCAGATGCTCGCTGGAGGAGACTTGGTTTGATGAAGTTCCTCCGCATGAGAGGGTGCAGATGACTGGTAGGGGATTGATGTAACATGGAAGTTGCTTGATGCGGCTGGAAAGCCGTATAATGGATGGTGGAAGCACGGACTGCTAGGTGCGGCTATGGAGCCGTATGGTAAAGGTGGCACCACGGGCTGCTGGGTGCGGCTAAGGAGCCGTAAGGTGATGGTGGTAGCGTGGAAGCTACTTGTAGCAGCTGGGTACCCGTATGGATATGGTGGTAGCTTGGAAGCTACTTGGAGCGGCTGGATAGCCGTTTGGAGATGGAGGTAGCGTGGAAGCTACTTGGAGCGGCTGGATAGCCGTTTGGAGATGGAGGTAGCGTGAGAGCTACTAGGAGCGGCTGGATAGCCGTTTGGAGATGGAGGTAGCGTGGAAGCTACTTGGAGCGGTTGGATAGCCGTTTGGAGATGGAGGTAGCGTGAAAGCTACTAGGAGCGGCTGGATAGCCGTTTGGAGATGGAGGTAGCGTGGAAGCTACTTGGAGCGGCTGGTAGCCATATAGAGTGGTGACAACACCTACAGAGCGCAGTGGTGAGGCTCACTTAGTTAGACCACCTTCTTGAAGAAGCCGTCACGTGACGGGGAAACGCATTAGGGATTTGATATTCTCACATATCCGGATTACAATATTGTCTCATGTCCCAAGCCATGGCTCTGCAGTGAGAACGGGAACCTGCTGTGTGAGGTGAGAGCACACACAGACATCTATCCCCCTGCAACCATACAGAGAAAGGGATTTTACACCTTTGCAATAGCAAGATAACAGCAGCTTTTCGGACCAGCATTGCCCCTACAGACGTCAGGGAGAGGAGAGCTGGGTAAATATACCGAGACTGTACCACTAAATCTTCACCCTCTTTGAAATAGCTACCTTGAATCACCTGTTGGTTGGCTGCAGAGAGTGTTGATTGGCAAACTTCAGGGAGTGGACATTTAACAGCTGAAACTTGCTTTGGAAATCTCATTACCCCCCCCTAATAAGGAGTACAATTATTGACGGGACGTGAGTGCAATATTGCTCTATTTGGACATAATTACAACTTTAAAGGAGATCAATATACTTATTTATACAGGTGGACATTTGATTGTTCACACATGCTATTATTGATCCATTATGATGAACATGTGAGAATGGCCATTTAGATGCTGATTTATAAATGTTTTTTATATGTTAATACTGTGTAATTTTAATAAAATATTTTATTGTATTACATGTATCCTTATGTCTATGTGAGCGCACCCTGAGGTGAATAATTTCAGATACCACCTCTTATTAATTAGTTAGACCAAGGGACTTTGTAACTTGTGTCAGCCATAGGGATCCTTTAATAGGGAACGCAGGGTGCTGGTAGGCTGAGAGAGAAAGAGAAGCCTCCTCATTGGTGGTAGTGGAGACACATGGGCAAATCCAAGATGGCCTGCGTCCATGGACCGGAGGACAGCGCTTCCTGGATGTGAGCAGTGGGGACCTGGCAGTCAGCAAGAGCCAGCGTGGAGACAGAACAGCAGCGGGACCCGTCGGGGAACAACAGCGGGACCCGCCCTGATGGAGAAGAGAGCAGCGCACAGCGTGTGAGCCGGAAGACACCGCGGGTCAGCGCCCGCAAAGGTAAGTGATGGGGTCTGATCCTGGGGTCTCTGGTGTGGCGTGTGACATAAGGTCTCCTGGTGGCCCTATGTTTCTGTTAGCCAGACACTCAGTGGGCCTTTCGAGATTTTGGCTCAGCGCTCGCGAGCGGGTCTGAATCAGGCCCACTTTTCGCATATAATAATTAACTAAATAAAATAAGACTTTTTATACCTATTACATCAGTATTAAATACCTATATATAATTTATAAAGCAACCAAAAAAATACAAAAAAGAACTTATAGTATATTTACTCAACTTCAACAGGGGTGACCTATAGCTTCCACAGAGAAACACTTGTAATATCAGTATATTAGCTGCTCCTCATGATGTGTAAGAGAACAAAACGGCATCTTCGCTGTGTAAATAATATACTATAAGCAGGGACGGACTGGGGTTGCAAAACAGACCTGGCATGAGTCCCTGTGCGCGTGCTGTAGGCGCGCGCTTGTGAAAAGGGGCGTGTCCTCGCCATACACCCCCGTCTCTCAGTATCCCGGCCGAGCAGTGTGCCAGGAGGTGGAGCTGCTTGTCCAGGGTTTAAAACTGGCCCGGCCCGGCCCATCAGGCCATCGGCCCTTCTGGCAAATGCCAGAAGTGCCAGATGGCCAGTCCGGCTCTGACTGTAAGCCAGAGGTCCTCAAAGCCCCCCAACAGTGCAAGGTTTTAGAGATATCTATGGTTGAGCACAAGTGGTTAAATCAAATTGACTGAGATACTAATTAAGGGCCTGATTCAGAGATGTACGTTCATCCTACGATGATTTTATTTATGCAACTATTATGCAGATTTTTGTGAGAAAGACGCTCGGCGGGGCCTAGTTGTGCAGGATCTGCTTCGCCCAGAGGGGCTGTTTGTCGTGACTGAGGCCACAGTAAAAAAGAAACATAGATAGATAGATAGATAGATAGATAGATAGATAGATAGATAGACATTGTATGTTTACTTTTTAAAACTAACATCACATCAATACTTGTGTCTTCAATTTTTTCAAAATTAAATGTGTTTAATTGTCCAAGTTGTTTTGTACTTATCTCCCATATGATTGGTTGTTTTAAGATGGAGCGATGTAGGGTCGATATGCCGTTTGTAATGGCATTTCGCCTACATTGCTCAGTGTGTACCCAGCTTTACTGAAAACATTAAATGATTTACTAAGATATTTAAGCTACAGATAAAAAAATGAAAATAAAAAAAATGCTGATTCTACCTTACAAAATCACCTTTGATTACATGTGTATTCACAATCACAATTGGTACATAAAAAACAAGTGCTGATAAATTGTGTAGTAGTCATTTTTCTGCCTAAGTTATCCTACTATCATTTTGATTCATTGAACATGACCTCACATCTTTCTCAGGACCTACTTGAAAATGAGACACAGATGTCTGGAGTATACTGTACTTGTAATAGTGACATGTGTTATAATATCACAGATATATTTTCTGAACTTATACTTTCCCGCCTTGCAGAAGGTTATTTATATATACAGTACATGACATAATTATATTTCTGATGCTTGTTATTGATATTGGGCCTGACTCAATCGCAATGCCGATATTTTTGCAGATGAGCGATTATCGGTAAACTGCACCTGCATCAAGATACATTACCATAGTCGTTTGCAGCTACTTTTTACTCGCAGTGTGATTGACAGTTAGGGAGCATTTGCGGGAGGTAATGGGGAGTGGCGGCAAAGAACGCAGGCATGCCGCGACCGTTTTTGGAGCGTGTCAGAGTTTCTTCTGCGATCCCGTACACAGGTAAAGTGCCTCCGGCGTCAAAATTCTGCGCGTCCGTAGACCTACATAGAAGTCCGATTATCGAAGGCTCTGCGAACGATGCTGCATCTTTGTACGCAGGTGCTTGGATTTGCAAAGCCACAGGTGGGTGTCTCAGTACATTCCTCTGTGCCTGCGAAATTTGCACAGCAGCTGCATGCGGGATCGTACGGGAGGGATTAGGGAAAGAGGGAGTGGAGAAGGTAAAAGTAGGTAGGGTAAAAGGGCTGATTAAGGTAGGAAAGAGACAAAGGACAAGAACACAAGATGGGTTGGATGAAGGGTGAGAGTAGAGCTGGTTGGGCAAGCAGAAAGAGAAGTGTGGATGGGTACTGTAAATTTTGGAGGTGAAATGGGTAGAAATGAGTAACACTGTAACCAAGGTGGAAAGAGGAGGAGACAGTAGACAGAGGAGGGAGTTGAATGTGGTAAAGAATTGATAGTGACTGGGTGGAAATAAGAGAGGAAATAAGAGACTCACAACAGGTTTGTTTAAAGAGAGGGCACAGCTATGACATTAAAGAATTTGTAGGGGAGGGACAATAGTCGATGTAAGAGTGTAGTGATACATGGAGACAGCCTGATTGGGCAGTTTCTGGTGAGATGAACTTAATAAAAAAGAAAACTTCAAATAAAAAAGAGGTAGCAGAGTTGAGGCAACAAGATGACGCTTATGCTGGGTACATACTGACAGATACATTGGCCGATCAATTGATCGGCCAATGTATCTGCTGCACGTCAGCCAGTGTGTACCCTAGTTATGTCGGTGAACGTCGTCGTTCACCGACATATCGCATTGGCTGTGTTGCACAGCTGATGGACAGATATGTCTGCAGACATATCTGTCCATCGGCAGGTGTGTACGGGCAGTCGCCAGACCACCCGTACACACATGGCGGCAGCCGAGAGGAGGGGAGCGGGACCCGCCCCTGACCCGGCCGCCGGGTCCCACCCCCCGGCCGCCGGGATCCCAGGGCACAAGCAGATGATGGCCGTTCAGTATGTATGGATGGCCATCATCTGCAGATCACGCGATCTGCAGATATAACTGTCAGGTGTGTACCCACCTTAAGGGCTAAATTTACTAAGAATCGAGTCTGATCGTTTTGGGGGTTTTTTCAAATCGATTTGCATTACCGAAACTCGTGTGATTTGATGCTTCTGGAAGGTGCAAATTTACAAAGAAGTGAGTTTAGCTGTGACGAAGTTGGCTGAGCAGCTCGAGATTTCTCCCCTGAGTAGCAAGTTTAGATAGAGATTATTCACCCGAGATTGCAGTGTCTTCTCTCCCGAAACTCTCCCGAACAAGCAGCCTGCACATATCATGTGAGATATGTGAAGGCTGCTTGTGTGGTCTACCTGTGAAAAAAGGGTTAATTCTTTAAAAAAAATACGTAGGGTCCCCCCAAAAAGCATAATCAGCTGCTCAGCCTGTCCTGGTTCCTAAAAATACAGGGACAAAATGAATAGGGTCCCCCCCCCCCGATTTTTAGGAACCAGCACCTGGCTGCTGAGCCAGCCCTGGTTTTAAAAATAGGCGGAAAAAAAATTGCATAGAGGTAGCCTTATATTTAAAACCAGCATTGGACTCAACTCTGGCCGGGGTGTAATGTCACAGCCAGGGGACTCTATCACCAGGTTTCCCCAGCCAAATCATTTGCACCCCAAGCTAGTCAGTCCAAGCCTGGGATCTCAGGGGAGGTGAGGACCCCCCCCAATAAAGGGGTCCCCACTCTCACGAGCACCCCAGGCTTAGTCTGAAGCTTCCCTGCACACCTGTAAAACTATTGTTTTTTACCATGGAACTACAGGTGCCAGTATGCCTTCCCTTTGGCACTTGTGGAACTACAAGTGCCAGCAGGCGACCAGCACCCGTACTCCCACTGTAAAAAAAAGTTAAAAAGCACACTACACACACACGCTGTAGAAAGTATAACTTTATTACATACACCTACTTCACTTACACATACTTAACTGCTGCAAGATGTTCTGTCCACTTCTCCAATGTGGGTACCAGAAAAAAAGATGCTATACTCACCTCTGTCCTTGCGCTGGTCTCCATAGAATCCCCGGACATGGCAAAATAAAAAACGAGTGACCCGATCCATGCCGGAGAAGTATTGGTATATGTGTTGTCACATATACAAATACTTTGCGAATGACAGGAGACGGGCCTCTTCGGGAAATCCCACGGCCCGGGATCCAATCAGAGACCGCTTTACATATAGCGGCCACTCAATGGCTGGTTACATGTGGGTCACACCCAATGAGCGTCCACTATATGTAAAGCGGCCTCATGACAGTTTTGATCTTGGTAAATTCACGAATCCTATCTTCACTAGTGAAAAGTTACTCGAGTTTGGCCGATGGTGAATTAAAGAGAGTTTGCTAATTCTCCAGACTTTTCCTGTAGCAAAGGAGATTTCTCTCCCGAGTTTGACATTAGTAAATTTGCGAGTGGAAAAAAATGCCCAAACAGAGAATACTAACTCGACCAAACTCGAATCTTAGTAAATTTACCCCTTAGTGTGTGTAGATTTAAGACAACAAAATATTGATAACACCCTATTTTGCGCAGTGAAAATAGAACCAGCCACCGATTAAGCGTAACACCTACTTCAGCTGTAAACTTCAAATGGATAGGTATGTATAGTGAATGGCGCTAGGTCCTATTAAGATGAATGATCATACACCTTTCAACATATCCAATAAGACATGAAGTCAGGGAAAGGAAAAATATTTATTCCACTGGTTTAAAAACATGAATTCATAAACAACACCATAAAATATATAATAAAACAATTAGCAGCATATATTTGTGCATCATATATGTTTTAGCAGCAATAAAAAATAAGCAGCGTGAAAGATCACCATATGGTCCATCAGTCTCTCACCATATAAAGGTGTTGCAGTGGGCTAGCTTGCATTGAAGCAATGAGATCTCGGGCCTTCCAGCTCGGCAACACCGCAGATATTTTTGACAAGGATTGTTGAAAAATTTCAGCTGCAATTGGTCCTTCAAGGTCCCGGCATCAGGATCCTGTGCAACGCGGTTCGGTACGAATACCTTCCTCCAAAACTGGAAGTGACACGCACATGTCCCCGCTCACTTCCGGCTTTGTGTTCCAATCTGCCGAAACCGGAAGTGACGCGTGCGTGTCATCGTCCACTTCCGGTTTCGTTTTCATGCGGCAGCCATCTTATAACAGGACTTGGTAAAGGGCATATTTTGTATTGGCCATATTTAATAGTGGCAAAAATCCATTCTTCCAAAAGCACATTGATTCCTGGATTCATTATCCGGACAAAGTGGATTATCCATCTATTCTTTCAGGGGGTGTTTCTCTTTAAGTTTTGGTTTTTCACAAATGCCCACACTAATCAGATGATATTTCTGTCCCTTCAAAAAGGCGGTACTCGTCCCCCCTCCTATTAAAACTATTGCTGCACTTTGTATTCCAGCAAAGTCCTCCCTTATATTAGAGGGGGGATTTTCCCACCTTATTTTCGTAGTTCGATTGAAGTTCCCGAAGACATGTAAACATAAAGGATATATATATGAGATCAATAGAAAAATATACAAATTCATAATATAGATAAAAAATCTTTTTATATAAGAAAACCTTTTATATAAAAAAACAGACCATATATATATATATATATATATATATATATATATATATATATATATAAACTAATTACTCTAGGAACCACTTGAGTTCAGAATCCACATTATGGGGGACATAATGTGGACTTTGAACTCAAGTGGTTTGCTAGCCCACCGCAACACCTTTGTATGGTGAGAGACTGGTGGACCATATGGTCAGGGCCCCCACACCTGAAGGGTTTAAAGTGAATCGTTCCGCCTCCTCCGGCCAACCTAACCCCGGCGTCGCAGGGAGGCACCATTTGCCAGATGCCCGCTGAGATTGTAACCAGCGGGCGCCTGGCTCCCTCCCTGCAGTGGCAGCCGGAGACTGGGGGGCTCCGGGCTCCGGCTCACGCAGTGCACTATGGATGAGACGTCATGACATCTCTCCCATGGTGCAGAGGAGCAGCCGAGCGGCCTAGACATGGACGGAAGCGTGAGCGGGGCTTAAGGTGAGTAATACCTCTTTTTTTTCTTTTTCTTTGTTAGTGCAAGCGGCTATTGTACTGGGGGCATTACTCGGGGGGGGAGCATTACTACTGGGGGCCTTACTCGGGGGGGCATTACTACTGGGGGCATTACTTGGGGGGCATTACTACTGGGGGGCATTACTTGGAGGGGCATTATTACTGGGCGGCATTACTGCTAGGGGCTTTACTCGGGGGCATTATTATTGAGGGCACCACTCCTGGCGGCATTACTATTGGGGGCTCTACTACTTGAAGCGGGGCATTACTACTGGGGCACTACTACAGACGGAGCATTACTATTAGGGGCATTACTACTGGGGGCATTTATATAGAGGGTACTACTACAGGGGGCATGACTACTGGGGCAACTACCACAGGGGCCATGACTACAGGGGTATTACTACTGAGGGCATTTAGACAGGGGGCATTACTATTCGGCACACACAGGGGGCATTACTATTGGGGGCACAACTACAGTGGTATTACTACTGGGGGTATTTATACAGGGGGCATTACTATTGGGGACACTACCACAGGGGGCATTACTACTTGGGGCATAACTACAGGGGGAATGATTACTGGGGGTACTACTAATGGGAGAATTGCATAGGGGGCACCACTCCAGGGGGCACTGCTACTGGGTGCACTGCATAAAGGGCACCACTACTGTGGGCACTGACACTACTGAGGTTCCAATTGCGCATACCCCCAGTTCATCACATTTAATAAGGGCCCCCACATGTTTGTTGCCCAGGGGCCCCCACAGACCTTAATCTGGCCCTGCATATGGTGATCTTTCATGCTGCTTATTTTTTATTGCTGCTAGAACATATACAGTATGTTGTACAAATATATGCTGCTAAATATTGATGCTGCTATATTTAGTGATACTAATTGTTTTATCTTATATTTTATGTTCATGTTTTTAAACCAGTGGAATAAATATTTTTCCTTTCCCTAACTTCATATCGGATATGTAGAAAGGTGTATGATCATTCATCTTAATAGGACCTTGTGTGTAGATTTAGGTAAATTGGGAGGTAATGGGGGTGGAGAGAGGCTGAGGGGAGGGTTTGGGTGTAAGACAGTGGGATAGGTGGAAAAAGACGAGATGAAGGGAGTGACCATTACAGTATATCCAATGATAGAGGCCAAAGGAAGAAGAGAGGGAGAGAATTGTTTGTGACATTAGCGTCTGTGGGTTTATCAATAGGGATATTGAGATTACACAGTATGAAGGTTGTACTCAGAACAGACTTGCTCTTTTATCTGTCATCTATAAAGAACAACTTACAAGCTTTATGCTGTATAAAACCTAGGTCTTGTTAGCTATTTCAAAAATTGTTGTGATGGAAAAGCGGCCAGTGCGAATATAGGTAGAGCAGAGATGTTGGATAACCTGGCTTTAACAAACTCTCTCAGCTTACACTTTCCTATGGCTAAATGGTATAAATGACAACTAATTATTAAAAACTGTGTGTACATATGCAGGGCAGCCGTGTAGTAATCATTCTGTTAGTGTATGATCACTGTGAGAAAAGTGCTACAGATGGGAAGCAGCGGGCACTCCCCTCCCTAGTGCGTGAAACATCTGTGCAGGGATAGAGTGTCTGGGAATAGAGTGTATGCTGTGGAGGAAGTGCTGCCTGGCTGTCCCTGGAGGTGTCTTATTGAGCTGTTCTCATGTACAGCTCACTTTCATAGTAATAGATTATGTTAAGCTATTAATTTTGTTATCATTTCCAGAGAATGGGAAGTGACTGCTTCAATCATTGTATATACTTATTATTGTGCCATTCATAAATTACCTTGTATCCATGCCAGTGGCGTATCTATAATGGGTGCAGTGTGTGCTGGGCACATGGGAGCCCCGCACCGCACACCCTGCACCCATATTTTTTTAAATGTACCTGTCCGTGGTCCCGCGTTGGGTGTCGGCGCTGCTCAGAACACCGGAAAATGGCCATTTTCCGGTGTTCTGCGCATGCGCAGTAGACTCCGGGCACTAGAGTCTGCTAATGCTCCAAGGGCTGGCCAGCCGCGTTAGTCGGCTGCCAGCCACCAGGGAGAGAGGAGGGGGCCCCGCACAGGGAGTGCACACGGGCCCCTTCCTCTCTTAAAACGCTCCTGATCCATGCCTTTAGGATCATCTTAGCCTGTTTTATTTATATGTCATTGTTCATCTCTTTGTTTGGGTTATTTACAGAGAGCAAACACACTTTTACATTTTCTTTGGCAGATGTAAACAGAGGATTTATGTCATGTGAGATTTATATGGAGCCTGTGAACGCAAACTGTGTTCATCCCATTTGTGCTTGATACAAAGTCTTGTGTATGCACAGCCTACAGTGACTGTGCTCATATGTTTCCTGAACCCTTCCCTTCCACACTCACTTCATTAATGCAACGTCCCCAAATTACTGTCTTTCAACTGCTTGTTTCCTGGCCAACTGCTCAGGGGTGTAATGGGAAAAAGGGGCAGAGTATTGTTTATTTGTTTAGTCACAGAGTCTTAATATTACATTGTTTTCCCTTGCCCACATTTGTGCATTGATCAGAAGATGCGGTCCATTCTTTTGGAAATAAATGTGACCTGACTATACAGTGATACTCTGCAGTTGCTATAGGACTGTCCACACCGTCACACAAATTCTTAAGGATGTGTAAAAGATTCATCCCTCACCCTTTCCCAGGACGTATGTGCTAGGAAGCACCATTAGGTACACATCAGTCCCTTTTTTACATTTTTGAACACCTTTGAAAAACATAGACTGTGATCAAAGAGGTTCTGATAAACCAGGATGGTCTAAAGAGGAAAACATAAAGGAACATAACTAATACTTTCTCTTTACTTAAAAAAAAGTACCCAATCTAATAATAAATGGGCACTGATCATGCCAGGAAGTCCCAATCTGCACCCATTTCCTTCCTTCATTTAGGTAAATAGAGAATGGAGCCAAAGAATCCTGGTTGTACACATTAGATTTATAGTACAAGTGGTTAGTGTAGATATTAGTTTTACATTTTATTAGTGAATTTAAAAAGGAAACTCTTCTGACGGGTCTCCCTTATCTTTATCATGTTACACTTAGTAGTCAGCAGAATATACAGTTACCATTGTTACATTCTGTTTATTGTATTTACCAACCTATATACCAAGTCAGTGCTTCCTAAACTGGGCGCCATGGGTTGGTGGTCCAGGACCATATCAAATCATTTATAGTCCCATGTGATAGGCAAAACCAGTGCTGACGGCTGTCAATCATAAAGTATGTGGACGACCAGAAACACATTCCTGTCGTCCGCCATATAAGTGACCCTAAGGAGGACAGGTAAAACAATTGACTTCATTTAAGATTTTTTTTAATTTCTCAATAAGTAACTATTGGCATAGCGGTCCTGTGAAAACAATGCTGATACGGAATACATACGAATACACAAGTCCAGCGGTTCAAATCCCGACAGCGGCAGGCCGAAACTGCTGAAAATACTGATCGTCCCCAGGTAAGTATGAACTAACCTAACCTAACCCCCCCTAACCCTAACCCTCCTTAGGGGTGCCTAACTCTAACCTTCCCCCCAGTGTCTAACCCTAATCCCCCCTCTAAGTGCCTAACTCTAACCCTCCCTCCCCCTAGCCTAACCCTAACCTCCCGGGGGGTGCCTTCACATCCTATAGAGTTGCGCAGGAAAATTTGTGATTTTGAGCTACCATAACATTGCGAGATACAAATTAAATAGCTCCCTAAGGGACATAGTATTTTCAGTCCCAATAAAGTCACACGCTATATGCTTCTTCACACATTTTTAGTTATTATGGTACAGAAAACATAGCTAAAAAATAAGTGGAGTGTAGTACCAGCTACATCCAGCTGAGTCACATCAGGATCACGCACCTTAATGAATTATCCCCTAAATCTTGTGACGGTCATGCTCTTGCAAATGTCATACTAAAGGCGTGCGCACAAAAATGAGCCGTGGTCTTGTGCAGAAGGGGCACAACTACAGGGGTCCTGCATAAGGGGAACAACTACAGGGGTCCTGCATAAGGGGAACAACTACAGAGGGCACTGCATATGGGGCACAACTACAGGGGGCCCTGCATAAGGGTCACAACTACAGGGGTCCTGCATAAGGGGAACAACTACAGAGGGCACTGCATATGGGGCACAACTACAGGGGGCCCTGCATATGGGACACAACTACAGGGGGTCCTGCATAAGGTCATGCTCCTGCAAATGTCATACCAAAGGCGTGCGCACAAAAATGGGGCGTGGTCTTGTGACAGAATAAACAATAAACTGGAATGTCTGCGCTAATGAATAATTAGGAGAATTGATACAAGCAGATTACCACCAAGACAAGAATATGAAGAATATAAACAATTTAATATAATAAGTAAATAATTTGACCGGTCAAAATAGCAACAAACATAATACAATCACATACAATAGTTAATCACCTACAATAATTGATAGTAGACTTTTATCGATCAAACGTTTAGAGGATTACTAATTAATCCCAGATTGATCTCATGCTATTGCATGTTGAAGTTATAATTAGCAAAAGTCTAAATAAAATTAGACAGATCTGAAAAAATCGCTGGAGGAGGTGGATCAAAAATTGTAAAAAATAGATATATATAAAAAGTTTTTATTTTTAAAAAACATAAATGTTATTCCATAGTCTCCGCATCTATGTAATGTTAGAAATTCTTCAGTCTCACCCGGTAAGATCAGCTGTGTAAATCTGGGGCTTTTTCAATCTGGGGCTTGGTTTGTCTGCGGTCTGTGTAACTGCAGGATAATGTATAAGGAGCTTTGTATTTATTTAAACAAAAAAATAATAATGACATTTTTAGTGTTTGGCAATTGAAAATGAACTTTTGGCAGTTTTGCTGTGATAAACTTTAAAATTATCCAAAATATAGTGAAACATTGGCAATTTACACTAAGCAACACTGTAAAATTCCCCACATGAGTAAGGTGGTTGAAGCCTAATTTATTTGAGAAAAATGGTGCCTGGAGACCACACTCAAAGAAGCGGCCTCTTTGTACACCACGTGGATACATTGATACATGCCTACATTTTGTGGGAAGTGGTCCCAAAAAACTTTGTGCCTGTTTTTACAGAAGTCTGCATCCAGTTAGAACTATCCCATTCATGAATGTAAACTTTGAGTAGTATGCTAATTTGCGGCTTGATCCAAACTCATGTATGATTTCAGTTAATCATGAGAGTGAGTGGACAGCATCTGGACTGACTTTATCACTAGCTTACAGCATCTAGTGTGACTTTATTACATGTGTCACTATCATACCTTTGAGTGGATTGTACAATGTTGTTTAAAATGCATCTGAAATGTGCCTTATATAAGTCAGTAATCATTTAACAAAGGCATTTGGCCGAAATTACAGCATATGTGTATGTGAGTGTGAAGGACAATAGTAATTTAGTAGAAAGTGATCATATTATTCATCAAATGTGGCCAGTGTAAGTGATTTGTCTACTCCTACCAAGTGCCAAATAGATGGATTTATGCACACAACAAATAGATGGATTCATGCACACAACATATAGATGGATTTATGCACACAACAAATAGATGGATACATGCACACAACAAATAGATGGATTTATGTAAAACAACAAATATATGGATTTATGCACACAACAAATAGATGGATACATGCACACAACAAATAGATGGATTTATGTACACAACAAATAGATGGATACATGCACACAACAAATAGATGGATTTATGTAAAACAACAAATAGATGGATTCATGCACACAACAAATAGATGGATTTATGCACACAACAAATAGATGGATTCATGCACACAACAAATAGATGGATTCATGCACACAACAAATAGATGGACACATGCACACAACAAATAGATGGATTCATGCACACAACAAGTAGATGGATTTATGTAAAACAACAAATAGATGGATTCATGCACACAACAAATAGATGGATACATGCACACAACAAATAGATGGATTTATGTAAAACAACAAATAGATGGATTCATGCACACAACAAATAGATGGATACATGCACACAACAAATAGATGGATTCATGCACACAACAGATGGATTTATGTAAAACAACAAATAGATGGATTCATGCACACAACAAATAGATGGATTCATGCACACAACAAATAGATGGATTCATGCACACAACAAATAGATGGATTCATGCACACAACAAATAGATGGATTCATGCACACAACAAATAGATGGATTCATGCACACAACAAATAGATGGATTCATGCACACAACAAATAGATGGATTTATGCACACAACAAATAGATGGATTCATGCACACGACAAATAGATGGATTTATGTAAAACAACAAATAGATGGATTCATGCACACAACAAATAGATGGATTCATGCACACAACAGATGGATTTATGTAAAACAACAAATAGATGGATTCATGCACACAACAAATAGATGGATTCATGCACACAACAAATAGATGGATTCATGCACACAACAAATAGATGGATTCATGCACACAACAAATAGATGGATTCATGCACACAACAAATAGATGGATTTATGCACACGACAAATAGATGGATTCATGCACACGACAAATAGATGGATTTATGCACACGACAAATAGATGGATTTATGCACACGACAAATAGATGGATTCATGCACACGACAAATAGATGGATTTATGCACATGACAAATAGATGGATTTATGCACACGACAAATAGATGGATTCATGCACACAACAAATAGATGGATTCATGCACACGACAAATAGATGGATTTATGCACACAACAAATAGATGGATTCATGCACACAACAAATAGATGGATTTATGCACACAACAAATAGATGGATACATGCACACAACAAATAGATGGATTTATGTAAAACAACAAATAGATGGATTCATGCACACAACAAATAGATGGATTCATGCACACAACAAATAGATGGATTCATGCACACAACTAATAGATGGATTTATGCACACAACAAATTGATGGGTTCATGCACAGAACAAATAGATGGATTTATGCACACAACTAATAGATGGATTTATGCACACAACAAATAGATGGATTCATGCACACAACAAATAGATGGATTAATGCACACAACAAATAGATGGATTCATGCACACAACTAATAGATGGATTTATGCACACAACAAATAGATGGGTTCATGCACAGAACAAATAGATGGATTCATGCACACAACTAATAGATGGATTTATGCACACAACAAATAGATGGATTTATGCACACAACTAATAGATGGATTTATGCACACAACAAATAGATGGGTTCATGCACAGAACAAATAGATGGATTTATGCACAAAACAAATAGATGGATTTATGCACACAACAAATAGATGGGTTCATGCACAGAACAAATAGATGGATTTATGCACACAACAAACAGATGGATTTATGCACACAACAAATAGATGGATTTATGCACACAACAAATAGATGGATTCATACACACAACAAATATATGGATACATGCACACAACAAATAGATGGATTCATGCACACAACAAATAGATGGACACATGCACACAACAAATAGATGGATACATGCACACAACAAATAGATGGATTTTTGTAAAACAACAAATAGATGGATACATGCACACAACAAATAGATGGACACATGCACACAACAAATAGATGGATACATGCACACAACAAATAGATGGATACATGCACACAACAAATAGATGGATACATGCACACAACTAATAGATGGATTCATGCACACAACAAATAGATGGATTTTTGTAAAACAACAAATAGATGGACTCATGCACACAACAAATAGATGGACACATGCACACAACAAATAGATGGATACATGCACACAACAAATAGATGGATACATGCACACAACAAATAGATGGATACATGCACACAACTAATAGATGGATTCATGCACACAACAAATAGATGGATTCATGCACACAACAAATAGATGGATTCATGCACACAACAAATAGATGGATTTATGCACACAACAAATAGATGGATTTATGCACACAACAAATAGATGGATACATGCACACAACAAATAGATGGATACATGCACACAACAAATAGATGGGTTCATGCACACAACAAATAGATGGATTTATGCACAAAACAAATAGATGGATTTATGCACTCAACAAATAGATGGGTTCATGCACACAACAAATAGATGGATTTATGCACACAACAAATAGATGGATTTATGCACACAACAAATAGATGGATTCATGCACACAACAAATAGATGGATTCATACACACAACAAATAGATGGATACATGCACACAACAAATAGATGGATTCATGCACACAACAAATAGATGGACACATGCACACAACAAATAGATGGATACATGCACACAACAAATAGATGGATTTATGTAAAACAACAAATAGATGGATTCATGCACACAACAAATAGATGGACACATGCACACAACAAATAGATGGATACATGCACACAACAAATAGATGGATACATGCACACAACAAATAGATGGATACATGCACACAACAAATAGATGGATACATGCACACAACTAATAGATGGATTCATGCACACAACAAATAGATGGATTCATGCACACAACAAATAGATGGATTCATGCACACTACAAATAGATGGATTTATGCACACAACAAATAGATGGATTCATGCACACAACAAATAGATGGATTCATGCACACAACAAATAGATGGATTTATGCACACAACAAGTAGATGGATTTATGCACACAGCAAATAGATGGATTCATGCACACAACAAATAGATGGATACATGCACACAACAAATAGATGGACACATGCACACAACAAATAGATGGATACATGCACACAACAAATAGATGGACACATGCACACAACAAGTAGATGGACTCATGCACACAACAAATAGATGGACACATGCACACAACAAATAGATGGACACATGCACACAACAAATAGATGGACTCATGCACACAACAAATAGATGGACACATGCACACAACAAATAGATGGATACATGCACACAACAAATAGATGGACTCATGCACACAACAAATAGATGGACTCATGCACACAACAAATAGATGGACACATGCACACAACAAATAGATGGATACGTGCACACAACAAATAGATGGATTCGTGCACACAACAAATAGATGGACTCATGCACACAACAAATAGATGGACACATGCACACAACAAATAGATGGATACATGCACACAACAAATAGATGGATTCATGCACACAACAAATAGATGGATACATGCACACAACAAATAGATGGACACATGCACACAACAAATAGATGGATTCATGCACACAACAAATAGATGGACACATGCACACAACAAATAGATGGACACATGCACACAACAAATAGATGGACACATGCACACAACAAATAGATGGACACATGCACACAACAAATAGATGGATACATGCACACAACAAATAGATGGACACATGCACACAACAAATAGATGGATTTATGCACACAACAAATAGATGGACTCATGCGCACAACAAATAGATGGACACATGCGCACAACAAATAGATGGATACATGCGCACAACAAATAGATGGACACATGCGCACAACAAATAGATGGACACATGCGCACAACAAATAGATGGACTCATGCACACAACAAATAGATGGACACATGCACACAACAAATAGATGGACACATGCACACAACAAATAGATGGACTCATGCACACAACAAATAGATGGATTCATGCACACAACAAATAGATGGATACATGCACACAACAAATAGATGGACTCATGCACACAACAAATAGATGGATTCATGCACACAACAAATAGATGGATACATGCACACAACAAATAGATGGACACATGCACACAACAAATAGATGGACACATGCACACAACAAATAGATGGATACATGCACACAACAAATAGGTGGATTCATGCACACAACAAATAGATGGATACATGCACACAACAAATAGATGGACACATGCACACAACAAATAGATGGATTCATGCACACAACAAATAGATGGATACATGCACACAACAAATAGATGGACACATGCACACAACAAATAGATGGATACATGCACACAACAAATAGATGGACACATGCACACAACAAATAGATGGATACATGCACACAACAAATAGATGGACACATGCACACAACAAATAGATGGACTCATGCACACAACAAATAGATGGACTCATACACACAACAAATAGATGGACACATGCACACAACAAATAGATGGACACATGCACACAACAAATAGATGGACACATGCACACAACAAATAGATGGACTCATGCACACAACAAATAGATGGACACATGCACACAACAAATAGATGGACACATGCACACAACAAATAGATGGATACATGCACACAACAAATAGATGGATACATGCACACAACAAATAGATGGATACATGCACACAACAAATAGATGGATTCATGCACACAACAAATAGATGGATTCATGCACACAACAAATAGATGGATTCATGCACACAACAAATAGATGGATACATGCACACAACTAATAGATGGATACATGCACACAACTAATAGATGGATTTATGCACACAACAAATAGATGGACACATGCACACAACAAATAGATGGACACATGCACACAACAAATAGATGGATACATGCACACAACAAATAGATGGATACATGCACACAACAAATAGATGGATACATGCACACAACAAATAGATGGATTCATGCACACAACAAATAGATGGATTCATGCACACAACAAATAGATGGATTCATGCACACAACAAATAGATGGATACATGCACACAACTAATAGATGGATACATGCACACAACTAATAGATGGATTTATGCACACAACAAATAGATGGATTCATGCACACAACAAATAGATGGATTCATGCAAACAACAAAGGAAAATAGAGTATCCACTGCATTAAGCTTATCAAGGTATGGAAACCTATTGCATACTTATTTGTTAGTAGTATTCGTAGCCCTTTCATGTAAGGAACTTGCGTTTTATGTTTAGTTTCATTTAATAGCTCTAATGCAAAATTAAATTTATAAAAGTGTGATGGTACTGACAAGGGCAATTCAACCTACTTTTATGTACAACTATCAATCAACTTATCATTAAACCTCAATATACCATCAATGACTCGATCAAGAATTGTTTGTAGCAACATTAAATTGCTCTTGTGATAAGATAAACTTCTAAGATATGCCTCCTTTTATTTCAGTCATGTATACAATAAAAGAAAAAACAATAAGAGTATATAGTATAGTATGTTATACTGTACAATACAGTATAAGTGTTAACAACAGTGTAACACTATCTACAAAAAGAAAAAAACAGTAGTGTTCCTTCCAACCCGTATGTATGCATATGTTTTCCTTATACCATCAAACGTGTACAATAAAGTACTGTCTTGCATAACTGACCTAGAGCAACTCCACATAATGGTCATAGGGATGTAAACCACCTCTGCCCCTGCACAGATAATAGTGTTGCTTATTATATATAGCTTGTCATACTTTCGCTAACAAAATAGGATGTTATATTAATGTGTTTAATAAACACATGCTGCTTTTAATACAATTTTTAGGATTTAGAAGAACATTTTGGATGAACCTTATGGAGGAGTACAGATAATCCACACAAACATTTTCTCAGTACCCTATGAAATATCTGAAATCACATTAACAACGCATAATTCAGTTTTCTAAGCCTCCGACCTTCCTTCTCGCTCTACCCCCCTTCTCCTGTCATACATGCAGACACCTTGTTACAGCTGGACACTGCTGTGCATATCAATCTGTAATGAATTAGCCCCGCCCCATTTTCCCATCTATGACTGAGAGACAGGACTGGATTCCCAAGTATTACTGTACTACTACAGACTGTGCGCATCCTCTGTCTCCCAGTTGTGTTTCTCCTTGTAGTATCTCAGTGACCACAAGAACACTGCAAAAACAAACAAACAAAATAATAACGTTGTATTCGATTGCTTTAGAGATGAAAATGTTTTTCATGCTCTTAGGGTTCAATCCAGTTAGCCGCAATGATCTCGCAGATGCGGACGCAACAGTGCAACAGCCGCACTTCACGGCAGCCCGAACTCGGTCAAAAGTGCTTGCAGCCCCATAGAGCTCCGAGCAATACTGTGCGAATTCTAGCTCTGAGCGGGCCGCGAGGGGTGCAAGTTCAGGTGGCAGCGGCCACTCGCACCCTTCGCGACCCCTTCATTTTTAATAAAATGTGTGGTAGATTCACCAGTTTAGGAAATATAAGTAATAATTTATACTTTTGACCGAGTCCATATACACATTACTTTAAAAAGTCTGGTGGTTTTTAGTTTCTCCTGTAGCTTAATAAACATGATGGCCTTATTCAGAGTTGAATGCAATTGCGGATGCATCCTGCAGATATCTGCAAACTGCGCTGCACCGTAGAAAGCTATTCCATACTGTGCCTGGGCCGCACTAGGCATATGCACACAGACGGAGATTGAAAGAGCAGATGGATTGATCTGCTTGTTTACGGATCACTCTTTCTGTGAAATGGGTATTTCTGGGCAGTAACTGTGGTGCGACCATGTGATCACACAGAAGTGTCCCAGCTCATGGGGCATACTTGCCTACCCTCCCGATTTGGTCAGGAGCCTCCCGAAAATCGTGTGCCGCTCCCGACCTCCCGGGAAGGCAGGCAATTCTCCCGGCTGCCGCCCACCCCTCCTATCCCCCCCCGCAATAACCTCTGCAACCCCCGCAGCGGGGGGGCTGGTGACGCGATTCGCGACATTTTGGCCCCGCCCTCTGCTTCTCAATGCCTATTTTATCAGCATTGTGCAGCGGGGCGGGCTAAACTGACGCGATCTCGTGACCCCGTTTCACAACGCCCACAAGTGATGTCACCCGCCCGGCCACTCCCCCTTGTCTCGGCCACGCCCCCCCACGTCCTGCCGATCTGGCTGCTCCCTCCCAGAAGGAGCAGCCAGAAATTCGGCAGGTATGTCGTGGGGGCGTTGCAGGTGTGAAAGCTGACTTTCGTGTCTAGATCGTGTAGGTGCATATGGAACACCTGTTGCAGGTGGATTTTTTTTGCGACCAGCATACTAATGATGATGGCCGCGGCTGTGGGAGGCTCAGGCATCCACATGAAAATGGACTCATAATCGGTATAGATGGACGAATACTTGCATTAGCATTAGATAGCACGTATGCTGCTGTGGCGGGACAGGAAAGCACACGTCCGACTGCGTCTGAATCAGGCCCTATGACTTGCATGTACAGCATTTTTTTAAGACAATATGGTATTGTGTAACATTATTTCCCTAAAGCTCAACACTGAGTTCTTCATTATGATAATCTCCTTTTGATATGAATAGCAGCCTCAACCTTTGCATCCATGGTAGTCCTGACATTGGCTAGAAGCTAAGGGGGAGATTTATCAAAGCTTGGAGAGACATAAAGTGGAGAGTGATAAGGTACCAATCAATCAGCTCTTAGATGTAATTTTTCAAACACAGCCTGTCAAATGACCTTTAGAAGCTGATTGGTTGGCACTTTATTTCTCTTAAAGCTTTGATACATCTCCCCCTAAGTCAGTGGTTCCCAAACTGTGCGCCGTGGCACCCTGGGGTGCCTTGGGTGCCTCGGGCAGGGGTGCCTCAGATTGGTGGTCCAGCACCAAATCAAATTATTTATGGTCCATGTAATGTAAATATGTGGACAAACAGAAGCGCATATCTGTCCACCACCATATAACCAAACCTAAGGATGACAGGTCAGCACAATTTACTACACTTTACTATTTTACTAGATTTTTTCGGAATTTGTCCATAACAGAGTTAAACTTAGGGATGCCGTGAAAACAATGCTGATGCTCTAAGGTGCCGTCATTCTAAAAAGTTTGGGAACCACTGCCCTAAGTGTTCTGAGATTTATATATCCAATGAAGCCAATGTTCTTAGCTCTAGCTAAATTACTAGATATTATAAACAATGTATTGAGTGATGACTAATTCTGGCAACCAAACTTCTAGGTCTTTCAGTCTTTAGTTATTATAACTATGGGCCCAGATGTGATGGGGCCCAGCAATGTCTATCCCTATACTGGCCCAGCCCCAGCTCAGCGTGTGTGGTAGCTGTCATAATTTGCAGTGAGGCCCCCTTTGGGCTTTTAGTTCCAAGCCCAAACTGAGCTCCACTACTCACACTTAGTTGACTGGATACATTTTAAAACCAATGCCTAATTCAAGCCGAGTTTAGAGCAAGTGGAACATAAGAGCGAAGAGCAGATGTTGGCAGTAATTATAGCTAGATGAAATTGTGTGTGTGTGTGGGGGGGGGGGGGTTGGAAATGTATCGAACCTTTTAAAGAGTGTAAATTTTTCCATAGCAACCAATCAGTTTCTACTAGCATTTATCAAGTACAGTCTATAACAAGGTAGAAGCTGATCAATTGCTATTTGATAACCAGAATCTCAAATCCCACAATCACCAGTGATGTCATGTGACTAGGGGGTATATTTACTAAAGAGCAGGTTTTTAAAGGTGGAGATGTTGCCCATAGCAAACAATCAGAATTTAGCTGTTAGCTTCTAGAAGGTGCTAGATAAATGATAGGTAGAATCTGATTGGTTGCTATGGGCAACATTTCCACTTCTAAAAACCCGCACTTTAGTAAATATACTCCTAGGTCTAAAATACAAACAATGGTGTTTTTCACTTCTATATATTCAAACTAAAAAAAAATGACCCAATGACTCAAAGGTTGATGACACTGCATACTACTCCTCATAAATAAAGGGAATCAGTATGATATCCCGGCGGCCGCATGGCCGGGAGTTCGAATCCCAGCAACGGCAGCCCGACAAAACAGCAGAGCCCGGCAGCAGAAGCCTGACAGCGCTGGAAATCCTGGTCGTCCTAAGGTAAGTATCTACTAACCTAACCCCCCCTAACCCTAACCCTCCTTAGGGGTGACTAACCCTAACCCCCCCTTCCACGCTGCCTAAACCTAAGTCCCCTGGGGGGGTGCCTAACCCTAACTTCCCCCCGGGGGTGCCTAACCCTAATCCTCCCTGCCCCTAGCCTAACCCTAACCCTCCCGGGGGAGTGCCTAACCCTAAGTCCCCCCCAGGAGCCCTAAACCTAACCCTCCCTCCCCCGCGGCTGTCCGCTTGGCGGCGCCCGGCATCCCTTCGATCGGGATGCCAGGCGCCGGTCTCCCTGCGTCGCAAAAATTACAGGCGTCTAGATTTAGATGCCTGTCATTTAACCCTCGCCGGGATAATGCAGTCGGGAAGCCGGCTGTCGGGTTTACGTCAGCCGGCTTCCCGATTGCATCCCAAATAAAGGAGGGGGACGGACAGGCCTGGGAATAGCACATGGGAGCCCTATACTGAGATCTAATTGTGAGGACAATAATGCAAACTCTTGTAGTTGATCATATAACTTTGTCTTTCAGTTATTATATCTAGAAGGGGTTATGTGATGCTAGCTTTCAGCAAATAAAAGGTTAATGATGTAGCATCTGTTGTTGTTGTACAGCTGTTGGTAGCTGTCTTCATGTCATCAGCCCAGCTCCATACATCAGCAGTGGCTCAGTACACTGGCATCCATGCCTAATATGCCTCATAACCATGCACAAAGGTGCTGTTGTGTTCTGCGGTGTAAGTGGGTTCCATGCCTGAGTCACTTGGGTGGTTAGTAATGGTCACTCTTCAAGCTACACATGCTTTTATTCATCATTTTATATGTTTTTAAAATATTAAAATACCTTCCTTCTTAAAGCTTAGGAGCACTCTACAGTACTATAGGCCAAACTTGCCAACGCTCCCTGATTGCACCTTTCCCACATTATGTAGCTGTTACATACTCGTATACATTCAGATGGTATAATCAGTGCCATTTCCCTGCATTGGTTATTATAAGGCACAATGTTCCCTATGGCTACATGCATTTTCATATAAGGCCACTTATATGGATATTCATATTGGCCAGTTACATGGAACCCCTTGTAAAACACAATACATAAGCAAGCCCTGAAAAGTATCAGTGTGTTTTCAACAAAACGTAGATCTTACTGACTACTTTGGGTCTCGTTTACATTTGGATGAAAGTAAATTTTATGGCACACCTCTCAGATGTAGCAGTACATGTCCACTTTACCGCCGCGCTCATAAGGTGCTTTCACAATCAATGATGGTAGTTAAGTGTGTATGAATAACCACCATCTGCAGATATATCTGTTAGGGGATGTAGTCAGAAGGCCAACGCTTGGGAAGCCGTCTGATGAGATCCCAGCATCTAAATCCCAACGCCTATCTTTAGCCCGACGCCAGAATCCCGACAGATGGCTTCCCGAACGAAGGTAAGCTGGGAATGTTAGCACTTAGCCATGGGGGGCAGGGTCAGCTTTAGGCACACCTGGGGGGACAGGGTTATGCATCCCTGGAGGGTTAGAGTTAGGCTAGGGGAAGGGAGGTTAGGCACCAACGGGGGGAGGTTAGGGTTAGGCCCATCCGGGAGGGTTAGGTTTAGGGTACGGGGAGGGTGGGTTAGGTTTAGGTACCCCAGGGGGAACTTAGGGCTAGGCATCACCCCGGGAGTTTTAGGGTTAAGCACCACCAAGGGAGGGTTAGGGGGAGGGAGAAGGATAGGGTCAGCCTACTTACCTGTCCCATCGGGATTCTGCAGGTTCGGGCTTCCAGCGTCGGGATTTCATACCCAATCCATCTGTTAGGTGTGTACACTGCTAAAGAACGTACAGTAGATGCATTAAGAGTAGCTGAAGTCCTTTAGTAATGGCTTATCAATCCCTGTGTTATAGAGGAATGCACCTCAGAACTCTTGCTTTAATCATTCATTAAACGCCACAAATGTTTTACAAGATTAGATTGGTTCCACTTCCTTCTAGACATACAGTGAGTTTGCCATTGGCAGCCATACATTGTGCCAACATTACATGTTTTCATATTTTGTTTTCTTAGGGAAAAAAAAATATTTTTTGTTTGTGAGCATCTGAAGGAGAGAGTATTAATGCCCAAATTGGGCACACTTATCAATGAGCAAATGTTTCGCTGACGATATATTTTATTTCATTTTGCCTTCCACAATAAAGTGTGCCAGCCAGTAATAACAATGCTATCACGGACAATAAATTCCGCTGATGGCTTCCCCGTGCCTTTGTGTGAGTGGGTCTATTTAACAATTACTGCATTCAGTGCATTGGTACTTGTACCACAGCAGTGGTTATTACTGTTGAGAATGGAGAGCGCCGCTGCGCAGACTCCATGTTGATCCTCCAGGGAAGCTTCATTCCCTATTCCAAGATGGCGACCGACTTAAGTACTGCACATGTTTTGCACCATCTTGTTACTGTGTTAAGTGACACTTAGCTCCAGTGAGATCTGGTAGTACCGCTGACCAGAACGCTGTTCCAGTATCCTTGCACCGTTATCCTCATCCACCTACGCTAACCGGATGGTGAGCTGTATGTAATGCCGCTCCACTCAAGCTCCTCTCCTTATAACAGTGTGTATCAGTGAGTACGGCTGTACCAATTATCCCTTCAATAAAACCACTACACTGGTTAAGAAACAGGGCTGTCCTTAGTCACAGGGCACCCACTGGTGTGTACAGAAACTGCTACATCATCAAACCTGTACAGACATATGTCCAATAATGACACATGAAAGCAGGGCCGGCTCGAGGCATGTTCGACCAGTGCGGTCGAACAGGACCGCCACCCCATAGAGGGCGCACCCCTCCCAACATCCCAGTTTCAGCAAGACAGTCCCACTTTTCAGGGCACTGTCCCACTGTTCCACCCGTGGGCCGAAGTGTCCCATGGAAGGTCGGGAGGTTGTGCACCCCCACTTCCGCAGCTGTGCGGTGGTGCCAGACCCCGAAGTAGCTGAATGGATGCCGCGAGCATTCAGTGCAGGGAGAGGGCTGGGGGAAGCCCAGATGGTGACGGAGTGCTAGACTCGCCCCCAGCCTGACGTTACACGGGAGGCGTGCCATGTGGGCACACCCCCTAATAATAGCATTTAGGGGGCGTGGCCCCTTGGGGATTAGGCCACACCCATATGCTGAAACCTGTTATACCCCTTTTCCACTGCTGCAAAAACCCAGTTTATTGGCGTGTCACGGCTCAGAGGAGAATGGTCCTAGGAAAGAATCCCGGGTCGGTTGACCCGGTATTTCTTCCCGGGTCCCAAGCAGGGTTCTACACGGGTAAAAACCGGGTCTCGCTCAGTATAATTGGGTAATCCGGGTCATTCGAACCGGGACCTGTTTATAGCATGTTGATTGGATGAATTCGGAAGCTGTCTGTGACAGTTGTCACCAGGGAGGGAGAGATTACAGCCTCCCCATACGGTCTGAACCATTGAGGTTTTTACCCCATCCCTGCTTCATACGGGGAGGCTGTAATTTCTCACTGCCCGTGTCCCTGGTGACAGCTGTGACATCAGACAGCCTCCCGTAAGAACACCCCCCCTCCATAGGACATCTCCCCTGGTCGCCAATCCACTCTGGTCTGGCATTCAGGGGAGAGCGGGAGTTTCCGGCGCTTGGTGATGGCATCATCTCTAAGCGGTGGCACTGCACCCCTGTGCAGTGTGAATGGAGCCGACCCGGGATATTCCGCAGTAGGAACAGGGTAAATCCCAGGTCTGACCCGGCTTGGAACCGGGGTCCAAATACCGGGTCAGACCCGGGATATTGGTGGAAAAGGGGTATTAGCTGGATCACATATGGGCATAAGGGCATATGTGCAGAGGCGGGCCCTTCCAGTCATGTGGAGGGCTGATACAGTTAAGGATAAAATACATTAAAAAAATGTTGGTATAGTACTGTAAAATATGGAGTACAAAGAAGTACAATCCAAAAGACTCCATTCTTCCTATTTCTAAAGGCAGCCATACATCAGAGATTGATTGCAGCAATCGTGCAATTTGCAATCGATTGTGTATAAAAATCTTTCCCTTTTTCAATCGTTTGTGGCAATTCTGCAATCTGCAATCGATTGAAAAAGGGAAAGATTTTTATACACAATCGATTGCAAATTGCACGATTGCTGCAATCAATTGCTGATGTATGGGGGCCTTTAGAGTTTTCCTTTTGATTCAAATAATTATTGTCCATACCAAACCTCCCAACATCAGCAGATTCAGTTGTGCGACATCTGAGAGCATTGTCTTGTGCCAGTGAGGCCACACACCCTTGTGCATGCTGTTTTGTTAGCGTCACCGTGTGTCATGCCACCGTTTCTTGTCAGGCTGGAAGTTTGCCCAGCTACTTGGCAGCCCCCAGCCGCCCCCGGCACAGTGTGTGAATGACATGCGCATGCCCTTCATCCATTCAGTGTGTGACAGAGTGTCCCCCAACACCTCCCCTTCCCCCCGCCGGCTGGCCTACTCTTGAAGGCCCAGGATGTAATAATAATGCCATCTTTGCCTCAGTTACCTGGGTAACTATTTTAATAAATTTCCTCCTGCAGCTTGGAACATGGTACTGCAGACATCTGATTTTGTTGCCTATATGAGAATGCACCATTCTAATGATAAAGATCTATAATATTGTCTTCAGCTTAAAGTATAAAGTGTGATGAGCAAGAATAGAGCTTTGCAGAGATGTAAAAACAGTAGCTTGCTAATTATTATTTCAAAAATAACATTTGTCTTCTACACTGTGTCCTGGCATGTCCCTCACATTGGCTGCTAGTGTAAGGCACTCCTGTGCTGACCCTCTCAGCTCTGAAGCAGCTCTTGTCCCCAACGGGTGTGTGCCTGGTTGTAGATGGTTATGCGTGAGACTCTTGAGTGAGTGTTAAATGTTTAGTGTACAGGAACTGCTGGCAGACATGCTATGGTAAAGATGTCATCTATTAGTGAGACTTAGCTAGTATATAGGAAAATAAAATATTTAACCCTTCTGGATCTCAGTAGTTTTGCACTATACTGTATGTGCCCTTATATGTAAAGACAATATTATTTTTGAGAAAAATTGCTAAAATAACGATCCATTAAATATTGTAATGATTTAAGTCAGGGTTGCCGAAATTCTGTCTGCTCCTTCCAGGAGGGAGCAGCCAGATCGGCATTGCAGGGGGCATTGCCGGAATAGGGAGCGTGGTCGGATAGGTTTGTGGGATGATAGGGATAGGCAGGGGCGCAGAGAGCGTCGCCGGGCCAAAGGTAAAGAGGGGGCATGGCTTAATCACAGGAGGTGTGGCCACACCCCCTTGAGCCAAAACCCCCCAGAAAACATACTTTTGTAGTATGTGAGCCCCTCAACCCGGCGCAGAGCCAGGGGCACGATCAGTGTGATCACTCCCCCCTCAGGCATAGGAGATTGCTCTGGCTGGTGCTTAGCAGCCACAAGCAATCTCCCTCTGCATCGGCTGCTGCGAGGGCGGGAGAAGGGAGGGGGGGCAGCGCTGGACCTGGGCCCCCGTCGGCCCCCTCTGGAAGCCCGTGCCCGGGTAAATCATCCAGTGAATGAACGGTTAAGGGAATTCTTAGGGATGGTGTATGTAGGAGATTCAACATAAAAACTACTGTGAGACATATGCTATTATTATTATGGGTTGCATTCGGCATCTTGGTGGTCGTGATACCGACACTTACATTACCAGTGCCAGAATACTGACGCCTGTCAGAATCCCAGCGCCAGCATCCTGACCACCGGGATGCTGAAGGTATGTAGCGGGGTTGGGGGGAGGGTTAGGGTTAGGCACTAGGGGGAGGGGAGGGTTAGGCACTAAGGGAGGAGGATTAGGTTCAGGCACTTGGGGGGAGGTTAGGGTAAAGGGAGGGTTAGGATAGGGATTGGGGGAGGGTTAGCATACCAACCAACAAGTGTCGGTATGTTAACCGTGTCGGGATCCCGGCGTCGGGATTCTAAACGCCAGGATCCCGGCTCTCGGAATTTCATACCGATCCCCATTACTATGTATACTTTTAACATGCATTTGTAGTTTCAATATTGAAGGAATAGTGATGTTACAACCAAAAAACAGGAGAGGTGTAGAAATTATCAGTGAATGAACGCACAATGCTAGCAAATGAACACATACGTCAAGTAAATGAATAATATGACTTACATCAATAAAACAGTCAATAGATCTAATCTAAGATTGTATGCACTAAAATGTAAGATTACTATAATAAACTTGAAATGTTCATTCACTGTCTGATTTGCCCTAATATAGTATTTAATGTACCTACAGAGGAAACCAATACAAGCACGGGGAGAATATACAAACTCCACACAGTTAGTGTGTGTCCCACAGTTGGTGGCAATCGAGCCCAAGACCTCAGTGCTGTCAGGTAGTAATGCTAACCATTACACCAACTGTGCTGCCCATATAATGCTAGTGAAGCTCATGGTTTTTGATGCCAGTGGGTCAGGGGCCTCAATTCATGTGGCATAGGGCAGCACTACCCCTTTGTAAAAACCCTAATTGTCTCTACATATCATTTTTTTATTATTATTACATCTGTGTAGTACCTCTAAGTCACAAGCAGTATGTTGAAGCAAATATATAATATTAAACTTTATGATATTTAAGTACTTGTGCTTCCTGCTTTTCAGGTTGTTGGTTGGGGCTCCACAGGCATCAGCATTACCAAATCAGCATTCAAATCGTACAGGTGCTGTATATGGATGCCCGCTGAATGCAGAGGCTAAAGACTGTGAACGGCTTGACATTGATGATGGAGGTACAATACATTAGATTCCTGTTCATATATACAGAATATATAAAATATATAATATGATTTTGTGTACTTTTGCAGTGTATAATTTACTGTGAGCAGCACCAGGCTGAATAATATAGTAAACCGAAAAATGGTGATGCGCTAATCAAAAAGGTAATATTCCCAATATGGCAGAAACAGAATTTCATGACACCATCTGTTTAAATCAATATATTTTATATTATAAATACGTATGCATCAATATCTAAAAACTAAACATATAAAGCTTCTCATTAAAAATATAAAACACTGCGGCCATTTTCACTGCGCATGCGCAAATGACGGGAAAATAGTCGCAGTGGCCATTTTCCAGTCGTTTTATAGCGCCAGACCCCCGCGCCAATGTGGGACTCTGGAGAGGGAAGTAATAATATGGGTGCAGGGTGTGCGGTGCGGGGCCTCCCTGGACCCAGGGGCCCGTGTTCCCCGCACACCCTGCACCCATTATAAATACGCCCCTGATGCCAAAGCTTTAGTATGAAAAATACATATTGCCATTAAGTACAGGGGAAATGAAGGCACAGCAATAGTGAACTAGCTGGGTAACAAATCTAAATTTAAAGGGTTGTTTTCTCCAAGGTGCAGAGAAAAGAAGAAACATACTTAGGGGCACACTTTTGTAAAGTTAGTTCATTAAAATGTATCTTTTATTTTCTTTTTTAAAATAAATTTGTAGCGAAGAAGTGATCAGAACATAAATTGTTCCTTTATACTTGCAAAAAGCAGTAAGAAAAAAACTTTCTTAAACTCTAAATTCCTGAGATATCTGGGGATAAATGGTTATCTATATCTCACAGCTTAATCATGTTTCTGGAAATTAGGTAACAGAAGATTTATTCTATACAGGGCAAAAACATTTAAAGGCACACTAATATAACAGTATAGTTTAATACAGAATCTCAGGATATTAATTTATTTGTGTTATGAACTGAGCATATCCCACTATGGTGATATAAATTGTATCACAGGTATATAATAATGATAAAATTTGTTCACACGTGAGTAAATTTACTTGAAATTGTAGGTGCTAGACATTCTTTACCCTCATCCAATGTTCTTGGCTGGAACGCTTGCAAGGCAAAGTAATGGGGCTTTTGTTCATTGTATGTGCCAAAGTTGATCATATCACCTATATGCAATCTAATTTGCGATTTGGAAATAAGTTTCTTCAAGTCTGAAAGTATGTATTTATTAGAGTACCTTTTTATATTTTAAGACTTCCCACTTAATTTACAATTACAGTCACCTGTGTTAAAAAAAAATACCCATCTCATCTAGTAATTTGTCCAACACAGGTGACTGAAATTGTAAATGTAAATTAAGTGGGGAGCAGAGTATTTTGTACCTGGTCAAAGGTCATGTTGCAGAGTATGCTGCTATATGGCAGTAAGGATTTATAAGGTGTTGTGAAGATCTCAGAAAAAGTGCTGCATCCACCACTTAAAAGATTTGACTTGTAGAAGTATTCCAGCATGTTCCTGAAGCAGTTGCCTCAAATAAACCATATCCAAAATGGCCACCTCATCATCATCTTACAGATTAATCCACCTAAATTTCTGTTTGTCAATTTCTCTAAAACCTCTGCACTTTTCAATAGATAGAACAATGTGAATATTTTGTGTTTACCTATGTAAATAGAATGTAATTCTTTGTTCTATCTTTAAATGTCCTGATCTATACCATGTTCTATCCATAAATAAATGTAAACTATGAAGATATGAAGAATCTCAAGTCCTTAACTACAAATAAGTGAGATTGTTAAAAGCTATGCTGACAACGATGCGTGAACTGTGTAGGTTTTTTGTTTTTTTTCTTTTTTTAAATCCTCTGCAGCTGCCAAATTCAATCGGGTATTTTTTTTCTATATATGCATAATCATATTTCCTATGCATATGTGTGAAAAGTCATATTCTGTTTAATGGGCTTATCAACATACTTCTGTTATGTTTTAAAATATGTACGGAACTTATTTCTAGAAATGTGTTAAAACAAAAGGCTAATAAAATAGATTAGCATAGTTACATATTCTTTTTTTTCAGTGGAAATTAAGTAGCTGGGGCAAGAAGACTGTTTAAAAGTAATTCAAAGTAATTAAATTAGTTTAGCTCTTGGGCCTCATGAATTGTCCAGACCTCCTAGCCTTCCTCAGGCAGCAAAATGTGTGAGTGTCTAACTGTCTTTTTTGTATTCCTGTGTTATTTTAAGAAAACTGCATTTATATTTTCTGTATGTCAATTTTCTAGCCTGTTTTTATGCAATAAGGGTTGTGATTTTTTTTTGTCATGTTAAACTCCATTTAATGACATTCTTTGTGTACTTAAACAATGTATGTATTATATAGGCTTTTTTTCTTTTTAGGCTATATTTAAGGCGGATAATTGGTTGATTGGCAGTAATGCTTGTTAAATTAGTTTGTGATTGCAGTTTGAGAAAAGTCAGAGAATAACTGAAGACTTCATAAGAGTATCAGCTCTTGACTTAACTATTATTGGTTGCAGAACAAGTTGGTTAATAATGAGTGTTATATACACTGTAACTTTGGGGGATTTTGGTCATTTGTAGACAGACCAGGTGTTTTTGTCTTAATTAGCATACAAGTCACACACATGCAGGTAGCTTGGTCATGGCACAAACTTTTATCTGTCCCAAATCGATCAGTCTGGACAGATGTTGTAAATCTTATACACACCATCTCCGATATCGCTGTCACATAACACCCAAAATACATTCTACTCTTCTTGCTGATTCCAGATGTCTCCAAAGATATATACCAACACTAATTTGCCCTTTTCCTCTCTGAAGCAATTAGAGCTAACCCACCCTATTCCCAGCCTCCTTGAAAGCCAAACATGTATACTACAGCCAACAACCAGGTTTCTTTTACACATACATTATGCACAGAAGGTTTTAGTTGGACCATAGCAAATATCCTAAAGTGAGTTCTAGAAGAGAATCTACATAATCTAGCAATGGCCAGAACTTTGTGTAGTTTTGTTGTTCAATGGTTTGATATTTTGTTTCATGTATGCTTTATTTTAACTTATGTAGAGACCAGAATACAGTGTCCTGTGTAATGAGATCATTACATAATGGAGTGAGAATAGAGTATAAAACAATAAAATGATGGTCTTCATACATCACATCTGTTCACTTGCTTTCATAGGCTTACAGTCCATGTCTTTCTGAAATAAATCTTTGTGTCTTTAACCAGTGGACAAGAATCGGGAGAGTAAAGAAAACCAGTGGCTTGGGGTCACAGTGAAGAGTCAGGGTCCTGGGGGAAAGATTGTGGTAAGTTGTATATTTTTGTTCTGTGTTATATTGGATAGATTCATTAATTTTTTACTCAATACTCAATCAATCCTGTTTTGCAAAGTGATGAGATTTATAAGGCAATGTACTGTACCTCTCAACTGTTTTTATTCTGGTTCTAAATTATAGCTCCTATTTACTTAAAAATGGGCCTGCTTTTAGATCTTTTATATGGATCTGTATGATTCATTTCCTCCACTGGGTCCCAAAAATATCTTCTTAACTTCTAAATATTTAATAGCATCCACCCTGTACATATTGAGTGCCTTGCGTTTGTAGCTGTGCAAGTGAGATGTGTTTTAAAATAATTTGTATTTGAAAGTCAGCCAGGGTAAGCCTATTTAACATGAGGCAACGATCAATAAGCTTATTAAAGAAGTCCCACATATGATAACTGTGATGCTTCACTTTGTGATAATTCAGTTTAGTATGAAGAAAAGACAGAAATATTTCAGTTAGAAATTCCATGTCTGTTCTGTTACCCCAAATCCTTCTGCTGTCCTTCCCTTTACAAATATGGCTACCACATATTGCAAAAAGTGAAATAATTTCTTAGGATTCATGCACAATCATGGCATCACAACCCTGCCCAACTTGTCATTATATTCTAAACTATGCCACAGGGGGCCAGACCACGATAATACGATTCAACACGAATCGCATCATTGAGCACCTGGACCGCTCACTTATTTGGGGTAGTGGGAGGAGTCCAGGAGGCCGTCCTACTGTCCCGGGAGTCTGGGAGAGATCCCTGAAGTTCAGGAGTCTCCCGGAAAAATAGGGAGCATATACAAGTATGATTTCCTTCCTCTAATGGTGTATTGCAGTAAATCATATGTATATTACAGTCATTTTAGCCATTGCCATGTACTGTAGCAACAAATAATATAACGGGGGATCTGATGTAAAACAGCCAAACTCCGCACAGTTCTTAATCCAGGTAATCAGAATATACACATCGCACTATTAGAGCAACAAAATGCCTAACGCCAACAGCTTATTCCAGACCCTCTGTGGTTAATCGGTTAATCACTAAGCATTCACAGTTATGATAGGTAACACCAGGTTCTCCTTGTCATTGGTGATAGATATAGTAATCCATATAACAAGATCACTAGAGGAGACACTACCATGGCCCAATATATAATATATTGTTTGAATCACAACAAGAATCGGTTTCATATAGACAAGATCATTAAAAAAAAATCTCTGAACAGATGAAGCCCCTCAAAAGATGAACATATCATTGTGATTCAAACAATATTATATACTGGGCTGTTCCAGAGTTCCATCAACTCATTTTGTTATACCTACCAGCCAACCTGAATTTCATTGGCCAAAGCTGTCATAATCTGTTGGAAAACTGTGTTACATCTCTAGAAGGGTGCACAGCATTGGCGGGTCTATTCATGGTCTGGGGCTGTTTGGGGTATGGTCTATTTTGTTCCCAAACTCTGAATGAGCAATGTCGGGAGATAAGAAATGACACTTCTCAGCAAGAGTTGCCAATATTTCATCATCCCAGCTTTATTGAGAGACTTTAACTTCTTCAAAAACGCATTTACAAATTAAATAGTATGGAAAAGTGCATTTGCATGTTGCATGCACACCTCTGCAAATATTCCCATTCCCCCACGGAACTCAGTAAACTATGATTACGGTAATGTAAACTTTAGCCATGCTTTAATATTACCAGGCAATGGTTTTCATTGCCCTAGGTTACGGCACAGTCCTATAGTTCTCTCTGGAGACAACAGTTTGCTGATTCCCAGAACAATGAAAATAAATTCTGCTTGTTCCTAGAGAGACATGTCAGAAAGCCAGAGAAGGAAGCTTAAAATAAATCCCAGTGTAATCAGTATAAGGAAGGCACAAACAATCCAGTAAATTAAAGTTAACTGAAGCTATACAATAAAAGGGTAGGCACATACAGTCCAATAAATGAAAGTTATCTGGAGGTGTAAAGTAAAAGGTAAGGCACATGCAGTCCAGTTATCTGAAGGCATACAACCCCATTAACATTTTCTGAGTAATGCATAAAGACTACCTATATAATTTTGCCACCTTGCTAGCGGCATTCAATGCAAATGAGAGAGAGAGAATCAGCCACTTTACTTTGAGAAGGTGATATTATTTAAAAAAAAAAATTTTTGTTAAATATATACACTTTAATTTAGGGCCGTATTCAATTAGTTTTGCACCCGCGATAAAGTTTTGCATGCCGGATTTTTCGCCTACATCGCGTATTTTAGCCGCAAAAACTTATCGTGCGCGTCCCCGCTATTCGCCCTATTCAATTCCAAAGTACGTAAAAACGGCAACACGCAAAGTCAGAGCAGGCGGAGAGTGGAGTCAGAATCTGGGAAATCAGCCTGAACACCCCAAACAGATGCAGAAACATTGGGGATCAATGTAGTAGTGCCCGAATAGTCCTAATAAAACTGTTTGGGGTACGTAAGTTGGTACAATAGACTCTAATTAGCGTCTTTGCACAAGTGGTGAAGAATGGCATAAAGCAGTTTTTTGGGGTGAAAATAAGTAGTCCTGTCAAATTTGGGGTACCTGAAAATGGGTGCTAGTATATTTTAATTTCTCTAAAGTGAAGTATTAATAAAAGTGACATTCCTCCCTCATAAAAGCACCTGCAATCCCCAAAACACTTGACCCCTTCTTAGAGCACCCCCAGAACCTTATTTCGCTAGTTTTTGAATTTGTCCCCCCACTTTGTGCTTTTTCGTCTCCAGATTCAAAGTACTTTTTTGGGTTGTTCCTAATTTTTTCTCAGGATTTTTTTGAGACAGTTGTCCTTTGGGGGCTTGCCCAAGGTTCCTGAGTGGTTTCCCCACCTTTGCACCACAAAACAAAAATGTTGCACTTCTTTTCTCCTGCTACTCAGAGGTGACTCTTTTTCGCCTATTACATTGCATTGTCGAAAAGTGGATGGAAATGAATACGGCGACAAATTTCTGACAAGCGAAAAGACGCAATTGGCGATACTTTATCGCGGATGTCGGTGTTTCAATTCAAATTGAATACGGCCCCTTAGTGTGGTTATCTTTACTTGTTTTTAAACAGTACACCACTCATGAAAATAAATACTGTAATAGAAAAAATAAAATGAATACAAACATAACAAAATGTAGACAAATTGTAAACAAAACCAATATAATTTGCCACATTGTTTTGTCCTGATCAGTAGTTTGTTTTAGAGCTTTCTTCTTGTCAGTTGTATATTAGTGTGGATACATGTTTGTCAGCCTCATGCACTGTATGAAATAAGCTTAAGTAAATGTTTCTAAACTGTTACTCCACCTGCCTACAAGTAATTGTGAGCAGTGACTCAGAATAACTGGAGTGGGTGCCCATGCAGACAAACATGAGTCAGAATAACCGTTAGCACTAAAATTCCAGCCTAATTCTGCATTCCAGCAGGGAGACAGCAGCCAGCATTTACAAGGCAGCTATATGGGAATGGATGGCACAGCCTGTGACTAACTGTACATCACCAACTGTAATGATCTGTCATGGTTTCACAAGTTTCAAATGCTCTTATTGTGTGTCAGTCTAGAATGGGAACATGATTTATCTTTTCTTTGCACACATGCACTTGGGATATACTGTATATACAGCTTCTAAATAATATTTCCTTGCTAGCTGCAGATACCAGTGTCAAATAAGGCATTTGGTATGAATAATGTATTACATTCATATTGTAAATAATTGGAATACATTCTTATGCTTTAGTAATATATCCATCCGTGGAAAGAGGAAAATTTCTCGGGGTGCGATCTAGCTTATTAAATGTATGCATCTCACACACATACTGCTTTGTCTCCGTGGGAACCATGTATATAAATAATGCTTACACTGGGCAGGGTGAGGGGTGAGATAGAACATGTTGGGATTCAGGTTGCCGTGGCAATGATGTGACCTTTGCAGTGACAGCACTGCAGGAGAGTATTGGATGCTGTTTGAATTTTTAGCTGTCATTAATGAGTAGCTGCATGATGCTTACTTGTCTGTCTGCATGGTGATCCATAGTATAACAGTAATGACCTGGTTACCTGCCCCAACCACCCCACGCAGCAGGATAAATTCACCGGCTTTGTCTAAATATATGCAGAATGGCATTCAAAGATTGTATCTCTGGAACAGAACTTTGCACCTTGGGAAATGCCTGTGCTGCTGCTTAACCCGATTGGCACAAAAGTTTGACACAAACTTGCTCATCTCTATTTATAATGTATTCTAAGCGGTAGGTATATGGTAACAGAAATCCACACACACTTTCAATCCATCAATAGGCTGTATTCTAAAGCTGGATACACACTATATGACGGTTCAACCCAGCAAAGCGCAGAGCGATGTAACAATACATTGCGACGCCATACAAACTACACGATCTGGTGTACGACAGTACTATGTATCCTTACATGCTGCATGTAACAACACCTCGTCGGTCATGGAATCATGCTATCTGATGTGCAGCACAGCCAATGGGACGACAGCAGTGAATGACAGCAGTGAATGACACATTGGGCATACACACTATACAATGTGTACTATATATTGTTCCGTTCTGTGGGCCTAATTCAGACCCTCTCGCGAGCGCTGAGCGCTCGCAAGCGGGTCGATGGTGCCCTAATGCGCATGCGCACGATGGAGGGAGCTCCGTCGTGCGCATGCGTGCAACAAAGGGTGCGTGCTGTCGATGGTGAGTGACAGCACGCCCCCTTTGGTGGGCGTGCCGGGGGCGTTGCTGCCCAGATGGAGGCGTTCCCATGGGAACGCCTACCTTCTGGGTCCGGCCCCACTGACATCACTAGTGATGTCAGTGGGAGTGCTTTTGGCTCTGATAGAGCCAAAAGCACTCCTGGGCTTGCGGCAGCGAGACCCTACTGCAGGGTCTCGTCGCAAGCCCGATGGTCGCGATGGTCATGACCATCGCGACCATCTTTTTGGCCGCTCGCATAAGCTGTGGGTGGTCACCCACAGCTATGCGAGCGGCCAGGAGGCCGCTCCATTTTTAGGTAGGAGGGCCCTGATTCAGAGCGAGCGCTCTGGTCAGAGCGTCCGGCTCTGAATCAGGCCCAATGTCCGAATGATATACAGTATCAGACGAGAGATCATATAGTGTATACCCAACATTAAACTGTAAATGTTCTAGTATACTGTGAAAGAACTAAAAAGCACATTTTATTAAGAATGCTAAACTGCTCTTATAGTAGTAAAGAATATAACAAAGTTTTTATGCTTTCATTAGTGCTAGAATTTTATGCATTTTCTGCATTGTTATATTCTATTGATGAAAACCCAATAAATACCAGGAAATGCCTATCATAGAGCCTGATTCAGAGATGGACATTAATGGCGCACCGTCTGAGCGCGATAGCCGCCAGTGCTGGCATTTCTGCTCGCACCCTCAGAAGGGTGCGAACAAAAATGTGCGAGAAACCTCGTGTTAGGGAGCCCTAACCAGGACTACAGATGGGTTTAGATGGCTAAACCCGATCTAATAAGGCGTGAAGAGGTCTGCGATAATTAATGAGAATCAGAACAATTGAATTGCAAAACTGGGCACTCATTAATTATTGCCGCCCATGCAACAATTGAATCGCCCCCTCTGAGTTCTGAGTAACTCAATGGTTACTCAAAATGGCCATCGGAACTGAGATATCAGAACAATTTTTACAGTGTATGGGATCGTAAATGCAGGCTGAGACACAGCCCGAAAATGGTCACAACACGCCTGCGTTTGAGCCAACACTCTCCCGTTGCCACCCAGAAATGGTCCCTGCCTGTCAATCGCTTTGCGAATGAATCCTCACTACGAGTGACAACTGTAATGAAACTTGATGCATGTGACTCAGACTTATACGTAGATCACCGATAATTGCTCAACTACGGAAACAGCAGCATTGCGTCCATCTCTGAGTCAGGCCCATAGGCAGGTGCTGAACAGGCCCCATTATTCTGCCAGCTTTTCATACCTCTCCACACTTTCTTTCATCAGCATCACATCCAGGCTCTGACTCAGAGATGGGCAAGTACCTGTGTATCAGGCCCTCAGTTTCATCATTCTCATCAAGTACTCTTGTGGGAATTTCTCCTAAATGTGGAGTGACGAAAGTGTCACTAAATTGGGATTAATTCTGGGAAAGTGGGCAACTATGGGACACGTAGGACCAGGGGTCATACATCTTATCATATTGTCATCCTATATCTCTGCTTGTGTGACCAAAATATGGAACTCTGGGCCTCTTGGACACAATGGCGATGTTTGCGATTATTGTTTGTACTGCGTATGAGTTGCACTGTACATGTGCTGGGATCGCTTAATGATGGCGGTGGCTAGACGAATGCAGGTGTGTCCCAACCGTTTCTTTTCCAGAGACTGTGCCTGTGTATGCAGTTGCATTGTCACTGGCGGCTTACTCCTAACATTAGGTGGTTCAGATGTTCGATGGTGCGACCGATGGTGCATCTTTGTAAGCATGCAGCAGATCAGAGACGTCGCCAGTGGGCGATTCTGTTAATTTTGCATATTTTTGCAGTTCCGCCATGTAAGGATTCGCAGTGGAGACGGAATTAGCATCCACCTATGAATCAGGCCCTCTGTAGCTATTGGAGAGAGGGAACAGGCAGCACAGAAATAGTGCATGAAACATCATGTGATACATGAATAGAGCATACAATAAAATAAAATTACAGTACAACAATGTTTCTGAAATCACAGACATATCAATTGAAAAGATTTATACATAAAGGAAAGAATGCCAAGCACAACACAGAGATTGTAACAGGATCTAGGTGTATGCTCACATATTATAATAATACGATGTAACATCTTGTAATACAGTACAATGATTGAAACTAAAAAGTAGAACCCCCACAACACACAATGGGCATGTTATGGGAGTGTCACAGACGTGTTAGTGTAAGTGGCTGTGTTCTCAGACGCACAGCTGCAGCCACAGAGGCCATGTTTATCCCGAGCACAAAAGGAGACACTGCACATGTCATAGGCAGGTGCATGTGTCAATGGTGAACACCATAATGCGCCAATAGTGAATTGTTTTGGACCACTGGTGGTGTTCCTGTGTCCATGGGCATTGAAAGTGGGCATGTCAGTACTTGCACAATCTGGTGCACCCTAGTACACAAGAGGTAGGCTGAAACTAGCATTTGTATAATGTTGTCACAATAGAGTGTACCTCAGAATAAGGCCCAATATGTAGTGCACTCAGTCTGTTTTTCTAAGACCTCCAACCAGTCCATCCAAAATAAGTAAAATATCTTACATTTTTGCAAAGATAACAAAGGAGGGTTAGGAAAAGTCCACCCCTGTAGAATAGATTTGCCTCCTGCCCCCATTCCAAACTATCATAGTAGTAGGCAGTATTCCAAGTATAGCCATTCTGCCGGAAACAGAAGGTAGTTAACTTGAAGTACTTATCTTGAAACCAGAAATACTGCATGAGTGGACATTGCCAAAAAACAGTGCAATAAATCTGCGTTATCCTCCCCACATCTATAATGTAACTTCTATGTGGGGAAAGGTAGAACCTTTGAAAATTATTCATAAACTTTCGGTGTATACAGTAGATGACAATAACCTGCAGGGTTGGTGAGTGCTTTGAGTACTGTGTAGTGTAGGGAATCGTGGTAACCATTGAGTAAGGTCTACAATGCATGACAGGTTGAGTGAGTGAGTGTCCCTAAAATGGATATAATAAAATGAAATTGCTTTTTTTATCCAGCGGGTTCTGCCAATCATCATCTGAGAATACCTTGATAGCAGAAGTCACATATTGTTGGGGTTGAAGGAAGGCCAGGGGATATCCAGCAAGAGTCTCATATTTTTCCACAGCCCTCACATATGTGAGAGATCTTCTCAAGCTCCTGTTCACCTGAGAACCCATTCAGTCAGTCAGTCCCCCCCCCTCAATAAAGTAAAGGGACAAGTTGACATTCCCCCCTGAAAACCAGGGTTATGCGAAAAAGGAAGAGAAAGGGATTTATGGGAATTTAATCCTAGTCTATGTCTAAGCATATACCAGAGTTTCCTGGCATTCCATAATAAGGGATTGTTCCTTATAGTAGGTGGTATTTTTTGGTCATAACAAACTCAAGTCAATTACCTTGTTCCAAAAAGCCTTTTTCAAGTAAGGTATTGGCATATATGTCTCTATCATGGACCCAGTCTGAGAGATAATGAAACCCGGCAGCATAATTTTACAATTGTATGTCAGGAAAAACAATCCCGCCTTTCATCCGCGACTGCTGAAGATTTTTAAGGCTGATTCTAGGCAGCTTTCCATGTCATAGGAACACCCTTCGGCTGCTAGTAAGTTCAGCAAGCTCAGCTTCTTGAAGCAGATAAGTATGAGCTCCCCCTGTCAATGGGCAAGTCTTGGTATAGGGAGGAATAATAAAGTAAATATGTATGTACAATATTTGGGGTGCCAGTACATAATGTTTTGGTGGCAGGGTCGCATATACAGTCAGGTGCATAAATATTGGGACATTGACAGAATTTTCATATTTTGGAATCTATTCACCACCACAAAGGCTTTGAAATGAAACAAACAAGATGTGCTTTAACTGCAGACTTTCAGATTTAATTTGAGGGTAATTACATCCAAATCAGGTGAACGGTGTAGGAATTACAATGGTTTCTATATGTGCCTCCCATTTTTTGAGGGGCCAAAAGTAGTGGGACAAACTAAACAATCCTAAATCTAACTTTCACTTTTTAATACTTTGTTGCAAATCCTTTGCAGGCAATTACAGCCTGAAGTCTGGAACGCATAGACATAACCAGACGCTGGGTTTCATCCCTGGTGATGCTCTACCAGGCCTCTACTGCAAATGTCTTCAGTTCCTGCTTGTTCTTGGGGAATTTTCCCTTCAGTTTTGTCTTCATCAAGTGAAATGCATACTCAATCGGATTCAGGTCAGGGGATTGACTTGGCCATTGCATAACATTCCACTTTTTAGCCTTAAAAAACTCTTTGGTTGCTTTTGCAGTATGCTTCGGGTCATTGTCCGTCTGCACTGTGGAGCGCCGTCCAATGAGTTCTGAAGCATTTGACTGAATATGAGCATATAATATTGCCCGAAACACTTCAGAATTCATTCTGCTGCTTTTGTCAGCAGTCACATCATCAATAAATACAAGGGAACCAGTTCCATTGGCAGCCATACATGCGCACACCATGACACTACCACCTCCATGCTTCACTGATGAGGTGGTATGTTTTGGATCATGAGCAGTTCCTTTCCTTCTCCATACTCTTCTCTTCCCATCACTCTGGTACAAGTTGATCTTTGTCTCATCTGTCCATAGGATGTTGTTCCAGAACTGTAATGGCTTTTTTAGATGTTGGTTGCAAACTCTAATCTGGTCTTCCTGTTTTTGTGTCTCACCAATGGTTTACATCTTGTGGTGAACCCTCTATATTCACTCTTGTGAAGTCTTCTTGATTGTTGACTTTGACACATATACACCTACCTCCTGGAGAGTGTTCTTGATTTGGCAACTGTTGTGAAGGGGTTTTTCTTCACCAGGGAAATAATTCTTCTGTCATCCACCACAGTTGTTTTCTGTGGTCTTCCAGGTCTTTTGGTGTTGCTGAGCTCTCCGGTGCGTTCTTTCTTTTTAAGAATGTTAAAAACAGTTGATTTGGCCACACCTAATGTTTTTGCTATCTCTCTGATGGGTTTGTTTTGATTTTTCAGCCAAATGATGGCTTGCTTCACTGATAGTGGCAGCTCTTTGGATCTCATATTGAGAGTCGACAGCAACTGATTCCAAATGCAAATGTCACACTTAGAATCAACTCCAGACCTTTTACCTGCTTAATTGATAATGAAATAACGAGGGAATAGCCCACACCTGTCCATGAAATAGCTTTTGAGTTGATAGTCCCATTACTTTTGGCCCCTTAAAAAGTGGGAGGCACATATAGAAACCGTTGTAATTCCTACACCGTTCACCTGATTTGGATGTAATTACCCTCAAATTAAATCTGAAAGTCTGCAGTTAAAGCACATCTTGTTTGTTTCATTTCAAAGCCTTTGTGGTGGTGAATAGAGGCCAAAATATGAAAATTCTGTCAATGTCCCAATATTTATGCACCTGAATGTAGTTATTATATAATTCCTTTTCCGCCAAGGCTTTGAACAACTTTATTGGCCCATCTAAAATATTTGTATTTAGAAAAGACAACATCTTTCTTAGCCTAGGATAATAGATTGTTATACAGCAACTGTCGTGCCTGGAGGGTAGGTGGTATAACAGACTTCAGAAGGCACCTTAGCATAAGTATGAAGAACTAAGTTTAGGGTCCTGGAGAAAGAGTCATTGACGTCTCCAGTTTCCTTACACTGTCTAGAAAAACTCTCAGTTATGTGGCCCCTTAGTACCACCTTTGACGCTCCCCAAAATACCTTAGGAGCTTAGGATTGTCCCATGAATCCAAATTGTCATCTAAATAGCTCATCCATTGAGTAATAAGAAAGTCCTAAAACTCTTAGACTTATAGTGATACATTGGTAAGTGCCAAATCCCGAAAGAAAACTAATAGATGTAGGGTCATTATCAGACACTAAGATATTGTGACTGTTTGCCTCCTTAACCCAGGATACTACGGTATGTAATACTAAAATACAAGAAAATCAATCAGAGACTAGGAATGATGTTCTGCTAAATGGAAATGTTTTTCCTGTGGGGTTAACTGAGCGCCACAGACCTATGAGCTAGAGAGTTGATTATAAAATTGAAATGGCTTCTACAGTGTCTAAGAACAAGATGGCAGTATTGGCTGGCTGTCAGGTTTAGGGTTATCTACTGCATTAAAATTACCCCCCCAAAATCAGTGTAAAATGAGCGTGTTGCACCAATAGGTGAGTGATGTGTCCTATAAACTCATATGTGGCAGTATTATAAATTAACTAAGGTGTGAATGGTACCCTTGCTACCATTAGCATTTACCACATTGTACAAAATAGAATATTGTAGGCCCCTATGAAATAGAATAGCTACTCCCCTGAGCTCCTAATGAATTCCCTATCCAAGGTGCTCTAAAACAGACCCTCCACCTCCCTTCAGTGTGTTTTGTGGAGATAGATCGTGTCAGGTTGAAATTTTTGATATGGTTAACAACATTTTTCAGTTTTATTGGGGAATTTAAGCCCCTCACATTTAAGAGAAAAGTTTTAACTGCTCCCTATAGACCGTTTCGGTTTGTAGCCGCCATATCCTACTGAAGTTCTAGGGGGGATATAAAAGGAAGGATAAAAGTCTTAGTAATGGGCCACCCTACATCCCAGCCATCAGAGAGAGCCCATTCCCAAACCTAATAAGAAGCAAACCGAGACTCCATAGAGGGGGTAGAGTTTAACAATGAATCAACTCATCAGTGCAGATTATATCAGTGAAGGGGTTGTGAAGTGAGGAGGGAAGAAATGGAGGAAAATTGGAGGAGGGGGTTGTCCAAGCGGAAAATCAAAATAAAGTGAGAAGATCTGAATGTAGGATAGCATCATTGAAAGACCATGTCATAGGTTATGCTGGGGTTGATTTAACCATGAGGTCATGTTTGACTATTCTAAGGAAAACTAAGTTTAGAAAATATTTGCATAACTGTATATAGTTACCAGGGCTGCACAAATCCCAGTTGTCAGGACACCTAAGAAATGAATCCTGGATAAAGTTCCCCTCCTCTTTGTGCCCCCCTTACCCTTACATCAGAGACAAGCCATGGATGAGAGTCCAGCTGAAATTAATCCCTGTTGTGGGGCTCAAACTGGTATAATGCTTTTTTTTCTGTGACACATGCTGGTGGTCACACAGAGGTGCAGTATACCTCACAACATTGTGTGAGCCTGGATCAGTGCCGCGTACAGGGGGAATCGTAGGATTTCTTCAGGGTTTCCAAATTCTTGATTTAGGAATAAAGTAAAAAAACTGCCACAATAAACCTTCCCACAGTTTTTATTCGTGATATTAGTAATATATTTAAAAGGATAAAATGGCTTTTACACACTATAAAAAAAACACTTTACCTGCAGTGAAGTTAGCTGCATACGTTTCAGGTATGTTCAGCACTTCAGTAAGTATGCAGCAAGATACATTTAGCAAATAGACTGCGTCTACCATGTGGTTGGTTCTGCTGACTGTACTGTAACTAAAATGCTGTTGTTTTACATTATTATGGTTACCTAGTGTGTTTCAGTGCTTAGAACAAATACTGTAAATATGTGGTGAAACTAGTGAGTAATGAGCCTGGGCGTAAGAAATGATTTTGACCCCCGAAGGCCCACTCCCCACAAATGCAGGTAGTAACCACACCCACTGTAATTCTTCTCACTAAAGATCCATGACCCCATAAATGATCCAGTGAAATACCCCATAACTGACCCATAACTGACACAAATACCCATTCCAAAATCGACAAAAAATAAATTACTAAAAGAAGATAGTATAACATTTTCATTTCTTACATTAAATTGTCCTACCTCTCATTGGACCCGTTGCGATTCATTACTCTTCCCATCGGCTGTATTACACTGAAGCTTCTTGTCAGTCTGAGGATGTTGCTGTACTCCAACACTGGCCTGGGATATTGTAGTAGGCTGTTCTGGAGGGGTTCACAAACATCAAAAATGGTGTGTGTATATCGACCTTCTTTCTCAGATGTTTTTAGGTTTAGATCTTAGCTATATGTTTTGTATTATGATACTCCCCTCCTATATGTTCTGTATTGTGTTCCCACATCTCCTCATCTATATGAACTGTATTGTACACCCCCGATCTGTATGTTCTGTATTGTGCTCCCCCATCTGTATATCCAATAATGTACTTACCCCTCTTTATGGCCATTATTGTGCCCCCCCTTTGTATGTCCATCATTGTGTTTCACCCTTTTCTTTATTGCTATTAATTTGCCTTTCACCCCACAGTCTCTGTTTTTCCATCAATGTATTGGTACTGATGTGCTCCTCCAATGTATTACCAGTGATGTGCTCCCCCTCTGTATTTCCAGTAATGTGTCCCCCCTCTATATTCCCAGTAGTGTACTTCCCCTTCTTTATTTACAGTAATGTGCCCCAGACCCCATGTGTATTCCCAGTAGTGTGCTCTCCCAATTTATGCCCATTAATGTGCTCCCAACACTTCCTCTATTTGTCAGCCTGACAGGGTGGCATTAGGCAACGCTGCATCGTTATAACATCACATCCGCGACGTTGCACTAGTAACGGTACAACTGCCAGTGAGAGGCAAGTGACAGGACAAGGGGAATCAGGGGACAGGGGAACCGGGCGTCCTGCTTGCAAGCTATCCTTTGTGGTGGGTGCTTGGCATTACATTGTGGTCCAGAGCAACAGAGGATCATACGGTGGGCCGCCGTCCCTACAACCCTGCAGCCAAGGCCACCTGACTGTGGGCCTCTTTGTCACCGCGGGCCCGTTTTGCATTTCACTGGTTGCACTGGTTGCACTGTATGCACTTGTTGCACTGGTTGCACTGGATGCGCTGGTTGCACTGAAACCAGTGAAGTGCAGTGTAGTTCCACACATGCCAAAAACATACAAATATGTAATCACAGTCAATGTTACACATACTGTACCTGTGCTGAGTGGTGGACTGCAACTCTGCATCACTAAAACAGCTTAGCTTGTGGATGGGTTACTGACAGGACTAACGGACACACAGACAGGGCTGCTACAAAGACTTACAGAGAATGACAGACAGAAACACAAGCAGAACTGAGTCATACACACACTGATAGTGCTGGGAGACAGAAACACAATACAGGCATACAGACTGTGCTGGAAGTCAAGCACACAGGACAGACAGACACACTGACAGTGCTTACTCTTTTACCATTGCAGATAATGCATCTACAGAGTTTCCTTCATCCTGAGCGGTGTGCTGGGCAACTCCTGATGACATAAATGAGACATTCAGCTCAAGATTGGTCTGTTTTGCTGTATCCTGAACTAGTCCCACCCTTTCCCTCTGCTAGCAGCACAGTGCAGGGTAATGTCTAAATTCCCATCACGGAGAGGACCCTGACGTCATCAGCCAGTGTCCAGCAGCATCATTCCCTGCCATTGAAGTGGGCATAGAGGGGGAATATAACCATGCGGCGAGCGTAGCGAGACACTGTGCCCGGAGCGTGGAGAGCGCAGCGAGCCCACGAGGGGACAACAGTCTTGTTTAAGTGGGGACAAAGTACTTCTTTAGCTGGCTGTCATGGGCAGGAACTGCACTTCCGCCCTCACTCACGTCACTTCCAGGTCCCTAGCGCGAAGAGCAAATAAGCTCAACCCACAGTGCAGGTTGTACAAACATTTTCAGCACTAAGGGGTTTTCTGGGCACGAAGCCGCTGTGCTACATGGCCATGCCATGGAGGTGTCATGTATGCATTATGGTGAGCCCATTATCCCTCCCTGTCTGCTGAAATTGCCTGTTCATTACTGTACACACTAGTGGTGAATGGGGCCTATTTCCCAACTGTGGTTCAGATTGGCACGATGCTGTCCACTGAAATTGGCACTCTATAGCCAAAATCAGGACATTTGGGAGGTACACATTGTTTATGGCTGTACAGTATAAAAATTTTTGAGGGGGGAGATCTTGCAGTGCAGCTCTGTTCTTCGGGTCCTCCTTTTTTGGAGACACGATTACTCAGGGGTCCTAGGGAAATTACTAACTGTAAACTGGTAAAGGTGCATGTAATTAATTGTTATGGTAGGACTTTAAAAAACTGTAAATTACATTTAAGTTATTTTTGTGGGGATGGATCAGTGCGGATGGGAGCTACAGAACCAGCAGATTGCCTACCACCCCATGAGGGCTATCGACTATCAGCCACAACAACACTGCACCTGTTTTTAAGCAAATTAATTTTGCAGAGGCATAGGTCATTTAGTTTTAGGAGAATGCTTCTAATGTACTATGGTTTAAGCATTTCTAATTGGATCTCTGAAATATGTGTCTGGAAAAACCTGTTGCATGTTTGAGGTGTGCTGAAGAATAGAGAACAATGGAAGATTATATGTTACTATCTAATTCAATAAATCTACACTTGGGGGTAAAGACTAGGTTGTATATTCTGGGAAATGTTATTTCTGTTTATTGTAAAAAATTCTTAGACTATGAGGTTTGGTGTCTGTTTTAGTGAAATTGTAAACTCAAAGATATAAAGAAATTATGAATGATTCAAAAGACGATTATTAGTGTAACCAAGTATGTAGAGTGGAGCTAGTAGCTACTCTGTAATGTCTAAAGCCTGCTCATAGTTTATGTTAGGCTTAGTCTACTGCTGACAGCAGGCCCCACCAGTCTGCTAGCTCTGGGGGTTCTTACAGAACGCAAGACTTCCAGATATTTTAGATATACAATATATTCCTTAGGTGAACTGTATAGTAATGAATTTTTCTTCCTAAAACACTTGTTTATGTATATTATCAGCAGACACAGTCAATACTATAAAGTTCCCGGTTCTGGGGTCTGCTTGTTCATTCGGGCGTATATCTTGAAACATTGGAATGATTTTGATGGGGTTTTCACTATTCTATACAGCATTGGTCGAAGAAGGTTTAGGTGTATGAATCGTACATCTGTGACAAAAGGGAGCCGAGCAGTGACTATTTTAATGAAGCAGTCACAGAAAAATATCTAATCTTACACCAAGTTGAAGTACATTAGCTGTCCATAGTGCTGAAACAGCAAAGTGAGAGCCAATCAGAGCGAGCAATGTGCCCTGTTGCTTAGCAGCAGCCTAGAGAGGGGAGGGAGTCAGAGACTGGAGCAGGATCATGTCTAATGGTGCATACACACGGTCAGATTTTTCTTCAGATCTGAACGATAACGATTAAAAAAATCGTTCAATCGTTCATATCTGAAGGAAAATCTGACATATCTGACATGCCTGAACGATGAACGATGCGCGTTCCCGTTTGTCAGATAACGATATCTGACATCTGATGTGTTTGCAGTCAGATTTGGACGATTTCCATTTATTTTAATGCAGTCAAAAATCGTTCAATCGTTCAGTCGTTCAATCGTTTGCAAATCGTTTGCAAATTGTCCAGTCGTTCATCTGACAAATCTGACCATGTGTATGCACCTTTAGGCAGACTGAGGACCTGATTCAGGTTTGGATATAGAGTAAGAAAGAGCAAGTAACTGTGCATCTTGGTAAAACCATGCTGCACTGCAGGTGGGCAGATGTAAAATGTGTAAAGTTAGATTTGGGAGGGGTGTGTCCAAACTGAAATCTTAATTTCAGATTAAAAATAAAGCTATCGGGGGGCGTGGTCTGGCTGGCAATCAGAGAAGACGTGCTTCCCTTCAGCTTCCTAAAATACCCCGCAAAACAGCCTGTTCCCACTGACCCCTGCTGATACAAAGGGTCCTCTCCTCACATTCACCCGCACAGGGCCTCGCTAACCTCCTGGCTGGAACCCAGGAGTGACTTACACCTCCGGGGCCTTTGCGGCCTACTCCGTCTTCTGAAGCCCCGGCCTCGATTTTGGCACCGGGCCCAACATTGCCGTGATCACCGCCGATCGCTGCCAGACACTGCCACAACCACCATACCCTATCAGGAAACTCATTGCCTGGCAGGAGAAGTGGGTTAGGCAGCCTATACCATCAGGGGACCCCTGGAAAGGCCCGTGACTGGAGCCGCAAATCACGGGAGGATGCCATTTTGCATCAGCTTCTACACTACTGCCTAGGAGGTAACAGCAGACACTCTGCCCTTTCCTGGTCTCTCCAGCCCCGTATCCCTCATTACAGCACATTGCCTGTGGCTGCACGCTGAACCACTGCATCTGCACCACTAACATTGCCTGTAGCTTTAATTCCTCTGGATCTGAAGCAGCTCCTAATCAAGTGTTAGTTACACTGATCACTCAGCCCTGAACAGCTTCATAGCCTGAGTCCTCACAATACACTGACGCTTTCACCTTGTATGAATCAACCTATATCTTTCTGAATGCACCACGTCCATAGGGGTGGAAATTTCGGCAACCAGCCAACCCCCCTATAAGTTATCAAGGGTCACATATACAAAAGGCAGAGACCCCCACTGAGGTAAATCCACAGTTGAATAAAACAAGGATGGCTCATTTTCACTAGCTCTATTGTTAACCTCCGTCACCCACCTCTGATATTACATTACAGTGCTTTTATCTGCACCCCCTGCATAAATACGTGTCCTCAACCCCCAGCATCTATGGCGTCCAAACTACAAAAGTCTTCATCGACCGTCCCGCCAGTCACTTTTTTCAAAGCTTCTCCTTCTACACAAAGGGCCTGATTCAGACCCGCTCGCTAGCAAGTGGCAGCTCGTTGCAGATGATGTTCGCTAATGTGCGCATCCGTGTAGTTCGCAGTGCACGTGCACAAACTAGTACGAGTGATCGGAATGTGCTCACTCGGCCTGCCAAGACAGCCCAGTGGAATGAGTGACAGGAGAGCCATTTGTGGGTGGTAACAGGGGCAGGGCAGTAGTAACGGGGGAGTGGAGTTGCGGACGCAGGCGTGCCAGAGCGTTTCAACACTGTTTCAGAGGCATGCATTATTAACAGGCAGTGTCATAGTACACGTCACCTGTTTGATTTATACACTGAAGTGCTCGCAGTGCTTGCGGTAGGGTACAGTGCTGCCAACTCTCGGTAGATGAATTGGGAACACGTACGGATCATCTAGAAAACAAATTGGAGGAAGTTGTTAAGTTGCATAATGAACTGATTACGTTCCATGATGACCTACAATCTGAGGTCACATCTCTCAGAAATAAGGTCGCGGACCTAGAAGATAGATCTAGGCGCAATAACCTTAAGATAAGTGGGATCCCGGAGACGATCCTGAATTCAGAGCTGAAGGAATATGTAACGGAATTTTTTACTAAACTTCTTCTGACCACACAGATTTCCGACTTCCTCATAGATCGCATCCATAGATTGCCCAAAGCCCGCAATGCTCCTGCGGATGCTTCCAGAGATGTTCTAATGCGACGCCACTATTTCCACACTAAAGAAGAGATCCTTCGTGCAGCGAGGGCAGCAGATACTTCGGTACTAGGAAAGCTTCAAATATACGGTGACCTGTCAGCTGCAACTTTGGCATTGAGAAGATCATTCCTTCCGGTAACCAGGGCTCTACAAAAAGCATCCATTAATTACCGCTGGGGCTTTCCCACAAAATTAATAATATCAAGAAACAGCTCTACCAAGGTCATCTCGTATCAAGCTGAAGGTATCCAACTTTTGGTGTCATGGAACTTAGAAGATATTTCTCAGAAGATTCCGAGCAACCTTCATGTTAGCCAGGACTGGTCCTGAACGATTCCTAAGTATTGATATTTTGTCTGTTATGACCTGAGATAAGAATAGCTACTGCTTGAAGATGTTTCTTCTGTGTGAAACCCCGGATAATAGCTGATAAGATCTTTGCTATGATACTGTATATACTTCATAGGGGTAGAAAAATGGTATGCAACATATTAGATGAGTCATCTAACCATGCAGATTTGAACATCTTATCCTCTTTATCCTTGTTTTTTCTAGTATACATAATGGGGGTGTAGTTACTTTTCATTTCTGGTATACTTTCATATATTATCTTTCTAAGTGATATTTACTGTTTGATGTTTTCTATTGAGAGCACTGATTTATTAGGTTTGTATAATAAGTTTCTGGGCGACGGGGGCTAGTCACCCTTTTGGCCACTTATCCCCTATGGAGATGGTCCCTGATAGTCCCTCTTAGGCACTATTTTCTCCCCATATCTGTTCTTTTTCCACCCTTCCCTTATTATGGTGGTACAACAGTTTTTCAAGTTATTGTTTTGCTTATACTCAGTCTTTGTCCAATTCATATCTTGGTTTAGATAAGTCAATATCCATCATTGTGTTTCTCCTTCCAAGTGATTAAGGTACTCTCTATTAATGTAAAAGTCTCAACACTCCCAATAAAAGAAGACTTGCACTGAGACATTTCGCCAAAATTAAAGCCCATATAACTGTTTACAAGAAACCCATTTTCAACAATCCTCCCCTCCACAATTTTATAATATGAAATACCCCCACTGTTATACTTCCAATGGTCCTTGTAAGAAGGCAGGCGTGGCGATACTAGTCTAATACATGCAATTTTGTCCTAGAGAAACAAATAAAAGATAAAGATGGTCGATACTTAATCCTTATCGGTAAGATAGACAATACCCCAGTGACACTTGCATCAATCTATGCCCCAAACACTAAACAAGTGTCCTTCACTAGGTAATTTTGCACAGTCCAATCCTGTAGGAAAGGTATATTGTTAATTTTGGGGGATTTTAATACGGTCCTAGACCCTGCTTTGAATAAGTCCTCCGCTAAACCTAGAGTGGGATCCTACTCCACTTCTGATCACTCCCATAGTTTTCGACGAATACTCAGTGAATATGAGCTATATGACGTATGGAGGACGAGTCACCCTGATGAAAGGGACTATACCATCTATTCTCAGGTACACAAATCATATTCTCGCCCAGATCTGGCCCTTTCAGACAAATGGTCTTTACCTAATATTAGGCAATCAATGATTATACCAGTTGCATGGTCCGATCATGCGGCAGTTTCTATTGATTGGGACATCTCCAGACTAAGAACCCCTCCGGGCCCCTGGCGTATGGGAGAACATCTTCTGGTGAACCCGGAATCTAAAGAGATAATATCAAACGCTCTGTCTGTATATTTAGAAACAAACAAACCAGAAGACACTATTTCATTTACATTCTAGTGCACACTAAAGGCGGTAATTAGGGGATCGGGCGATCCAGGCTGCAGCCCGTCTTCATAAGGCAGCTGTTTTACTCCAAGTAGATATAGAATGTTGACTAGCTGACTTAGACACTAAACATAAACTTTACCCAAACAATGGTAAATATACAGAGATTTGCTCAGTGTGCGAGAAGAGTGGAATTCATTAGCACTCAGAAATGTTCACCAGATGATATTTAAACTATGCCAAAAGTATTATGTTCAAGGGAATAGGGCAGGTTGTTTACTGGCACGGAAGTTGAGAGGAAAGAGAGCGATAGAAAGTATCAGAACAATTTCTAATCTCAGTGGTACCAAAATCACAGATACCTACGCTATAGCGGATCCTTTGCGCAATATTATTTCACTCTGTATAATTTGAAAGATGATCCCGAGGTGCCCCAACCCTCACCAGCTCAGATTGACAATTTCTTGAGCATTGTTGATCTGCCCTCTTTAGATACTGAATCTCTTAACTCTCTTGCGACCCCATGGTCAGAGGAAGAAATCTTAGCAGTAATAAAATCCCTCCCCTCAGATAAAGCTCCAGGCCCATATGGGTATATTAACAAATTCTTTAAATGCTTCCAGGATGCATTGTCCCCTATTTTAACACAAATGTTTAATGAAGCCTTGTCAGTGGGCTCGTTTGCAGGGGAGATGCTAGAGGCGAGAATAGTTGCATTCCCCAAACCGAGAAAGAATTTGACCTCCATGGCCAACTATCGGCCAATCGCACTCCTGAATACCGTTATAAAAATATACGCTAAACTTTTAGCGAATAGACTTCATATATTGCTACCTAATCTAATCCATCGAGATCAGATAGGATTTGTGATAGGACGCAAAGCCTCGGACAATACGAGGAAGGTGTTTAATATTCTAGAATCCTTTTCAAACCTAGACCAACCTCTCCTTCTTCTATCATTAGACGCTGAAAAGCGTTCAATAGACTGAATTGGAGATACCTAAAGGCTGTCCTGGAAAAATTTGGAAGTAAGGGTAGACTGCTATCATCGATTCTTGCTCTATATTCCTCCCCTTCAGCCAGGGTATATGTCAATGGTATATTGTCTTCCTCATTTATGATTACGAATGACACTCATCAAGGGTGCCCTCTTTTCCCTCTGGTGTTCGCCTTAGCCATCGAACCCTTAGCCGATGCCATTATGAGGGATCATAACGTCTCGGGCCCCATACTATTTAATAGAATTTACAAAACAAGTTTATTCGCTGACGATGTACTATTGACCATCACAGACTCTCTTACCTCCTTACCAGCCTTACATGCTATATTAGAAAAATATTAGGAATCTCTTATCATAAATTGAATTGTTCCAAAACAGAGGCACTTTCCCCAAAGTCTATTAACTTGCCTTAAAGCAAATTCTTCATATTCCTGGCAGGATAACTCCATTAAATATCTGGGAATTTTTTTAGCACCCACTATTAACTGTTTAATACCAACTAATTACCTACCATTACTACAGAAACTATCTCTAATAATGAACGACTGGATGATGTACAATATCTCATGGATGGGTAGAATTTCCGCTTTAAAGATGGTTGTTTTACCAAAGTTAATTTATTTATTCTGAACAATACCTATTTTTGTACAGAAAGCCATTCTCAATAAGTTCCAAAAGCTCTTTAATAACTATATATGGAAAGGCAAAAAACCAAGGTTAACGTGGAAAACTATGTCTCTTCCAAAATCGGAAGGGGGTCAGGGGTATCCAGACTTACAGTGCTATCAATTAGCGTCGCTTTTATCACAATTTACTTATTGGTTCTCCAAAGTGAACGTAATGCCTTGGGTTCATCTTGAGTGTAACATGGTTTCTCCATTTCTGCTCATTGACTGTCTTTGGCTACCTACAAATGTCAAAATACCATGGATAGAAAGTTCCACGGCAGTTTCTACGTCTCGTAAGGCCTGGCTAGAAGTGGTAAAAATTACCTCAGATATTAACCTGCCCTCCTCCAACTTTACACTAGAGGGAATAGCTACACAGTGGTTTCTGTAGGGGAGAAGGCGCTGATGAATAATAAACAAAGTGTAGAAAATACTTAAATTCTCATATGGTATGTCCCACTTGAATGTTCCTGTGCTGTGTGGGACCCTCAGGATGATGTATATTATATATGAAAGAAAACAAATAAAATATCAACAATTGCGTTACAAAAATTTTCAAAGCAATCATATACTGGTTACTAAAAACGGCGTAACCCACTCACTAATAAAGTGGGTGTGATAATCATATCAAGGTATCTTTTTCCACCATGGGATATTCTTCATTTGAATCTCTATTTGGTAATGGAAAAGAACAGGGCATACCCTACTTACGGCTGATTGAAGGGTTGCCTCGTACTTCAATGGTATCTTTAAGGAGGAGGATAGGCCATATTTAGACCTCATTGCCCTCCTTCTCCAAACGCTCTCTTCGTTATAGGAATCTTCCGCCTCAGCCGCTGTCTGCCCACTTTAAAGAAGTCCACAACAGTTCTTTAAATCGATTCACCCAAGTGTGTAAGTGCTGATATTATGCAAGGAAGACTCTTACTTTCACTCTAAGGGGTCAATTCAATTACACGCAATGTACTTGCGGGTGCGAGTCATTGCGACAACAGGTGCACTTGACCGCATACTGAATTTGCATAAAAGTGCTTGCAGCCCCATAGAACGCCGAGCAAAATTATGCGAATTCAGGCTCGGAGCCGGCCGCGAGGGGTACACAGTGGTGTGTGAAAACCAATTGTATTACACTTTTTTTATGTACATATTGTGAAGGTGGATAAAACTTTGTCCTTTTGGGATTTAGAAGCACAGCGCCTGAACATAAATATTCCACATTTTATATAGGTGTCACATTTTCGTAGTGTTTTGAGTTTTACTGCTTGGAATATTTGTTAGGCAGCAGAGTTTACAGCGCTAATTTTAGTTATAACTAGCGACTCGCCCTGGTTTCGGACGGGAGTAATTTCATCCCCTACATCTCACCACAGCCCTCTGCATCTCACAGCAGCCTCCTGCTTCTCACTACTGCACCCTGCATTTTACCACAGCATTCTATATTTCACCACAGTCCCTTGCGTCTCACCACAGGCTTCTGCTTCTCGTCCCTGCTTCTTACCACAGCCTCCTACATCTCACCACAGGCCTCTGCTTCTCACTCCCTCTTCATACCACAGCCCCCTGCATCTCACCACAGACCTCTGCATCTCATCACAACCCCCTGCTTCTCACTCCTGCTCCCTGAATCTTACCAGTGTCACCACAACTCCCCTGCTGCTGCCCTGCAGCTGGCTGGGGCCCGGCCACTGGGCTGTGCTGGGAAGGGCAGGAGGATCATGCACAATGTACCCTGTTTTTTCTGGGCTTCCTCTTGAGCTTCCTTGCTGTGGTGCCCCTGTCCTAGAACAGCGTTGACATCCTTAGGAAGTGCCTCCTGTTCACTGAGTGTGTGTGGCTAAGCGGGAACATAACCCTGGAGAGGGAGCACTTCACAGTGGAGGAGTGTTCGCCGGAATCCGCCTTTAGTTTCAGCGTAGGGATGGACATCGGAATCCGATGGTCACTAACCATCAATGTTTGTGTAACAATGGTAGTGTTTTTATCATTTGATTGTGGCGGTCCAATGTTTCCCACCATTGAATTAAAATCATTTGATGGTTTTCTGATGGTTGTTTGGTTATATTAAATTCCTGATAGCTAAGCTTCCCCTGGCTACTTGCTGGCTAGTGTGACTGTATCAGGACATCTTCATGGGTTCGTTGGAGACTGAGGACCTTATTCAGAGGCGGCCATACGGTCTACGACCGCACGGCCGCCTCGATGTTTGGCCAGTGCGCATGCGCACGAGGGAGCCGGCTCCCTCATGCGCATGCGTGAGACCCGCTACGACCGACAGCGCTGGTCGTAGTGGGTCTCTTTCCAAAGGGGGCGAGCTGTCGATGTTGATTGACAGCTCGCCCCGTTTGGAAGGCGGGCCGGGGGGGTGGCAGCCCAAACTGAGGCGTTCCCATGGGAACGCCTCCCGTTTGGGGGAGGCTCCACTGACATCACTAGTGAGACCCTACCCTAAGGTCTCGTCGTAAGCCCCGATGGTCGCGATGGTCTCTGACCATCGCGACCATCACCCAAGCGGTCGTTAGAGCTGTGGGTGTAAACCCACAGCCTAACGACCGCAACAGAGGCGGGCGGTCAGGATGCAAGTGGCCGCCCAGTTTCTGAGCGACCGCTTGCATCCTCCGACCGCCTCTGAATGAGGTCCTGTCTCTTTGGGCCTGATTCAGATTTTTGGAATAGAGTAAGATAGATCAAGAAACTCTGGGCCTGATTCAGAGCCGGACGCTATTTACGCTCGCTCGTTCTGAAAAAGGGGCCGGATATTTAAATAGAGCACTCGCTCTTTGCGGTCTGTTGACTCCTCTATGTCTGAACGAGCGAACGAAACATGCGCTCGCTATTTTTAAAATAACGACCCCTGGCCGCTCACATCCTACGTCATCTCCGCTATTTATTAGATTAATCGATTACATCGAAATGCATATGAACTGCTCGCAGTGCTTGTGGTTGGATTTTCCTACCACAATCATGCGAGCAGTTCAGGCTAAAAGACAACCAAGTGACGTGGTCGATGACGCTGCTTTGTTAATTATGCACACCCTTAAACGCCCGTTTTGACCGTTTGGCACGCCTGCGTTCGGATCTCCACTCCCCGTTTTCAAGCACCTTCCCCTGTTACCACCCACAAACGCCTCATCCTGTCACTCAAAATAGCAGGCATTCGCTATTTTGCGAGCACACAATTTCCGACCGCAATGACTGGTTCGCGCATGTGTATTACAACTAGGGATGTGCAGGCTCGGATAGGTTCGAGTTTGCACGTTGAGTTCGGATTTTTCCCTCCAAAAAAACGGAACTCAGAAAGAGGCTAAACGTCATCTTACATGGACGAACATCATCATTCCTGGACAAAAGTCCCTAATTACAACCCATACGCATGCGCAGTTGTGCGAACATCGCTCGGAGCGAACAAGCGGCCGCTTACGAGCGGCTCTGAATCAGGCCCTCTGTACCTGGACAAACCATGTTGCAAATGCAAGGGGTGCAAATACAATTTTTGGATGTGGGGTAAATACTGGCTGCTTTTGCATGTAGACTACAAATGCTGAATAGCTTTATTTTTAAACATTAGATTTTTATTGTTTCAAAAGTTTGGGGAGAGAAAGTATGGGGTACAGAAATAAAAAAGAGGTGGAGAAGAGGAGTTAGGGGTATAATAGTTGCGATATACAGTATAAAGCATCTAAACATTAACATCATTTACAATATAGAGTAAGTACACAGGTACAAACCCATCTTTATCAGCTATACATATTATCCAATATACGGCATACAACATAAAGATATGCTTCAAGTCGTCCTTGATAGGGAAAAACTCAGCTTAAACATTCTAACTTCCCAGTATGTCCAATTTTAGATCAAGGTAGTCAACTATTTCCATATTACCAAATGGTCAGCCACGACCCACTGCTTTTCAGTGAGCTGAAGCTCGTATCTCACGGTTAGGGTTTTGAGGTCCAATATACTGACCAGCCCACACTTAATTAGCGAATTGGAGGCCGAGGAGGAATAAAGTACCCCCTCCATCTCCAACTCAAAATGATGTTGAACATTTTTCTCTATAGCCTTCAATGTAGGGATTATAGGGGATCTCCAGAATTGGGCTATCATTGGCCCTCATTCAGACCCACTCGCAAGCGGGCGCACGTACGTTAGGCGTACGTACAAAAATATTTAAATTCAATGGCTCGCTCGTATTTTCGTTCGCATCTAAAATTCCTCCCTAAACTCTGACGACCCCTCCTCTAACTAACGAGCGTACGAAATAGCGAGCGTACATCCCCGAAATGGCTTGAAAGGAACGCACGCACACGTATAAACAGGAAGTGGCCTTGTCAGATGTCGATTACCTGCTCCTTTATTCTGCCTACCTCCATCAATCGTATCATGCCAATCAATGTATCAATTAGCTTAATTGTTTGTTTTTTTTCAACACAATGCAAGAAACTTTACTCTTGTCCGTGTTTGTGTTTACCCGCAGAATACGTACGGATGAAACATTCGCTTTTATTGTTCAAAAAACATGTGAACCACAATTAAACAATTGTACTATTGCTGTGGATCCCCGCATATTTCCCTGGGTTCATTTCTTTATTTAAATTTGCTTACGCATGTCACTGCATCAAGCCTATCATAACTCTCCAGAGATTTCTGGCCCTGTCGAACACATGACTCATACACTAACCAATAAAATTGCTCCTGTTAATTTCCAAAATACATTAGCCAATCAGAAAATTTTTACACACTTTATCAAAAATGATTTTTAAGAAAAACACCATTGCCATCATGAGAGCCTCCGCATTCACCAGGCGTGAGCTGCTGGTGCTTACGGAGGTCATGGATCGCCGGATCACCAGCCAGCCTCAACCCATGACCAACCGGCAGAAGCGCTCCGCGTATGCGGAGGTACGGTCCCGCCTGCGGTCCTTCGGCTCACGCCGCAACATCGGGCAGCTGGAGCGCAGGTGGTCCGACCTGCAACGGCGAACGCCCCGCTTGCTGGCATGCTTTCGCATGCAGATCCTGGCAAGTAAGTGTTATGTATTGTGGTTTTAATGTTTGTGTTTGTGGGGCAAACTGCGTGTGCATGTTTTCCTGTCTGTTCTATTTATTATTTGTACTCATATCTGCGTCTGCATGTTTTCCTGTCTGTTCTATTTATTATTTGTACTCATATCTGCGTGTGCATGTTTTCCTGTCTGTTCTATTTATTATTTGTACTCATATCTGCGTCTGCATGTTTTCCTGTCTGTTCTATTTATTATTTGTACTCATATCTGCGTCTGCATGTTTTCCTGTCTGTTCTATTTATTATTTGTACTCATATCTGCGTCTGCATGTTTTCCTGTCTGTTCTATTTATTATTTGTACTCATATCTGCGTCTGCATGTTTCCCCTCTATTTCTGTTTTTTTAATTCTACTGCTATTTTTTTATTTTTTTTTTTATTTTAATTTATTTTTTTTAGTTTGGTTGCCCGGATTTGTCCATAAACTAAACGCAATTTCTTTGACATATTTTAGGGGGACAGCCAAGACTCCGCCGTCACCGTCCGTCCAGACGGCGTTCCCGCCCACTCTCCCCAACCCCCAGCCAACACTCCACCCCAAATCTTTCCCCTATTCCCCACTCCTCCCCATCCTTCCCAGACCCTCTCCCGGAAATGTCGGGCCTCCTTCCCCTCCGTCCCACTTCCCCCTCTCCTCCACCCACCCCTCTTCCAATTACCCCCTCCCCGGAGTCCAGCATAACTCCGCCCCATTCTTTGGGGAATGACGGATCCTCCGAGGAGGATCATGGAGGTTTGGCCGGAGCTCCCGTTTTGTCTCCCGGTATGTTTTTTTTTTTTTTTTTTTAAAGCACAAACTGTTTGTATGTAATCATGTGTCGTGCCTTTCTTCGTGTTTTTGTGGCTTGACTTTTGTTGATTGTGAAGGTTTGCCTTTACCTCTTCCTGGTGATTTAAGCATACACATATCATACCTGTGGGAATTTGTACCTAGGCCTTGTATTTTTGCCAGCCCACCCTTTTTATTTTTGTTTTTGGGTTTAGGAGTGATTTGGTTTTTTTTTTAAATTTTTCTGTGGATTCCCTATTGTTGTATTAACCCACACACTTTTCTCACCCACAGAGGAACAGAGGCGTCGGCAAGAGGTGGCGGATGTTGTGGGGCAGATGCGCCAACATGTAATCGGCCTTCTGGTGGCCCTCGACTGGCTGTCTGGCCTCCTTCGGCATTAGTTTTTTTTTTTGGGTTCTATTTTCCAATTAAATTTATTAAGACAAATATACGTTGTGGCTCATTTTTAAAAACCAAAACCAAGATAGTTTAGCCTGACATAAGTAGACTGTTCCTGCAAGGATTTCCCTTTTTTAAAAGTTAGATTGTGTTTTGTCTTTGTATGTCAAACAGACACCAGAAACACATAACAGTAACAATGTCATTTCCCTTTTTGGGTGTAGTGTCAATTACAGATTTCTACATTTTCCAGGTTCCTACTTGGTGCGCAAGCTGCTTAGGCCAATCTTACAAATCCCAAGGTTGGGCCAGGCTTCCTTTTGGTGTGGATTGGGAAGCTGAAAACATATTTCAGTTTTGCTCAACTGGCGTCAGTACTGGTTTACCCCTTAGTCAAATGTAACTTGTGTTAACCTGGTTACACTTGCTGTTAACGTCCCAAAAAAGGAAGACCATTTCACTCTTCAAACATTTATTCACAACATAACAGAGAAAACAAAGTGGTCACTCCCAAAAAAAATACACAGTGATAAATTCAAATACAACACATACCAAGAAATAATTAAATAAAAACACAAAATCAAGAACTGGTTGACGAAGGACCATGCCAACATGATTCCACAAACATGGCGTTGCGATATGGGTTCCAGAATATATGCCCAAAAGGACCAGATCCAGGTTTGGTAAGGGTAGCAGGAAGTAGTGAGCGTTGGAGTGCCAAAGATTATGTGAACAAACAGAAGATGGTGAGAAAAATAAAAATAAATTAGATGTTCGCCAAAAAACACAAACACATTAGGTATAAACACTGGAGTTTTGTTCAAACTTACCTAAAAAATCTGGCCACCACATCATCGCGTATGGCCCCCCCACATACTGACCTTCGACCAACCTCGGGGGGGCCATCCTCAGGTAAGGCATCCTCTGGCTGCATTGGGACACCACTCCTTATGGCAATGTTGTGAAATATCCCACACAGGACCACAATTTTAGACACCATATCCGGCACATACATGAGCTCGCCACCAGAGCGGTGGAGGCATCTGAATCGGCCTTTTAAAAGGCCGATACAGCGCTCCACCACTTGCCTGGTGGCTGTAAGTGCGGAATTATACTCACTTTGTGGGCCTGGTGTGGGAGCCAAATAAGGAGTGAGCAGCCAGGACATGCAAGGGTATCCACTGTCTCCTGTGAACAAAAATAGACCACATCAGGAACACTGTGTATCAAGCTTAACATTGTTATGTACTAAAGGTCTCCACTTACCCAGAAGCCACGCATCACCAGCTTGTAGGTTGGTTAATTTCTGCCATATCCCTGATTGCCGGATGACGAAGGAGTCATGAGCACTTCCGGGTAATTTAGCATTCAGGGACAGGATCTGGAGGGAGGCATCACATACCACCATTACATTCAGGGAGTGATAGTGTTTCCTGTTTCTAAATATTGCCTCCAGCCGTGCTGGAGGCTGAAGTGGTATGTGAGTACCATCCACAACCCCTATGATGTGTGGGAAGCCAGCTATTTGGTAAAAATTGGCCTTGGCCACACTAAGGGCACCCATATCCAAAGGCATTTTAATAAAATGATGGAGGTGCTTGAAAAGTGCCTCCATCACTGCCCTCAGGATCCGGGAAAAGGAGGATTGGGAGATGCCCGCCACTATTCCCACCGTTGTTTGAAACGATCCTGAGGCACAGAAATGTAACACCGCCATAAATTGCGTCAGTGGTGGTATTGCTGTTGGACTGTCAATTTGCCGCTCAAGATCACTTTCTATTAATGAGAGAGTGTCTATGATGATTTTGGGAGGTAGACGGTAGCGTCTTAAAACCTCATCATCGGGCATTCCAAAAAGGGTGACACGTGTTCGAAATATCTGGGGCCTTGCATGCCTACGATGCCTACGCCTGGGACGAGTTTGAGGTTGGTCGTCTTCCGGGAGCAGGGCCAGAACAATTCGCCCCAGATCTACCTGAAATTCAAAGTTTACAATGTAAGGCTTTTGACCCACCCCAAAAGTAACAAAAAACAACTTAGCTTTCTGATACCATCCATAGCTGCTTACATGCCGGGGTATTGTCATGATACGTATAAACTGTAAAAAAGCCAACAATGAGACTTCAAAAATTTAGAGGGTGTTTTTTTTTTTTGAAAATTGTTGCAAGCCAACACAGAAAATAGCGGAAACACACATTTGGCCATCGATGAAAACGACATTGCACATGGAAAAGGGAAAAGCAAAACTGGATTATATGATGAATAAGCCGTCAAAAATGCGGTAATTAATTCGCAAATGCAAGTCACTACACCAACAGTCAAAAATGCGGTAATTAATTCGCAAATGCAAGTCACTACACCAACAGTCAAAAATGCGGTAATTAATTCGCAAATGCAAGTCGCTACACCAACAGTCAAAAATGCGGTAATTAATTCGCAAATGCAAGTCACTACACCAACAGTCAAACATGCGGTAATTAATTCGCAAATGCAAGACAAAAAATGGACTTACCCAACTCGAATATATAAGATTTCCCAAAAAAACTTCTTTGGGTCCGAAAACCAAAAAAAACTAAAAAAGATGAAATGAGTGTTAAACAAATTAACGAACCACAAAACAGATGAATACACCAATTGGCCACAAATTTGACTGCACAAAACTTACCAAATCAGGAAAGGATGTGGAAAAAATGAAAAAAATGCGAACGGAAAAACCAAAGAAATGTAGCAAAAACAAACAAAAAACCAACTCTGCCAAATCCACCAACCGCAAACAACAAAATCCAAACCACTTAACCGACAACACTCCAACAACCCCACCTCGACTCCACACACACCAAGCCATAAATAGTGTTTATTTTCCCGCACAAATTAAGGATGAATCATAGGGACGCACAATCAATGATGCGGCCGCAAACTAAGGACGCATGTATAAATACGTCATGAAATCACATAGAATTTCTGGATGATTTCATGCTGGAAGCAGAGACATGGCTTCAAACCAGGGAAACAATGGTCAAAATTGCGGCGGTAAGGCCTTCATGCATTTTGTGTCAATGATTATTTTAAAACATAATATTGTGCAAGTTGTGAAGTGGCTAAATCTGCATATTTACCCAAATAGGTGAGGAGGATGACATGGAAGAGACTGCTGGCCCCAGTCAACCCGCCAAAGCTTGCAAAAAAAAAAGGCAGCCACATTTCACAAACAAGGAGATGGAGGTTTTGATCCAGAAGTGCGTTGACATCCTGCCCCAGGCAGCCAGGAATATGAGCCAAAGCCAGAAGTGGAGAATGTGGGAGGAGGTCGCCGTTGCTGTCAATAGGGTGGGTGATTATGTCCGTCTAGCCCGGGATGTCAAACGGCGGTAAGTAAACACTTTCCCATCCTATAAACAAACCCCATTGTAAAAAAAAGGATAATGGTTCCAAATTCATTCCACAGATGGGCAGACTTCAAATATCGTCTCAAACAAAAACTTGCCGACAGGGCTAGGCATGCAAGGGGGACAGGTGGGGGTCCCACCCCTGTGTCATTGGAGTTGACAGACTTAGAAGAGATGGCACAGGGGTGTGTGCAGGCTGTGGAGGTGTTTGGCGTGTCCAACATGGATACGGACATGCCAGACTTTGCGGCTCCTCATGTTGGCCAAGGTAAGTCTTGTGATGTCACCAACTCAGAAATGCTATTGTGCCAATATGTAGATTCTAATGTGAGTCTTTTCTCCAATTTCCTAACAGAGACAGAGGCGGATGAGTCTGCTCCAGAGGGGAGCCTTGGCCGCAGAATTTCTGCTGGCTCTGCAGGGGAGGAACCAGTACATCCGGCTGAGGACCCTGCAGAAGCCAGTCCAGGGCGTGCCCCCTCGCAGGCAGTGGGCCTCCTCACAGAACTCAATTTTAAATCGGATTTCTATACGGAGATTCTGCAGAGGATGGACGCCAGTCTGATACGGGTGGCTGAGGCCCTGGAGCAAAATGCTGCGGCCAACGTGACCATTGGTCAGGCCCTGGCGGAAAATACCAGGGCCAACATCCGCATCGCCGATGCCCTGGAGCAGCTCGTTCGCCAGCACCTGGTGGAGCCGACCTCCCTTCCTGCCGGAACATCCGGATCCTCCACCTCTGGCACAACATCAGCCAATCCTCCAAATGTGCCTAGCCCTGTGCCTAGTCCAGAGGCCACAACATCTGCCTCTGGACAGGCCAGCCCGATGGCATCCCGGACCCGGTCTGGCGCCCACCCTCACCCAGCCAAACGGGCGAGAAAACGGTGACAGCAATGGCGACTTTTCCCACACTCCTTCTGTGCTTGGCTCATATTCCTTTCTGGTCAAAACTTCCCTCTCCTTTCTTGTGAAATGTTTTTAAATTTTGTATTTACGCTTATGTTAGTAGTTATGTTTTTTTTTTGGATCAAATATCTTGGCCACAAAAAAAGGCAACAAAATATTATGCCAATTTGTTTGTGTGTAAACAATAAATTAAAAACAAAACACTGACATTGTATTGTGACATTATTGTACAAATGGGTTACATTTAATCCTGGCCTTAAAGGCAAAAACTGACCCTCTTTAAAAAAAAGAAAGGCCTCTTTAAGGAACGTTTAAAAAATCACATAGCGATGCAAATTCCACAGTAAACCAAAAAAAAGGGGAGCTAATTAAAAGATGATGACATTATTGTTACAATAGGCCATAACCACCAAATTGTGGCCAAAATAAAACCCCAAAAATGTACTCTAATTGATTGTGTAATCATGACATTAGCAGCTCTGATTTCCACCTGCGTACGCTTTTGTGCTATCCCAATAAACTGCTTTCCAAACACATACCAAGCCGGATTTCAATCCAACACTAATTACTTTACTGACCAGCCGCGATTAATCGCTGCACCATCGTGGAGTCCCGGGACGGAGGAGAAGGCCATCGCCAATGTGGTCGAGTAATCCTGACCCTAAGCTGTGCGAGCATTTTGAAGGGAAAGCGGATGTTTCAGTGACGTATGAGACGGTCCGAACACATTTGACGTTCGCATCTGCTAATGTATGTACGCCCCAAAAACGCCTCGCCACGCCTGCGTTTTTTCATCTCCACCCCCGTCAACACCCAAAAACGCCCTGTTCTGTCAATCACATTTGACATGTCACTTCCTGTACGCTATTTTAGGAACGAGAGAAAAAAAGCTCGCAATCTGCCGTACGCACATGCGCAGTGTAACACCGACGCATGCGCGGTTAGTCAACATCGGAACGCAACGAGCGTACTGTTGTTAACGTGCGGCTCTGAATGAGGGCCATTGTCTTAGTGGCTACAAGGATATGACCCATTATATATCGGTCATTTTCGGTCAAGTTTCCTTTATATAAGTGGAAAATAGCCAGCACAGGGTGTGGACCGATTAAAATCTTTAGGAATGTAGAGATTAAGCTGAATACCATTTTCCACAGCTTTGCAATGTGAGGACAAGACCAAAATATGTGGAATAGGAAACTTTTGAAACAATAAAAATCTAATGTTTAAAAATAAAGCTATCCAGCATTTGTAGTCTACATGCAAAAGCAGCCAGTATTTACCCCACCTCCAAAAATTGTATTTGCACCCCTTGCATTTGCAACATGGTTTGTCCAGGTACAGAGTTTCTTGATCTATCTTACTCTATTCCAAAAACCTGAATCAGGCCCAGAGAGACAGGACCTCATTCAGAGGCAGTCGGAGGATGCAAGCCGTCGCTCAGAAACTGGGCGGCCACTTGCATCCTGACCGCCCGCCTCTGTTTCGGTCGTTAGGCTGTGGGTTTACACCCACAGGTCTAACGACCGCTCGGGTGATGGTCGCGATGGTCTGAGACCATCGCGACCATCGGGGCTTACGACGAGACCCTAGGGTAGGGTCTCACTTGTCGTAAGCCCGGAGAGCTTCTGGCTCTGTCAGAGCCGGAAGCTCTCCACTGACATCACTAGTGATGTCAGTGGGGCCTCCCCCAAACGGTAGGCGTTCCCATGGGAACGCCTCAGTTTGGGCTGCCACCCCCCCGGCCAGCCTTCCAAACGGGGCGCGCTGTCAATCAACATCGACAGCTCGCCCCCTTTGGAAAGAGACCCGCTACGACCTGCGCTGTCGGTCGTAGCGGGTCTCACGCATGCGCACGAGGGAGCCGGCACTGGCCAAACATCGAGGCGGCCATGCGGTCGTAGACCGTACGGCCGCCTCTGAATTAAGCCCACAGTCTCCAACGAACCCATGAAGATGCCCTGATGCAGTCACACTAGCCAGTAAGTAGCCAGGGGAAGCTTAGCTATCAGGAATTTAATATAACCAAACAACCATCAGAAAACCATCAAATGATTTTAATTCAATGGTGGGAAACATTGGACCGCCACAATCAAATGATAAAAACACTACCATTGTTACACAAACATTGATGGTTAGTGACCATTGGATTCTGATGTCCATCCCTACGCTGAAACTAAAGGCGGATTCCGGCGAACACTCCTCCACTGTGAAGTGCTCCCTCTCCAGGGTGATGTTCCCGCTTAGCCACACACACTCAGTGAACAGGAGGCACTTCCTAAGGATGTCAACGCTGTTCTAGGACAGGGGCACCACAGCAAGGAAGCTCAAGAGGAAGCCCAGAAAAAAACAGGGTACATTGTGCATGATCCTCCTGCCCTTCCCAGCACAGCCCAGTGGCCGGGCCCCAGCCAGCTGCAGGGCAGCAGCAGGGGAGTTGTGGTGACACTGGTAAGATTCAGGGAGCAGGAGTGAGAAGCAGGGGGTTGTGATGAGATGCAGAGGTCTGTGGTGAGATGCAGGGGGCTGTGGTATGAAGCGGGAGTGAGAAGCAGAGGCCAGTGGTGAGATGTAGGAGGCTGTGGTAAGAAGCAGGGACGAGAAGCAGAAGCCTGTGGTGAGACGCAAGGGACTGTGGTGAAATATAGAATGCTGTGGTAAAATGCAGGGTGCAGTAGTGAGAAGCAGGAGGCTGCTGTGAGATGCAGAGGGCTGTGGTGAGATGCAGGGGATGAAATTACTCCCGTCCGAAACTGGGGTGAGTCGCTAGTTATAACTAAAATTAGCGCTGTAAACTCTGCTGCCTAACAAATATTCCAAGCAGTAACACTCAAAACACTACGAAAATGTGACACTTATATAAAATGTGGAATATTTATGTTCAGGCGCTGTGCTCTTAAATCCCAAAAAGACAAAGTTTTATCCAACCTTCACAATATGTACATAAAAAAAGTGTAATACAATTGGTTTTCACACACCACTGTGTACCCCTCGCGCCCGGCTCCGAGCTTGAATTCGCATAATTTTGCTTAGAGTTCTATGGGGCTGCAAGCACTTTTATGCAAATTCAGTATGCGGTCAAGTGCACCCGTTGTCGCAATGACTCGCACCCGCAAGTACATTACGTGTAATTGAATTGACCCCTTAGAGTGAAAGTAAGAGTCTTCCTTGCATAATGTCAGCACTTACACACTTGGGTGAATCGATTTAAAGAACTGTTATGGACTTTTTTAAAGTGGGCAGACAGCGACTGAGGCGAAAGATTCCTATAACGAAGAGAGCGTTTGGAGAAGGAGGGCAATAAGGTCTAAATATGGCCTATCCCCCTCCTTAAAGATACCATTGAAGTACGAGGCAACCCTTCAACCAGCCGTAAGTAGGGTACGCCCTGTTCTTTTCCAATACCAAATAGAGATTCAAATGAAGAATATCCCATGGTGGAAAAAGATACCTTGATATGATTATCACACCCAGTTTTTTAGTGTGTGGGTTACGCCATTTTTAGTAACCAGTATATGATTGCTGTGAAAATTTTTGTAACGCAATTGTTGATATTTTATTTGTTTTCTTTCATATATAATATACATCATCCTGAGGGCCCCACACAGCACAGGAACATTCAAGTGGGACATACCGTATGAGAATTTAAGTATTTTCTATACTTTGTTTATTATTCATCAGCGCCTTCTCCCCTACAGAAACCACTGTTTTGTTTAGTCTGTATTTATTCAAAGGGCCTGTGATACCCTTTTTATTCTGTTTGGTGGTGAGGCAGCAGGTGTTTGAGCGCACAGAGGTGATTTCCACATTTTTATCTATTAAGAAATAAAACTTAGGCCCTGATTCAGTGCCGGACACTCTGACAGAGCGCTCGCTCTGAATCAGCTAATGCGAGATTCCAGGATGATGGTCGCGATGGTCTTGTGGTAGGGTCTTGTGGCCGCAAGCCCCAGAGAGCTTTCGGCTCAAACAGTTTGTGATGTCAGTGGGGCCGCCCCCAAACAGTAGGCGTTCTCATGGGAACTCCTCCGTCTGGGCAGCCAACCCCCCGGCCCACCCACCAAAGGGGGCGTGCTGTCACTCAACATCGACAGCACTCCTCCTTTGGTGTGAGACCCGGAGCAACGGATTGCCCGTCGCTATCCGGGTCTCGCGCATGCGCATGACAGAGCTAGCTCCATCGTGCGCATGCGCTGTGGGCCACCATCGACCCGGTTGTGAGCGCACATCGCTTGCGACCGGGTCTGAATCAGGCCTTTAGTTCTAGCGTGATGAAGGAACTTTGGGCCTGACTCATCACGGAGTGCAACTGCGAATGCAATAGCGATCATGCACGCAGTCTCACTGCGATGATATGCTAATCCACTGCTATCGCTATGCTGTCGCTGCACACATAAGGACGCCCACCTTACCTTACACATATCCGTAATACTTAGCAAGACTGCAAAAACATCACGCACACTTGCACAAGCTCTGCCCTTACTCAGGAATTGCTAACCTCGTCACACGCTATGAGTACTCAGGCTGCGTATGGCATCGCAGTGGATAATTTATGCACACCCATGCAATGGCGTTCAAACGCCCTGGCACGCCTTTGTTTCGCCGACCCCCCCCCCCATCACCACCCCCAAATGGCACTTCCCGTCAAACACTCTGCGATGGGTCTGCAAAGTGACTATGATCGCAGTGAAGAGTTTGCGCATGCGCAGAACGCAACAATTGGCCGATTGCGTGCATAATCGCAGTTGCGATCCAAGCTGAATCAGGCTCTATGTCAGCAGATTTTAGGGAGTAGAAGGTAACGTTAGACTAAGTCTGATGCTGTAATATTCAGCTTGTAAATAATGAGCAGAGGGTCTGATTTACAGTTGATCGCTATTCTGATGCATCTGAGTTGCACGGCGCATGCGTCAAGTTACATTACCGTAGTCGCTCACAGCGACTATTTACTAGCAATGTGATTAACAGTCAGGGAGCGTTTGTGGGAGGAAACGGGAAATGGCGGCAAAGAACGCAGGCATATCCCAACCATTTATGGGGCATGTCACAGCCTGCATCTGTGAACCCGTGCGCAGTGAAAGTGGCTCCAGGGGCTCAGGGCCTGATTCAGAGCTGGACGCTATTTGCGAACGGTCGTTCAGAAAAAGGGGCCGGATATTTAAATAGAGCGCTCTCGCTCTTTGCGGTCTGTTGACGCCTCTATGTCTGAACGAGCGAACTAAACATGTGCTCGCTATTTTGTAAAAAACGCCCCCTGGCCGCTCGCATCCTACGTCATCTCCGCTATTTATTTGATTAATCGAGTACATCGAAAGGCGTATGAACTGCTCGCAGTGCTTGTGGTTGGATTTACCTACCGCAATCATGCGAGCAGTTCAGGCTAAGAAAGAACCAAGTGACGTGGTCGATGACGCTGCTTTGTTAATTATACACACCCTTAAAACGCCCGTTTTGACCGTTTGGCACGCCTGCGTTCGGATCTCCACTCCCCGTTTTCAAGCACCTTCCCCTGTTACCACCCACAAACGCCTCATTCTGTCACTCAAATTATCGGGCATTCGCTATTTTGCGAGCACATGAATTTCGACCTCCCTGACTGGTTCGCGCATGCGTATTACGAGCCGTACGCATGCGCAATTGTGCAAACATCGCTCGGAGCGAACCTCCGGCCGTTTACGAGCGGCTCTGAATCAGGCCCTCAGTACATGTGCCTATTCTGCACAACCATTGGTCTACCAATTGGTCTACCCAGAATTACGATAATCTAATTATTTGTGACTGATGCTGAATCTTTCTACACAGGTGCTTGGATTTACAAAGCCGATACTCAATACTTTGCTCTGGGTCTGCGACATTCAGTGGCAAACGCAGGGTTTCTAGAGGGGGGTTTCCAAATTCTTGATTTTAGAGTGAGTGAGGCCTGTCCATTCAAAGGGCATAATTAACACTTATCCAGCTTTAATATGTTACATACAAAGTATATTGTGTTGCATAATCCAGCATATACAGGACCAGTGATCACAGTAACCCATTAGAGACGGCAGTAGGGCCATCCTGTCTGAGCAGAATATTTTTTTTCAGATGTGGGCACCATTCCCGAGCATTGGAGCAAGTCCGGGAGTCTGGGAGAGCGGCAGAAGAACCTAGCACTGCCCTGGACATATATGTACATATCGGTCTCCTTATGTACTGGATAGTGTATAATTATACAGTTTTAATTATTAACCCTATTGATGGTCTATTGCAGTGCACCCCTAACAGTGCATGTTTTCCACATCTCCTAGTTGGTGCACAGGTATATTTATTTCTGGCTGACACATTTTAAAAGATCCACAGATGGTGCTAATCATTTCATTTGTGATACTGAGAAGAACATGCAGCACTAGTAACATTCTATTATATTACTATTTCTATTGTGGTCATGGTGTGTGCTGGGGAGGGGGTTTCCAGGCAGACGGAAACCCCCCCTGCGTTTGCCTATGACATTTGCATCCTTTTGAACAGCAGCTACATACGGGATCGCAGCTGCAATCAGGGGAGCTGAGAGGGGGGTAGCGGGTACTATTTACCCTCCTCCCCCCTCCACATACCTCACAGTAGCCCAACACAAGCTTCTGTGTGTAGAGCTGCAGCGGGAGCAGCTGCAGTCGTCTCCTATGCCTGTGGGGGGAGCAATCACACTGATCACGCCCCCCCATGGCTTTGCGCTGGGCTGAGGGGCTCACAGCGCTCCCCTCCCCAGCGTGCAGCGCTGCAGAAATTATTTATTTTCCTAAGGGGGCATGGCCATGCCTCCCCCTATTAGGGCACACCCCATTCCTGGCCTTGGCGCGGCTCTCTACGCCCATGTCTGCGATGGCATTAGCATACTACTCTGAATCAGGCCAAGAGTCTGTGTTAACATTAATTTGAAGCATGTGTTATTCTGGGCATGCATGCGTATATTTATGTAGGGAGTTGTTTTTAATTTGTACAAGATTGGCCAACAATTATATAGGGTGTGAGCCCATATTAAGTGTTCAAATTAGATCAAATGACACCATTTGCACTACATCTGATTGCTGACTTCTATGGTGCCCAGTAGGAAATATATAAAAGAGTATTGATCATTTGCTCAGTACCATGAAGACCAGCGATTGCAAGAACTAGTTACAATTACTTTAGGTGGCAGGGAAGCATATTCAGAATCATACAATTTACCTTGCAATCCAATCCTGCTGGAATTTTTCTTCTAGATTGTTTAAAAATTAAATTGAATTACACTAATCCAAATGAACTGGATGTTAGCATGCTGTCTCATTAACATGTCCTCTTCATTACTAGACTAATATGCCTCCTTCCAGGGAACCAAATCAATCACTACTGACAAAGATGAGAATACTGGTAATGAAATTCTAATATCATTATTTCATTAATCTTTGTTCTTCCCGTAAATCAGTGATGTGTTATTGCTAAGGATTCCAGAGCTAAAGTAAAATGAACGAATGTAAACAAACATCCCTGCCACACGCCTCATATAAGAGGATAGGAGCTGCAGTTTATTATTGTATAAACATTTTGGCATTTTATTTTAGTGTTAGAATATTTATAGAAGGTAAGGAAAGCCAAACGAGTCTGAGATTAAAATGCATATTTCCATTCTCATCAGCCCTATTACAGTTTTTCTCCATGTGAAGTCATAGCCAGGGACCGGCCTGTGTTATTTTTAGAATGACCAACTGTATTGCATAGCTTACAAGTGCTGTCAGGTCCCAGGCTCCTTTTAACTACATTTACTTGTCCTGGATTAATAACCTCCTGAATTATTGTTTTTAATCTTATTACTCTTGTTCCTGCCCAATATTTTGTAATTACACTTTACTACATACTAGTAATGTTCTGTTATTATTTCATGAAGCTTCTGAATATGGTCTGGAAAGATATATTAGCACAGTTACTAGCAAGTCCTAAAGCAGATTAGATCTTGCAGCATTTATTGAAAATCTTAATATAGAAATAGCAATGTCCCATTCATTTAATCCAGCAGCTTCTAATGTCTGGTCGGATAAATCTGTCTCTACTGAATCAATGCATTCCGCCTGGCTGGAAGTGGGATAACGTATGCTAATAATTTATATGGCAGTTATATTTCAGATACTATAAAGTTTTTTTTTATTGCCCTGATTACATGTTGCCAGAGCACATGAAAGATCACTAAACCTAAAATGGAAGTTACCATTTATAAATCAACTACTGTATTAGGAACAAAGACAGTTATACAAATGTTAAGATCTTGGCAGGAATTAAGGTATTTGAGATAAAGCTATTTGGGGTATAGTCAAGATAAAGCTATTTGGGGTGTCACATTTTTCTTAGCAACATCTGACTTCCTGTATGTAGGCATATTGAAAATGTTGGCTACATTGTAATCCAATGTTATAGTGTATTAATAAAAGTGCACATTCCCTTGTTGCCACAACCAGGTTTATTCAGGAAATATTTTATTAATTTAACCTATCATTGCATGGTGATGCCATTGTTCTCTGATTTGGGATTAGTGGCGGTGAGGATGGGGCTATTCGATCCCGGCAACTCTGGAGTTGCTAACATATGCAGATTGGTAATTATTAAGGTCAAACTTACATATTTATTATGTGCAATGTTACTTTCCCTTACACAGTGTCATACCTGTAACTCATCATGGCTGACGCTTGTGCAGATGCTCAGTAGCCTCTGCATTTATTGATTATATAAATGGAGAAAGCAATTGGCATCACATGTTTAATCTCACCTAATTTAAATATGTTTCTCTCTCACCACTAACTGTCTAAGGGGCAGATGTATGAAGCTCTGAAAAGTGATAAAGTGGAGAGTGATAAACTGCCAGCCACTCACCTCCTAACTGTCATGTTACAGGCTGTGTTTGAAAAATGACAGGAGCTGATTGGCTGGTGGTTTATCACTCTCCACTTTATCACTTCCCAGAGCTTCATACATCTGACCCTAAGTATGAGGATGCCCTTGAATTCTTTAACAACTGTCATCAACATCCCTATGTCACAAAACCAGGACTTAGTCATGCTTACCCAGTCCGGCAGTGCTTTATTAAGGTGGGTCACTCTGTCCCAGAGCGCTGTCATTTCATTACTGAGGGTCATGGGTGCAGCCATGTTGACTGTGATCAGGTGAGAACTAATATTCAGTCTCTTCCTGTGTTCACATGACTGCCTCCTCCTATCTCTAACAAGAGCACCCAATTTAAGCCTGCACCTGCCACTAGCTCATTGACGTAACAATGTGTGGTTCTATACTCCTCTGTGTGTGGTTTTACCTTCCTGTGATCTCACAACTACTAAGTAAATACTACCTCCAATCCACTGCCTGTACCTGCGCTGCTACCTACTGGATTCATGCAAGCCACTGCATCTGAGTCTGCTCCTTTCACTCTGCAGCATTGTGCTGTTGTCAGGATGCGGCCTGGGATTTGCCGCTACTCACCTCCACGCCGGCATCCTTGGGCTTAGGTGTTCAGACGCTGGGAATGGAGGTGAGTGGTGACTGAGTATTCTCCCCGAGGTCTATTAGGGCTTCCGTTCGTGCGTCCTGGTTCCCGTGGTAGCGGGCATGGGCGCAGCCATGTTGGTCCATATCACCTGAGTAGTCTCTCCTAATGGTAGTCCTGCGGTCACTCAGAAGATCCTCTGATCCAATGACCAGCGACCTAAGGGTATTTAAGTCTGACTCCAGGAACAGGAAACTGCTGTTCAACTTCGCTGTTTTAGTGACTGTGATACTCCCCAATGTTTATCCATGTAGCATCCTCAGTGTGTTGCTTCAGCCTTCTTGCTATCCTCCAGTGTTTTTTGTATCAGCTCCCATGCTGACTCCCAGCGTGTCACTTCAGTTCTCTCACTGAACTCAAGTTTTTCATGTAGCAGCTCTTGTGTTGTTTATTAGTGTGCTGTTCAGCTCCCCAGCGGCCCCCTGTGTTACGTTTGTCAGCTTTTAAGCTGATTTCTAGTTTAACTCTCAGGTTGAATCCCTGTGTTATATGTGTCTACATTCCCCTGTGTTTCTCAGAGCAAGCCTGCGACTGGATCCCTAACAATTCTCAGTGCATTCCTGTGGCTACATTTCCCTGTGTTTCTCAGAGCAAGCCTGCGACTGAATCCCTAACAATTCTCAGTGCACTCCTGTGTTTACATTTTCCTGTGTTTATAAGACCAAGTCTGTGAGTGGATCTCTATTCTGGTGGTTCCTAGTGTTATTATGTTTCTAGGGTTCCCAGTGCCAACTCTCTCTCATATAGTTTCCGTCTTCCTGCCACTCCCAGATACCTGTCCATACCTGTCCAGAGGGCCGCGACCTGCTCACTTGGTGCAGCGAAACTCAAATCCCAACTGGAGGGGGCACTGGTGAAGACCACCAAGTGAGTTAGACTCCGTGCATCTGGGCAGGTCTAGCCAAACCTGGGCTTGGCCGCAATAGGGAGACCTAGTCACTGTCACTCACCTAGCTGTTCCCTAGCCACCCTAAACCGCCTGGATTTTGTCCTTACCTGAAGAACTTCCCATACAGATCGTGACAGCTGTGTTCTGCTTCTAGTTTGCATCTGACTAACCTGTGTTAAAGCCTCCGGGTTCACTCCAGCTCAGCTGCTGTTCTCTCAGTTCCATTCCGATTCAAGCCTCTGGTTCGTCTCTGGCTCAGCTGATTTTCTCTCCAGTCCCATTCCGGTTCAAGCCTGCGGTTCCACTCCAGTTCAGCTACTGTCAAATACGATCCAAGCCTGTGACTTATCCCTGTTTCCAGCCTGCATAGTAGTTTAAAGTCTCCTGGGCGTCATATAGACTTTCCTAGTGCTTCTAAGTGCCAAGTCTTCTGTCTACAGTGAGCATAACTACAAGCAAGTCCCCTGAGTACAACTATCCTGCTTATTGCGGATTCGAGTGGACTTTACTTTCATTGTATTTTTACTTACCCTTTTGCTCTGCAGTTGCATTATCTATACTCAGCATCGGAGCTCCTGACCTACTCTGAGACTCTCTACTCACTGTACCATCGGTACCACTGTCAATGATGATTTTTGCTCTGAGGGTCCTCTCTTAAAGTGTTGGGGTTTGTGTTGAGTCTCTGCTGCACCGTTAACTCTGGTAGCTGGGGACTGGGTGCTGGATCTAGATTCCTCTTTGAGAGTTTATGCTCCAGTGATCCAGCTGTGATAATCAGTTTGCAACATCTGTTTGCAAATTCCAGATGGCCTACCTGTATTGCTCACTGCTCTATTCCCTGAGTTCTCAAACACTGGTTCGGGACCCTTTTTAGCAGAATAGCAATAGATGTAGCCTTCTTTAGGCTTTCCATTCCAGAATTCACAGTACAAACAGTGTTTCACTGCTCCTGAACCTTTGGAGCAAATTACATATATCTCTGTCACTTTCTCCCAGCCAAATATGATGCCAGGAGATTTTTATGTTAAGGTCTTGTATGCTGGAGAGCACATAATTACAAGCATTGTTATTGCTGTAGCAGCCAAAGTACCAAATGAGCTAAAAATAGCTTTTTATTATTTAAATAATCTCCACCCTAAATTTTCTGGCTTATGGCAAAAACCCAGCCAGAGCTTGGAAGGATAATGAACAATTAATTTCGGTAAGAGTGAGAATTTACCTGCAGAACACAGTTTAATGGCTATGCAATTCCCAGTAATATCCCATTGTAATGCATATCAAACACATGGCACTAATCATGACTGACAACTCCTTGCCTGAACTTCTAACAACATGTTGCATGTTTCCTACATTTTGTGCACTTGGTACATGCTTAGGTGCAGATAGATGTCTTTATTGGGCTTTGGCACTTACATGATGATAAACACAGGTTTCTACAGTATGTATGGCTACAAAGAACACAAATGACTAAGATGCAGTTATATACAGTGTGGGAGTTATTATAAAGAGCTCTAGACCCATTGGTTTCACAGTGAAGGAGTTTATCCATATGGATCTTTTAATTAAACTTTAAAGCGGGAAAATTGGGAAGGAAAACTGAACTGTGATTTTGGTCAAAGAAAGGGACAGCTGGGTGTGATTAATGGTTTGGGTCATTTATTGCTTGGCAACATACATATTTTGTAAGATGATATTTAAGGGTATGTGCCAATGATCGTCTTTCTTTACCCATTTTCTTGAGTTGTTATCCATTCACCTGTCATTAATCAGAAGTGAATGCACCTCAAAAGGCACTTTTTAAAGTGATCATTACACCCTGTGATGTTTGCAAGGCCTGTTCACATGCCCGCTTGGGACTATAACTGACTGCTTGACAGGAGATAGATGCCGCTTGCTTTTTTTTCACATCTATTCTTTGCTGATATTCAGTCTTCCACTCCCTCCATGCTGTTAAAGCACATGGACAGTGTGGGCTAAACATCCTATGGGGTAAATTTACTAAGATGGGAATTCTATTAAGAAGTGATGTTGCCCAAAGAAACCAATCAGATTCCAGGTATTATCTTCTAGAAGGTGCTAGATAAATGAGAAGTAGAATCTGATTGGTTGCTATGGGCAACATCACTTCTTATATAGAACTCACATCTTAGTAAATTTACCCCTATGAATTCAACCAGAGTCACAGATCTGAATTTTTTATTTCTCCTTTTAGATTAAGAAGTTGCAATAGTACATAATGTATATTTTTTAACAGCTTGGTGATGCAGTGGTCTGCAGTCATCTCTGGAGTTTGGGTGGTTTGAATTTAATTTTGTGATTTATGTAATGTCAGATAAGTGTTCTTGAAAATTTGCAACTGAAATGCATTCAGGTAGCCAATACATTGTATCACTATCATTCTACTTATTTCTGCTATGATCAATGGCTTTTATGTACATTTAACACAAGGAAAGGAGACATGCTCTTCTCAGCACACCTATTCCTGTACATTTTATTGTTTATTTAGGTAAATATTTACTATCATGATTTACTATACAGAAAATCCATAGCCTCCTAACTTCATATAACATCCTCTATTCCCTCTCTACTTAGACTTGTGCTCATCTATATGAATCACGACAGAGGGTGAACCAGCTCTCAGAAACAAGAGACGTCATTGGTCGCTGCTACGTGCTAAGTCAAGATCTGACCATCAGCGAAGACCTGGATGGAGGGGAGTGGAAGTTCTGCGAAGGTCGACCACAAAGTCATGAGATGTTTGGGTTCTGCCAACAAGGGATTTCAGCTGGATTCACCTCGGACAACCATTATATCATGTTTGGGGCTCCTGGGACCTACAACTGGAAAGGTAACTATTGGACAGTTATTGGTCATTGCTACAGACTTAGGTATATTTCATTATGACATTAAATTTGCTGCTAAAGTCATTGGTTTATGCTGTGCGTGAATTTTATTACATTGTTATTAGTACTGACAATGCAACAAACAATTGTGAGTGTTCCGCTAGGATCCCTGGCAAGTCTGTCCCTGTCTGAGGGAGGCTCGAACAGAAATCTTCGGTAAGTGCCCTTATCGCTGCGAACACGTTAACCCATAGCTCCGGGTACTTATCCTGAATCCTATGGGTTAACACACGTTAGCCGCAAATTTACAGCGGATGGGATAGGGGTTGTAATTGAATAGCGCTGCCATCCTTTTCCCCACGTGGTAAATTACAGCGGCTAATGGAATCTGGCCCTTTGTAATTTAGGTTTGTAGTGGGAGCTAGAAGCATTAAAGTGTCCAGTTATGTACCCACATGCAAAAACATTTCATTTTGTGGGACGGGACTTTTTTAATGAGAATTAAAGGGTGCTGAGGGCTCATTTAATGCAGCGTTCTTGGCACAATATGTTATCGTCACAAAGGTATTGATATTTCCACTTCCTATAGAGTTGCAGAAACTGGGCCTTATTCTATACTTTCAATGGATCTACTGTAAGGGAACAATCTTTTTCCAGCACATTGCATCCTTTGCAATAAGAGCATTTAAGGGTATCATCAGTGTCGAACTGGGGCATGAAGGACCCACCAGGGGAATGTAGTGGTAGAGGCCCATGCTTAAGAGGTGTGGCCAGCCACCACAGATGCTTAGCTAACCAATAGGCAAATCTTGGTGTAGTTCCTATAGAAAGGAACCAAGCACCCATGTTGATCAGTGGTACTACTCTACAACGTAATTGACCATCTAATAGAGTATCAATGTATGATTGGAAGTCTGGAACCTGACACCTAAAGGAGGGAGGTGGGCCCTCAGGCAGTTTCGGCCCACTGGGGATTTCCCCTGTTCCCGTGTGGACCAGTCCAACCCTGGGTATGATAGTGACACATGCAATAAATACATATCCCATCCCTGCCTCATTAATGAAATATGAGATGTAAATGAGCAATATATTAGGAGAATAATGTGTACAGTATGATTCCATGATCATGCTGGGTGGAAGACTGCAACACAGTAACTCTGGTCAAGATGAGCAGAGTTGTGGTGATGGGTTCTCCTACAAGTGGGGTTGGGACATAATTTAAGGCACAATTAAGGGGGGGCTAGTTTGGGACTTGGGGGCTGAAATATGCAATTTCTGTGCATACCCACAGAACATGCCACACACATATGTGCCTATGTAGAATTGCTTGCATCTGACACTTGAACCTGCTTGGAACTGCAGAGGTGGTACAGGGGAGGGAAGGAGTGATAACATGGCCTCAGTAAGGGTGTGTCTGCATAACAGACTGCAGGGTCACTAGCTGTTGGTTAATATATATATATATATATATATATATATATATATCTTGTGGTATAATTATAATGTACTTATGTTATAATGCATTTCTTATGAAAGTTTCCAATAGAAAACAATCACTGTTCATGATGTGTGCCACTGCTGCCTTATTTTCACCCTATGTCTGTGTCGCTGTCCCATTTTCTTTGCTCCTTGTCTTGTCTCCCCAGCAGCTGGGTCAATACCTTTTGTCTCCCCCCATAGTTGAGTCAATGCTCATTGTCTACCACCCCCACACAAACACACACCACTGAATGGGTCACTGCTCCTTGTCTCCCCCATGGCTGGGTCAGTTCTCCTTATATCTGTACAGTGTACTCCCCTTATCACCCATGTTTCTATCACTGATCCCTTTAAACACGTGTGTATGCGTCACTGAAACCTCCTGACTCCACCCAATCATCCATTGTGGCTCTGCATTTCTCACATTTGTCCATGTGTCTGTGTCACTGATCCCTCTTACCCATGTGTCATTGAAGCCTCCTGTCCTCTCCATGTGTATCTATTACTGTTAGTGTTTTCTCCATCTGTATCTATTACTGTTACAGTTCTTCTCCATGTATATCTATTACTGCCACGTTCTTATCTCCCAATATATCTGTGCCACTTCCTACCCTTGTCTCTCCCATTTGTCATTGTCAGAGCACCCTCCTTATGCCCCATGTCTCTCTGTCATCTCACTTTCTCCTTCATGTATCTGTCAGTGCCCCCTTGTCCCTCACTTCCATACCATAGTACTGCTTATAGTAAGAGTCTTTAGCATTACTGTGGAGTGCTGTGCAGTGACATTATCAGTCAGCTTCTCCTGTAACATGTAAGGTACAAATGACATTTATAGCAGGCACAGTTTACAAAGTGTACAAAGACGCACACACTAGCATGAGACATGTGCCTTGAGTGCAGGCCAGGTCTGCAGGACCCACAAAAACACAAGTTCTGGGGATATTGCCCTATTTACTAAAGAGAGTTGTTCTTTATTTATTTGAGCCTTCACGTATAACTGAGCATCCTCTGTATGCCAGAGTCTGAAATGCTTTCTAAGTTTCTGTTGTGTTCAATACCAGTAATTGTATATACAGTAAGTGATGTGGATATATTTATACAATATACTTGTTGTTCTTAACCTAACTACCTCACCACTACTACTAACTTTAGGGTAGTGTGAACTGGTGATTTTTCCACAACGATTATGTTAGTAATAATCACTACATATTTCTACGTATTTAGAGCAGCAATGTTCAGCATTGTAGAACGTGCTTATATATCACTCATGCACATAATCTCTAGGATTTTTATTCTGTGGAAAGTGGCAACTGAACAATCACCAGTGCCACGGACATTGGTCAGTGGCAAGTTTTTATATAAGTGTATAGTTTCATATACTGTTCTGTGTCTCTGTAATGTAAATGCCTTATTTTTATTCCCAGGATTTGTTCTGTGTCTTTAGTCTACTGTTGACTGAACATGTGTGATGAGAGTGAAAGTCTTTTATTCTGCTCATCTCTTATTGTACACATTGATTGGCATTTCTGTCAGTGCATAGTTACTGTAAGTCTGTGTACTGTAAGTCATTCATTGTTTTCCAGCCACACAGAGATATTGTCCTTGTCTGGCCCTTAGCTTCCATCTCACACTCACTTTACCTCCCAGGTGAGCTGCGGGTGGAGCTCTTTAATCAGAGCGCTCTGGACCTGGGTACTTACGATGACGGTCCATATGAAGTTGCTGGAGAGAACAGCCAGAAACCTGAAATGATCCCACTGCCATACAACAGTTATCTTGGTACGGGGTCGTGGCTGGTTGCTGGAGAGAAAATGAGAGGGAAAGAGGATCGGCCCCAAAATAATGTCTTTTCTATCCCTGTATGTACTAAAACAAAATTTCACTGTGAAAATCTAGATAATTACTGTAGCAGTTCCTAGATACAGGCTATAATTAATTACACATTTCATTTTTTTTACTACCACTAAACAATCATACAAGCATAGGTTACTGTGTTTAAATATTGCTATTATTATATTTCTTTTACTCTTATAGTGTTAAAATGAATGAAAAGGTTAAAATGAAGTACTCACTGGAAAAGGTGCCCAGAAGGCAAGTTATCATGGAAACTGGAGCACGCTCTCTTGGTTTTGTCAGAAAATACAATTTCAACAAAGTGTCTGCCAGACATAATGACACCTATATTTTATTCAAGCAAAGGAATTATTAAAATATACAGTTTTTAAAATTATTTTGGAGTTTACCGTTCCTTTCAGTTTTATTATGTCATAGTAAGTAAGTTAATAGTTTGCTAAAAATCTCTCCATAGACAGTGACACTTGCTGACGATGGGACGTTATTACACTCTATAACTGCAGGTTGTGTTAATATTTAAGGCTAAATTTACGAAGTGGCGAGTTTTCAAAGCCGCCAATTTCCTGCGTTTTTTCCCTCTTGCTTTAAAACGGCAATAAAATTAAATACATAATCAGACGTGTTTTGCATTTAATAGTATTGCTGTTTTAAATTCCATGATCAAACCAAGTACAATCGGCGACTTTGAAAACACACATACTAGTAAATGTAACCCTTAGTGTCTATGACTATACTACAGTGGTTACCAGAGGTTAATAATTTGGCATAATATTTGTTACGGCCTCTTCCTCTCTCATCATTCTCTCTCAGCTTCTTAGGCCATGGCACACTTGTCTTGTGTTCCTTCTAACCTGTTTTCCCTTCTCTTTCTCTTCCCCCAACCTCTACCTCTCTTCCTGGGGGATTCATGGTCATGGCACAGGACTCTTGTTTGTCACAAACATTGATAGCTCAGACCCGGATCAGCTGGTGTATAGAACGCTGGAGCCCAGGGAAGAGGCAGCCAGACTGGGCTCCGATGTAGCTCTCAATAGCTATTTAGGTTTGTAATCTGCATACATGTGTGTGGGCCGGGTTCAGCTCCTCCCTCCTGCATGATCCTGTCATCATATCACTGTCTGTCCTACCATCTGGCTGTGGTGACTGCATATCACACGCTTTGTATGTGCATGCCATGGTGGCATTGGAATCTCAGGCATGGCTTATCTGTTTGCTCGTTTATTTGCTAGTTTGCTGTTTTATTGATACTTTGTGGAAGCATGTCTGTGGATAGCAGTCAGAAATCACTGTGGGAGGACATTTGGGAATACAGGTAAATTGTGTAAACAATGCAGACTCAGATTTTTGCTATACATTTTCATTTTTAGTTTTAGAGAAATTAGTTTACATTTGATAGGTTGCTATGGGTTTCAACACCTATTTTTGCTGTGTGCCACATAACGCCAATGTATCCCAACAGCTTTTGATAAAGCCCCAGTGATTACTGATTACATCTATGTGGAAAACATGTTATTTGTTGTAGTGGTATAAATCTCTACCATTCCTCAGAAAATTACACTGCAGTCAGCAATAAATAGGAATGTATTAATACAACAGAATATAAAATGAATGGTATTGATTTAGCTAATTCCAAAATATAATGATCTGACCTGTGACTTTGTGTTGTGTTATTATTGTGCATATGTTATGTGAGTGGCTCCGTGTGTCTTGTCTATGCATCTATTGTCTGGATCTTTCCTCTAATCAATACAGCAATCTTTGACAACCATTGTCTCCTGGCTCTCACGTTTGCATGTACCCGAGACAATGCCATAAAAGTGTTTATAAACCACATTGCATTGTGACCCAGTGATACTCAAACTTTCTTCATTTTAACTAACAATTAGTGAAAATTATTTTAAATACAAATAAGTCTATATAATGTAAATGTTATTCTTTAAAATGTAAAATTTTGTCATTACTTTAGTTAATAGTAATAATGTTAGAAATAATAGTAATAGTATCATTTTCATTTTTACTTTGAGTATCACGGGCAAGCAATATAAAAACTACATATTTATATTATGCTTTTCCTACTTTTGAGCTTGCCATAGGCTTTGCTAATCTGTGCTAACCCCATACCCTTGGCACTATATTCTGCTGCTGTAATACACCTGCTGGCTGTTGCTTTGCGATTGACAACACTGCACATGCGTTATAATGAACATCATCCACCTTTATCACTCTGGGAATTATTATTAGGAGTATTATTTATGCCTAAAGCATACTGTACACACAATTTGCTTTAGACTTACTTGGAAAACAAGTTACAAAACGAGAACATACGTCATCAATAAGACAAGATCCTTAGAATGGCATGAATACATGTAAGACAGAATTGGTAATCATTTTTCTCCCCTGCACGTGTTTTAGGCAGACTGCTTATACTACGTTATAGGAGTTTGTGGATTTTATAAAATGTAAACCTGAGACAAATAAGGAGGAGAATACTTCTGTGTCATGTAATGTAACCAGTAACAAGCGTAATTAATTGTGGCAGAGTTGAGGACAGTTAGACATTCCTGGATTTTATATTACTTTCTGATATTGACACTTTGGGCAAAATTTACTAAGTGGCGGGTTCTAAACCCCGGTGGTTTGGTGGCGGTTTTGCTATCCGCAGATTTACTAAGGCCTAACGACTGCAGAACCGCTGTCAAAACAAATTTTAGAGTAGAATAGAACAGGGCTGTCATTTAGAAACCGCCTCCAAACCACCACCACACCACCTGGGTTTAGAAGCCGCCGTCAAACCACCACCAAACGACTGGGTTTAGAACCCGCCTCTTAGTCAATTTTGCCCTTTGTTACTTTGCCCGATCATTCCCCAATTCATTCCAGTGCTCAACTTTCCCAGATTTGACACTCCAGTTTCCTGCCTTTTAGCACCACACCATTTCATCACATACAGTCATTTACAGCATATTGTGCTGTACAGTAGTTTTTACTTTTCTACATTATTGAAAATGTCAATGTAAAGGTTACACACCAATGTAAATACATTATACCGGACAACTTTTTGGTAATCCCAATGTGGATGACAAAGAGGCAAGTGTGGATCTTGTACACCCCCGCCCCCCCTTTAGTTATTGAGTCCCATCCACTGCTGTGCACAGATGTAAAAGCATACTCGTTCAGTAGACAATGTGTATCACAGCTCTGCCCTGCCGTCTTTACAAGTGAGAGAGAGAGAAGGGGGATCTCTTTCCAATAATAACATTTTGGCAGTAGTCCTTTTCTTGGATTACCACCATTTGCAGTATTTAGCTGTATATAGCGTGGAGCTCTGACGATCCCCTTCAGTGTTGCTAACCTCTTTGTAGTTAAAAAAAGATCTGGTCCAGCAGTTCTAAAGCTTTCAGTTATAGCTATCGATATCTCCTTGCTATGGATGAAAGCGGCAGGGGTCCCATGTATATGTGTATGGACCTGGTAAACCATACTTGACAATCTACCTGAAGTTGGGACGTACACACTGAGGCTTCAGACAGGAAACACCAAGAGTAAATGTGCTACAAGAATATGTCCGCTGCTCTCCAGCACACAGTAATAGAGAGGGGAGAAAATATGGTGGACAGAGATAGAGGGGAGAAGGGGGTTGGAAGATTCTGCAGGGAGCAAGAAAGTTGGTGCAAAATGGTGAGAAGGATTGAGACTAGGGGGTACATTTACTAAGAATCGAGTTTGGTTGAGATGACAATCTCAGGTGAGTTTAGGCATGTTTTTCATCAGGCAAATTTACTAAAGACAAACTCTGGTGAGTTTGGGAGAGATTTCTCTCTTCTCACTCATAAAACTCAGGTGAGATCGCAAACTCGAATCAACTCACCATTGAGCAAACTCGGAAGTACTTTTCACGAGAAAGATGCAACTTGCAAATTTACTAAGAATCGAGATAACAAACTCGGGTGAGATTGTAACAAACTCACAGAGAAATTGAAGTTTCAAACACTCCACCTCCTGAGCTGCGAGTTTTACAGAAACATACACAGATCAGTGTGATTTCTGTATGTTTTTCTGTATGTGTACCTAATGTAAAGGGTTTATTTTATTCAAGAAAATGAGGTAGGGTCCCCCCTCCCCAAAAGCATAACCAGACCCGGACTTGTCAGCCAGTCCAGGTTGCTAAAATTACAGGGAACAAAATGAGTTGGGTTCCCCCGTAATTTAGGAACCAGCACCTGGCTGCAGTACCAGTGCTGGTTTTAAATATAGGGGGAAAAATACTTAGGGGTCCCCCTATATTTAAAACCATCACCGGTCCCAAACTGACCGTGATGTAATGCCACAGCCAGGAGATCCTATCACTGGGGCTCCATGGCCAAAGCATTTACACACCAAACCGGTCAGCCCAAGCTGGGGATCTCAGGGGAGGTGGGGACCTCCCAAGAAGGGGTCCCCCTTTCCCAAAACCCCAGGCTTGGACTGAAGCCTGGGGCTCTTCCTCGCACCCCTGGGCTGTGGGTACGGGGGTAATAATGTGTTAAATAGTTCTAAACTATTGTATTTTCCAATTGAGCTACAGGTGCCAGCATGCCTGCCCTTTGGCACTTGTGGAATTACAAGTGCCAGCAGGCGGCCGACACCTGTACTCCCATTGTAAAATAAATAGTTAAATAAAGACAGAACACAGACACCATAAATAGTACAGCTTTAGTACATACCTACCTCACTCACACATACTTACCTGTGTTAACTGGCCGGTCCACTTCTTCCATGTAGAATCCAATGTGTGTACCTGAGAAAAAGATGTGATACTCACAAGCAGCCTTCACATATCTCACTGATATTTGCAGGCTGTTTGCTCAGGAGAGTTTTGCAGAGAGAAAACACTGCAATCTCTTGTGAGTAATCTCATCTAAACTTGCTACTCGGGGGAGAAATCTCGATCTGCTTCACCATCGGCCAACTCACTCTCAGCTAAACTCACTTCTTGTAAATTTGGGAGTTTAAAAACATGAAAATCACCCGAGTTTCGGCGATGCAAATCGAGTTTAAAAAAACAAACTCGATCAGACTCGATTCTTAGTAAATTTACCCCTAGATAAGCACCCTCCAGCAATGCATGGCACCAAGGTGTTACATGCACAATCTCCCTAAAATACTTTTTTTTAAAGGAAAGTAGGTGCTAAACACTGTAGATGGTGTCATTAACTGGTGAGGGAATCCCATCAAAGGTGTGTATTTAGGGTGGAAGGGATTTATATTTAAAGTGGAAAACTAAACTATGAAGAAGTGTGTACCTAGTTTTAGGTACATCTCTTAACTAGAAGTAATGTGCAGTATATTTTATTAGTTCTATAATTATTAAGACATTTTATAAAATGTATCATGCAGGGTGTGTTACTTTATACAGTACTTGATGTATTTGGTAGTCAGGGAAGCTGGTTTTGCTTGTGAGAACTTTCTAGGTCTCCTTGGCAACTACTTTCCCATTATGACTTGGCTATCATCTATGGTCTGAGGCTATAGGGGTCAATGACGCTACCTCTTTTTATCTTATTTCACTAACCTGAATGCAGATATACAGTAGCAGAATTAGAAGAAACACATTTCTCAGCACATCGAGTTCCTTTATAACCACTGTTGTACATGGTTACCAGACCTTAGTATTTTTTAATGCTAGATGCTATGTTTCAATTAGTTATGAATATGTGGACTAAGGATACTGCCTTTGAACCTCTATATACCCCTGCCTATACCTTCTAATATCCTTCCTATAAACCTCTAAGGATGACACTAATTTGCGTACGCAGTCATCCAGTAAATAAAGGCTCCAGACTTAGAACATGTGGTTCCAAAGCACAAAGTATTATTCAAGTAAAGTACAGCAGTTACACGCTATGATCCTCATATAATCTTAGCGCAAAGAGATTATACAGACCCAAGTACAATTATACATACGCAGCGCTCTCTGGTCCAGATGTTAGGCATCAGCAAGAAACCCCTTGTCAATCAGCATTCAGGACAAAGACTAGGAACCCAGGGTCAGAGCACACATATTTATACCCCCTAGAAATAAACAACACAATAGAGAAGTTTGTTGCTAATACCATTGGTCCTAAAGGAGAGGGCATATGTTACAAGGCATTTAACAGGTTCTTTCAAATAGACACAACCCAGCCTCTAACAACTGGGGGTCTCTGGTTTCCTGCCCCATGCAACATCCTAACAGTTGTTCATATTATGTACATTTTGTTGCTTGAAGTCTCTGCGGTCCATAAGTTGAGAATACATGATGCGATCTTCACACCGATGGTACCGGAATACTGTTGAAAGAGTACGCATCAGTACAATACCAATCACGGCTTAGTTACCAAATAATCTTTATTTCACAGCATTTATTCTAAATGAACAAACTTAAATCTTATACTTTAAAGCTTATTAAACCTTTTATGTGAATATGTAATGTGTAAGTATGCGGGGTGTGATGTAAAGACGCTAGTTAACTTGGGGCAGATGCGTGCGCATGAAGCTAAGAAACAGCGTTTTCATACAGGATCTTATGCACTCGCTAATATGCAATTGTGCGCATTAATGTGTGTATGAGAAATGGTGCACTTAAATCTCACTTAAACTAAGTGAACACCTAGCAGTGTGGAATGCTGAGCATTATAGTTCCACACGCCCCCTCTCTCAGCAGCCCCCACCCTTACCAGGCTAAAAAGTACAGTCCTTTGTTCTCCCAGGTTCCTGTGTAAATGCAAATTAGCACAGCTACAAGACCCAAACCTCAGATAACACTCTTACCTTTGAAGGTATTTTATTGTAGGAAGCCTGCTAATGTAAGGTGCTACAAACGACCCTTTTGCTGTATTCGAGCAGGGCCACCTGGAGTGAGAGCAGACGTTATGTCCAGGAAGCTTGTCTACACAGGCTAGTTGTCACGTGGCCATTTGCTCTGTTGTTGCTAATGCAATCCAATTTTGACATACTGTACAGCCATTTCTGAAATATATCCTTTAGGGGAATTATAATAATATACACACTTTATCCAGAGCACCCAAACTACATAAAGTCATGAAATGGGCTTTTGATGAATCGCCGTAACTTATGGCGATGGTCACAGATGCAATCGCATGATGCTAATAGTAATATCGCCACATCATGTACTAAAGTGTGAGTTTATCTAAAATGGCGCTTAGGCGGCCATTTGCAAAATTCCAGCTTCAACAGGACCCAGAAGGAAGATATCAGATATTGATGTGTGAAATTCTAGAGCTTACCTACACATCAGCTAACACTTACCTACAAAATAGGCACCAACTTAGATCTTTTAAGAACATTTTAAAGTATATTTAATAAAATCAAATCTGGATATTTAATGGTATATGGTGACTTTAACATAATACTCAATATAAGTTTATATAAAATGTATGTGTCAGGCGAGGAGATTGAAGGCATTTTGAAAGCTGCAGCTCTTAGCTTTAATAATATTGCTAGTATTTAGCTCCAAGATACATGGCAAGTGCACCATCCAGGAGAAGATTACTCCCCAGCTCATGCAGTTTGGTAGGATGTTCTCCAACAAATACTTCCTACAAACAGTTACAATATGCGATAATGTATATTTTAGCTGCACGATCTTCCACCAAGTAAACTTACTACTCCCCACCATAACTGAAGCCCTAGGAGTTGCTCAATGCAGATGTGTTTCTCGGTGCCCAACCTTTTGTTCTCATACCCCCTTCTCCCTTCCCCAGCTGAAAACCAGAGGGAGGGAGGCATGAGCAGTAAAAGTAATCACATTGGCCCTCACACTAGCACTCTCCTCCACAATCATTTCAAAGTGGGTCACAGAATTAATTTTCCAGATTTGTCTTTCAGAAGCAGAGATGTACTAAGCTCTGAAAAGTGATAAAGTGGGCAGTGATAAACAACCAGCCACTCAGCTCCTAACTGTCATGTTACAGGCTGTGTTTGAAAAATGACGGCTGGGAGCTGATTGGCTGGTGGTTTATCACTCTCCAGTTTATCACTTTTCAGAGCTTAGTACATCTGGCCCAGAATCTACAGAGCAGACCTCAGGGCTCTTATAGAAACATTGATAGTGCAGTTGGCCGAGCAGCTTTACATGGTCTAACCATTCTCCATTTCTGTCTCCTGGACTTCATGGGTATTATGATAGAAACTTCAAGGAGTCTTTAAAACTTCCCCACCCTGAAACTGCAAACAACAAAAATCATACATGAACACTCCTTAATGAACAAATCTGAGGACATTAGGTCAAGTTATGATGTTGGCCATGTAAAGCTGTCCTCTGTGACCATTTTCTAAAATTAGTTCAGCTCAAAAAACAAACACTCCAATACATTACACTCTTGTTATCAAATACATGAGTTAGAAGCACTTAAAAAGAAAATACCAAAGCTTGCAAATAAATAAGCCTTAGGGATCAACAACAGAAACTATTTATTCTAGCATGAAATGTAATAAAGATGGCAGATTACAAGCCAATTACCTACATCAGCGAAGGCTGAAACCCAAATTCAGTATTCTCTAGAACGATTTCAAAATTATTAATCTCAAGAAAATAGTAAACAGTTTTGCGACGTAAACACTTTTCAACCTACCTCAGTCTTAATCTTAAACATGGTATTACCCTCTAAAGCTTAAGACATTCTCAGAACCAAGTACTAATAGGAAGTTATTAGTCCGTGAAGCCATTTTTCCCTGTTGATAATCCAGCTCAGGTAATTCCATAAAGATAGTGTTGGAGCCCAAAACAGCTCTGTCATTATGCGCTTCCATTTGACCCAACAAGTGAGGACCGGCCCAAGTACTTTGTATCTAACCCTGATTACAATCATTGTTGTCAAATAGGTCAATGTGAAAAATTTATCATATCGAATAATCAATAAGATGTAGAGTGCTGAAACTGGTATAGATTATATATGGACTGAGTCTTCTCTTCTTCTCAAGACCATGCAGGCGGGAGAAATTGTTCTTTGTACCTTCTTCCTTATTACTTTATTTTGTTTATTTAGTCCTCTTATTTCCCCCTTTTTTACTGTGGGGACTTTTTGTCAGTCTATTCTGGCCAGATGTTCTTATAATATAGGACCTATTACCAAAAACACACACAAAAAATCATTGGCATGGAGATACAGTACTATATATGTGCTGGAGTTATATATATGTATTATGACACAGTTGGGATAGGGGTCCCTCTCTGGGGGTAGATGGACTCCCTCTTTACACACAGCAGCCATAGAAACAGGAGACAAGTCTGGGAATCTCATACAAACTGGTCAGCGCCAGTCTTTATTGTGCCACACACAAAAGTATAAACAAAAGCATAAACATAAATCCTAGCCCGGTTGGGCACTAACTACACAGCAGATTCCCTTGCTATAACAATGGTAGGGCCTATTGCCCTCACCATCAACAAAACACGTGCACAGTACTTACAGGGTTTTAACCAAGTGTCTCAGAGCAGGCTAGACTGCTAGCTCCCCCAGGTATGAGACACTCAGCCACAAACAAACCCAGCTTAAATCAGCCAGTTCCAGGTGGAAACCCTAATGAGGCTGCTACCAAGCTGAAAGACCCAAGACCTGGAGTGGCCTGTGGATGGAGCCCTCCCTCTCCTCACATCCACACCCCCAGGACCCATTTTGGTTTTTCACAGAAACCAACATTACTAGTCTGCTTTCCTAACAGCCTTCTCCTGGGGGCTTTAAAAGACATAAGACAGGAATCCGGGACAAATATAGAAGCCATTCCACACTTCTCGAATGCTTCTATCACAGTATATATATATATATATATATATATATATATATATATACTAAGGGACTAAGGGAGAGTTAGGGTTAGGTGGGGAGAGGGAGGGATAGCATACTTACCACCCCTGTCGGGATGGATCTTCAGATATCGGGATGCCGCTGTCGGGATTTGAACCAGCTGTCGGTATTTCATACTGATTCAGTATATTAGTTTAAGTCATTTGTTGTGATGTTGGACATATAGGAGCATAAATTGGGGATATAGGATCATAAATTAAATAAATAAAAGAAACGTAAGGTACACCTTGAGCCTATTGTTATTGTAACTGCTTTACATATTTGGAAATAAATGTGGACCTTTCCTCTGTGCAGAGTCAGCCACATCTATACAATCGCACCGCCCCTCCATCCATTGGTAGAAGTAGTCATCAGCATCAGCATGCATTTACACCAGCCCTATCCTTGGTGCAAGAGTTTCATCAGCTCTAAAGGTGATGGAACTCTTGCATGTTCTGTCAACATGCCCATGGCATGGAACTTATGTCCTACGTGCAAACGCCCCATTCCCGCTCAGTAACACTCATTCAGCCGCATGTGGAGATGCGGCTGAGGTGCGTATGATTCTAAATCGCCTGCAATTGTTCTAAGTTGTGTATGCTTAGTCACACTTATGGTGCATACACACGGTCAGATTATCCTTCAGACCTGTACAATAATGATTTTAAAAAACATTCAATTGTTCATATCTGAAGGAAAATCTGACATATCTGACATGTTTGTCAGATGAACAATGCGCGTTCCCACTTGTCAGATAACGATATCTGACATCTGATGTGTTTGCAGTCAGATTTGGACGATTCCATTCATTTTAATACAGGCAAAAATCGTTCAATCGTTCAGATCGTTGGTAAATCGTTCAAATCGTTCAATCGTTCATCTGACATATCTGACCGTGTGTATGCACCATATGTTGTACTCTGAATCAGGCCCTTTGGGTTTATTTATCCTATCTTGCCACTTTACATTTTGCATATAGTACATACTTACAGTATTATGATTTCATTCCATGATATAATGTCCACATGAGCTTACAATCTAAGAGGTGTGGGGAACTCTAGATACACAATGTAGTAAAGTAATTACTATAGCTGGTTGTGGGAAAATGTGTGAGGCTACTAAGGCTAATGTAGAAGCTTTTTCAGCTGCCATTATTGAAACAGCCATTGATTTAATGTTTTACCTACATCTCTGGAAATATTTTAGGCATCTTATTGCTAAAAGGTGGATGAAGTAACTAATAATCTCATGTCTGTCATCATAGTTTAGCTGTGTAAACAGGTTCAACCAGTACTGGCTGTAAACAGCCCATCATGTCACTAGTGCACTGCATTCAGACATGATGGGACCATACAACCAGAACCAGAGGAGCCTGATAATTGTAGCCCAGTATTAGGAACTAATCTAACACTTCATTCATCCATTCACTTCGGCTGCATCACCTGCTTTCTAGTCCGTGGACCAGACAATGAGGGGAAGCTGATCCGTTCCTACCAAAGCCCTGGGCCTTGTGCTGACCACTTACAGATTTAATGTCAGCACTGCCAACTGTGGGTATTGTCACAATGAATGATGCATAGGACTTAAACATCCATGATGCCAGATTTGATATGTAGTCACTGTTGAAAAATCATGGTGCGCAAAGACATAGTTATACATACTTATCTATGGAGCATCCATCAGGCAATCCAACAGCCAGTATTTGTGCCACTACAGATTCTATAATAGACTCTAATCCAATCTTGTCCATCTGTACTGTGACTTACTCTTCATGGGTCTCCCAGTGATCTATAACCCTCAATGCTTTGTCTTTCCTCTAACATCTTCTCCTATGTGTTATGTTTTATTACTGTTAACAATAAAGAAATTGCTGACTCTTAACCTGCATTCTTCAGGTTTCTCAGTGGACTCAGGGTGGGGGGTTACAGGGCGGAACAAGCTGAGCTTTGTAAGCGGGGCCCCCCGTGCAAATCACACAGGTGCTGTGGTTATTCTGCGTAGGGACATCGGAAGCCAACTCGTTCCAGAGCTCACTCTTTGGGGAGAGACTCTAGCCTCATCCTTTGGGTACTCTGTAGTAATGGAGGATCTCAATAATGATGGGTAAGTCCCAAAAATTGGTGCAGTAAAAATCACAACTATATTATATAGTGTTAATGTGTAAAAAATAAAAAAAAGATGTTATGTGTAGTATAAACAACTGTGATGTTTTGATTTATTTTCATTCTCCAAACTTTTAATTTAGTTTCATAATTTTTTTATTTGTTCCAGAGCATTGCCAATTAACACTTGGGGCCAAATGTAATAGGGTGAGAGTTTAGAAAATGTAAACTCTCACACTTTTTAAACTCGGCCAATGTAATAGAGTCTGAGATCATGCAAACTCACATGTTTTTACACTCAGAAAAACTCTCACGATTAAAACTCTCATCCAGATGGTTTCCCATTTTGAAAATGTAACTCGACCAATGTAATAGTGTGAGAGGTTACTGCTAAACTCTCACATTTTCTAAACTCTCACCCTATTACATTTGGCCCTTGCTTATCTTTTGCTAATATTTTACAATGTTGTAGCTAAAGATTATTATGCTTTTTCAGCTTTTTTTTTTAATACATTAGTATTATTGGTAGCATTAGTGGTATTAGTTTATTATTATCACCATCATTGATTTGGAAATGGTCGCAGTGCTGGACAGTGATGAAAATAAAGCATATATAAAACACTAAAATACAAGGGAGACACAATAAATGTCGATGTGGAACTATGGGTTAGGAGAGTACTGCTAGTACGAGTTTATTTTTAATGGTCATTACCATGCCAAATGTATTTTGTCTGTATGTTTAACAATAAACCTATAAATTTGTGTATAGCTTAATATAGGGCCTGATTCAGAGTTAGACGGTATTGCACATTTCCGGAACGGAGGCCGGCACTGTCCCCACCCCCAAGTGACTGCAGCCTGTAAAGGACGCAGGCCCCATTCTGCACATGCGCAGATGTCCCACCACAAACTCTTTCCATGGTGTACATCTGTGTGGCCTAATGTGCAAGGGCTGAGACACCCGCTTTTAGCACCTGTGCACGCTGTAATAGTGATTGGTATGTCCTTATACACCACCATCATCAATTGCACCATCCAACTTGCTCTAGCCCTATGGCAGGTGCCGTTTGCCCATCTAACTATGGCCGCCAGCAGCTGTGCTACTGGGAACACAGCCGCTTGCATTGACACGCCCGCGGCACTCCTATAACACGCCCACTGAGCGGAGCATTATTGCAAGCGCTACTAGCCACCTACCAGTCACCGCCGAGGAATGCCCATCATTTCTCCATTACATTTCTGATACCGTCTGGCTCGATCTAAGCTCCTTTGTGCATACACACATGCACCATACAAGTATTTAGAATTGTTCACACATGCTCAGCTGCAACAATTCACTCTGAGTGAACATCGGCATTGCACGTGTATACCGTGTGGCTCTGAATCAGGACCATTGTATCTAGTCATTTATAAGCATATTTTTATTAAAGTTATATACATTTTGATAAAATACTAATAACACTAATTTATATTGTAATACATGTGCATTTTCCATCTCATATTTCTTTCCCTTATCCTATTTGTGTTCTATATTTAGTTTCTTCTCCTCTGCCTTATTTAGTTGGACAGACCTTTTGGTGGGTGCCCCTAATTTTTTCTCACGCAAGGAAGAGATTGGTGGTGCTGTCTATGTGTACATAAATAAAGCTGGAAAACTGGACGGCTCCCCTCCTATCCGATTGAATGGAACAGATGGATCCATGTTTGGATTAACTATCGGTAGCTTGGGAGATATCAACCAGGATGGATTCAAAGGTCAGCAGTAAATGCAATACACCTTTATACTCATGTACTTACGGTAGTCATATGTACGGAACGGTATGTAATGCTGGCTGTCGAGATACCTCCTGTCAAAATGCCGACAGTGGCATCCTGATGGTTGGTATCCCAACAGGGGTCGGGTAAGTATACTTACCCTCCCCCCTTCTCCGTCTAACCCTCCCTTCTTGCAGCATGACTCTAACCCTCCCCACCCCGCACCCAAGCCCTAACCCTCCCCGTTAGTGTCTAAACCTAAATCTCCCCCCTTCATGCCTAAACCTAACCCTCCCCCCTAGTGCCTATCCCTAACCCTCCCCCAGTGGTACCTAACCCTCACCCCTTGGGGTGCCTAACCCTAACCTCCACCCCAAAACCTAACGCTAACCCCGCCATGCTACCTAATCCTAACCCTCCCCCGTGGCTAACAGCTAAGGGTGCCCCAGACTTACCTCCTTCGGGCTGGCATCCTTCTGGAGTCCGGCATCGGAATTAAGATAGATGTCAGTATTTCAACGCCTATTTTAAGTCCCTTGTCGGGCTTCCCCCGTCGGGATTTGGACCGGTGGCATCGCTGGTGTCATAACTACATCCCATATGTACATAGCAGGAAGCATTCTAAACAAACGGATCCTGAGATGCTTTATGGTAGAGCAATGGCGGGACGTCTGACAAGGCGCCTGGAGGCATGCCAGGCACCAGGACCTTAACTAGGGTGGTGCGACCTGTGCCATGGCACAGGGCCCTGCAGGGCAGGGGGCACTGTTGGGCCTGTCAATTTTTCTGTTTATTATCATTCTCACTTGTAGTTCCCTCTTCTTTTATCCCCAGCATCTCCTGGTCTCCCCTATCTCTTCCCCAGCCCTTCCCCAGGAGGCCATGGCCCTTTTTCAGGTGCACTATCTTATGTCCCTATTTAAAAAGGGGGGGGGGCAATGTTCTCTCTGGTACTGGGCGCTAAAAAGACTAGTTACAACAGTCTCCTCTCTCTGCATGATGTGCGGGGGTGAGCAATCACACTGATCACCCTCTTCCCCACGTTCTCATGCATAGTTTTTGCCTGGGTGTGAGAAAAACAGAGGTGCCCAAGAAAAAATGGCTGCAAGGAGCCGCCCCCGTGGCTCCAGTTAATGAGAGCAGCAAATTAGTAAAACTTTTTAAGTAGGTGGCTATGACATAGAACTCAATGTATGTTTGTGGGAGCTGAAATGTTATTGGTGGTGAGATTATAATGTTTTGTTTTGTCACAGACTTTGCAGTTGGAGCACCATTTGATGGAAGTGGAAAAGTGTTTATATATCATGGAAGCCAAACAGGATTAGTGACCAAACCTGCACAGGTAACTTGGAAGAAATACAGAATTATTAAGGTTTACTCTCTATTCCCAAATACATAGTGTTATACTGTGTTAGCCAGTAGAGTAGGTGCAGGACTAATTTTGGATACAGATATTTAATGGCTGCTGTAGTGGCACAGTGTTTGGCATCACTGTCTTGCAAGCACTGAGACCTTGTATTTAATTGCAACCAAAGTACCAACTGCATGGAGTTTGCATGTTCACTTTGTGCTTACATGTGTTTTTGTCAGTGCTGTAACAGGGCTTTAATGCGCTTTTGCTGACTCCGCCCCCTCTGCAAAAAATACATTGTGCATAGGGGGCGGGGCCAGCCAGCACCAGGAAGCACGTCAGTGCATGGAAGACACTCTGTGCAGCTGTATACACTGCAGAGTACCTGCCTGTAGTGTCCTGAGGATGCTATGAGCAGCACTTCTGCAGCGTTACTGGCCGCAGGCACCCTGCTAGCCAGAAGCAAAGGCCATGAGTGAGTGGTCACCCACTGGTATGCGAGCGGCCAGGAGGCCGAACAAAAAAAAAAAATGCCCTGATTCAGAGCGAGCGCTCGTTCAGAGCGTCCGCCTCTGAATCAAGCCCTCTCTGTGGTGGCACCGGTTGCACAACCTAGTTACGACTCTGGTTTCTGCCCGTGGTCCGTAGAATTGCCAGTGGGTTTATTTTGTTTTTATTTAAACTTGCCTTAATAAAATATATGTGACTGTATAGGGAAATTAGATTGCAAATTCTTTGTGTGGATTATATTTGGTCATGTTTAGAAAAATATATAAATGTTAATGCATTTAAAATAAATGCACCTTTGTTGTAAAGATATTCATTAATTTTCTTTAAAAAATTAAAAAGCACAGTTTGTATTTGCAGTCTTATGTGCCTCAGGCGGTGTTCAATCTTAGTTTACAATAAAATACTGGACGCTTTCCTTCTCTAGAGGAATTATTTTCTGTAATCGCTGGTCCTGACCTAGGGCCTCATTCAGAGGCGGTCGGAGGATGCAAACAGTCGCTCAGAAACTGGGCGGCCGCTTGCATCCTGACCGCCCGCCTCTGTTTCGGTCGTTAGGCTGTGGGTTTACACCCACAGCTCTAACGACCGCTAGGGTGATGGTCGCGATGGTCATTGACCATCGCGACCATCGGGGCTTACGACGAGACCCTAGGGTAGGGTCTCAGTTGTCGTAAGCCCTGGAGAGCTTCTGGCTCTATCAGAGCCGGAAGCTCTCCACTGACATCACTAGTGATGTCAGTGGGGCCTCCCCCAAACGGCAGGCGTTCCCATGGGAACGCCCCCGTTTGGGCTGCCACCCCCCCGGGCCGCCTTCCAAAAGGGGCGAGCTGTCAATCAACATCGACAGCTCGCTCCCTTTGGATCGAGACCTGCTACGACCGGCGCTGTCGGTCGTAGCGGGTCTCACGCATGCGCACGACGGCGCCGGCACCATCGTGCGCATGCTCTGTGGGGGGCCATCGACCCGGTCCGAGCGCATCGGCGCTAACTACCGGGTCTGAATGACCCCCCTAGCTCTGGGCAGGGATAAATCAGAACTTTATACATAAAGAATACAAACAGTCCTCTATAAATGTATTTGTAAAGAATATATAAGTTTTCCATAGTTTAGATAATATTTGTAGTCAGGTAAAAAGGCGCTAGCAATATAATGGCCCATGGCAGAGTTGAATATAACTCCGTTTAGTGGACACACTATGCATGCTCCTGAGATGGGTGTTTGCATCTAAGGACAATGTATCCCCACTTGTGGCTGGAGGGCGTAACTGGGTGATAAAGGGGCGTTTTGCATGGAATTTCATGGAGGGCGTGTAGTTGTGGATGCAGTCAGGAAGCCGATGTTCGAAATGCCATCCGCTGGCTTACCAACTGTCAAATCCCGGCAGGGGACTAATGACAGGCATCGAAATCTTGACATCTGTCATTATACCTACGCCGTGAGCCCGACACCTGGCATACCAAATGAAGGTAAGCCGGGCGCGGACAGCCGCGCGGGGGGGTGTTACGTTAAGGGCTCCCGGGGGGCTTAGGGTTAGACACCCCCCGGGAGGGTTAGGGTCAGGCTAGGGGAAGGGGGGGTTAGTGTTAGGAATCCATGGAGGAGGTTAGGGTTAGGCACCCCCACAGGAGACTTAGGTTTAGGCTACGGGGACGGGAGGGTTAGGTTTAGGCACTTATGGGGAGGGTTAGGGTTAGGCACCCCTAAGGGCGGGTTAGGGGGGGGGAAAGGGTTAGTTATACTTTCCTTTTTAGCTGTCGGGATCTTCACTGCTATAGATCTTTCAACATAGGTTCGGCGGTATTTCATACCGATTCCTGTAGTTGTGAGTATGCAAATATACTCCTATGTTCAGATGGATATCTTGCACGCAGGATAGGGCGGGTGCAAGCGAGCGCTGATAGTGATAAAATCAAGCATATTGATACGGGCAGTGTGGTTGCGTACATTTGTACAACTCTGCACTCAGGTGAATATTTGCATATAGTCCTGGGCAACCAATGAGGGTGTAATTATTTCAGACTTGTGTTCAACTATGCATCAGCCACCCAGTGAGGAAATGGCATTTAATGAACTGTTGATATCCTGGTTGTTTGCTTGTTTGTTACTACATAACACCTACCCTCCTGACATCTTCCTCCAAGGTCCTCGATGGAGTAAGTGTCGGTATAAGTACCTTTGGCTATTCACTGTCTGGGGGCCTTGATATTGATGGAAACTCATACCCGGACCTTGTGGTGGGATCGTTATCTGACACCGTGGTCCTTTACAGGTGAGTTTCCATAAAGCTTTCAGGGAATTTCTGCATTAAGGAGCTTAATGAACTGTATACTGTTGAATGATGATAGCCTTCATTATTGAGATATTGTAATGGTTGGAGAAAATATAGATACTGTATATACTAGTTGTGCTGCATACTACCAATTATTTTAGAAACATAACTGTTCCTGTAGCTTATGTTGGTACCTTACTTAACAGTGAATTTAGTTGCTGTTTTACTGTTTCAAAAATGCTTTGTTCCTATAATTGATAAATCATTGTATTTGACGGTCCTGTTTTGAAATCTTGCTACCTGCTGAAGTCATGCATTTATTCTATTTGCCTCAGATCCCGCACTGTTATCCGTGTCCATAAACAGGTTACTGTAACTCCACAGAACATAGACCTGGAGCAACAAAGCTGTAAGCATGGACCCGGGATATGGTGAGCAAATATATATTATATTTATAAGCAGATATTTTATTTGGCTGCGCAGAATAGCTACAGAAATGGTACAAATTACTGCACACAATATAGGTAGTACAAATTATTACACACAATATAGGTAGTACAAATTATTGCACACAATATAGGTAGTACAAATTATTGCACACAATATAGGTAGTACAAATTATTGCACACAATATAGGTAGTACAAATTATTGCACACAATATAGGTAGTACAATTTATTGCACACAATATAGGTCGTACAAATTATTGCACACAATATAGGTAGTACAATTTATTGCACACAATATAGGTCGTACAAATTATTGCACACAGTATAGGTAACACAACTTATTGCACACATTATAGGTAGTACAAATTATTGGACACACACTCATGTACAAGTAGCTTATCTGTTGTGCAGAAACAACTAACAATCCGGTACCAATACTTGAAAAATTCTCTCTTTTTCTGTTTGTAATTTTTTAATAACAACAATTGAGAAATACTTTGTGGTTATTGCTTTGGCATTAATCCACCTTTCCAAAATAGCAAAAAGCAGGATTTTATACATAGGTTTTCATAATAAAATCTGCACTTGAAAACTATAACGTGACCTTGAATGAAATGCATGCAATGTGTGTGAATAGTACGGAAACCCAATATAATTTAAAAAACTAGCGAACACTACAAATTATACTTTTCTCTCTCATGTTGGTGTGGAATTTAGCTACACACGGTTTTATTTTATTATTGTTATCATCTTTAATTTATAAGGCACTACAAGTGTTCAGTAACACCGTACAGATGGGATAGAACTAGGAATAAGTACCATAAGTACAAACTGATACAGACATAATTACAAAATGTCGTTACAATTATATAGAGCAAACAGTCGGCTTACAATCTATAGGGGATATGGGAGGACACAAAAATGAGAAGCAGGTAGAGTAGGAGAAGACAAGACAGAGGCTGGAAACTTAAGAAGAGCTATGGGAGGCTAGAATTAAATATACAGTGCAGTGTTCTCCCCAGAAAATTATTCCAGCCGGGTGGAAGTAGCCGGGTGTAATAGCCGGGTGGAGGCCTTCACAATAATAAAATGTTTTAAATCCTGACCTTATAATGATTTAAACTTGAAATAACAATTTATATATTAATTCTCTTCTTCTTAGAGGTCCAGATACTGTCCCCACTTGCAGGCTACACAGAATATATTTTTTATACAGCTCTACAGATACTGGCCCCATTTGCAAGCTCTCTTTACTCAGTTCAGGTGACTGTTCCCATCTGAACTTTTATGCAGGAGGAAGGATCTTTGCCCTCCAGCCTGACACCGCCCTGCATTGTGATGGACAACTACCCCCATGATCATCCCCTGCTCAGCACTCTTCCCTGCCCCAATGCCATGTCCCCTGCCCGGTACATCCCCCGCCCAAATGTGCCATGTCCCGTCACCTGGAACCTTCACTAACATGTCCTTATTGCCAGCGGACACGGAGCCTCCAATGTGAAGAACGTGACGTTGGCGCAGCTCGGAGTCGCATCCGGCATCCGTGTCCGTGGCAACAAGGACATATTGAGGGTGACCAGGAATGTGGTGCATTGGGGCGGGGGGAAGTGCCGGGCGGTAGGCTGTTTCTGCCGGGGGCGAAGCGACCACAGAAAACAGCCTGGGGAGAACACTGCAGTGCTAGGGGAGTTATAGTGCTACCCAGGGTATTCAGTATTAAAACTCTAAAAGGGGCACAATATAAATAAAATCACATATATGGAACACATCAAAGTACCCAAATGACATGTATATAAAAAAATAAAAAAAAGTTCTTAAAACATCTACTGAAACAATGTCCAGACTCAGTAAACCTTCCCCAATGAAATGGCGGGTGGCTAGCTATCTGTGGATTGGTGACCAAAATAGTGGGAAGAGGACAAGTGCTTAATAGTGTAGTAGTTTAATTGCTGATCTATAAGGGAATTTAGCACCCAGTGAATTATGGATAAGCACTACTATGTGTCTATCAGACACGTGTCCAATCTCTCGTGTATTTCCATCTACATGATATTCTATTCCTATTTGAACATAACCTACTACACTATTAGGCGTCTTCTCTGCACTATTCTTATATATAAAGTGAAAACTGCAAATGACCATTCCTCTCTCATTTTAGTGTGGAATTTAGAGTGTGTTTCAGCTACAGCGCCTTCCCGACAACCTACAATCCAAAAATCGGTAGGTAGACATCTTGAGTCAAAATAATTTTCAAATTTTTAGCCTGAATAAGTTTTCACAATCTGCTTGTATATATGTTTTTCAGTATAAATTGCTCTTGCCATTTAGATTAACCCAGTTTATACAGTCTTCAGTAGAATATAGTGGTGTATTAGGCACTCGTTTAAATATTCTGTTTCCTATTATATTATATTATAGTTCTGAAATGTGTATTTGAGGCTGAGACAGATAAGAGACAACAAGGAAAGCCCAGCCGGATATATTTTCTACACCGCCAACCTGCTGATTCGGATCACCAGTTCAGTAGCACAGTGGAGCTTCACAAACAGTCCGACAGCCGCTGCATTACCGCTACATTCCAACTACAGGTGACCAGAAGCTTACAGTCACATTTTCTTCTGTCCTTGCTTATAGGACACAATTTGTAGCACAGTATTGGAGGCTGGTTGGTGTTTATACTGTTTAAAGGGACAATATAACATTTTCTTCTAATGCATAACAAGCAGCACACTCACACTTTGGATTTGGATCTGCCGCAGAAAACCATCTGATGGACCTCATGTGGGTTTGTGAGTCTGAGAGTAGAAATGCCACCACAAAGCCCAGCATATTACCACTGTAGCCTCACCTTAGTCATTGCTTACATCTTCCAAGTTTCCCTAAATGCTGCTCAGTTTAGCCTCATGTGCGGCATAAATAAATCATAAGTAGAGGGAACAGGTCTTTCCAGCATTTCAGTATTGTATATCTCAGTGCAATTCCTACAATGGAATGTGCCTAGAAGTGGGCGCTTCTGGGTAAGCATGTAGGATGGTGCAAAAAGGCATCCAATCTCCTGTAAATATCTTGTCTTGCAAAATAATTTATTGGGGTTTTTTTTCAAGTGGGTTATAAAATGAGGCAAATGACTGCACCAATTTACCCAGCCACCTCTTCCTATTAATACATCCAGAAAAAGTTTTTAATCTCGTAAAATTAGTTACCAAAACTAAACTCCTTGCATGTTGTATAACATTCAAAGTATTTACTGATACAGGTAATATCCCCATGTCCCAAAGGTCTCATTAGGTGGCCTAGTGATATCCACAAAAGAATATGCATAATTATTCCATATCGTCTCTTGTACAGACTATGCTACATGAGGGGTCTCCTTTATAATATTAAAATCTGTCTCTGCTAAAACTTCATATAATGTCCCCCCTTTCCCTTCTCTGCTCCAAACTATACATATTAAGATCTTTTATAGGGGAATTCAATATGGAGCGATAAGTCCGTTTTTTGCGTTAATATCGCACCTATGACGTCATTATAGCAGGTTTTAGTTTTACACTGTATTCAATTTCAAAGACTTTTCGCAGGTTCGAAAAGTCTTTGAAAAAAAATGGGGATAACTTTTCACCACTGAAAAGGTGGCGAAAAAAAGTGCAGAATTGGGGTTTAGGGGTGCAGGCTTAAAAAAAATAGCCTGCACCCCTGGGAATGACATTTTAAAAATAACTGTGTCAAAAAAAAGTTTTAAAAAAAAATAGGGACACCCCAAAAAATTAATTTAAAAATTGGGGTGAAAAAAAAAAAAAAATGGGAAAAAAGTGTTTAAAAATAGGGAAATAGGTTCAGGGCTATTCTGCAAGTATGCGGCAGGTGTATTCTAGAATAGGCTATTAGTGGCAGGTGCATAGTTGCAGAATTTTTAAAAACTTACTTTAGGGATATAAAAATATGCTAGTACCCATTGTCATGTACCCCAAATTTGATGAGACCACTTAAAAAAACGAAAAAAATAACCTAAGTGCTCTTCTGCAACACTTCTTCAATGTCGGGAAAAAAACACCTGCTGCGGCTATTTAAATCCCCGACTTTCATTTGCAGGCTAAAACGGCGGTACCCATAGTGATCCCCCATGTTTTAACAACTTTAGGGGGGTCCTACAATTTTTTCAAGGAAAATTTCATTTTTTTACGCAAATCCCACTTCGCACCTTCCCGTTTTCGTAGATTTGATATTGAATACGGGGATAAAGCCGGAGCGTGCCCGATACTTTATCCCAGAAAAAACTCCGATATGAAACGTAAACTTTTCTGGTACGTTTTGTGGTGTAGACCTTGCGCCATTTTAGATGCCCTTCTTTGTACAGTCTCTAATGTATTAATATCCTTCTGGAGATATGGCCTCCAGAACTGAACACAGTATTCGAGATGAGGACGTACCAATGACCTATACAGTGGTATTATCACTTCTTTCTGCTACTGATTCCTCTCCCTATGCAACCAAGCATCTGACTTGCCTTCCTCATTGCTTTGTTACAATGTTTGCTTGCCTTTAAGTCACCTGAAATAGTGACTCCTACATCCCTTTCCTCTTCAGTAGTTTCCAGTATAATGCCAATAATACTATATTTAGCCTTTGGATTTTTGAGACCCAAGTGCATGATCTTGCATTTTTTGGCATTAAACTGTAGTTGCCACGTTCTTGACCATTCCTCTAGTCTAACTAGATCATCAATCATTTGTTTTACCCCTCCTGGTGTGTCTACCCTGTTGCATACCTTTGTGTCATCTGCAAAAAGGCATAGTTTCCATTCAGTACAATTTGCAATGTCACAAATAAAGATATTAAAAAGCACTGGTCCAAGTACAGATCCCTGAGGTACTCCACTGGTAACATTTCCCTCTTGAGACTGCACTCCATTTACTACAACTCACTGTTAACTATCCTGCAGCCAAGATCTTATCCATTCAACTATCTTTGTATCCAATCCCATGCTTTCCAGTTTATTTAACAGTCTGTGATGTGGAACTATGTCAAAAGCCTTACTAAAGTCTAGATAAGCTATAGCTATGGCCCCCCCTTTATCTATTTCCTTAAGCTGGGTACACACTGACAGACAAACTGGCCGATCAATTGATCGGCCAATGTATCTGCTGCCCGTCGGGCAGTGTGTACCGGCAATATGTATGTGAATGTCGGCGTTCACCAACATATGGCAGTGGATGTTGCACAGCCAATGGACAGATATGCCTCCAGATATATCTGTCCATCGGCAGGTGTGTACGGATGGTCTGCAGTCCGCCCGTACACACAGAGCGGCAGCCACGAGGAGGGGGGTGGGCCACGCCCCCATTCGCCGGAACACGCCCCCCGACACGCCCCCTGATTGCCTTGACCCGCAGATGATGGCTGTTCAGTGTGTATGAAGGACCATCATCTGCAGATATATGCACAAAAGAAGAAATACAGGTGCACAACTCCAATTAACTAATTGATTATTAGTAAATACATTTTTGCAGTGAATAGAGGTTTTTGGCCTAATCTTGGCCAAAGTTATGGGCCTACCCACCACATCCGGGTAACCTCTGTCTGGTAGGTCCCTAACATACTAGGGTTCAAATCCAGTGTGCAGGACACCTCCAAACTGGCCCAGCTAAGCCGCCCCAGGGCATTGCCATAGTAAGAAAAGTGCAGTGTAAAAGAGATAGTTAAGAGCAGCCACAGTTGCATATAAAGAATGAAAATAAAAAAGTGAAGTACATGTATAATAAACAAACAGAGAAGGGTTATAATGTGTTATAAAAGAAAAATGTGTTATAATGCGGTGCCCTGAAACAGATCAACCAAAGCAATCCAGGGGGACCCACGCCCCAAACATTTACCAAAGCTGCACTACACAGTCTAAATATTTGCAGGACTTACCTAGGGTCCCTCTTCCTTGCTTCCACTTTTGTGCAGTGGAACAACGTTTGCTCTTTTCCAGTAGCTAGTGACTTGTTGAATAATTCTGTTAATGGTGTTTCCAGCACCCCTTTAAGCTCTTTTAGTATCCTTGGATACTATACTATTTATACCCCTTTCAGACATACGACCCGGGAAATTTCCTGCTCAGACCCAGGAATTTCTCCTGTGCAAATTCCTGGGTATTTGGTCGAGACCCCCCTTTCACACTAGAGCGTCTACCCGGGAAATTCCCAGGTAGACCCCTTTCAGACATAAGCAGGGTTTTTTAGTTTTTAATATTACCTGCCTCTCCTCTACCCTTCCTAGCCTATCCCCTTTCCGATGATGATGTCATCATCATGCAACAGGCAGCCGACCAATCACTACAGACATTTTATTTTATTATTATTAAATTATTTAAATGTGCCCTGGTGGTCCAGCGGGAGTGCGGGTGGCCCGCTTTGGCAGAGACCTGCCGGCGGGTGTCCCCGTCGTCCGGCGCTGGGGGTGGTGAGCAGCAGCACTGAGCGTCCTGTAGGACGCTCTGCGCTGCCAACTCAAAGCAGCAGCGCTAGGCGTCCTATAGGACGCTCTGCATTGCCAACTCAAAGCAGCAGTGCTGGGCATCCTATAGGACGCTCTGCGCTGCCAAATCAATGTAAAAGCTGCTTGGTGCAGCCTGGGAGTAGTAAATTCCCGGGTAGCATCATTCAGACATAAGCGGAAATTCCTTGGTCGATTGAAGGGTCGACTACCCGGGAACGTGTTCCTGGGTAAGTACCTTTCAGACATACGCAGCAACCCAGGAATTTGGCTGAGGCAGTCCAAATTCCCAGGATTCTCGGCATGTCTGAAAGGGGTATTAGTATCCTTAATACTATCTTCATATTCAATTCCAGGACAATTTCGCCGATGCGGAAACTCAGGGCCTGATTCAGAGCCGGACGCTATCTGCGCTCGCTCGTTCAGAAAAAGGGGCCGGATATTTAAATAGAGCGCTCGCTCTTTGTGGTCTGTTGACGCCTCTATGTCTGAGCGAGTGAACAAAATATGCGCTCGCTATTTTGTAAAAACGCCCCCTGGCCGTTCGCATCATACGTCATCTCCGCTATTTATTAGATTAATCAAGTACATCAAAAGGCGTCTGAACTGCTCGCAGTGCTTGGATTTTCCTACCGCAATCATGCGAACAGTTCAGGCTAAGAGACAACCAAGTGACGTGGCCGATGACGCTGCTTTGTTAATTATGCACACCCTTAAAACGCCCGTTTTGACCGTTTGGCACGCCTGCGTTCGGATCTCCACTCTCCGTTTTCAAGCACCTTCCCCTGTTACCACCCACAAACGTCTCATCCTGTCACTCAAATTAGCAGGCACTCGCAATTTTGCGAACACACGATTTCCGACCGCAATGACTGGTTGGAGTATGCACATTACGACCCATGCGCAGATGTGCGAACATCGCTCGGAGCGAACGAGCGGCCGCTTACGATCGGCTCTGAATCAGGCCCTCAGTGCATTGTCATAGGCGGAAAAGTATCTCCTATGAATAGCAGGTGAAAAAAAGTGCAAAATCATTATTTTGGGGTGCAAACGTGGGGAAATGACTCAGAACCCTTGGGACAGCCCCCAAAGGACAAATCAACCTCAGCACACCAAAAAAGTACTTTTTCTAATTACACCTGCAACTTAACTGTGGCCCATTGCCCACTCTTTCAGTAGTGAATACTGAACAAAATAATTATTAAGATGATCAGCTATTACATTGTCTCCCTCAACAATGTTGTAGGTTTCTCTTCAAATGAGAAACATGCAGAAGGTAGTACTGGGCAACCGAGGTAGCAACTTGTAGTTATAATCTTGTGGATAGGATGATAAATTAAACTTTTGGTAAAGTTGGTATATCCTTTAAATGACTGTTCACACCTCCCTAATGCGTACTGTAAATAACTGATCTCCTTTGTTCAGATTAAAGACCACTTTCCTCCTTCCTGCTCACTGATGTGTACACTCATTAACAGGAAGACATTAAAGACAAACTTCGACCAATCCCAGTTACTCTGACATACAACATACTTGAAGCTCGGCACAGGAGGCAGTCTTCAGTGGAATCGCTGCCCCCTCTCATGCCTATTCTAAGCCAAGAGGAACCTAATTTCTACCACACAGAGGTGAGCCCAACATACTGCACTGTATAACTGCAATATAAAGAAAAAAAGATGTTAATTATTACAAGTTCAACATTCATCCTCACTCCCAAGAAAGCTGAGAACAATTAATCATTCTTCTAAAATTCTCATATACCTGGATGATCTACAGTACTGTAATTACAACTTAATGGAACAGTTATTTTATGTGTGCATTAAAGTTAGCTGCATTCCAGGAAGGGAAATACAATGTAGGAGAATAGCTCATTTCTCAACTGTTGCTAAGCAGTCATGTAGAAAGCTTGCTAAATAGTTCTTATTAGATAGTATTATGTGTTTGTATTATTCCAGATTTAAAGCATGTCATTTGAAATGAAAAAAGCTAAAAGATAGATCACTCCCTAACTCCGTGAATATTAAATTGGCCCAAGTGACGGGAAATATATAATCACTGTCATGTTCTGGCTCTGGGTGAGGACAATGATAAGATAAAAATGTTCCATTTCTCCACTCACCTACATAACGCAGTGGGCACCACTGGGTCCAAAGCTGCACCAACAACAAAATATGGAGGGATACAGTGTATCCGGAAGTATTCACAGCGCTTCACTTTTTCCACATTTTGTTATGTTACAGCCTTATTCCAACATGGAATAAATTCATTTTTGTCCTCAAAATTCTACACACACTCCCCCATAATGACAATGTGTAAAAAGTTTTTTTGAGATTTTTGCAAATTTAATTAAAAAAAAAACCACTAAGAAATCACATGTACATAAGTATTCACAGCCTTTGCTCAATACTTGTTGATGCACCTTTGGCAGCAATTGCAGCCTTAAGTCTTTTTGAATATGATGCCACAAGCTTGGCACACCTATCTTTGGGCAGTTTCACCCATTCCTCTTTGCAGCACCTCTCAAGCTCCATCAGGTTGGATGGAAAGTGTCGGTGCATAGCCATTTTCAGATCTCTCCAGAGATGTTCAATCGGATTCAAGTCTGGGCTCTGGCTGAGCCACTCAAGGACATTCACAGAGTTGTCCTGAAGCCACTCCTTTGATATCTTGACTGTTTGCTTAGGTTCGTTGTCCTGCTGAAAGATGAACCGTCGCCCTAGTCTGAGGTCAAGAGCGCTCTGGAGCAGGTTTTCATCCAGGATGTCTCTGTACATTGCTGCATTCATCTTTCCCTCTATTCTCATTAGTCTCCCAGTTCCTGCCGCTGAAAAACATCCCCACAGCATGATGCTGCCACCACCATGCTTCACTGTAGGGATGGTGTTGGCCTGGTGATGAGCGGTGCCTGGTTGCCTCCAAACATAACGCCTGACATTCATGCCAAAGAGTTCAATCTTTGTCTCATCAGACCAGAGAATTTTGTTTCTCATGGTCTGAGAGTCCTTCAGGTGCATTATGGCAAACGAAAGAAGAAAACAGTAATACTACTAATGGAGCGCTACTAAATGGGTGTATAGCATTAAAAGAAAAAATGAGCAGCTGTAAATAAGAGGATAGTCAGTCCTCAATAGATACCACAATATATACAAACAAGAATAAACAGTGCTCTGGTAATAAAAAATAAAATTGTATGTTTTAAAATTAATATTAAAATCACACATAAATAACAAAGAATCATACAATAATAAATAGGTTTTTTTACACAAATCTTGCATTATTCTCAGTTGGTAATTCCTGATCACACAGAAAACCAATTCAGATATCCATGTGCTAAACGCTGATGGTAATAAGAATAAATGTCCAGCCAGATAATTACCCAGTCCAGTATCCACAAAAGTATGGGGTCCGTTTGGTAATAAAGATGTAGTATACACAATAGGCTCCCCAGAACACAGGTATGTGAAGGGCTTGGTGGGATATCTGAATTGGTTTTCTGTGTGATCAGGAATTACCAACTGAGAATAATGCAAGATTTGTGTAAAAACCTGTTTATTATTGTATGATTCTATGTTATTTATGTGTGATTTGGGTATAATACCTAATATTAATATTAAAACATACAATTTTATTTTTTATTACTAGAGCGCTGTTTATTCTTGTTTGTATATATTGCATTTTGGCAAACTCCAGGCAGGCTGACATGTGCTTTTAACTAAGGAGTGACTTCCGTCTGGCCACTCTACCATACAGGCCTGATTGGTGGATTGCTGCAGAGATGGTTGTCCTTCTGGAAGGTTCTCCTCTCTCCACAGAGGAATGCTGTAGCTCTGAGAGAGTGACCATCGGGTTCTTGGTCACCTCCCTGATTAGGGCCCTTCTCCCCCGATCGCTCAGTTTAGACAGCCGGCCAACTCTAGGAAGAGTCCTGGTGGTTCCAAACTTCTTCCGTTTACGGATGATGGAGGCCACTGTGTTCATTGGGACCTTCAAAGTAGCAGATATTTTTCTGTACCCTTCCCCAAATTTGTGCCTTGAGACAATCCTGTCTCGGAGGTCTACAGACAATTCCTTGGACTTCATTCTTGGTTTGTGCTCTGACATGCACTATCAAGTGTGGGACTTTATATAGACAGGTGTATGCCTTTCAAAATCATGTCCAAACAACTGAATTTACCACAGGTAGACTCCAATTAAGCTGTAGGGACATCTCAAGTATGCTCAGTGGAAAATGATGCACCTGACCTCAATTTTGAGCTTCATGGCAAAGGCTGTGAATACTTATTTACATGTGATTTCTTAGGTTTTTTTTAAAATTAAATTTGCAAAAATCTCAAAAAAACTTTTTACATGTTGTCATTAATGGGGTATTGTGTGTAGAATTTTGAGGACAAATATGAATTTATTCAATTTTGGAATAAGGCTATAACATATCAAAATGTGGAAAAAGTGAAGCGAAGTGAATACATTCCCGATGCACTGTATATTGCTTAAGCACAAATATGATCAAACAGTCTGCAAGCTAGCAGGTATAGGTAGTTTGTGTTGAAACACATCGGGTAAAATGTAATAGGGTGAGAGTTTAGAAAATGTTAGATTTTAGCAGTAAACTATCACATTGGTCGAGTTTTATCTTCAAAATGGGAAAACATCTGGATGAGAGTTTAAATCGTGAGAGTTCTTTGAGTCTAAAAACATGCGAGTTTGCATGTACTTGGACTTTATTACATTGGCCAAGTTTAAAAAGTGTGAGAGTTTTACTGCTAAACTTTCACATATTCTAAACTCTCACCCTATTATATGTGGCCCATCATCTCTAGTCTATTCTTCCACAAAGGCATAGAAAATGGAGCCTTGCTTGGTGTAGAGTTGGCTTAACAAGCCACGGATACGATATGTTGGCCTTTTGGCTCCAGTGTGTACCCGGCTTCAGATGTGACTCACTCTGCATGTATACAGAACTGTGTGTCTTTTTTTACATATTTTCTTGGACAGAAATGCAGATTTTACCCCATAAAGAGACACATATGTCCAACTTTCCTTCAGGCCGTGTATGGTTACATCTTGTTTTTATACTCGCAGTTCCCAACATCTGAACACAATATCTTGCTTAGAAACTAACATGTCATTCTGTGTATGCTTAACTTTAGAGAATAATGATAAATGAACTTTTCTTTTTGTAGAAAGCAGAAAAAATAAAAACAGTAAAGTAGATACTGTATATTACATTTATAAACTATGTGATTGCCATTAGACTGGGTGTTATACAGCAATGTAAAGGTAATTACTCCCATATAGAGGGATAATTGGTCCTTTGATCAGCAACATAACTCTCATCGTCTTCTGTCAGTTGTATGATTGGTTATTTATCCCTATTTTATTGTGTTTTTTTCTGTCTGCAGTTTATATATCTCACACAATTAATAAATGATAAAATGTGGTGTCTTTGCTCCGAATCAGGTGAACTTTCTTAGAGAAGGCTGCGGGGAAGACAAAATTTGTCACAGTAACCTGCAGTTGAACTACACTTTCTGCTCTCGCGTAGGCAAAACTGAGACGTTTATACCCCTGCCTGTGTAAGTACCGCATGTTCAATGGCCGAATTCAGCATCAAATCACAACGTAGCATAAATGCTATAATGGCTACAAAAAAGTCATCAAATATTTTCCCATCTGTTGTGTTCCGAGTGTATGGATCATCACAACCGTCCCCTAACACCATTGTTTTAAATCTGTTGCAAATTGTCTTATTTGTGGGTTAAAAAAACCAAAACATTGGGATTGATTTAGAGATGGACACTAATGCGATCGCTGCCATCTCCTATGTGTACGACATCGCTTAACTGCGTAAGTATCGGTAACATCAATCTCCCCTCTTTCTACCTTCTCTCTCTCTCTCACTCTCTTTCTGTCACGTATTCTCCTTTCCATAAAACACAACTCTTTCCGTATAAATATTCTAACAGGAAATGCAGTATTAAAATGTAAAAATCAAAACAATAGAGACAGTAACAAAATCATATAAATGCCTGAGAAAGTAGTTTATGTAGGATTAGCGGTTGTTAAACACAAAATTAAAACCATATGGTTTCCGTTTCCCATGTTACATTACAGTGGATAAGCATTTTCAGCCCTAATATCATAATATAGCCGACTGTCACAATGTCCTATTCATGTCATTACAATCTCTGCATTGTCCCTTGTAGGACAGGTAACAATCAGACACTCAGGCTTGTGTGAGCTCATCCATAAGTAGTTCTTTGTCTACAGAATGATCACCTTGGCTCTCTGCATTGTATAAGCAACATGTATGTGGTCCTCTCTGAATGATCAAGTGCCAACAAGTAGAGAAACATGCGCCTCATAGTGTACTACATTAAAGTTGTATATATAGCTATTGCTAAATACAGAATATACTGTAGCTTAATTGCATACCAGAAATATGCAAAGTGATGCTGATCTGTGAGTCAAGTGCCCACCTCTGTAGTGGTCCCCTTACTATATACCATTACTATATACCATTAGTGTAACAATATCGCTGTTCCCTTTTTTTTCTTTTACTTTTATATATCCATCACTATTACTACTAAATACTATTTCTAAGTCAATGGTCTGACAAAGAGCGGACCACAAAGACAACTATAGATCCGCACGAGACAGGACATGGACACCGAATGTTGAAGTACTTGAATAAATCAAACACCCCCACACCGCCCTTGTTCACCAATTTTATACTCACAATATGAAGGGTTCACGTCCTCATCTGTCCATATAGCATCCTGAATATTGGCATAACAAACAAAACAAAAGGTAGCTACTCCTCCTCCCGGTGCCCCGTCGCTAATGAGAGGTCACTTTGGGACTCTATCCATAGGAATAAATAGAGACGTGCTGATTTGTTAGAGCTTGGGAATAGCCGCTAACTGGGGTCCCTACTTGCCTAGGGACTTCAGCCCTGGGCTTCCCAGTTTGGGACTGATTGTCATTATGGCAGCGGGACTCCTCGCTGTCTGTCCCCCTACTATAGCGTCAGCCCCCTGGTTGGTTCAACCTGGTGCTGTCTTGTGGAAAATACAGGGCCCCATGCTGTTTTCCTCCCTATTTTCCAATAGAAGCCTAGGCTCAGAGGCCTAGGGCTGGTTATGGATTTGTATGGGGGAACATCAAACATTTTGTTTTTAAATTTTTACCATTTAAAATTAATTTAATAAAACTAAGCCTGTACAGATCATAGTGATCTGTGCAGAGCTTTACACCAAGTCGCCTGCTTAGACAGGTCTATTATTTGGGCAGGTTGGCTGTTGTTTTTGTGTCGATTTCGGTTTGCTTAGTAAATCTTTGGTTTGTATAATTGTCTATGTAAAATAATTGAAAGTTGGTTGATGTTCTAAAGTCAGTCATATTAACATCGGTTAAATGGGAGTGTTGAAAAACCAACTGAAAAACTACCAAAAAACTAAACTAGACCATTAGTAAATTCACAATATTTTTTACGAAAAAAACTGTGAGAAGTTTGCAGTGAGGATCCGCTGGGACATAGCTTTATAGCAAGTTATGTCCCGGCGTGCGGATTTTGATACATCCGTGTGATAACCTTGATTATCTCAATGCTGTAATAATTGTCATCATTATTACTGGGTAACCACAAATAAATTGTGGATTTTTATAAATAGGGCCCTATATCAAGGAAGAAGGGGGTAGAAGTTTACATATTTATGGCAGAAGGGTGATTATCTCAAGGACAGCAGAATATATCCTGCTGCCCAACACTGCTTTAAATAATAAAATACTAACTGAATATGTCGTAAATTCATTGTAATGTGGCAAATCTATTTTATTAATTGTTTATGTAAAGTGCGCCCTCTTGTGGTTAACAACAAAACTAATTGTTTCAAAACTATGCCTAACTGGAATTCTAGGGAGGACAAGGTTCCTGTGTTTTCACTGACTGACCAGAAGGACATTGTGCTGAAGATCACAGTTAGTAATTTTCCATCGGATCCTCTCAATCCACATCTTAACGGAGATGATGCTCATGGGGCTCAACTCATTGCATCCTTCCCTGACACAATGTCCTACTCTGCTGTCCGTCCAGCAGTCTTACATATGGTATGAATAATATTTAAAGTACATTTATTGTCTTGTCTCTTATATTTGGAAATATTTTCAAATAAATAATGCATGTGATTTTTTTTTGTAGAATTAGAGGACAGACCCTGGTTTAGTATCTTTTACCTGGCAGAAGCTCTTTGTATATTGTTGTAGTGTATGTCAGTAATTAGAATAAATGTTTCATTAGTTTGTAGTGTATTGATTTTTGGTGTTGAGACAACACTTGCTTCTTAGTTAATGGACTCTCTGTATTCATCACCCTCAGGACAAGTCAGTGGTCTGTCATTCCAATGATAACGCATCCCAGGCTGTATGTGAACTCGGCAACCCAATGAAGAGAAATGCTGAGGTATCTATGTACTGCTTCTATTTTACTCTTTCTTTCTGTATTTTATTGGAAAATGAGTTAATTAACAATGTGGGCATAATGTATGTGTGTGTTTTAATAGATTGCTTTATGTAAGATCTAATAAAAAAGAATTGCAGTGTCAATGCCAGTGTCTTTAGATGTTTGGGTATACATACCCGAGTCTCATCTTTCATATCTCAGTTTATATAATGTCCCAGGTAGACAGTCTGTCTCTTTGCCTGCCTTTGTCTTATAACCTGTATTTGTGTTTCAGATAACATTCTATATGGTTATTAGCACCCAGGGGATCACTATAGAGACTACAGAATTGGAGGTCAAACTTGATCTGGCTACGTAAGTGTTTCTCTATTGCATGCATAGAGTGTACATATATGTGTGATGTACGCCTTTCTCTACTGCATCCATATAGTGTACTTATATGTGTGACATAAGCGTTTCTCTACTGCATCCATATAGTGTACTTATATGTGTGACATAAGCGTTTCTCTACTGCATCCATATAGTGTACTTATATGTGTGACATAAGCGTTTCTTTACTGCATCCATATAGTGTACCTATAAGTGTGACATAAGCGTTTCTTTACTGCATCCGTATAGTGTACTCATATGTGTGACATAAGCGTTTCTTTACTGCATCCATATAGTGTACTGATATGTGTGACATAAGCGTTTCTCTACTGCATCCATGTAGTGTACTTATATGTGTGACATAAGCGTTTCTCTACTGCATCCATATAGTCTACATATATGTGTGACATAAGCGTTTCTCTACTGCATCCATATAGTGTACTTATATGTGTGACATAAGCGTTTCTTTACTGCATCCATATAGTCTACATATATGTGTGACATAAGCGTTTCTCTACTGCATCCATATAGTGTACTTATATGTGTGACTTAAGCGTTTCTTTACTGCATCCGTATAGTGTACTTATATGTGTGACATAAGTGTTTCTCTACTGCATCCATATAGTCTACATAATTGTGTGACATAAGCGTTTCTCTACTGCATCCATGTAGTGTACTTATATGTGTGACATAAGCGTTTCTCTACTGCATCCATGTAGTGTACTTATATGTGTGACTTAAGCGTTTCTCTACTGCATCCATATAGTCTACATATATGTGTGACATAAGCGTTTCTCTACTGCATCCATATAGTGTACTTATATGTGTGACATAAGCATTTCTCTACTGCATCCATGTAGTGTACTTATATGTGTGACATAAACGTTTCTCTACTGCATCCATATAGTGTACTTATATGTGTGACATAAGCGTTTCTTTACTGCATCCGTATAGTGTACTTATATGTGTGACATAAGCGTTTCTCTACTGCATACATATAGTCTACATATATGTGTGACATAAGCGTTTCTCTACTGCATCCATACAGTGTACATATGTGTGACATAAGCGTTTCTCTACTGCATCCATATAGTGTACTTATATGTGTGGCATAAGCGTTTCTTTACTGCATCCGTATAGTGTACTTATATGTGTGACATAAGCGTTTCTCTACTGCATCCATGTAGTGTACTTATATGTGTGACATAAGCGTTTCTCTACTGCATCCATGTAGTGTACTTATATGTGTGACATAAGCGTTACTCTGCTGCATCCATATAGTGTACTTATATGTGTGGCATAAGCGTTTCTTTACTGCATCCGTATAGTCTACATATATGTGTGACATAAGCGTTTCTCTACTGCATCCATGTAGTGTACTTATATGTGTGACATAAGCGTTTCTCTACTGCATCCATATAGTGTACTTATATGTGTGACATAAGCGTTTCTTTACAGCATCCGTATTGTGTACTTATATGTGTGACATAAGCGTTACTCTGCTGCATCCATATAGTGTTCTTATATGTGTGACATAAGCGTTTCTCTACTGCATCCATATAGTGTACTTATATGTGTGACATAAGCGTTACTCTGCTGCATCCATATAGTCTACATATATGTGTGACATAAGCGTTTCTCTACTGCATCCATGTAGTGTACTTATATGTGTGACATAAGCGTTTCTCTACTGCATCCATATAGTGTACTTATATGTGTGACATAAGCGTTTCTTTACAGCATCCGTATAGTGTACTTATATGTGTGACATAAGCATTTCTCTACTGCAGCCATACAGTGTACTTATATGTGTGACATAAGCGTTTCTCTACTGCATCCATACAGTGTACTTATATGTGTGACATAAGCGTTTCTCTACTGCATCCATATAGTCTACATATATGTGTGACATAAGCGTTTCTCTACTGCATCCATATAGTGTACTTATATGTGTGACATAAGCGTTTCTCTACTGCATCCATATAGTCTACATAATTGTGTGACATAAGCGTTTCTCTACTGCATCCATGTAGTGTACTTATATGTGTGACATAAGGGTTTCTCTACTGCATCCATATAGTGTACTTATATGTGTGACATAAGCGTTTCTTTACAGCATCCGTATAGTGTACTTATATGTGTGACATAAGCGTTACTCTGCTGCATCCATATAGTGTACTTATATGTGTGACATAAGCGTTTTTCTACTGCATCCATATAGTCTACATATACAGTCAGGTTCATAAATATTGGGACATTGACAGAATTTTCATATTTTTGCCTCTATTCACCACCACAATGGCTTTGAAATTAAACAAACAAGATGTGCTTTAACTGCAGACTTTCAGATTTCATTTGAGGGTAATTACATCCAAATCAGGTGAACGGTGTAGGAATTACAACGGTTTCTATATGTGCCTCCCACTTTTTAAGGGGCCAAAAGTTATGGGACTATCAACTCAAAAGCTATTTCATGGACAGGTGTGGGCTATTCCCTCATTATTTCATTATCAATTAACCACTTAACTGACAAATTCTTTTTCCAAAAACCGCTCCAAAATTGTCGGTTTCTTTTATGATTGAATTAGGTCAAGAACATAATTTTAAACTTATCCATCACTATTTTATTTGAAAATTATAATTTTTTTAAAATCCATTAAACCATAAAAATAGCACTTTTTATGTTATACTGTAGTGATGGCCATTGACAGCTGTACCATTGATGGTTCAGCCATCGTTAGAAGCCATCAATTGTTTAGCGATTGGGCAAGATCTGTGTAGACCACAATTGTCGATGTTTCCTAAACATCGATTGATGGCTACCATCGATGGTGCAACATTGATGGCCGCCAGCAATGGCAAACCAATTGTTTTCAGTCAGACCATCGATGTTTGCAAACCATCGATGGTTGGTTGACATCCCTAAACAGAGGCTCTGCGATATCTATCGAACATATATGCATATATATATATATATAGTGTACACATAGGTTGAAATGTGAGCGACAAAAGTGCTTAGTACACTCTATTAACTATTTAAATAATTCAGTAAATCTGTGAAAAACGCTTAGTAATTCATATGTAGTGTTTTAAAACAAAGTGCAGAAATAAACACATAATGTGCCAAGTGAATAATTTAACCTCAATAAATAATATATGCAAGTGAATAAATACGTGTTTAAAATAATAGGAATATATCTAAATATTAAAAAAATTATTTAATTCATAAATATGACACCTACAATAATGAAAAGTACATAAAAACATAGCAATAAATGATATACATAGGATAAAAAGGAGGAATAAACTGAAAAAAGCTTATCTTTTAGATAAAAAAGAAATTGAAGAGTTCATGGATGTATGATCAGCCTCCCAACGCGTTTTGTCAATCTATGACTTCATCAAGGGGATACCTAGCTGTTAATGCCCTCCGGCTTATAAACCCCACTAATAGGGACAATTGACACTCATTATGACATCACTTCCTGTCAGTAATTTTTTTTTTTTTTTTAAATCCTCCTTATTACTGATATATTACAGTGAATCTATATATTCTGTAGTCACGTTATGTCCATCAGTCCTAAAAGCATGTAATTTAGTAGTTTTATAAAATATAAATTGAATAACAAACTGCGGGCTGTCATCACTTCCGCCCAAAAGTCCGGCCAGTTTTGTCTTGGAAGTCCGGCCACTTCCACCCTGATGCTCAGTCTCGTGATCCCGTCATCACCAAACACGCGACTCATTGCGTCGTGCTTACAGTGCTGTATAGATACGCACTTCCGCCCTGGGTTTCGATCTGGTAGCCGCGTCATCAAAGTGCGACTCGTCCAGTCGCGCTAATAGTGCTTGTCGAGGTGCATGCTTCCGCTCCCAGGATACGGTACTTCCGCTTATCCTTTTGCTCCTGCGCATGCGTAGTGTCCTGGCGGCGGCCAGCTTTATGGATCCTATTCACCTCAGGATATCTTGTAACCGCGGCCATCTTTCTGGATACTTCTTAACCAGCCGCCATATTTAAAACTCCAGCACTCCTATATTAACCTGTGCAACTCTGGGCAAAACCTTAGGGAATGAATATTCAATTAATTCCAGCTATAAAAAGAAGAAAAAGGGGGAAGGATTAGAATATTTATTAAATAATCATCCTAATAAGGGAAAGACCTATATTGTCTTTCACCTATATAAACCCATAGAAACATAGATTTACATAGCTGATCAAAAACTTTATATAACTAGTCACAACTACTCAGAAAAGCATGTATGTATGCCTATATATAAACATATATCAGGATAATCCACAATTATATAGCTAATTGTTCCAAAAGATTATTTTCAACATATTATACTAAAGGAAAAGGAAAAAAAAAAAAAAAAAAGGGGGGGGGATGTTCTTAATAAACCACATGGTTTCAGAGAAGGGGATAGCAAATAAAGCAAATATCCAAAATCCACAAAACCTAATAGTGTATTTTATAATAAATACATATGTATAAAAATATCTATTAAAAATTATTTAAGAAAAATTTTTGGCACATATATGTATATAAATTTCTTGAGAACTGTATTAAAAGAATCAGGAAAAGCTTTAAAAAATCAATAAAATATTGATAAAATATTAATTTCTTCACTCAAAAAATTATAATCCAGGCTTTAAAGTAGAATGGCTGTTCTTATTGAAAAGTCTCGATTCCAACATTATTTGCTTTGATCTTAGGAGATGCTTATTATTGAGAAGTCTCTGTTCCAACATAATTTGCCTTGATCTTGGGAAATGCTTCTTATTTCATATCTTTCTTCCGATTTTTTACTCCGATTTTACCATGGGATTCCAGGGATTATGCTTAACTGTGCACTTTGCTTACAACTACAGTACCCGGTATTCCCTGGAGGTCCCCCATCCAAGTACTGACCGGGCCCATTTCAACTTAACTTCCAAGAGCAGACGAGATTGGGTGTTTAAAAAATGGTTTGACTGTAGGAAATAGCTTCTACAGTAGCATATCCCATATCACATGGACATTAAGTCGGAGTCATCAATCTTCTTATATAAAAGGTGCGATTTCATAATTATCATTGAATCCGAGTGGTGCCAGTGTTCTTAACTCAAAAATCCAATACATCTCCCTTTTAGATAACTTTTTTGCTAGATCTCCTCCTCTCTCTCCCAAGAGCACCTGTTCAATGGGTTTAAAAGTAAGGTCCTCTGGATTAGAGTTGTGATGAAGAAGAAAATGTTTCGACACAGCATGACCCTCCAGTTTATTCCGGATATTCCTTATATGTTCTTGAATGCGTAGTTTAAGGGTTCTTTTCGTCTTCCCAATGTATTTTGTGCCACAAGTGCACTCCAAAAGATAAATGATAGAGGTAGAGTTACAATTCATATGTTGTTTTATTATATATTTTTTAGCGTTATCTGAATTCATAAAAGATCTCCTTTGTGGATGAAGATATCTGCATATATTGCACCTCCCACATTTATAACTACCTGTACACTTTGGTAGCATATTATTATTTAGTGTGATATCCTGTATCATACTTGGGGCTAAAAAATCCTTGATACTCCTGGCCTTCCTAAATACCACCGGGGGTTTTGGAGGGAGAAAATCTTTAAGGATGGGGTCCATTAATAAAATATGCCAGTGTTTATTTAAAGTACTCCTGATTGTCTTCTCCTGATCATTAAACGTAGTAACAAAAGGAATGAATTTGTTATCTTGTATATTTCTTTCTTTGTAAGTCAATAATTCTGATCTTTCCTTTTGATTAGTCTTCCTTGCAGCTTCCATCAAAAGTTCTTTTGGATAGTCCTTCTCAATGAACCTGTCTGCATATAGCCTTGTTTGTTCTTCCGCTGTAACTGAATCACTGCAATTTCGCTTGATCCTAGAAAACTGAGAATGGGGTATATTATCTTTCCATTTCTTCAGATGTCCGCTATTATAATGGAGATAACTGTTTGTGTCAACCTTCTTTATAAAATTCTTAGTCACAACTCTGTTTTCTTCATGCATAAGAATTAGGTCAAGAAATTCAATAGAGTGTTCGCTGATGTTAAATGTGAACTTCAAATTCATGTTATTCTTCATAATATGTGTGAAGAACATCTCAAAAGACTCCCTTGTTCCATTCCACACAATTAAAATGTCATCAATGTATCTTTTAAATAAAATGATCTGTTCTTTAAAAGGGTTGTTATTATAAATATGTTCTCTTTCCCAGCAGCCCATAAATAAATTGGCGAAGCTGGGGGCAAAAGTCGTCCCCATCGCCGTGCCACATATCTGCCGGTAAAACTGCTCTAAAAATTTCAAATAGTTATGGTTTAAAATGAACTTCATAAGATCACAAATAAAATTCCTATGTTCATTATTGATTGTTGCATCAGCTTCCAGAAACTCTTTACTTGCATTTATCCCCTTCTCATGCTCGATACATGTATATAAGGCCTGGACATCTATAGTTGCCCATAAATAAGAACTCTTCCACCTCAGGGGTTCTATGATTTGAAGGACGCTTGTAGTGTCCTTTAAGTATGACTCCAGTTGCTTTACATACTTTGATAGAAAAATGTCCACGTATTCCGATAGATGTGACGTAAGGGAATCTATACCCGCTATAATGGGTCTTCCCGGAGGTTCTATTAGCGATTTGTGGATTTTCGGAAGAAAATAAAAAATGGGGGTAGTGGGACTAGTCTGGAAAAGATATTGGAATTCATCTTTTGTTAATATTCCATTATGTAGTCCATGAACCAGGAGTTTCCTCAATTCATCTATATAGTCATCCAAGGGGTCTTTATTCAATTTGATATATGACACTTCATCATCTAAAAGCCTATTAGCTTCTTTGATGTAGTAAGTCCTGTCCATGATCACTAGTCCCCCCCCTTTGTCTGCTTGTTTAAGCACGACGCAATGAGTCGCGTGTTTGGTGATGACGGGATCACGAGACTGAGCATCAGGGTGGAAGTGGCCGGACTTCCAAGACAAAACTGGCCGGACTTTTGGGCGGAAGTGATGACAGCCCGCAGTTTGTTATTCAATTTATATTTTATAAAACTACTAAATTACATGCTTTTAGGACTGATGGACATAACGTGACTACAGAATATATAGATTCACTGTAATATATCAGTAATAAGGAGGATTTAAAAAAAAAAAAAAATTACTGACAGGAAGTGATGTCATAATGAGTGTCAATTGTCCCTATTAGTGGGGTTTATAAGCCAGAGGGCATTAACAGCTAGGTATCCCCTTGATGAAGTCATAGATTGACAAAACGCGTTGGGAGGCTGATCATACATCCATGAACTCTTCAATTTCTTTTTTATCTAAAAGATAAGCTTTTTTCAGTTTATTCCTCCTTTTTATCCTATGTATATCATTTATTGCTATGTTTTTATGTACTTTTCATTATTGTAGGTGTCATATTTATGAATTAAATAATTTTTTTAATATTTAGATATATTCCTATTATTTTAAACACGTATTTATTCACTTGCATATATTATTTATTGAGGTTAAATTATTCACTTGGCACTTTATGTGTTTATTTCTGCACTTTGTTTTAAAACACTACATATGAATTACTAAGCGTTTTTCACAGATTTACTGAATTATTTAAATAGTTAATAGAGTGTACTAAGCACTTTTGTCGCTCACATTTCAACCTATGTGTACACTATCTTTATTTTAATTTATGGTGGCTAGCCACCACCAGACTTTTGTTGTTAAGAGCTGACACCTTTAATAGAGGAGTGCAATACACTGAGAGTCATTATAAACCCAGAAGGGTTATAAGGTGGTAATTTTTTCTGCTGTTGGCGCTGGGTACATCTACAATATAAAAAAAAAATATATATATATATATATATAGAACATATATGTATATATATATATAGAACATATATGTATATATATATATATATATCTATAGAACATATATATATATATATATATATGCATATATATATATATATATATATACATATGCGGATATGCATATATATATATATATATATATATATGCATTGCATATATATATGCATATTATATATTTTATTATGGCCAGGCCCCTTATATATGTGGGCATTATGGGGGAGGAAGAGCAGCTGAGGCTGGAGGGAGTGGCCCAGATACTTAGAACAGCGGTGGCTACCAGAGCCGCCGCTGCTCTCTATACACGGCCAGTGATCACTGTGTGATCACTGCTGGAGCCGCAGCGGGAGGGTCTCCAGCTGGCGGCCCCGACCCATAGCACAGCGGCGGCTACCAGAGCCGCCGCTGCTGCTTCTGCTCAGCCAGTGATCACTATGTGATCACTGCTGTGCCGGAGCCACAGCGGGAGGGTGTCCCGCTGGCGGCCCGGCTACTCAGTAGCAGCGGCGGCGGCTTCCAGAGCCGCGCTGCTGCTGCTTGTACACAGTGATCAGTGTGATCACTGTGTGTTCCAGGAGCCGCAGCGGAAGGGTGTTCCGCTGGCGGCTCCGATACATAGCAGCAGCGGCGGCTACCAGAGCCGCCGCTGCTGCTTCTGCTCAGCCAGTGATCACTATGTGATCACTGCTGTGCCGGAGCCACAGTGGGAGGGTGTCCCGCTGGCGGCCCGGCTACTCAGTAGCAGCAGCCGCCGCTGCTGCTTCTCACTGAAGGGGATGGGGCCGGCTGGGCTGCCCGATCACTGCTGGCCACAGTGATCGGGATATACTGGAGCCTGCAGCCGCGCCGGGAGGGGGGTGCCACCAGATGCCCGACCACTGTGGCCAGCAGTGATCGGGACACAAAGGAGAGGGAGCCGTGGGTGTAGAGGGACCAGAAGGTCCCTCTGATATAGACGGCAGTGGGAAGATTAACTTCCCATAACCGCCTAGTGGCCATTCCTGACTGGTCATATCAGATACGACCATGTCAAGGAAAGCCCAGCCTGGTGTGGTCGTATCTGATACGACCATGCCAGGCAAGTGGTTAAGCAGGTAAAAGGTCTGGACTTGATTCTAGGTGTGACATTTGCATTTGGAATCAGTTGCTGTCGACTCTCAATATGAGACCCAAAGAGCTGTCACTATCAGTGAAGCAAGCCATCATTAGGCTGAAAAATCAAAACAAACCCATCAGAGAGATAGCAAAAACATTAGGTGTGGCCAAATCAACTGTTTGGAACATTCTTAAAAAGAAAGAATGCACCGGAGAGCTCAGCAACGCCAAAAGACCTGGAAGACCACGGCAAACAACTGTGGTGGACGACAGAAGAATTATTTCCCTGGTGAAGAAAAACCCCTTCACAACAGTTGGCCAAATCAAGAACACTCTCCAGGAGGTAGGTGTATATGTGTCAAAGTCAACAATCAAGAGAAGACTTCACAAGAGTGAATATAGAGGGTTCACCACAAGATGTAAACCATTGGTGAGCCACAAAAACAGAAAGACCACATTAGAGTTTGCCAAACAACATCTAAAAAAGCCATTACTGTTCTGGAACAACATCCTATGGACAGATGAGACACTTGTACCAGAGTGATGGGAAGAGAAGAGTATGGAGAAGGAAAGGAACTGCTCATGATCCAAAACATACCACCTCATCAGTGAAGCATGGTGGTGGTAGTGTCATGGCATGGGCATGTATGGCTGCCAATGGAACTGGTTCCCTTGTATTTATTGATGATGTGACTGCTGACAAAAGCAGCAGAATGAATTCTGAAGTGTTTCGGGCAATATTATATGCTCATATTCAGTCAAATGGTTCAGAACTCATTGGACGGCGCTTCACAGTGCAGATGGACAATGACCCGAAGCATACTGCAAAAGCAACCAAAGAGTTTTTTAAGGCTAAAAAGTGGAATGTTATGCAATGGCCAAGTCAATTCCCTGACCTGAATCCGACTGAGCATGCATTTCACTTGATGAAGACAAAACTGAAGGGAAAATGCCCCAAGAACAAGCAGGAACTGAAGACATTTGCAGTAGAGGCTTGGCAGAGCATCACCAGGGATGAAACCCAGCGTCTGGTGATGTCTATGCGTTCCAGGCTTCAGGCTGTAATTGCCTGCAAAGGATTTGCAACAAAGTATTAAAAAGTGAAAGTTAGATTTAGGATTGTTTAGTTTGTCCCATTACTTTTGGCCCCTTAAAAAGTGGGAGGCACATATAGAAACCGTTGTAATTCCTACACCGTTCACCTGATTTGGATGTAATTACCCTCAAATTAAATCTGAAAGTCTGCGGTTAAAGCACATCTTGTTTGTTTCATTTCAAAGCCATTGTGGTGGTGAATAGAGGCCAAAATATGAAAATTCTGTCAATGTACCAATATTTATGGACCTGACTGTATGTGTGACATAAGCGTTTCTCTACTGCATCCATGTAGTGTACTTATATGTGTGACATAAGCGTTACTCTGCTGCATCCATATAGTCTACATATATGTGTGTCGTAAGCGTTTCTCTACTGCAGAGATGGGGAACCTCAGGCCCTCGGAATCATTTGGTCTGGCCCTCTGAGCTTTTTTCTGCTAGCCTCATCTGGCTAGCAGGGTGCCTAGAATTGCACACTGCAGCCAGAATCTAAGCAGTAGTGCCGCCTGGACTGTCTTAGGACTCTTCAGACGGTCACACCGCTGCCCTTACAACTCCCCATAGCATCTTCTGGATGCTCCGGGCATTGCTGTAATCACGAGCTATTGTGACCCCGCCCCGTGTGAGGTCACACGGAGGGGACATGGCCTGCACCAGGCCCGCAAATAATGTTATATATATCAAAATGGCCCTCGGCAGATAAAAGGTTCTCCACCCCTGCTCTACTGCATCCATGTAGTGTACTTATATGTGTGACATAAGCGTTTCTCTACTGCATCCATATAGTGTACTAATATGTGTGACATAAGCGTTTCTCTACTGCATCCATATAGTGTACTTATATGTGTGACATAAGCGTTTCTCTACTGCATCCATATAGTGTACTTATATGTGTGACATAAGCGTTTCTCTACTGCATCCATATAGTGTACCTATATGTGTGACATAAGCGTTTCTCTACTGCATCCATATAGTGTACTTATATGTGTGACATAAGCGTTTCTTTACTGCATCCATATAGTGTACCTATATGTGTGACATAAGCGTTTCTCTACTGCATCCATATAGTGTACTTATATGTGTGACATAAGCGTTTCTCTACTGCATCCATATAGTGTTCTTATATGTGTGATGTAAGCCTTTCTCTACTGCATCCATATAGTGTACTTATATGTGTGACATAAGCGTTTCTCTACTGCATCCATATAGTGTACTTATATGTGTGACATAAGCGTTTCTCTACTGCATCCATATAGTGTACTTATATGTGTGACATAAGCGTTTCTCTACTGCATCCATATAGTGTACTTATATGTGTGACATAAGCGTTTCTCTACTGCATCCGTATAGTGTACTGAAAAAATGCAGATGCAGCAGCAGGTATCTGACACCTCCTTCCTGCATCTGCGATCCCAGGTCGCAGCCTGGGATCATGGTTGCCCCTTTGGTCAGCCTGTCAGCCAGCCGGGTCCTGTCAGCCGATCCTGGGCTTGCCACTCCTGGAAAAACAGCAGCATGAATCTGCGATCAGCAGTGCACGCTGAATCAGGCCCTAAGACTAATATTTTCTAGGATCACTGGGCCTGCACTGCTGATTGCAGATTCACGGCTATTGGAAATATGGGCATGTGCAGAACAAGTTTTGTGAAATCGCACGCAGGCTCCTGACCTCCATAGTATGCCTCTATGCTTGTGGGTTTTAAGAGAATGTGGACATGTGCGTCAAAGAGTAATATACATTTCTGCCTAGGTAGGGGGTACCCCTAAGTGGCCCCAAAAAGATACAATGAAAGAGAAAATGTGTTTCTACCTATATGCGTGGCGCTTTACTCTGCTACAACCAAGAAGTGAGGTTCAAAATATATTCAAAGGACCTCGTTTAGTATAGATATATGAAAACAGATTTATTTCTGTATATCAAAAATTATAGACAGTATAATATAAAACGTAGAACTTGACACATGTTTAAAAAACATATACAAGATATGTCATGCAAATAATGGTATATGAATAAACATTTAGGGATTAATAATCCCCAAAAAGTGGCAGTTTAAACAAAGGTACATATAGGTGGAGAATAAACCTCCACATGAATATCGAGAAAAAATAGGTGGATTATACCAGTCCTGGAGAGATGGAGCCACAGGTGTTAAAGAAGAATACAGAGTGTTCCGGATACACCCTGTATTGGCTCCAAAGTTTTCATCCAAAGTGGTAGGCTCTTCTGACCGAAGGAAAACTTGGTTTCTGTCTGTAGGCACTGATGAATCACTTCCGACGTGTTTCAAGATGTCCCAGTCTCTTCCACAAAGCTTATGTCCACCAGTGGTCAGTGCCTGTCTTTTAAGTCCGTTTTCGATGGTCACTTACGGTTTGCGGCTCCGTGACCGGAAGTGATGTCAGAGCCAAGGTTTTTCAGTGAAAAATGGTTGTGGAGGGATGGTAACACACACTGCTAAATGCATCCTGCTTCAGGGTATATAGAAATCTGGTTTGCTGCTTAGGAGACCCTGAGAATAACTGTGTTTAAAATATATCTTGAGTAAGATGTGACAACACTTCCGCTATCGGACTCACAGACCGGAAGTGATGTAAATATGGTCTGTGGAGACTCTAGTGATCAGGCTCGGTGGGCATTTTGTTGAGGAACGAAGAAAAGAGACAAGTTGGTTTATAATATTTCTCCATGATGTTCTGGGATGGTTATTCATACCCTTATATATAGGGTTATGATCCATATAGAAGGAAAATTTAGAATAGTGATTAAGATGATAAATGTTATGGTGATAAATGTTCTAAGACATCCTAAATAGGATGACAACAAATAGGATAAAAATACTTCAAAACTAACAATAAACAATAAAAAAACATTTAAAACATAAAGATAGAATGAGAGGAAACATAGTCCTCAACAAAATATATAAAAAGGGAAGATTCATAAGAACCATTTTCTTTAAACATCTTGATTTAAACCATTTGGTGCTAAGGTTTGTAGTTTAAAAATGGTCTTAATTTCTGTCCGGGCTAGATATTTTTCTGTATCTCTATTCTGCCAGGTAGCTTTCACATATCGTAGGCCCACAAATCTCTTGATTGAGTTACTTGAACATTTATGATGAATTCTAAAATGTTCAGATAAATGATGGGTAATGAGACCTTTTTTGATATTTCTAAGATGTTCTCCTAGTCTTGTTTTTAGGGCCCAAGATGTTCTACCTACATATGATTTTCCAAATGTGCATTCGATTAAGTATACTACGTTGGTAGTGTTGCACGTGATAAAGTCCTTTATTTTTATTTTGTTAATAGTGATTTCCGTATATTTGGATGATTCAGACTTCTCTTGTTTGCAAGCCTGACAGAGGCCACACCTGTGGAACCCTCTTGTTCTGATTGGGTTGAGCGATTTCATTGATAAAGCACTTCTGACTAGATGATTTTTTAAGTTAGCTGCTTTTTTATATATAAAATTAGTTTTTTTTCCGGTATGATACTATTGAGAATTGGATCACTTCTGAGGATATGCCATTTTTTTCTTATTATCGTTTTCAGTTGTTTGTATCCTGAGTCGAAATTTGTTAAAAAGGACCATTGGAGATTGTTATTATTCTGGCATATAGTTCTCTTCTGGGAACATATAAGAGATGTTCTATCCATTTCCATGGTTGATGTTTCTGCTTTCTCTAAGGTCTGTTTCTACATCAGGGTCCATAGGGTATCCACAGGATATCTTGGGGTATAGGTGATGACGTCAGGCATCGGGCACCATAGAGTTAAGTTTTCAGCCTCCCAGGATGCACTAGGGTCCCCCTCCTATACCCCGCCCCCGAGCCAAGGCATCTCAGTTTCATTTGGTGCCCGGCCGGAGTCAGATGCACCTGTTAGAGGGGGCTAAGAATAGCCACTGAAGTTTCTTCAATGCAGCTGTGGCTGCACATCTGGAAGTACAGCATGGACAGTCAGTGCTGACGTCCATGCTGTCTTCCCTACACCCCCGCCGGTACCAGAACGCCGGTACCGATCCGGGGATGCTGGTGAGTCCCCAGGCAGGGGGCTCCCTGGGGACTGGCTGCAGCGTGGAGCCAGGTACCTAACCTGCGCTTCCACTACCCCCCTGGGACAGTGGACCGCGGTTGAGCGGTAGCGCTGCGGCGTCCCAGTGGTTAATTGCATGCCAAGGGAGCGCGCCTTCCCTATAGGCAAAGCCAGCGCCTCCCCCGCTGCACACAGCCCTCTCTGCACTGTGCTGACTGGCCCTGTGGCAGCGCTCCTCCCCCAGGCCGGCCTCCTCTATGCTCCTCGGTGGCCATCTTTACAAGCGCATGGTGAACGCTGCTGGAAGCTTGGAAGTGGTGGCATCGCGGTCTGGGTCCCCCGACATACCTCTCCTCCGTTTGGTTCAGGTCTGTGTATGCAGCGCTGTGTCCTACCAGGCTCTGTGTCTGCGTAGTTGATTATCAGCGCTGTTAGTGCAGGAATTGATTTTCTTTGCATTGTATGTGACTTCTGCTAGCGCTGCTGCCTGTACTTTCATTTTCTACTATCAGCCTTTTCACTGTCCCTGATCTTTTTCTGCTAAAGCCCATGCGGTGCGGTGATTGCAGGGTGGTCTCACACTATACTACGAGTATCAGTGAGAGGGGTCACATACTAACCATCATATCTGAGAGTGACTTTCCTCTCCAGCTTTTGTGTACTACGTGCAAGGTACCTATAGCGGAGGGGGAAGGTAGCGCGGAGGGGCTATGTCGGCAGTGTTATTTATTACTGTCATGGCCTCGGTACAGGAGCCGTCCTGGGCTTGTTTCGCCAAAGCGCTTACAACCCTCGTGGGCCAGTTAGCTCCGCAGCCTGCGTTCTCACAGATAGGTTTGTCCCAGCAGTCGGTGGTGTCGTCACCCATGCAGGGTTTCCCGAGACAATTGATGGTACCACGCAGTCTCCCTATTTCCCCTCCCCAAGTCTCTCAGGAGCCTGCGTGGGTTAATTCTCTGACAAGTTCTGTACAGCACTTGTCGGACATGTTACAAGGGGAGTCTGTGTTGAGGCCGCATAAGCGGTCGGTGGCGTCTCTGTCCGCTCCTTATGAGGATGACGAAGTGACGTCTGATGATGAGGAGATTCTGGATCTTTCGGACCAGGAACCTCTCCGTACTAAAGAGTCGGACGCTAGGTCCAAGGTTTATATTCTTGGACTTATTCGGGCCGTCTGCACAGCTTTAGTGATTGAGGATGAAAATCCTCCAGTGTAAAAATCTAAATATGCCTTTTTTTAAGGATATTTAGGGTGACGCTACAGTGTTTCCTCTTTCGGGTCAGTTAGTGGACCATTTAGAGGAGGCGTGGAAACATCCGGGCAAACGGTATCAGCCTCAGAGGCACTTGGCGGTGGCTTATCCGTTTGCGGATAATTATTTTTCTAAGTGGGAATCCCCTCCACAGGTGGATTCCCATGTGACACGCCTAGTCCGCAGTGCCACGTTGCCCATGCCCTCCATGTCTTCCTTGAAGGATGCTACGGACCGTAAGGTAGAGATTTGCCTAAAGTCCGTTTATTCCCTTGCGGGGGGGGGGGGCAGCTAGGCCGGCTATGGCCATTTGTTGAGTAGCCAGACCTATGGAGCGCTGGGCTGATAATTTGGAGGCGTCTTTCGATTCCGACTGTTCGGCTGAACAGACCGAGTTGAAAGGCAATCTCCGGGACTCGGCCACATATCTATGAGGCGGCCTTGGATATCAGTACCCTGGCGTCTCGGATTTCTTCGGCGGCTGTCGCTGCTCGTCGCACCTTATGGTTGCGATCTTGGAAGGCGGACGCTGATTCCAAGAAGGGCTTGGAAGCTTTGCCTTTCAATGGTGAAGTCCTCTTTGGTCCGGATCTGGACAAAATCGTAGCCACGCTGGTGGCAGCCAAATCGGCATGTCTTCCGTCTGCTGCGGTTCCTTCCGGTTCAGGTACGTCGTCCTTTCGGCCTTACAGGGCCCAGGGTAGGCCTAAGACGCAGTCTTTTCCCAGACAGGCTGGCCCCCAAAAAATCGGCCAAGCCCCGGAAACCGGCCTGGAGTACCAGACGTCCGGCTCCTAAGCCCGATGACAAGCCTGCGGCCTGACGGTCCGGGCCTCCCTTTGGGGGATCCCAAAGTGGGAGGCCGCCTGCTGCAGTTCGCCCAGTGTTGGTCGGTTACCACGACAGACACTTGGGTTCTCGAGGTGGTTTCTACGGGTACGCCCTCTCCTTTCGGCACAGGCCCCCGTCTCGATTCTTCACCATGGGTCTTCAATCAGACCGGAACAAAGCCGTGGAACTGCGGAAGGTTTTGTACACTATGCTCCAGGCTGGAGTTATAGTGCCTGTTCCATTCTCCCAGAGGGGCCAGGGTTTCTATTCCAATCTGTTTTTGGTGCAGAAACCCAATGGGTCGTATCGTCCGAGCCTCAACCTCAAAGCACTCAACAAGTCTTTGCAGGTGCCGAGGTTTCGGATGGAGACCCTACGGTCCATCATTCTGGCACTGGAACTTGAGGATTACATGGTGTCGTTGGACATACAGGACGCTTACCTGCATGTCCCTATTCTTTTACGCCATCAACAGTTCCTCAGGTTTGCAATCCGCAACGACCACTTTCAGTTCCGGGCGTTACCTTTTGGGCTGGCGACAGCACCACGTGTGTTCACCAAGGTTATGGCGGTCATGGCGGCTTCCCTGCGGCTGCAGGGCATCCGCATTTTACCGTACTTGGACAACCTTCATTTGGTGGCAGGATCTCCAGAGCTCCTTATACGCCACTTGGACCTGACCATTGCGATACTGCAACGGTACGGCTGGTTGATAAACAGGCAGAAGTCCACCCTGATCCCATCTCAGAGGATTCTGCACCTTGGAGCCTTATTGGACTTCGGACAGCAAAGGATGTTTGTGACGGGGGAAAAGATCTCTGCCTTGCAGTTGAGGGTGTGCAGTTGTCTGCAGAATCGCTGTGTGTCTCTGCACTCGGCAATGAGATTACTGGGCTCCATGGTGTCGGTATTCGACATGGTGGAATATGCCCAGTTTCACTCCAGACCTCTGCAGCAGTTGATCCTGTCCAAATGGAATGGACTGCCTCAGAGTCTAAAATCCCAGACGATGTTGCTCACTCCGGAGGTTCGCCTGTCCCTAGCCTGGTAGTTGCAGATGACCCATCTCAACAGGGGTCGTTGGTTCTGGGTGGCGAATTGGGTCCTGTTGACAACGGACGCCAGTCTGCGAGGCTGGGGAACAGTCACGGGTCCACACTTGTTCCAGGGCAGGTGGACTCGGTCGGAAACAGAGCTTCCAATAAACATCTTGGAGCTCCGCGTGGTATTCAATGCTCTCTAGCAGGCACATCGGGTTCTCCAAGGTCACCCAGTGCAGGTCCAGTCGGACAACGCTACCACCGTGGCCTACATAAATTGGCAAGGAGGAACCCGAAGTTGGGCGGCTCTCGTAGAGGTGTCCCGAATCCTGGTTAGGGCGGAGCGCAATCTCCCGGCCATATCAGCAGTCTTCATCCCAGGAGTCCTAAACTGGGAGGCGGACTTTCTCAGTTGCCAGGACGTTCATCCGGGGGAACGGCACAACAACAAGTTGCCGGTGTACTGGTCTCGCACAAGAGACGAAAAGGCGTTTCTGGTGGAAGCTCTGTCCGTCCGGTGGACGTTCCGGTTTGCTTATCTGTTTCCTCCGTTTTCCATTCTTCCACGGGTAATCCGGAAATTCAAACAGGAAGGAGGGACGCTCCTGTTGATAGCTCCCGCGTGGCCCCGGAGGCACTGGTTCTCAGACCTCCAGGGACTGTCCGTGGACATTCCTCTGCGGTTGCCGTTACGTCCGGACCTCCTGTCACAGGGTCCTTGTCTTCACCCGGACCTGACTCGGCTGTCTTTGACGGCGTGGCTGTTGAGACGGCCATGTTAAGTTCCAGGGGGTCTTCCAGCTCTGTAGTGCAAACAATGCTAAGGGCTCGGAAACCATCCTCTGCAAGGATATACCATCGTGTGTGTCATACGTTCTTCCAGTGGTGTCGGCCGAGAGGTTATGCTCCTCGGGAGTTCCGTTTGTCTAGAGTATTAGCTTTCCTACAGGCGGGACTGGACCATGGGCTTCGCCTTGCGTCTCTGAAGGTGCAGGTGTCTGCCCTGTCCGTCTGGTTCCATCGTAGGATTTCTGCAATCCCTGATGTGCGCACCTTTATGCAAGGTGTTCTCAGAATTCAGCCACCATTTGTTCCACCGGTGGCGCCTTGGGATTTAGCTGTGGTGCTGAGGGCTCTCCAGGGACCGCCTTTTGAACCACTGGGCTCAGTGGACCTCAAATGGCTGACAGCTAAAACTATTTTCCTTCTGGCCATTGCTTCGGCCAGACGTGTTTCTGACTTAAGGGCTCTCTCCTGTAGCCCCCTTTTCTGATTTTCCATAGGAACAGGGCGGGGCTGCGCACTCGTCCTGGTTTCCTTCCTAAAGTTGTTTCCAGTTTTCACATCAACGAGGAAATCGTTGTGCCGGCTTTTAACTCACCTGATCTTTCAGTGGGTGAGGCCACTTTGGATGTTGTGCGGACCTTAAGGATTTATGTTGACCGCACTTCTTCATTTAGGAAGTCGGACGCCTTGTTTGTCCTCTATGGCTTCCGTAAAAAGGGTTGGCCTGCTTCAAAGCAGACTTTGGCAGGCTGGATTCGTATGGCCATTTCAGAAGCTTATCTTCATGAAGGTCTTCCGGTTCCTCCCTCTGTGAGGGCTCATTCCACTAGGTCTGTGGGTCCTTCGTGGGCTGCTCGACGTGGTGCCTCTGCAGTGCAGATCTGCAAGGCTGCCACATGGTCCTCGGTCCATACCTTTGTGAGGTATTACGCGTTTGACACCTTTGCCTCTCAGGAAGCTTCCTTCGGGCGGCGGATTCTCCTTTCAGCACAGGAGCATCCCCACTCTTAAAGGATACTGCTTTGGGACATCCCCAAGGTATCCTGTGGATACTCTATGGACCCTGATGTAGAAAATAGGAGATATGGTAAGAACTTACCTTTGTTATCTCTATTTCTACGAAGTCCATAGGGTTCCACAGGACTCCTGCCCTGTCGCACCTGTGCTGCAGATGGGCTTTACTCTGGTCACCGGTTTTTCCGTCTCCCTCTGGTGAGAATGTGATTCTTGTGTGTGTCCAGATCTTTTTTCTCTCTCTTCCTTCTCCTCCTCCGGCCTATGGCTTGGTACGTAACTGAGATGCCTTGGCTCGGGAGCGGTCTATAGGAGGGGGACCCTAGTGCATCCTGGGAGGCTGAAAACTTAACTCTATGGTGCCCGATGCCTGACGTCATCACCTATACCCCAAGGTATCCTGTGGAACCCTATGGACTTCGTAGAAATAGAGATAACAAAGGTAAGTTCTTACCATATCTCCTATTTTCTTATATCCTTTCTTTTCAAAGACTTCTTTCAATTCCTGTATTTTAGATAGACAGACTGTGTCTTCGCTACAGTTCGTCCTCATTCTGATAAATTGGCTCCTGGGAATACCTTGAAGCCAACGGGAGTGATGTTGACTGTCCAACGAGATGTAGTTATATGTAGTTATATGTGTATGTAGTAAAGCGCCACGCATATAGGTAGAAACACATTTTCTTTCTGTATGCCTCTGTCTGAATGACAGGCAGAGGCGTTTGTAAGGCGGTGCACGACGGGGATGGCCTGCGTTCAAGGAATTCCGTCCTCTGCTGAATCAGGCCCTCTGCCCTTAGGTTACCGTGCATGTTTAGTAAGTTTGCCTGCAGTATCCTTGTCACTTTGAAGATGCAGAAGATAATGTCAGCATTAGTCCTTCTATGTTCCTTATTGTTTATGCTGATAATGTTGTGTCTTTGTAGGATAAGCGAGCAGATAAATCTACCTACAGTGTTTGCCAAAGCCAAAGTGATTATTGAGCTGCCACTGTCTGTCTCTGGGTGAGTAACCTGGACTGTACAAGAGTCTCTGCTACTAGTGCTTGAACATATATCAGGTATATTTATATTGGTGGGGAAGTTGCATAATGTCAGTGTGGCTGTTTCCTGGTTCTGTTGCAGGGAGGCAACACCTAACAGACTGTATTATAGCGGGGAGGTAAGGGGAGAGTCAGCAATGAAAAATGAAGGAGATGTGGGCAGCCCTGTGGATATCGAAGTGACCGTACGTATTATTTCCTACTTACAGGTGTAAATTGACTTTCTCAACCCCCATTGTCCGTAGTTACACATATTGCTATCTGACACTTACATCCATTTATATGCAATTGATATAGCTTTAAAAATTTCATTAAAGATGGTCACTTTTTCATTTATCCAACTGTTTTACTTTAAATGACTCTGAAGCGTCTTTATATGAGTTTATCACCCATATATTTCTAATCATCTTTACTATTCTTCAGTATATATGCATTGCCCAATCTTTCTCTAATACTCTAAAAACATTAGGTCCTGTTGCTGACCACTGTTCATCTCCTCCATCTATATGCTGCCGCATGTGGCTTCACAATCCTGTCATATCACTTCACTTGTTCCCCTAACAACCCATGCTTGCCCTTTCAAAGTACTTACATGCCACATTACTTTGGTCAGAATGGGTATGTAAAGCCGGTTGTCGGGATGCCTCCAGTCACAATACCGACATCCCGATGGTTGGTATCCCGACAGGGGTCAGGTAAGTACACTTACCCTCCCCCCTTTTCCCCATAACCCTCCCTTCTTGTAGCCTAACCCTTCCCATTAGTGCCTAAACCTAAGTTTCACCCCTTCGTGCCTAACCCTCCCCCCTTAGTGCCTAGCCCTAACCCCCCCTACCCCCAGTGGTGCCTGACCCTAACCTTCCCCCCTAGGGGTGCTTAACCCTAACCCTCCCCCCCAAAAAAACTAACGCTAATCCCGCTATGCTACCTAAACCTAACAGTCCCCCCCCCCCCCGGGTAATACTACGGGTGACCCGACTTACCTCCATTCGAGCTGTTGTCCTCCTGGATTCCGGAGTCAGGATTAAGATATGCGTTAGTATTTCGATGCCTATCTTAAGATCCTGGGCTTCCAGCGTCGGGATTGAGACTGGCGTCATCGCGGACGCCGATCTCATAACTATATCCCCTTTTGTCAGTACATCTTCATTACTCGCATCAACCTTCCATCTTGTTTGTTATGCTATTATATTTACAGCTTCAATGATACAGTGTTTTTGTGTATAAATATGGAGGATATGTTCTGCAGGTGTCAAATAGAGGGAAGTCTTTGCGTACGCTGGGTTCTGCATACCTGAACCTGATGTGGCCACATGAAATGTCCAATGGAAAATGGCTGCTGTACCCAATGAAGATTCAGCTGAAGGAGAAAGAGCACTCTGGTCATAGTATGGAGTGCAGTCCCTTCAGTGCAATCAACCCTCTCAGACTGGTTGGTGGAGTTTCTCTCTTGGTCCCCCTATGTTGCTACTGCCCGTATGGACACTTATTTACATTGTACTTATGCTGCACCCTTCTCTTCTAGGACACAGTGACAGCAAACACAAAATCCTTGACTCCAGTTCAGAGCGAGCATTCGGCAAGCCGATGGCCCCTGACATATCCAGCAAAGAAGAAAGATGTAGTTTTGGTAATTCACACTACTATACATTGCGGCATAAGTAGAGATGTGCACGGACCACCGTGTTTTGGTAGTGGATCTGGATTCATCTTTGTGTTTTGGTTTTGCAAAACCACCATCAAGTTATTTGGATTTGGATAAAAATTGATTCAAAATCGATAAAAAATCAATAAAAATCGATAAAAACAGCTAAAACGTCCAAATCCAAAACCCGAGTTTGGTTTTTAAGTCAAAGTTCCGACCTGACAACAGATCCAAACCGAGTCACTAAAGTGAATCCGAACCATGACCCGATTCTACTCGGAACCTCTAAATTTGGGTGTGTTTGGATTTCCCGAAATCCGGACCTGCACACCTCTAGGCATAAGAGAAAAGTTTAGGGGAGATTACGGCTATAATTTTATTGTTTGCCTTTTTATTACCATGGTAAATACTTACCAAGCTACTCATTACTCACAGGACCATATTTATTACACTATTGAAGATTGTCATTATGGACATGGTGCTTAGGCTCCATAAAACAACATGAGCAGACTTGATAGAGGGCCTCTGGCTCATGAGAGTGTACATCCAATGTTACATATCAGTGTCTAGGGGTATACAGGGCAATATGTATTTGTGTTACAATTAAGATTTGCAGTTATATAAACAAATTGATCATATAACCTCATATCCAAATAGAGGGCATAGAGGCATAATTAATGTGACTAGATGAAGAAATTTTGCTTGTTCTATGGTCCTATTAGTCACATTGTGGTACTGCCCGAACACTGGCACAGATGCAGGTAATATGATGTCATGCTGCAAGGCTGGGTCTGTATATTCAGCATGAACAGAGACATGGACTAGGGGAGTGTAGTATAATCTATTCTAGACTCACAATGAGCTAATGGGTTATGACAATACAGGTTGAGTCTCCCATATCCAAATATTCCAAAATACGGAATATTTTTAGCATGACTGAGATAGTGAAAACTTTGATTTTTGATGGTTCAATGCACACAAACTTTGTTTAAGGCACAAATTATTAAAACTAAAGTATAAAATGACCTATAGGCTGTGTGTATATGACACATACATGAAATTCATTTATGTACTCACACTTTGTTTGAGGCACAAAATAATTGAAAATATTGTATAAAATTACCTTCAGGCTGTGTGTATAAGGTGTATATAAATCATAAATGCTTCTGTGTTTAGATTTGGGCCCTATACATAAGACATTTCAATATGGTATGCAATTATTCCAAAATACGGAATATTCCGATATCCAAAATACCCCTGGTCCCAAGCATTTTGGATATGGGAGACTCAACCTGTACAATGTAATCAGCAGAACAAGAGTAGATGTTTAGTATTACTGCAGATTGACGCTGTTACTATAAGCATTTTCCAGTGTATGCCTCAATGCCTGATATGGATATTTGTTTCTCTTTTCAGGACTGTGCTGAAGGCACTGCTAATTGTACAATATTCCAATGTCCTCTGTATAGTTTTGACCGACAGGTGGTGCTAAATGTTCATGGACGGCTTTGGAATAGCAGCTTCTTAGAGGTGATTACCCTTATAGCCCATCCACCATCTCTCCTCTATCTCTACTCTATCTCTCCACTATCTCTGGTTTTAAGACTTTTCTTCTACCTTTGTCATGTAATCTATTTTTAGGATTACCCATCTGGTAGCTCCATAGAGGTGATAATCAGAGCCAACATTACTGTGAAGTCCAGCATTAAAAATCTGGTTCTGAGAGATGCTACAACCCAGGTACTCATTGGCACCTTTCTGTTATTATCACTGTTGTATATTAGTAAGGCGGCACAAAACTCTACACTGTTGGACAGTAGATACAAAAAGTCATACTGTACCTATAATCAAATCATACATACAAAATATTGAGTTACTTAAGGTTTGACTTGGGAGAACATTAGACAGAGGCTAGAGAGGGTCCTACAGGCAAGAATATACCTTCTAGATATGGAGGAGGCAGAGCTGAGATAGTAGGAGCTACAGGTATTCTGAGCAGAGATTGTAATCAGAAAGGGACAGGTCGGAGGCTAATCTAAGCTAGCATGAGAGAGAGTATCTCATGACAAGGTCAGAGATATATGTGGGGAAGTGGAGGCCTTTGAAGGTGAGAGTGAGTAGTTTGAAATGGATTCTGGAGGGTATGGGGGAGCCAGTGTAGGGATTGGCAGAGTGGTACAGTGTATGAGGAGCAGCAAGATAGTAGGATCAGTCTCACTGCAGCACTTGGGATGGATGGTAGTGGGGATAGATAGGTTAGGTGAGTGTCACATGGAGGGAAGTTGAAGGAGTATAGATAAGAAATGATTACAGAGGGTTATGGTATAGAGTGAGAAAAGGGAATATTCTGGAAATATTTGTAAGTTGCAGTCAGGGCTAGGGTGGGAGATGGCTACTTGGGGGAAGGAAGGATAAGCAAATTTTTTTCAAGCGGAAGGGGAAGTGGCAAGGAACCGGCTGAAGCGGTGAGCTAGGCGCCAGCAAGCAGTGTGGGTGGTTTGGAATTGAGTGGGGTCACGGGTTAGGGGAAAGAGGTAGAAAAGAGGGGGAAGTCCTTGTCCTCAGTGGGTACAGGAATGGAGGAGAAGGTGAATGTGGGCTCTGGATGTAATAAGTAGAGATTTCTAGACACATACTGTAGGGACTGATTCTGAGTCGCACACAAAAGCGTCTATTGGCAGTCGCCCATCTATGTGAACATCAGCGTTGCGTGCAGCTCTGAATCAGGCCTGTAGTGTAAATTTTGCCTTTGAAGTAGGTGAGAAGGTTGTTGGCTGTGATGCAGGAAAGAGAAACAAATGAAAGGTACCGTACTGTAGCAAAGAGAGTTTGTACCGTTTCCGGTATGTTTTCCCATTAAATGTATTGTTAATTGGCAGCCAAAAAGGTAAAGGTATAGCTAAGTCTCTCCTCTTCTTCTTCAGGACACTAGTATACTACATTATCACTGTCTGTTGTCACCTTCTCTGCAGATTTCTGTAAAGCTGTACTCTGACCTTGATGTAGTGGCACATGGAGGCGTTCCCTGGTGGATTATCCTTATTGCAGTGCTGGCTGGCATACTACTGCTCCTGCTCTTAGTTTGGATCCTGTGGAAGGTAATGCATGGACCCTTGATGTTGCTGCTCTTTGAGAAAGCTTATTACATTTTTTACCTCAGTGATCTACTATATATAATTTTAAGATAACATTGCCTTACAAAGCCCTGTCCTACTGTATACAGTGGCAGAACCCATGTGACTGAGGATGGCTACTCTGAGCTGAAACGTTTTATTAATGCAATCAGCCATGGGATTCGTCAGCTGCAAGACGCATAAGGCGGAAGAGGGTGCTGTGAGCTGACATCTCATTGGACACCCTGCCAACCAGTAGAATCAATGTGTTTCTGCCAGGGATAGCCAAACCCTTTAATATAATGAGGCATAAATCTGAGTCTATTCCTATGCCAAGTATTCTTACCTCAGGATCCGATTCAAAGTTGTACGGTAATGCCGCGGGGGCTGTGTATTTGTACGCAGGTGCTATGTGAAAATATGCAAATGCCGCAGCGCCAGCAGATGTATTGAGAAGCCCACCTGCGTCTTTGCAATGCCAAGCATCTGCATAAAATGTCGCAGTATCTGCGTACAAAGACGCAGCATCGATTAGCGCAGTCCTGAGTGAGTCTATGGTCCCGGAGAATGGCTGTGGGAAATGAGATGCTGGAGCCATACTCCTTGCGTACAGAATCGCAGCAACAGGATGTGACAGCCCCCGAAACGGTTGCAACACGCCTACAGTCTTTGCCGCCACTCCTCGTCATCTCCCCCAAATGCCTCCTTGTTGTCAATCACATTGCAAGGAAATAGTCGCTGCGAGCAACTACAGTGATGGTCCTTGATGCATGCGCAGTGCGACTTAGACACATGCGCGGTTTCTTGATAATCGATCAACTCTGTAAAGATGGAAATAGCATCCAAGTGACCCAGGCCATTAGCTCTTTATTTGCTTATCACTATATTACATTGTTTTCCCCATCACTTTGTATTATAGATGTACAGGATTGCATGCACAGATAGTCCTCCTTGTATTCCCTCTGATGTTACACTGTAGCCATCCATTTACCGCCTTGCTCTATTTCACATGTAACTGCAGCAGCTTTGCTTAAGCACTTTCTACAACTCTTAGTTCACTTTCTTCAACTGTTACTTCTAGTGTGGTTTCTTCAAGAGGGAGTCTGCAGAGTCTAAGTATACCACCAGCTACTATCGGGCACACCTGGGGGTGCAGCCCTCTGAGGCAGCTAGGCAAGCCGAGGAGGAGGAGGACTAGCTGGTAACACCCAGCACTTGTGTGTTATGGAATCTTGCATAGTGCTGCTTACCCCAAAACTAATCAGCCTTGGAGTTTAAAATTAACCTGTTGTCAGGTTGCAGTGTGATTGGCTACATACATTATTTGTAATAAATTGGGACGGTCAGTTTTCATTTGATAAGCATTATTCATATTTTCTAATGCACTGGACAAATATAAAATATGCATATAATGTTTGCTTAATAGAACTTTAATGCATGGTTATGTTGTCAAAATACTGATGTATAGATGGATTCACTTAAATAGCATGCACGGTAATTCCTATAGTAAACCTAAATGTGGGGGACACTATATATAATATAAGCTCCCTGCCTTCCACTTGTGTGGCATATTTATGTCCTGCAAATATCTGGATCCATTAATCCAGCAGGTTCCCTTTGTCGCTTTCTGTTTTATTCCCAGTGTGGCTTTTTTAAGAGAAAGCATTACCAGGACGAGAAGCTGCCACAGTACCATGCCGTGAAGATCCCACGGGAAGAGCGACCTATGGTCCTGGAAGAGAAGACAGGGACAATTAAAAAGAAAGACTGGGTGACAAACTGGACTGAGGATGGGTCCATACACAACTCTTCCTAACCTTCCCTGCGTTCTTTCCTCTTTTACTTAGATCCTTCCTGTGAACTGTCCTTATGGCAAGGCTGGATCCTGTGGTTTTGGGTGGTTTCTTATATTTGATTTTATGCTGTTTTGTATATTGAGAAATTACCATATTTGGAGACAGTACAGCTTCGGCTTAATCTCTGCTGCTTGAATCGTTCAGCTCCATCAGCCACCTCAGTGGCCTCAGCACATTACAGCCTTTGGAGTGAAGATAAAGGACATATAGCTGTTTTTAAAGCTTGTATCTACAAAAATAATGTTGGCTCCCCAGTAAGATTATGTAAAGCACTGTGAGTCCTTTTTAAAGATCACTATTGATGGATCTGTTCCTGCAGTCAATGACACTGATACTGTAGCATCACTGGTTGCCTGCAAGTCTAGAGCCCTGGAGACTTTCAGGATTGTACAGATGGGTCGATGGACATTAAATGAAAAAATAAGACTTTATCTAATACAATAAGAACCTGACTTTATGTTATGTATATATTTGTGAGAGTGTGGACATTGGCTTATTAACTTCATACCCAGCTTCTACAGCATAAATCTGTATTAAATCTCAATATTGAATGGTTTGAGCATCATGGAGCAGTGCCGGTCACAGCGAATGGTTACATGGGTGGGAGAAATTGCCCCAAGATTTACCATCTATTTTACATGAGAGTGAACATTGCTTATACGGGTGGCATATTGACATAGCAGAGTAAATGGGCTGTGTATATGTTTCATGTGACAATCCATGATATACTTTTAACAAGCAGGTACGATAGATCGGATGGTCTAGACAAGAAAACAATGAGTTTATTGTCAGCATTCTTATTACTGCTGGTTTATTACATGTATAACAGAATGCGAGAACGCTTACATTACACCATCCTGTATTATTATTTGCCATTTGTATTGTATTCTCTGGGCTCTACATAGAGAGTAGGGTGAGGGAGCACCCAGTTATTTGGGTGTAGTTATAGATGTGTCTTAGTCACTTTCATTTTATAACATTAATTTGCTGAGTTAGCCAAAGGGTAGTTCAGAGGTTCCCAAACTCTACCATTACAGTCCACGGTTTAAGGATATCCGTGCTTGAGCACAGGTGATTTAATTAGTACTTCAGTCAATTTGATTTAACTATCTGGACTCAAGCATAGATATTCTTGAAACCTGGACTGTAATGGCGGAAAATAAACCAAAGTAAAACGCTCAAAATGACAGTTGATGAGTCCAGTGGTACTCTTATTTATATGTAAATATAAATATTTAATAACCTAAGCATATATTTCACTTAGTAAACATAAAATTAAACAGTAAATTCCAACCTCCGTTCTATAGTCTAATATTGGTAACCTAGAATGATATAGATCATAGGCCCTCATTCAGAGCCGCTCGTTAGCGGCAGTACGCTCGTTCCGAGCGATGTTTGCACATCTGCGCATGCGTACGCTTTTTAGTACGCATGCGCGAACCAGTCAGTGCGGCCGAAAATCCTTTGTACGCTATATAGCGAGTGCCTGCTATTTTGAGTGACAGAATGAGGCGTATGTGGGTGGTAACAGGGGAAGGTGCTTGAAAATGGGGAGTGGAGATCCGAACGCAGGCGTGCTTAAAGGTCAAAACGGGCGTTTTATGGGTGTGTATATTTAAAACAGCAGCGTCATTGACCACGTTACTGGGTTATTTTATAGCCAGAACTGCACGCAAATTTGTGGTAGCAAACACCAACCACAAGAATAGCGAGCAGTTCATACGCTGGTCGATGTACTCGATTAATCTAATAAATAGCGGACATGACGTAGGATGCGTGCGGCCAGGGGGCGTTTTAAACAAATAAACGAGCGTATGTTTTGCTCGTTCGTTCAGACTTAGAGGTGTGAACACACTGCAATGTGCGTACGGATCATTTACATAGCCACCCCTTGATTTTAAACGAACGACCGCAAATAGCGTGCGGCTCTGAATGAGGGCCATAGTCCTCTGCAACAGTACTCACCGATGTGCAAATGTAGCTTAAGAGATGACAAAATATAACAATCGTTAGCAGCAATATGGTATCCACTAATCAGTTCAGGAAATGAAAATGTTCCTCATAAAAAGCTGTTTGGTATAAGTAAAAGCTCCTTATTGTGTGAAATGAAACATCTCTTACCGCTGAATCTTCATATAAAAAGATGATAATGAAGCAATAAGCCGGTTAATAATGTAGAAGCTCTCCTTTTGTGCTGGTTCCATTAGTGGTATTACCTGTCTAAAGGAAGAAATCCTTAGTTCAATCGGCAGGTGTGGTTCCAAATAAAGCACTCTGTATGGGTCAGCGTCCACGGCTTTATGCATTCCTAGCTCCAAGTACCTGTTACAGCGCGGCCCTGCTGGCAGATCACCACCGGCGGCTGGTCTCCGTCACTGTCTCCGTGTTAGACAGCTGTGAGTCGATACTTAGGGAGGGGAAGCAGAGGTAATGTCCGTTTGTGCAATAGGCACTCCACGCTGGTTAGCGGCAAGGAGCAGTATCTCGCAGCTCACTGTTCAGCAACAGGAGCTGATTGTGTAAGGCAATAGGAGATGGGAGTCACGATTGGAAAGCAGCATAGATCCTTCACGCATTTCTCCGGGCCCAGCAACCCCCGCTTTCATCAGAAGGTTAGGTCTATTCCAAACGGCTTTTTATGAGGAACATTTTCATTTCCTGAACTGATTAGTGGATACCATATTGCTGCTAACGATTGTTATATTTTGTTATCTCTTAAGCTACATTTGCACATCGTTTGAGTACTGTTGCATAGGACTATGATCTATGTCTTTCTAGGTTACTAATATCAGACTATAGGACGGAGATTGGAATTTACCGCTTAATTTGATGTTTGCTAAGTGGAATATGTGCTTGGTTATTAAATATATATATATATATATATATATATATATATTTATGAATTAAAGAGTACCATTGGACTTATCAACTGTGTCAGTTTGAGCGCTTTACTTTGTTTTATTTTTGTCTTTCGAGTGTGGGGTACAGAACCCTCTTGTGAGCTGCCACAGATACAGTTGATATTGGGAGCAATTGACAGCGCACCTTTTTGCCTTTTAGATACTGTAATGGCGGAGTTTGGGAACCTCTGGTGTAGTGGACATGGTACAAGCCATTGATCTTAATGATTATATTGTCACTCTACGGACCAACATTGATGATGTCATACACAAGCACATGGCTCTTTGATAGCAACTGAAAAACAAAGGCTTAACACAACTTTTGTTATAGTACTATACATTACCTTGTATCATTTAGCTTATATTACTACGTTATTATTGCAGACAAACTCACCCTTCTTAACACAAAAATTATTTATTTATTTGCGATTCAAAAATAAATTCCCATCCCTTCTGCAAAGTGCGTTATTGCTAAGGCTGCAGAACTCTTACATCTTATTAAAAAGAAGTTCTAGAGGAAATGTCATTGATTGTCATGTATTTTAAGGGAGCCTACGATTATGTAATGTTCACTAGTGGTAGGTACTCTATTTATACTGCAAATAAAAGGGACAAAATACCAAAATAATCAAAGAAAAATAGACAAGTTCAGGGAAGAAATAATTACTCCAAAAAACAAATACACAATGCAAATAACTACGTAAATAATTGGTTGCTATGGTTTCTAGAAATCCTCATTCCATGGTTAGTGGCAAAACACATTTCACAGATTAGCTGTTGGTACTGTACTCTAGTAACAAACATGCTGGATAGAGGGTGACAATAAATAGTTTAATGTCATTTGTATAATCTAATTTGGATGTGAACAACTCTTAAAGAGCAGCCTTTTATTTGTGAGTCAAGTGTGATTTTACCAGATAAGTATTCTAGTTCCCCAGGTGAATAAACACTGTGGAGAGCACAAAAATTATTACAATGAATGTGACACTTTTATTTGCTATAAAACTAGAACATTCATTACATAACACCACACACAGTAAAGAAGAGGAGCAGCATTTTGATAAGTCATAATTCCCACCAAAAATCAGTGTTACTAATGTCGCTGAAGCATACAAGTTATTTTAGTCTAAGACCAGAGGTACAACTGACAGTATGGGCTATATTTACTAAAGTGCCGGTTTTCAGAAGTGGAGTTGTTGCCCATAGCAACCAGATTCTACTTAACATTTATCTAGCACATGTGTCTATAAGGTTCTTACAGCGCCAGTAGTATGTGATGTACCTAAAGTTACAATAAATTAAATGATACAATTGAATCAAAGCCTATCCCCCCATGCAAACGGGGTGTCAGCCTAATCGGTATAAGTCATGGTCAGTGACTTTTAAAGTAATGTGAGAACAGTGTGATTAGGTCAGAGCACCTTAAAGTGCTTTGTGGTGCAGAGAATGTGCAATAACCGCTAATTAAATAAATAAAGTAAGAAATATGTCTAACAAATAGATCTAGACCATAAAAAGGTAATTAAAAAGTACAAATTTAATAAAGACAACCAACATAAAACATGAACGGAAAGACATGAATGACACTATTTTTAAAAAAATATATAAATACTATAAAAATAATAAATAAAAAATAGAGATAAATACAGAGCTAGTAAAAATAAAGAGCTTATCTTATTTCATATATAAGGAGGATAAAGTCAGGTAGGGTGCAGGCCTCCAACGCGTTTCGTCAACAGCGGACTTCTTTCCTTGAAGAAGTCCGCTGTTGACGAAACGCGTTGGGGGCCTGCACCCTACCTGACTTTATCCTCCTTATATATGAAATAAGATAAGCTCTTTATTTTTACTAGCTCTGTATTTATCTCTATTTTTTATTTATTATTTTTATAGTATTTATATATTTTTTTTTTAAATAGTGTAATTCATGTCTTTCCTTTCATGTTTTATGTTGGTTGTCTTTATTAAATTTGTACTTTTTAATTACCTTTTTATGGTCTAGATCTATTTGTTAGACATATTTCTTACTTTATTTATTTAATTAGCGGTTATTGCACATTCTCTGCACCACAAAGCACTTTAAGGCGCTCTGACCTAATCACACTGTTCTCACATTTATCTAGCAGATTCTAGAAAATTATAGCTAGAATCTGATTGGTTGCTATGGGCAACATCTCCACTTCTTAAATCCTGCACTTTAGTAAATATACCCCAATATATGTTATTACAGTACATTTGACGAAAAGAGTTTGTGAGCTGAACTGCAAATGGTTGCAAAAAGAGTAGCACACGGCTCTTAACCCTTTATAGCTCATACAGTATATGCATGATGGCTTATTCTAAGTTGCTATAACATGCCCTTATTTATATTAGAATAAAAAGCACTTAAGGACCATTATGAAGTTGTCCAACTCTGTCTTCTTTCAGTGTAACATACAAGCAGTTTATGTTTGCATAGTGCAATGTTTCCCTAACAGTTCACATTTTCCAGACCACCTACCTGGGCACAGGTGTATGACCAACTGTCACATTTTAAAGATTCACAGGTGACCTGAAAAACTTGAACAGCTTGAGAACCACTGGCATAGTGTATGTGCACCGTAGTGAGTCTATGTATGGAGAGAGTAGTGATGAAGAAAGGTCAGTTGGGTTATGGATGTAGTGGAAAAGGAAGCTGCGATAATATGGATAAAGATATGTGGGAAATGTTAGGGAGAAGTAGGGTTCGCGTATGTCTCAGTTTCACAGGATAACTATCATGAGCTAGAACTGAGCTTTGTAATGCACCTAGATCACAGAGTAATAGCAAGTAACCAAACTAGAGTATAATGGCAATCTTCATGTCACAGCCACTGCCATTTTTGTGTGGGAGTCCTAAGGATGAGAGGAGGTGTGGATTCAATGACATGACAAGAAGGAGAGCCCTATCTGAATAAGTAGTTTTCTTTATTCATATACTTCCCAGCGGTAGTGGCCAACAATGAAATCCAGTCCATCCGAGAATAGAGCAAGCCTACTGGAAATCAACTGTGCCTTGAATTTTAAATCTGATGTTGTCTCTTCCAGGTTCTGGATCACAGATAATCATGTTGTGTCCTTTCCTCGTGTTCTAATGTATATGTCATCCGAACAAGGTGCTGTTACCATTACACTGGATGTGATATATAAGGTTATTACAAACTATTATGTATAGTCATAATTTTGAGGACAATATTTTTTTGTCATGACAAAAGCCTACAAAATGGTTACATGAATAAATATATTTATACAATAATGTTGTTGAGCATTTGGTGTGAACATTTTTTGTACAGATATCACACCCATAGCCCTGGAATTGGGACAAAAGTTCTGATATGTGGGACTGTCGCCTCAAACCAGGATTGCACTGCCTAAATTGAGACAGTTCTATAGTATGGTCAGTGGTTTCTAACCATCAGTGTAAGACCATTGGTGGTTCATGGCCATTCAAGCGCAGAAGAAAGGAGAATGTGGTTGTACATGAAACAATCATTGAACAATTGGGTCTCCAAATCGATGGTAAAACCATAGCCATTGGAAGCAAACAATAAATTATTGGTTATTATCACAACGTGACCCACATAGGTCGGAAATGGGTTAATGAAAAAAATTATGTGGTTTGTCTGAAAATTATTAAAAGTACTGCCACTGTTACGATTTAGTTCAATGGCAGGCACTGTTTGTATTTGTAAGTTCCCGGCCTGATCCTAAAATTAAATTACGTTTTAATAGTTACTGTAAACTAGACATTTCTGTGCATAAATACAGCAACATAAGAAACAATCCTATGTATATGATTTTGTTTCAGAACATACAGACAGAATGTTATAAAATGTGATTTAAAATGATAAAAAGTTACAATGATTATTCAGTAAACAGGCAAAACAGTTTATATGAAATTAAACAAATAAAACAGAGATGGAAGAACCATATTCACATACATTTTAATGTAATCTGCTGCCTTGAGAAAGTTAGAAAGTATGGACAAGACCAGTAGTAGTGTTATCCCTCAAAAATTGCAATTTCTAAAATAATTTCACTACTTTCAAACATTAACTAAAAGCAGTGTGCTGGTATGCCAATCTGTTTTACAATGAACTCATTGCTCTATTGTGCAAGAACAGTTCTAATTATGTGTCTTTTCTAACAGAGATATAGCATTAATTGTATGGTATGATTTTTCTACACATACACGTATGAAACATGATTATGTTATATAGATTCCTAGAAGAAATGCATTATTCCCCTGAGTTTCTTAGGGGGCATGTGTAAACACTGCCATTTTATGCTGCTACTTTCAACTGTTACAAATTTATACAGAGGTCTTCTCAAACATGGGTTATAAAAAGAATTTCTTTGATTCATTATACTTAATCAACTTTTCCTTGAAACTCCTAACTGGGCAATAACAAATGTTGATTTCTTTAGTGCAAGGTCAGGGCATCTCTGAGTAAGTAACAGAAAGCATGTCTGTTTCTTTTATCAAAATACATTAGCTCCTTTTTTACTTATATACAGTGACTTGACATCATTTAGACTAATGCTGGGTACACGGCCAATATATCGTGCTCCCGTTAGCCAGTGTGTACAGACGATATGTCTGTGAATGACACCATTCACAGACATATCACATTGGCTGTGCTGCACAGCCGATGAAAAGATATGTCTGTCCATCAGCTAGTGTGTACGGGCATTCAGCTAATTGCCTGTACACAGGGGCGCCGAGCAGGGGGGGGAGCCGCATGCGGGTACTAATTACCCGGGTCCGCTCCCCATCCCTCTTAAGTCACAGCAGCCCAGCACACGCTGATGTTTGCTGGGCTGCATTGAGAGACTGTACGAGGCTGCTAAAGCAGCAGCCGGAGAGTCTCCTAGGCCAAAAGGGGGGAGCGATCACACTGATCGTGCTCCCCATTGGCTGTGAACCAGGCTGAGGGGCACACAGCGCCCTCCTCCCCAGCGCCGCAACGTGAATGTTTTTCTTTTTTTTCCGAAGGGGGCGTGGCCATGAGGTCCGCAATTAGGCCACACACCCTACCCGCCCCCAGGCCAGCCCGACCCGCTGCAGCATGCAGATGATGGTCGTTGTGTATGAATGACCATCATCTGCAGATCACTCGATCTACAGATATATCGCTATAGTGTGTACCCACCTTTAAGTAACCAGATTTTTAAGCTATAAATCATGACAAGATTACCATATTATTTCAGAATTATCCTGATTAGGTTTCAATCATGGCAGTTATTAGTCTACATAATAATATCTTGTTGCATGATCATTTGGAAGTAATATATAATTAGTCCTGTCAATATCAAAGTGTGAGTGCTGTCAAAGTAGTATACAAATAAGAGACAAGAAGACTTTGGGCCCGATTCAGAGCCGCTCGTAAGCGGCCGCTCGTTCGTTCCGAGCGATGTTTGCCCAACTGCGCATGCGTACGGATCGTAATACGCATGCGCGAACCAGTCAGTGCGGCCGAAAATCGTTTGTTCGCAAAATTGCGAATGCCTGCTATTTTGAGTGACAGGAGGAGGAGTATGTGGGTGGTAACGGGGGAAGGTGCTTGAAAACGGGGAGCGGAGATCAGAACGCAGGCGTGCTTAAAGGTCAAAACCGGCGTTTTATGGGTGTGCATAATTAATACAGCAGCGTCATTGACCACGTCACTGGGTTATTTTATAGTCAGAACTGCTCGCAAGATTGCGGTAGGAAAAACCAACCACAAGAATAGCGAGCAGTTCATACGCTGGTCGATGTACTCGATTAATCTAATAAATAGCGGACATGACGTAGAATGCGAGTGGCCAGGGGGCGTAGTTTCCAAAAAAACGACCGCAAGTTTTGTTCGCTCGTTCAGACATAGAGGCGTGAACAGACCTCAAAGAGCGAACGGTTCATTTGAATAGCCACCCCTTTTTTCAGAACGAACGACCGCAAATAGCGTCCGGCTCTGAATCAGGCCCTTTGTTCCTCCTGATCTATCAGGTTGAGCCATGAATACAATGCAGGATTAAGTAAGTTTAATTAGAGTGTTATGCTTTTCCCTTTTAGAAATATAATTATATTTACCCCTTACATATAAAATGTATCCTGCAGATGATTAGAGATCTAGTCATGCGACAGTTTCAATAGACAAACTTAGATTATATGACAAGGAATAGACATTAAGGTAGGGTTGGGAAATAAGCAGCTCCCCAGCTGTTGTAGAACTACACATCCCAGCATGCCCTGCCACAGTTTTGCTATTTGACCATGCTAAAACTGTTGCAAGACATGCTGGTACTTGTAGTTCAACAACAGCTGGAGGGCCACTTATTGCCCAACCTTGCCTTAAGGTGTGATCATGAAATTCTGACAAGCGCAGTCATTTAGACCTTCAGCCTATTACTATGTACATAGGGGGTCATTCAGACCCACTCGCAAACGGCAGTACGCTCGCAAGTGGGTCGATGTTCCCCACTGCGCATGCGCACGACGAAGGGAGCTCCGTCGTGCGCATGCGCGAGACCCGGACTGCGACAGCCAAGCTGTCGCTCCGGGTCTCGCACCAAAGGGGGCGTGCTGTCGATGTTGATTGACAGCAAGCCCCCTTTGGTGGGCGTGCCGTCGGCGTGCCTGCCAGACGGAGGCGTTCCCATGGGAATGCCTACCGTCTGAAGCCGGCCCCACTGACGTCATTAGTGATGTCACTGGGAGTGATTTTGGCTCTGATAGAGCCAAAATCACTCCAGGGCTTGTGGCAGGGAGACCCTACCACAGGGTCTCCGTCGCAAGTCCGATGGTCGTGATGGTCAAGACCATCGCGACCATCTTTTTGGACGCTCGTATATGCTGTGGGTGTTGACCCACAGCTATACGAGCGTCCAGGAGGACGCTCCATTTTAATGGAGGAGGGCCCTGATTCAGAGCAAGCGCTCTGGTCAGAGCGTCCGGCTCTAAATCAGGCCCATAATACAGACATTATACATATTATAAGATAAATTCTGTCAAATAAAGAAAACCCTTTTGAGGACTGTTTGAAACTGAATGACCATTGCTGACAGAAGCAGATCAGAAATGTCTGGTCACTTAGTGAATAGCCCCAGAATTGCTCTTCTACATACTCATTAGGTGCACTAGAACTATACAACCTAGTGGGTGTCCAGTAGTCTCCAGTACTGAAAGCCTTAGTGAATCTGCCTGCGAATTCTTAGGGCCAAATGTAATAGGGTGTCTGTTTTAGTAACAGTACAAACTCGCACTTTTGAAAAGTGCAAGTTTGTACTGAAACTCGCAAATTCAATAGCCTGTGAACTTTTCAGCTCAAGGCTACTGCATTTGCGAGTTTAGGTCTATGTAAACTGACACCTTTTAATGCGAGTAGCATTAAAAGGTGCGAGTTTTAGAGAAGCCATCACAGATCAGTGAGATCCGTGATGGCTTCTGTGTATGTTTTAAAAAATAACGTGCACCCCCTCCCCAAAAGCATAACCAGCCCCGGGCTTTATAAAGCCTGTTCTGGTTCTAAAAATACAGGGGCCAAAATGCGTAGGGGGCCCCTGTATATTAAGAACCAGCACAGGGCTTTGTTGAGCTGGTCCTGGTTCTGGAAAATCAGGGGACAAAACGAGTAGGGGTCCCCTGTAAATTCCAGAACCAGCACCGAACTCTTTCTAGCGGGGGGATAATGCCACAGCCAGGGAAAACCTTTCACCGGTTTCCCCAGCCAAAGCATTATCCCTGACCTCTAGTCAGTCCAGGCCGGGGATCCCTGGGGAGTTAGGTACCCCCCCAATAAAGGGGTACCCCTCTCCAGGGCACCCCAGGCCTAGACTGATAGCCCGGGGCTATCCCCGGCACCCTATGGCCATGAGTGCCGGGTTGATAGTGTTAGTGTAAAGTGTAAAAATGACGTTTCCATATTGTCTTTAGTTGTAGAACCACAAGTACCAGCAAGCCTCCCCTGCATGCTGGTATTTGGAGAACCACAAATACCAGCATTCGGGGCATTACGGGCCCGCTGACACTTGTAGTTCCACAACGAAAGAAATAAGTAAATAAACAAACATACACCGTGAAAGTAAAATTTTTATAAAACATACATGCACACTCTAGGATACTAGGTGAGTATGTGTGAGTGTGAATGTATGTTTAATTCAAATTTTACTTTCACTTTGTATGTTTGTTTATTTACGTATTTCTTTAGTTGTGGAACTACAAGTGCTAGCGGGCCCGTAATGCCCCGCATGCTGGTTCTCCAAATACCAGCATGCAGGGGAGGCTTGCTGGTACTTGTGGTTCTACAACTAAAGACAATATGGAAACTTCACTTTTACACCTTACACTAACACTATCAACCCGGCACCCACGGCCATAGGGTGCCGGGGATAGCCCCGGGCTATCAGTCTAGGCCTGGGGTGCCCTGGAGAGGGGTACCCCTTTATTGGGGGGGTACCCAACTCCCCAGGGATCCCCGGCCTGGACTGATTAGCGGTCAGGGATAATGCTTTGGCTGGGGAAACCAGTGAAAGGTTTTCCCTGGCTGTGGCATTATCCCCCCGCTAGACAGAGTTCGGTGCTGGTTCTGGAAGTTTCAGGGGACCCCTACTCATTTTGGCCCCTGATTTTCCAGAACCAGCTCAACAAAGCCCTGTGCTGGTTCTTAATATACAGGGGCCCCCTACGCATTTTGGCCCTTGTATTTTTAGAACCAGAACAGGCTTTATAAAGCCCGGGGCTGGTTATGCTTTTGGGGAGGGGGTGCACGTCATTTTTTTTTTATTTAAAAACATTTTACATAAGTACACACAGAAACATGTACATATCTCATGGATATGTGCATGTTTCTGTGTTAATCTGACCTGCTCAGGATGTACTCGCTAGCCTGAAGCAGGTCTATTATTTGGGGACTTTTGGTAATCTTTTTTTTGCGAGTCTGAAACAGACACTCTATTACATTGGGCGAGTTGATTGTTTTCAATGTGAAAACATCTGGATGCGAGTTACACCCTATTACATTGGAGAGTTGTGAAAAATTGCGAGTATAGCACCAAACTCGCAATTTACCAAAACAGACTACCTATTACATTTGGCCCACAGACTCTTTATACATCAACTCATCAGATCAAGGTTTGTGAAATAGTAAAACATTTATTGTTAGGTGACTATAGGTTAACAGACCCACAAAGAGAGAGGTTTCTGGACTAACTCTACTTAAACTCACATTTCTGTATAAATGATGTGTTATGTGGAGATGCTAGAAGCATTATTTTTAAATGTTCTGGAATAAGTTAGAAAATCACAGAAAATTCTACAACTTTTGCTTGTTTGAAAGATTTGACCATGGTCGAAGCCTGTCTGATGTTTGCCATTCATCAATCCGTTCGATATTTGTTGAGCCTGTTTGATGGTAAACTATTATGACAGTCGACGTCTATTAACATGAACAACACACTCAACATACAGAGGTGTGTAAATTAATTGGGAACAAAATGTTTGTTTGTTTTTTTTGAGAACATAAGGCCTGATTCAGATCCGTACGCTATATGCGGATGGTCGTTCAAAAAAAGAGGCCGGCTATTTAAATTGTGCGCTCGCTCATTGCGCTTTGTTGACGCCTCTATATCTGAGCGAGCGAACGAAAAATGCGCTTGCTATTTTGTAAAGACGCCCCTTTGCCGTTTGCAACACACGTCATCTCCGGTATTTATTAGATTAATCGGGTACATCGAAAGGCATCTGAACTGCTCGCAGTGCTTGTGGTAGGTTTATCCTACCGCAATCACTGCGAGCAGTTCAGGCTAAAAGACAACCAAGTGACGTGGTCGATGACGCTCCTTTACTAATTATGCACTCCCATTAAACACCCTTTTTACCGTTAGACACGCCTGCGTTCGGATCTCCACCCCCCGTTTTCAAGCACCTTCCCCTGTTACCACCCACAAACGGTACATTCTGTCAATCAAATTAGCAGCCCCTCGCTGTTTTGCGAGCGCTCAATTTCCGACCGCAATGACTGGTTTGCGCATGCGCATTACGACCCATACGCATGCGCAGTTATGCGAACATCGCTCATAGCGAACGTGCGGCCGCTTACAAGCGGCTCTGAATCAGGCCCATAGTGCAGAGTGCATGTGTTGACTAGAGACAGTGGGTCTGATTTACTACCGATTGCAACTGTGAATGCAATAGCGATTACGCACGCAGTTCAACTGCAATAGTATGCTAATCCATTACGATCGCTATGCCATCGCAACACAACACAAGGACGCCCACTTTACCCTACACACATCCGTAATGTTTAGCAAGAATGCAAAACCTTTGGTACAATCGGGTACCAGCCTCACGCACACTTGCACAAGCTCTGACCTTACTCAGGAATTGCTAACTTCATCGCACGCTATGAGTCCTCAAGCTTCGTACGGCATCGCAGGGGATAATTTATGCACGCCCCTGTAATGGCGTTCAAACACAATGGCACGCCTGCATTTCCTTGTCCACCCCCCTATCACTATCCACAAACAGCACTTCCTGTCAATCACTCTGCGATGGGTCTGTGTAGTCTCTGCGATCACAGTCCCGATCACAGTGGACAGTTCGTGCATACATACTGCGATGCATACGTATGCAGTACACTACAATCTGCCGATTGAGTGCGTAATCGCAGTTGCAATTGGTAGTGAATCAGGCCCAGTGTCTCACGAATGATCATGTAAAATCGGCCTCAGCTGGTTCTGTCCACCTGCAGTCACGTCTATGTCAGTTTAGAACCAGATTATTCCAAGTGAATAGTGTCCTGTTCAAGGCCGTAGAGACAGACAATGGGCCCGGAAGATACTGAGGGAGGCGTGGCCAAATCTGGGAGGCGTGGCCACACACTGCCTGAAAATAAATCAGTGTAAAATGCAATGCATGCTGCAAAGGAAAGTATTTGTCCCTCTCAACAGCTGACCCAGGCTCCTGCCAGACCCCTAGAACAAGCCTGAGTCTGGGTAATTAGTACCCACTTTTGGTGGCCCTGATTGTGTTTACTCGCTAAATTGTTAGTCATTACCTCTTCAGTATGGATATTACATCCTGCAAAACAGCTAAAACTGTAGCTCTTAAAAAAGCACAGATTTATTCAGATTTATTATAGTCTAATGACTATCCAACAGATGTTTACATTTTCCTACTGTATTAACCTCTACTACTTCCGATGGGAGGCTATTCCACTTATTTCAGTGAAGCCATATTTTCTTAAGTTTCCCCTAAATATATTACCCTCTATGGGCCTGATTCAGAGTTGTACATTATGTCGAGGTTTTCGCAAATGGAGCGATTTCTTGCCACTGCCCTTGTGCACACTGCAAGTCTTTATCCGCAGTATGATTGACAGGCAGGGAGCGTTTTGGGGAGGCAACAGAGAATGTCGGCTAAATACACAGGTGTGACTCAATCGCTTCGGGGGTGTGTCACATCACCTGTGATCTCAGTTACAGCGGCCATTCTGAGTGATCACAGACTCACACAAGGAGTCGGTGTTTGCATGATCTGCGTCCGATGCTGCGTAGGTGTACACAGTTGTGGATAGCTGCAATGGCTCAGGTGGGGGTCTCACTACAAGTCAAAGTCACTATTGCATTAGCAGATTTCCGCACATCCACAGCTGCGAGCATTAGCGTACAACTCTGAATCAGGCCCAATGTCCTCTTGTTCTACTGCTCTTCTGAATAAGAAAACGTCCCAGGTGTAACAACATTAATAAAAATTACAAGTAGTTTTCAATATACATTTTATTCAGATTTGACTTTTAGTTATAAAATGCAGTTTCATGACCATCAAGGCCAGACTTGTGTCACATTTGCGGAATAACTTAAAGTCCTGCAGTTTGATGAATAAAGCATGCTAGTTACGCCCAACCACCAAGACACATTTATGAAAGGGTTCCAGGAAAAAAAGCATTGTAACCCATAGCCAGCAGATGGTTACTTTCTTTTTGTAAACACCTCTAGAGAAAGTGTTTGGTTGCTAAGGGTTATAGCACAAATTTTTCATTTTCAAAAATGCCTCCAAATGTACAATTAGTATATTTATCCAGCAGTGATAACTCCTTTTCCCTGCATTTTGTCAGAAACAGGGATTATCACTATTTCCTACTATTTATTAAAGGGGTTACAACAGAGAAATCATTGATTTCCCATGTGGTTCCTTTCTGTTCTGAGTTTACCATGTCCCTATAGCCTGTTATGGGGACTGCGGCGTGTTTGCAAATCATTAAAGCTATCTTTAACGTAGTTTGTGATAAAAAGAACCATAATGCCATCTGAAAATAGTATAATGAGGATGGCATTATGAATACTCACAATTCCCACTGACATCTGTACACTTCTTACTAAGGTTTGTACATATAGTGTTCAAAAAACGTTACCAAACTTACTGAGAATGTACATCCTAATCTCGCTCATGCCCAGTATGGAGGTAACACCAGACTCGTGCATGCTGACCAATGCATTCTACAGAGACGCCTTTTGCCTGAGTGTTACAGTACTGGCGACGGCTATTTTAGACTTTGGAAGGGGAGCCTAGACCATCTCGCAGGTGGCCTACTGTAATACATTGTAGCAGTACATCATTCTTTATTACTGTCTTATGCAGCGATACAGAATGTTAAGAACCTCAGCAAACTAAGTATTCTTAAAGCAGGATATAGGATTTAACAAAATAATATATAAAGCCAAAGGGGATAACTCACATGTTATAACCTCAGTGATGTCACTGGCTCCTATTACAATTGCTTCAGCTGACAAAGGGGGTGCCTTTATGTTGCATGGTACACTTTGGCGCTCACTGTGAATAACTTGTGTTGTTATTTTGAGCTGCCAGTCTCTGACCTTTGCACCTTCTTCTGCATGTAGGGGCAAACACTAGCAAGTGCAGTACAGTAGTGACATGTCCAGTACTACTATTAGCTGGCCCCCTAGGACGCCAGGGTTTAGGAAGCACGTAAAACACTGAAGGTCTGATTCAGAGGTGTACGCTACTGCAACCCCGACTGCATCTTTTGCCGCAGCTTGGCTGGATCTTTATACTAGTGACGCAGCTGATGGGAGTTGAACAGAGACGCCCAGCCATCAACTTCTTACCTGTAAAGAAATCGGCTGCTACTTCTTTATGTTGGTACTTGGCAATAATTTGGTGCCAGGCTATAATGTGAAAGCCAAGTGCCACACTAGGGCATTGTACCCTAGGCAATACCTTCCTAGCTCAGTGCCTGCCCCAGCCCTGAGAAAGGGGGTGTAGACTCTAGTTAAGCCGAGTGTAAAAGTTGCAGTTTACATTTTCCTGATGATGAATATTGTATATTTTCTCCAAATGCATCTAAATTAATAGACTAATATGAATAAAATGCTGTGTTGTTATTAACAGAGGAGCAGAGATGTTAAATGGTGGTTGGGATGGTTCTGTGCTGTACTGTACACACACAAGACGTGTGCATGGTCCTCCATCACTATTACTTCTTAGAACTATACGACAAATAAAATGTATATAAAATATTGTCATACAGCCATAAAATAAAATAACATTTCAAGGCTAGCCATAGTAGTAGTGCATGCTGTCCGTGGCTTCTCCCCAGCTCTGTGCCATCACTGTGCGCCATGGAATTCAGAGTGGCATGCCGATGTTACCATGGCAAACAGTGCAGCAAATTCACTGAAATCTATTTCGAGGTCATGGTTTGCATCCAAATCTCTGAAAATTACATCAAGTGTTTTGGAATCCTTTATTTTCTGGGGATAGAAAAAAAAAAATTATGAACACTTTTTACTTTAATTCATTATAGCATTTCAAGACATGTATTAAAGTGCTGTAAAGGTAATAACATTTGGAGTCCAGTGGTAAGACCACCCAGATAAAGGCTTTTGTGCCACCTAAGTGCAGGAGCAGATTTGGAAATTACAGTGGCCCCGGAAAATAAAGTGAAAGTGACCTCATGTAGGCGGAGCCAAGTCAAATGTAGGAGGAGCCAACTCAAAAGAAGACTGGTTTAGCATACCATTAGCCCTAGTCACACTGATCATAGGTGCAGCCAATGCAACATGAAAAGGTAAGCAGAGTAACAGCAACAGCAGCTGTTACAGCAGACAAAGCTAACACACCAGCATTGTATTGGAGAGTACACAGTAGCCAGAGTCAGAGTCATGTGTGTGAGCGGAGGGGAACATTGATATTTCTTTCCTACATTAGCTAGAAGTATAAGTGGGGTGCAGCAAAGTGACCCCAACCCCTGATAACCTTGACACCAGCTTCAAAATTGCTATAAGGCCCAAAACCTCTAGTTAAATACCCGGCCTCAGTTATTATAACTGGAAACATAAGGCGCAGAGAGAAAAGACAGTTTTATACCTGATTTATATGAATAAGAATGGTTTGTGTGCTAGACTACATGGGACTTAGCATTGTACTCAGATTATATTAGGTCTAGCTAAAGCTTTATGACAGGTACACAGTGAAAGTTATCAAAAGAAAAAAGGGCAATACAGGCGCTAAACAGAGAAGATGTAAAAAAATGAATTAGTATTAACTGATATACCTAGAGACCCGCTGCTTCCAGTGAGGAGCTGACCCTCATAGAAATAATGCACATAGAAAAACAATAGATTGAAGCACAGAGTCAATTGGTATATATATATATCATGAATAAAAAGTATTAAATAAATACTATGGAAATTTAATATACTGAAAAACAAATTAGCATAAAATCAAAGGTAGGAAAAGTTGACAAATAAACATATAAAAATGCACATGTTAAAATACATGAACATAATTAAGATGACATGAGTCAATTGGTAACCGCCGCACACTTCTTGTAATGAATTCAGTTATCAGCCAAAGTAGCAATTGGATATTCTCCTGATAATTGAATGTAACCAAATGTTGCAAAACTTGAAAGTGAGTGTAACTTCCTTTGGAACCATAATAGAGGGTTCTGAAACAGTAAACAATCCCAAATGTGTCTTGGCAGGAGTCCTGATCTAAAGTCCCTCTGTAAATCAGCCAATAATTGGATGTCTGGAAATATTCCAAAAATCTCCTTTGCTGATCGATACCCCCGTGTGCCACAAAACACCGCAAAAATACCACCTTACATTAAATCAACATCACAGTAGTCCATAGGTGGTAATAGGTCCCAACACAATGATGTTTAAAGAGATGGAGTACTCACAGTTGCTAGCAGTCTTTTAACACTTTAACCTACTACACCGTGAAAGTTATTATACAGAGATGAAATCTCCATGACATATTTGTCTAATGCACCTGATTTTTTCTGGGGAAATATTGTATTATTTTATATTATAATATATTGTTGTTATATTATTTTGCTAATACATTGAATGTCTTTGTCATATAACCCTGGGTGTGTGACCTAACACATTGCTCACCTTCACAAACGTGGACATCTGGGTGTTTATCAGCTGTTTCAGATCTTTTTTCCTCAGCTTGCAGTTTGCCCCAGAGTAAGAATGGAAGACCCTTATGATATTCACCATGGAGTTTTCCAGCTCTGTCAGTTCTTGTCTGTGAGACACAGAGAGGGCTATATATGAGTACAGATGGCCACACATGTTCTGATATTGCAGCTACTATTCTAACACCATTACAATAACACTATTGGTCATATATCGCATCATGGGCCTGACTCAGAGTTGTACATAAATCCAATTGATTCTGCACAACTCCAATGTTTACTTATCAGAGCTTGTGCAGGCTCTGTACTGTGCGTGAGCCGATCACTGAGTGCGACGGCGATTGCAGTCCCCCCTAAGCCGCAGAATGATTGACAAGCTGCGGATGTTTGGGGGCGGGGAAGGGGCGGCGATGGCCAGCGTTCTTGAAACTGGAGGCATGTCAGGCCAGGTTTTACAATTTTCCGTTCGACGCAGCACCGGATCACAGAACCTAGTTCCGTCTCCTGCAGCATTAGCATTTGTAGCACAGCCGCTGCGTTCAACTCTGAATCAGGCCCCATGTGCGGAACCTAAAGCACTACAATGCCCACAATGATCGGATCATTTTTGCACATTGTGAAAAATGCAGTTGGAAGATGAGGATTCCAATCAGTGTGAGAACCTTCCGGCAGCACTACTCTCATCTAACTTAGCCACCCATGGGTGGGGCCAGACTGCATAAAGATTCTGTCACTTGGTTCTCTTCATAAACGTTAGCAAACGTGCTGGAGGGCATTACAAGCCATTAAATGAAAGTAAACTGAAGGCAGATTCCACATTAAGTCTACATGATGTACTGTCCCGCCATTACATAAATGATAGTCATGGTGATCTCTTAACGCTGCGAAATGCAGCAATGACAGATGGTTATTACCATGACAAAAATGCAGAGTTTGATAAATAGGCTCTTATATCTTCTACAGGCCACTTGTGTCTCCCCATCTCTACCACTCGGGCTTCCTGCCTTCACATCCTCTTGCACTGGCTCACTTCCCTTACATTAGCTCACTCCTCGTGTTCATCCATTGGTCACCACTTTCCTTACACTAGCTCACTCCTTGTGTTCATCCATTGGTCACCACTTCCCTCTAGATTGTAAGCTCCAAGGAGCAGGGTCCTCCTCCCTCATGTTCTCTCAGACTACTTCTCGTGCACACCAGCGACTCTCTATACCTCCTCCTGCCCCCGCTCTCCAAACCTTCATTACTTTTGCTCCTCTTTCAGCGGCTCTGAACCTGTTAGTTGCACCCGCGCTAATGGGTACAGCATTGGCTGAATATTCCCCTTGCACCCCTTCCTTCCGTAGCTGCACTGTGAATTGATAATTGTAGTGCTAATTGTTATCGGTTTACTAAAGTGTATTGATATGGTACTGTTTTACCATGTGCTGTCTATTTGTCAGCCCCATGTATAGCACTGCGGAGCACTTATGGCACCCAATAAATATGTCATAATTATAAGCTTCTTTGAGACTGCTACAACTATTGACCATGAAATGGGATTTGTGGCAGGTAACTGTGTCTGTCAGGCTAGGGTAACAGCGAGGAGCATGGCAAGCAGGAACCTACAAAATAAACTGGGCTTAATGTGGCGTAACGTGAAATGGGGGCACTGTCTGACATAAAGTCAACTGGGAGTACTATAATGATGTCGTAATCATGCAATCGCTCAGTAAAATCGCCCAGTGTGCACGCACCATTAGATTGCCTGGACTATAGCTGTCGGAATGGGTATGAATCCCGACCCCAGAATACAAATCCCGACCCTGGAAACCCGACAGATGAAGATCCCAATGGAGAGTGGTAAGTACCCTATCCTTCCCCTCTCCCCCTCTAACCTTCCCTTGGTGGTGCCTAACACTAATCCCCTCCTCCCGCACCCTAAACCTAACTACCCGGGGGGGAGTGCCTAACCCTAACCCCCCCTCCTCGCAGCCTAACCCTCCTGTGGGAGTGGTTAACCCTAACCCCCCCTTCCCCAGGAATATGGACAATACTTATCCATCCGGATGATCGGGACTGGGCAGTTCGGGATTCCGACGCCGGTATCCTCTTCTCCTTCAGGATATCGGCATTATGCCAACGGCCGGCATCCCGTCTGCTGGCAAACTAACTACATCCCATGCTGTCTGTTTGTGGTTTTAGAGTGCTCATGCATAATTTCTATGGCGTTATATATATTGCAGCTAGAAGAGTTCAAAGCTTCCACAGTTCACAGCTCAGTTCACAGCTCAGTTCACAGCTCACAGCTCATAACCTCTTGCCTGGTGTGGTCACATCAGATACGACCATGCCAGATTGGGCTTTCCCTGACATGGTCACATCTGATGCGACCAGTCAGAAACGTCCACTGAGCGGCTGCTGGAAGACGTACTTCCAGCAGCGGCCAATCTCAGAGGGACCTCCTGGCCCATCTGCACCCATGGCTCCTCCTCCAGTGTGTGACGATCACTGCTGGTCGCAGTGATCAAGCATCAAGCAGCCTGGTGGCACGCTCCACCCAGTGGTTGCCCTCAGCCCCCTACTGTATACTATTTACTACTTGTCTATCCACATTATTGAGCAGCTAACCCACCTCTCCAGGCAACCAACCCCCAGAAAGACCACTCCTCTGCAGCCAAAAAACCCCGGGCAAGCAAAGCCACCACCGGCAGTAGCCGAACTAGAGAGTGGTGGACCCAGATGCAAGAATATGCTTTGGGCACCCCTATGCAGTTCCCCCAGTAGTGGTCCCCCTATGCAATGCCCCCACTAGTAGTCCCCCCTATGCAGTTCCCCCATTAGTAGTCCCCGCATGCATTGCCCCCAGTAGTAGTCCCCCCTTTACAGTGCCCCCAATAGTAGTCCCCCTTATGCAGTGACCCCAGTAGTAGTCCCCACTATGCATTGCCCCTAGTAGCGGCCCCACCCTGTACAGTGCCCCAGTAGTGGCCCCCCCATACAGTGTCCCCAGTAGCAGCCACCCCCACCTATGCAGTGCCCCCACAGTAGCTGCCACCCAAACTATGCAATGCCCCCAGAAGCGGCCACCCACCCTATGCAGTGTCCCTTAAATAAAAAAAAACAACAATTTACCTGATCCACGCTCCTGCCGACGACCGCCGCTGTCCACTCCTCCTGGCCGCTCTGCACTATGGGAGAGATGTCATGACAGGGTGAGCCGGAAGGCGGAGCTCATGAGTGAGCTCCAGCCTGCTCACTCCGTGGATGACGCAGCAGCCAATGAGAGCCTGACAGACTTTCATCGGCTGCTATAACAAACATACAGCCGCCACTGGCGGCTGTGTGTTTGTTACTCTGTAGTGTGGACCGCGATTTTCAGCCCGGGGGTTGCTGAAAATCTGGTCGCCAGGCGACCAAATCTGGTCGCCTTGGCGACTTGGCCCCCGGGTTTTGTCGAGCCCTGTTATAGTATACTGTGTTTCAAAATATTTTAATAGATGTTCTTGTCCTAATTCAATTATGAAAAAAAGGTAATTTCTGAGAAAAAAACTTTAGCCAGTTACTTGAGGAACAATGTGTCAGGGTCTGCTGAAATACAATATACATATTACAACTGAAGAGATTTTTACTGAGTGCTTTTGATTCTTATCCAAAAAGCCAAAGACTGTCAGCATTTCAAAAGCCACTCCAACAATTAAAGTGCACACGTGACATCCATTCCATTATACTCATAGGGGCCCATTTATCAAAGTGTATTTGAGGTAAAATCCCCGAAAACACCCGTTTGCTTATTGTAACTAGTAATAGAAAGCTACTTTGACATTAGCTACACTTTTGCGTTTGTTACTTAAGCACAGAGTGTAATACGTGGAGAGAGCTTCATTTAAGCCAAAGGAGGTGAGAATTTGATTCTCATACACAAGGACCCGTTTGGCACCACAGATGGTGTAATGGTTAGCATCACTGACTCACAGCACTGAGGTCGTGGGATCAATTCCCACCACGGCCCTAACTGTGTGAAGTTTGTATATTATCCCCACGCGAGGGTTTCCTCTCACAATCCAAATATATATACTGTTTGGTTAATAGGCTCCTGACAAAAATTAACCCTAGTGTGTGTGTGTGTGTATGTAAGCATGTGGTAGGGAATATAGATTGTAAGCTCCACAGGGGCAGGGACGGATGTGAATGGGCAAATATTCTCTGTAAAGTACTGGGGAATATGTGTGAGCTATATAAGTAACTGGTAATATAACTAATAACAAAGTACTAAGCAATTTGCAAAGTGAAATAGGACTCTGATATATATCAGCATACAATACTATAACTGATTCATGGATAGGCACATTGCAACATTTCTAACTAAATCAGAGCTAGAGCATCAAACACAATTTTCAACCTAGTTACAATATTGACAGTAACCATCTTATAAGTTATAACAATACTCTTGATAATTGTGATAACAAAATAATTATCTACCTATCCATTCATTTATCAAAGACAACAACATTACCATATTAACCAATATCACAAAGAAAACACATTACCCATCTGCCAAATTCGCAGTGCAGGTACTTTCTGGCTTCCGTGTGTTCTCCATACTTAGCTGGAGCTGGGATCAGGGCTGCTCACTATGCCTACCGCACCTTGCAATGATCAGACTCCTCTGCCACACTGTCCATTAGTATACACTACTTGGTTATGTAATCAATAACCACTTAAAAACAGTTCCTTCCTGCCAATCCAGAAGGTCCAAAAGTGCATACAGGATACTAATGTATTGCAAGCATTTTTTATGAGGCTTAATGTATTTCCATATACTGGAATTACTTAGCATTCATTACTGATGTTAAAATCTTAACTGGATTCTTTGTCCACAGCTATAGGAGGAGTCACACTGGCAATTCTTCTGTAACGATGTCAGTAAAATTCCCAGATGAAAGTCTCATGTATTCCCTCAGACATGTGATAATTATTACTGGAGACTGCTGCCAGTGATACAGTATTCCTCATACAGAGGCTCATTTACAGTTGGGCGCATGAGTAAAATGCAATATACTTTCAATTCTATATATACATGTACATGCGTCTTCATTAGGATGCATTTAAAAAGCATCAAGACACACTTAGAGCAAATCGTGATACAGCAGCATGATAGCAATCTTTCTGATCATTGACTTTGTGTTGATGAATGGCATTTTACGGTTAAATAAATGATTTAAAAAGGGCATGTCTTTTCCCACAGAAGTGTTAAGGCTATGACAGGTCACACTATAACACGAAAACACACAGCATGTTATAATGGGGATGATGTATAAATAAATCTAAAGATGGAGAAGTTGCCCGTAGCATCCAGTCAGCTTCTAACTAGCAGTTATTTAATACATTCTATAAAATGATAGGCAGTAGACTTCTACACGCTTTATAAGGTTTGATGCATCTCCCCCAATGTGACAAAGCCCTACCCATACTTGCCTACAAGCTTGCGAGCATCTCACAGAGGCCTGGCCTCGCAGCACGCCCCCGTCTGTCAGTATCCTGGCCGAGCAGAGCGCCGGGAGGCGGAGCTGCTTGGCCAGGGTTTAAGGCGGATTGGCCCATCTGGCCATTGGCCCTTCTGGCATTTGCCAGAAGGGCCAAATGGGCAGTCTGGCCCTGCTGCTGTCTATCACACATGTCAGTCACAGCACTGCCGGGGCTAGTTACTACTGAGCACATGCACATAAAACCAAAAAATTTATTTGGACAATTACATAAATACATTTCTAGAACTCACTCCTAGCGTGGAACTCAATCAGGCATGGAGTTTGCCGCTTGTGGAAAAGCTTCCGGTTTCGTGCCTGGAGCTATTCAATTGATCAGTGTTCTCCCGGCGGTAAACCATGGTTTAACGTGCATTAACCAATAGATTCCACGCAAAGTGCTGTAATCTATGGATTTCCCAGAGCATTAAAATGTCTCACGAAGCTCTTTCCTGTTTTAATGCAGATTTTTCCCTGCAGCTCCTGATGCTGCAAAGAAAATCCCCCCTCTGGGGCTTAGGGCGGGGTTGTTATTTACTTATTTACCGATATTTGGTTTCAATATGTCCCAATGAGGGTTCAGGATCTTGCTGGGGAACATAATTGCTGGTGTTAGTTCTCTAGAAGCAGGTTCATCATTTTCTTAGATAAATATGAAGTTGTTAATTCTGGTTTGTAGAATAATATGGCTTGTGGCTCATGGCCTTGATAGCCTTCCTGAATGTCTTTCAGCTTATCCATTGGTGGCGGGTGGAATGGTGCGGATGTAAAGTGCTTTATACCATTACTTTGCAAGAATCCCTGGAATTTGTCTGAAACAAACGTACACCCATTACACTGCACAACAATGAAAATGTTTCCGATGTGAAAATAGTTACTTCTAATTGATTTCAGCATGCAAAGAATGAATTTGACATTTAAAACTCTCAGTTAGCTCTGAATTCCGAGATATAGCCCATTTATGACGATGTAGGGGTATTCCTAGTGACGTAGGCAGGATGGAGAGAATCTTACCAGCAATCTGCACTCCGCGTAGAGGGGTGGGGCTTAATGACCTAATTAAATTAATCAGTTATTTGTCCCCTCCCCTATTCAAATATATGCGATTCACGGGATTACCCACACAAGATAACTGTGGTGCACTGAGTGACAAGCATAGTGAGCGATTCCACCAAGACATTTCAGCAATGGAACAAAGATATCAGGGTAGGGGAATCACTACTGTTGGACAGTGACAAGAGATGCCCCAGAAGAGGAGTACAAGCGACAAGCAAAGAGAAAGCATCCCCATGAATAGGCCACTATATTACATAGTACTTTCATATGCTGTATGTATGTTTTGTGTTCTTATTTGTGATTGATTTAATTAAAACAACTGTTATTTATTTTCTATCAAGAAAATATCAGATTATTTTAAAATAGCTTTTCACTATGACTATATTACTAATGTACATACAGTATAGTGCAAGTAGTGTAGCTCAAAAAATAGAGCTAGTAAAAACATTCTGAAATCATTTTAGTTTTTCTTGACCTCAAATTAGTAATGTAGGACTATTTTTAGAAAGGAAACAAATTAAAAGTATTAATTTGTTGTACAGTGTTATCACTAATATTTTATTTTGGTAACCCATTGCTGAAGAATATAGTTTGGAAAAACATCAATAAGTCTTAGAAGCCAAAACTTCATCTTGTGGACTTCAGGCCACTTGAAATGTACATCTACTGGAATATATGTGCATAATCAATATAACCTTTTCCCTATGGAGATGAGGGTCATTCCCAGGGGTGTAATGGAGCTGGTGGAGGTGCATTTTCACAATCAGTCGATCTGACCATTGATTCCAGGTCACCATACATAATTTCTAGTTAAGGCCTTCATGCAATTTTTTGGTAGGCACTATAGTCTAGAACCACACTGTTCTCTGACATATAGACAGTTGATATCTTCTTGCTGAAAAACCAGGAACAATGATTTGCCATGTTTTGGACAACATGTAACTGTAATATCATAGATAAGAGTGGACCATTTCTGGTTTTATGGTTGATGGCAGTATAAGTTAGTGGAAGCAGTTGTACAAAAATCCAGTGCTACATATCTTCTTAGTCCATTTGGATAGACTCATCAGCTTGTTGTAGAGGGGATCATGAAATCCATCTGTTAGAACTCGGCAGCTCATGAGCAGCGAGCAGCCACCACCCACTTCCAAATCTGGATGATTATGATGCTTTATGCCCTGCAGTAGTCATTATAATAGGATTGCTGATTGCTCAGCTTTAGACTCCTGTGTGGGTATGCTTTCATTGGGTCATGAATGTTTAAAAGGTAAGTAGGTTCTGCCTCAGTGGTGACTACTTGCACTTCTGATTCAGTTCTGTATATTGATTACTAACACCTTTCCTTACTTTGACTATGATTGAATGCTGACGACTGCTCTGACCTTTGGAATAGTTTTAGGATTTCTCTGTTTTTAAACCCATACATTAGGATTGTTGTTTCTCTATCACACTGTGGTTTTGCCAGAAGTATTAGTTACATACTAGGCAAAATATTACTCTGTCTAAACTTTATCTCATGGCAGATCTAAGGACCTGATTCAGACCCGCTCGCTAGATGCGTACGCTCGCACCCAGTGTATGCAAATCTGGCCAGCCCACAGCAAGACAGGCGATCGCACGGCAAGGTATTAGCACGCCCACTATGTCTTGGCGTGCGATCGCTTTGTGTATGCAGCGCCCACTAGCCTGCCTTAAGACGCCCACTTGTGCACGTCATCTCCAGGAAGTATATGCAACCATCGTTACATCGGGTACCATCGGATACGATCACAGCACTTGAGGCAGACCATACCCTACCGCAAGCACTGCGAGCACTTCAGTGTAAAATCCAGCCAGGTGACGTGTACAATGACGCTGTCTCTTAATTATGCACGCCTCTGAAACGGCGTTGAGACGCTCAGGCACGCCTGCATTCGGACCTCCACTCCCCCTTTTTTAATGGCCAGCCCCTGTCACCACCCACAAACGGCTTCTCCTGTCACTGACTCTGCTGGGCTGTCTATGCGCAGTGAGCGAATGTATCCTGATCGCTCGCACTGCGATGAATACGCATGCGCAGAATGCGAAAATCGGCCAGCTATGAGCGAACGCATCCTAGCGAGCAGGTCTGAATCAAGCTGTAAGTCTCTAGCTGTCCCGCCATCAATTGCAGGTTATACAATTGCAGGTGTTGGTTATGCTACCTCCTTGGTTCGTGAAGGCCATTCTACTTCCTATGAATACTGGCTCTATTTATTGGCTTTAGATGTTGGTGACTTTTGACTTTGACTACTGGCTTTACTATGTATGGTATCTTCCTGTCCTCTTAGCACACAGCACTATGGTCTGAGTGACACCCTGTTGCTCCTTTCGGTAGACATCCACTCTACCAATGTTAAACTATTTTCCCAGCTTCCTGATGAAAACTCATCCTGCGGGGCCTAATGACGGGAATTATCAATTCTGCCCCACACAGTGATCAGCTGCATCTCCCCTCTGTGAATAGAGAGATTGTATAAAATGACCTTGTAAATAAATGCTGCATAATTTATTCACAATCAGAAGATTACCTAACAGATACAATTGGTGAGTATTATCACCAATTGCATCTGTGCACCACTTCTCATGCCTCACAAATCCGTCATCTATATATCACACCTGCATTTTCAGCTATATCTGTTTACCTATACCAACTCACATATGCATGAGAGAGACTGAGCTGTATCTGGGTAGCTGATTTTATGGGATCACTAGGAAGGTACAGCTGCAGCCTGGACCAGAGGAAGGCTGGTATATGCATTTGGTCACTGATGTTCTGCAATATATTGCAGTAACTGTATTGTTCTCTGTTTTAGGCCTATATGGCAGCCTGTGATGTATTCTGTATTATACCGCAGTCCCTGTAATGTTGTCTGTATTATATGCCAGTCACTGCGATATTCTCTGTATTATGGCAGTCACTGTTATGTCATCTGTATTATATGGCAGCCTGTAATGTTCTCTGCATTATACAGTGGTCACTGTAATGTTCTCTGTGTTATATGGCAGTCACTGTGATGTTCTTCTGTGTTATATGGCAGTCACTGTGATGTTCTCTGTGTTATATGGCAGTCACTGTGATGTTTTTCTGTGTTATATGGCAGTCACTGTGATGTTCTCTATGTTATATGGCAGTCACTGTGATGTTCTCTGTATTATATGGCAGTCACTGTAATGTTCTTTGTGTTATATGGCAGTCACTTTGATGTTCTCTGTGTTATATGGCAGTCACTGTGATGTACTCTGTATTATATGGCAGCCTGTGATATTCTCTTTACTATGTAGTGGTCACTGTAATGTTCTCTGTGCTATATGGCAGTCAATGTGATGTTCTCTGTGTTATATGGAAGTCACTGTGATGTTCTCTGTGTTATATGGCAGTCACTGTGATTTTCTCTGCATTATATTGCAATCACTGTGATGCTCTGGATATTGCATCATACTTGCCCCTTCCCGAATTAGGCAGCCAGCTCGGAACAGCAGCATCATGGATGCACAGCATGGGAGGGCGTAGTGTCGCATTCACATCTTCGTGGTCCCACACCCTGATACAGTGCTGAAATCACAGGCATTGCAAAGCAGAGGGCAGGGCTACAATGACGCAATTCAGTGCTAATTGCGTCATCAGTGCCCCCAAACTGCCCACTTTTGCCACACGATTTTTGGAAGCGTCCTAGCCATTTTGGGAGAATAGGCAAGTATGTGATCATGATCACTGCGGTGCTCTGGGGTGGGTGAGGCAGTGGTGTCACTGGGATAGGTGACACCCAATGTGGCAAATAAAGCCCCTGCACATGCATTCGGAAATAGGGGTGTGGCCTCACATGGAAGGGTCCGTGGCCTTACAGCACACTCCCGGGTTTCACCACTCTGGGGCTGTGCCCAGCATTCCTGGAGATGCCTGGCTTCCCCCAGAGACTCTTCCTGCACTGCCAGGTCCTCCTCAGTGATCGGGAACCGGGATATGCACACTAACGTCACGGTAACAGCTAGATCCCCTTCCGTAGATTGATCATGACGTCATCAGCAGTGTCCAACGTTATTCCCTACAATCCGTGGGCATAGAGGGGGAATATAACCATGTGGCGAGCGTAGCGAGCCGCGAGCCTGCGAGGGGTTAACTTTCTTTTTTTGGTGCACTGTGTGGGCAGGAAACTACACTTCCGCCCTCAGTGCACGTCACTTCCACATACGATGGGGCAGATGTATGAAGCTCTGAGAAGTGATAAAGTGCAGAGTGATAAACGACCAACCAATTAGCTTTCATCTGTCATTTTTCAAACACAGCCTGTAACATGACAGTTATGGTGCATACACACTAGACGATATGCTCCCTGAGCGATATCGTCTAGTGTGTCCCCGGCAGGCTGTGCTCAATGTCGTTTATGACATTGAGCACAGCCGCTGAACGATATCATTCAGCGCCGGGCTCTCTCCCCCATTCCCTGACATGCAGCAACCTGACGAGATCGTCAGGTTGGCCTGCATGTCAGCCCGATGAACGATGATGACGAACGACCCGCGGGTCGTTCATCTTTTTGGGCTTAAAAATGGACGATAAAGTGGACGACTGAACGATATCCACGTCCACTTTATCGCCCAGTGTGTACGCCCTTTAGGAGCTGAGTGGCTGATCGTTTATCAAGCTCTAATTTATCACTTTCCAGAGCTTCATACATCTGCCCCAATAACTGAAGTGGAACTAGTCTTTACTCTAACGTCACAGTGCAGTGTCCAGCTCTCAGTCACTGAGGAGGAGCCGGAATTTTGGTGTCACCCCCTTGAAGAGTGACACCCGATGCGATCCACACCCCCATTACCCTTTACGCATTTTAGACATTGTTGACATCAATATTCAAACAAAGCCAAGTGTAACTGAATGATACACAGCTTAGCTTCACCAGTATGAAATCTGGTGCACACATAAAAGGTGATGCCATAGCACCACTGGTACTCTGGCCATTCGTCAAGAGCAGTCTAGAAAATGAAAACAAAAATTTTTGCTAGTTGGCAAAGTTACTTGTTAAAACTTGTACCTGTTCTCATAGATGTTTCTATATATAATTGAACTAAAAGTACAGTATTCGGTAGACCATAGATTGAACATACTTTTAGTTCTTAGTTACTATTTGTTATTTTGTTTGTAGAGCACTAATCACCGTCTGCGGCCACCCTGTAGCCTGTAGTGGAGACAGAATTACACTGTGACTGTCTGACATCTAGTGGTTTCCGGAGGCGCTTTCGGGTTACCGGACGTGACGTCACGTCTCTGATACGGACGATTCCGTACACTATGGGGTAGGCCCTGTGCTGAGTCCCCACAGGAGGAGACCATCTGAAGGGATGGAGTCTCTGCTGGCCTCCGTTAGTCGCTCCGAGGACGAGGATTCATCTGCCGGACATAAGAGGAGTCTCTCCCAGGGCTCTGGCCTCATTCCCAAGAGGAGGAGCTCGTCCAGGTGACGTACAGTGCGGTGTCCAGGACCCCAGTTAGTAATGTAAACAGCAGGCTGTGACCGGCCACCTGCTGTAAAACCACAAGTCCCAGCATGCAGCCGGCTTGCTATTGCCAGACAGATCACTGAACTGTGGACGAGCAATATTTGTTTGCAGCATTGTGCTATTAAAGTGATAGCTGGGTTGTTATGCAGCATCACACACTCTATATCGGTCACTGGGGCAGATGTATGAAGCTCTGGGAAGTGATGAAGTGGAGAGTGATAAACGACCAGCCACTCAGCTCCCAACTGTCATGTTACAGGCTGTGTTTGAAAAATGACAGTTGGGAGCTGATTGGTTGGTCGTTTATCACTCCACTTTGTCACTTCCCAGAGCTTCATACATCTGCCCCACGGTGTCCTGCCCCACAGGAGCTGCAGTGTGTGTTGTGCTTTATTACACAGATATGCTTCTACTGCAGTTATGTATCCACAAAACCCGTCACAGTTTCTGATGGCAGGATGGAGTCTGTCACCTTGGATGAGAAATGTCCTTGCATTACTGGCTACTGAAACTAAAGTGATAACTTTATACAGTACAATGTTGGCTGTGCTTTTGTTCTGTAAATTGGTTTCTAATGAATGCGTGGTGCAAGTAACAGAGATTGTAGTAGACCCGAATTCCTGTTTTTATTACTTGGTCCACTCGCCAAACCCTTACATTTTTGAAGGGTCTAAAGCTGGGGACACACCTCAGTCAGGAGTCTGTATGTTATACCGCCGACCTAAGCCTGGCGGATAAAATGCTGACGATGGAGATCCCGACAGGGTAAGTGTCAACTCCATTCCCCCCTCCCCTAACCCTCCCTTAGTGATGCCTATTCCTAACCCCCCCCCAGGGGTGGCTATACCTAACCCCCCCTCCCTGTACCCTAAACCTAACCCTCCCGGGGGGGTGCCTGGCCCTAACCTCCCCCCCAGGGGGTGCCTGACGCTACCCCCCCCTTCTCCTAGCCTAACCCTAAGTGCCCCCGGGAGTCCCTAACCCTCCCACCCCGTGGCTAGCAGCTCACGACGTCTGGCTTACATATGTTCGGTATGCCGGGCGCCGGGATTTTGGCGCAGTGCTAATGATAGGCGTCAGTATTTAGACTGCAAATGTAGGGGAAAGGGAAACCCCAAGCACTGGTACCAACTAAGGTGGAAAAATTGATGCGACAGGCTAAACTCCTACATTGGCATTGATAGTGTTACCAAGCATCTTGATTGGCCGCAGGCATACACATAGGACAGCCCTCTATAAGATCATGGAGCTGAACTGATGAAGCCTGTAGGTGAAACGCGCGTCTTCTGCCTGTCGCGAGCCTCCTGTGTGCACGTGGAGACTCCTGCTTACTGGACACTGCCGCTGCCGCACTGAGTATCAGGTACCTTCTCTGTCATTCCTAGGAACATCCGGACTACACCGCCTCATGCAATGTTCCCACTGCACTGTTATGCGACATCAGTGGGGTGAGGTGTGTCACTTGTATTTCCAGGTTTTGTTTTCCTATCTTTATATCTTCTTTCATTGGTACTTTTTTCATGGGAGTTCAGAGACCCATTAGCCTCACATTGAGAGATCTCCTGCTTATTTAGGTGCAGGGGATTCTCTATCTCCCTGCTATAACCACTGATCTGTCTGCTATTAGTAATCTATAGGCATTTCCACTCCCTTATTGTCCCACCATCAAGCCTTTTGTACTTACCAACACGCCAGGCTTTAGGTGGAGCTACATAGGAGATCAGTGGGTGCCGACTCTTCTTACTATTCTCATACCCTCATGGTACATGTGGTGGGTACGCTCATATCCCATTCAATACGAACTGTAAATGGGATACAGAAGCAACTTATCCCCTTACCTTAAGTGAGTGGTATCTGTCACCTGATATATATATTTTTTCTACTCAGTGCGATGATGTATTTATTCTAAATTTTGTTGGATACAGTCTCGTATTATTTTCAATATATTATATTTATTTATATATTTTGGACTTTCTTTGATATTTTACGATCACTACACTGTTATAATAATTATGTGCATGTCATTATGGCAGACTGATGTTCCAGTATTCACTTCAGATATTTATCTGTTGAAATTTATCTGTTTATTAGTATATGTCTTTTTGAGATTTTTTTCACCTGCAAATCTCAAGTATTATATTGTATGATCACCATATATTATTTATGACTACACGCTTGGAAAAAATGATTCAGTAATTTCTTCACCGATATATCGGCTTACTATTGTATTAAGCCACGACATTGATGATTTGACTGACTATTGAATTTTGATATGGTGAACCAATGCTGTAGTAATTTCTCTGCACTAAAGGTGCGTACACACTGGGCGATAAAGTGGACGACTTAACGATATCGTTATCGTTCAGTCGACCACTTTATCGTCCATTTTTAAGCCCAAAAAGATGAACGATAACGACGACGCGTGTTCCTGCGGGTCGTTCGTCATCATCGTTCATCGGGCTGACATGCAGGCCAACCTGACGATGTCGTCAGGTTGCTGTATGTCAGGGAATGGGGGAGAGAGCCCGGCGCTGAACGATATAGTTAATGATATCGTTCAGCGGCTGTGCTCAATGTCTTGAACGACATTGAGCACCGCCTGCCGGGGACACACTACACGATATCGCTCAGGGAGCATATCGTGTAGTGTGTATGCACCTTAAGATTGGTTCTTACACCTATAGCACCTATCTAACTTATCTGGTGCTTCAATGGTGTATGATTATCAATTATCATCATATGTTTTGATTTAATGATTATTTCACCGATGTACTGATTCATTATTGCATCAACTCATGATATTGATGAATTGATTTTTTATTGTATGTTGATACTGTGAACCAATGCTGTAGTAATTTTTTTCAGCATGGTTTCACTGTATGTCGTTCATGTTGTTCTATGTGGTTAGTCCTTTTTATATGATTATTTGCTTCTTGTGTATTTATTAAAAGTTACGTTTTATCGATATAGACAGCTATTCTGTGCCCCAAAAAAAGAGAGTACTTTTTTCATTTTCTTTTGTCAGTATTTAGACGCTTATCAGTCCCATGCCGGGCTTTCAGTGTCGGGAAGCCAGCGGTCAGCATTTCGACCGCCGACTTGCTGACTATATCCCCTCAGTCATGCACCGACAGCAATTTGGTATATTGCATCGCTGTACACAATCTAGCGTACAACAACACCACAATACCGTTGTCCTTCGCATCGTCCCATCTGCTGTGCAGCACATAAGATGGGAAGATGTAAGTACACAATTTATCAAATGATTAGGATTGTAAGATTGATCAACATATCTTATAGTGTATACCCAGTGCTTCTTTGTATCCATAAGTGGGTTTGCATGTTATTGGACAGTGTTTGCTCCATTTCACAATGTTCAGACATGTAACAGCACTTGGAAAAGTCCATTCATCTCTAGGGGAGCATATTCTGTATAGAATCACTAGTGCAGAGGTTCCCAAACTCAAGTCTTCAAGGTACCTTAACAGTCCAAGTTTTAAGGATAAGCCATGCTTAAGCACAGGTAACTTAATTGGTACCTCAATCAGTTTGATTACACCACTCTTGCTTAAACATGAATATTCTTAAAACCTGTACTGTTTGGGTGCCTTGAGGGCCGAGTTTGGGAAACCCTACACTATGGTTAAGCAGATCTCCAAAATTGTGCTGTGCTTGTCTCATTTATATTAATGTCTTATGCAGTTTGGTGTGGTTGTGGGATACATGTTAAAATTAATGTACAGCTGACATGAATGGAGCTTCTTATTCTTTTTGGACTCATTTGGAAATACATTGAATTCATGAAGTGTACAGTATATCAACTGTATGTAAGCTTCATATCAAATGCTCATGGGACACAAGTGCAGTGCTGTGCCAGGGTGACTGCCCTATTTCATACAATTAGAAGATATGTTTTATGAGACTATACACTAAGCCACATGTTCCCAAGCTCTGCCATTACAGTCCAGGTCCAGTGTATTTCCTAATTCTATCTTTTATTCATGACAGGTTTATCAAAAGGAAGAAATTTGATGATGAATTGGTGGAGAGCAGTCTTGCCAAGTCCACCAGCCGTGCACGTGGTCCAAGTGGGGGAGACCCAGGTCGCCTCTCAGGAAGTGAACCATCATCCAGTGAGAAGAAGAAGGTACAAATATATTTTAAATGAATAATGAAATAATTTGCAGACATAAGTGCTCCATTCCTACTCACAGATAGTGGTTATTTCAGAGCACAAATTACAGCACAATTTCATGCTTTTTAGACCATCATCTGTTCTCACATCTGTCCTTGTGTAACATCACCCAGTTGTCATGGTTATCATGGTCCGTATTTCTAAATGTTCCATTGACCCTTGGATTGTGATTTGTTATACATGTTTAAATATTAGGCATATGATACAGAACAGAGACTTACAATTCAATTTAAAATATGTGTACAGCTTAAATACACCTTCACAGAAGTCTTTAAATAGTTTTAGTTGTGGTGCAAATAATATAAGTTCCAAGAGCAAAAGAAGATGAAGGATAGTTGTGGGATTACACATCAGTTACTACCTAATGAGTAACTTTGAGTTTGACAAAAGGATGAAATTGTATTGGGTCTGTGGATGACCCTTTGCCAGGTTCCTGATGACTGTAAAGGTGTAAAGCTTCCATACCTCACTCCTCTTTCCTCATAATGCTCAGTATGTTTAAATAGGAGTGGAGCATTCACAGGGGAGAGTAATATGGTGTGATCCTTTACAGCCATCGTGCTTCCTGCTAGATCCAGCTTTAAAGAAAGTACAAATTTTAATTAAAAAAAAAAAAAAATTGCTTTAAAAGATTTAAATGTTCTTTATACTTGTATAATTAGAATCATTAGTATCAAAGTATGGTTTAGAGTTGCATGTAAAGATGCAATCTTAACATACATGCAAAAATGCTCTCTGAATTCCCTTCTCCCACCTACAGATGTGTCCTCATACATCTAGCCTCGATACGCCATGCAGCGCAACTTGCCTGGCATGAATAAGCCTCCAAGTCCCGTGAGATTCTGCTAGCGCCAGGTGTTGTCTTTGCGGGGGGGGGGTTTTTGCCGAAAATGCGGCTAAGTCACAAGGCGAAGGAGGGCTCGGGGCGCACCAGCAGACTGCTCATTAATTTGATAGGCAACACATGTACACTACCGTTCAAAAGTTTGGGGTCACTTCGAAATTTCCTTATTTTTGAAAGAATAGCACTGTTTTTTTCAATGAAGATAACATTAAATTAATCAGAAATACACTCTATACATTGTTAATGTGGTAAATGACTATACTAGCTGCAAACGTCTGGTTATTAAAGGAATATCTACATAGGTGTATAGAGGCCCATTCCCAGCAACCATCACTCCAGTGTTCTAATGGTACATTGTGTTTGCTAAGCGCATTAGAAGACTAATGGATGATTAGAAAACACTTATGCAATTATGTTAGCACAGCTGAAAACGTGTTTGCTCGTTAGAGAAGCTATAAAACTGGCCTTCCTTTGAGCTAGTTGAGTATCTGGAGCATCACATTTGTGGGTTCGATTATACACTCCAAATGGCCAGAAAAAGAGAACTTTCATGTGAAACTCGACAGTTTATTCTTGTTCTTAGAAATGAAGGCTATTCCATGCGAGAGATTGTCAAGAAACTGAACATTTCCTACAACTGTGTGTACTACTCCCTTCAGAGAACAGCACAAACAGCCACTAACCAGAGTAGAAAGAGAAGTTGGAGGCCCCGGTGCACAACTGTGCAAGACGACAAGTACATTAGAGTCTCTAGTTTGAGAAATAGACTCCTCACAAGTCCTCAACTGGCAGCTTCATTAAATCGAACCCGCAAAACGCCAGTGTCAATGTCTACAGTGAAGCGTTAACACCGGGATGCTGGCCTTCTAGGCAGAGTGGCAAAGAAAAAGCCATACCTGAGACTGGCCAATAAAAGGAAAATATTAATTTGGGCAAAAGAACACAGACATTGGACAGAGGAAGATTGGAAAAAAGTGTTATGGACAGACGAATCGAAGTTTGAGGTGTTTGGATCACACAGGAGAACATTTGTGAGATGCAGAACAAGTGAAAAGATGATGGAAGAGTGCCTGACGTCTTCTGTCAAGCATGGTGGAGGTAATGTGATGGTCTGGGGCTGCTTTGGTGCTGGTAAAGTGGGAGATTTGTACAAGGTAAAAGATTTTGAATAAGGAATGCTATCACTCCATTTTGCAATGCCATACCCTGTGGACAGTGCTTGATTGGAGCCAATTTCCTCCTCCAACAGGACAATGACCCAAAGCACACCTCAAAATTATGCAAGTACTGTTTAGGGAAGAAGCAGGCAGCTGGTATTCTGTCTGTAATGGAGTGGCCAGCACAGTCACCAGATCTCAACCACATTGAGCTGTTGTGGGAGCAGCTTGACCGTATGGTACGCAAGAAGTGCCCATCAAGCCAATCCAACTTGTGGGAGGTGCTTCAGGAAGCGTGGGGTGACATTTCTTCAGATTACCTCAACAAATGAACAGCTAGAATGCCAAAGGTCTGCAATGCTGTAATTGCTGCAATAGGAACATTCTTTGACGAAAGTAAAGTTTGAAGGACAAAATTATTATTTCAAATAAAAATCATTATTTCTAACCTTGCCAATGTCTTGACTATATGTTCTATTCATCTTGCAACTCATTTGATAAATAGAAGTCAGTTTTCATGTAAAACATGAAATTGTCTGGGTGACCCCATAATTTTGAATGGAAGAGTGTGTATCTGAACCACAACGGAACTTGGAAAAAAAAGCTGCAGTCACTACATTGTTAGCACTTCCTATACAGATTCGGAGACTCCATCGCACATAGATATATAAGTGTCACATATAAAATTAATCAACGCAATCTGCTGGTGCATCCTAATCGCATCACATTGCTACTTAGACGCATTTTCAGGGAAAAAAGACACCTGGTGCTAGCAGAGTCTCACGGCACCTGGCGCACCAACTGCAGCCAAGATATATAAGGACACATCTGTACACTACTTATTCTGATCACCAGCCCAACCTCCCTGTGAGACACTCGCTCTGCTGTATCTCAGCTCTGCCCCTTTCCTGCTAGTGAGTTCTCACTCTCCCATTTCTTTGTACACCTACACTGTTTGTCTGCTTTATGTTTGCTCTGATTGGTTCTGTGAAACGCTATGATGACTTACAATAAGTACAGTGGGAACCCCTCCATTACTTTACCTGGTGCCAGGAGCTTCTGTGATTGCCACAACGCCACAGTCTGGCTCTTGAATGCAGGTTAGAGCTGGCTTCCTGGGTGAGAGTCCTGGCAAGAAATAAAATGGGTCAGTTGACCAAAATTGGACAACCCCTTATAGTGTTCCTCTGGCTATATGAAGTGATGGAAGGTATAATGTATGCTGCTGTGCCACCTTGGATGATCATCATCATACTGTTTGTGTAGATATAAGAGACATTGATTTACAGATACTTATTTCCTTACCTATTTGGTAGATTGTATTGATTTTTATAAATTTACATTTTCACAGGATCCCATTTGTCTGATATGAGACAGGTCTCTGACAATGGATTAGCTTGGATGTGTGGCCCCGTGAGACAACATAGCATAATTGGGGGAAGGGTATAATGTTAGTTAGGGCATAGCCTTGGTAAGGAGGTCCTACTGTGTTAAATCATTTCACAATTCCTTAAGCTTGCTCCCAGCTTGTAATACTATGCCTAGAATATGCTTTCCCCTTCACAACTCCTTATTATATCTACATTTGTTTTCATCATTTCTCACTTCTCTTTAAAGAATCACTGGTGTATTGTATGTGTGACTGAAGTTAAACTAATCTATTTTATCCTAGCAACTCTGCAAGACAGTCCCTACACCGGCTCCACCATCTCCGGCACCCAGTCCTTGTATCACGAAACGTATAAAGAAGAGTAAACAGCCGCTGCAGGTCACCAAAGATCTGGGGAGATGGAAACCTGCTGACGATCTGCTTCTTATAAACACAGTGCTTCAGGTGTGCCTTCACTTATTGCTGCTTAGTCCTTTATAAGCCCTAGCATAGTCTGATATTTAGACTCCTTATTATTCTAATAACAGTTCCTGACATTAGCACTGTGTTTTCAGACTAATGATCTGCAGGCTGTGCACCTTGGAGTCAAGTTCAGCTGTCGTTTCACCCTTAACGAAATACAAGAGCGGTGGTACGCCCTTCTCTACGACCCGGTTATCTCCAAGTGAGTAGAGTGGGAGGTCTTCCAAACCAAAGTGAAGCTATACACCATGCATAAACTTTTGGAGTGGCTCGGCATAGGGCTAATGATGCTGTATCTTATATATTTTGTAGGTTAGCATGCCAGGCCATCAGACTGTTACATCCAGAGGCGATAGCTGCCATCCAAAGCAAGGTGCTATTTAGTAAGGCAGAAGAACAGTTGCTAAGTACAGTGAGCTCTGTAAGTAGGAATATATGTTGGGACATATAAATGTGCTATGAGCCGTTAAATTGTGTTGTTAATAGGGATTTATTTACAGAGCTCACAGCCCACTCTGGAGACTTTTCAAGACTTACTGAACAACCATCCAGAGGTTTTCTATGTATCGCGCACAGCTAAGTCTCTCCAGATCCACTGGCAGCTTATGAAGCAGTACTATCTTCTGGAGGACCAGACAGGTATACATATCTCATGTTCTTGCTTGTTGTCCTATGCAATGGTATAGAGGTCCATGTTTTACCTGACTTTTCTCATTATCTTAGTTCAACCATTGCCCAAGGGGGATCAAGTACTAAACTTTTCTGATGCAGAAGATATGCTAGATGACAGCAAGCTTAGGTATGGTTTATGATGATTGTGAACTTGAACAAACTAAAATGTGTTTTGGTTCCCTCATAGTGTAGGTGAGCTGTATCAAGCATTGGAGAGAGAAAGTGGAGTCTTTGCCCAAAGCAACCAATCGGCTTCTGTAATTTCAAAGACTGTGCTAGATTAATGACAGTTAGAAGCTGATTGGTTGCTTTGGGCAAAGATCCCACTTTATCTCTCTCTCCAAGCCTTGATACATCTCCCCTACAGTGTGCGGAAACCATTCTCTAGAATGTAAGCTCTCATGAGCAGGGCCCTCTTCCCTCATGTGCTTCTCTTTATTTATACTTTCATCTACTCCTTACTCCCCTAAAGGGCACCTAACACTTAGTTACTTACCCCCAGCTGCTTATTTTGAGTGTTACGATTATGCAGCAATGTGTATAAACCATGTCCTTGTCCTGCACTGTAATGTACTATAAGCCACTGGTTTCTTGTTCACTTATTTGTTTATGTACTTTGTAAGGCGCTGCGGAAAACTTGTGGTGCCATATAAATAAATGATGATAATAATAGCTGCAAGAACCAAGAAATGTGGAAAACTGTACAGGAGCTTACTTGTCCAAGATCCTCTGTTATTGCATTCTTCATTTGATGTAAAATAAGTGCATTAGAATAAAGCACATGAAGCGGTTTACTGTGCTATTATTATGCTATTTTATTCATCTTTATCAAGGATGCCATCATGACAGCAATTCTGGGTCTTACTGTTACCGCCCCCACCTTGCCCTGGGGTTTTTTGGATTGTGCTCTCTAAAAGCTCCAGTGCATCTTATGCATCAGGAGATTCTTATAGATCCAAATGTAGTTTTATATATAAAATATATTACCATTTATGACTCCTTATTACCTACACTTGAATGCTCAGTCCTCACACAACACTTAGAGGGGTATTCAATATGAAACGTTAACTTCACTGTCAAAGTTAACGTTTCATATCAGAGTTTTTTTCTGCGTTAAGGTATGGTGCGCACTCCCACTTATCCCCGTATTCAATATAAAATTAACGAAAACTGGAAACTCCGAAGTTGGATTTGCGTAAAGTTACGAATTTTTCCTTAAAATAATTGTAAGACCCCCCTAAAGTTGTAAAAACATGGGGGAACACTATGGGTACCCCTGTTTTAGCCTTTAATTGAAAGTCGGGGATTTAAATAGCCGCAGCAGGTGTTTTTTTCCCGACATTGAATAAGTGATGCAGAAGAGCACATAAGGTGCGTACACACTGGGCGATAAAGTGGACGACTGAACGATAACGATATCGTTCAGTCGTCCACTTTATCGTCCATTTTTAACCCCAAAAAGATGAACGATAACGACGACGCGCGTTCCCGCGGGTCGTTCGTCATTATCGTTCATCGGGCTGACATGCAGGCCAACCTGCCGACATTGAGCACAGCCTGCCGGGCACAACACTATACGATATTGCTCAGGGAGCATATCGTGTAGTGTGTACCCACCATTAGGTTATTTTTTTCGTTTTTCTAAGTGGTCCCATCAAATTTGGGGTACATGAAAATGGGTTCTAGCATATTTTTAAGTCCCTAAAGTGTTTTTAAAAATTCTGCATTTGTGCACCTGCCGCTATAATTCTATTCTAGAAAACACCTGCCGCATACTTGCAGAATAGCCCTGAACCTATTTCCCTATTGTTAAACAATTTTTTCCCATTTTTTTCACCCTAATTTTTAAATAAATTTTTTGGGGTGTCCCTAATTTTTTTTTTTACTTCTTTTGACACAGTTCTTTTTTAAATGTCATTCCCAGGGGTGCAGGCTATTTTTTTAAAGCCTGCACCCCTAAACCCCAATTCTGCACTTTTTTTTCGACACCTATTCAATGGTGAAAAGTTATCCCCGTTTTTTATCAAAGACTTTTCAAAACTGCGATAAGTCTTACGGTGTAAAAGTAAAACCTGCGATAATGACGTCATACCTCCGATATTAACGCAAAAACGATGTTATCGAACCCATATTGAATACCCCTGTTAGATTTTTGCTGTTGCAGTGTGCAGATTTCCATGTGTATCATTTTCATTTATGTATTGTGAGAAAGCTGTTTTGCTTATATGCTCATTGATTTATTTATATTTGTAGGGATACTCGGGATGAGGTTTTAGAACACGGTGAGTTCTTTATACAGTGCCTGAAATAGGCCTTGATCCCTCAGCTAAAGGGGTCTCCCGTATTTATACTGTTGCCTTTTCACAGAGTTGACTGTTGCTGACCGTCGCCAGAAACGGGAGATCCGACAGCTGGAGCAGGAGTTGCATCGGTGGCAAGTGTTAGTGGACAGTATAACGGGTCAGCAATTTGTTTTCCCTTCACTGCAATTTCAGGCTTTATTTTATCTAAGCTTAAGAGAAGTGTATTTTTCTTTGTTAGAAACTAGAGTTAGTTAAGAGACTAGTATAGCTGTCAGTTTAACTCACTAGAGGGTGGAAAACAAATGCTTAAACCTTGCAATTGTATCATTTCCCCATATGACTTTCGGTCCTAGTTTTGCTTGTACATAGCAATCTTTCTGCTCTATATGAAATAAAAGCAGCGATTGAAGGTTTATTAAGCTGCATAAATTGCACTATATATTGTCACGTACCCACCGGCACCTCTGTGCCACTCTTGTCTATCTGTCCATGGCCTATAGATTGTAAGTTCTGACGAGCAGGGCCCCCTTTCCTCATTTATACCCCTTTCTCCTCCCAATTTCCAACAGTGGGCTGAACTTTCTGGTTTAGCCGGTGCTGAATATTTGCTGTAATGGTTTAATGGCTTATATCCTCATATGCTCTAGTGTTCATTCTAGCACCCTGCACCTGTCAAAGCTCGATCAGTTCCTCTTTCCTGCCTGGGGTGTCGCTCTCCGCTCTGGTGCGTCTAGCACACTATGGTCTGTATCTCAGTAGTTTGTTGCATCAGCTGAGTGTGCTAGAGCGACACCCCAGGCAAGAAAGAGGAACTGCACGGGTTGTGACAGGTGCTGGGTGCTGGAATGAACACTATGCACTGCACTGCTTTCTATTAAAAGTCTTTTGCACTCAAATCTGCATGGTTTCTGTTAATGCAATATGTAAGGCGCTGTGCACCCCTTGTGTCGCCATATAAATAACGGATAGTGATATTTGTTTTATCAATGTTTAAGAACCACTAAACCGAAAAGCAACTTTGCCTTCAGAGGTTCCCAAACTTTTTTGAATCATGGCGCCCTAGAGTATCAGCATTGTTTTCACGGCACCCCTATGCAAAAAGTTTATTATTGAGAAATTCAGAACCTTTTTAATAAAGTAGTAAAGTGAAATAAATTGTGCTTATCTGTCATCCTCAGGGTCAGTTATGTGGTGGTGGACAGGTTTGTGCTTCTGTTTGTCCACATATTTACATTACATTGACCATAGATAATTTGATTTGGTGCTGGGCCACCAACCTGAGGCACCCCTGTTAGTGTCCCAAGGCACACAGGGTGCCACGTCGCACACAGTTTATGAACCACTGCCTTGCTTAGAATGGTCATTAGTAACCAATAATACATGTGTAGCTTAACCCTTTCATGACAAGGGGTGTTTCATAGTTTGTTGACCAGTCCACATTTAACAGTCTTGTAGTGTGTTCAACTAATAATGCATACACACGTAAAGATTTCCTGTCCAACCATCCAACTAGCTGATTGGTTGGAATGAAAATCTGGTAAGGTATGACAGCAAATGACAATCAGCAATTTGCTCCCAAATGCTGGAAAATGGCCAAAAACTGTTGTTTGAACAAATTGTTTAGATCAAACATTTAACAAACTTGTCTGACCGACCATTTTCATCTGTTTTCTGGCATTTAGGAGCAAATTGCTGATCATCAGTTACTCCCATACGTTACCAGATTTTCATTCCAACCAATCAACTAGTTGGATGGTTGGACAGAAAATCTTTACGTGTGTACCCATCTTCAGAATCATTGTTCATATATTTTTTTATTTTTTGCAAGTGTAAATGGGTGATTTGTTTTGTTAGCATATGGAAACAAATAGCCCTTTATATTAAATGTATTTTATGTAGTAAACTGACAAAATTAGAAAAACATACTTTCCCAAGATTATCCCTATAGCGTCTATCAGTACAGAATTACCCTTTAAACTATCTATTTTTCCTTTAGTATAGTTATTCCAAATAGGTATACTTTATGCATAGTGATCGGGCCTAGAATGACATGTCACCCACTGTTAGCTTAGACTGCACTGTGTCAGTGCTGACAGGCAGGAGAAATCTGAGACCATTCTCCCTGCAGTTGCCAGGGCTTACCTACACATAGGGGGCATCATGGAGATGGAGGGCTTACCTACACATAGGGGGCATCATGGAGATGGAGGGCTTACCTACACATAGGGGGAATCATGGAGATGGAGGGCTTACCTACACATAGAGGGAATCATGGAGATGGAGGGCTTACCTACACATAGGGGGAATCATGGACATGGAGGGCTTACCTACACATAGGGGGAATCATGGACATGGAGGGCTTACCTACACATAGGGGAATCATGGACATGGAGGGCTTACCTACACATAGGGGGAATCATGGACTTGGAGGGCTTACCTACATATAGGGTGAATCATGGACATGGAGGGCTTACCTACACATAGGGGAATCATGGAGATGGAGAGCTTACCTACACATAGGGGGAATCATGGAGATGGAGGGCTTACCTACACATAGAGGGAATCATGGAGATGGAGGGCTTACCTACACATAGGGGGAATCATGGACATGGAGGGCTTACCTACACATAGGGGGAATCATGGAGATGGAGGGCTTACCTACACATAGGGGGAATCATGGAGATGGAGGGCTTACCTACACATAGGGGGAATCATGGACATGGAGGGCTTACCTACACATAGGGGGAATCATGGACATGGAGGGCTTACCTACACATAGGGGGAATCATGGACATGGAGGGCTTACCTACACATAGGGGGAATCATGGAGATGGAGGGCTTACCTACACAGGGGGAATCATGGACATGGAGGGCTTACCTACACATAGGGGGAATCATGGAGATGGAGGGCTTACCTACACATGGAGAAGTTGCCTTTGTGGTGTATGTGACAGGATTTCCTTTGCCCAGTTGGTTACCCTAGTTTTTCTCATTGAGCTTAACGAAGTGACGTCCAGTTTGAACACTATGTACAGTGATTATAAGTCACTGTTCTTTTTTGGAACATTCATGGGCAGCCAGGTTTCTTTGATGGGGCTGTGTGGACATTTGGGGGTGTTTGAGAACTAAGGGCTGATTCCGAGATTTACGCTAATGCAATCACAACTGCATGCTCTCACACAGATCGCAGTTGCTAAAATATGCTAATACCTTCCAAAGCATAGCCGGGTATAGGGACGCACATTGCGGATTCGTCCCACATCGTGTATCAGTGTAAACATCGGTACTGTCGACGCACATCGGGCAGCCACGCAGCATGCAAGTCAAGTCTGACCAGCCACAAACACTGCAGCTCTCCTGACACATGGAGAACTGTCATGCTGCGAGGGCGATCACAATGGCTTATTTATGCACACCCATGAAACTGCATTTAATCTGTCCGACGCGCCTGCGTTTTACTAAACACCCCCTGTTACTTTCCCAATCGCTGACTTCCTGTCACTCACTTTGAGAGGGGTTCCTAAGTACGAGAGTAATCGCAATGCAATCGCTGCAGGTGCACAGTTTGGCTTTTGCGCATATACATTTGCAAACAATCGCTTGATCTGCAAAAATATCGGCTTTGTGTAAATCTCTGAATCACGTTGTGAGCACAGTGGATGTTTTCATCTGTTATTTTTTTGTTTGTTTAAATACGTACATTGGGGTGATTCTCTGTGTGACACACAGGACATTTCCATACATTCAATTATGTGAACTGTTACCATAGCACATTTATTTTTTCAGTCTCGTGCATCATGCAGATTTAAAATAAATAAATAAATAAAAATTCCAGTAGGAACGGATTACTGTAGTAACATTTGTGCAGGTGTATATTTTCTACTAACAACGTATTTAAGACTTTGACACCAGGAAAAAAAAAATTGTGTTATAGAAACAGCTCATGTTCTTGTATGTATGTATGTATGTATGTATGTATGTATGTATGTAAATGTCCCTGTGCGTCACACAGAGAATCACCCATCAGACTTCCCAAGACACTGCTGAGGGCTTCTAGGGCTGAAATGGCTGGCAGCAGGGGAAATGTGCATTGCATTAAGACGTAGGACATTATTACTTTTGAGTAAATTGTGGACTCTGTTCTGTAGGAATGAGCTCACCTGACTTTGATACACAGACATTGGCGGTGTTGCGGGGACGCATGGTGCGATATCTTATGAGGTCTCGAGAGGTAAAATAACTAATGTGGTAAGAGAGAACCTGTTATGTTATTTGTTGTTTGTTCTATCGGAGCCACAAATTCTTCCTTTTTTTTTTTTGTTTTCTTTACCAGATAACTCTTGGTAGAGCCACCAAGGACAACCAGATTGATGTGGACCTGTCACTAGAGGGCCCAGCTTGGAAGATTTCTCGTAAACAAGGTTAATTTCTAGGCTGTTTTAATGAATAACTATAAAACCTTTATTGTCATAGGACATTTATTTCTGTAAAATTTATGTATACATTTACCCTAAAAATACTAAATGTAGAATGAAACTGCTATTTCTACTTCAGGGTTCATAGGGGGTCCACAGGGTTGACCTTGGGGTATAGCTGGATCTGGATCCACGGCCACCACGCAGTTAAAGCTTTCACTTATCCCAGGATGCACTTGGGTCCGTCCTCCTCTATACCCCGCCCCCGAGTCACAGGCACCACAATTTTAGTTGGTGCCCGGCCGGAGTCGGGTCACCCTGGCGCAGTGGGGCTGCATTAGCAGCCCCTAAGCTAATTTAAAATTTTTTAATGAAGATTTTATTTATTTATTTTTACTATCTTCTGAGCGGCAGCATCAGACTGTCCATCTGGACGTCCACACTGCCGCTCCAACACCCCCTCTGGCGCTGCGACGCCAGTACTGATCTGGGGATCGCAGCGGGACCCCGGAGTCAGTACTAGCGTGGCTCTGGGACCTCCCACTGACTGCTGCTGGGCTCACGGGGATCAAGGTAAGCCGCGAGCTCCCTCTTCAGGAATACCCCGCGCGTCCGCTGGACTACCATGGAATAATGACTGGAGGGGAACCAGCGTCCCTGGGGTTAATTGCTAGCCAGGGGAGGCAGTCTTCCCTGGTTTAGCGGCTCCTTCCCTCAGCTCAGCGTGCCTTCTCTTACGTGTGCTGGCGTCGCTGAGCTGTTCCTCCTGCGGCCACTCCTCCTCAGAGCTCTCCGGCGGCCATCTTTTGCTGGCTAACAACGCAGACTCCCAGGCGGTGCGTGGACCGATCCCCCTGTGTACTTCTCCTCTGCAAAGGGACAGTGTACGCAGCGCTATAGCCCTCCCAGACATTGAATCTGGGAGGTTGATTGTAGCAGAAGGTGCAGTGAGTAAATGATCTTATTGCATTGAATGTGACTATTGCTAGTGCTGCTGTCTGTGACTTATTTCTAACTTACTGTCAGCTTATACCTATCCCTTTCCTTCTCCTACGGCCCGGCAGGTGTGTGGGGGAAGGGCTTCTTCTGTGGACCTCACTTATATAAATTAACTATTTTTGAGGCCAGTCACATACAGTTGTGTGCTACACAGTACCATATTGTGGGCTGTTTGTGTTGCATACTGGTGAGAGCGCGGGTGTTGACACCATAATTCCTCTGGTGATACGTATTCCTTGAATATTTGCTGTATCATGTCTGATGAGGAGATTGAGCGCTCCGTGGCTCCTGTGTTGTTTTCCTGCAGACACTGGGCCTGATTCAGAGCCGAACGCTCTGACCAGAGCGCTCGCTCTGAATCAGGGCCCTCCTCCATGAAAATGGAGCGTCCTCCTGGACGCTCGCATAGCTGTGGGTGACCACCCACAGCTTATGCGAGCGTCCATGATGATGGTCGCGATGGTCAAGACCATCGCGACCATCGGTCTTGCGACGGAGACCCTGCGGTAAGGTCTCACTGCCGCAAGCCCTGGAGTGATTTTGGCTCACTAGTGATGTCAGTGGGGCCGGCTTCAGACGGTAGGCGCCTCCGTCTGGCAGCCACGCCCCCCAAAGGGGGTGTGCTGTCAATCAACATCGACAGCACGCCCCCTTTGGTGCGAGACCCGGAGCGACGGAGAGCCCGTCGCTATCCGGGTCTCGCGCATGCGCCCGACGGAAACAGAAACAGAGATAACAAAGGTAAGTTCTTACCATATCTCTTGTTTTATTTATACAGGAGAAAGTCTGTTATGTTGTGCTAGTGTGAAAGTTGGGATAATCTCTAATTTCTCTTTCCGTCTCTTGGGTTTGACAGGGCGCCGGGTTACTATCCGTGATACAGCCCTTGCACTAGGTGCTGCCCCACAATGCACATTTGGATTACCATACCTTTTGGGCCTTTTTCCCCGGTTTAGCTTCCCATTTTTCAACCCATGCTGAACAGACACTGCAATCATATTCTGGGACCAGCCATTTGCGGGGAAGTAGCAATGAGGTGCTGGGTTTTTTGTGGGCTCTTCCCTGTCTGTGGGATCTTACTTTTGCAGCTCAACATCTTCTTGGATTGAACAATTACAGCTGTCATAAGCTTCTTGTCCCTCATTTTTCCTATGTCCAGGAAGGGGAGTATTTGCAAGGCTCAGTCTGAGAGACAGTGGCCAAAATGTTTGTCTGCTGCAGAGGTCAATCTAAATTGCTTTGTGTCCAGTCCAGGACATATGAGGCAGCATCCCCTGAGATAGTGATGCCAGCATATGGTCCAAGCTATTGCAGAGCTCAGGCAGCTTTCCAAAAGCCCTTGAGAGCATAATAAGGATTTTGTAATTATGGAGTCATGGTATGCACAAGAAGCACTCGATGACCCGACTTGCTATTTGGCTATGGCACTGTCAGGGACAATAAGGAATCATAGATTCTGATCACTTTGTTGTTAAATGGAAAAAAAACTGTGTCTTTCCTATTTTCCACTCACTCGGAGGATCTGCTTGCTGAATCATGGACTAGGCCTGAATGAAGATTTCATGTACCTCAATCCTCTCCCAAGAATGGTTATGGCGTAATGGGAAACCACGCCTAAGGTGGTGCTTTCCACTTTAAGACCACCACCATTTCAATTCCCACACTGTAATCATAGGGCATAGCAAGCATAGGACAAATGAGGCCACATGTGCACAGGCCTTACTTAGACCAACTTATCTTTTGCTTGGGTCAATAAGACTGTGGAGGGCTGCAGAGAGGCAAGCAGGTTTGGGCAGCTAAGTGACTAGCTCCCAAGCCCTCTGACAAGTGGTCAACATGACTGGAAAGTAGCCTAACTTTAGCACTCCTGTGCTGGTGGCCTGTCTTTTCTTCTTGTTGAGAGGCATCATAAGTTGGGATACATTCTAGATCTCCTGAGGTCCTCATCGAGGCTCTGTTTCTCTTTGTCTACCTGGAGACAAGAAAAAACATTTTGCCATGAGTGAAACCATTCAGTCCCTTCTTTACGCAGGAGTAGTCACCCCAGTCCAGGATTGGCAGAAAGGTTTGGGTTTTTAGTCCAAAAACTAGATGGTTCTTTGCAACCCATTCTGAATTTGAAATCTCTTTAAGTCCTGTTAAGACGTAAGACTGTTGTTGGATTCTTTACCAACAATTGTCAACATCACGGGACAGGACACGTGCTTGGTGTCAATTGACATCAAAGATGCATACTTACATGTTCCAATCTGGGAGGGACATCAGTGCCTCCCTGGTTGGCTGTTCTTTTTCCTTTTCAAGCCATTCCGGTTGGCCAGGCCACAGTGCAGAAGGAATTTACAAAAATGATGGCATTTATGACTGCCCTTCTCAGATCCTGGGTGACTGTGTTCCCTTACCTGCATGATCTGTTGATAAGTGGAAATCCTCTGGCCTTGCTGTGAATGTCTTGAATGCAGCCTGCACCTTGGAGGCTCACCGTTGAATTCAAAATCTCATTAAATCCAATCTGACCCATTGGATGTTCATGTTGTCACCCAGCATCAGAGTGTATTCTTACTGGAGGACCAAATTATCTCTATACAGGATCGGGTCCCTCCGTTTATACACGATGGGCCTTATTGAGATTCAGGGTGTGATTTAGAGATGGACACAATGCTGACGTTTACACATTTGAGTGATGTTTTGCTACTGCACATGCTCAAAAAGCCGTGGAATCCCTTACTGCGCATGCGCAAACCCAAGTGTCCTATGGTGTGTGCAATTGCCTACGGCATCGCTTGCACCTTAAAACGCCTGCGATCCCTGGGCGTTTTAAGGTGCAAAATGGGGCCGTTTTATGGGTGTGTCCTGGCAGTGTCCCGGTCGTGTCTGGGATAGCTGCCGTGTTCCCGATCGCAGATCCACTGCTTCAGAGGCCATATTTATGTGGATTGGAGGAGAGTAGGTAGAGTACTACAAATGTCGATGGTGTGACCAATGTTGGAGTGTTTACATACTCCAATGCAAATGCACAGACCACGCAGACTGATGGTGGACATCTCGCCACTCGTACACTCCAGCACACAGTGTAGCATAAGGCTGAGATTAGCATTTGCATATTTCCGCAGCCGCATGGTGAGAGAGCGGCTGCATTACCAACTATCTCTGAATCAGGACCTCAGTCTGAAATCTCATCGCAATTTGTGATTTTTTTCTTTTTGCCCTTAAAATCGTATCTCTGTGATCTATTCACAATTAGTCGCATCTGTAAAGCTCGAGCTGTGACTCCCACCCCTTGACGTACTTCACTGGAGTTGTGACTTCATTGACCGTACTGCAAATGCTAAAACATGCAGCACACAATAGAAATATATGGAATGTAATGACCGGTCAGTGCACCTAATAAGTAATGACTTAGAGCATCAGAATGGCTAAGATGCAAATGTTGTTTATTTTCATTTCAACACCAAATATATGTGCAAGCTTCCCATTTCACGCCTTCAATGTACAATAAATAAAAGTATGTTTCCGACAGTAAATGATCTTTTGAAGATTGGTATATTTATTGCATAGACAGATGATTTATATACTGATCTTTCCGAATGTTATATATATGACATCTGTATAAAAATCACTCTTTTACTAGTATATGTTGTCAAATAATAAGGTACAGAACTATCCAGAACATGTCTGAGCTTTAAGGGGTAAGAATGGTGTAACACATGCACTGGGCAAATTAGAGACAAATCTAGTCATACCTGCACATGTCCATCAGAAGGTATTTAACACAACAAGTAATGTAACAATTTGTTCTGTGTAAGGTAACAATCTGTTCTGTATGGCTTATAAATACACTATAATAAAAATACAAAGGCCTCATAAGTGTGCAGGGAAAAGAAGAGCGGTTTTCAGTGAGCTCTGATGCAAAAATCTAATATGAAATTTCAGAAGTACAAGTTATTTTGATGATAAATGTGAATTAGCTATGAGATAACAGTGTAAATGCAGTTGCGTATGGATTAATTGGTGTCACAGAAATATAATGTTGATGCAGTTTGGCAACCAGTGAGCTATAATATGGGAATGGGTATGAAATACCGGCGGTTCGATTCCTGTCAGCGGCAGCCCGACAAGAGCAGAGTTAGAAGCAGCGGAAGCCCGACAGCGCTGGAAATCCCGATCGTGGATAGATAAGTATGTACTAACCTAACCTAACCTAACCCTCCTTAGGGGTGCCTAACCCTAACTTCCCCCCCTCTAAGTGCCTAACCCTAACCACCCCCTTCCCTGCTGCCTAAACCTGTCCCCCGGGGGGGTGCCTAACCCTAAGTCCCCCCTGGGGGTGCCTAATCCTAACCCTCCCTCCCCTAACCCTCCCGGGGGTGCCTAACCCTAAGTACCCCCCGGGAGCCCTAACCCACCCCCCCCTGCGGCTGTCCGCTTTCGGCGCCCCCGGCATCACTACGATCGGGATGCCGGGCGCCGGTCTCCCGGCATTGGGGAAATGCGGGCGTCTACATCTAGACGCCCAGCATTTCACCCTTGCCGGGATTTGACAGTCGGGAAGCCGGCTGCCGGTATTTAGGCAGTCGGCTTCCCGATTGCTTCCCATAATATGTGCATTGTCCATCTAGGCGGAGTTCTCTAATTATAAATAGTCCAATGGTAGTTATATACAGGTTGAGTCTCCCATATCCAAAATGCTTGGGACCAGGGTTATTTTGGATAACGGAATATTCCGTATTTTGGAATATTTGCATTTAATAATGAGATATCTTGGGAATAAGACCCAAATATAAACACAGAATGCATTTATGTATTATATACACCTTATACACACAGCCTGCAGGTCATTTTATACAATATTTTCAATAATTTTGTGGTTCAAACAAAGTTTGTGTACAGAAATGAAATTCATTTATGTTTCATATACACCTTATACACACAGCCTGAAGGTCATTTTATACAATATATTTAACAATTTGTGCCTAAAGCTGGCCACACACTAGACCAACTTGCATCCAACCAGCCAACTTGTTGATTGGTTGGAATGAAAATCTGGTAACGTATGGGAGTAACTGGTGATCAGCAATTTGCTCCTAAATGACAGAAAACAGATGAAAATGGTCGGTCAGACAAGTTTGTTAAATGTTTGATCTAAACAATTTGTTCAAACAACAGTTTTGGTCCATCTTCCAGCGTTTGGGAGCAAATTGCTGATTGTATTCCTTACCAGATTTTCATTCCAACCAATCAACTAGTTGGCTGGTTGAACAGAATCTTTAGATGTGTGGCCAGCTTTAGACAAAGCTTGTGTACGTTGAACCATCAAAAATCAAAGGTTTCATTATCTCAGTCATGCCAAAAAAATTCTGTATTTTGGAATATTTGGATATGGGAGACTCAACCTGTACATGCAATATATAAATGGTTAGGTGATGGATTTGTGGCTCAGTGAAGTCATGAAAGTACAGATAGATGTTAAAGTGCTTGTATTACAAAAGGGGATTGCTTCTGACTCCATTTGTACCATACGATGTCTGCTGACCTGCGCTTGGTGTGAGCTGTTAGTGAACCTGACTGATTTTATTTCCCACAATAAAGGTGTCATTAAGCTGAAGAACAATGGAGACTTTTTTATAGCAAATGAAGGCAGACGAGCTCTGTATATTGATGGTCGCCCAGTGCTGCCAGGCAGTAAGTGGAAGCTGAGTCACAACTCTGTGGTGGAAGTAAGTACATGATAAAGAGCATTATATTGTAGAGTGCATTGGCTCTGTGTAGTTACTATATTTCAGCATACCGGGCCTGATTCTGACTCGTGGTTACATCTCCCTATATATTTTATATATAGTGCATGCATTGCGGGCTGCATGCGGTCTGATCAGTGTTGTATGCATCTTAGCCCATTCTCTGTGGCTGCTTAATGGGCTTTTCTGGGTAGCAGCAATGTAACAATACATAAGAGATCAGTTCTGGGATGTGTAGCCAGAGATGCGTTCTATTCTGAGTAGTGTGTATGCACAGTGCATGACCTATAGTATGGGCTAGATGTAACTGCCAGTGATAGTGACAAGTTACTGCTGCACTTGTGGATAGAGGAGTGGAGCATAGATGGAGACTTACTGGCGCATAGTCATTTTTGCATTTTGTTTGCGTTCCGTTCGCAGCGCGAATCTGAATCTGACCCTATGTGTGCTGTTACTATGCTGTTTTATGTATTTGATGATTATTCAATTGTAGGGTGGTTATGCAAATGGGTCCTTTGTGGTGCCCTTCTTTATCAGCACAGAAACATAGACATTGCTTGGAAAATGTTTCCATAAAATAGATTAGTAATTTACTGTGCAATAAAACAACCACTGTAGGTACGCTTTTTTGTAAGACACTGGGGAATAATAATACAAATCTGAGTAACCCACAGCACCCGTATAGATGCTAGCTTGAGTGCTTGTTTGTTGCTTTATACTGACCTGTCTGGTCCTGCGTTTCCTAGCACAAGGTTGTGTGTTCTGGTGATTTGGGGTTATAGTCTGGACCAGTGTTTTCCAAACTCATTCCTCAGGGAGCAATACCATTGCATGTTTTCTAGGTCTCCTCATAGATTACCAAGTGAAATAATTAGCTCCACCTGTGGATCTTTTAAAATGTGTCAGTGAGTAATGACTACACCTTTGCCTATTGCTAGGAAAATTGGAAACCATGCACTGTTAAGCTGGCTATACACCAGACCAAGCAAATTGCTGATTGTTGTTTGCCCCCATACATTTCCGGGTTTTCATTCCAACCAACCAACTAGTTGGAGGAAAGTTGGTCTGGTGTATGGCCAGCTTTAGTGCTCCCTGAGTAATGAGTTGGGAAACACTGGTCTGGACAGATCAGAGACTTGGCTATTTGTTGGAAGTTATGGCCCATCTGATATTATTTACTTTAAACCATGATACAAATATAACTTCTGCAAAACAGGTTTGGGGTAGACACAACTAAGATCCAGCCATTAATTGTAGAGTTATGGTGCTCGTTCAGATCAACGAGCTCACGATGCCAGTATCCAATTTGGATTACATAGCACAAAGAGAAAAAGTGTGTCACTATTGGGTGCACTAGATTATAACATATCTTTCTTCTTTGGGGTCCACAGCCATTACGTTGGGGTATGAATCCCGGTCACCAAACAGTTAATACAAACAAGCTCTCTGCTCCCAGGATGCACCGGGTTTCCTCCTCATATACCCCACCTCCTGCCTCAGGTAGCCAGTTTCTTCCTGTTTGGTGTGTTCACCACATAGACAGTGGGACTGATGGAGCAGTCCTGCAGACGAGTACAAAAAAAGCGAGTTTTACTCTCTATCTCAGCGGGTGGTCTGAGCTGTCCTGGAAGCAGCCTCGTGCCTGATTGGAGGCGCACCGGCCACGCGCTGCAACTACCTCCTCCGGCGCCGCACCGCTAGCCTCGGTAGGTCCTTGGCAGGGGATTCGGCAGGGGCTTTCTGGCCCTGGACCGCAACCGGTTCAAGGGGATGGCAGGTAAGCAGGTGGTCGCGGCGGCCGGCTGTGAGACTGGCCGGAGGCGCGCTGCAGTCAGGAGGCATACGGCTTGTTCTCCTAGCCTAGACCGCCGGGATTTGATGTTCCTGACCAGCCGGGGCTTGTGGTCAGGTCAGTTTACCGGGCAGGTCCAAGCAGCATAGGGGAGGTACGCTTCCCCAGCGGCCCCTCCCCCAATCCACACGCTAGTTCAGTCCTCTGGCGCAGTTGATTGTGGATTGTTCCTCCCAGCCTCCATATAGTGCAGCCAGAGTGTATGTCAGTTGCTCTCTGAACGCTGCTCCTACAAGAGGGACGCTGGGCAGTCTCCCTGTATACCTTGCCTACTGCTGGTCTAGGTTTTTACAGGGCTCTATCCTACCTAAGCTGAGGCTGATTGTTGTAGTGAGAGCTTATATGCATATGGCTCGCAGAGTATTTATGCATGACATGTGATTGTTGTTTATGGATACTGTTTCTTCTGTAAAAGAACGGTAATTCCTGTATACTGTCACTGTCTCTCCCCTTCCCTTGCTACAGGTGTGTGGGTTGAGAGTAGAAAGCAGCACATATACACTCAGAACCAGTGGCATAGTGTTAGGTCTAAGGAGTCTGAGGGTCAGGTGGCGGGAGCCCCGTTGCTGATATCCTGTGTAGCCTGCAAGGCAGGTCTGTCCCCACAGGACTTTCTACAAAATGGGCTTTGTGGGAACTGTTTCAGACAGCCACCACACCAATTAAGTTTGCCTGTTTCAGGCCCTGAGCCTCCTTGGGCATCTTTTTCTCAGGTTATGGCTCAGGTGGCGGAACGGCTGGCTGCCCCGGTACCACCGGTTTGGGGTTTGCCTCAGCAGATGCATCCTATGCCTATGATGTGGCCCCCTTGGATGGACCCTGGTGCTGGTAAGGTTATGGCATCATCCTCGGGGGTTTTTCAGCCTCAGGCTGTCAAGCCTAAGCAGCCTAAATCTAGGCGCCATGTACCGCCTTACATGGTGAGTACTCGAGTGCCTCCTCCGAGGAGGAACAGGCACAGGACTTTTCGCAGGAGTCTAGCTCCGAGGAGGGTGATGATCATTTCCCAGTAGCCGATGTCCCTTTTCTGATAAGGGCTGTAAAATCGGTGTTAAATATCAAGCGCCAAAAAGTGGTTAAGGCAGAATTCCCAAAGTCTGAACATTTATCAGAACTTATGGAGGAAGCCTGGGTCCGTCCGGATAAGATAAGCCATTCTTCTAAAAGAATGACGCTTCTATATCCTTTTCCAGCAGAGGACTGTGCCAAGTGGGAGAATCCACCATCAGTTGATGCACATGTGGCACAGCTGATTAAACGTACCACTTTGCTAATCCCAGCAGTTTCGCTGAAGGAAACCACGGATAGGAGACTGGAGTCTTGTCTCAAATAAATTTTTTCGCTGGCATGAACGGCCACCCGCCCAGCTATATGGCCACTGCCTGGGTAGCAAGAGCTATTGAGGAGTGGGCCAAAACTCTAACAGAGTCTTTACCAGATGCCTCTAAGGAGCAACTGGATATGATCTTCTTTATTAGAGAAGGGGCCTCTTATTTGGGTGATGCCGCCTTGGATGCAGGGATCCTTTCCTCTAAAGTTTCAGCAGAGTCCGTGGTGGCACGTAGGATCCTCTGGTTGAAAGATTGGAGGGCAGATGTCGGGTCCAAAAAGGCCCTAGAATTCCTTCCATTCACAGGAGGTGTGCTCTTTGGTCCAGAACTGGACAAAATTGTATCCTCCATGGCAGCCTCAAAGACGGCAGGTTTACCATCAGCAACCTCGTCTAAATTGAGGAGGGCATCCTTTCGGGGGTTTCGGCCGCAGGGCAAGGCCAAAGGTCAGCCCTCAGCGAGATTTCCACCAAGAAAGGGAGGACCCAGGAAGCCCTGTCAGAACAAACGTCCAGGATCTAGGGTCCAGGATAAACCAGTGGCCTGATGGGACGGGCCTCCCCCTGGGGGATCCCAGGGTGGGGGGCCGACTGCTTCGGTTCTCAGAGCCCTGACACCTCACGACGGAGGATGCCTGGGTTCGGGGAGTTGTTTCCCGAGGGTACGCCCTGACGTTTTGGAGGACTCCTCCTCAAAGGTTCTTTTGTGTAAACCCGCAGGTGGGTTCTGACAGAGCTTTGGCCCTTCAGAAGGCTATTCTTGCCTTACTAGCATCAGAAGTAGTGATTCCGGTGCCAGAGAACCAGTTCCGAGAGGGGTTCTACTCCAATCTGTTCTTGGTTCTGAAACCGAATGGGTCATACCGGCCTATTCTAAATCTGAGAGAGCTCAACAAATTTGTTCGAGCCCCCGGGTTCAGGATGGAAACATTGCGATCGATTGTGTTGGCAATTCAACAGGGGGACTATATGGTGTCCCTAGACATACAAGATGCCTACCTTCACATCCCAATCACACAGGCTCATCAAAAATTTCTTCGTTTTGCAGTAGGGGAGGAACATTTTCCGTTCCAGGCCCTGCCATTTGGCCTGTCCACAGCCACTTGGGTATTCACCAAGGTGATGGCAGTGTTGATGGCATGCCTCAGGCGCCAAGGCGTCAGGATTTTGCCTTACCTGGACGACCTCCTGTTGCTGGGGCAGTCCCCACAGCAGTTACAGGATCATTTGAGGCTGACAGTATCATGTCTGTACAGTCACGGCTGGATCATAAACTGGCAGAAGTCGTCACCCTGTCCGGTACAACAGATGTGTCATTTGGGAGCGAGATTGGACTCCGTGGTGCAGAGAATATATCTGCCGGAGGAGAAGATCCTTGCTCTACAATCACGAATACGCAGGTTGCTTCGCAACAGGCAAATATCCGTTCTAGTAGCCATGCAGGTCCTGGGATCGATGGTGGCCACCTTCAAGATGGTGGAATACGCTCAATTCCACTCCAGACCACTGCAGCAATTCATTCTGTCTCGCTGGAACAAGGATCATCGCACGATCAGGTCCCAGCTGCTGCATCTCTCTCCAGAGGTACGGTTGTCCCTGAACTGGTGGTTGCAGACAAAGCATCTCAGGCAGGGTCGACCCTTTTGGGTGTCGGATTAGACATTAGTCAAAACCGACGCGATGACTGGGTCACACACTTTCCAAGGAAAGTGGTCAGTGACGGAAAGCCGGCTACCGATAAATATCCTGGAACTAAGAGCTATATTCAAAGCTTTAGTGCAGGCTCAGGAAATCTTAAAGGGCAGGTCGGTGCAGATACAGTTGGACAATCGCACCGTGGTCGCCTACCTAAATCATCAAGGGGGCACGAGGAGTCGGGCCCCCTTGGCAGAGGTATCAAGAATCCTGGTATTGGCACAGACTCATCTGCCCACGTTATCTGCCGTGTTCATTCCTTGTGGACAGGTGGGGTCTACCAGAAATAGATCTGATGGCATCAAGAAGGAACAACAAGGTTCCCAGGTACGGATCCTGGACAAGAGATCTGAGAGCCGAGTTTGTAGACGCACTGACAGTAAAGTGGCGTTACAAGCTGGTATATCTGTTTCCCCCGTTTTCTTGTGGTCAGAAAGATCAAACAAGAGGGCAGCACCGTAATATTAATAGCTCCGGCGTGGCCGAGACGGCACTGGTTCACAGATCTACGGTCTCTCTCTCCATAGACACTCCATGGCCTCTGCCATTGAGACCGGATCTGTTGCTACAGGGTCCCTGCTGGTACCTGGATCTTCATCGGCTATCTTTGACGGCATGGCTCTTGAGGCCTCCGTCTTGAGGTAAAAGGGGTTTTCCGAGTCTGTTATACGCACGATGCTGAAGGCACGAAAACCATCCTCAGCCCATATATATTATAGGGTTTGGCATACTTTCTTTCAGTGGTGTGAACTGAAAGGGTATGATCAACATAAATTCCTGATATCCAGACTGCTGGATTTTCTTCAAAGCGGTCTGGAAAAAGGGCTACGTCTGGCCTCTTTAAGGGTACAGGTGTCAGCTCTTTCAGTCTGGTTCCAACATAAAATTGCTCTGAGACCGGATATAAAGACCTTTTTTCAGGGGGTGTTGAGGATTCAGCCTCCCTTAGTTTCCCCGGTTGTTCCGTGGGACTTGACTCTAGTTCTGAAGGTTTTACAGGCTCCTCCGTTCGAGCCTTTAAATTCAATAGACATCAAGTGGATAACAGCAAAGACGGTATTCCTCCTTGTTATGGCATCTGCACGTAGAGTGTCAGATTTAGCTGCGCTTTCCTTCCAGGAGCCGTTCTTGATATTTCATCAAGATAGAGTAGTACTACGTACTAGGGAGGGTTACCTTCCGAAGGTGGTGTCTAAATTTCATATTAATGAAGAAATAGTAGTTCCAGCATTTCAGAGCACAAGTCTCTCACAAGGTGAGGCTTCCCTGGATGTGGTCCGTGCGTTGAGAATTTATGTTAAACGCACGAGCAAATGGAGGAAGTCCGATGCACTTTTTGTTTCTTTATGGTTGTCATAAGCGTGGCTGGCCAGCCAATAAACAGACACTGGCCAGGTGGATTCGCATGGCAATTTCATTGGCTTATACACAGGCTGGTATGCGTGTGCCGGATTCAGTGACGGCACATTCTACTAGGGCGGTAGGTCCATCATGGGCGGCCCGCCGGGGTGCTTCTGCTGAGCAATTATGTAAGGCAGCCACATGGTCTTCCATCCATACCTTCGTCAAATTTTATGCCTTTCACACTTTTGCCTCTCAGGATGCCTCCTTCGGGCGTAGGATTCTCCTCTCTTCCGAGAGTCAGGAGCGTCCCCGCCCGTAGGGTTAGTGCTTTGTGATATCCCCAACATTATGGCTGTGGACCCCATGTACCCCAAAGAAGAAAATAAGAGTTATGGTATAACATACCTTTGTTAACTCTTTTTCTTCGAGGTCCATGGGGTCCACAGGACACCCACCCATACGCACCTGTAGTTCTGGGGGAGGTTTTCCGTAGTTTCTTCTCTTGAGAGTCTGGACTCGTAAGTATGGGTCTTTTCTTTCTTACCCTTTGTTTGTTTCTGCCTGCTTGAGCTTGGTAACGAACTGGCTACCTGAGGCAGGAGGTGGGGTATGTGAGGAGGAAACCCGGTGCATCCTAGGAGCAGAAAGCTCGTTTGTATTAACTGTTTGGTGACCGGGATTCATACCCCAGCGTAATGGCTGTGGACCCCATGGACCTCGAAGAAAAAGAGTTAACAAAGGTATGTTATACCATAACTCTTATTTTTTTTAATTCAAGCATCTAAAATTCAATTCATTCCATATAATGTACCAGCAAGTTTTTTTTTTTTTTAAATATAGAAAAAGTATGGGGAAAAAAAAGAAATATTAAATTCTAAATATTAAAATATTGCAAAAAAAAAACTGTAATAGGGTATATAATCGCAATGTTATAATCTACATGGGAACACCTGTGTGATAGGACGGTGTATCTGTGAGAATCCAATTTGGACAAGTAGCCTTATCTTTTCTAGATCATTCAGGTCTGTTAGTGCAGTTGGAATGTGATCTTGGTTTCACAATACAATAGTCATCTTTCAACTACATTTACCAACATGTACCGTAACATGTGTTGCCAACATTTAATATTTTTAGTGGTGAGGTGAGAACCAACCACCCATTCATAGTGTATAATCACCATTTCTTTCTCATAGATATCTGGCCTCCGCTTTGTATTCCTTATCAATCAAGATCTCATAGCTCTCATTAAAGCAGAAGCCGCTAAGATGACTCAATCTTGAAAAAAATTGGTTTCTTCAACTCTAGAAGATCAGCTGACCCAAGAGCCTAAAATGACAGGAGCCGGTAGGATAGGTCTTCTGTCCTACACTCTGCTGCAAGAGAGATCCTCAGAATCCTATACAAGTAGCTGCCTCAGCAGTGTCTGGGACAGCTGAGCAGGTGACGGGAGACCAGGCTATACATAAAATAAACCTTTCTGCTGATTAAAAACATTGTTGGTTATATACCGTAGGGTATTTTCTGTTTATATTTTTGGTTTGTTTTTGTTATTAATGTAAGTATTTCTTAACTAAACTGTACTCTTATTAAATGAAATGTGCTTTGTAAGGAAGTTGCTTTCTGTTTTTTTTTTTGTTTTGTTTTTTATTAGATCAATGAGACCTTTTACTATATTGGTAAATATCAGTAAGATATTTGCATGTAAAAGTTATTGGCCATAGACAGTAATAAAAAGATTACCATGTCCTGCAGAACTTTAGAGTTAACCACTATTCCGGCTCCGTACCTTCCTGCTGATGACCACAATGCACTTGTCCTATACAAAAGCTGCACATCAGTAGCAAACGCGTCTCCTTCCCCATGCAAGTGACTGGAGCAGATGCAGCAGTAATACCATAGAGAGTGTGGCTTCACTGCGAGTACAGAAGATGCTAAGAATCACCGTACACAATGCATACCCAAGTTGTTTGTGGCATGTGATATGCTAATTGAACAAGACAAATATATATATATATATATATATATCATCATTTATTTATATGTCGCCACAAGTGTTCCGCAGCGTCTTGCAAAGTACATGAACAAATAAGTAACCAGTGACATACAATACAAAGCAGGATATGTATAATAAACATTGCTATATTAGCGGCCTTTACGCCCACATAAGCAGCCGAGTGTTGGTTGCCCTAGTGGGGAGAAAGAGATAAATTAAATTAAAGTAGGGAGAAGCACAAGAGGGTAGAGGGCCCTGCTCGTAAGAACTTACATTCTTTAAGGGAGGGGCAGACGAACAGGAGTGACACAGATGGGGTAGGCGGGGAGGAAGGCAGATGTAGCAGCAAGTTAGGATTAGATCTGGAAGGCTCTAATGAAGTAGTGGGTCTTAAGAGCTCGTTTGAAAGATTGTAGAGAGGTGCAGAGTCTGATGGGGAGAGGGAGGGAGTTCCAAAGGTGGGGAGCAGTACGGGCAAAATCTTGGCGGCGGGAGTGAGAGGAAGTAATCAATTGGCATGAAAGGCGGCGTGTATTAAGTGAACGAAGAGGGTGGACAGAAGAGTGAAGGGAGTGGAGATCAGAGATGTAAATGGGAGAGGAATGGGTGAGGGCTTTGTAAGTGAGTGTGAGAACCTTGATTTGGGTTCTGAAAGGGAAGGAGAGACAGTGGAGGGCTTATAAGAGAGGGGAGGCAGATGTAGAGCGTTTGGAGAGGAAGATGAGCCGAGAAGCAGCATTGAGCACAGACTGGAGAGGAGAGAGATGGGATTTGGGGAGGCCAGATAGGAGGAGGTTACAGTAGTCCAATCTGGAGATGACCAGTGAATGTCTGAGGGTTTATATAATATATATATATATATATATATACGCTCAGACATTCACTGGCCATCTCCAGATTGGACTACTGTAACCTCCTTTGACTAAACTTTAAGTCAACACTAATCACATATGGGCAGTCTTCCCCTTCCCAAACAGCGCGGTAAACATTGTATTTTTGAATAACGAGTGTTCAGTGCACTTTCATTTATTATATATTGGTCTCAGCAGTTTAACTTCATTTGCATTAGTGGATGTGACTAAGATGTATTCTACGAATCTGAAATGGCCTGCGGCCGTCATCCTTATTGGCTCGCAACTTGCACCAGGATTTGAGTACACGCAAGTCCTGTCTCCCCAAACCGGAACATATGTGACTTTTCCTCGGGCACAATTCTCATTAACCTGTCTACCGCCCCCCACCATTGCCATAGGGTGCTACAATTGCAAATTGCCTGGTGGAAAAAGTGTGCACTAAAAAAGAAAGCAAAGTGTGACCACAAAAAGTTGCAACTTGTGATTTACGTCCAGCTGAATGAGGTTCAGAGTGTCTTTATTTAGTTCCGTGTGACTTAATATGACTCTCCCCTTATGTACCAAATAATACACAATGCTGTAAAATATAATATTATTTTTTTGTTTGTTAATTTGGTTAGTATTGATACCATTTGGTGTTTTAGCTTTGCTGGTGTTCTTACCATATTACTCTCTGGACAGTGTAGCCACTGACCTACAATAACAGCTAAACATTATACTAAACAGACTACCTATGTATTATTTTTTATCATAGTTAAGTCCATTTCCAAACCCATCTACCTCTCTAGAAGGGATCATGAAAATAGTTGATGGCTTATGCCTTATGCATTATTTCCAAGTTATATTATTGTCCTAATCCTGAATTACCACATAGGCAAATACTTTCCAAAGTGTATCCCTTTGCCAACCAGAGCACCTGCATTTATCTGAATGTGCACCAGGGAAGGTTCAATGGGAAGACCATTAATGGAATTGTGGCTTGTGACTGGTTCTCACTCTCTGCCACCATTTAAAGATGGTGATATTTATTGGTCCAATATTCCGTCACTGGGAGAACAATGGTCCCAAATGAGGTTTACTTGCTGTATAGACATTTCATAAAGTGAGAAACTATTCTTGGGGGTCAATCCAATAAGGTGCGAGTTGCTGTTTTCTCTGTGAAATCACATAGTGAATTAATTTTGCAATCCAATTAGCAACTCGCACTGAACCAGTCAGTGTAAACTCGCATTTTTACATTTGCACCTCACTGAGGGTGATAGATGGAAGGGAAAAATCCTTTATTTCAAGGTTAAAATGCCAGGACACGGTGCTGAACCCCTTAGACACCCCCCTAATGACTAATTAGGCATTTAGAAGTTTACAATCAGCTTAATTAGTCCAATGTAATTTTTGGGGGTTAAAAAAAATGGCCTCAAATTAAGCCCCAAAATCAACTCTTTCGTTAGTTTAGGTACCTCAAATTAATTAAAAAAAATGATGAGGCAATTATTTTCAAAGTGCCCTCAAAGTACCCCAAAATCACCCTTTTTCTCCACTTTTTTTTTTTTTCAGTTTTTTTGGTTAAATCGTTTGAGATTGACCCCTTATTCCATTGGTTGCACTTTACAATAAGGATTTAGTCCATGATATTTCATGTTACACACCAAGCTAAACCGTATGTACTGTGTGTTGGTTGTGTCTTTCATTTAGGAGCCTCAGTCTTCCTTCCACTGATAATTACCTATTTGAGAGCATAAGCACAGCCTCTGTTTTTGTACATATGTTTTGTAACCATTCCAATAAAATAAATGAACACCAATCAATACTTGCTTGGTAGCCAAACCAAAAAGCTGGGGTGCGGGGAGTATTCCTATAGTCCATGCCAGCGGAATACAGGATGGAAGAAGATGCTGTTATGTAGTTTATTGGCTGTACCAACTTTTTTCCTTTATCAAGGAGAATTTTTTTTGCATAATCGTTTTCTGTCCAGTTTGAAGGGCAAGATAAGTTGTCAAAGTGTAGCTATAAGCTACTTTGGCCGCAATTCAATTCAATGTGATGTTGAATAGCCCCGGGAGGGAGCTCCCGAAGCTATTAAATTCAACGCGCTGTTTGGTCGGGCTAAAGGATTTCTTCTTGCACCCTCCTGGGGATACGAGGAGAAATCCAACAAAAGCGCCGGTCGCGCGGCTGTTTTCGGCTTAGCACGGGCAGCACTTTAGTCGGAGAATGCCGGTTCTCGCGTCTAAACAACCAGGTTAAGCCACGAGAACTTGTATTCTTCAACTTAATAGCGCACCGAATTGAATAGCCCTGGGAGCCCCCTCCCGGGGCTATTCAACATCACATTGAATTGAATCGTGGCCATTGTGTATTTCATCACCTGCTACATGCAATCAAAATTAGTTGTCTCTCCCCCCTTCTGCTCGTGATGTAGCTGTTCTAATCAGCTAAAGCGTTCCAGCATCCCACAGAAAGCAACAACTCTTATTTAGCAAGTTGTAGTTATTTAAGGGTTTGGTATAAAAGATCTTACATTAAAAAGACAGACCTCCACATGCTAGACAACCAAGAGGTAGACGGGTACAAAAGGTCGACACAAAAATGGTTGACACTTTTTTTCTAACCCTAACCTACACCTTAGCCATCCCCTTGGTGCCTAACCCTAACCATCTGGTAAGTCCCTAACCTTAAAAAAAACAAAAGTGTCAACCACTTTTATGTTGACCTTTTAACCCTGTCTACCTTCATCCATGTTAACTTTTTGTCCCTGTCTACCTATTGATTGTCTACCATGTGGTGTCTATCTAGACATTGTCAACCTTTTTAATGTAGATCCTATTGACTGGAACCTGTTTGTTGTAGTTATAGGCTACCTGTAACCATGTGTGGGCGTTGCCATCTTTCATTCACTCATTGAAGTCTAAACACGAGAAACATCACAGGCTGTGGGGTAATCTATGCCTATCATGAACTAAAGCAAGCAGGACATCTTTAAGGTTTGGGGAATTTTTAAATAACTAATACAGAACTACACCTGAGCTGCTGCACTACACAATGCACAAGGTACCTCCTGATCATGCCTCCTTCGGGAGGACTTTGCATATATTCCCGGACGTTTGTGTAAAGTGCTCCTTCTTCGCAGTTTTGCAAAACATAGATTCAATTAGTCACATTTTTACTGTTCGTAAGAAATCAGGTTGGTTGTCTAAATGACAGTCTAATACTGATCTGCTGCATCTTCACACCCCTGTTCCTTCCACTCCAGACCAGCATTCTGGCTCTGTGTTGCTTCCTCTGTGTGGAAGGATAAAGTGCATTTCTACAGAGTGAGCATCAGAAGTACTGCAAGGCTCTTCTGCAGCTGCTGTGGAAGAACCGGGCTGGCTAAAGTCTCTCTGTTCATATCCTGTGCAGCGCAGCCAGAGAGGAGTAGGGGGAGCCCACAGCCAAGATAAATGTCCCTCAGAGCAGGCTGGGGAGGCGTTGTGCATGTAGCAGACCTGAGAAGCTTTTTCTACTCTTGGAGTATGAAAAATTGAGGGACATGTACTTGTTGCATCCCCTGGAGAGTTTACACTGCTCCCACAGTGTGTATGGAAGTCTCCATGGCAGCAGGATGAAGGGCTACATGGCATTAGGGATAAATGAACTGCATGGCTGAGTGACTGCAGGCCTTCCCGCAGCTCCTGCACTTGGCAAGATAGATCAGACACCTGTGGGGGAAGGGAAGTTTGATAATGAATATATTCATAGGGTCTGCTACATGTCATTTTAGATGTTTAAGTACTAATCCATGTTACTGCAAGCTGTAGGATGCACCTATTGTTTGTTTTCGTCAAAGTAATTAGAACATTCTACTTATCCATGTACAATGTAGAATTCCTTTTTGTCTTAAATTTTCTCTACAGATTATAAGCTTGCGAGCAGGATCTTCTTACCGGTCAGTCATTACCAAGTCTTCTTTTATTACTGTGTGCCTGATTCAGCGGTGCTGATCGCAGACTCATTCTGCGAGTGTGTAGAATGGGTCCTGCGTAGTCGAATGGGTCTGCCTATTTGACAGGCAGAGGCATTTAAGGGGCGGTGCGGGGGCAAGGTTGGCCAGCGTGCCCCGTTTTCCGTGAGTGGCCAGTCCAGGATCTGCGTTGATCAACGCAATGTCCTGGGCTCGCAAGCCGGCCAGCATAAGTAAGCTGAGGCTTACTCAGCTGGCCGGAGGCCCGGCACCATCCACCATCACGACCGTCGCAGTGCTGGGATCGTAAATGCAGCAGGGGGTGTCATACACCTGCTGCATTTGCATAACAGCAAGGATCACCTGCGTGCAGCTTTGCAATTGCGACCCTTGCTGAATCAGGCCCTGTGTTCCTAATTGTACAGCGCACAGGAATATGCTGGTGCTATATAAATACTGTGGTCCATTAATCTTTTCTATTCTCATACTTGTCTACTTACAGGTGTCTGAAAGCAATATTTTATATATAAAAATGGACTAATAAAATATGTTTAGACGCTAATAATTCCCCGGGCAGTGCACTAGGTACTCACCGCCTGACTGAGACGATCCATACTTTCAGTCGCTCTTGGTTCTGATGTCAGAATCATATGATCTGCAAATAATAAAGCAGATTGCTGAACTTGAAAATAACTTAGATGTGAATGGTAAGATATGCTCTGTAAAGCGCTGCGGAATATGTGTGCGCTATATAAATAACTGATAATAAATAAACTTATTGCTAGCATGTGTGATCAGGAGCCATATTATAGCATTCAATTCAGTAGCTCTCGGCATGGAACGGCCTCATACATGCCGACTTCCATGATGGAATGGATTTATTAACTCATACAATTCTCACCATATCCTGAATCTCCAACTAGTGTGACAGTGATGGTAACTTGGTAGGTTTGACATCTGCCATCGCCTATTTATGACCAGATCCAATGAGTTGTGTGTTCTGATGGCTACTTACATACCACATTTCTCAGCTGTTTGTTCTTTACAAATGTTGAGACTACACTGACTCTCTTTCACCAACACTGTCTCTGACCACCATAATTATGTGACAATTGATATAATCATTTTGCCAAACACTATCAAGTCATCTATTCAAAGAACACCCTCTGGATAAAATCCATATGATATATCGGCGGATAGGATGCCGGTGGTCAGAACACTGACAGCGACATCCCAATGGTGAAGACCCTGACGTACCGGTAAGTAACTTAATCATCACCCCCCCAATGGTGCCCAACGCTACCCTACCCTCTCCCTGTTGGTGCCTAACCCTAACACCCCCTTCCCGCAGCCTAACCCTCCCCAGTTGGTATCTAACCCACCCCGGCAGGTAACTAAACCTTACCCCATCATCCCCAGCCTAATTTTAAGCCTAACCTGCATACTTACCTTCGCGATGCAGGCGGTCGGGATGCCAAAGTTGGTATCTTGATCCCTTCGGGATGCCATCGTCGCCATTCTGATGGGCTTCGGGATTCTGCCGTCGGTATCCTGACATCCCTCATCTTCATTGGATCTCTCTGGACATAATGCCGCCCTACTGGCTGAACTGTGCATTACAAGGGAACGTGGAATTAAAAAGTTGGTCTTACCTGAAGCATTTGGAAGTGTACTGCAGTTTGAAAATGTGAACTTCTGCTGGACTGAACCAGATGTTTCTTCTATGCCATCTACAACCCTAAGAGCAACAATTGGTAATTATTAGGTATATATACAGTGAAAGAACTGAATGAATGGTTCATGAAGAGTAAGACCATGTTTTGAGGCTCCTTACCTAGGGCTTAGGTCTGCTGGTCTGGTGCAGGGCACAAGTGGTACATGTTGGTCAGCAGAGCGCACCCTCTGAGGTGTATGCCTGGGTGTCACTTCCCTCGACCTTTGTCGAGGACTGCAGTTAGAAAATCGAGATGGGGAGAGGCGCAGATGGGGAGATGTCTTTGGAGTAAGTAAAGAAGTATTTATATTTGGGGAGACTTGATCTGGTGGATTTTCTTTCCTAGGAGTGCGCGGTGTATGGATTTCAGTCTAAAACATACAGAATAACATAACAATGCAAAAGTCAGAGGGTAACACTAAACAAACTGCCCCCTCTATTGTTGTGTATTTGTAATATCCACTAAGAATCATATACAGTAATTGCCACCATATACACATCAACTGCTAAATAGTTATGTTTGACAAGACGGTAATTGAATAAGCATACTAAATCCCACCTGTTCAAAAAAAGCCCATCCAACCACCACTTAACCATGTCACCACGTAGTATGCCTCACTCTCCAATTCTCTCACTCCTGCTTCCTGCCTCTAGCTCCCCTTACACTGTCTCACTCCTTATGTCTTCCGTTGTCTCCCCTCTCTCTTTAGACTGTAAGCTCCATGAGCAGGGCCCTTCTCCCTCTTGTTCTCACTGCCTACTTCTCTTGCACACCAGCTACACTGTACACCTCCTATTTGGGCTCTCTGCCCCCTGGACTCCACTCCTCCAGTTTTCGTTTCTTCAGATGACCTAAACCAGTGGTTCTCAAACTCTGGACCTCATTCAGAGGATTTCGCACGGGAGCGATAGGTCGCACCCAAAGTGATCGAGAATATGCAAAATGAGCGCTCAGTCGCAACGCACATCGTAAGCGCTGAAACACCCACAACAATGAAAGCACACCTATCTCTACGGCCTAATTCAGAGTCGGTCGCAGGCGGCAACCTACGTCAGCACGATTAACACCTGTTACATTGTTAATTGCCTACAAACATCGGTTGAAGTAGAAACCATCGCCTGCACTCGCAATGCTTAAGGTAGACCCTGGGCTACCCTTAGCACTATGAGCAGTAGCATCGTTATTGCAACGAGATGACGTGTGTGATGACTCGCTCAGTAATATATGCACACCCTTAAAACGCCCTTTTTAAGGTCAACCACGCCTGCGTGCGCACCACCACACCCCCGATCACAAGCACCTTCCCCTGTAACCACCCACAAACGGCACGAAATGTCAATCACAGCTACGACCTCGTAGTGACTAGCAAGCAAGAGGATTGCGGTCGGGAAGACAGGCTTGTGCACGCGCACTGTCATGTACACGCATGCACAGTTGAAATAAACATCACTCGCTACGACAAATCGCTCTGTGTGACCGCCTCTGAATGAGGTCCTCTGTCCTCAGGACCCCACACAGTTCACATTTTGCAGGTCTCCTGGCAGGTGCACAGGTGTAGTCATTACTCACAGACACATTTTAAAAGATTCACAGGTGGAGCTAATTATATCACTTGTGATTCTATGAGGAGTCCTGGAAAACATGCACTGTTTTGGGTCCTGAGGACAGAGTTTGAAATCCTGTGACCTAGACCCTGCGGTAACAGCTACAGGTTTCAGCTTACTTACTTGACTATTTCCATTGCATGAGTGGCTGTATTGAGGTTTGTACTGCTATTTGTTACTTGTCTACTGTATTGTTCTATACTGTTTTACCCTGTACTGTCATATTGTGTTGCCCTCTGTATGGCGCTGTGGACCACTTGTGGCGCCTTATAAATTAAGATTATTATTAATAATAACAACAATAATAATAATAAAGTTAGGGCTTTTGTAAATTAATATAGGTTTATTACATTATATTTTTCACGCAAGTTTTTATAGATTTGTGAATTGTCAGATGAAACTCTTTCAGTAGTTGATGCATGATAATTCCATACAAGTATTTACTTTGATACATGGTCATGTAACTATTGGATGGCACTGCTATATATGATAGATATGTTGGATGTGTGTCAGTTGTTTTTGCTTACGGTATGCATATATCTGTACAGTATATATCTTTTCTCATATAGTTGACTTGTATAATTCTAAACCCGAAGAAGCGGAACAGTGGCTGACAGTAATGATGTGTTCAATTAATTTATAATTTAATTAGTAATCACTGATTTGTGTTTATATGTGTTCGCGAGTGTCGGAGGCCTATCAATGAAATAGAATGCCTGTTCTCCAACCAGCTTTACTTTATATATTGGAAGCACATTTCTATTTCCCTTGTGCCAATGTAAACATTAAATTGTTTAAATGTTACTCATGAATTCTGACACTTTTTCCTCTCACTACTTACACAAGACACAATGAGCAGTGTTTTTAAAGAAAAAAGTAAGTTATGCTGGGTACACACTGGACAATATATATTGTTCGTACAACCGACACACGAAATATTGTTTAGTGTGTCGCCTACATGGACAGAGGAGGACCGGAACAAGGAATAGGTGAGTGTGGTATTTCTTTTTAACAGGACCCGATCTTGGGGTCATATTCAATTGGGCACGAGGTTTAGTGAGGAAAAAATGTCGTGCCCAATTTTGGATTACCGCGGGTATGCGCGCTCCCAATACCCACGGTATCCATTTAAAAAAAAGTGATCGGAGGGTGTTCAGCTGTGGACACCCCGCGCCACGTAAAAATTTTCTTTTAAAATTCTGCACTTACCTGCCCGGGGGTCTCCGGTGTTCTCCAGGGGCAGGTGGGAGAAGCAAGGACTGCTGGGAGATGTAGTTCTCCCAGCGTCCATTCCGGGAGCAGCACACAGACACTGGGGGGGTCATACACACTTACAAACACTCACACACACTGACTAACTCACCCTGCAGCAGAAGACCTGGCTTCCGATGCTGGATGCAGAAGTGTGTACCCAGCGTAAGGTTACTCTTATGCAGTGTGTGGATAGACCCTGATAGCATGATTAGGCTACTCTACTTTACACTGCACTGTCACTCTTTTTCCATTTTTCGTGTGATGCCCTGGGCTGGACATTTTTTGGGGTGCACTGCGAACCGGATGTGAACCCCTTAGTGTTAGGGACTACTAGTGACAGAGAAGCCGTGACGTGGCCTAGCAGCTTCCCATGTATTTGCAAATGCATGCAACTAATATCTCTGATTTCTATGACCATATAGTTTTCATATATTGTTGCAGGTACTATTCAGTGTGCTGAGGAATAATAGGGTGTTAAACCCCCCTCCTTTTTCTACTTAGTGTGTGCGTAGACCCTGATAGCATGCTTAGGCTACTCTTATGCAGTGTGTGCGTAGACCCTGATAGCATGCTTAGGCTACTCTTATGCAGTGTGTGGATAGACCCTGATAGCATGCTTAGGCTACTCTTATGCAGTATGTGGATAGACCCTGATAGCATGCTTAGGCTACTCTTATGCAGGGTGTGGATAGACCCTGATAGCATGCTAAGGCTACTCTTATGCAGTATGTGGATAGACCCTGATAGCATGCTTAGGCTACTCTTATGCAGTATGTGGATAGACCCTGATAGTATGCTAAGGCTACTCTTATGCAGTATGTGGATAGACCCTGATAGCATGCTTAGGCTACTCTTATGCAGTGTGTGGATAGACCCTGATAGCAGGCTAATGCTGGCCATACACCTACACGACCAGCATAAGATCCGATTCATTATACGATTTCCCTCGACTCCCCGGAGCTCCCTGGCAGTCCCGGCAGCATGTTTGTTGTTTTTCTTAGCACAGGATCTGTCGTAAGATCGATCCTGTGTCTCACGATTCTGCACGATGGATCGCATGAACAAAATAAAAGGCACGATCTGCACACGATACGATGGAACATATGGGCTGCACATCTGATCATAAGATCCGATTATAGGAGCTGCCGGAGCGCGCATCGGATCGTATCTTACTAAAATAATACACGGTTTTCACAAGATCCATCTTATGACTCATTGAAAATCGGGCAATCGGCCTGAAATCATGCAAGTGTATGGCCAGCATAAGGCTACTCTTATGCAGTGTGTGAATAGACCCGGATAGTATGCTTAGGCTACTCTTATGCAGTGTGTGGATAGATCCTGATAGCATGCTAAGGCTACTCTTATGCAGTGTGTGAATAGACCCTGAAAGCATGCTAAGGCTACTCTTATGCAGTGTGTTAATAGACCCTGAAAGCATGCTAAGGCTACTCTTATGCAGACTTGCCGACTATCTGGCTGCCCCTTCCGGGAGGGAGCAGCCAGATCGGCATTACTGGGGGACGTGGCCAGCAAACGGGGGCGGGCAGGCCAGATTACAAGGTTTCGCGGGCGGGGCGGAGCCACGTGAGTGCGTCATTTTGGCTCCGCCCCCTCTACACACTGCCGATATTACAGGCAGTGTGAAGCAGGGGGCGGTGCCAAAATGATGCAAATCGCATCACCGTCCCCCTTCGCTGCCGGGGTTTTACAAGTAATTGCGGAGGGACAGGAGGGGCCGGCGGCAGCCGGGAGACTTGCCTGCCTTCCCGGGAGGTCGGGAGCGGCACCTGATTTTCGGGAGGCTCCCGACCAAATCGGGAGGGTAGGCAAGTATGCTCTTATGCAGTGTGTGGATAGACCCTGATAGCATGCTTAGGCTACTCTTATGCAGTGTGTGGATAGACCCTGATAGCATGCTAAGGCTACTCTTATGCAGTGTGTGGATAGACCCGGATAGTATGCTAAGGCTACTCTTATGCAGTGCGTGGATAGACCCTGATAGCATGCTTAGGCTACTCTTATGCAGTGTGTGGATAGACCCTGACAGCATGCTTAGGCTACTCTTATGCAGTGTGTGGACAGACCCTGATAGCATGCTTAGGCTACTCTTATGCAGTGTGTGGATAGACCCTGATAGCATGCTAAGGCTACTCTTATGCAGTGTGTGGATAGACCCTGACAGCATGCTTAGGCTACTCTTGTGCAGTGTGTGGATAGACCCTGATAGCATGCTTAGGCTACTCTTATGCAGTGTGTGGGTAGACCCTGATAGCATGCTTAGGCTACTCTTTTATGCAGTGTGGATAGACCCTGATAGCATGATTAGGCTACTCTACTTTACACTGCACTGTCACTCTTTTTCCATTTTTCGTGTGATGCCCTGGGGGGGTCCTGGGCTGGACATTTTTTGGGGTGCACTGCGACCCGGATGTGAACCCCTTAGTGTTAGGGACTACTAGTGACAGAGAAGCCGTGACGTGGCCTAGCAGCTTCCCATGTATTTGCAAATGCATGCAACTAATATCTCTGATTTCTATGACCATATAGTTTTCATATATTGTTGCAGGTACCATTCAGTGTGCTGATGAACAATAGGGGGTTAAACCCCCCTCCTTTTTCTACTTAGTGTGTGCGTAGACCCTGATAGCATGCTTAGGCTACTCTTATGCAGTGTGTGCGTAGACCCTGATAGCATGCTTAGGCTACTCTTATGCAGTGTGTGGATAGACCCTGATAGCATGCTTAGGCTACTCTTATGCAGTGTGTGGATAGACCCTGATAGCAGGCTAATGCTGGCCATACACCTACACGACCAGCATAAGATCCGATTCATTATACGATTTCCCTCGACTCCCCGGAGCTCCCTGGCAGTCCCGGCAGCATGTTTGTTGTTTTTCTTAGCACAGGATCTGTCGTAAGATCGATCCTGTGTCTCACGATTCTGCACGATGGATCGCATGAACAAATTAAAAGGCACGATCTGCACAAGATACGATGGAACATATGGGCTGCACATCTGATCATAAGATCCGATTATAGGAGCTGCCGGAGCGCGCATCGGATCGTATCTTACTAAAATAATACACGGTTTTCACAAGATCCATCTTATGACTCATTGAAAATCGGGCAATCGGCCTGAAATCATGCAAGTGTATGGCCAGCATAAGGCTACTCTTATGCAGTGTGTGAATACACCCGGATAGTATGCTTAGGCTACTCTTATGCAGTGTGTGGATAGATCCTGATAGCATGCTAAGGCTACTCTTATGCAGTGTGTGGATAGATCCTGATAGCATGCAAAGGCTACTCTTATGCAGTGTGTGGATAGATCCTGATAGCATGCTAAGGCTACTCTTATGCAGTGTGTGGATAGATCCTGATAGCATGCTAAGGCTACTCTTATGCAGTGTGTGAATAGACCCTGAAAGCATGCTAAGGCTACTCTTATGCAGTGTGTTAATAGACCCTGAAAGCATGCTAAGGCTACTCTTATGCAGACTTGCCGACTATCTGGCTGCCCCTTCCGGGAGGGAGCAGCCAGATCGGCATTACTGGGGGACGTGGCCAGCAAACGGGGGCGGGCAGGCCAGATTACAAGGTTTCGCGGGCGGGGCGGAGCCACGTGAGTGCGTCATTTTGGCTCCGCCCCCTCTACACACTGCCGATATTACAGGCAGTGTGAAGCAGGGGGCGGTGCCAAAATGATGCAAATCGCATCACCGTCCCCCTTCGCTGCCGGGGTTTTACAAGTAATTGCGGAGGGACAGGAGGGGCCGGCGGCAGCCGGGAGACTTGCCTGCCTTCCCGGGAGGTCGGGAGCGGCACCTGATTTTCGGGAGGCTCCCGACCAAATCGGGAGGGTAGGCAAGTATGCTCTTATGCAGTGTGTGGATAGACCCTGATAGCATGCTTAGGCTACTCTTATGCAGTGTATGGATAGACCCTGATAGCATGCTAAGGCTACTCTTATGCAGTGTGTGGATAGACCCGGATAGTATGCTAAGGCTACTCTTATGCAGTGCGTGGATAGACCCTGATAGCATGCTTAGGCTACTCTTATGCAGTGTGTGGATAGACCCTGACAGCATGCTTAGGCTACTCTTATGCAGTGTGTGGACAGACCCTGATAGCATGCTTAGGCTACTCTTATGCAGTGTGTGGATAGACCCTGATAGCATGCTAAGGCTACTCTTATGCAGTGTGTGGATAGACCCTGACAGCATGCTTAGGCTACTCTTGTGCAGTGTGTGGATAGACCCTGATAGCATGCTTAGGCTACTCTTATGCAGTGTGTGGGTAGACCCTGATAGCATGCTTAGGCTACTCTTTTATGCAGTGTGGATAGACCCTGATAGCATGATTAGGCTACTCTACTTTACACTGCACTGTCACTCTTTTTCCATTTTTCGTGTGATGCCCTGGGGGGGTCCTGGGCTGGACATTTTTTGGGGTGCACTGCGACCCGGATGTGAACCCCTTAGTGTTAGGGACTACTAGTGACAGAGAAGCCGTGACGTGGCCTAGCAGCTTCCCATGTATTTGCAAATGCATGCAACTAATATCTCTGATTTCTATGACCATATAGTTTTCATATATTGTTGCAGGTACCATTCAGTGTGCTGATGAACAATAGGGGGTTAAACCCCCCTCCTTTTTCTACTTAGTGTGTGCGTAGACCCTGATAGCATGCTTAGGCTACTCTTATGCAGTGTGTGCGTAGACCCTGATAGCATGCTTAGGCTACTCTTATGCAGTGTGTGGATAGACCCTGATAGCATGCTTAGGCTACTCTTATGCAGTGTGTGGATAGACCCTGATAGCAGGCTAATGCTGGCCATACACCTACACGACCAGCATAAGATCCGATTCATTATACGATTTCCCTCGACTCCCCGGAGCTCCCTGGCAGTCCCGGCAGCATGTTTGTTGTTTTTCTTAGCACAGGATCTGTCGTAAGATCGATCCTGTGTCTCACGATTCTGCACGATGGATCGCATGAACAAATTAAAAGGCACGATCTGCACAAGATACGATGGAACATATGGGCTGCACATCTGATCATAAGATCCGATTATAGGAGCTGCCGGAGCGCGCATCGGATCGTATCTTACTAAAATAATACACGGTTTTCACAAGATCCATCTTATGACTCATTGAAAATCGGGCAATCGGCCTGAAATCATGCAAGTGTATGGCCAGCATAAGGCTACTCTTATGCAGTGTGTGAATACACCCGGATAGTATGCTTAGGCTACTCTTATGCAGTGTGTGGATAGATCCTGATAGCATGCTAAGGCTACTCTTATGCAGTGTGTGGATAGATCCTGATAGCATGCAAAGGCTACTCTTATGCAGTGTGTGGATAGATCCTGATAGCATGCTAAGGCTACTCTTATGCAGTGTGTGGATAGATCCTGATAGCATGCTAAGGCTACTCTTATGCAGTGTGTGGATAGATCCTGATAGCATAGTTAGGCTACTCTTATGCAGTGTGTGGATAGACCCTGATAGCATGCTAAGGCTACTCTTATGCAGTGTGTGAATAGACCCTGAAAGCATGCTAAGGCTACTCTTATGCAGTGTGTGAATAGTCCCCGAAAGCATGCTTAGGCTACTCTTATGCAGACTTGCCAACTATCTGGCTGCCCCTTCCGGGAGGGAGCAGCCAGATCGGCATTACTGGGGGACGTGGCCAGCAAACGGGGGCGGGCAGGCCAGATTACAAGGTTCCGCGGGCCGGGCGGAGCCACGTGAGTGCGTCATTTTGGCTCCGCCCCCTCTACACACTGCCGATATTACAGGCAGTGTGAAGCAGGGGGCAGTGCCAAAATGATGCAAATCGCATCACCGTCCCCCTTCGCTGCCGGGGTTTTACAAGTAATTGCGGTGGGATAGGAGGCGCCGGCGGCAGCCGGGAGACTTGCCTGCCTTCCCGGGAGGTCGGGAGCGGCACCTGATTTTCGGGAGGCTCCCGACCAAATCGGGAGGGTAGGCAAGTATGCTCTTATGCATTGTGTGGATAGACCCTGATAGCATGCTTAGGCTACTCTTATGCAGTGTGTGGATAGACCCTGATAGCATGCTAAGGCTACTCTTATGCAGTGTATGGATAGACCCGGATAGTATGCTAAGGCTACTCTTATGCAGTGTGTGGATAGACCCTGATAGCATGCTTAGGCTACTCTTATGCAGTGTGTGGATAGACCCTGATAGCATGCTAAGGCTACTCTTATGCAGTGTGTGGATAGACCCTGATAGCATGCTTAGGCTACTCTTATGCAGTATGTGGATAGACCCTGATAGCATGCTTAGGCTACTCTTATGCAGTTTGTGGATAGACCCTGATAGCATGCTTAGGCTACTCTTATGCAGTGTGTGGATAGACCCTGATAGCATGCTTAGGCTACTCTTATGCAGTGTGTGGATAGACCCTGATAGCATGCTAAGGCTACTCTTATGCAGTGTGTGGATAGACCCTGATAGCATGCTTAGGCTACTCTTATGCAGTGTGTGGATAGACCCTGATAGCATGCTAAGGCTACTCTTATGCAGTGTGTGGATAGACCCTGATAGCATGCTTAGGCTACTCTTATGCAGTGTGTGGATAGACCCTGACAGCATGATTAGGCTACTCTTATGCAGTATGTGGATAGACCCTGATAGCATGATTAGGCTACTCTACTTTACACTGCACTGTCACTCTTTTTCCATTTTTCATGTGAAGCCCTGGGGGGGTCCAGGGCTGGACATTTTTTGGGGTGCACGTCGACCCGGATGTGAACCCCTTAGTGTTAGGGACTACTAGTGACAGAGAAGCCGTGACGTGGCCTAGCAGTTTCCCATGTATTTGCAAATGCATGCAACTAATATCTCTGATTTCTATGACCATATAGTTTTCATATATTGTTGCAGGTACTATTCAGTGTGCTGAGGAACAATAGGGGGTTAAACCCCCCTCCTTTTTCTACTTAGTGTGTGCGTAGACCCTGATAGCATGCTTAGGCTACTCTTATGCAGTGTGTGCGTAGACCCTGATAGCATGCTTAGGCTACTCTTATGCAGTGTGTGCGTAGACCCTGATAGCATGCTTAGTCTACTCTTATCCAGGGTGTGGATAGACCCTGATAGCATGCTTAGGCTACTCTTATGCAGTATGTGGATAGACCCTGATAGCATGCTTCGGCTACTCTTATGCAGTGTGTAGATAGACCCTGATAGCAGGCTAATGCTGGCCATACACCTACACGACCAGCATAAGATCCGATTCATTATACGATTTCCCTCGACTCCCCGGAGCTCCCTGGCAGTCCCGGCAGCATGTTTGTTGTTTTTCTTAGCACAGGATCTGTCGTAAGATCGATCCTGTGTCTCACGATTCTGCACGATGGATCGAATGAACAAAATAAAAGGCACAATCTGCACACGATACGATGGAACATATGGGCTGCACATCTGATCATAAGATCCGATTATAGGAGCTGCCGGAGCGCGCATCGGATCGTATCTTACTAAAATAATACACGGTTTTCACAAGATCCATCTTATGACTCATTGAAAATCGGGCAATCGGCCTGAAATCATGCAAGTGTATGGCCAGCATAAGGCTACTCTTATGCAGTGTGTGGATAGATCCTGATAGCATAGTTAGGCTACTCTTATGCAGTGTGTGGATAGACCCTGATAGCAGGCTAAGGCTACTCTTATGCAGTGTGTGAATAGACTCTGAAAGCATGCTTAGGCTACTCTTATGCAGACTTGCCGACTATCTGGCTGCCCCTTCCGGGAGGGAGCAGCCAGATCGGCATTACTGGGGGACGTGGCCAGCAAACGGGGGCGGGCAGGCCAGATTACAAGTTTTCGCGGGTGGGGCGGAACCACGTGAGTGCGTCATTTTGGCTCCGCCCCCTCTACACACTGCCGATATTACAGGCAGTGTGAAGCAGGGGGCGGTGCCAAAATGATGCAAATCGCATCACCGTCCCCCTTCGCTGCCGGGGTTTTACAAGTAATTGCGGTGGGACAGGAGGGGCCGGCGGCAGCCGGGAGACTTGCCTGCCTTCCCGGGAGGTCGGGAGCGGCACCTGATTTTCGGGAGGCTCCCGACCAAATCGGGAGGGTAGGCAAGTATGCTCTTATGCAGTGTGTGGATAGACCCTGATAGCATGCTTAGGCTACTCTTATGCAGTGTGTGGATAGACCATGATAGCATGCTAAGGCTACTCTTATGCAGTGTGTGGATAGACCCGGATAGTATGCTAAGGCTACTCTTATGCAGTGTGTGGATAGACCCTGACAGCATGCTTAGGCTACTCTTTTATGCAGTGTGTGGATAGACCCTGATAGCATGATTAGGCTACTCTACTTTACACTGCACTGTCACTCTTTTTCCATTTTTCGTGTGATGCCCTGGGGGGGTCCTGGGCTGGACATTTTTTGGGGTGCACTGCGACCCGGATGTGAACCCCTTAGTGTTAGGGACTACTAGTGACAGAGAAGCCGTGACGTGGCCTAGCAGCTTCCCATATATTTGCAAATGCATGCAACTAATATCTCTGATTTCTATGACCATATAGTTTTCATATATTGTTGCAGGTACTATTCAGTGTGCTGAGGAACAATAGGGGGTTAAACCCCCCTCCTTTTTCTACTTAGTGTGTGCGTAGACCCTGATAGCATGCTTAGGCTACTCTTATGCAGTGTGTGCGTAGACCCTGATAGCATGCTTAGGCTACTCTTATGCAGTGTGTGCGTAGACCCTGATAGCATGCTTAGGCTACTCTTATGCAGTATGTGGATAGACCCTGATAGCATGCTTAGGCTACTCTTATGCAGTGTGTGGATAGACCCTAATAGCATGCTTAGGCTACTCTTATGCAGTGTGTGGATAGACCCTGATAGCAGGCTAATGCTGGCCATACACCTACACGACCAGCATAAGATCCGATTCATTATACGATTTCCCTCGACTCCCCGGAGCTCCCTTGCAGTCCCGGCAGCATGTTTGTTGTTTTTCTTAGCACAGGATCTGTCGTAAGATCGATCCTGTGTCTCACGATTCTGCACGATGGATCGAATGAACAAAATAAAAGGCACAATCTGCACACGATACGATGGAACATATGGGCTGCACATCTGATCATAAGATCCGATTATAGGAGCTGCCGGAGCACGCATCGGATCGTATCTTACTAAAATAATACACGGTTTTCACAAGATCCATCTTATGACTCATTGAAAATCGGGCAATCGGCCTGAAATCATGCAAGTGTATGGCCAGCATAAGGCTACTCTTATGCAGTGTGTGGATAGATCCTGATAGCATAGTTAGGCTACTCTTATGCAGTGTGTGGATAGACCCTGATAGCAGGCTAAGGCTACTCTTATGCAGTGTGTGAATAGACCCTGAAAGCATGCTAAGGCTACTCTTATGCAGACTTGCCGACTATCTGGCTGCCCCTTCCGGGAGGGAGCAGCCAGATCGGCATTACTGGGGGACGTGGCCAGCAAACGGGGGCGGGCAGGCCAGATTACAAGGTTTCGCGGGCGGGGCGAAGCCACGTGAGTGCGTCATTTTGGCTCCGCCCCCTCTACACACTGCTGATATTACAGGCAGTGTGAAGCAGGGGGCGGTGCCAAAATGATGCAAATCGCATCACCGTCCGCCTTAGCTGCCGGGGTTTTACAAGTAATTGCGGTGGGACAGGAGGGGCCGGCGGCAGCCGGGAGACTTGCCTGCCTTCCCGGGAGGTCGGGAGCGGCACCTGATTTTCGGGAGGCTCCCGGCCAAATCGGGAGGGTAGGCAAGTATGCTCTTATGCAGTGTGTGGATAGACCCTGATAGCATGCTTAGGCTACTCTTATGCAGTGTGTGGATAGACCCTGATAGCATGCTAAGGCTACTCTTATGCAGTGTGTGGATAGACCCTGATAGCATGCTAAGGCTACTCTTATGCAGTGTGTGGATAGACCCGGATAGTATGCTTAGGCTACTCTTATGCAGTGTGTGGATAGACCCTGATAGCATGCTTAGGCTACTCTTATGCAGTGTGTGGATAGACCCTGACAGCATGCTTAGGCTACTCTTATGCAGTGTGTGGATAGACCCTGATAGCATGCTTAGGCTACTCTTATGCAGTGTGTGGATAGACCCTAATAGCATGCTTAGGCTACTCTTATGCAGTGTGTGGATAGACCCGGATAGTATGCTTAGGCTACTCTTATGCAGTGTGTGGATAGACCCTGATAGCATGCTTAGGCTACTCTTATGCAGTGTGTGGATAGACCCTGACAGCATGCTTAGGCTACTCTTATGCAGTGTGTGGATAGACCCTGATAGCATGCTTAGGCTACTCTTATGCAGTGTGTGGATAGACCCTAATAGCATGCTTAGGCTACTCTTATGCAGTGTGTGGATAGACCCTGATAGCAGGCTAATGCTGGCCATACACCTACACGACCAGCATAAGATCCGATTCATTATACGATTTCCCTCGACTCCCCAGAGCTCCCTGGCAGTCCCGGCAGCATGTTTGTTGTTTTTCTTAGCACAGGATCTGTCGTAAGATCGATCCTGTGTCTCACGATTCTGCACGATGGATCGCATGAACAAAATAAAAGGCACGATCTGCACGCGATACGATGGAACATATGGGCTGCACATCTGATCATAAGATCCGATTATAGGAGCTGCCGGAGCGCGCATCGGATCGTATCGTACTAAAATAATACACGGTTTTCACAAGATCCATCTTATGACTCATTGAAAATCAGGCAATCGGCCTGAAATCATGCAAGTGTATGGCCAGCATAAGGCTACTCTTATGCAGTGTGTGGATAGACCCTGATAGCATGCTAAGGCTACTCTTATGCAGTGTGTGGATAGACCCTGATAGCATGCTAAGGCTACTCTTTTGCAGTGTGTGGATAAAGGCTACTCTTATGCAGTGTGTGGATAGATCCTGATAGCATAGTTAGGCTACTCTTATGCAGTGTGTGGATAGACCCTGATAGCATGCTAAGGCTACTCTTATGCAGTGTGTGGATAGACCCTGATAGCATGCTAAGGCTACTCTTATGCAGTGTGTGGATAGACCCTGATAGCATGCTAAGGCTACTCTTTTGCAGTGTGTGGATAAACCCTGATAGCATGCTAAGGCTACTCTTATGCAGTGTGTGGATAGATCCTGATAGCATAGTTAGGCTACTCTTATGCAGTGTGTGGATAGACCCTGATAGCATGCTAAGGCTACTCTTATGCAGTGTGTGGATAGACCCTGATAGCATGCTAAGGCTACTCTTATGCAGTGTGTGGATAGACCCTGATAGCATGCTAAGGCTACTCTTATGCAGTGTGTGAATAGACTCTGAAAGCATGCTTAGGCTACTCTTATGCAGACTTGCCGACTATCTGGCTGCCCCTTCCGGGAGGGAGCAGCCAGATCGGCATTACTGGGGGACGTGGCCAGCAAACGGGGGCGGGCAGGCCAGATTACAAGTTTTCGCGGGTGGGGCGGAACCACGTGAGTGCGTCATTTTGGCTCCGCCCCCTCTACACACTGCCGATATTACAGGCAGTGTGAAGCAGGGGGCGGTGCCAAAATGATGCAAATCGCATCACCGTCCCCCTTCGCTGCCGGGGTTTTACAAGTAATTGCGGTGGGACAGGAGGGGCCGGCAGCAGCCGGGAGACTTGCCTGCCTTCCCGGGAGGTCGGGAGCGGCACCTGATTTTCGGGAGGCTCCCGACCAAATCGGGAGGGTAGGCAAGTATGCTCTTATGCAGTGTGTGGATAGACCCTGATAGCATGCTTAGGCTACTCTTATGCAGTGTGTGGATAGACCCTGATAGTATGCTAAGGCTACTCTTATGCAGTGTGTGGATAGACCCTGACAGCATGCTTGGGCTACTCTTATGCAGTGTGTGGATAGACCCTGATAGCATGCTTAGGCTACTCTTATGCAGTGTGTGGATAGACCCTGATAGCATGCTTAGGCTACTCTTATGCAGTGTGTGGATAGACCCTGATAGCATGCTTAGGCTAATCTTATGCAGTGTGTGGATAGACCCTGATAGCATGCTAAGGCTACTCTTATGCAGTGTGTGGATAGACCCTGATAGCATGCTAAGGCTACTCTTATGCAGTGTGTGGATAGACCCTGATAGCATGCTTAGGCTACTCTTATGCAGTGTGTGGATAGACCCTGATAGCATGCTTAGGCTACTCTTATGCAGTGTGTGGATAGACCCTGATAGCATGCTAAGGCTACTCTTATGCAGTGTGTGGATAGACCCTGATAGCATGCTTAGGCTACTCTTATGCAGTGTGTGGATAGTCCCTGATAGCATGCTAAGGCTACTCTTATGCAGTGTGTGGATAGACCCTGACACTTTGCGTTTTTCAAAAAGCTGACTCCGCTAATAGAGCAGCTTTTCGGAAGTGATACTTTTGTTAATGTGGATGATGAAAGCCTCCAAACAGCTTTTTAAACTCGTAGTAAGTTTAAAGTAAGTTTTGTAATGATGAATAGAGTCCCTAGTCTCAGTCAAACAAGAATACCTATAGGTGTCCCTGACAACTCTCCATATACCATTCTGGATGAGTGACAACAAAGGTGCCTCCACTCATTTCATATAAACAGTCAACTACTCATTAATAATTATGCTAATGTTCAAAGATGATGTCCCTGATTACCAATCAAGAAGTGTGTGGGATAAGAACATATTAATTGATTAGAAATATTTCAATAATGTTCTCGAAATTGTGTAAAAAAAAAAAGCAGAAATATGAAGTATTTGTAGCAGAAAGGTCCATTTTAAAATGTGCAATAATAATAATATTATGGTTCTCTGTATTTCTATCTAGATTTGGATGTTTTTTGCTTACCTCAGGCTCACATCTGCTGTCTCCCAAGTTGTAACTGAGCTGCTGTGTGATTTGACTTGTGAATTTATGTGCATATTCCGGATACAGTGACAGCGTGTCACGTAGTCCCTTCAAACTGATGCCCTGAAGGTCACAGTATGTCAGGCCTTTGACATCCGCATTTGTTTTAATCACAGTGTCCTCAGAAGAAACCTCACAGCCAATCAGGTCACCTTTCCCTATAAACAGAGAAGCACAGAATTAATTGTGTCACTGAAGAAAGCGGCCCTACCAGGTAATCCACATATATATATATATTTTTTTTTATTTGTAACTGCAGTATTGGTTGGCAGGAAGACAGACACAGATACTGAATAGAGCAGAACTTTGGAGGTTCATATAAATTATGAACACATCTCACAAACAGATAATTGGACACATAAAGGTTCCTACAGCAATTAGCCAACAAAAATCTGAAATAAAATTATCTAAAGAGCATTGTAACCCTGCAAACATACCCTCTGGTATACACCTTGTTGGTCAAGGGTTCATCCTACAACAAGATAATGACTGAAAACATACCATCAGGCTATATCAGAACTACTGTACCATCGAGGAAAGAACATGGTCTGCTTCAAATCATGGAATGGTCAACACATTCTCCAGACTGAAACCCTATTGAGCTGGTTTGAGTTGAATTGGACAAAAGGGTGAAAGCAAAACAACCTACAAGTGCAGGCGATTTGTTGGAACTTCTGCAAATTCTGTTGGGAAGAACTTTGTGAATAATATGAGATTTCACTGCAGAAAGAATGCAAAAGGCCACTTACTTTGATGAGTCAAAACTATAGATAAAATGTTGTTAATCATGATTTCTTTTCCATCTCCAGTTGTTTAAATTCAGAATAGATAGCGATTTCAATAAAAACTGGAAAAAGGTAAATAATTTGCCAAATTTTTTTATTTGAGGCGTTTTAGTTGTTTTTCTTTGCATAGGGGCCCTGAAGCAGGGGTGACCCACTTGACCAGCAGCTCTATACAGACTGGTGGCAGCAGCACCTTCTCCTACACCAATGCCCTGTGCACAGACTGCTATGTAGCCTATCCTATTAAAGTGAACGTGGGCCCAAAACACCTCTCCCCCACCTCTTACCAGCCTCGTGCATGGTGCCACACCTATCTCTTGCATTGGGAATGTCAATAGATTTTTGGTATATATATAATTATATATATACACACACACGCAAACAGTGCTATTTTTCAGCAGGAACTCAGTTCCTGAACCTCTCATTAACTATGATGTGATGTCCTGGGCCAAGAAGTATTTTCCATAAGTTCCGATTGATTTTCAATGTCCCTTTTGAGTGCCTTATTTTCTAAACACTATATATAAACACTATATATATATATATATATATATATATATATATTTTCTCTCTGTCTCTGTCTCTCTCTGTCTCTGTCTCTGTCTCTGTCTCTCTCTCTGTCTCTCTCTGTCTCTCTCTCTCTGTCTCTCTCTCTCTCTGTCTCTCTCTCTCTCTCTCTCTTTTAAGAGCACAAAATAACTTAAAACAATTCTTAGCCTGTCTAGCTCTCACTAACATACAATTCCTTCTCTCAAGGTGGGAGTAAATCCATAGTGTCTTGGAGTGTCACACAATATAAAAACATTGAGACTTCAGCTCTAGTCCAAAAGTATTTTAAAGATTCATTGGGATCTAAACGATGGTGTTTTCTACTTAATGATATGCTTCAATAAAGTAAACTTTCTATGCTACTAAAGGTGTGTGCACCGCCCTTTTTAGATATATATCTCCATCATGTGTGTGCTAGGTGCTTTATGAGGTAGAAGATTGTATGAGGAAGAGGAAGTTTACTGTGCAACTGGGCCAGCGAGAGGGGGGGCTAAAACACAGAAACTGTACACTGGCCCCTTCCTCTCTTGGCCCAATGACGTTAAGCACCTGGCCCCACCCCTGGTGTGATCACCTGCATCTCCTCTCCAGGCTTCTTACAGGGAATGGGGGAAAAAAAGTAGACAAGTATGCCTTTTCCACTAATGAGCAAGTAAAGTGTTATTGTTACCACTTCAATGGGTGTGATCTCCCAATATGGCCTCAGACTAGAATAGGCTGTGTGATCTATACTATGGGTGTCACAGAGCATGCATCACAGCCTCTCATCACACACCTAGTATGGCTAACACGACTCCATCCTTGAGGACTTCCATGGATCCTGAGCACACACAGTACAGGGCTTCCAGTGCATCCCCTTGTCGAATGAGATACTCCCCTGGTGTGCAGAATGATGGTCTAATGTTCAGGGACAGAGAGCGCAGGCAGCCACGACTTGCTAGGGTAAAGAGAGGCATTTGGAGCAGCTCCTTGTTGAGATGCATGGCAATGTCTGCCCGCAGCTCATCTGGGAGACTGTGCAGGAGCTGCAAAATATGAAAGGACACTACAGTAAAAGGGCTGCTGAACGGAAAATACAACCTTACCCAATATGACATGCACACACGGATGTCACATACAGATACAATTTTATAAAATGAAAAAAATAAACCTATACCCTACTACCATGGTCTTACCTCATTAGTATCAATACCGTTGTTCACTGCCCACGTCGTCTGGACATACTCTAACATACGCTGTTTTAGAGGCTTGGGGATTCCATGGATACGGATGTAATCCCGGAGATCCCGAGTACGGCTGTGATATAGGAATCTCCTTGCATACAGGCGCTGGATAATTGCTGTCACATTTCCAAACACCAGAGCATGCATCAGTGCTGGAGGAAAAAGGTGAAAAGACAACATACATAAATTACTATGAACAAATGTGCAATATTCCCCAGCAACTTATCAGCAAGTGGCTATGATGCATCTAGTGCAAGTTATGCTGAGCATACACTATACAATTATCTGTCAGATATCTGTCTGGTTGGAATGACAACCTGGTAATGTATGGGAGCAAATGACAGACGATCATATGGTTTTAAACACTGGAAAACGGACAAAAAAAAACAATTGTTCAAATTGGTTAAATTGGTGTGTTTTAATCAATTTGTCTGAATGAGCATTTTTGTCTGTTTTCCAGTTTGTGAGCAAATGGTTGAATCAACCATTTGCTCCCATATTTTACCATATTTCACTCCAGCCAGATTGGACAGATATCTGACAGATAATTGTATAGTGTATGCCCAGCATAAGACAGTGAAAACAGATGTCTGATTGGCTTAGGTAGGAACATCTGACCTGGAGATGATTCCAGCTGTGTTTTACTCTTGCTGAAAAGGTAGTAACAGCAGCCAAAGGAAATGGTTTAGCAGAAGGAGGGAACAGAGATCATTATGGCAGGTATTGAATAATGTAATACTGCTCATGATAAGCCTAACCCTATCAGATGCTGTTATTTTATTTTGCCCTGTCTTGGCCTCTCTTTGACAAGTGTGATAAGATGACAGGCAATGGCCTAGGATAGTTGGAGGCTCTCTGTTAATTTTTATTAAAAAGAAATTTTTACAAAATATGCAAACACTACAGGTTGAGTCTCCCATATCCAAAATGCTTGGGACCAGGGGTATTTTGGATAACGGAATTTTCCATATTTTGGAATATTTGCATACCATAATGAAATATCTTGGGAATGGGACCCCAATATACACACAGAATGCATTTATGTGTTATATACACCTTATACACACAGCCTGCAGGTAATTTTCTACAATACTTTCAATAATTTTGTGGCTCAAGCAAAGTTTGTGTACAGAAATGAAATTAATTTATGTTTCTTATACACCCAACCTGAAGGTAATTATATACATTATATTTAATAATTTATGCCTTAGACAAAGTTTGTGTACATTGAACCATCAAAAATCAAAGGTTTCATTATCGGATTCATGCCAAAATAATTCTGTATTTCGGAATATTTGCATAAGGGAGACTCAACCTGTATTACCTTTTAAGCATGGGCAGAATTATTTCCATCTAATTTTTGTAACGGAGTATAAAATGGGACAAGAAAACTATAGCACGTTGTGACTGCCCTAAAAATGGGCTGAGGGCAAGAAGAAGAAAACAAAGAGGAAAATTGGGTCTTTATTGTTTTCTTGATAAATAGCTATTTTGGACATCAGGAAGCAATGGGATATCAGATGACGCTGTCTAAGCTGCAGGTTCAAAAGGGGGTAGTCAGCCCCCTATATAAAGAGAAAACACAAAATGGTAGAACCGCGCTAAGAATTATTAGAGTGAATATCAATATATGTATATATTGTGTACAAGTAATTCACATAACAATAAGCTCAATGCAATGAATATTCCATAGGCAAACAGAGATATAGGTATGGTAAAAAAATATAAATACGGCTTGGTTGAAATAATCAATAAAAATAGTTTAATAGCATCAATAAAAAAACATTAATGGTCTAAAAAATCAAGAAAATGATATATAAGTCTTATTGGGACGCATATTATTGTCCACTGATGGTAAGTCACTAAAAAAAAAAAAAAGAGTATTCCTTCAAAAGTCACGGAAATAAAGTGAAATGTTGAAATAGACATATATCAGTTCTCAATCCAGATTAATGTCCAGCTGTAATTGTATTTACCAGCCTCCAATGGAGCATCACGTCCTTATTGTAATTCCACCAGGTGATATTCGGCGTGGGTCCAAGGTATGGATTTGGCTGGATAAGCAAAGTCGCCGTTCCGGAATAGAGTCAGATGAATTCCCACTGGGATGAATGATAAAGGAAATAGCTAAACGCGTTTCGATGTGGAATAACCCACACCTTCCTCAGTAGCAGTGTTCCCTTAGACTGAAATGATGGCTTTTTATACTCCTAATGGGATGTAAATGGTATCAGCAGAATCAGGTGAAAAAGATGCATATAATAACTGAAGAGATGTTTCCAACCCGGGTCCAACCTCAGCCATCAATCCTCATCAGTCCCACACTGGCTCTGGATAGGTCCTGTGATCACCCTCTGCAACCAACATGGTTCTACCTTTCAAGGTCTTTATCAAGGGAACACTGCTACTGAGGAAGGTGTGGGTTATTCCACATCGAAACGCGTTTAGCTATTTCCTTTATCATTCATCCCAGTGGGAATTCATCTGACTCTATTCCGGACCGGCGACTTTGCTTATCCAGCCAAATCCATACCTTGGAACCACGCCGAATATCACCTGGTGGAATTACAATAAGGACGTGATGCTCCATTGGAGGCTGGTAAATACAATTACAGCTGGACATTAATCCGGATTGAGAACTGATATATGTCTATTTCAACATTTCACTTTATTTCCGTGACTTTTGAAGGAATACTCTTTTTTTTTTTTTCTTTTTTTAGTGACTTACCATCAGTGGACAATAATATGCGTCCCAATAAGACTTATATATCATTTTCTTGATTTTTTAGACCATTAATGTTTTCTTATTGATGCTATTAAACTATTTTTATTGATTATTTCAACCAAGCAGTATTTATATTTTTTTACCATACCTATATCTCTGTTTGCCTATGGAATATTCATTGCATTGAGTTTATTGTTATGTGAATTACTTGTACACAATATATACATATATTGATATTCACTCTAATAATTCTTAGCGCAGTTCTACCATTTTGTATTTTGGACATCAGCAGCAATGCTTTAATACCACCTGAGGAGAATGATGTGGGGCAGGAAAAGACAGGGAGTACTTGCACCACGAGTTCTAGTGCCAACAGGTTTAGTTATGATATACTTTATTGAAGGTTAATGGTTAATTATGACAAGAATAGGTGTAGTGAAAGGTAGGCCTGTGCCTGGCCAGAGCCAGTAAGAAAGAGCCTATACCCTCTGTGGGTTCTTAATTGTCATTTCCATTTCACTGCACATGTTTAAAATGTTTATTCCTTATTTCAGAGGTTCCCAAACTCGGGCCTCAAGGCACCCTAACAGTCTAGGTTGTAAGGAGATCCATGCTTGACCACAGGCAGAGGCATCACCGGGTGTGTAGTGACACCTGGTGTGCACTCTGGATACACCCCAAGCACCGAAGGCATGCCCGGACAAAAAGGGGGCATGGCCTAAATAAAGGGGTATGGTCTCACGGGGGATCCTAATAACATCACTCTGGGGGCAGCCCAGCATCTCCGGTGAGTGTCTGCACTGTCGGCTCCTCTTCTATGACAGGTGGGCTGCAGGAGAATGTTACACTGCAGCACCCGGCTCCTGTCACTGCAGAGAAGACGGCATAGCCCTCGCACCCCCCTCATGACACCACTGACCACAGGTGACTTAATTAGTACCTCAGTCAATTTGATTTAACCACCTGTGCTCAACCATGGATATCTGTAAAACTTGAACTGTTAGGGTGCCGTGAGGACCGCGTTTCAGAACCTCTGCCCTATTTGTATAGTTTCAGCAGTTGATTGGAATGATGTGTAAGTAGCCAGAAACATCCAGTCACCAGGGGTAAGAAATTGGTCATTTTCCACTGAAGGGTTAAACACACAGGCAGCCATGGCCCAATCCCTTAACAGGTCTTATCTGACCATTGTCCTCTCTGTTTACTAGGTATTGTGTAGTTGGACCAACAGCCAGGCTAATTGGAGCCAATTTAGCAGGGAACAAAGGTGGTTTTGTATAACCGGACTAAGCCCAAACTGATAAAGTCATCCAATAAGAGTCCTTTATTGGGGAAAATGAGCCTGGAGCCCGGAAAGCGATGGAGATCAGTAGTCTCTCATTAGTGGTCAGCCAGTGAGAACAACCCCAATGTAGTCCTTTGTTCCATGGTTATGGTAACAATAGGACAAGAACTGATTTGAAATTCACTAGGGCAGGACAGACGGTGTAATTTTTCGCATTACTGCATCACAGCACTGAGGTCATGGGTTCGATTCCCACCACGGCCCTTTCGAGTTTGTATATTCTCCTTGTGCTTGTGTAGGTACTCCGGGTACTCCGGTTTCCTCCCACACTCCAAAAATATACTGGTAGGTTAAATGGCTCCCAACACAAATTTAACCCTAGTGTGTGTGTGTGAGCATGTGATAGGGAATATAGAGTGTAAGCTCCACCGGGGCAGGGACTGATGTGAATGGCCGACTATTCTCTGTAAAGCGCTGCAGAATATGTATTGGGCTTACTCTTCCATAAATATCTGTCCCACATCCCAAGTCACATACTTGCAGGCCTGTACCGAAGGTGGTGCAATCTGTGCTGTTGCTGACAATATGCACAAGGAACATGAAGTACCCTGGTATGGCACTGCTGACTTAGTAAATATAATAAACCTGTTATCAGCTATGTATTCTTTCCACCTAAGGTCTTCCTTCGTTAGATCCATTTGTAATTTAGCTGGGTCTACTATGATATAAATGCAGGTTATCTAAATGATAGATTACAGTTTCATAGGCAGCTATTAATACACAGATTGGGACACAATCCACCAGCCAGCACATGTAGACACATACACCCACACACACCAGTCTCCATAGTAATGTCCCACACATGTACAGCTTAGAAATCTGTCCGACTCTGAAAACTGCTAATTAACAATGAAAAAGACTAGAAATAATTACCTGCAAAAGTAAAAGTGACCCTATAAAAAATGAAGAGATCTGTAACCCATCTCCTGCACGTTACTGCTGAAGTTACAGTTTACATTGATCTCAAGGTTTTAGCTACACACAGTTCTGCTCGTGTTTATGGGCAAATGAGGAGACAAGACCAGGAGATGAATATAGACCATGTAATAGAAACCGCCCACAGATGTATAATTGAATTCTCATTAGATTACAGCAAGGAATTAATATGAGCAATGAAAAGTGCTTAGCACCATATGTGTAATTCCAGAGAGTTTTCAAGCATTCTCACCCCATTGCAGAAACATTTATACTGTAGGTGTTATTGGAATTGATTTGAAATAAAATCGATATGGTCTTCAACTGAGTCCAAGTGATAAATCAAAAGTATCCGAGTAACAAATAAAATACAGATGTCATGATTGTCATTACTGCACACTTTGGTCCCTCAATGAGTGTGCTTAGTCTATGAATCTTTAGATTTAGTAACTGGTGCGTCTCATATAGCACTAGTCATGGCAAACGTTTCCTGTATCTGTTGTTCAATTCAGCTGGGAGGTACTTGGACCCAGTGCCCTTTAGCGATTTGCATCATCTCATTGATAGTTTTGGATTGATATAGTGATCTAATCGGTCATCTACTGGTGTGTACGGATGACCCACCGATCGCCCGTACACGTGCTGCAAGGACCGACGGTGATTGACATCTCAGCTGGGCGGGCAAATTCAAATGCCCACCCAGTTGTGATATAAAGCCTGGCACTTCAAGCAGACGATTGGTAAGTGTGTATGCACTTAACAATCGTCAGATAGGTCGATGGGTCGGCCATTTCGTCCACTTAGTGTGGTCTGGGCTTTAGTCTATATCTCTGAACTCTGACTTTAAACAATGCAAGAAAGGACTGCAGACCACAAGCTGTTAATATGAGTTCTTTGTGACCTTCCTCTTAAGCTGGGTACACACCTAAGCGGTATATCTGCAGATCGACTGATGATAGTTGTTCATACAACAGCAGCTGTCCGCTCATACACATAGCATGATATGCAGATATATTGGGCATCGGCTGAGCTGCACAGCCGACGGGATATGTCGTGAACGAGGTCATACACAGACATATCGCTGGTACACGCTGGCTGACGCACACATGATATATTGGCTGATCAATTGATCGGCCAATATACTGTATCTGCCACTGTGTATCAGCATTAGGTTTTAAAATTTTGTCATTTGTAAACAATCATAACATCCGCTTTTGGTTAGAATCCTGAGCACAAAGTACAACAATGTGATTTATAATAACCCTGTGTCTTTGGAAGTCTCCCCATTGTTCATGTTTTAAAAGTCAAAGCTGATATTTTAACATCCTCTTGTTTAAGGTTCTCCTATAGTATATGCCCAGCTTTGGAAAAAACTTTTCCTTGGATGAGGACCAGTGAAGTTTAATATTTTCCATTTAATACTGACTAATATACGGATATATTATAATAAGTACTTCTGGTTATTACATTTGCTTCCATCCTACACATGCATTTTATTCTTATGAAACACAAACTGGAACTGCAGCTCCGGTGATTATATATAATCTGGTGCTTCTAGGATTCTGGGATGGGCTATTCATTACCAGTATCCTGTGGCTTAATAAGAACCAGGCCGATTGATTTTGGACTTCTTTGTATGTATTTGTCAGTGATGACGTCACTTTTAGTTGCTGTACACGAGGAGCAGCCATCTGTTATATATGTATAAACATGCTCTGATATTTAGGAAATGTCTTTGAAAGCTGTACATTTATGTTATTGACATATGTCTGGAGCTGAAATTTGAAGTAAGCTCTAGACAGCAATCCCACACTAAGGTAGTGTTCTCCCTTTCCTGACCAATGTAACCTATTGTACAGATGTGTCCTCCTATGCTATTGCGGCTGTTGCACCAAGCAACCCTTCTGGGCGCACCAGGTCCTGTCTATGGGCCTGATTCAGAGCCGCTCGCTATTTGCGTTCGTTCGTTCTGAAACAAGGGGTGGCTATTCAAATGAACCGTTCGCTAATTGCGGTCTGTTCACGCCTCTAAGTCTGAACGAGCGAGCAAAACTTGCGGTTGTAATTTTGAGAAATACGCCCCCTGCCCGCTCGCAACCTACGTCATGTCCGCTATTTATTAGATTAATCGAGTACATCGAACAGCGTATGAACTGCTCGCTATTCTTGTGGCTGGTTTTTTCAACCGCTATTTTGCGAGCAGTTCGGAGTAAAAAAAAAACAAGTGACGTGGTCAATGACGCTGCTGTATTAATTATGCACTCCCTTAAAACGCCCGTTTTGACCTTTAAGCACGCCTGCAATCTAATTCCACACCCCCATTTTCAAGCACCTTCCCCTGTTACCACCCACATACGCCTCCCTCTGTCTCTCAAAATAGCAGGCATTCGCTATATAGCGAACAAACGATTTTCGGCCGCACTGACTGGTTCGCGCATGCGTATTAAAATCCGTACGCATGCGCAGATGTGCGAACATCGGTCAGAACGAGCGAGCGGCCGCTTACGAGAGGCTCTGAATGAGGGCCAATATTCGGATTGTGTTGAGCAACTTTTTTTGTCTGAAAATGAGCAAACAGATGTGAGAATCTGCTCTTTGAGATGTCACCGATTAATTTGATATGTGACACTTGTACATCTGTGTGCTAATTAGTCTGGATCTGTACACAAAGTGTTACCATGCAGCAGGCGCCGTTTTTTTCCACGCCATGGTCTGTTGTGCTTTGTATAAAGATTCAGCCACACACAGATATACAAGGGTCACATATCACATTAATCAGTGCAGACTTGTGAAGCAGTTTGTCACATTTGTTTGCAAATAAGACACATTTTCAGACAAAAAAGATGCTCTGCGCAAGCTGAGTCAAATGGGACCTGACAGCTGACTCGCACCAGGTGCCTTGCGTATAAAGTGGAGATGTTTCCCATAGCAACCAATCAAATTCTAGCTATTATCTTCTAGAAGGTGCAAGATAAATGCTATGGGCAACATCTCCACTACTAAAAACCCGCACTTTAATAAATATACTCCTAGGTGTATGAGGACACATCTATACATGATCTTTTATAATGAACATTAATCCACTTTCAACCTCTCAGAGCTACAAACATGTGCTCATCACTGGTGCTCCTATACATTGGTGCTCTGGGCCTACTAATGTATAAAATGGGCCTGACTGACTATGTAGATAATGGGCCTGATTCAGAGCCACTCGTAAGTGGCAGCTCGTTCGCTCCGAGCGATGTTTGCCCAACTGTGCATGCGTACGGATCGTTATACGCATGCGCGAACAACTCAGTGCGGCCGAAATTCATGTGCTCGCAAAATAGCGAATGCCTGATAATTTGAGTGACAGAAAGAGGCGTATGTGGGTGGTAACAGGGGAAGGTGCTTGAAAACGGGGAGTGGAGATCCGATCGCAGGCGTGCTTAAAGGTCAAAACGGGCGTTTTATGGGTGTGCATATTTAAAACAGCAGCGTCATTGACCACGTCACTGGGTTATTTTAGAGCCAGAACTGCTCGCAAAATTGTGGTAGCAAACACCAGCCCCAAGAATAGCGAGCAGTTCATACCCTGGTCGATGTACTCGATTAATCTAATAAATAGCGGACATGACGTAGGATGCAAGCGGCCAGGGGGCATATTTTTTCAAAAAATGAACGCAAGTTTTGTTCGCTCGTTCAGACATAGAGGAGTGAACAGATCGCAAACAGTGAACGGTTCATTTGAATAGCCACCCCTTGTTTTAGAACGAACGACCGCAAATAGCGAGTGGCTCTGAATGAGGGCCAATGAACCTTACACAGCAGAATGTGTATCCCAGGACTTAACCATATGTTTTATTACATTATTTAGATTTACATGAGCAATGAGCGGTTATATTATGCTGTACCAATCTTTACTTACCAATCTATGCATGGTATAACAGATTATGAGCATACCTCCAATTAGCATGATACAGATGGAGAAGATCTTTTCTGTGTCTGTGTTAGCTGATACATTCCCAAAGCCAACACTGGTCAGGCTGCTGAGTGCAAAGTACAGGGAAGTAATATACGAGCTTCTGGGGGAGGGTCCTCCTAGTAACATCAGGCTGGTCTCATTGGCAGTATCCTCACTGTAATTGTTCTTAGGGGGCAAGTGCCTGGTGATGTTTTTTCTTCCTATGTAATAAGGGGTTTCCAAACGCCGTGCTAGCTCTTGAAGCCAACCTGAAAAATAATATAGATGCTGTAGCTGCAAGTTTTAGAAGTGGCAGCACTTTGAATTCTTAGCCCACAGAACTAAAGTAGGTAACATAACATCAAAGGCCTAGTAATGTGATTACTTAAATGTTACTTTAATATTTGATACAATATAAAAAACATTTGAGACTGTTATACATAGAAATAAAAAGTAATTTTAAAAAGCCTGCAATAAACACAAGGATAGGTTCAATTAGAAGTACATGAGTGACAGTAGTTTGAGGTCTAAAAAGACCCCACCCACAAATCCGTGATCACCTCTATAGCAGGTTGCCATAAGAAACCTATAACTGACTTTTGATAGTGTCTGTGGATTGCCCTGACATCTGTTAAATAAACTTGAATTGCAACCTGCATTAGTACTGCACAAACACCTTTTTTTATTCATGGGGGTTCTACCAAAATTTGGTGGATGGTGAGCAAACCTCCTGATTAATGCTGCATCGAGGTAAAGTGCAAAGCATGTTGTACCAGAGGAAGAGCTCATGTTGGATGGTCTGTGAAGGTTGGGGCGAGCACTAGCTCTATGACCTGACTGTCATGTGACCACTCGAGCCCGCCCTTCAGGCAGATGTGCCTCAGCACAACAGGATGGAGGACATATTATCTGTGCAACTGATACTGTCCTCCGTTCCCCTTCTGACAGGAGAATGGACACAAACAAGGCCAGAAAGGCTTGTGTCATTGACAATTCTTCTTCAAAGGAGTTAACAGTAAAAGGAACACGATTCAAATAAATCCACTTAACACTAATGAGAGTAGCATTACCTCACAGTCTGAGGTACATTCTCAGGGGAACGCTCCTCCTCATCCACCAGAGAATATTATTTGCCGTAAATGAGAAAACATGAGAACGATGATAATGTGGAAGAAATGTCACACAGGGATGCCTGTTCATCTTTCCCTAGAATTGTATGCAGCAGACATAGCTCCCCTGCCTGTAGCTGGCACAGTACCTTGCCTAGAGCAGACGCCATGAGAAACATAAGGGGTCTCAACACCATGCTTCAATATTTAACTCTCCTGAGTTTGTATGTCCACCAGGTCCCTCTTCATAAAGACTAAGGGGTCTTTTTTCTAAGCAGATGGAGATAAAGTCGACGGAGATAAGGTGCAGCCAACCAGCTCCTGTCATTTTTCAAATACAGTCTGTGACTAGGCAGTTAGGAGCTGACTGGCTGGTACCTTACCTCCGTTGACTTTATCTCCATCCAAGGCTTAGTAAATAGATCCCTGGGTGTCAGAAGATATGAATATGTCCTCTACCTGTTCAAACAGAGGTGAGTATAGTGACATACAGATGGCCAGGATGGCACTAACTGGTAAGACCCCCCTACACCACTCTTATACCATTAAACGGTGCTTATACCATTATTAGGTGCTCTATAAAAGGTCCAAAGAATACAAATTTGCCCAGCTGGTCTTTAGATAAACGCTAATAAAAAAATTGTAAAAAGTTTTAAGGAGTTATGCATTAAAATTAGTTTAAAACAGCTGATGCTACTGTACTGGTTTTTTACTTTTTTGTTCTGGGCAAAACAGAAAAATTGGGTTTATTAGTCTGTTCATTAGAGTATCTAGTAGCTTCCAGCTATGCCCTACCTGAGACAGTTAGTAGAGACACCCTCATTATTGGCCAGACATTGAAGTATATTACAAATACATGAAGGACTCTATGGTTGGTTAAGTCTGTTAGATGCAGCTCCCTTGGCCCAGATTTAATAAATGAGGTCAAGGCTTGATACAAGGTCATTCTTGAACATCACAAGAAGCTCTTTTGGTAAGGGGGTTGTACTTCAAAAGTCAGGCTCAAGAAAAAGCATTCAAGGACATTCCCAGATCCCAAACAGGAGGGTTCTCTAATAGAACATAAAACTCCAAAGGTGCTGTGTCCTCCACCTGGAACTCCTCCAAAAGAGGCAGAAACACAGGTAAGCGTGCCTCTGTCTATTCAAACCCCTACCACTCTAACAGACGCACTGTCCTCATGAAGTCAGACTACCACAGACAGGTGGACATAAAAATTATTTCTAGGTGACTGAATGTTCTCATGATTCACTTAAAGTTCTAATAATATCCTTAGTTGAGGAGTTGCAGACCCTTGCTAGTTGATGTCTTGTCTATATATTGATAGCAGGATCAGTGTGCAAGGGCTAGCAGACAACCCATTTCTTTTATCCAGAAATTGGTTTTGCCTCAAACATAGATCTAAAAGAGTCTTTCCATTCAGTCTCTGTCCATCCTAACCACAGACAACTTTTGCGTTACTACTGTAAAGACCACATATAAAGACTACATAATGTAGACTACAATAGTGTTTGGCATCTCAATAGCAACATACATCTTGAAAGGTTTAATGAAAGCAAAGGCATCTCACCTTTGAGAGAAGGGAGTCCACTGCATAATCTACTTGAACTATATACTGCTGATACATTCAGGCCAGGACATATTAATCAGTCATGTTACCTACCCTGGCCAAGCTTGGCTACACCATAAACGAGCCAAAATCTATTCTTACTCCCTCTCAAATCAAAACCTTTTTTGGGATTTTCTAGATTGTTATAGTAATAATTATTATTTTTAGATGCATCTCTGAGAGGTTGGGGAGCGTACATCCAGGAAAAAGCAATGCGAGGCAGATAGTCCACACAGGAGCAGGTTCATATCAATCTGCTCAAATTAAGTGCAGCACAGTTAGCCCTACTGTAGGTGGCAAGACAAACTCTATTGGGTGATGTTGCCCACAGCAACCAATCAGATTCTACTTAACATGTAATTAACATCTTCTAGAAAATAATAGCTAGAATCTGATTGGTTGCTATGGGCAACATCTCCACTCCTAAAAACTCTCACTTTAGTAAATATACCCCTAGTTCTAGGGAATAGGATTGCCACCTAGTTAGAGCACCTAACTCTTCTCCACTAGATGCACCAGGAAAGAAGCCACAGACATCAATATCTAGAGACATGATATGATTTTCTCTGTCTTAGTAAGGCCCATATTCAATTAGTTTTGCGTCCATGGAAAAGTTTCATTTGCCTGACTTTCCGCCGACATCGCGTGTTTTGGATGTGGAAACTTATTGTGCGCATCCCCACTATTCGCCGTATTCAATTCCAAAACATGCAAAAACAATAAAGTCATCAATAATAGCCAGTAGCTGGCTTTGAATAGTCCGTATCCTGATATCAATTCTTCCTTAAATTGATGTGGTCTCGTTGATCAATAGATGAACGTTTTTCTTCTTGGATTAAAACAAAAAAAGTGTCCCATATTATGAGCGGAATGTCCTGAAATCATAGCCTCTCACCAAAAAATTCACCCAAAAGGAGCGGCCAATAGGCTTCTTATTAGTATCAGAATATTTATTCATGATAAAATGATATACATATATAAAATTGCTTACTTACATAATAAAAAACGGGGTCAGATAACCAACACCTTTGTGGAACAGATATTACTACCCACCAACACCCTTGAGGGTGTGAGTTCAATGGTGGGGACCTCACAAATGGCTAAGGCACTAATAACCCTACGTGTTTCATCCCCTAGGTGGGACATTTTCAGGGTACAATCAAAAACCAAGTCAACAGAAAAAATGCTCCAACTTTGTTACCCAGGATATTCATCCAGTTATGATTTGTAATCTGCTTGTAGTCCCATGTAATCCAAGTGGGTAGTGACTGACTGGTAGTAGTGATATATATACAGTATATATATAGATGCACAGATATAGATAGACATTCACAAGAGGATTTGAGCTTTTGAAGTTGGCTTCCTTTGTTCTCCAGTATTCATTCATATGTGGTGGACCACATAAACGATACCTCTATTGACCTTTTAATGCTATAAGACTACAACCAGTTAAGGTCTGGTATCGTGTGGCAGCTTTCCAGTGGACCACTTGTTCTGATTCATCTCTATAAAATATCTTGTTCATGTTTTTACAACTACTAAAGATATACCCCTGATGAAGTCTCTGAATGAGATTAAACACGTTGGTTCAAAAAAGATGGGAGATTGGGAACCAACTTTCCCTAATGTAAGGGATTTGAGAACGTAAAGCTAATATTTCCTTGTGTGGACTCTAACAGCACTTTACTACATTATGTAGCAGTTTTTTTCTAGATGACCCTTATTGGTGTGAGGGTATACTTTTAGAACCTCTGAAGAAATCACAGACAAGCTCAGACATTTAATTGGAAGTTTTGTGGCATCTCATTCTATTGCATTTAAACATGGATATACAAGGAAATTGAACACTTGGGTCAAAATCTACAAGGCTGGAATCTAGAACCTCAGAAGGATTGTGTTTATTTACAAACAATATTATTGTTACATCTCATTTTGGAGTGTTACATTATTCAAACAATTTATGTGCCCACTCAGTATACATTCAAGGTATTTGTTATCTTTGATGGGGGAGGGATATATATATATATATATATATATATACACACACACACACACACACACACACACACACACACACACACACACACACACACATACATACACACACACACAAGCAATGCAGTCATCATATGGTCATGCAGCTGTTCTTACTTATAGGATTACACATTAAGAATGTATATAGTATACATTATTCTATTTAGATAATCACAGTAACATACATATATCATAGATATCATCTGTGAGACTCTCGAATTCTGGGGATCTTTCCTGGATGCCCAAGAGAGTAGACCAACCTCCCGAATTCACCCACTACCTCAGAAAAGTTGGCGGTCCGGGAAACCAATGGCATGTTTCATGGTGAATTGCGCCATCCTGTCCCTGCCCCCTGATGCAGCAGGGCAGGTAAAAAGAACATATGATATACATCTAAAGTTGCCTGTCAAATAAAGTAATAGTAGTTTATGTGGGCTTACCAATCTCGGGCACTTCTGACTGGTTACTTTCAATTTCTCGCTGACCAATGAAATACCAGATACAGGCAACCCAGTGCGCTAGGAGAGCAAAGACAACCATCAGGAAACTGAGGACGACCGCACTGTACTGGGAATACCAGTCCAATCGTGGGAGGAGGCGCAGCAGACGCAGTAGGCGTACAGTCTTCAGAAGGTGAGCCGCAAAATACTTTCATAAGGCAGAAGATATAATACAATTATAAAACAAAATCTACTGTCATGTAGTTACAATAAAATGTTTTCCTATGTAAAGTGATACACAGTACTGCATAAGAATATTTACCAATACACTACACTGCTGGTCAAGGTTTTAGCACACCAGCATTTTTCTAATTATAATTGAAATTTAAGCAAGTCTAGTAAATAACCTGAAATGGTACAAAAGTAAGCGGGAAACCACTAGAGGTTAACAAGACAACGTGTAGGTTAGCAAAGACGGAAAAATAATGTAGATTTCAGAGTTATGAAAAAAACAACAATTTTCAAGAAACAAGTGATGGGCTAAGGAACTTACAGCTGTTCTGCAACAATGAAAAAGAGGTTTGCCTGGGCCATGAAGCGCCACCTGTGGGCTACTGAAGACTGAAAGAATGCCTTATGGACCAATAAATCAAAATGTGAAATCTTTGGTTCATCACACAGGGTTTTGTATGTTGTTAAGTAAGCAAAAGGACGGTTCCTCAGTGTGGCGCTTTTATTTACTAAGTAGAGGCTTTTAAAAGCCACCTCTTCCCAGTGTGTTTAAAACATCCCGTTATAAGATATCATACACTGATATAAAATACACTATTATACCATATCATAGACTAATATAAACTACATCATTATATTATATCATACATTGAAATCATATATACAATTACATCATATCATACACTTATATACACCATTATACGATACCAAACACTCATATAAATAAGCTAGGGATGTGCAGGCTCGGATAGGTTCGAGTTTGCATGTGGAGTTCGGATTTTTCCCTCCAAAAAAACGGAACTCAGAAAGAGGCAAAACGTCATCTTGCACGGACGAACATCATCATTCCTGGACAAAACATCATCATTCCTGGACAAAAGTCCAGGAATGATGATGTTCGTCAGTGCAAGATGACGTTTTGCCTCTTTCTGAGTTCCGTTTTTTTGAAGGGAAAAATCCGAACTCCACGTGCAAACTCGAACCTATCCGAGCCTGCACATCCCTAAAATAAACCATTACTCCATATCATAGACTAATATAATATAGATAATTATACTGTATCACACACAATTATGAAATACACCATTACACAATATCATACACTGAAATATATATATATATATATATATATATATATATACCTTTTATACCATATCAAACACTGATATAAATAATCTATTACACCATATCATATACTGTTATATTATTTCATAATTACATCATATCATAGACTGTTACTGTATAATACATTATACACTATTACATTATATCAAACACTGATATAAATAATCCATTACACCATATCATAGACTGTTATATTTTTTCTAGGGGTGAGCGGGTTCGGATTTCTGAAATCCGAACCCCCCCGAGCCCCCCCGATCCGAGTCCGATCCGAGTCAGGCTCGACTTTTCCCGCCTGACTCAGATCTGAAATCGAGGCAAAACGTCATCATCCCGCCTTCCGAGTCTCGCGGGTTTTGGATCCTATATAAGGTACCCACGTCGGCGCCATTTTCTCACTCGGCTGTGGACAGTGAAGAGGGAGGGTGGGAGTTAGGGCTGTGTAGTGTAGTGTAGTGTAGTGCTGCTGTTGTCCACTACTTCAAAGTCCATAGGGGCTGGCTGTGTTGTGCTGTGCTGCTGTTGTTAATAGGGGCTGTGTCCACTACTTCAAAGTCCATAGGGGCTGGCTGGACTGTGTTGTGCAGTCAGTTCTCCATAGGGGCTGTGTCCACTCCAAAGTCCTGTGCAGTGTCCCAGTCCTAAAGGGATGCTGTAGTGTTGTCCAGGGGGTGCTCTGTCCATCAGGGGTGCTCCCCCCAAGTGCTAAAAAATAATATATTTTCTGTGTTTGTGAATTGTGTGCGCAGTAGCCGCACGTGCATCAACAAAGTAGTGCCAAGCGTGCGCCTGTGTCATAAGTAAAGGGCCGGCTGGCTTGACCGTTAAGGGTGCTGTAACCCCCGAAAGTACACTCCAGTCCAAACCAAAACAAAAAATTATTTTCTGTGTTTGTGAATTGTGTGCGCAGTAGCCGCACGTGCATCAACAAAGTAGTGCCAAGCGTGCGCCTGTGTCATAAGTAAAGGGCCGGCTGGCTTGATCGTTAAGGGTGCTGTAACCCCCGAAAGTACACTCCAGTCCAAACCAAAAAAAAAATTATTTTCTGTGTTTGTGAATTGTGTGCGCAGTAGCCGCACGTGCATCAACAAAGTAGTGCCAAGCGTGCGCCTGTGTCATAAGTAAAGGGCCGGCTGGCTTGACCGTTAAAGGGTGCTGTAACCCCCAAAGTACACTCCAGTCCAAACCAAAAAAAAAATTATTTTCTGTGTTTGTGAATTGTGTGCGCAGTAGCCGCACGTGCATCAACAAAGTAGTGCCAAGCGTGCGCCTGTGTCATAAGTAAAGGGCCGGCTGGCTTGACCGTTAAAGGGTGCTGTAACCCCCGAAAGTACACTCCAGTCCAAACCAAAAAAAAATTATTTTCTGTGTTTGTGAATTGTGTGCGCAGTAGCCGCACGTGCATCAACAAAGTAGTGCCAAGCGTGCGCCTGTGTCATAAGTAAAGGGCCGGCTTGCTTGACCGTTAAAGGGTGCTGTAACCCCCGAAAGTACACTCCAGTCCAAACCAAAAAAAAATTATTTTCTGTGTTTGTGAATTGTGTGCGCAGTAGCCGCACGTGCATCAACAAAGTAGTGCCAAGCGTGCGCCTGTGTCATAAGTAAAGGGCCGGCTGGCTTGACCGTTAAAGGGTGCTGTAACCCCCAAAGTACACTCCAGTCCACTCCAAACCAAAAAAAAAATTATTTTCTGTGTTTGTGAATTGTGTGCGCAGTAGCCGCACGTGCATCAACAAAGTAGTGCCAAGCGTGCGCCTGTGTCATAAGTAAAGGGCCGGCTGGCTTGACAGTTAAGGGTGCTGTAACCCCCGAATGTACACTCCAGTCCAAACCAAAAAAAAAATTATTTTCCGTGTTTGTGAATTGTGTGCGCAGTAGCCGCACGTGCATCAACAAAGTAGTGCCAAGAGTGCGCCTGTGTCATAAGTAAAGGGCCGGCTGGCTTGACCGTTAAAGGGTGCTGTAACCCCCAAAGTACACTCCAGTCCAAACCAAAAAAAAAATTATTTTCTGTGTTTGTGAATTGTGTGCGCAGTAGCCGCACGTGCATCAACAAAGTAGTGCCAAGCGTGCGCCTGTGTCATAAGTAAAGGGCCGGCTGGCTTGACCATTAAAGGGTGCTGTAACCCCCGAAAGTACACTCCAGTCCAAACCAAAAAAAAATTATTTTCTGTGTTTGTGAATTGTGTGCGCAGTAGCCGCACGTGCATCAACAAAGTAGTGCCAAGCGTGCACCTGTGTCATAAGTAAAGGGCCGGCTGGCTTGACCGTTAAGGGTGCTGTAACCCCCGAAAGTACACTCCAGTCCAAACCAAAAAAAAAATTATTTTCTGTGTTTAGCCGCACGTATATATCAAATAGATATAACATAAATGGAGGACCAAACTTTCTCCGATAAAAATAAAATAGAGAAAGATCAAGAACCACTTCCTCCTAGTGCTGAAGCTGCTGCCACTAGTCATGACATAGACGATAACATGCCATCAACGTCGTCTGCCAAGGCCGATGCCCAATGTCATAGTAGAGGGCACATACAATCCCAAATGGCAAAGTTCAGGAAAATGACCTTGAAAAAGACATTTAAATCAGCTGAAGAGAAACGTAAACTTGCCAATATGCCATTTACGACACGGAGTGGCAAGGAACGGCTAAGGTCGATCCCTAGTATGTTCATGACTAGTGGTTCAGCTTCACATGACGATGGAAGCCCTCCTCCCACTAAAAAAATCAAAAGAGTTAAGCTGGCAAAAGCACAGCGAAGAACTGTGCTTTCTAAGAAGATATCACAAATCCCCAAGGAGAGTCCAAGTGTGGTGGTGGTTGCGATGCCTGACCTTCCCAGCACTGGACGGGAAGAGGTGGCTCTTTCCACCATTTGCACGCCCCCTGCAAGTGCTGAAAGGAGCACCCACAGTCCACTTGCTGATATGCAAATTGAAGATGTCACTGTTGAAGTACAACAGGATGAGGATACTGGTGTAGCTGGCGCTGAGGAGGAAGTTGGCGAGGAGGATTCTGATGGTTATGTGGTTTGTTTAAATCAGGCTCCGGGGGAGACAGTTGTTGTCCGTGGGATGAAAAAGCCCATCACGGTCATGCCTGGGCAGAAGACCAAACATTCCACCTCTTTGGTCTGGCAATATTTCTATCCAAATCCGGACAACAACTGTCTTGCCATATGTACCATATGTAAAGGTGAAATAAGTAGGGGTAGGGACGTCAACCACCTAGGAACATCCTCCCTTATACGGCACCTGCAGCGCGTTCATAAAAAGTTACTGTCAAGTTCAGAAACTTTGGCTAAGACCGTAAGCAGTCCAGGGACACCTAAATCCCGTTGTCCTGTTGTATCCAAGCGCCTGCAAACCACACCGTCAACTCCCTCCTCGTCAATTTCCTCCTTAGTCAGGATCGGAAGTAGTCCTGCAGGCCATGTCACTGGCATGACTGACTCTCCTATCCGGGATTCCTCTGGAGGATCCTGCATTGCTACGCCTACTGCTGCCGCTGCTGCTGTTGCTGCTGCTGGGAGTCGTTCATCATCCCAGAGAGGAAGTAGGAACACCACTACTTTTACTAAACAATTGACCCTCCAACAGTCCTTAGCGAGGAGGATGAAGTACGACAGCAGTCATCCTGAAGCAAAACGTATAACTGAGGCCTTGACTGCTATGTTGGTGTTAGACGTGCGTCCGGTATCCGCCATTAGTGCAGTGGGATTTAGACAATTGATGGAGGTAGTGTGTCCCCGGTTCCAAATCCCGTCTAGATTCCACTTCACTAGGCAGGCGATACCGAGACTGTACAGAAACGTCAGAAAAAGTGTCCTCAGTGTCCTGAAAAATGCCATTGTACACAATGTCCACTTAACCACGGACATGTGGACAAGTGGAACAGGGCAGACTAAGGACTATATGACTGTGACAGCCCACTGGGTAGATGTATCACCTTACGCAGCAACAGCAGCAGCGTCACCAGTAGCAGCATCTCAGAAACGCCAGCTCGTTACAAGGCAGGCTACTCTGTGTATCACCGGTTTCAGTAAGAGGCACACCGCCGACAACCTCTTAGAGAAACTGAGGGAAATCATCGCCCAGTGGCTTACCCCACTTAGACTCTCCTGGGGATTTGTGATATCTGACAACGCCACCAATATTGTGCAGGCATTACATCTGGGCAAATTCCAGCACGTCCCATGTTTTGCTCACACAATAAACTTGGTGGTGCAGAATTTTCTGAAAAGCGACAGGGGCGCGCAGGAGACGCTTTGGGTGGCCCGAAAAATTTCTGGCCACTTTCGCCATTCAACGACTGCGTGCCGAAGACTGGAGCGCCAGCAAACACTCTTGAACCTGCCCCGCCATCACCTGAAGCAAGAGGTTGTGATGCGGTGGAACTCAACCCTCTATATGCTTCAGAGGATGGAGGAGCAGCAAAAGGCCATACAAGCCTATACATCCACCTATGACATAGGCAAAGGAGGGGGTATGCACCTGACTCAAGCGCAGTGGAGAATGATTTCCGTGTTGTGCAAGGTTCTCCAGCCCTTCGAACTTGCCACACGTGAAGTCAGTTCAGACACAGCCAGCTTGAGTCAGGTCATTCCCCTCATCAGGCTTTTGCAGAAGCAGCTGGAGAAAGTGAAGGAGGAACTAAGACGGAGCGATTCCGCTCAGTATGTGGGACTTGTGGATGAAGCCCTTCATTCGCTTTGCCAGGATTCCAGGGTGGTCAATCTGTTGAAATCAGACCACTACATTTTGGCCACCGTGCTTGATCCTAGGTTTAAAGCCTATGTGGTGTCTCTCTTTCCGGCCGACACAAGCCTGCAGAGGTGCAAAGACCTGCTGGTGAACACACTGTCAGCTGAAGCGGAACGTGACACGTCAACGGCTCCTTCTTCATTTTCTCCCGCAACTGGGGCTGCCAGGAAAAAACTTAGGTATCCTAAGCAACCCGCTGGCGGTGATGCAGGGCAGGCAGGACCAAGTTTGGACATCTGGTCCGGACTGAAGGACCTGGCAACAATTTCTGACATGTCTACTGTCACTGCATATGATACTGTCACCATTGACAGAATGGTGGAGGATTACATCGGTGACAGCATCCAAGTAGGCATGTCAGACAGTCCATACCTGTACTGGCAGGAAAAAGAGGCAATTTGGAGGCCCCTGTACAAGCTGGCTCTATTTTACCTGAGTTGCCCCCCCTCCAGTGTGTACTCCGAAAGAGTGTTTAGTGCAGCCGGGAACCTTGTCAGCGAAAGGCGTAAGAGGTTGCTTCCACAAAATGTGGAGAAGATGATGTTCATCAAAATGAATTATCAGCTCTTCCAGGGAGACCAGCCTCCAGAAGGTACAGAGGGACCTGTGGTGGTGGATTCAAGTGGGGACGAGTTAATACTTTGTGAGGATGAGGATGTACACACTGAAGAGGGTGAGGAATCGGTGGATGAGGAGGATGAGGATGACATCTTGCCTCCGTAGAGCCAGTTTGTGCAGGGACACATTAATTGCCAGCTTGTTTTGTGGGGGCCCAAACGAACCAATCATTTCAGCCACAGTTGTGTGGCAGACCCTGGCGCTGAAATGATTGATTTGTTAAAGTGTGCATTTCCTGTTTATACAACATAAGGGTGGGTGGGAGGGCCCAAGGACAATTCCATCTTGCACTTCTTTTTTTTCTTTGCATTATGTACAGTTTGGGGCCTAGTTTTTCTAACTGCCATCCTGTCTGCCACTGCAGTGTCACTCCTAGATGGGTCACGTGTTTGTGCCGCCCACTCGTGTCGCTTAGCATAGTCATCCAGCTACCTCGGTGCAACCTTTTGGACATAAAAACACTATTGTGAGGTGTGAGGTGTTCAGAATAGACTGGAAATGAGTGGAAATTAAGGTTATTGAGGTTAATAATAGCATAGGAGCAGAGAAACCAACAAATTCTGTGATTTTAGCTGTTTTTATGCTTTTTTTAAAAAAAATACAGATCCAAAACACAAAACCCAGAACCCAAAACACGGAAGGGTGGTTTTGGCAAAACCAATCCAGATCCAAAACACGAAGAAAGATCCAGATCCAAAACCAAAACACAAAACACGAAAAGTGGCCGGTGCACACCCCTAATTTTTTCACCATTTTATCATATCACAGACTGATATAATATTCACCATTACACTCATAAATGACTAATACAGAGGTTCCCAAACTTTTCTGAACTATGGTGCCCTAGAGTATCAGCATTGTTTTCACGGCACCACTAAGCCAAAAGTTTGTTATTGAGAAATTCAGATTTTTTTTTTTAGTAAAGTAGTAATGTGCATTAAATTGTACTTACCTGTCATCACTAGGTTCAGTTATGTGGTGATGGACAGGTTTGCACTTCTGTTTGCCACATATTTACATTACATTGACCATAAATATTTTGATTTGGTTCGACCACCAACCTGAGCACCCTTGCAAGTGTCCCGAGGCATCACAGAGTGCTACGGCGCACGGTTTGGGAACCACTGGACTAATATATGATAATTATACTGCCACATATACTAAAAATACACCATACACTGCAATAATATATACCATTACTCCATATGAAATGCTAATATAAATAAAACTGAAATAATATACTCCATTATACCATATCAAACACTGATATATATAAACCATTATACCAGATCATATATAATATCATACTGATATAAAATTGACTATTATGCTGTATCATACCTGTCACGTTCGGGCTACGGTGGTCCCCTGTAGAGGGATTAGAAGACGTAGACCCAGGTTGAGAAAGGAATCTGAGGTGAGGGGGTTTACAAAGGAATCTGAGGCGAGGGGCTGGATATATGCCTTCCTCATCTACAAGTACTGGATGTTGCCTAGACCTGACCAAAGGTGCAGAGACTAACTTATTGGGAGGTGTTCACCAGTGATCCCTCCAAGTGGGATTTCGGCTTAAGCTACATCCAGCAAGCAGGTCGCTGCCCTTTCGTCAGGTATCCGGCACAAGTACAAAATGGAAGAACACTATCACAGGGAAAGCACAGGAGAATGATACTGGAAGTTTAGCACTTGGGTGATGTACTGGGTACACACCCTGTTGATCCAAACACAGGGCTGACATAGGAGAATGGCACTAGGAGATTGTACTTGGATGATGTATTAAGTACACACACTGTGGCTTCAGACGCAGAACTGGCATAGGAGAATGGCACTAGGAGTTTGTACTTGGATAATATTCTAAGTAAACACGCTGTGGCTTCAGACGCAGAACTGGCACAGGAGAATGGCACTAGGAGTTTGTACTTGGATGACGTACTAAGGGCTCGATTCAGACACGCTCGCTAGATGCGTACGCTCGCTCGATGCATATGCAAATCCAGCTAACAGCAAGATAGGCGATCGCACAGCAAGGCATAAGCACGCCCACTATGTCTTGGTGTGCTATCGCCCTGTGTATGTAGACGCCCACCAGCCTGTCTTAACATGCCCGCTAATGCATGTCATCTCCAGGAAGTGTATGCAACCATCGGTATCATCAGGTACCATCGGACGCGAAGGATTTGCTTGTGGTTGACCATACCCTACCACAAGCACTGCGAGCACTTCAATGTAAAATTCAGCCAGGTGACGTGTACTATGACGCTGCGTCTTAATTATGCACGCCTCTGAAACGGCATTAAGACGCTCAGACACTCCTGCGTTCGCACCTCCACCCGTTTTCATAGACCAACCCCTGTCACCACCCACAAACGGTTTCTCCTTTCACTCACTTGGCAGAGCAGTCTATTAGCAGCGAACGTACAATTCCCGATCGCTCAGACTGGTTCGCGCACACGCACTGCGACGCGTACACATGCACACAATGCAAACATTGGCAGTCTGCGGGGTGAAAGTTTCTTAGCGAGTGTGTCTGAATCGGGTCCTAAGTACACACGCTGTGGCTTCAGATGCAGAACTGGCACAGAGGAATGGCACTAGGAGTTTGTACTTGGATGACGTGCTAAGTACACATGCTGTGGTTCCAGACGCAGAACTGGCACAGGATGATGACACTTCGGAGATAGAACTCTGATGAAGTACAAAGTACACACACCGTGGGTAACACTAGGAGAGCATCACTGGAAGAAAGGAGATTGGAACCTGGAACGCTGTAACAGCAAGCATACACTGGAAGTAACAACGTTGTACAGGCAACTTCCTGTTGTCTGGAGCCCGGCTAAATACCCTAAGGTAGCAGTCCATTGGAGGATAGTGTTAGCTGACAGCAACCAATGCTACCGTTGGGTAAAGGGCAATCAGGTGATGTAGACTGTCATGGCTGCACCCATGATGGCCACCGCAGGAACCAAATCACGGAGCGAGCACATGGATGTCCTAGCAGACCGCAGGTATAATCCTCAATGCGTCACTCACTGCCGCACATGGCGTCTGACTGCTTGAGAGGTCAGGGAAAGCCGGTGCTGAGGTGAGTAATGGCCGATCCTAGGCCGCAACCTGACAATACCATGACATAAAACTAGATAATCATACTTTATCACGCACTAATACAAATAGACCATTTATACTATATGATACATTGGTGTAAAACTGACCACTATTCCATATAATATATATGGATATAAATGTTTTATAGCCATATAAAACTATATCATACACAAATATAAAACAGGTATAGAGCATCAAGCACTGATGATACAGACCACTAGCCTATACTGTAAAAATGTAGGAATACTCTGCTACAGATTAATATACAATAATGTATCATACACATAGTGCTGAAAGAAATAAAAGAGATACAACTAAGGAGGCAATGTAGATACTCACTATATTGACTTTAAAGCTGTACAGCAGATCTACAGGCATGGCAGCCAGAAGATCCAACAGAAACCATGTCCTGATGTAATGGAGGAAGATGAGACGTGGAGAGAATACCACCTGTCCGGACTGACTGACAAATGTTGTACGGAAATTCAAAATAATATCTGTTAACCAATTGAAGAGCAGACTGTTAGAAAAGTTGTTGTGTATGAAATGACATAATCTATTATCTGTAGAACAGAAGCATCTAGTAGTAGCGGAACCTGTACAAGATTCAGTCATATCAAGTGTTACCCCATTTAAAATACAGCACTTTAATTCCTAATGGGATTTAAAGCAAAGTAGCCTACCATCATTATATAGAATTATGGTAGCTGAAATGGCACCAAAGTAAGTGAGATGCGCTTTCTATTAAGTCACTGACGTTTTAGGGCAATTCCCCATTGGCAATTGATCACATCTCTTTTAAGCAAATGCTCTAATTGTGTTTAACATCTTTCTCTCTGGTGGAGCTGCTGTCTAATTGGGAGGTGCGACATATGCCACGGCACAGGGCACCACAGGGCAGGGGGCGCTGCTTGGACCTGTCAATGTTCTGTTTATAATCATTCTTACTTGTAGCTTACTTTTATTTATCCCCGGCATCTCCTCCCTGGCTGACTCCCCCTCCATCTGGCCACCTCCCCAACACCTTCAGTCACATCCTCTTTTAATTAAAACACACATTTCAAACCTATCATCTCTCACATGGCAGTCAGACACCTTACACATGGAGCTATCTGCCCCACAATTTCTGATGGAAGCCCTGAACACAGCCACCGATACCTGGCCCAGGTGTTACCAGCACACCTCAAGAACCTTTGCCGGTGAGTGCACCATACATGGGTTTCCTAGCCGCTGATATTTGCTGCATATACACTATAGGTAGCACTGTTTCTATACCTGCAGTCTGTGATCTACACTGCTGGCTCTAGGCTTGTACACGGCTGTTCTGAACAAATCTTGCTACAGGTGCAGCTTTACCAGCTCTCTGCTACATCTAGAGCTGGTGACTTACAGTGCATCTGGAAAGTATTCACAGCGCTTCACTTTTTCCACATTTTGTTATGTTACAGCCTTATTCCAAAATGGAATAAATTCATTTTTGTCCTCAAAATTCTACACACAATACCCCATAATGACAACGTGTAAAAAGTTTTTTTTGAGATTTTTGCAAATTTAATAAAAAAAAACCCCCACTAAGAATTCAAATATACATAAGTATTCACAGCCATTGCCATGAAGCTCAAAATTGAGCTCAGGTGCATCCTGTTTTCACTGATCATCCTTGAGATGTTCCTACAGCTTAATTGGAGCCTACCTCCAATTCAGTTGTTTGGACATGATTTTGAAAGGCATACACCTGTCTATATAAGGTCCCACACTTGACAGTGCATGTCAGAGCATAAACCAAGCATGAAGTCCAAGGAATTGTCTGTAGACCTCCGAGACAGGATTGTCTCAAGGCACAAATCTGGGGAAGGGTACAGAAAAAATATCTGCTGCTTTGAGGGTCCCAATGAGCACAGTGGCCTCCATCATCCGTAAATAGAAAAAGTTCAGAACCACCAGGACTCTTCCTAGAGTTGGCCGGCCGTCTGAACTGAGCGACCAGGGGAGAAGGGCCCTAGTCAGGGAGGTGACCATGAACCCGATGGTCACTCTGTGAGACCTACAGCATTCCTCTGTGGAGAGAGGAGAACCTTCCAGAAGGATAACCATCTCTGCAGCAATCCACCAATCAGGCCTGTATGGTAGAGTGGCCGGAAGCCACTCCTTAGTAAAAAAAAGCACATGTCAGCCTGTCTGGAGTTTGCCAAAATGCACCTGAAGGACTCTGGTCTGATGAGACAAAGATTGAACTCTTTGGCGTGAATGCCAGGCGTTATGTTTGGCGGAAACCAAGCACCGCTCATTACCAGGCCAGTACCATCCCTACAGTGAAGCATGGTGGTGGCAGCATTAGGCTGTGGGGATTTTTTTCAGCGGCAGGAACTGGGAGACTAGTCAGGATAGAGGGAAAGATGAATGCAGCAATGTACAGAGACATCCTGGATGAAAACCTGCTCCAGAGCGCTCTTGACCTCAGACTTTGGTGACTGTTTATATTTCAGCAGGACAACGACCCTAAGCACACAGCCAAGATATCAAAGGAGTGGCTTCAGGACAACTCTGTGAATGTCCTTGAGTGGCTCAGCCAGAGCCCAGACTTGAATCCGATTGAACATCTCTGGAGAGATCTGAAAATGGCTATGCACCGACGATTCCCATCCAACATGATGGAGCTTGAGAGGTGCTGCAAAGAGGAATGGGTGAAACTGCCCAAAGATAGGTGTGCCAAGCTTGTGGCATCATATTCAAAAAGGCTTGAGGGTGTAATTGCTGCCAAAGGTGCATCAACAAAAGTATTGAGCAAAGGCTGTGAATACTTATGTACATGTGATTTATTATTATTTTTTTTAATTAAATTTGCAAAAATCTCCAAAAACCTTTTTACAAGTTGTCATTATGGGGTATTGGTGTAGAATTTTGAGGACAAAAATGAATTTATTCTGTTTTGGAATAAGGCTGTAACATAACAAAATGTGGAAAAAGGGAAGCGCTGTGAATACTTTCTGGATGCACTGTATACTGCATAATTATGTGTATTGTCACGGGAAGCAGTCGGGAAGCTGGCGGTCGCAATGCCGACCGCTCGCTTCCCGACTGCTTAATCCCGGCATGGTACAAATGACAGTCTTCCACTCACGCCCAGGACAGAGCAGCGTGTGCTGGGCTGCTGACAGGTAAGAGGGAGGGATGCGGCATCGGACCTGGGCCCCCGCCAGGCCCCTCCAACAAGCCCAGGCCAGGATATTTAGTACACGCTCCCCCCCTCCTGCGTCCCAGTCCAACATTAATATTTATTTGGCCTTATACTAATTTTAACCTCTGTTGCAGCATAACTCACCTTCTCTCCCAACAATCATAGCAAAGCGATCACTTATCTCTGTCCTCTCCCTATAATATGACAATTGTCTAGATTTCTGATGAGCAATGATGACCAATCACAAGTTTCTCAATGTTTGGAGAGAAAATACACAGGGAAACAGCTTGCTACAGAAAACGCAATCTAGCAAATAAACTTTTACATTTGGTAAGAGAACAATATAAACTTCACTACTGTACTATAAATAATTTTTTTTTCATGTATAGAAAATCCATGAGATATTATCACTTTAATGTAGATTATTGCATAAACTGCCACCAGGTTTTGTCTCACATAAGCAAGTCTTCAACTTTCCAACTCATAGCCTAGCCATTGTGCATTCTTGTGAGACTAGTTCTGGTAGTGTAACTAGCGCCCCTTCTGAATCAGGCACCTAGTTACTAACTAGGTGTCTGATTTAGAAGAGGGTGCTAATTCCGTTGCGGCTGTCTCTTTATATGCAGCGGTAGTGAAACGTTATGCTAATGGCGCAGCCTCTGTCATTTGTACAAAGCTGCCCGCCAGGCGCATCTCTAATCTGTCACTTGTGTGCACAGACGCATCATTGATCGTACATCGGTTGCAGTTGCTGGCTGCTATATGCCCACAAAATGCTCACGTCACACCCACATTTGATTGATTTACTTCCCATATATGCAAACTGACTGTCAATCAATCTGCGACCAAATACTCACTACGACCGCCATTGGGAAACCATCACGACACATGTACAGTGCAACAAAGATGTATGCACATTACAAAGAGCATCAACCAACTGTGCAACCATCGGCATAGCATCACCTCTGAATCAGGCCCTATGGGTCTGCTTACCTGCGAAACCAACACTGCATTAATGCTTTGGACTGTTTTTGGAACAACCCATAATTACCTAGTATGAAGAGGATTTCCACAGCAAGATCACATGCACTGGGCGGGCTACGTGGACTTTGGGTACCTTCCTCTTTCCCAGCACTTAAGCAGACACTGTAAGGGACGGTCACTGCTACATAGAGGGTGGCAAGAAGGATCAAACAGTCCCAACAGGCCTTAAAGTGGCCGTAGTGCAGGAGTATGAAAGGAGATTTACGCATAGAGACAACTTTATATTCTGGAACCCGGGGCGTCTCGCCAAAAACACCCTGAGAAAAGAGGATGTAGTAAAGGAGAGCTTTGGATTAAGAGCCATTATACAGTGTTATACAGTTGTAGATTAACAATGTTCTGTAAGGACTAATCATTGTTTTTAATCAGCAGCGTACTGTCTATGGTGTTTTTGTGGTCCTTATATGTATATATGTTGCTTAGTGTAAATCAAAGTGTCTACCAAGAACCTGCATTAAATATACCCTAATTATTGGACTGCATACACATAGCTTCCTTTAGTCGTGTTATCTCCCTCTCTCTCTCTCTCTCTCTATATATATATATATACACACACACACATATATATATATATATATATATATATATATTTAGATGTGAAGACTGTACTTACCTGTCCAAGTTTAGCTTTGGCCTTATTTGGTCTCTGCAGATGCCCTGAGAGGTGGTAAAGCACAGCACGGCTCCGCCTACGGTTGGCATTAAAACCTTTTCCTATAGCACGAGTCTGCTGCTCTCCCCTCCCTGCCAAGCAAAGATGCTGCCATCAGCCAAGTTTATTTTATACTTCTACTATTAAAGAATCTAAAACACAACTTACACAGAACACGTATAGTAAAGCTCTACTTGTACCTGTCTCTTTCCAGCTCTCTGTTCCAGCCCGAGACTTGGCATCGGTGATGTCTTTGTATGAAACTAGAAACAAAACCACCTCTCCTTTCTCATTTTTGATGGGAACAACATCCAGCAAGCACCAGAATTGTGAACCTGCAAAATAGGAATGCAATTGAAACTATCAACAGGATACTTGTCTACTTGCTGGAACGTCCAGGAGACTCACAAATTTGTGGAGGTCCAACAGGACTCCCATAAGCGCTGTGCAACCTCCAGCATCCCACCCACAGCCTTAGTGAAATGGACAGGACAGGGGGTGATGATGCGATTTGCATGATCATGGTCCTGGCCACACTGCAATGAGGCAAAGAGAGTGGCCATAATGATGGGAATTGCATCACAATGCCCCCCCACACCCACACCCACACCTGCCAGTTGGGTCTCTCACCTGAGGTCTCCTGTAGGGGAGATAGAAAAAAGTAAGCAAGTAATTTCACTGCGGTCCCAGAGTAGGCCTCTCTTTCCACCCCTTTTCCCTTTCTCCTTTCGTCCATCCTCTTTCCCCTCTGTTTATTATTTCACTGTTGACTGTTCAATGAGATAATATGCTTAGATCACTTGTATACTGTACAACCAACTTTGTTTGTTGCCTACTGATGTCTATTTTTGTACCAAATTAATTGTGTGCTTCATGTTAGTGTTGTCTCTTTTTGTTTATTAGGAGTATTTTCATAAAGTATAATTGTACCTATTTTTCCGCACGCTAGAGCAGATCTCCAATTAAGTTTTTATTTTTTTCTGTGGGAGTTTTGGCTCTTGGCAGAAATGTGCATGTTGTCAAATGAAAAAAACAGCTTAGATATGGTTGTCAGGTACATTTATTTCAATTGTCAATCTTCGCTTATGAGTGTTCATTTACATTAGTTTATGAAACAGCATACATATTATCCTGTGAATCATTAGTATCCTGATTCGTACATAAAGCTGTTGCTTTCAGGTGTAAGTTCTTCACAGTTTCAATCTATAGTTTTGCTTTCTCAATATTATAGAATTGACAATAAAATTATAATTTCCTAGTTAAGAGCCTGTAAAGGTCTTTTCAAGCTAAAAGTCAGTTATACTGAAGATTTAATACTCCATTATTTATAATTGTTGTCATTTAGAAGATTAAACTGTAAGAAAACAAACATTAATCATTTAATAGTAATTTGATATATATAAGTATTATTCAATATTTGCGTTATCTGTTTATGAACTGTGAATGTCACTGTGACTTACCAAAGAGCAAATACCACTCATTTCTTATGAATCTTCCTACTTTTTGTGGTCACGTTTTGATTTCAATGTAACATTTTTGAAGTCTGATTTTTAACTTGTGATACTGTGTTTTTCAATTATTTGAAATTATTTGTATTTTAATTATTCCACTAACCATTGTTGCCTACAATAGTGAAAACTATTTTGTTAATTTTAAAATTTGTTTATCCATAACAATAGAGTTGATTATGATTTCATTAATCTAACTCATAAATAATTGTATTATATTGTTAATCTATTTTTTTGTTGTGTCTTCCCTTATTTGCCAATTCCAGCCCATACTTCATGTTTGGGTAAGAGGGTGTTTGACCACTTATATCTTAACTAGCTTTAACAGTCCTATATTGCTCAGCTCCCATTTATGGAGAGTAAAGGACTAGTTTTGCATAGCGGAAGTGTCACAGCACCAGAGATACTTTCCTGTTTTCAATTCTATTCCCTTTGGGTTAAGTTGGGAAACTCACTAGTTCTCCTTAGGTCGCACAGAATGGGTACTCGTTGGAGCCGAGGTCACACAGAATGGGTACCCGTTGGCGCTGCCCCTACATTAATTTATTACTCTTAATGCTAAACACATACTATGATCCTGTACATTACAGATTGCAATACATTTTACTATTTAATCTAAGAAAAAGGAACATACTTAAAATTTCACCACGTGTAAGTCCAGAGTTTTCATTCATTAGTTAGCCTACTTGGAGGCAGCCCATATGTGTTACCATTTTGTAGGACAGAATGTATAAAAGTTTATTAAACAGTAGCTTTTTATTTATTAATTTTTGCTATTACATAGATGAAGGTTACCCAGCAGCTGCTATTTTTTTTTACCAAAAAAAGTAAAATGTTTAAAAAATGTTTTAATGTGATTAGATAAATTCAACTCCATCTATCAGAAGTAAAAAGCATAGCCAAGGATTAAATGTTAGACCTTTATCCAAGATTCTTTCTGAGAAATTGTATATAATATCACAATTGGGGCTGGGGTTCTTTCTATTCTGAATAACCTTTGTTTGTAATAGATTCTATGGGTGAATTTTTGATAAACAATTTTTTATGTTTATCTGTACAAAAAATAAAAAATATCACATAGACCAGTTTGAACCACGACAAAGAGCGAAAAGTACATAAGGCAATAATATACATACAGGTTAACAGTATAAACATGTATAATGTACAGAAACAGAGAACTAAACAATCGGTTTGTGGGGATGAGAAATATTGGATGCCCACAGAAATAACAATAAATGGACCTGGTCTAAAAATGTAAATGAAATACAGTCAAACAAAAAAATATTAACATATACAAAGTATACATAAATAATAAAGAAAATAATAGAAAAGAATAATATAAAAAAAATATTAAAAATAGTAGTAAAAGCGCATTCTCACACAACTGAAATTCAATTCCAATCTCTGGTTTTTTACTCTCAGTTACTCTGGCTTTCCCCCTCTGGTGCTCAGACTTCCCCTTCCCGTCACATACCCAAGATACATAAACATATAGGGACTTATCAGAAACATTTCTATTCAAGTGAGGGGTCTATAAAGAATACATGTTGTTGTTTCAAATACCTTCAGGATATGATCCTTGAGGTATCCAGTATTTCAATATATATACCCCACGATTATAAAAATTAAAAATACCTTTTTCAATGTCTGGTAAGCTGGCCTCGCTGTCGATATATAAGATCTGGAATAAAATAGATTTAAGTGTGCCTAAAAAGGGGGGGTGGGGTGGCTACCGTCCAGGTTTTCAGGTTTACTTTCTTGGCAACTGCCAAGACCAGGATAAGAAAAGGTATAATCTCTTTACATTTCGGACCTAAATCCCAGTTACCAAAAAAGTAAAAAAAACATCTCTAAAAGATCACGGCTTAGTCATAGACCTGAAACTGGGCTTAGAAATGATGAAAGCTTGTCCCAAAATGTAGGGATTTTTCAGCATTCCCAGAACCGATGAATAAAACTAGCCTTAGAATGTCTACATTTGAGGCACACCCTAAGTCTCACCTGCTACAATATGTCTCCTTTGTCCCTGGGATATATAGGCTCTTTGTAACGTTTTAAAATGTACTTCTTGAAGCCTTGCTGAATGTAAGATTCTCATGGTTTGCTCATAGCGTAAAATGAGATGGGCAGGGGGCAAATCCATACCCAAATCTGCATGTCATGTAGAAATAAGTGTATCCCAAGGGCTGTCAGCTGAGCCACACATAAAATCAGTAATGATAAAATGAATTTAATAACAGGTAGTAGTATACAAAACCCAGCAGAGTATCCATCTCAGAGTAAGGGAGACAGGATATAGGGCCTGATTCAGACCCGCTCGCGAGCGCATAGTGCTCATCGATGGTCGGCCAGTGCGCACGCATGGTGTGCACAATGCGCATGCCCCGCAGCGAGTGAGAACTTCACTCGCTCCGGGGCTCACTACAAAACGGGGCGGCTGTCGATGTTGATCGACAGCTCGCCCCATTTTGTAGGTGGGGAGGGGGGGGTGGCTGGACAAACTGAGGCGTTCCCGAAGGAACGCCTGCTGTTTGTGGGCGGCCCTACTGACATAATTCGTGATAGAGCAGGAAGTTCACTCAGGCTTGCGGGAGCCGAGACCCTACCACAAGGGTCTCGTCGCAAGCCCGATGGTTGCGATAATCGCGACCATCGCCAGGCCGCTCACAAAAGCTGTGGGTGCGGCCTGGAGGCGGAATTTTTTGTAAAAAAATCCGCCCTGATTCAGAGCGAGCGCTCGCAAACAGCGAGCGCCTCTGAATCAGGCCCATAGTGTCTGACCTGTAAATACATGTAGAGAAGTGAGTGTGATAAAAAATATTTCTCACATAGCAGTGCAGTGCAAAGGACAATAGTATGCCCCCAGGATTGAATACATCTCGGATAGCCGAAATGCCCTCATCTTTCCAGATTAAGAACCGATGATTATCCAGACAAGAAGAGGATAATGGGTTTCCCATAGTGTAATAAATGTTGTGGTAAGATGGCTTCTTTTAAACCGTTTATTAATCACCAGCCAGGAGCGATAAGTATCTATAAACATGACATTAGATTGCAGTTCAGGCGGAACGTTAGATGGGGTTTGATGCAGAAGGGCGGCAGGTGAATATGGTGTAAAAAGGGCTTTAATTTATTAGTGTAGATTTCCTGTTCCGTAGCTATTCTAGAATATATCTAAGAAAAACTGGTCTGGTGAAGGTCTGAAATCTGTAGCACCCAATCCTCCCTGAGCTTTAGGAAGATGTAATTTAGAAAGAGTGACCCTAGGTTGCTTCCCCTGCCAGAGAAACGTAGCAAATTTTTTGGGGAATTATGAAAATCTTTTTTGGAAAGTACTATGGGGCACATCTGTATACTGTATGACACATGGGAAATACCACACTCTTCAGCAAAGCCACTCATCCCAATAAGGACAGCTGTAAGTGAATCCAAGTCTCTAACAATTTGGTGGTCTTGTCAAATATTGGAGGAAAGTTACATTTATATAAATCAGTAAGAATAAAGGGAATATTAATACCTAAATATGTAAGAGCATGAGTTGCCACTTAAAAGGTCTGTCTAATTGAAGTAGTATTTTGCAGAATACGTCGACCCGACCGAGGCATCACTTTGGATTTATCTAAATTAACCCAAGAGCTTTGGAAAGACAGGTAATACTGTCTATCAGTTACATGTAACGCCATCCACACATCAGCCAAATGTAATTGTTGTGAAAGAAAAGGGATACCCACTGGAACTGGGTGCACTGGTGCTAATTTAGAATATTGCCTATCCATTTTCGGGGAGGCTGATATGTTGAAATCACCTCCTCCTATTAATAAATGTAAATCAGCATGTATATAAGGCTTAGGAAGCAACTTTTGGAAAAACACTTTACTGTATACATCCAGTCGCATATGGATTACAGATAACATAACAAGATCCCTTAATAGTCACGTATACCACCACAAAATGTCCCCCCAGATCAACCACATTACAGTGTATAGTATATTGCAACAACTTTCGCAGTCTATGGATGTCTTTTAATTGCCTTAGATATCTAGGGCTGAGGTTCTGAAACTCATTCCTCAGGACCCCATACTGTTCACATTTTCCAAGTCACTAAGTAGGTGCACAGGTGTATTCATTACTCACTGACACATATTAAAAGTTCCACTCAGGCGCAAATGCAGGATTTTTATGAGTGGGGGGGTTTACAAATAAATATATATATATATATATATATATATACACACACACATACATACATACATACATACATGAATGATATACACCGCCAGCACAAACAAGCTGCGGCACTCGGACATTTGCAAAAGTAGTAAGTAGTAAGTCTGTATTCAATTTACATATATGTTACCACCAACGTTTCGGGACGCACCTGTCCCTTTATCAAGGTTCAAACAACTAGTTGTGGTTTACCATGATCTGAGGTTTGTCCCTTTTTTAAAAGCAATGACTGTTCTAAGATAATTATAACAAAATATTTAGACAGACTTAGGGGGTTCCAACCAGTTAAAATATACCTGGAGATGCCAATATAACAGCAAATCTGTGCACTGGTAAACTTGTGTTTTTATGAAAATGTACTGCCATATTTCTTAAAATAGGGGAATGTTGGGTTTCATATAAACAAGTGTTTTCTTTTCAAAATGTATTTTCTTAAGTTTTGCCACTACTAAACCATTTGCATACTTCTATTTACAGTTTCACCTTGTACTTTTTTGTTTATTTTTTTCTAGTAAAAATATATGTAGAGAATTTCTATTAAGCTAATTTGTATTTGTTGATAATAAGGGAATGTCTGAAATGCCTAGTGTTACAACGGCAACTAGCTTTAAGAATATGCATTTGTAGTTCTACTAAAAAAATAGATAAAATGATGTACTGTGCAATGGAATTGTTGTATGTATGTGAGAATGCTTATAATTGTGAAGAGTATGTATGAAATCTCAGTTTAATCCAACATATTTGGAAATATCTATACAAAGTTGTGATGATGATTTTAAAGGCAATTGATTTAGAGTCAGATGATTACATTTTGCTATTGTGTGTTTCTGAGAATTCTGACAGTCTCACTTCAATAAATTCTGAAGGGAGGGGTACTGAGCTTTCAAAAGTAAAAAGTTGAAATGCCAAGTGGGGATTTACACATGGTAATTGGTAAAGCAGTTAGTGAGCTTGAAATACAGAGAAGTGTGTGAAGTTACACAGATAGAATTTTACACTGAGATTAAGCAATGTAATCACACTACAGAATATGTGTGTGATTGTGTGATGAAAATGTCTGATGATTTGGAAAAAAAATAAAAAATGTTGAGATCCATTAATGCAGAGAATATATCCAGAAGTTAAAGTAAAAATTGAATGCAAGTGGGGTTTCTGACAAAATGTCATTGGTTTTTTGTTACTCCTGAGATGAATGATGGTATGTCTGAATTAGAATTACCAAGGATTGTCCATCTTGCAATATGTGGTTGCCTGAATGAAAATCAGGAAGTATTAGGTACCCATTAGAAGGGGTGGAGTCAAGAGAAGGAGTGGAATTGACGCCTGTCTCATTGCTCAATGAGACATGGGAGTTACCAAAGGGGTGGTAGGTAGGCAGGATTGCAGTCATAGACCATGCCTCTGAGACAGGAGATGATGCCTGTGAGAAAATTACATTTACATGGTGTGGGACACAAGCTGTAATTGTAGATTTAATGGAACATAAAAAGAAAAGAAAAAAAAGTGGAAGTGGTGATTTTCAGTTATCCAAAAGAGGGGTCAGTGAGAGAAACACACTGACACTGATGAAAAACAATGGGTCATCACATATAGTGCTGTACAGTTTTACAAACTGACTAGTAATTAGCTAACATAGGTTTTGTGAAATAGGAATGAAATTCAGATTCCAATGTACTCCCTGACAATACCTCATCAGTTAATGTTTTTTAGAAGCAGCTGAAAGATGTAGACTGAGATGTTACTTACTGCAGCGATATCAGCAGAATAAAATGTTCCTGCACATATAGAACATAAGCAGGAGAAGGGTTAAGCAGTACAGGTCTACTATAACTTAATACTTTGCAGACATAAAGATTAAGGGTTTGAGTTAGCAGAGCCAAAAGTGATAAGACTTTTTAATAGTATTTAATGTTCTAATTTTACTCCTTAGTGTGTCTATGTTATAAACACGGATAACAAAAACAATATAGACACCACTTAGCTGCCAGATTCACCAAGTATGGAGTAACATTAATTTAATATCACTATCAAAGGATGTATAGGTTTGAACACAGCTATTCTATTACAGCTGTGTCCAAAAAGAGGGAAACAATTATGATGCAGATGATAGTGCAGGAGATAGCTATGGGATAGTAGACTCAAAAACCTTTACTTTTTAATGACCATGATTGTTTTGAATTAATGCAAACTTTTTTGATAGGTCATGTTATTATGTAAAGGGTGAGTTGCACACAGATTATACAGATTAAATTGGATTTTCGTTTGCTGCTTTTCAATTGCCTAAAAATGTAGTTTTAAATAAGGTTGAAGCACACACCAGAGAAGTTACTCCAGAAGTAAAAGGAAATGCCTTAGTACCAAGCCACCAAGCAGGCCGCAGTAAAACTCCTACCTGATATTTTAATACTGGTGGCCATAAGACCACAGACATTGGACCTGGACCTTCTTAGAAAGTTGCAGGCTCAGGCTCCACGGACAGAAGTAGAAACTTGGAAAAGATGCACAACATGGTGCACAACTTCAGGCTGATGGATGGATGGTTGAGCACCATCTCTGTCTGCCACATGCACTGTTCCCAGTCTTAGCCCAAATACTTCATGGAAACACTCACTCATAGTCTAGAGACGCTATGGTGAGAATAGCCAAGAAGCGCTGAATAGCCCCAGGCTTCAGTCAGGCCACGCAGGTCTATGTTGCAGGGTGTGTAAACAGTGATTTGCACAAACCAGGAAAGGTGGTCAAGGTACCAGTAAGAAGGTACCCCACAGACATGTTATCCCTTCCAGAGATTATAGATTGATTTAATCCAGTTACTTAAGTGTTCTGGGTATAAGTATGTTCTGGTGTGTACGAACCTGTTTTCAAATTGACCATGGTCTTGTAGGGCAGCAAATGCTAAGACAATTGTAAAGAAACTGTTACCAGAAGTTGTATGCAGATTTAAGATACCAGAAGTAAATTTAAAATGACAGAAGTATCCATTTTATAGGGGAGATACTAAGATGTATACTATCAGACCTGGGGATTTTCAGCCAGACATAGTTCTATTCTAGTTAGAACAGAATGTTATTTTCCTCAGTAATTGCAGCATGAATTTGCAGATTTATCACAGTATGTCATTCATTTGCAACAAGAACTAACCAAAATATACCACCAGGTGTCTGCCTCTATTCCAGATCCCAATTTCTTAGGAAAAAACTGTAATCTGGAGCCTGAAGACTGGGTGGTTGTAAGGAAACACTGAAGAAAAGATTGGACCCACGATTCAAAGGTCCTTACCAAGTCATGTTGACTACAGTGACATGGCTGGCAAGGATACGTGGATTCAAGCTTCCCATTGCAAGAAAGTTACAAAGGAAGTATTATCCTGTAATCATTTTATACTATGTACAGATATAACCTCATAGGCACAAAGTCTGACAAAGGCCTTTGGGGATGCATTATGTGTTTTGCTATACTAATGGTGGTTATTGTGACTTTTATTTGGTCACTGATAATTGATCCTATGAGATATGATGGGTGTCAAAATTGCACACGTGAGATAAATAGTGACAGTAGAGGTAAGAGGGAGCTTACCGAACCTTCGGCAAATTCTTTTGTACAGTCACATTACAGAGCAGCCCAAAGTCAAGGATTTGCACACATTCACCAATAGCAGCAACATACATGAATTGGGTAGAAGTCACTCTTAATATGTCTGAATCATTAGCCCTTGATTTTGGAAAAGAAGAAGAGTTCAGTAAGGCATTTGCTCAGAAGTCTGTGCCTCTCATGATTGCTATGGCACGAGATCCAGGCTTTTGTTTTGAAACACCCATAACTAAAAAGAGTTACATACAGTAATCACAGGGTAGGGTAATGGTAATATAGATGAAAAGACTACGTTTAAAAGCAACCCCCTTAAGACTGGGACAAGTAAATTGTGCCCATACATAGGTAAACTTTACTCAGACCCAAGGCCACTAACTGGGATGTGAATACAGATAGCAGAGACAGCCCAGGAATGGTGGAATTGGCTAAATGTAACTCACAAATGTGAACAATCCCCAGACCAAACAGGTATGACCCCAGACCCACAAGTAGAGAGAAATGCATTGATAAACTTTCAAGCAGCTGTGCATAATATTCCATACATGTTGCCAGGAAATATATATTATCTTGTTATAGAGTTGACTAAATTGTTAGACAATATTACCCAATTGTATGGTGAAAGCTTTGAGCTTGTTTTACAAGAATAGAAAATGATAAAATGGGAGATTCAATTTCATGGAATGGTTTTAGACTACCTGACAGCTAAGGAAGGAGGTATGTGTATGATTGTAAAAACAGCCTGTTGTAATTATATTAATGATATATATGAAGTGGATGAGGCAATTGAAGACCACTTATCCCAAGTTAAACAGTTAAAGAATCAATTTGCCAAAGATCATCATGAAGATGGATGGTTTTCTGGATCATTTTCATGGCTGAATCCAGCAAACTGATTTAAGGGCATACGTGGCTGGTTTATGGGAATATTACAGTTAATTGGGAAAGGACTGTTATTGCTACTAGCCATTTAATTAACTTTTAATTTGGCTGATTAAGAAAATACTTACACTGAAATGTTCTTTTAAAGATAAAAAGAAGACTCATAAAGAACCTGCGACAGTTGGATTGGCTTTGGATCTTACTACCCCATTGTACCAGGCAAAGACTTACTACTGTAAAAAGTGCCACACAAGACAGCCAGAGGGAATTGGTTCATGTCTTGATTGCAATTGATCAGTATTAGACTTTTAACACGAGCTTTGAAACATATTTTGCTCCATTATGATTCATGCTTTTATACTTTATAATTTATATATGATGTTATTTATATATACATATATAGGGATAAGGAAGGTTCCCCAGGTAGAGGGAATGCGAGGTAATGAAAATGCTTTGCATGCACGCTAGTTTGATGAAACTTATGTTTATTATTTTTAAGTGAGGTTGAGCATTGATTCCCGTATGAAGATGTGAATGAATTTACAGAATTCCATATATTGTGTCTCTTATAGTGCAGATATGTGAATATGTGAAGTAGTGTCTTCTTAGGAACCAATGATAAGGAAAAGGAAGGAACTAGGGTGTAGATTTGAACAAAGAGAAGGGAATTGTTAAAGTGAAATATGAAGTAGAAGCATGACTCCATTTTGTGTTCAAATGTTAAAAGAAATTAGATTCTGTGTGAGACATTATGCCTGAGAAGGGCCTCATTCCTTATCTATCTATTCTAGCTCTTAGGAATGTATTCATATAGAATAACTTATGTTAGCCTATTAAGGCTAAATTCTGATTTATATGACAGGAAAGATAAGAGATTCTATGGTTCTATTCAGAATAGTGGTGTAAAATGTCAGACACTGTCTAGGATCAAGGATTTACATTTTCCAAGACTAGACATAGCTAATAAATCTGTCAAGGAGATGTCATTTAAATTTATATCTATAGATACTAATATTCGTTTATTGAAAGGTTAGGCAATACTGCCATCTACTGACGATGTATCTAATGCTTGAAATATATTCATAGATATTATAATTAGATCAGTTAGACAAAATTATTGAGCATGTGCAGACTAGATTTCTTTGTCTCTATGTTAATTTGAGTGCTATAAAATAATCTGTCTGTCCAAAATAAAGGCAGAGTGGTTTTAAAAACACACAGGTCTTTTTGTTTCCCATCATTCTCCGGCCGTAAAAATGCATTGTGTTAACTGGTGGCTGACCGCTGTATGTGAGCTGTGGAGAATAAAGGGTCTATTAAGATCAGCGTTATCACCTCATTAAGGGGTCCTTATCACTTAATTTCTACAAAAACAGGTGAAAATTTCACAGTGTTTTGAGCAGCACTGAGAGACCCAACGTGGGACCTCGGAGAGGTAAGTTTTAGATAATATGGGTGCAGGGTGTGCGGTGCGAGCCCCCCTGGACCCGGGGGTCAGTGTGCACCGCACACCCTGCACCCATTATAGATACGTTCCTGCCTCCACTCCTGTCCGGCTCCTTCCGCTGGACGTCGGGGCTCTTGTGCGCATGCGTGACCTTTAGGTCATGCATGCACACGGCTCACTGCTCCATTCGGACCCTGATAATTAACATAATGAATAGAGCACTAAGGCACTATAACTGAAAAAGGGGATTGTTGTACTCACATGTCAAGTAGCTGTTAATTGTGTTACTGGATTTCTTACATGGAAGTTGAAACTATGTAAAAGTTCCTTAATAATGCAGTAAAGGCCTGTGCTCTCCAATCATAAATTCTGCGTATCTTGGTTAGGTATAGAGCTGAATATTTTTTAATAGATTCTACATGTGGAATCTTCCGGCTGCGAATAGTAGTCTTTGAGTTTCTATGTCAAAGTCAATATAGGTAGCAGTGGAGCTACCCTTACACTGCAGTGGGCTCTCTTTCATTACCAGCAACAGTTGCCTTTCTTTATCAATAGAATTCAGACGTTTGCTATAATCGTGTGAGCTCAGGCACCTGGTGGGGAGGTCTTACCAGGGATTGGATGTGCCCTTTTAGATTACAGTAGTAACATGAAGTAAACAAGGCTCTTCCTGCAAGACTGCTGAGCAGTCATTTTCCTTATAGCTGTCCATTTTCCTGTTGCCTGTGACCTTAACGTTATTCTGTATTGCCACCTGGATTGACCTATTCTTGTGACCATAACCCTGCTTGTTATGATGCCTGGACCAACCATATGCTTGTATACTTAATTCTGCACTGAATGCCAATCACGCTCATCTACTGTCCACTATTCCACTTATGCTATAGCTGTGCATAACAGATTCGCTATTGGTAAATATTGATGCACTAGAGAATCATATAGACTGTATCATCTGACATTACCTTTTGTTGGAGCCACTCCGCTTTTTCCCATTGCAGCTGCAACTATCAATTTCTACCAGTTGCTTGACCCTCATCGCAGATTCCCTGCTCTATAATGCAGAATTGTGCTACTGACCATTCTGAGGTATTACCCATCCTGCGTGCAGCTAAACTGGTGGATTGCTTCTGCTGTAACTTGTCTATTTCGTGCACGCCAACCTTTACAGTGTTTGATGATTTCCATTGATGCTTCACTAGTACCTTGGATTTGTACCTACAGGTCAGTCTGTTTACTAGCATCCTATCTTGTGAAACAGCATCTGATAGGTTAACACAATTTTAAGATCCTAGGGACAACATTGTACTGGCAAACACATAGAGTTCTGTAAGTGAATTACTTTTCAAGACTGGTTCTGATAACTTGTGTAAGGGTTTTGTTACACCTACCTTTAACTGTAACTATTTACTCAGACATCTATGGCACTCCAACATTGATCTACTACTGTTCTCTGCTCCTCCATACCATAACTAATACTCACCATGGGGCCTATTCTTCACCACTTAAATGGCCAGTTACTCATGTGGAAATGCTAGTTCTGCATATTTAATGTGATGGGCCATTCATTATTAGGGATCCGATAGAGCTGCCTAATTAATATTCAGCAATCCCTGAAAACATAAAGTTTGCGGAGTTTGCTTGCAAGAAAAAACACACAATTTCAGATGGCACTGGTTCTCCGAGCCCCCCTCCTTCCTATGACAAGGAGGTCCAGGGTTTTGAAGGGGGATCCCTCCGCCTCCTCCGCTCTGGGTACCCAGTGACTTTGTGTATGTGTGACCTCCGGTCACATATGCACAGAAGTGTGCAATGGGGGTAGTGTAGTAAGTAACACTGCTAGTAGGATACTTAATCATCAGGGGCCACTTGGCCCCTGATGATGAATAGGACCCCATGTCACTCAGACTTTCTTAAGTCACATACACACTAGACGCATTTTATGAATGATATGGACGATAGCTATATATCGTTTAGAGTGTATGCAGAGAACGACCAACGATGCATGCTCCCGCGGGTCGCTATCAATGTCTTTGGTCGTCCGTACATGCAGGCCAATCTGACGATATCATCAAGAATTGCCTGTTCAGAGATGTGACAGGATGACTTCACTGAAAGATATCTATCAGTGTGTACACCCAATATCATTTGTCCTGCACTACAGAAAGTTCTTGGGAAATCTTTCACCAATATCGTTCATACAGCACATCGTGCCGTGTGTATGAGCCTTAAGACTTGCCACATGCCACCATGATGTCACCATTTTCTAGCCACTAGTGTTTAGTCAATTTACATTGTCATAACAATTGCTCCAACCCACTTTATAAAGGAAGGACTAGGTTTAATGGAACATTATACTGAGCAATAAATATATCTATAAATAATAAATAAATAAAGCTTCTAGTTTGGATCTTTGAACAATGACTTTGCAGAGATGAATTGGACAGTTACTCACCATTTTTCCTATAAAGTAGCAGCTCAGCCTTAAGCTCTTGTTTATCACTCAGTGCTTTCTGAATACACTGTTGGATCTGCTCCCCAGTGTCTGCACCATACAAAAAGGTGCAAGAGCACGACCTCTGCATGACCTCTGCACGGGCAAAGCCGGTGAGCTCACAAAACCCATCTGAGCAATACACCACAGGGTAAGAGTGTGGCAGCTGAGCATTGCCAAGGACAAAGTTGCTGTCTGCAAAGAGAAAAAGGGGAGAGTTAGAAGAGAGAGGGATGAGTGAGGACAAGGGTAAGAGGGACATTAAGGAAAAATTAAAGAAAGGTAACTGGGACAGGAGGGAGTGAAAGTGAAGATTTACAGGAGGGTTAGTAAGCGAAAGAGCAGAGGGACAGGAGGAGGAATAAGATATTATTATTATTATTATTATTAATAAACTTATTTTACAGGGTACCACAAATGATCCACAGCATCGTACAGAGGGCAAAACAATAAGACAGTAAATGGTAAAACAGTACAATACAGTAGACGTGTAACGTGTAACTGGTGTATAAGTAGTAGGTAGTGAGAACAGGAGGGCCCTGGTCATGGAGCTTACAGTCTAAAGGGAAGGTGGAGACAAACGGAATACATAATTAGTGAACCAGTGTATGGAGAGCTAAGGGCAGGAGCAAGGGTGAGAGAACTGGAGAATGTAAGAAGGTGAGCTAGACTATGTGGTGACATGGTAAATGGCGGATGGATATGCTTTTAGGAACAGGTGGATTTTCAGCGCCCGCTTGAAGCAATGCAGGCTGGGGTCGAGGGAGATCGTTTCAATGGTGGGGGGCAGCATGGGAGAAATCTTGGATTCTGGAGTAAGATGTGGTAACCAGATGGGAGGACAGGCGGTGGTCAATAGCCGACCATACAGGGCGGGAGGGAGTGTGAAGGAGATAAGGTTGGAGATGTAGAGGGCTGTGGAATTGGAGAGGGCCTTGTACATGACAGATAGGAGTTTGAAGAGGATTCTGTAGGGGAAGGGAAGCCAGTGAAAGGCTGGTGAGAGAGGAGAGGCAGATGTGCAGTGGCGAGAGAGGAAGATAAGTCTAGCTGCAGCGGAGTACAGATTGGACAGAAGCAAAATGGGAGCATGGGAGTCCATTGAGGAGAGAAATGATCAGTGAGAGGACAATGGAAGGGTCTGATGTGAGCAATGTTACAGAACATGTTACAGAACTGGAACTGACAGGATAGGGAAAGAGATTGAATGTGGGGGGTTAAGGAGATAATGGTAAGAGGGACAGGAGGTATAGTAAGAGAAAGGGCAGAAGGACAGGGCAGTAGTAATTAAAGCATAGTGGGAGAAGAAGGAGAGTAAGCACAAGGCAACAGTTACAGGAGGGAGAGTCAGCAAAAGGTAAGAGGGGTAAGCAGGGTAAGCGATATAGCAGAAGGACAGGGGGGGGTATAACAAAGCATAGTGTGACAAGGAGAGTAAGCAAAAGGGCAGAGGAACAAAAGGGTAACCGTAAGAGACATGGCAGACAGATAGGAGGGAGAGTAACAGAAAGTGTGACAGCATGAGGGAGTAAGAAAAAGGTCAGAAGGGACAGGAGGATGAGTAATATGAAACATTAAGGGGAGTAAGAGGAAGGGCAGAGGGACAAGAGTTTGTATAGAGGGACAGAAGGTAAAATAAAACAGAGGTAAGAGGGAAAATAAAAGAAAGCAGAGAAGGAAAGCAAAAGACATAGGATCGAGAGTAAGGCGCCTATTCATTATAACTAAAAATTCTCTGGAGGTAATTAGGTTTAGGACTCGCATGGAGTTCTACCTAATTACTGGAGGAATTCATCATTCCTCCTCTCCATAAGTATCTATTCCAAAAAGCTGTCATTTTTTTCTCTGCCTACACCTACCTTATCGCAGCTGTAATCAGTGCTGCGCATGCGCCGTTCCATTCACAAAAATGACGCATGCGCAGCAGAGATTACACCTGCAATAATTCTGTGTCCTCCCCCCCTTCACTTACCTGGCCGGCTGCAGCCGCGGATCCCGACCTCCTGCCCGGGCCCGGTCGGGCGGCAGACAGCACGGACAGGCAAAGGGGGCTGAAGATTTATTTATTTTATTTAAACTTTAGTTTGTTCTCACAGCCGCAATGGTGTAAGAACACAGAGCAGCAGCCGGAACCTAGGAAAAGACCAGAGCGATGGAGGGAGCCAGTGAAACCTGCTATACGCCACCTGAGAGTGGTGTATAGTAACACCATCAAATTCCGAAAATACATAATTTTCGGAATTTGATGAATACCATAATTTCCATATTCCCCATACTAATGTATGGGGAGTGTGGAAATTAACGCAGGGGGACTTAGCCAGGAGATATCAGTGATATCTCCTGTGTTAAGTGTCTTCATGAATACTACAAAAAACGGTAATTAAGGAAAATGTCCTTAAAAACTTTATTTTAGTGTTGTTGAATAGGCCCCTCAGAGTGTTAAAAAGAAAGTAAGAAAGATAGGGATAAAAGGGAGGGATAGTGATAAAAATGAGGGGAGAGGGATGAGGACTGGGCAGGTAAAGTGAACACACATAATGTTAGAATATAGTTTTACATGATTACATATTTATTTTTACATCAATATATTTATTAAAGTGAAGTTAAGATGTAAGGTCTAACCTAGAACTCATATTATTTGAATTCAATATACTCTAGAGCAGGGATGGGGAATCATTTGGTCTGGCCTTCGGAGCTTTTTTTCTGGTTGCCTCATCTGGCTAGCAGGGGGCCTAGAATGGCACCCTGCAGCCAGAACCTATGCAGCAGTGTCGCCTGGAGCATCCTTAGGATGCTTCAGATGGTCACACCGCTGCCCTTACAGCTCCCCGGAGCATCCTTAGGATGCTCCAGGCATTGCTGTAATCACCGGCGATTGTGGCCCGGCCCCCGTGTGATGTCAAACAGAGGGTCGTGGCCTGCACTGGGCCCGCGAATAATGTTATATATATCAAAATGGCCCTCGGCAGAAAAAAAGGTTCCCCACCCCTGCTTTAGAGAAAGATAAACAGGTGTCGGCTAATAAGATCAAAGATGTCAACTGAATACTTACATGGGTCATTTAATAATAAAGTGTACGTTATGGTACACACACAATTAACAATGACAGCAAAAGCAGCAAGACAGCTGAACTACTGGATGAGTGGCCAATTTGTCCACACACATGTAATAGTATCAGTTTGTTAAGTACAGAATCACATTTAGTCATTTGTTGCAATTGTTAGACAATGAAAGTAAATGTCTGCTACATGTACTTCAATATATACTTGTGAGTACCCTAGAATATGAACAAAACTTTTGGAAAACAAAAAGTGCATTCAGAATTATCTATATGTAAACCACAACAGTTTATCATGTTCACCGTGAAATGGCTAACTGATGGGATGGGCACAGCTCATAAACTAAGAAAAACCAATTGACAAATAAAATCAATTACTAAAAAAGATGACATAATGAAATCACTGTAACGTGCAATGCTGGCATTTTCCCTTTGATTTGTTGCTGTGCTTACTTTCATATATCAAATTATTGTTCAGTAGCTTGCTTTGGATACTGTTGCACCAAGTACCCATCAGCTTGATAAATATGCCCATATATTGTTTGTGCTCAATACTTCTATATCAACTACTAGGTGAATGTACCACTAAATCATTCCAGACATGTATTTTCCTTATAGGAGAAAGGGGGTCTTCAGGAAACAGTATTGATCTTCCCTGTGAAGCCAATTTACAGGTTTGTATGCTTTAACCCTATCGCCTCTTCCTCCGATATTAAGCCTTTCATGCATCTTAAGCCCATAAATCTTTCTTAATCTGTTCAATGTATTATCTGGTGATGCTCCTGCTAGGTGTTTTTTGTGCAATAATCATATTTATAGTGACATCTGCATTGTTTATAGAGATAGCTGACAACATATATCAGGAGTAAGCAACCTAAAAGTCTCCAGATATGGTGGAATGACAAATCTCAGCATGCTGTGCTGTCTTCTGTTGCTGCCTGTATGCACTAAACATAGGGATCAATGCTGTTTTCCTTTTTATTGTCTGTGTCCTTTTCACAGTGGGGCAGATTCACGCCACCCGGCAGTAATTACACTCACATTGCGCGCACAATACTAAATGCAGATAATCACCTATGTGCTGCACTCGCCGCCCCTATCCATAAGCTTGATTAATAGCTGTCAACACCATCAGCATGCACTTTTGCCAGCCCTATCCTTGATGCAGGGCTGGGTTAACAAAGGGGCGGATGGCACTACAACTCCAGGCCCCCCATTACTATAGGCCCACAGCATCTGTGACTTTTATGCTGTTGTAGACAGGAAACAGTGTTTTTACTGCTACAGTAGTCTGCCAGTGGCCTCCAGGCCCCGCCACCGGCTGTGACATTAATAACCATAGTTTGTAATTTTTTTTTTTTAGGTGGTTGAAAACAGGTGGGTAGCTATGCCCTCCATTGTGCTAGCCACACTCCATGTACATCATGCAACAGCATTGTGGCTGTATATTGAGCATAGTATATGCATTGTACACCTGACATACACTTATAGAAATAATACTCAGTGGCGTCACTAGGGGAGGAAGGAGGGGGGGGGGGGGTGCCAAGAACTTACAGATGGCACACTGGGTGTCACCACCCATAGGGACACCACTGATAATACTGTGTTTTTGAGACTGGCATATTATGAATATCTTGAAATACTTGTGTATGTTGAGTTCCATGTCAGTCTTCAATTATGTCAACCTCTGTAGCCTCTGAGCCTCTTACTATTTGCACTGTTAGTAAATTTCTCACAATAAGAGCTATATTTAAAAAAAAAAAAAAAAAAGGAATTGCTCTTTAGTTATGTACTAGCCTACTCTCGTGCAAATGTACAACTTTTACAGGGAAGCACATGGATTTGTTTGGCCCAAAAGGTGCACGTTTTGCTATAAAATATATGTTAGCCTGCACACGGCTTTAAATGTTTGCTTTCTTTTAGTAAATAATCCCAGTTGCATTCATATCAGCATGTGCCTTTCAGTATTGTTCTCCTGGAAGCTAAATCCATGGCTTAAAAATGAATGTGGTTGTTTAAATCCAGCATCTCCTGCCTCTTGCTTGTATTCCTAAATCGTTTTTCTTGTTGTTGACTTGTTATACAATGCAATCCTTCATCTAAATAACATGTATTGATGTCCCCCTGGGGGAGTGAGAGAGTTCTCACAGAGTATCATTACTGCTGGCTCTCAGCCCTTCCTTTCACCTCTAGTTACACAGAGGGAGGACAGAAAAACACACAGGGTGTATAAAGTCTCTCTGCTCTGCATGAGCTGCTACAGACCCCCTATTAAACTACACTGGAATCTCGGCAAATGTACCTCAGCTGGTTAACTAGAGCCCTTGTCTCACGGAAAGCTATGCACAAAATGGATTCTGAAGTGTATAATTAAGGAGGTGCTGTATGTGCCATATGGTTGTCTTATCTTTTGTTTCAGGGAATTTAGAGGGCTCATGCACATTGTAACTCCATTACATCAGCTTCTTGTTACAAGTCTATAAAATGTATATATTTATTTTACATATGCATATATCCAGAGTAGTAAAAATAAAAAGGGAAATTGTATATTTATTTATTTTATTAACAGTTTCTTATATAGCGCAGCATATTCCGTTGCGCTTTACAATTGTAAGCATTAATAGAACAAAACTGGGTAATAACAGACAGATATATAGGTAGGAAGGCCCTGCTCGCAAGCTTACAATCTATTAATTTTTGTGTACAGCTTTTGCTGAGACAAGGGCTCTAGTTAACCAGCTGAGGTACATTTGCAGAGATTCCAGAAATAAAATTGAACATAATTTGATTTAGCTGAAATTAGATAAATCAGCCTATTAGCCAGTCCACAAGTCTCTGACACAACCAGGGTAAAAACAGGATTTTGCCTTTCATTTCTTATCACCGCTATTCGTGGCATTAAGAAATCAACATCCACATGGATGCATTAATACACACATGCAGGGACAGGGGCTCCGAAAAGAGGCCATCCCTGAGATGTGTTAGGACTGAAGTCAGGGGTGTATCTACCCATTGGCCAGGATGGCATTTGCCAGGGGCGCCGGCCAAAGGGGGGCGCCGTCCGGCAGTGCCACCAGCTGCCAATGGGTGGAATCAGACCGGAACTACCATGACCGGAACTAGATGCCACTAGTCCCCCGGGCCCCACAAGTGTAGGGCAGACTGCAGTGAGAGCGGTCTGCCCTACGCAGTAACAAGCACACAGCCGCCAGAGGTTGCTGTGTGTTTGTTATAGCAGCCAGCCAATGAGAGTCGGACAGACTCTCATTGGCTGCTGCGTCCACAGAGGGAGACGGCTGGAGCTCACTCATGAGCTCCACCTTCCGGCTCCCACCGCAGCGGGTGATGGGAGAGTCGTCATGATGTCTCTCCCATAGTGCAGAGCGGGCCGGGAGGAGTGGACAGCGGCGATCATCGGCAGTATCAGGTATGGTATCAGGTAAGTTGTTGTTTTTTTTTATGTGTGTCCAAGAATGGCACAGGAGGGGGGGGAGTGTGGCTACTAGGCGGCACTGTATAGGGCGTGGCAGCTACTGGGGACACTTTATGGGGGGGGTGGCTGCTACTGGGGGCACTGTATAGGGATGACTACTACTGGGGGAAATGCAGCATAGGGGGATTACTACTGGGTGCACTGTATAGTGGGGACTATTACTGGGGGAAATGCAGCATAGGGGGATTACTACTGGGGGCACTGTATAGGGGGGACTACTACTGGGGGCAATGCATTGGGGGAACTACTACTGGGGCACTGTATTAGGGGATGGCTGGGGAGACAGATGGAGGTGCTGGCTAATGAAACATGTGGGCTGGCTGGGGAGACAGAAGGGAGGTAGCCGGGGGAAACATTTTAAGTACTTATTTAATGTATAGTGTAATTATTCAGAAATTATGGGGGAGGGGGCGCCAGTACATTAAATTGCCAGGGGCACTCGGATCCCTAGATACACCCCTGACTGAAGTGATCACATTAGCTGTCACTTTGCTCCTCTATCCGGACCCCCTGTGGCCATTCCCGGGGAGGGCTCTGGAGGAAAAAACTGTCAACAAAGTGTAATGTCCATTTCAGCACAACCTGGTTTTGCTCCCAATATTATTTGATTTGTGCTACTCCTGTTGTCCACATATGTATATCCACTCTGTTATGTTCTGATGTTACCTTCTATTATATTAATGCAGCATTGGGCATTATGAGTATGCATTTCAATTCTTATTAGTAATGGTTACAGCAGGTTACAGCAGGGTTGGTTTAAGAAAGGAGGGGGCCTGTGTGCAGGCTCCGTGCGGGCCACCTCCTCTCCAGCAGTGTGGTAGACTCCGGCTTTGTTCCAGAGTCTACTGCGCCAGGCTGTGGGAACATGGCACCTGCATTATGTTCATGTGCAAATCTCCGGGAAAATGGCCGCTGTGCCTTTTTCCTGGTGATTTCTGTCAGCACACCAACTGACACAGGTCTCCGGAGAGGTAAATATAATTATACAGGTGCAGTGTATGCCGTGTGGGCCCCCCTGGACCTAGGGGCCAGTGTGTACCACACCCTCACCCATTATAGATATGCTAGTGTGTTACAGGTAGACCCACAGATATCTCCACAATCTGTTCTCCTTATATTTACATCCTGGTCACATGAACTCCTGTGCTGATGTATATTTAAAGATACACTAACTCAACTTACTACTACTCCATAACGTACATAAACAATAATTGCCTATCCTCCCATTTCAAGCTCTAATCTCCCGCTGCCCCGAATTGTAAATCAAAACCTCCGGATTCTTTGGATTCTTCACTGTACCCGGGGCGCCACCAAGGAGTTTCTGGTCAAGGACAGCGATTGGCCGCAGTTACTTTGACTGCTGTTGACTCTCAGCAACTTCTTGTTGGACCCCCAGCTATACAAAATGCAGCTTGCCTGACCCCTGCTATCACTGGGCCTGATTCAGAGCCGCTTGTAAGCGGCCGCTCGCTCGCTCCGAGTGATGTTCGCACAACTGCGCATGCGTATGGGTTGTAATACGCATGCGCGAACCAGTCATTGCGGTCGGAAATTGTGTGGTCGCAAAATAGCGATTACCTGCTAATTTGAGTGACAGGATGAGGCGTTTGTGGGTGGTAACAGGGGAAGGTGCTTGAAAATGGGGAGTGGAGATCCGAACGCAGGCGTGCCAAATGGTCAAAACGGGCATTTTAAGGGTGTGCATAATTAACAAAGCAGCGTCATCGACCACGTCACTTGGTTGTTTCTTAGCCTGAACTGTTCGCATGATTGCGGTAGGAAAATGCTACCACAAGCACTGTGAGCAGTTCATACGCCTTTCGATGTACTCGATTAATCTAATAAATAGCGGAGATGACGTAGGATGCGAGCGGCCAGTGGGCGTTTTTAAAAAAATAGCGAGCGCATGTTTCGTTCGCTCGTTCAGACATAGAGGCGTCAACAGACCGCAAAGAGCGAGCGCTCTATTTAAATATCCGGCCCCTTTTTCTGAACGAGCGCGCGCAAATAGCGTCCGGCTCTGAATCAGGCCCACTGTCTTCTTATCTCAGAGTCTGCTGCTATTGCTAGTGTGAGTTGTGGCTGACAGTAAGAATTATTTATTAGTAATCTTTATTTAAACACCCAGAAAGGACTATACAACAAAACATTTTAAAATCCGTTTTTTTTTACAAGAGATGATCATTAAAGTAAGTCTGTATTTTCTTATCATATGTTTCCAATTGTAAAGCAAACATAATATGCTGCACTATAAAAGTGACCGTTAATGAATAAAAATAAATAAATAATAATAATAAATATGTGGTAAACCAATAATAGTTAAACAAAATATACTGTAGGTTCAAATGTAGTTGAACAATATATATCTAAAATAATGGCTACCTCAATAAGCTTGATCTAAAGCAATGATTCCCAACCTCGGTCCTCAAGGCACACTAACAGTCCTGGTTTTAATGATATCCATGATTGTACACAGATGGTTATATCAAAATAACTGAGGTACTAATTAAGTCACTTGTGCTCAAGTATGGCTATCCTTAAAACCTGGACCGTTAGTGTGCCTTGAGGACCGTGGTTGGGAACCCCTGATCTAAAGGTAAGTATATTTTTTGTAGCTGTGTAATACAGTGATTTGTGATACACTAAAAGCAGCCTGTTTAAATACTGTCAGGATCCCAAACACAATTCCTCTTAGCAACATATTCTCAGTCAACCCGGCAAAAAATATATGCTTAGAATTCACACAAAGTCAAATTGCATTTGAAATGTATTGTATAGGCATCACATTTATCATGTACTTTGTGCTGAGTGAGAAGAAAATAAATATCATAGCGAATAGTTGCAAATAAGAACTTGAGTGTTACAGGCAGCAATGTTATGGTGCACATCCACATGCCGATATTACTGAGCGATTGTACGATTACGACATCATGCAATCGATCAGTAATCGAGCACAAATCGTGCACTTATGTTGGAAATGACCAGCGATGCGCGCTTCCACTGGTCATTTCCGACATCAATCATCAGGTGGACATGCCAGTCAATCTGTCGATAACGACAGATTGAGCATGTTCACAGATGATGGAGGCTGCCTACACTGAACGACTGTAGGCACAGCACAGACTGTGAAACGACTGCACAATTACAATGTCCTAATCGTGCAGTCGTTTTTTGGTCTGCTAGCGGATGTGCGGCATTACTATCTATATTTGCAAAATGTCCCAAAATATATTGCTACTAATGTTATATAGATATATCTTGCAATAAGCATGTAAGCACAGATATGCCCATATATGGAGCTAGATATGCCCTTTGGGCAGAGCAAAATGCTCTATATTTTCCCTAAAACTACTTTTCAAAAGAAGACAAGAATGACATCAACTGTATATATTATAAGATGCTACACACATTAGGTAGTATGTGTTAAGCACTAGTCACGGATGCCATAGCCGGAGCAGAGGATAGTTACAATGAGGGGGTGTGCTACACGATATCTGGTACCCCAAGTAAATCAATGTCTCTCATACTACCAGAAAAAAAGCATGGTTACTACTATTTTAGACAGATACCTCATTAGCAAATGAGAAGCAATAGAGGGACACTTAGAGATGTACCAAGCCTTCTAAGAGTGGACAAGTGGAGAAGTAAAAAGTGGAAAATACGCCCATAACAACCAATCAGCTTTTTCCTATCATTTTATAGAATGTATTTGATAAATGTAAGCTAGAAGGTGACTGGTCACAGCTTTGAAAAAACGGCTTGTGCCGAGAAACGCGTCAGAGACACACCCCCAGTGATTTCGGAGGCTCCAGCCACACTACTCCAGAGGCTCCATTACCTCACCACCTAGTGCCGCTCACCGCTGTGTGGATTTTTTTACGCGGTGCACAGACACCAGGTGCTGGCTCCAACTGCGGTGGCTCCTTCCCACAGAATGAGCTTGGCCAGCCTGCTCACTTAGCAGCACGTACATCCAGGTGCATCTGGTCTGCTCAGCGCTGAATCCCAGTGGCCGTATACCCACACTGGCTCTCCACGATTCATGCTTTCAGACCCGGAGGTCTGTTAAACACATGCCGTCTCCTCTCAGGTACCTGAATTCATTATCTCCTGATGAGCATTTACTGTGTAAAATCAGGACCCTTTAAAGCCATTTTTGAGCAGTTTCACTGTTACCAAGTGTGAGTACATATCTACAAGTCTTTTATTTCACCTGTTGGGATCTTTATACTGATAGACCACTGTGAGACTGATTCCCACCAAGGTGGGCATTTGTGGTGTATTGTGGCACTTAAGGTGTTTATGGCCCTCATTCAGAGCCGCTCGCTATTTGCGGTCGTTCGTTCTAAAACAAGGGGTGGCTATTCAAATGAACCGTTCGCTAATTGCGGTCTGTTCACGCCTCTAAGTCTGAACGAGCGAGCAAAACTTGCGGTTGTAATTTTGAAAAATACGCCCCCTTGCCGCTTGCACCATACGTCATGTCCGCTATTTATTAGATTAATCGAGTACATCGAACAGCGTATGAACTGCTCGCTATTCTTGTGGCTGGTTTTTTCAACCGCTATTTTGCGAGCAGTTCTGAGTAAAAAAAAAACAAGTGACGTGGTCAATGACGCTGCTGTATTAATTATGCACTCCCTTAAAACACCCGTTTTGACCTTTAAGCACGCCTGCGTTCGAATTCCACACCCCCGTTTTCAAGCACCTTCCCCTGTTACCACCCACATACGCCTCCTCTTGTCACTCAAAATAGCAGGCATTCGCTATATAGCGAACAAACGATTTTCAGCCGCACTGACTAGTTCGCGCATGCGTATTAAAATCCGTACGCATGCGCAGATGTGCGAACATCGGTCAGAACGAACGAGCGGCCGCATACGAGCGGCTCTGAATCAGGGCCTATATCGATAAGGATTCCTTTGAATTATTTACAATATTCAATCATTGGCTGCTACTTAGAGGGACCTCAATTAAGGACTTTTTACCTAGAGACAATTTAGATCTATCAATATATTTTTGCTCTTTTTCAAATTTGCTATAACAAAAGTTACATCTACCTCAAGTTTCACTAAGGATCTCTAATAGAGACATTCCAGAACTGTTACAATTTATCATTTTCTCAATTGTTTCAAAAGAAGCTACAATTACTTCAAGGCTGATACATGTGGTCCCTTTCTTGCCATTTAGGAGGATATCTTATAGCCTTAGGCTATCTACCTCACTACCAGGAGTGGGCGGCAAATTTCTATTGATTATTGTCATAGTAACTATATGTATTTATTAAGTATATTTATTATGTTCATATGATTACCTTTTTTATGTTTTATTGACTATTCTTCCTATCTCTGATTTTATGTCTAGTTATTAATTATTTTTTATAAAAAAATTTATTTGTATATACTTTATGTATTAATTAATTTATATTTTATCATATGCTATATGTCCAGTGACTCTACGCTTCCATTGTTGTTTTTTGTTCTGTATTATTTGTATGAGGTCCAGCTCCTCATTGGAAGCTGCGGGACTCTAGACATATAAAGACACTTTCTGCTACAACATTTATAGATATTAATTTACATCTACTCTGACTAGCGCCCTATTGTCTTTTTTTCAGAATGTATTTGATAAATGTAAGCTAGAAGGTGACTGGTCACTTGTCCACTCTTTAGATGATTTCATACATCTCCCCTTTGTGGCCGGAGGCCGACCACACGTGATTAAAATGTTTGCCACGGCGCCGTAGGGATTAACCCTCATGCCGTTGCGCCATTTTTAAAAGGACAAAAGGCACCAGGTGCCCATTGTAAATGTGTACTCTGTGCTAGGCGCCGAGTGTTTAAACATAAAAGCGTATTCAAAATGGTATGTGCAGCACTGAGCCAGGATATGTATTTAAAATGTATGATTTTAAATATAAAATGGGTTTAAATTCACTTTTTGTATATGACATGACCAGCCTCTGTGTCTGCAGAAACTAGATGCTGATTGTGATTTCCTAGCAGGAGGTCTGATGAATAGGAAGACCTGTTGTGGTCAGTGAACTCTGGCTGGAATGTTTCTGTTTGAAGGTGTGAATGGTGTCATATAGCCAAACCCTTCAGTTACAGAACTTCCTTTGAAAAGACAATTTGTTTGTTTTTCAGAACCTTTTGGATGTCACAATGTTTTAAGGTTGGGAATGCCAACTGATTGATACTTCCATTGGGAAGATTGAATGTCATTTACTATTTCCTTTGAAATGTAATATGTTGTTAAATTATATTATGTGAGACAGCATGATTGGTTGAGTCGAACCCAGGGCGGATTAAGCCCCCTGTCATATTGTGTGTAAAAATGATATAAAAGGGGGCCCTGTGAGCCCTGTATGTTGTACATCTCTGAAAATCCTTTGTGGAGAAGAACTGCTGACTTGATAAGATTTCCTGTATGCGGAATGTACCCCTTCATTCAGAAGGTTGAGTCTTTTTTAAGACTTTGAGCAAATAAACACCTTTTCCCTTTAAATTCGACTACATCTGTACCCTGCGACCAACAGAATTGTGCCAAACACGGTTCCGTTCTCCGGCTGTGCTGGGTATTTGCAAATGTATGTAACTAATACCTCTGAATCTCTATTATCATGTAGGATTTAAGTATTTTTGATTTTGCTACAGTGTGCTGGGGGCAAATCCTTTTTTTCTGTGTTCAGTGCAAACCCCGCCCTTTACAAGCACCTGTGCTATGTCATGAAGCTGATTTGAGCAACTACCGTATTTTTTGTTTACTCTCCCGGAATGCCAGGGGCCTCCTGAAAATTGGATGGCGCTCCTGGCCACCCAATTTGAGTGGGCAGGTCTCCTGGTGCCAGCAGCCGCAGCCGCTACCAGCGTACATCGCGCCCCCCCACCCTGCTGACGCACACATCACCCACATCTGCTCACTTACCAAGCAGATTGGGGGGTGCGGGTGATGTGATGGACGCTGAATCGCGGCATCATCCCCCGCCTGAGCTTTGTAACGGAATTGTATAGTGGGGGGTGTGGCTACAATAACATGATCATGCTGGCACACCCCCCGCACTACCCACCTATGCTGTGCCATGCCCCCTCATTTTACCCCGCTGTGCTCCAGAAGGGGGCATCCAGAGTGTCGGCAAGTATGTCGCATGCTCAGACTTTGCCTGTATACAGAGTTGCATTCATCTATGCGGATGCACTGTCCCTATCCATCCACTATCAGCATGCACTTGTACCAGCCCTCTCTATCTGAGTACAGATGGAAGTCTGTATAGGCTCATCTCTAAATAGATTTTATATCCGCCTACACGCTCACAACATGCTCTTAGAACACTTAACATATGTGCAAATGTAATTTCACCCTTTCAGTTGCAAGTAAGATAGGCATTTTTGGTGTGTGTGTGCGTGCGTGAGTGTGTATGTGGGAAGGGGGGGCGGTGTAATTGACACAGTCACAGTAGTAAAGCACCTTTCTATGTATTAATGAATTTGGGTGCATGACCTAGGGCAGTGTTGGCTAACCTTGACATTCCAGCTGTTGTGGAACTATATATCCCAGCATGCCCTGCCACAGTTTTAGCATGCCCTAATAGCAAAATTGTAGCAGTGCATGCTGGGTTATGTAGTTCCATAACAGCTGGAGTGTCAAGGTTAGCCAACACTGACCTAGGGCCTGATTCAGATATAGAAGCTAATGCAGCCATGACTGCGTCTTCTTCCTTTAGCGCAACTGCGACTTTTTGCTAATGCCGCAGCCAACGCTTCCTATGAATGTGAGTCACCTATGAGAGTGGTGTCTAAGACACTGTGATACTCAATAGTACAAATGACTTAATTGTATAAAGGGTCTGGTTCAGAGGAGCATGCAGTTGCAGGGGTGATAATATGCAAATGCTAATTTCAGCACTAGTGCGCACCGGACAGTTCAAGCCCTGGGTCATCTACTTTCAATGCCAGTGGATGGTGCAATGCGCTGGTGGTTCCCTCCACCATTAACACACCATCGACACTTGCACCAACCTGTTGCTGGCACAGTGTCTCCTTCTGCACTCTGGCATGGCCTCTTTGGATGTGGGTCTGCATTTGGTAATGCAGCTGTGTTCACTAACCCCCATAACACGCCCATGAGACCTTTTTTTGCGCACACTTCAGGCCACCTTCCAGACAGCACCCAGGATGCCCATGGTTTTGCCTCGCTAGATATAATGCCAGTGCCTCCATATGCAACCGTGGTTTCCACATACACTAAGTGGAACACATGCGTCTTAGTGATTTGAAGGACTTTTTCAGCATGTGTTGTAGCAAATATTTGCTCAACTGCGCAACCATTGTGTACACCCTCTGTATCAGGCCCAAAGTAAGATATAGAAAACAATAATGGCCAAACAGAGGATAAAAGTGCCCGAGGAAGCGGGCTGGGGCTGTGAAACACGTAGCAGATGTTGGTGAGACTTTTACATTGATTTTTTATTGATTTTTTGTACTATCTGATACTGTGATCTTATTTTAATTTTATTGTTTAATGTTTCTTTTCTAACTATTTAGATGCAGTGTGTTGTCTCAAATAGTGAGAAATGTTTATATTGCGATATTTATACACTTGTCGCCATGACATATAAATAATTTGTGGTTTCAACTTTTATCCTCTGTTTGGACATTCCTGATCTATACAGTATAGCTCACTATAAGTGACTAAGGTATTTCTCCTATTGTGGGTCACAGGGTCTCCAGTTTCATAGAAGACACATTCCTGGGAACCAGGGGTAGTACCCCAAATAGAATTACAGTTATAGACACTATCTCTAGTGAATTAAGTGTTTCTATCAGCGCAGGAGAGTATTTTCCTTTTACAGAATACCCGGCCCAGGGCATAGTTGGGAGACACTTTCTCCTTGGGCCGCTTTAAGTAAACTTATGATGTTCTCCCTCATGTACATGACCAATATGGCCCAAAGTCACACAAATGATAATGCAGTACTTTTCTAAGTGTAAAGATGTGTGCTCCTTGTTATATGATAGACAGCAGAAAAACCTATAGAAATACAGTAACTTTTACAGAAATTCTCTTTAGGCATGTATTACCCCTGCTCTATATACTATTTACCCCGGAGCGCAACATAGTTCTCTTTAGACTAATAGAACATACAGTGGCTGAGGAAATACATAGTATAGAGAGAAACCAATATGTTTATTACTTACGTGTTCCATCAAACCTGGTCGCTATGGTATCTAGGAAGGTGTTCTGAGGAGCAAGCAGTCCCCTCATGGCTGGCATCATGCTACTTCTCCCTGTTCCTGCTGCACAATCTCAGGCTGGAACAGAGACATTCAGTTATGTTACCACTATGCAAGTCTGCCTAACACGAGCCATGAGAAAGCGAATGCAATGCTTATCTTTCTAGCATAGGGCTCACAGACTATTACTCTTGTAAGGACAACAGTTTAGAATAGCAATTTAAGCATCACCTGCAGCGAGTAGGCAGTTATCACTGGGTAATGGTATGATGCTCACCACATGGAATCTTTCCTGTAGTTTTACATTCATACTCACATGTAACTAATCTGTCTGCCATATCCACACAGTCTACGTATTGCTAGGCATCAGCAACACTAGTCACAGAGAGAACAACTATCTGTAGGTATCTCGGGGTAACCAGACCCACTGACGCTGCCCATGCAATATATCAGTAAAGGTCCTCATACACCAGAGATTGATTGCAGCAATCGTGCAATTTGCAATCGATTGTGTATAAAAATCTTTCCCTTTTTCAATCGATTGTGGCAATTCTGCAATCGAATAAAAAAGGGATAGATTTTTATACACAATCGATTGCAAATTGCACGATTGCTGCAATCAATCTCTGATGTATGGGGACCTTTAATCTGACCTATAGCTTTGGATATCTATTTAATCTGAAATAAATACTAACATTTAGATTCTTTACAAAGTACATGCACATACGTTTTGTCATTTGTATATGATATATTATAGAGCATTAAAGTCTAGTTGCACAGTGAATACAACTAAATATATTGTGTAAGAAGCACTTAGAACGAAACTAGCAGTTTATGGGAATAATAGGTCACTCATCCTAGACCCAGCCAGAGCCAGTGCATTTAGTATATGTATTGTAGGAAATAGATTTTAACACACTTGCATTTGCTTTCACCATAATAGGGTAATTTACATATTTCTAATTTTTCAGTATAAGTCAATAGTAAATGTGAATTAGTAAACTGAGCAGCTTGACGCATATAGGTGTGACATACACATCACAGCTTACATCTTCTCACCTGATGTCCATCATTCCCCAGTGGTCCAAAAGCAGATGTATAATAGCAGGAGACACCTGTGACAGTAATCAGACAATTCTTCTTCTCAAAGAGTTCCTGCTACCTTGTCCCACCTGAACTTCAGCATCCAGACCCCTCATCTCCCTTCTCCCAGTCCATCTGCCTGCTCTACAGCTTCTTCTAAACTGCTTGGAACAGAGAAGCCTTTTTTCTCAGCTTTAAGTTTCCATAGCTACTCTTGACACACCCGCTCTTCTTCTTAAAGGGACAATGCTTTCATCACCACTTCTATGACAGCTTCATTTCTGCACCCATGTGACCATATCTTTCATCATGACCCATTCACCCTAAACACAATGGTCTGCTCCCATTCCTCCTACTTGTGGCATTTTTAACAGCAATTACATAATTGAGCCCAGATTACTTACGTATTAATAATTTAGAAGAAGGGAAGCAGATCATTGTGTCCTGTATGAACATGTATGCTAGATGCTATGTACAGAAGCATTTCATTCTCTTAGTAGTATGGCAACACGTGTATCTTACAAAATTATCCACATTATCAATGCTTTCCACAAAATTCCCAAAAAGAATTTACCTGGTCTGTATTGAATAGTAGGATACTAAAGTATATTTTTACATCAGTTCTTCAAATCAACTCTGGGTAGTTCTATGGGGACAAGGGATGAAAATTAGAACAGATACTGGGCCTGATTCAGAGATGTACACAATGGCGATTTTTACGCAGAACGAGCGATTTTTCGCTATAGCGCATGTGTCAAAGTCTGTGCACGTGCAACGATTGTCTTGCGATTCCGCGCACACAGAGAACCCATTCATAAAGTGAGTGACAGGTAGTCAGCATTTAGGGGATGTAACAGGGGAGGTGGGGTGGTTTAGAAAAACGCAGGTGTGTATTACCATTTAAACACCGTTACATGGGCGTGCATAAATTAGCCATTGCGATCGCTTATGCAGCATGAGAGCTCTCAGCGTGTCAGGACAGCTGCTGCATTTGAAACAGGTCAGACCTGCTGCAAGGGCTGCATGGCTGATCAATGTGTGTCGATATTACCGATGTTTTATGCTGGTACGCGACACTGCACGCAGAAGACAAGGCAGCAGGGGGCGCCCCTTTGCTCGGATAAGCTTTGGAAGTTTTGGCATATTTTTGCAGCTGTGGTCCGCGCGAAATCGCACCTGCGATCAAATAAGCGTACATCTCTGAATCAAGCTCACTATACCCTGGGTAAAGTAGATTATGTAAATTGTGGTCAGGGCCGGATTAAGGGTCATATGGACCCGGGTCTGAAAATATTCAAGTATTCAAGGGCCTATATTCAGAAAGAGCCGTGACCAGAGCTGTGTGGGTGTGGCCAGATACACTGTGCAGTATACAACCCTACACTATCAGCCCCACTGTCTCCCTAAATACATAATAAATAGAAAAATTGCATTATTTTGTGAGAAAACTGGAAAAACTACTTTAATACTTATGTATGATTCATGGATGACTGTGTGGCCATATAGGCAGCTGGTCATCATCATGCTGCCATAATGATGGTCAGGCCCGCCAAGAGCTGTGGCGGGCCCCGGTAATAGGCGCTCTGAGCCCCCTCAGCCTGGCGCAAAGCCAGAAGGGGCGCGATCAGTGTAATCGCTCCCCTGCACAGGCATAGGAGACTGCTGTGGCTACTGCTCAGCAGCCACGAGCAGTCTCCAACTGCAGCTCAGCACACGCTGTGTGCTGGGCTGCTGTGAGGGGGGGGGAGTGGCGCCGGACCCGGGCGCCCGCCGGGCCCCTCAGGAAGCCCGGGCAATCTGTACCCGCTCCCCCCCCTCTCTGCGCCCCTGATGATGGTCAGGTCTGTAATTAGGGGTGTGCGACCGGTGCTGACAGAAACAGTAGCGCACGCATGGGGGGTTTCTGAGTACCCAGAAACCCCCCTAACAGACTCAAGAGCAGGCACCATGTTCTTAAGCCCCACCCACATCACTGCAAAATACCTCAATTTGAGGTCAATCTGGAGGAGGTGGAGCAAATATGATGCAGTTCCATTAGAATTGCGGCATTTGGCTCCGCCCCCTCCTGATTGTCCTGTAAATCATGGCACTTTGCCACTAGGGGGAGGAACCTAATGACATGGTAGTGTGTGAGTGAAATGCATGTGTGACACATGTATGTGTGCGTATACATGTGTGTTTTTATATATATATATATATATATATATATATATATATAGAAACCCCCTTGTAAAAATTGTGCATTCAGGGACTCGGGGGTGTGGTATAAAGATAGACAGTTAAGAGGTAGGCAATGTGTAGATAGACACCAGATGTTAGACAGGCAATAGGTCGACAGGGACAAAAGGTAGACACATTAAAGGTCGACATGGAAGAAGGTTGACAGGTACAGATGGTCAACAGGGTCAAAAGGCCGACATGTAAATGATGGTCACAAAAAGTGGTTGACATGTTTTTTTCTAACCCTAATCTTCACCATAACCCTAATCCTCTCCTTTACGCCTGACCTTAACCCTCCCTCCTGGTACTTAACCCTAGCTGTCAGGATAGGTGTCTGACCCTAACCGTCCCTACTAGTGCCTAACTCTATCTCTCCGGGAAGTGCCTAAACCTCCCTCCTGGTGCCTAAGCCAAACAGTTAGGGTAAGTGCCTAACCCTTAAAAAAAAAATGTGTCGACCAGTTGTGTGGCAACCATTTTTGTGTCAACCTTTTGACCCTGTAAACAATTTGACCCGGTCCACATTCTTTCATGTCGATCTTTAGTGTGTCGTCGTTTTGTCCCTGTCTAACATCTGAGGCTAAATGTAATAGGGTGGGAGTTTAGAAAATGTGAGAGTTTAGCAATAAACTCTCACATTGGTCGAGTTTTATCTTCAAAATGTGAAAACATCTGAATGGAGTCTGAAAAACATGCGAGTTTGCTGTGTTGCTTTGTTCTCGGACTCTATTACAATGGCCTAGTTTAAAAAGTGTGAGAAAACTCACATTTTCTAAACTCTCACCCTGTTACATTTGGTCCCTGGTGTCTATCTAGACATTGTCGACCTTTTATCTGTCTAATTATAGTCCAGGTACCGGCACTCAGACAGATTAGGATGGAAAACCAGCCCAGGAAATATCTGAAGCAGCCCAAAATGGGGAAGGGAGGAACTGGGCCTGTGGAGAGGGCAAGGTTTGATGGCGTATCTAGATGGGCCTAATGGTATATAAGGAGCATGTGAAAGAATGTGATGACATATAAGGTCATATGAAGGAGTCTGATGGCATATAGGGGGCATCTGGATGATCTGACTGCATAAAAGAATGTGTTAAAAAGCGGGGAGGGTAGTTAAGACTTTTCCGTGGGCGACAGAAGCAACAGTCACTGATCATTTTCTTTCTTCACACCATGGCCACATCCTCTCCTCCAACATCCTCCTTTCCTCACCCAGCCACATCCTCTCCTCCAACATCCTCCTTTCCTCACCCAGCCACATCCCCTCCTCCAACATCCTCCTTTCCTCACCCAGCCACATCCTCTCCTCCAACATCCTACTTTCCTCACCCAACCACATCCTCTCCTCAGGGCTGGATTCAGGGGGGCGACAGGGGCGGCATCCCCAAGGCCCCACACACATAGGGGCCCCCATACAGGGTCGGTGTGACTCTGCCAAGAGCAGGTGCCCAGTGGCACTTGTTCCCAGACGTGGGCTCAGCTGCCGTGGCTGCGTTCTACTGAATGCAGTCAATGCTGCTCCATACAGTGCAGGGCGGCTCCAGTCCTGACTGACTGACTGGGGGTTTGATTCAGCAAGTATCGCAATTCTGCTTATACATACGCACCACAGTTGCTAATATCAGCGGTGCTATTTATGTGTGTGCATTCACATTGCGCGCGCAGTCTGACATAAGGACACCCACTTCATCTTACTCACATCCGTATACTAGGGCAACATAGCAAAACAATCTGTAACATCGAGTAACATCAGGGCTGCCATCAGAAATTCTGGGGCCCAGTACTAACAAAATAGGCAGGGCCCCCCCCGGGGTTGTGGATAACGTGAGTGGAGCTATATCAGGGGTGTTGCCTAAATTTGTGCGTAAACCAGGGAGGATGGCTAGGCATGGTGGTGGGGGGTGGTACAGGGCAGGGAAGACTGGACTGGGGTGGCAAAGGGCAGGGAAGTGTGACTGGACTAGGGGGGCATGGGGCAGTAGGGGAGGGGCAGAGAAGACAGGCAGGCTGGCTGGACATGGGAGGGGCGGCAGGGAAGGCTGGCTGGACTGGGGCAGAGAAGACAGACTGGCTGGACTATGAGGGGGCACGGGGAAGACTGGCTGGACTGAGGGACAGGCAAGGCAGACTGGAAGGACTGGGGGGCATAGGGAAGGCTGGCTGGACTGGGGGGGCAGGGAAGGCAGGCTGGCCTAACTGGGGGGGGAGCAGGAAAGGCTGGCTGGCTGGATTGGGGGGGACAGTGCAGGGAAGGCTGGCTGGACAAGAGAGGGGGGGACACAGGGCAGGGTCAGCTTACCTGTTCTCCTGTCCTGAGAGAAGGGAGCCCAGCTGGCAGCGGTGAGGAATGCACCAGGCGGCAGGAAGGGAGAAAGATCATCAGCGCTGTGTCATTCAACTAAGGACTCGAGCCGGCCTCAAACATCAGGGGTGCTGCAGCATTTACTATGGAGCCGACCGTGAGCCCATCACACCACGCGGAACAGCGGCCAATCAAGAGCGGCCGCTCCTGATTGGCTGATCAAGAGCTGCTGTTCCTGATTGGCTGCCGTTCCGTCAGCCAATCACAGCTCGCGGAATGGCAGCCAATTAGGATCGGCCGCCCCTGACTGTCGTTCCGCGAGCCAATCATAGCTCGCGCCCGGCTCCAGTGACAGTCCATAGTTGAAATGTCACAGTGCTAATGATCTTTCTCCCTGCCTGCCGCCGCCGGTGCATTTCTTGTCGCTGTCAGCCGGGCCCCCTCTGTCTCCGGGCCCGGTACTGGAGTGCCGGCAGTCCCCCCCTGATGGCGGCCCTGAGTAACATTGTACCCAAAACGCACAGTTAAGGCAGGTCAGACCTCACTCAGGAATTGCTAACTTCTGCGCATGCTATGAGTACTCAGACGGCATCTGGTATCGCAGTGGCTAATTTATGCACGCCCATGCAACAGCGTTGAAGCGAACTCAAATGCCTATGTTCACCTGACCACCCCCCGGCACCACCCACACATGGCACATCCTGTCACTCACTCTGCGTAGCCTCTGCAAATGCAGTTCCCATTGCAATTTCTAGTTTGCGCACTGCAATGCATACGCAATGTGAATTAATCGTCCGATTGTGTGCGTATCAGCAACTGCATTCCTTGCTGAATCAGGCCCTGAGTCCCCTCATCGGCGTCTTGTGACACATGACATCAGTGATGCTGATGAGGGGTCTAGGGGCCTTCACAAGATTTAATCTGACCCTGCCTATCCTCAATCACTCTGCTCCAACCCTGGCCACAACCTCTCCTCCATTACCCTACTCCTTTCCTCATTTCAGCAGCATCCTCTCCCTCACACCCCAGCCACATCCTCTCCTCAATCACTCTGCTCCTTCCCTCAAACCCCGGTATCATCCTTTCCTCCATCCCACTGCTCCTTCCCTCACACCATGCCCCCTTCACTCTCCTCCATTACCCTGCTCCTTTCCTCCATCACCCTGCTCCTTCCCTCACACCCCAGCCGCATCCTCCCCCGCTCCTTCCCTCACACCCCAGCCACATCCTCTCTTCCATTACCCTGCTCCTTCCCTCACACCACAGCCGCATCCTCCCCTCCATCACCCTGCTCCTTCCCTCACACCCCAGCCACATCCTCTCTTCCATCACCCTGCTCCTTCCCTCACACCCCAGCCACATCCTCTCTTCCATCACCCTGCTCCCTCCCTCACACCATGCCCCCTTCACTTTCCTCCATCACCCTGCTCCTACCCACACCACAGCCGCATCCTCCCCTCCATCACCCTGCTCCTTCCCTCACACCATGCCCCCTTCACTCTCCTCCATCACCCTGCTCCTACCCACACCACAGCCGCATCCTCCCCTCCATCACCCTGCTCCTTCCCTCACACCCCAGCCACATCCTCTCCTCCATTTCCCTGCTCCTTCCCTCACACTCTGGCCCCACCCTTTCCTTCATCACTCTGCTCCTTCCCTCACACCATGACCCCATCCTCTTCTCTATCACCCTGCTCCTTCCCTCACACCATGACCCCATCCTCTTCTCTATCAGCCTGCTCCTTCCCTCACACCCCAGCCGCATCCTCTCTTCCATTACCCTGCTCCTCCCCTCACTCTCTGGTCCCACCCTTTCCTTCATCACTCTGCTCCTTCCCTCACACCACAGCCACATCCTCCCATCCATCACCATGCTCCTTCCCTCACATACGAGCCACATCCTCTCCTCCATCACCCTTCTCCTTCCCTCACACTCGGGCACCACCCTTTCCTTCATCACACTGCTCCTTCCCTCACACCATGGCCCCATCCTCTTCTCTATCACCCTGCTCCTTCCCTCACACCATGGCCCCATCCTCTTCTCTATCACCCTGCTCCTTCCCTCACACCCCAGCCACATCCTCTCTTCCATTACCCTGCTCCTTCCCTCACACCTGAACCACATCCTCCCCTTTATCACCCTGCTCCTCCCCTCACTCTCTGGCCCCTCCCTTTCCTTCATCATGTCCTACTGGATAGTGGCTGCCCCGTTGACGGCCTGTCTTCTGTTGATTTGACCTGTCTTTTGTTGATTCGGCCACACCTACCAAATTGCTCTAGCCTGGTTTCTATAACCATCTTTTTAACGATAGGCCGCTGCTCATGGGCCAGTGGTGTACTTGACCCCTATGCAAATTTGCTAGCCAGCTATGAGAACTTATACAGAAGCCTTGATGCCAGCACAGGTGTTGAGTTATCCAAATGCTGTTTACTCTTTGGATTATCTGTGTCACTATCCTCAGAAGACTCTTAATGTGTCTCCAAGCAACCTGTCTCTTGGTGTTGGAACCTCCTGAAATAGCTGACCACTGTCATGTGGAAAATCCTCCCAAAATATATTTTCAAAAGTTTAAAAAACAAACTTGTCAGAGCAAACAATAATATTGTAGACTGTGCTTTTATGAGCCTATCTGTAAGCCAGGAAACAAAGCATTTAATATTACATCTGGAGAAAGCTTAACTGTGCTTAGCGTATTACATTTCAACAATATTCTATCACTGTTTGGGAAATGTGAAGCACGTACAATTCTAGACATAAAAATGACAAGCATATTTTTTCAGCTACTGCATTTGTCTAACATTATCATCCAGATTATATGCATACTGCAGATTAGACTGATTTATGGTTAGTACAGCATTGTGTAAGAAAATCCCCTTTCTCCTTCATCCACCAGGGGACACTGGATCTTATACACTGGGATATAGATGGGTGTGTGAGTCGAACCAGGCACTTTAAATTTTCAAGAAGTGTAGCTGGATCCTCCCCCCTCTATAAATCCCCCTCCCTCCACCAGGCGTGCATTCTGTGTCAAAATGCCGCCTTTGTACTGTGCATGACATGCTCTAGCATGAGGGCGTGCTTCTGCAGGTTCCTTTTAAAGGTTTTTTCCGCACTTATCTGTATCTACAAACTAGCCTATGCCTCTTCCCTCTCTAGGGTAGCTTTGTGAAGGCAGTGTGTTTTCTCTGGCATAGTGGCAGCGCGGATTGTGTAATGGTTACCAATACTGCCCCACAGCATTAGAACATCAATCTGTGTGGAGTTTGCATGTTCTCACATTCAGAGTGATAAGTTAAGTCTATCTATGCTGGCTTTAGTGGCTAATTGGGCTAGAGGCACTACCATCGCTTACAATGCCCTGGTGCCCGGGTTTGTTTCCTGAAGGTAATTACATTTTAACGCAATGTTAATGTAACTGCAGGGGTTGTAAGAGGTTGGTGTCCACAAGCACTTGATATTGGAAACTAAGCAGAATAAGGCCGGGTTAGTTCTTGAATAGACACCGCCTGGGAATACCAGGTGTGATAACTGTGCCGTGATACGCACACTGAAACCACCACTGCTTCCTTCTTAGGTCTATTCTCTGTGTACAATCTTAACTGTTAGAGCATCCCGGTGTAAAAGATTCTGCAATTAGTATATTGACTGCTGACAATGGACCTGATTCAGACCCGGTCGCTAAGGTGCGGTTGCTCGCTGTGAGCAATTTTCTCCTGTCTGCGCATGTGTATAATTTGCAGTGCATGTGCGCAAGCCAGTCTTTGTGATCAGATTTTGGTTGCTCTTAAGCCACTATCAGGTCGCTGCTTTGAGTGACAGATAGTGCCATTTATGGGTGGTAACAGGGGAAGGTGCTTGTGAACAGGGGAGTGGTGTTGCGGACGCAGGCATGTCAGGCCACCAAAAGGCAGTTTAAAGGGCGTGCATAATTAGCAAAGTAGCGTCATTGTACAAGTCACCTGCATGTATTTCAGCCCACACTGTTCGCAGTGCTTTCGGCAGGGAAAGGCAACCTCAAGGGCAGCGAGCAGCTCCGACGGCTCTTGATGTTACCGATTTAATCCTACAATTCCCGGAGATGACGTGTGTTGCGCGTGGCAAGGGGGCATCTTTATACACTAGTGAGCGCACTTTGCCATAGCTCGCTAAAACATAGAAGGCGTCCTTACACGATGCAATGCGAGCGCTTAATTTAAATATCCAGCCCGTTTTTGCCAGCGGGCGGCCGCATTTTGCGAGCAGGTCTGAATGAGCTCCAATGTCCGTCACTGTTAACAGGGTTATATGTTAGAGTCTACAGGCCAATTTTAACTTGAACTGAACTATTTAGCCTATTGTACTATGGCTCAATAACTATATGGCCTCTCAGGAAATTTGGCTCTCTACTATGGCCTGTGTGTTTTACTCCCTCTCACATAAGATGGAGAAAGTACGTGTCAATAGGGCAGCTTGGTTAGTGTAATGGTTAATGCTCCTCTCTCACAGAGCTCAACTCATGTGTTTAATACCACGGCCCTATCTAGGTGAGTTGCACACTCCGTGCTTGTGAGAGGTTTTCCCGGGATGCTTTGTTGTCTTCTCAGACTCCACAAATATAACAAGGTTATACCTCACAGGACCAGTAGCTCCATACATAAAGCATCGGACTTCCTTACAGACATGTTGAGGCCTACAGACACACCAACCTCAACAGGTGTGTAGTAGCAGGTAGCTCCATTGGTAGGCTGACTGCAAAGCATGAGGACATGTTCGATTCCTATCTATGACGGGGCCCCCTTTCTCACCTCTGGTAGTAGCCAATAATTTACACTTACGTTTAAACTCTCAATCCTCTAACATCACTTTCCACAGATCGTCTTCCTCAGCGGTGTGTCAACTCTTCACCACTGCAGATTAATTTTATAACCATTTTAGAGTTTTTAAAACCATTCCTTCTCTGTTGGGGGAGAGGTTTTTCCTTATCCCTCCTACAAGGAGGACAATTTACAGTTTAGTCTGTTCCCCGGTGCAGGGATCTCTATTACCATGTATATGCATATTGTACTAAATATGATCTGTCACTCCATGCCCACTAGGGTTAGAGGGTACCCGTTACTCACTTTGGTGTTGGTACCATGCTACTGGGTTTCTCTACTTCTCTAGCTGTGCACTGCTTTGTGTGTGTATATATATATATATATATATATATATAATGTGTGTGTATATACACACACACAATATTTACATTTATTTGGTACAGCATCAGTGTGGTCTATTCATTAGCCATGTGTGTCTCCAGGGGCAAAGCAGTTACTTTTGCTATAACATTTATGCCAGTTTATCTACACAGAATGTGTTTCTTGCTGAAGCAACTCCACTCCAGGTATAAGGTAGATCTGAATCCAACCGCAACCAGACCGGTCTACTCTCAGTTTATCCTCTCGGTGACCAGGTGACTCTTAGGTGAGGTTTTTCCTCTATAGTCATATGTGGAGAAGGCCTCCTTTTCATCCATTACTAAAGGTCAGTCTGTATAAGGGTGTCTATGTTCATATAGCTACATAGATTCAACATAGACGGTGGTTTGGTTGCCTTAAACATCATGCGGAGAGTTACCTTCAAACCTGCCCTTCTCCGGGTGAGCAGTAAAATCCGAGGTTGCTGAGCCTCTTTTCACAGATTCTCCATGCATACGGTTTCTTTTACCCATGACAGGGAGGACTGGGAACACAGAACCTCCCTACGATACACCTTTCCTTGCTGGGGATGGGCTAGTTAGAAGGAACAGCAGGGCTGGGACAAAGTCTCCCTTTTCGAGTAATCTACTTGATAGTTGTTTGTTTCTAAGGGTTCTGCCAGATATACATTGATTGTCAGTGTATCCTCATTGCTCATTAATCCATTTTGGCCTCTCTCTATCCCTGAGTATTACAGTGGCCGGTTTCAGGTGCCACCTTAGTAGGTATAGATACCCATAGCCTACTGGGCTCATGCACTTGTATTGCTTAGTCTGCAGTTCCAATCTCCTGGGATCTTTTGATGTCAGTTCTACCACCTTCATACTCTATACTCATTATTGAGGACATTCCTTGCTGGTGTTTTGGTAAGTTCTCTATAGTTCACCAAGTTTGCCCTTCCAAGGGAGTCCTAGACTTGTGTCTGCTTGGGGTTTAGAGATCCTTTGCTGTACTGCATAGCTGACATTCAGCTTCAGACAGATGTAGCACAGACATTGGCTGGTTTTTTTTTTCAGGACTCACTCCTACATCACGACTTCCTACGGTTTGGGAATTCCGACTTTTTCTCTGTACCTACTGTCGAAGCTGGATTATTGGCTGAGACAAGATCAGTTTAAAATTGAATCGCATTGACACCATCTTGCGACTGTCCGCAAGACGCCATCTTGGAAATGAAATCGCCATTTTGCGAATGACCGCCTAAGTGCCATTTTAGATAAACTCACACTTTAGTACATGTGGCGATATTACTATTAGCATCATGCGATTGCATCTGTGACCATCGCCATAAGTTACGGCGATTCATCAAAAGCCCATTTCATGACTTTACGTAGTTTGGGTGCTCTGGATAAAGTGTATATTATTATAATTCCCCTAAAGGATATATTTCAGAAATGGCTGTACAGTATGTCAAAATTGGATTGCATTAGCTAAACAGAGCAAATGGCCACGTGACACCTAGCCTGTGTAGACAAGCTTCATGGACATAACGTCTGCTCTCACTCCAGGTGGCCCTGCTCAAATACAGCAAGAGGGTCGTTTGTAGCACCTTACATTAGCAGGCTTCCTACAATAAAATACCTTCAAAGCCAAGAGTGTTATCTGAGGTTTGGATCTTGTAGCTGTGCTAATTTGCATCCACACAGGCCCTGGGAGAACAAAGACCAGTATTTTGGAGCCTGAAAAGGGTGGGGGCTGCTGGGGAATGAGCAAGTCATGGAACTATAAGGCTCAGCATTCGACACAGCTAGGTGTTCACTTAGTTTAAGCGAGATTTAAGTGCACCATTTCTCATACACACATTAATACGCACAAATGCGCTGTTAACTAATCGCATATTAGCGAATTATTAAGATCCTGTATGAAAACGCTGTTTATTAGCTTCATGCTCACGCATCTGCCCCAAGTTAACTAGCGTCTTTACATCACACCCCGCATACTTACACATTACATATTCACATAAAAGGTTTAATAAGCTTTAAAGTATAAGATTTAAGTTTGTTCATTCTGTGAAATAAAGATTATTTGGTACCTTAGGTTTTATACATGATAAGTAAGCCGTGATTGGCATTGTACTGATGCGTACTCTTTCAACAGTATTCCGGTACCATCGGTGTGGAGATCGCATCATGCATTCTCAACTTATGGACCGCAGAGACTTCAAGCAACAAAATGTACATTATATGAACAACTGTTAGGATGTTGCATGAGGCAGGAAACCAGAGACTCCCAGTTGTTCGAGGCTGGGTTGTGTCTATTTGAATCAACCTGTTAAATGCCTTGTAACATATGCCCTCTCCTTTCGGACCAATGGTATTAGCAACAAACTTCTCTATTGTGTTGTTTATTTCTGGGGGGTATAAATATGTGTGCTCTGACCCTGGGTTCCTAGTCTTTGTGCTGAATGCTGATTGACGAGGGGTTTCTTGCTGATGCCTAACATCTGGACCAGAGAGCGCTGTGCATGTATAATTGTACTTGGGTCTGTAAAATCTCTTTGCGCTAAGATTATATGAGGATCATAGCGTGTAACTTACATGAATAATACTTCGTGCTTTGGAACCACATGTTCTAGGTCTGGAGTCTTTATTTACTGGATGACTGCGTATGCAAATTAGTGTCATCCTTAGAGGTTTATAGGAAGGATATTAGAAGGTATAGGCAGGGGTATATAGAGGTTCAAAGGCAGTATCCTTACTACCTTCGCTTCGGAGCCATGCCTCTGATGGTCCTTCTAGAGCTAATTGCTGAATGACAGTGGTTGCTACCACGACAGCTGGGTTTTTGTTCTTCTCTATCTGGAAATTGGTTCCCCCAATTTCCTTCCAGATGACTAGAACGCCATTACATCCCTGAGGCTGGTTTTCTTTTTCCTTTTAGGATTCAGCATACGTGTTGGGTGGCGACTGCGCACACTCGTGCCTTGCTACCTCTCAAATTGCTTTGGATGAGTGCCTTAATTTTGTCATCTTCATCTTCTGGACGTTCTTTTCACCATTCACTCCTGGGAGTTTTTTGATCTTGCCTGGCCTTGCTCAGGCTTCAAAAAAATGCCCTATTCAATTTCTTTGTCTTGGATTGGTTCTGTTACCGGTTCTTCCATCTCCAGGCTCCTGATTCTGTGACAGACAGGGTCTTCTATCCAGCTCGGTCGGGATTAAGGTTGGTCCTCGGCCTGGTCCCTCTCTTTTTCTCTTAGTCAATATATATATATTTTACATTCTGTCAGCTGTTGGGCCTGGCAGGTGGCTGACTTCCAGGTCATTTCACCGTGGGTGCTTCCATTGCCAGCTAGGTAGGCCTCTTCCCGTTCGGGTTAGGGATTTTTCTACAGCATCTGATTCTGGTACTACTTCTGTTTGCATGATATTATATTTGTACTCTGTGCATCTCCAGATGGGGCTGGACTGCTGCTGGTGCTCCTTTTGTTGTGGTTCTCAATGTGCTTGCATTGGACTATGCCTTCCCTGATTCTTTTTCTGCTCATGCACTGCATTTGGTGGGGATCTTGTGGGCAGCCGGCATGGAGTGTCCGTTTTTAGATTTAAGTGCGGCTCTAGGTTCTTGTTCTTCCTTGAGTTCCACTTCCTCCACAGCCTTTCCTACCCGGGAGGGGTCAGCTTTGGGACGTCCCCAGTGTATAAGCTCCAATGTCCCCTGATGGATAAAGGAGAAAATTGGATTTTAGTAGTTACCGATAAATCAATTTCTCCAATTCCACAGGGGACACTGGACGCCTGTCCAGTGCTGCTCTACCTGCCATGGGTTTTTGGTTTCTGGCTGCAGGTTCTTCTCTGCAAAGTTGGGTTCTCTTTCTGTGCCTATTTCAGCCCTCCGGTTGTCTTTTCAGTTAGTTCCTCCTTCTCTGGGGATCTTGTTTGTCTCCGCTCTCTATCCTCTCGGTTCTGTTATCAAAACTGGGCTCGGGAGAGGTATAGAGGGGGAGGAGCCAGCTACACGTCTTGAAAATTTAATGTACCAGGCCCGACTCACACACCCATCTATAGCCCAGTGTATAAGCTCCAGTATCCCAAGTGGAATAGGGAAATGGATTTATTGGTAAGTACCAAAATCCTGTTTTTATTATACTGTTATTTGTAACAACTTTATCAGCTAATCGAATATAAGTCAGTGATGACTGCCACATCTATTAAAAGGTGGTGTAAAGCCCAACCCCATATATAACAGGGGTGCTGGACTATAGATACAGTAAAAAAAAAAGGTAGACAAGGTCTAGATAGACACCAGATGTTGAACAGTCAATAAGTCGACAGGGACAAATGGTCGACAGGGTCAAAAGGTTGACACAAAAATGGTTGACACATGTATTTTTGTTCTTTTAAGGTTAAGCACTTACCCAGACAGTTAGGGTTAGGCACCAGGAGGGAGGGTTAGGCACTAGAAGGGACGTGAGTGTTAGGAACCAGGGAGGGAGGGTTAGGCACCAAGGGGAGAGTTAGGGTGAAGATTAGGGCTTAAAAAAACAAAATCACATGTCGACCAATTTCATGTTGACATACTTAGGTTGACTTTTAGTGTATCGGCCTTTTGTCCCAGTCAACCTATTGACTGTCTAACATCTGGTGTCTATCTAGACATAGAGAGCAAAAAGGTAGACAATCTGTTAATCCATACCCATATACAGGAACAAAATATAATAAAGCTGCGGTCAATCAATAAGATTATTTATTACAAAAAACATATGCATGTTTAAAACAGTAACAATGTCACTATAGTCTTATTTAAAATTAAATTTTATTGTGAGAGTATTACAAATTATTATTACAAATGTCCCTTTTTGCATAACTCAGGTGTTATATTACATTTGTCAAAGTGTGCCCCATAAATGCATGTCATGCTTTCAGCATTGTTTTTCATAGTTTGTTCTGTATAAGCTCCATCTAGTGGTCAGCCTGATATCAGCATAACTGAACATCTTAAATACTTCCTTAGTAGCTTCCCAAACCCACCCTGGGTAGGTCATAGTGCAGTCTCCTTAATTTCTACATGGTCCACTGCAAAAATATGCTACTATATTCCTCCCCTCAGCACAGCATCAATGGTAAGGACTCTGACCTACACCTGCCATCATAAGATCTGCGGTCAAGTTCTGAATCCTGTTTGATTTATTAGTTTTACCGATTTCTTCTACTATTACAATAAATACTATTCTTCACATCTAGATTGGTTTTCTGAACAGTAGGCTTGATTATGCGGCCTGCCTAATTTTAAAATCAGAGAAGATTACAACTGCATGGTACTAAATACTTCCTATTTAAAAATACGAGGGTTTTCTGCATCCCTAATCCAAGGCTTAAATGTGCCTTCTGAACCAACGCCAGACCATTTAAGCTTAGATGATTGAGTCCAAATGAATTTTAATTCTTGCACTTCAGTGCAAAGCTGGGCATTTTCCAATCTTTATGTGGGTGCATTTGCACTCAAAGGGCCTGATGCTGAGTCACACTCTAGGCCAATATGCACGCAGTTGGTTGATGTTTTAAAGTACTGCGCATGCGTTCCGATTGTTACCACATGGAGATGCAGAATGAATTTGGATGTAGGAAGTATGGATCTGAGAATTTTTTTTATATATATATATATATATATATATATATATATACTGTCCTTTAGAGCTACCAATGTAACATGTTAGTAGAGTGCAGCTGCCAATCAAGAAGTGCCAAATCTTCAAAGTGAATACTCTAAAATTATTGGCTGCGCACTAAAAAACACGCATGTAGTTCCACAGAAATGTATATAAAAATGTAATACAATCTAGACATTAAAAAATCTATTAAGCACTCAACAATCAGCATATTGTGTCACAAAATATTACAATCTAAATATAGAAATTCATCCAGTTAAAAAACAGTGTTTCACTTTGTAGCAAACTGTGTTGCAGTCAAAAGAAATGTGACTGTATAAACAATAAAATATATATGGATACAATGAGAGCCCCAGTATAATGAAAGAAAAAGATAGGCTATTGTTTGTATAGCTTGGTTGTATTTGAGTCAAGCTGTAAGGTGCAAAAAACAGAAAAAAGAGAAGTTGCTCACAGTCTCAATCTCTCTCTGTATAGGAGAGCCCCCGGGGATATATATATTCCAGATCCATAGTATGTACAGTATCGCGTGGGGAGATAATCTTGAAGTGTGGAAAACAGCTATATCGAAGATTGTTGTGGTGCGCTCTCTGGTGCACCAGAGCGGTGGACGCTGGCAACTCCGATCTTTCCTTACTGGCTGTGGGTATCATCCGATATCTCCGTCCGCTAAGTGAGATAAGTCCTGGACCACATGTGCACTGTACCCTTGTACCTTGTGGGAAAGCTGGTATTATGTTGTAGTCAGCTATGTGCTGATGCAGGGCGTCTCTCCTCCACACTGTATGTTTGTTTGTTTGTAACTGCTCAGCGCGTTTCAGTGTCTCTGGACACCTTCGTCAGTTACTAATCTCACTTCGTGGACAGAGATATCCGGTGATACCCACAGCCAGTACGGAAAGATCGTTGGTTGCCAGCATTCACCGCTCTGGTGCACCAGAGAGCGCACCACAACAATCTGGGATATTGCCGTTTTCCACACTTCAAGATTATCTCCCCACTGTACATAATATGGATCCGGAATATATATATATATATATATATATATATATCCCCGGGGGCTCTCCTACAGAGATTGAGACTGTGAGTAGGCTTATACAAGGCAACTTCTCTTTTTTATATTTTTTGCACCTTACAGCTTGACTCAAATACAACCAAGCTATACAAACAATAGCCTATCTTTTTCTTTCACTATACCGAGACTCTCATTGGAGCCATATATATTTTAATGTTTATACAGTTACATTTCTTTTGACTGCAACAGTTTGCTACAAAGTGATACTTTAACTGGATGAATTTTCTATATTTAGATTGTAATATTTTGTGACACAATATGCTGATTGTTGAATGCTGAATACATTTTTTAATGTCTAGACATTTCTGTGGGACTACATGAGTGTTTTTGAGTGCGCAGCCAATTATTTTAGAGTATTGAGTATAGATCTGAGTGCGCATTACAGGAAGGTAACAGGTGTGTGGCTAGGCAGACACGGTCATGTTGCTGACAGCGACTCCATCTAAAGATGCACAACCGCTCACACAACACCACACTCAGATGGAGACACTGCACCTGCCATAGGGCTGCTACAAGTTTTGATGGTGGGTCTAAAGACGCACAGAGATGGTTTCCACAGGCGTGGCAAAAGACGCAGTCACGGCCACATCTGCATGCAAAACAGAATCAACTGTAGAAGCAGGATTCTTCAAATAAACTGCTGTAGACACGGTTTCCGCCTAAAAACGTTTGTTTGGGTCTGCATCATTTACCATAAATCTGGCTCTTCCTACTAATGTACAATGTTTACATTCATGTACACAATTCTACTCTAGTGTATATGCAATGGTCAATTGATGCCCAAAGCCATGCTTCTTTAGGAAGATTTCTACATCTTTGTTGAGATATTCTCCTCCATTGTCAGACCTCAAGACTTTCAGTCTGAGACCGGTTTGATTTTCAACTAATCTCTTGTAGTCTGCAACTGTCTCTTCATCACTTCACTCTTTTCTTTAATGAAATGTGTGTCATTCTTGTGAAACCATCGATGAATGTCATGAAGTATCTGTATCCATTTATTGATTTAACTTTCATCGGACCACACACATGTAGGGCACAAACTCCAAGGGTGCCTAAGCTCTGCTTGCAGATTCTGGAAATGGACACTGGCTTTGTTTTCTTGTTATACATCTTTCACACATAGGCCTTTCTGTATCAGTCACTGATATTCCTGTAAACCATCCCATTAAGAAGTTTCTGGACATTGATCTATCCAAGGTGCCAGTGTTCCATAGACTGTGAATCAAAGTTCATCATCGCAAAACACTGTTGTGTGTCAAGGACTAATCATTGACGGCATTGGATACCTGTTGCTATTACGGTTCATCATTTATTCCACACAATACTCTTTCCTTTTGCAGCCTGGACTCTGTAACCTTTTCCTCTAGGACTCGGATAGCTATGAGATTTGTTCCCATAGGATATGGTACATAAAGGGCATCTTGGATTTCTGTAACATTTAGTTTTCAAGTGGGTGACTGTCCCAACTTTTTTTTTTTTTTTTTAACTGTAACACTTAATTTCCAATTCATTCAATTGTTATAAAATCACACGTGTTCAATGCAGTGAACCACTCCTCATTGTAGCTGAAATGTCTAGTAGCACCTGAGTCAATATACCTACAATCACTTCTGTGACACTCAATGTCGACTCATCTTTGCAGGTACATTTATTACTTTGCATAGCATTCATATTTTTCAATTTACATTGTTGCTTTGTTTCCTATCTTAATACATACATAATATTTGTATGTTCTGGGCTTTTGACTTTTAGTATGTAATGCAGTATTTTCAGCATATAACTCACCTGGCACACATTCTTGGAACTGTGGCAGTTTTGGCCTGACAATTTCTGTAGTTAGCTTGGCTGTGTTAGCTTCAAATGTCTCTTACCAGGAAATCAAATTCAGGTTTTAAATTCTATAGCATTGCTATAGCGATCTTGTCATTTACATGGTCTCCTACAGATTTTTAACTGCTGCGATATGGACATCATTTTTTCAATATAGTCACTCATACGTATGCATTAACGCAACTTGGTATTATATAACACATGCCTCAGACCAACTCTTCTCATAAGACCCCTATCGTCATATGGTGCCTGCAGAGATGCCAGAATATACCTATTGTTCCTATGACTCTTTCTACATTATCTGGGCTCGGACTGTCACCTTGCTTAACTAATGTTCCACAACATTTCACACTTTATATGCATCTCCATTTTAAATTTGCACCTTTCAATTTAATGAAATGCATCATGGACAGTTTCTGTGTACATGCAGCATATTGACATAGGTGTGCAGCTTCACTGATATTTCTTTAATAACAGTACTGACACTGTGCTGAAACATTTGTGCTGGACATTGTGTCACTCTTCTGCACTGATGCGCGTCTATGGCATCTAGGTACACAGCTTGGGTGCCTGGCGTTTTTGGTACCAGAGCCCATAACTTGTGGATGTGTGTGTGTACTATTTTGCGGTAATAAGCATAGTAAATAGTATTCACCAGTGATCAGCAGATTGCACTAAACATCTCATGACTTAACCAGGACTTTGGTTTATTGTATAGTGGTATCTTTGTAGAGTCGTACTCAGTTATATACTGAGTCCGGCACAGAGCGGAGCTTGAGCAACGCAAATAGATCATCAGGCAGTGGTGCAAGGATAACCAGTAGTTGTGCCCTTTTGGAGCTTATAAAAGCATAAAAGGAGTGTTTCTCTGGAGCTATCTGGAACACTTCTATGTTCCACTGTGGCGCTCTTACACAGTGACAAGATGGCACTGTGTATGTGCATTAGACCAAACGGTGGCCATCTTGGTAAAGGGAAAGTTACTTCGCTGAAGGGAAGACATTGAAGCTGCACAGTAGTGCGCTCCATATTTCAACATGTCTGATCTCCAAATTTAAAGCATATAAATATTAAAGGCAAAGCCCAATGTATTTAGCATTTAATATTGTTGCAGCTTTAAAATTTTGAGGTCAAACCCGCCGAGAAGCAGCAGCTTGCAAAAAGCCACCACTGTGTAAATATATCTTTATATTACACATACATTGTTCTAGGCATCCTCTAACATATCTTATAGCAAAATAGGTTTACCCAGTAGTAGCGCCAGTCTTACGTAACACATATACATTATTTATAAGCTCTTTGTGTGAACAGTATCATATATCTTGAACATCTCCATCCTAATACAAAGCTTTAGTGACACAGTAAAAAAAATACTTAAGATTAGTATTAGTCACTGTAGGTTCTTTTCTCGATTTGCTTTTAAATAATTGGTAATGTGTTTGGAAGGAGAGAAACTTATGTCGGAAAATACTGTACAGTGTTCCCTCATGTTCAGTGATGCTTTTCCTGTAAGAAAGCGGATTACGTTCCCAAGTCTGTCTATAGTGAGAGAAAGCATATTTCACATATAGATTGCTATAAGTAGGCCATTATATACATATAGAGATGTTTACAGGATAATTTAACATTAGCAAAAGATTTATTAAAAACTAACAACGGTTTACTGTACAAAACATGGTTTGAAGATTCCCTTAGTTAAGTTAACAGAATATTATAAGATAATAATGTTATGATGCTAGTATATAATGTTTGTGTGGGGGCTGTGTATATGAAGTAGCTTCATGGAATGTAAATGACAACTTTTCAAATGGCAGAGATGAACATAAACCTACTTATGGCGCATACTGTATCTCACGTGTTTTCACACTGCACATGAAACCGAGCATGTACAAGTACATTTCAGCTGCACCTATACTTATGACCGAAGAGGTATCATTTGCACCAGGAATAGGCTAGTGCAGGGGTTCCCAAACTCCGTCCAGATTTTAAGGATATCCATGCTTGTGCATAGATGGTATAATCAAAATGAGGTACTAATTAAGTCACCTATGCTTAAGTATGGATATCATGAAAACCTGGACTGTTAATGTGCCTTGGGAACTCTTGGGGACTGAGTTTAGGAACCACTGGGCTAGTGCAAGTGCGCACGGATGATAATGATGATTGCCAAACGAAGTATTCAGATAAGGTTCCTGTGCGCCACACATGTACTACTCAACATATGGGCAAACATTTGCACGCATGAAATGCAGGGGCATCCAATATGTGGTCAACTCTGCACAATGCCAATTTTTTTTTTAACGTAAATTCACCCTTTCTGCGCTCACTTTAGTTTATAAGGTGGTAACTCTGGGAGGAAGAAACACGGCTTTGGACATTTGGAACTCAAGGTAGCTTTGGGACATCCATGTGTATATTGCAGATGGATAGTTACAACATTTAGTAAAAAAGAGGAGAGGGTAGAGGGGAGTAGATTTGGGTATGGTCAGCGTAGAGGTGGTATTGAAGGTTGAATGGAGCTAATAAGCTCCCCAAGAGAAGATATGTACAGTGAGAAAAGCAGAGGGCTAAGGACAAGCCTTGTTGGACCTCAACAGATTGTGAGAGCAAAAGGTAGGATGTCCATAGGTAGAGACACTAAAAGAGTGATTCCATTGGTAGGAAGTGGACCAGGAAGAATGGCGTCACAAAGGCCTAGGGAGTGAAGGATGTGTGGGATAGTAGGGTGATCAACAGTATTGATAGTAGCACATAAGTCATTGAGGTTGAGTATGGAGAAGTAACCATTAGCTGTAAGTAGATTACTGACCAATTTTGTAAGTGCAGAAACCAGATTGTAGAGTCAAGAATGAAGAGAGAGTAGAGAAAGTCAGATATTTAGTTGAACACAAATAGTTCAAGCAGTCTGTAGACAAAGAGGTGGAGACATATATAGGGCGTAGAGAGTCTGAGATTATTTATTTAGGATTAAGATGAGCATGTGAAAATGGAGACAGATTAAAAGGGAAGTGCATATAGTGAGAGAGGTGGAGCAGAGAAGTTGGGATAGATGTGGGCTGAGATGATATGACAACCTAGGGCTGGGCAATAAGCAGCCCTCCAGCAGTTGTTGAACACCACATCCCATTTTGCTATTTGACCAAGCAAAAACTGTTGCAATGCATGCTGGTATGTGTAGTTCAACAACAGCTGGAGGGCCACTTATTGCCCACCCCTGATGTCTTAACCTATGGTCACTGTAGTGAACGCAGAGTGGGTTGGGAGGGAGAGTGTGGGACTTGGCATGAGACAGTATCTGAATATATGAATGGCATTGATTTTGTCATTGATGGTGACAAAATTATGGGTTGTGAGGGTGGAAGGAGGAGGATGTGCAGGTAGCCAGATAGGCAATAGGGATTAGAAACATTAGAGATGTTAAGTATGTTTGACAAGTAAAGGGGCAGTATAGTAAGTAGAAATTATTAATCTATAGTGGATGAAGTTGGCAATGGAGCAAAATTTCCTCCATTGGCGCACAAGTGTTATCGGATTTGTTTGGTATGCCATAGTTGTCCTTTTTGAAGGTGAAACTTTATAGAGCATTTGTAGCAACACAAAGGGGCTTATGTAATAGGTTGCGAGCTGCAGCTGCTGCGGGAACTCATGCGAGTCTTCCCATATTTTAAAGTGGCAATTATTTTAAAGAGAAAACCAAGCTGGTTCCCGCAGAATCTACAGCTCGCAACCAATTCATAAGTCCCCAAGTATTCATTTAAGATTCCTGGGAATGTTACCTATAAATTTGATGTATGTAACAGAACGGAGGCACATCCTAGCAGATAAACATGAGACCATAGGGATCATTTATGAAAGTAGAAAAAATTAATTTGTGCATTAACCGTATGCCAACATATAAAAATACATATTGTTTTACTAACAAAATATGTACAGTACTATATGATTTTCAACATTACCCTGCATAGAGGGCTGAGGAACAGTTTTCCTTGAGAGGTGGTGGTGATCAGAACTCTGCCTATATGGGACATCTTTTGCAACTCAGAGGTGATTTTATATGGTACATTCATGTGTGGGGTTGCTTCTCAGCCAAGGGAGTGGGATCACTCACAATTTTGCCTAAGAACACAGCCATGAATAAAGAATGGTACCAAAATATCCTACAAGAGCAACTTCTCCCAACCATCCAAGAACAGTTCGGTGATGAACAATGCCTTTTCCAGCATGATAGTTATCACTTTTGCCTTATGGCAAGATGCTCCAAGTGGCTTGGGGAACAAAACATTGACATTTTGGGTTCATGGCCAGGAAACTCCCCAGACCTTAATCCCATTGAGAACTTGTGGTCAATCCTCAAGAGGTGGGTGGACAAAAACCCACAAATTCTGACAAACTCCAAGCATTGATTAGGCAAGAATGGGCGGCCATCAGTCAGTATGTGGCCCAGAAGTTGATTGACAGCATGCCAGGGCGAATTGCAGAGGTCTTGAAAAAGGGTCAACACTGCAAATATTGACTCTTTGCATAAACGTAATGTAATTGTCAATAAATGCTTGTAATTTTACTTCAGTATAAGATAACATCTGACAAAAAGGTTTAAAAACACTGAAGCAGCAAACTTTGTGTAAACCAATACTTGTGTCATTCTCAAAACTTTTGGCCATGGCTGTACACGCAAGGCGGATAAATAGGGACAATTACTCAACACAGCACTTGTGCACTTTTTACACTTCATAACTTAGGTCTACAGGATGTAGAGAATTGGTAGCTTTTATTTATAGTAGTATTGGTTTAGGCTAAAAGATAGGGCTTCCACTATGTTTAGGTGAAAGTCCAGGAAACCGCCTGCTAATTTACATATGTTGAGACTTTTCCTATTATCTGGCCTAACATTAGACCAGGTGTTTTGCACTATATTGGGAGATACAGTACAAATTCCCAGGACAATCTTGGGAGCTTGTTTGATGTTTTCCAAGGATACATACGAATTACCGCCGGACACAAATCCCGACAGCGGCAGGCCGACATGGCTGAAAATCCCAATCGTCCCCAGGTAAGTATCAACTAACCTAACCCCCCCTAACCCTCCTTAGGGGTGCCTAACCCTAATCCCCCCCCTTCCCCGCAGCCTAAACCTAAGTCCCCCGGGGGGGTGCCTAACCCTAAGTCCCCCACAGGGGTGCCTAACTCTAACCCTCCCCCTAGCCTAACCCTAAGTCCCCCCCGGGAGCCCTAAACCTAACCCTCCCCCCGTGGCTGTCCGCAGCGGCGCCCGGCATCACTTCAATCGGGATGCCGGGCGCCGTTCTCCCGGCGTTGGTAAAATTACAGGTATCTAGAATTAGACGCCTGTCATTTAACCCTCGCCGAGGATAAAGCAGTCGGGAAGCCGGCTGTCGGGCTTACGTCCGCCGGGTTCCCAATTGCATACCTGTTCCAAGATGTACAAAGATACCAGTGATGTGAAAACTCATTGAAAGATGACATAACTTTGCTAAGCTCCATGATTATTATATCAGCTGGTTGTCAGTAAAAAATTCTTGCAGAAATTATGTAAATATAACCTGTTTATTACTTTGAAATGTCAAACCTAATAGTAATAAACTGATTATTCTTTCCACTTTAACATTCATATAAATTTAGGTCATGAATTTTACCAAAATAGATGATTTTAACTTAAAATGTGCAAGTTTACATATTTATAGTGTACTGGATACATGCAGATTGTCAGGTAGCTGTTTAGACCTCAGCCACATAGGTAAAATATGTACTACATTGGATATGTCATGCATGATTTACCTATGCAAAAAGCATGAACATGTAATTTGTTAATATAAATTACAAATACAGGTTGAGCTGGTCACACATCAAAAGATTATCATTCCAACCAGCCAAATAGTTGGCTGGTTGTAAAGAAAAACTGGTATCGTATATGAGCAAACAACATTTGTCCGCTTGCTCCCCAACACAGGGAGACAGACAATGGTCGTTCCGACAACTTAAATAAGTTTGATTTAAATAATTTACCTGAAAAACCATTCTTGTCTGTTTCCTGGGATTTGGGAGTAATTGGCCCATTGTCAACCATTTTTTTTAATTATTTGTTAAAGACATTTAATGCATGTTCCTTTTGGCATTGTTGAAAACCAAGTTCTGAACTGTATATGTATTCTCTATTATATGGGACCACTCATAAATTTATCAAATCTGGTGTTTATTTCAAATTTAAGGGAAAGAGTCAGGGGTTGTATTTATGGGTGCACAAAGAGATTGGGACTTAAGTTATATTTTATTATTTGATATTGGGCTAAAATTATCCCAAATCAAAAGGGATTATACAGTGAAATATAGAGGTTAAAAAACAAAACAAAAAAAACAAAACTGATTAACAAAACATGGTACTGTATGTGCAAAAAAAAGTTAGAAATAATGTGAATAGACACTTAAAAAGCAAGGTCCACTAATAAGTCTCAAACAATATAGGGTGATGCCATGTAACTAGAAAAGGTGGGAGTGTATTCACAATATATAATTGGACATTTCAGCAAAAGCAGGATATTGGTAGATTAGATTATTAACTGTAACTCGTCTGTTATTGTCTTATAATTCCTGTCTATGCCAAAAGTTACATTTTATTACTTCCCAAAACCCCCACTAATTACAAGTGCACTTAGTAGAAATCGGCCAGGAAAACCATCATTGTTGATAAAGACACAGCTTTATTAAAGATGTGTTATTAATCACAAACGTCAATTCTCAATACTCTTCGATTTGATGAGTTATTAGTATTGTATTATTGAACCCGGATCCAAATATCCCTTATTAGCACAATAAGTGTTTGAGGTTTATTAAATCAGCACAGTGAAATATACTGAAGCTACTCTGACGTCCAAGTGGCTCATATCTCGTCTGAAGGGTATTTATATGATAATTAGTTTTCCCCAATAACATACATATAGGTAGAGTCTTATTACCATTTATGTTGAAATATAATGTTATTGCCATCACTGCAACATATTCATGAATGTTGCAGAATTGTTGCTATTTCAAATTAGTTACGGATAATAAATGGTAAAAATGTAGTTTAGTTGCTGCTGCTGGCAGTATCTAAAATAATGGCTTCCTTCAGAATTGCCATTAAAGACATCTAATGTAGTAAGATAAATCATTCAACAATTGCTGATAAAATTAGAAATTCTATTGTGGTTCAAGATTCATTTAACCATGTGTGTATTATCACTATATATATATATTTTTTTAAATTATGTCTACTAAAGGGGCCTATCCACTAGGCGACCTGAAAGACTGAACGTCTAGCGTTCAGCCCTTCAGGACGCTGAGGTGTGGTGCACACACTGAGCAGCGTTCACTGAACGTCATTCAGTGCAGGAGTTCGACCTCCTATCTCTGAGCATGCCGAACCTGATGAGCATGTTCAGTAGATAGTCGGGGACGGCAAGGACCCAGCGTGCACGCACATCGCTGGTCCTTGCCGGCTATCCATTACCCGACTTTGTGAACAATGCGACCAAAACCTCCTGGTTTCGGCCGGATTGTTCACAAAGTCAGGTAATGGATAGGCCCCTTAAGAGTATTAGTAGTTATTGGGATATTATTTATGGTGACACAATCAGTGTAGGGGTATGTGTGGGAAGCTTCCCAAACTGTTACACATTAAATTATTCATATATTTACTTTCACTTTATTATGCTGACTACCAGATGGCTCACACCACCTCATAGAATGCCGTTTATCTGATATTATTCTGTGTCAATCTCCTCAGCTCTATAATGTGACTCACAATTGGAGCCACTTCATAATATGCATATATTGAACTCGTACAGGCAATAATTATTTATCAACAAAAAAAACAGTGGACCCGCTGAAACGCCAACGTGCACGTTTCACTATAAAGACAGCTTTTTTTTTTTTACCTATATATTTCACTGTATAATCCCCTTGATTTGGAATAATTGTAGCCCAATATCAAATAAAAGTTATATTATATTAAGTCCCAATCTCTTTGTGTGCCAATAAATACAACCCGACTCTTTCCCTCAACTCTATGATTCAATTTGGTTGACTAGGGCTGCAACCCCATTTCTAAATATTATTTATTTGATTATATATGGGGCCTAACTTTACAATAATTAGTGTGCAGATACCCTTCTCTCTTTTATCCTTCACGTTTATTTAAAAGTAACTGGCCATGTTCACTACTTATAATGGCCATAGTATCTATGGGGGTGATGTTTAATAGCTCCTGGATCTATTCAATTGACACCGCTGTTATCCCAGACTAGAGGATTTCTGCTCGCACCCTCCTGAGGCGAGACAGAAATCAGACTAAACTAATGCAGCGATTCTTTTCTCAGGCTTAGTGCATGTGCTAACAGCAATGTGGCAGGCACTTAAGTTTGAGAATGCAGGTTACCGCAACTAAACACCCAGTTAACGGTGCATCTACCGACTTAAACGCAGGGTGCAATGGGGACAATTGAATAGCTCTGGGAACTCAGTCCCAGCACTATTCAAATCGCACTGAACTGACTCGCCCCCTATGAGCACTGATTAAACATCTATAACATTACAAAAACAAAAATGGGTCATATATTGCACTTTGATCAAATTATACATTCACATTATTTATGTTCATAAATCTGGAATATTTTAGGCACACTACTATTGTAGGAGAGCTTACAACCTATGGTTTGCAACTGGTGCGGCAAATGACTACTACAACTAAATTGGGCATGGTCTAGTACTCTTCATTTTTCATCTGATAATGTTGGGGGATGTGCACAAGTAAAGCTGGCCACACTTCAGAATAAATCCCGCTCCGGGTAAGAAACCTGTCAGGGCTGTTTTACTGTTTAGTGCCTCTCTGCCACTTTGTTACCTCGCTACTCTGCCATCTGAACCCAGCTGACTTGCATGATGACCTGTACAAGGAGCTCCGGTTTCAGTGTGCTCCTGTGTGTGCGAGCACCTGTGTGTCTTGGTCACTGCACAGCGTGTTTGGCCGGAGCTCCAGGAGATGCTCACCTAGACTGTTTACCTGCCAGCATAACTCTTAGGTCTGCTGATCGCTGGTACATGTCCCACACAGCGGTGCTGTGGACGCTGCTTCTATGCACTGCGGTGGGTACACAGTTACTGCTATTGGCTCCTTATATATTGTGGACACAGTTCCTGTGGCTATCAGCACATCGTAGCTCTGAATTAGTACTAGCATATATTTATCCTCCTTTGCACAAAGGGTCACATTTCCAAACGTATGGAGACTGATGCCATTATGGTGAGACATTGTTGTTAGCCGTTTCTGAGCGATTTAGCCCCAGAGACTGGATTTTTATCTTACTAAGAGAGGATTCTTTTATATACATTTTTCTTGCTGAGAGATGCTTAGAAATTCTATTTGTGTTTTTTATTTTTAATATATGATATGTATTATCCTAATTAGCGTGTAATTATTGTATATGTAATAAAACATCAATTTCATGTGGTCGAGACATTATCTCCTGTTTTTACTTCCGAGTAGCTGAGTGAACGCAGCGCTGTTGTCCATTATTTGCATTTTTGGCTGGCTACCATGTAACACAACAGCTTGATTCACACACTGTTATTCATCATCAAGGTAGATTTAAATGTACTGTTTTGGTATACTGATATTTCTATTCCAGCACCTTGGGTATACTTTTTGTTTTGTTTTTTCTTGGGTTTACCATTGGAAAAAACACATAGGTAGTTATAGGTCCATAGGAAAAATCCTATAACAAGATGACAATAATGCAGACACATACTTCAAATGTTGAGAAGTAATACTTCTATTTTCAGGAACATAGCAAGCCTAGTAATGCAGCCAGCTGTGTCCTGAAGAAGAGGCTTCACTAAGGCATCTCTCATCTTGTAGGACAATGGACCTGCAATACCTGTGTCATGCATGCAGGGTAGTTTGGAGACGCACAGCAAGGACACAGTATACATCTCTTGATGACGTTTAGCAGTTTTGGATTGATACCTTTAAGAGCATTGAGAAAGTCCAGTATGAAAAGGACTGCTTGTGCTGAAATAAAAAAAACACTAATATATAAAATCACATGTGAATTTATCAATGGAAGAGCTACCACTGACATCTCACATACAAAGCATGGCCATCATAATGTTACTATATGCTGGGGATTAATTCCAGAATACCGCATCTAGAGGCAGAGAGCCATAACCACCTTACAGCATGCTGTCATCCTGTTACTAATGAGTTAGGTCCAAATGCAGGCTGCCACTTTTCAATCACTTTATTGAGGTCCTGATTGCAAAGACAAGACTTTGCCATACGTGAAGGTTCCATGCATCACTATACATTGTTAACCTGTGTGCAATAGCTCACTACCATTTATATAACTTCATGAACATGTTCCTTCTCTATAATTATATACCATGTAAAGATCATGAACCATAAGAATAAAATTCTGCATAGCATTTTTTTTAACTAATAATGTATGGTATTACTGTACAGAGTACATGACACCGGCACTACAGGATTGTTTTTAAGGATGAGAACTATTCTTCACAGTTACTCCATGGAATGTTCTTTGTGACTGTACCAAAATCAAACAGCCAGAGAGAGAGTAGAAAGCCAATAATAAAAGGCATAAGACAGCCATAACATACAAATGCTGTGCTACACATCATGGTCATTTAAGAGTTATTCCGGTACAGGCCTTACTCTGTCTGGTTACTTAACACGCCTATAGTGGATATATGTAACGTGTTTACTTTTTCATTAGTTAATGTGTGTTGTACTAGGGAATGTAACAACATCAAAGCCCTTAGAACACAGGCTGTTATATAATAATAAAGTAAAATTGGATAAACATTACTCCCTCCCTCCATTACCAAGAGAAAAACAAGACACATAAATATTGGTGCTGAAAGGTGCATCTTTGGACAAGAGGAGCAATAAGCAATGGGGATACTGCCCTAATGAGTTCACGGGATCATGAAAAAACTTGCAGCCTGTGGTCCATTACATTGCCACACCCATAGGATAGTGCAATTTCACTCTTTGGTCCACAAACGGCTGGGCGGGAGAATGACAGAGGAAGAAATGACACTAATTTGGCTCCATCTGTTTTCTACAATAATGCTGATCCTGAGCAGATGCTTAAAAATTTCCATTTTGGGCAGATAGGCAGAGAGTAGATAACAATTTGATCCTGTCTATAGTGGAAATTGTTTCAAACAAAGATGTACGGGAACTACATATTGTCAAAGAAAGGAAAAACATGGTGGCATAGTCAACCAAGTTCTAAGTACTGCTGAAAACTTGCGTCAAGCCATTCTAAAAATGGGAGAACTTATGGGAAAGACCGTTCAGCTGACACATTCCCAACAATGATTGTACTTTCCAGCTCAGACCCAAAAAGGGTAGCATTTGGGGAATGTAAGAAAGAGAGGGGAATTAGATAATACCAGTACAAAAACAAGGCACTTTGAAGACTGACAGAAGAAAGGGATATCTAGGATGTAAATAAAAGTACTGGTATATAAAGCTGAAGATAAAGGGTTTGAATACAACCACCAATATAGAAACCTAGCAATGTCACATAACGACTCCATGATGAGGTTAAAGAGTTTCATGCCTCTCCTGACATTGCATAGATTCCCATTATATACAAGTAGTGGCAGACTAAACAACTCAAGAAACTGCAATTGCTGGGAGCCCATGAGCTTGGATAGTGTAAAGATATCATTACGCCAGTGGCAAGAACTGGTAACTCCCCCAGTATGTTGTTTCTTGTCCTCCAACTAAACAAAGACAGGTGGTGGCTATTTGAGAAAGTGAGTAGCATGAAGATGCCAACACAATGTAGCAACTCATGGAAGAGCCGATAAGCAATGGCTTGAACGCTAAGGTGGGCAAAAAGTGTCCATTAAGAAAAAAAAAAGACAAGAAATGAGAGGCTTTGAAAAAGACAAGGTAAAAGGAGAAAAGTGGCACAGAAACAGCTGGCTGTAAACGTTTCTTTTTGTTAATAAATCTAACAGTTTTCTAAAGTCAAGTTACAGAGTTGAACATTGAAAGTGCGGACTAAAGGCGTAGGGTTCCTCCCGTCTCAGGAAGCTGATGCAAGGTTCACCCTTGGTTTACGTTGTGGTAGGGCCTTATTATCAGGATCTAAAACGCTTGTTTGGACGGACTCTGAGGTGGCAGCGGGTCCATTGGTTCCAGAAGGATAGGTGGACGTACGGTCACTGGGCTGACGAGGTACCTGGGGATAGTAGCTCTGGTTTCGGGGGTTGGAATGATACCAGGAGCTGTTCCGGTTGCGATTGGTGTTATCATATCTCATATTGCTAGTGTGGTAGTTTTGACGCGGGCCCTGAGGTCGATAGCCCTGTCCTGGTCTTTTATTCATTGGAAGTCCCTAAAAAAAGTGAAATTGGAAAAGGTTATAAGAGTCCTAAGCCTACCTACATGGTACAACAGTAAAACATGCTGGCTAACATGGTCTTCACAGAAACTGGATGCCTACTGACCTGTAGCAATGACACATTTATGGACAAATATTCTCAAAAAGAATGGTTTAAATCAAAATTATCTTTATGTAGATGTACATTATCTAGATTGTTAAGACGACATGTAGAAACAGATATTTAGCAGCTATATTCTGGAGCATACATGATCAATGAACAATAGTCCGTACAGTCCTATAAAGTTCATTAGCAATTACACATGACAAAAGTTAAATTACAGAAAATAAGCTATTAACAATGACGACACTGGGGAACAAAACAAAATATTTTTTTTTCTTGCCAAGGATTTAAGATCGGTTTGAGAGTACTCGCAGGTCCTATTTTTGCATTAGATCTTCGCTATAGCTGAAATGGCTCCAGTTTTCAAATTAATGAAAAATTATAAAATTCAATTATTTTCTCCATTTGAAGTACCTTACTAGTCTAGGCCTGCTTTACTTAACAGAATCGACTTTAACAACTATCCTCTTTCAACAATCACAAGAATTTGTTTTATTTGTGATAACGTAGCTGGCAGTCACGTTTGAGACACATAACACATTCAAATCTCCTCACTAACTCTGGGAGGAGGCATGGCCGCGCTCTGCTGACCCCGCTGGGACATCCTCACACCACAGCCACGCCTCCTCCCAGCATACAGAAAGACCGAGTGACGCAGTTAGCACACCTCCTGTTCCTTTGTTCGGCCCTCTCTGTCCCACCTCACCTAATTTCCCGTCATTTGGGCTTGTTTTATTCAGTACATCCCCAGCTTTTGTTGGGAGTTAGCACTGAATGTGTGAAACAAAACGTTTCTGCCGTAAAAATTAGTTCTTCTCGGAGACGGTGTACTAACAACCCTGATGTTTTTTGTTTATTTGTGGCAAATATAATGTTGCAAAAGAAAGAAAAAATATAACTGTATTCGTAAGACAAGTGTATCAGGCTTATTTTGGACATCACATAAGCCAGCAAGACAGGATTTGGGTGCCTCACAAAGTTTGTAAAACCTGCGTGGAGTCACTCAATTGGATTAAAGGTGATCGAAAAGGACTTAAAAATTCGGCATACCTATGATGGGGTTGGTGTGAGCCAAAAGTTCACGTGAGTGACTGCTATTTTTGTGCTGTAAATGTGAAGGGTATGAATCGATTTAAGAAACACAAAGAATGAATTCTGCAAGCCAACCTATACCACATAGTGAAGATTTACCTGTACCATCATTCAGTTCTTTGTGCGAAGTTGAATGTGATAACGTGGAAATGTTAACTTCATCCATTGCAAGGGACAACACAGATGAAAGTGAGTTTGAAGAAAGTTCCTCTACTCCAAACAAATTTTCTCAAAAGAAACTAAACTATTTAATTCATGACCTGAATTTATCGAAACTAGAAGCTGAGCTTTTATCATTCTGACTTCAAGAAAAGAACTGTCTTGAGCCGGATGTTACTATAACGTCGTATCGAATTAGAGAGCAAGTCATACTGCCGCTCTTTAGCCAAGATAACAATCTTGTGTATTGCAACAATATTCCAGAACTTCTCCTGATGATGGGCTTACCAGAATATTGAGAAGAAGACTGGCGGCTCTTTTTGGATAGTTCTAAAAGGAGCTTAAAATGCGTATTACTGCGCAATGGGAATACATTTGCGTCGATTCCTATCGGTCATTCAACAAAACTTAATAAAACAGTATGAAAATATCAAGTTAGTCTTAGGAAAAATTGCTTATTCTCAGCATCAGTGGTCTGTTTAGGTCGATTTAAAAATAGTAAACTTTCTACTTGGGCAGCAAAGTGGATATACTAAGTATCCCTGTCACATATAGTTATGTGATAGTCGTGCAAAACAAAAGCACTGGCAGCAAACCGTATGGCCTTTAAAGAGAAGTTATAACTGTAGGAGAAGCCAACATCATTTATGAGCCCTTAATTGACAGGAAAAAATCATACTGCCGCCTCTCCATATCAAACTGGGTTTAATGAAACAATTTGTAAAAGCATTGGACAAGTCAGCCGATTGTTTCACGTATATTTGTCGAACATTTCCACCTCTTAGTATTGAAAAATTAAAGGCAGGAATTTTTGATGGCCCACAGATACGGAAACTGGCGAAGAATCCAAATTTTACCACATCTATGTCTGAAACTGAATCTGAAGCATGGCTGAGTTATGTGTTTGCCATTCAAACATTTTTAGGCAATCACAAGGCAGACAACTATCATGATATAGTCCACTACCTGCTAAAATGTTTCGAGAAAGTAGGAGCCAACATGAGTATTAAAAGTAAATTTTTTGTACAGCCATTTAGATCACTTCCGGTGCAATCTAGGAGATTTAACTGAAGAACAGGGTGAACAGTTCCACCAGGATATTCAGGTAATGGAAGAAAGATATCAAGGAAGGTGGGATCGTCACACGATGGCTGATTACTGCAAAGGGACTGACCGCAACAAGAATACAAAAGAAAATCCTGGAAAAAACGGTTCTAATAGCTTCCTAACACTTATGTATGTAATTATCCTGTGTCTTTTTATAACATTTTATGAATCAAATTTAATAAGAATAAAAAAAAAATATTTTTAACTATTTTTAACATTGTTTAATTTAAATTTTCATAAATATTAAAGACATATGCAGATCTCAAAAACTAGAGCCAATTAAAAATAAGCATGGCATATTCATGATCAGGAGCACAAAATTAACCGAAATCGACTCTTAAGTCCCTGGCAACAGATTGACTGTTCCCCGGTGTAATAATAACAACCACAATAAGTAGTACCTGTGTATAACAACCACAATAAGTAGTACCTGTGTATAACAACCACAATAAGTAGTACCTGTGTATAACAACCACAATAAGTAGTACCTGTGTATAACAACCACAATAAGTAGTACCTGTCTAGGTGGTTGGTTTTGCCTGGCACTATAATGACTGGCTCCTGCAGACAAGTCTCCTGTGGCTGTAGGCTTTCGATTGGCTGTAATTAGGCTGGGGGTAGAGGATGGTTCTGGCGTGGACGGAGTGGAGATGTCACTGGGACTAGTCAAAGAACAACATCGAGAGCGTGCAGAGTAATTGTTCTTTGGGTGGGAAACTGAAAAGCAAATAGAAAATACATTCAGATCGCAGCATGTAGTATATCATAGTCATTACCAAACAGATTACACATAGCAAGAGATGGAGTCCTCCAGCCAACACGGTACACATGCTGTGCTAACATCACTGCTGACTTGCCAGCATTAAACATCATGCTGCTAGTTTGAAAAAGCCTACAGGCAGCATGGAGAGAATGAACTATGCTGGGAATATGGAGGTGCACAAAGAATGTCACCACAAGCTGATGTACGGAATGGAAGTATTAGATCGATGTGCACACCTTAGTCACATAAGAACATTGTATAGTTTAAAAAAAATTTTAAAAAAAATTTGTGACAAGATATTAGCAATACATCAAAACTACATATCAGCCACACCAGACAATAAAAAAAAAAAGAAAAAGGAAAAAAGACTATTACTTTAATACATATGGTCATATTTACAGTGAGCGTTCTATAAAAGCCATAACTAAGAGGCGGATTAGGAATTAAGGTGTGCGCGTGTGTAACAGATATTTGTATAGAAGCAGATGCCACATAGGGCCTGACTGCAAGTTGTGAGTGTGTCTGAGTCGCACTCCGCATGTGTGAAAGGAACATTACTGTAGTCGCACACTGCAAGCCTTATTCACAGTGTGAGGATGAGCCTTTGGGGGAGGCAACGGGGAGTGTTGGCTAAAAACACAGACGTGTTACAACCATTCTGGGGGAGTGTAACGTCCTGCGCCTGCAGTCCGTATGCAGTCAACACTGCTCTGGTGTCTCAGTTACGTGGAAATTCAATTACTTTTTAGACGCCCTACTCCTGATGCAGCAATTCAATTGTTGCCCGGTTCAGGCGTCCATACCATGGGCGCCCATTATTTCTGTGACCAGCATGATAAATGAATGGGCGCCCAGAGCTGTAACAAGTGAATATAGCCACGTTTAAAGTGACGGGTGTTCGGGCACTCAAAAACAACTGAATCGCCCCCATGAAGTCTATGTTTGTCTGATCTGATGCTGCGTTTGTGTACGCAGTTGTGGACAGCTGCAATGGCTCAGGTGGGTGCCTCCGTACAAATCCCTGCCACGCAGCTTAGCATAGTCTCGCACGTCCACGGCTACAAAAATTGCAGTTTCCGGAAATGTTAACATACAATTCTGAATCAGGCCCGTAGTGGTTAAATATGACGAATCTTAGATTACTGCTCCGCCACGCTGGATTTAGTTTACATTTTTTATGTATTTTGAGGTAATGCAGACAGCACAGTTTAGGAGCAGTCTGGAATCACAGGTTAGGATGTCAATTAGATGTCAGATGAAGAGGCTTAGTGTATTTCAATGAACACTGGATCATAATGTCTGCGAAACAGGTTCATTTAGTGGTTAAATAGTGGACAACATCCTTAGCCTAAGTGTTATTTTAGAATATGTTGTGTAACTTGCAAAGTTTATTTTTTATATTAGACGCTAATCTTACATAACTGGAACAATTAGCTCAGGTTTATCACCTCTAGAGCGATTGAAAGATTCCCATGTGCACAAAGCATAGCAACAGTTCCAGGCCAGGACCATAAACCACCTGCACGTTTCTGTGCATAGACAGTGACAGGAAGACTGAGATTAAACTGGCGATATCAGGGAGATGTACTCTAGCAGCCACAGCTAATGGGTGATGAGCTCTGTATCTAATACACATACAAACACATTGCCTGGGAACGTTCATCACTTTTATAGTAGCAGAATGCAGGATTTTTAGCACTTCGATAATGGAAACAATTAGGAAAACATAAAGCTGTCAGGGTAATGTAAGCGGCAATAACAAATACTGATTTGATGCACGCACAGTGGGTGGGGGCAGGATGGTTATTACTTCAAGACTACAGGAGCAGCTGCATCCAGTAAGAATTTATTGTACCAACAATGTTCTAATTTCAGATCACCACATATACGACCATTAAGTACCACCAGACATACCCACACAACAGCTATAACAAACATGCTAATGACACGTTATACACTAACATGTATACAAACTCACTCAGAATTAAGCTGCATTGGTCAATATAGGCCTTACATTTTATTGAGTGCTATTTCAGTGTCCTTACATACAGATAATGGATTAGGGACACTAACCTTGTCCAAAGGACTCTATGCTCTTCTTTAGGGTTTCCAGGTCTGCTGTAAAGCGAGCAGCGCGGCCCAGTTCCTCATCGTACTTGCGCTCACTGACAAAATGCTGAAAGACATAAGCTGTGATGAAGCAGCTGGGAGCTGGATTTCAGGCGAGTGTAAAAGCATGCAGCTATGTAATGCTCTGAGGAGGTGCTGGTGTGACTGGGAATCATGTGATCACGTGGAAATCTAGCTGTCAGCGCCACAGTATTGTTGCTGGAAAAACATGGAGTAATAAAGACACCAGCTAGATGTCTTGGTATTAAAGCAGCGGTTCTCAAACTGTGGGTCACGACGATCTCAGCTTGGTCCCCCCCAAAGCCTTCACAGGGGGTATAAATTTGACATTCACCTAAATGTATTAAAAAAAACACGTGGGGTCAGGGGATCCAAAAGGAGCCCGTCCCTGCGATGTGTAAGGAATGGAGTCATCGCATTAGCAGTCACTTTTGTGCCTCTGCAGCGCTACTTCTGTGCATGTGCAGTCTGCTGACCACGCATGTCTGGCGGCCATTCTGCGGTAACTTGCTGGGGTCCTGTAATCATTTTTATTGTCCGATAGGGTCCCAGGACAAAATGGTTTGTAAACTCTTGCTTCAAAGTATTTAGGACAGGGACAATAAGTACAGGGCCTGATTCCACAATCACTTTATTCAACAGAGCTTTGGAAGCGGTGTCTGGAAGATTCCATCAGCGATCATAAAAACTTGAATATAACAAACCTTTTAACATTGTACATTTCTCCTACGATATAATGGTATAAATAAACATAACAGAATAAAATATTTGATTCTGTTTTAACATCTGGATTCCCGACCTTTATATCTGCACGTAGTTCTGCCAACTGCTCCTCTGACAGACGTACGGCCACATCTGTGAGCTTCTTCAGCTCCTCTGCCTTCTTCTGCCGGCTGTCCAGGATCTCCACTGGGGAAAGAGAGGTCAGAGCAGAAACAAATCGTTGGATCTTACTGAATACACTTTAAGAAGACATAGGAAGTTTATGCAAACGAGTGTATTTTTTGAAAGAAGATATCTGATAATGAGCTTGGCACGATCCATTTCAGGTCAAATCAAGCAGAACAAGGCATAGTTCAATTTGTATATTTTCATATATTCTTTTTATACATAACGTCCTATGTCTAGTCATAGGATTGTGAAAATAAGGCACATCTGTTCTTCACTCTTTGGCAATACAGACTTTATGTTTTAGTAATTTTTGAAAATCGACAAATTCGTAAATTTGAAAAACTCTAAACAGGGAGGAAAATAATCTGGTGTAATGGAAAATGAATGCAGATCAATACGTGAAAACCAAACAATGAGGAAAATACACACACATATACATACATACATACATACATACATACATACAGGTTGAGTCTGCCATATCCAAAATGCTTGGGACCAGGGGTATTTTGGATATCGGAATATTCCGTATTTTGGAATAATTGCATATCATAATGAAATATCTTAGGTATACGGCCCAAATCTAAACACAGAATGCATTTATGATTCAAATACACCTTATACACACAGCCTGAAGGTAATTTTAGACAATATTTTCAATAATTTTGTGGCCCAAACAAAGTTTGTGTACATACATGAAATTTATTTATGTGTCATATACACCTTATACACACAGCCTATAGGTCAATTTATACCTTATTTTTAATAATTTTGTGCCTTAAACAAAGTTTGTGTGCATTGAACCATCAAAAATCAACGTTTTCACTATCTCAGTCATGCTGAAAATATTCCGTATTTCGGAATATTTGAATACTTAACGTTTGTGTGTGTGTGTGTGTATATATATATATATATATATATATATATATATATATATATTATATACACACACATATATACACACACACATACATATATATATATATATATATATATATATATATATACACATATCCTATAAATACTGCTAGGTGTGATTGAGTACATACTTGCTTCTGCTTTCACCTTGTCCATCTCTCCTAGAAGTGTCACTTCTCTGTCCATGAGGCTGAAAAAATAAGAGCAACAATAGTTATTCAATAAAAACGAACAGTAAATGTGCAAGAAAACTACAATTCAATCAGCCAGTAGGTGGCAGCAGATCTACAGTGTAGGAAAGAGGCTGTGAGAACAGGGCTACTAGTTTCTAGCTGGTTTCACAGATTCCAGTCAGCAAGAAGAGTCACTGCTATAGCCTTCCTGTTGGTAAGATTGCTCTGTAAAAGGTTGCCATGCTTATAATTGATTATCTGCATGCTTCCATCCACAGTTCCTAGATACGAGGCTTTTTCTGTGTGGTTTGGCTTTGCATGGGAAAAGTTTATGTAAATGTTAGCATACATTTTCCATCTGAAAACACTTTCTTGCACATGGAGACAGAACATATAATCATGGTGATACGAGAGTCCAGAGACCAGTTCGTTTACCACATTACTTGTATGTAGTGACAGACCACACTGCTTTCTCTACAAGAATTGATTAGCACTATATTGTAGTCTCAATAACAAGTTCTGTTCCTGTAGTATTTCAGACTTTTATGCTCAAAATGACCCTATTCCGGGGATTCTCAGCACTTCTCCTCTGTGCCCAAAAGAACAGACAGGTTCCCCGAAGAATTAATACTGTCCTGTACATCACCAATAGCAAACTGTGATCCATTCACAGCACTTTCTGCTAACTTAGCATTTAAAAGTCAGTTTCCTTAACAAAGGTAAATCTTCAATTAAAAAAGGATTTTAAAGCTATCATCATCCACTACTCCAAACAGGAAAAACCTGTGTGGATTCCATATCAGGGAGCGCCGCCATAGCTTCACTGACTTCTTGTTTGACATTTGGGAACCTGAAGGTCAAACTCACAGCACAATGGGTGCCCGCAGTGCTGGCCAATATATGTGTGCTAGAAATGGACACGGCACGTTGTGAATGTCCCCTCTCCAGATTGTCAATGCAGGGACTAGCAGCACGGGGATGCTGATGAGGTGTGCGACCATCGCATGCTAGTTATTTGGGGGCAGGGTTGTGAAATAAAAATAAGTGTAGGTTGGGTCATTCTTTTTTTATGTTCTACTTCTTAATACCTGCCTATGTCATACCTGCCTATGTCCGAATGATGCAGGGTAAGTACAATTTATATAAAATTGCCAATTGTTCTCCATGCAACCAGGAGAAGCCACGATGAGCAAGGTACCTGCCAGACGTACATTAATGGAGCCTGTAACTAATAAACCTAAAAGAATCAGCAAGGGGAAAGACTATTGAATATCGTTACCAATAGGGTAATTGGCTATATAATTTATATCTTGCTACAACACTAAAAACCCAAACACCCAGCATAGCAAAGCAGGACGGTCACAGTGGGAAGAACGTATTGGAGCACAGCTGTCATGTTGCAGTTTTTTAATTCCTTCTCCCTGTAGTTTGTAAAAACACATTTGGATTTGACAATATATGTACATTTAAAACGTCACGCATGGTATAGGCCACCCAAACAATATAGCCTAATATAATAGTATACAAAAATATCATTTATTTGACACACTAGGGAACAGTCACTAAGTTACTGGTGAGGTATTCTGCTCTCCTAGACCACTGGTCCTGTGTCATGGCCAGAGGCAGATCTTTGAAAAAAATTCCCAGAGAGCAAAATCGAGATGGTTATGAGCCTTGCACAAAGCCAATCAGAACTTGGAGAAAGGTGACCGTTTAATCAAACAGGAGATCGGGTCAGAACTGTAATCATGTGCAACAAATCAAATAGAAATTGTAAGAGGATTAAAAGAAAAGGTTCTCTACATCCGGCATCAGTCACACAGCAAAGGAACAGTTGACATGGCCTCGGCATGCCCTGACATTGGTGCAGATGTGTGACCGCAATTTACTGGGTTAATATGAAAATAAGTAATTATCTGAACAAACCTATGCTGCTATTGTATCCATTGTGCAGAAAAGGGCAAGCCACCACCCTTACTGGAAAAGCAATTCTATTAAATCCAGCTTGAACTTCGAGCAAGAGGTTTTCCCTTAATATTTATTGAAGGAGGTTCCAAGCAGGCAGAGAGCCAAAGCAGCTGATGGGTTTTCTCCACCATACGGAACTGAGCTTCCTGGTTCACACCTGCTGTGTATGCAACACTGGGATATACATGGGTTAGGGAGCTGAAGCATCTGGCTGCAGACTAGCAGGCACAGATGTCAGCCTTCGCATGAAAATCTACATCCTCTGCATACTGGGTTTTTACATACCAGGACATAAATCAACTAGTCCTCACCAAGCCCTAAAACCCTAATCTCTGCTGAAAAAGAACTCATTTCTTCAACCACAAATAAGCAAACATTCAGAAGCCACATGTGGAAAGAATGATACCACTTCCATATAGAGCAGAAGTTTCAGCAGCTGGAGCTCTCAGATTTGTGCTATCATCACACCAAGGTGAAGAGACATCTGCAGTGACCTCAGAGAGGCCATTGCTGCTGCTCATCACTCTGGAAACAGCCATCTACAAACAAGTTGAAGTCTACATCTGCATTAATGTACAAGGACCCAGACAGTAAAATTATAAAAAAAAAATAATTTTTCATTAGATATATAGATCTCCCTCAGATCGCATTCTCTCTCTCTATCATAATTAAACGTCCCCTATCCAGAACAGTTTGTAGCTTGATCTAACAACCAGAATGCCTCCAAATTTGGTAGGGAGACTAATTAGGACATGAGAAGCAGGATTCCACAAAAAACAGTTTTAGTGCAAAACGTTGCCATGATATATGGCTCTGCACAATGAGACCAGCGTGAAAATAGACAGACAAATTAATAACAAGATTAACCTGTAATGAACATTTATTCTGTTACACTAATGATAACAGCAATAAAATACTTGTCCGTTTTTACATTGTACAGCACCATATTGTCCCTATCAGCTGCTTTTTGTAGTAATTTGTATTCGGGCTTCCCATCTCCTAATTAGTCTCCCTTCCAAATTTGGTGACATACTGGTTGTTAGATCAAGCAACAGACAGCTCTGAATAGGGGAAGTTTAGTTATGGCCTAGTTATAGTTTAGTAAAGCATCCTGAGACCATTCATGTGTGTGGTTGCTTCTCAGCCAAGGGAGTGGGATCACTCACAATTTTGCCTAAGAACACAGCCATGAATAAAGAATAGTACCAAAACATCCTCCAAGAGCAACTTCTCCCAACCATCCGAGAACAGTTTGGTGATGAACAATGCCTTTTCCAGCATGATGGAGCACCTTGCCATAAGGCAAAAGTAATAACTAAGTGGCTCGGGGAACAAAACATTGACATTTTGGGTTCATGGCCAGGAAACTCCTCAGACCTTAATCCCATTGAGAACTTGTGGTCAATCCTCAAGAGACGGGTGGACAAACCAAAACCCACAAATTCTGACAAACTCCAAGCATTGATTAGGCAAGAATGGGCGGCCATCAGTCAGAATGTGGCCCAGAAGTTGATTGACAGCATGCCAGGGCGAATTGCAGAGGTCTTGAAAAAGAAGGGCCAACAATGCAAATATTGACTCTTTGCATAAACTTAATGTAATTGTCAATAAAAGCCTTTACACTTATGAGATGCTCGTAATTTTAATTCAGTATAGCATAGTAACATCTGACAAAAAGGTCTAAAAACACTGAAGCAGCAAACTTTGTGAAAACCAATACTTGTGCCATTCTGAAAACTTTTGGTGTGGAAATATATATATATATATATATATATATATATATATATACTACATAATTTTTTCTCTCAGCCCCAGTGCTGAGTAAAGTAGGGAAACATCTTTATTCTAAGTTAAAATTGTCGGGACATGTTTCGGAACTCCTGGGACACCCTCCAAGAGATCAATTAGTAGTTTTCAATTAGCTTAATTGGGCTAATAATTACATGTCATTATTGTGATATTATTCTGCAGAGTGAAGAAAATGGGCTAATAAATATGGGACCGGTATATGGGGGTGCATAAATCAGCCATTTGAGAACATATAAAATAGTGCAAAATATTCTTCTTTGGGACAGTTATCCAGTTATAGAAATGTTATCCAATGTTAAATGTAATATAGGGTAGACTGATTTCCCCATTTTTGAAAAAAATCAATTCCAGCTGGTTTATCGCATCCATTTTTTTTTACTGTATAGTGTAAGAATCGGGAAAGCGCATCACTACAGTAATAAAAAATTGGATGCAATAGCCACATTATGTTTTGCAGCAAAAATCTTGTGGCCAATTGAATATGATTGGTGTTTGTATTGGGAAATGTTAGTTTTAGCTGTTATCAGCTTCACATAGATACTGAAAGGGCCTAGTACTCTATGTACAATACAATGCATTAAACAGTGGCGTGTGAGGGATTAGTCGGGTGCTATGAACAATGTTTGTTTTTTTACAGTAAACAATAGGTTAAATTTCAGAGATTGTCCAGGTCAATAGAGCATATGTTTTGTTGTTCAGGTTTGTCAATGTGAGGAGGCAGAGGTTATCACGGGTCATAAAAATACTCCCTTGCACAATGCAGTACTGGCGTGGCAGGTTCGTGCCACAAAGGTGCTGGAGAAATGAAAAAGCCCAAGGCCATGTTTCCTGGAGTCAACACGTGAGCAGCAAGAAACGAAAGAGAGGAAACAAGCAGAGAAATGATAGAGAAGAGGAATGCTGACAGCAGAAGTGCCAGAAAGAACAAATGTATAGGTAGACTACAAGTGCATTATAAATAGAAAAACACTCACAGGGAAATTGCATTCTTTAATACATCAGAAGTCGTTACTGATTCATCAAGGCTAAGCATTGGGATATATTTTACGGAGCATGACTTGCTTGTGCATTCGTTTTAGGTTGTATTTTGTTTTAAGACCAGGAGGGGAATTCAATTAGAGGTGAAAAGCCATATTCGCCTGTTTTTTGTGAAAAATTTGCCTAAAAAAAATTCGCCAAATTCAATTCCAGGACAATTTCGCCTAAGTGGAAACAATTCTCCAAAAATGATTCTCCAATCAATAGCTGGTGAAAAAAAATGCAAAATCTTTATTTTGGGGTGCAAACGTGGGGAAACAACTCAGACCCCTTGGGACAGCCCCCCAAAGGACAAATACGCAAAAAAACAGAAACTAAAACCTAAGAACACCCCAAAAAAGACGTCATTTTTGGGGTGTAAATTTAAAAAGTGGGGGGATAAACATTAAAAGTAGCGAAAAAGACTTCTTGGGGGTCCACAAGTATGGGTCAGGTGTTTTTGGGATTGCAGGTGCATGCAGCAGGTGGATTTTTCACGGTTTTTAAAAGTTCACTTTAGAGACATAAAAACATGCTAGCACCTATTTTCAAGCACCCCAAATTTGACAGGACTACTTATTTTCACCAAAAAATACAGCTTTGTGCCATTCTTCACCACTTTTACAAAAATGCTAATAGCAAGCAATTTACACAACTTAAGTACACAAAACAGTTTTATTAGGGCTATTAGTACACATCTACATTGATTCCCTATGTTAGAGCATCTTTTTCTGGGGTACAGACTGATTTCCCCAATTCTTTCAGTACTTTTCACCTGTTCCGTATTCGCCTATTTCCGTGTTCGCCTGTTTTGCAATTGAATTAGGCGAAAAGCGGGGACGATTCGCCTCTGAAACAGGCGAATGAAGCGAACAGTCAGACAGGCGAAAACTTCGCCTCTAATTGAATATGGCTCCATGTGTGTCCCATTCATTGTGCAATTCTTACTGTACTAGTCCCCAACACCACCAAGCTGTTCTATACAACCATATGATACTTTTTAGTTTCCTTCCCTTCAGTTACATAATATCTGGTTATAGAATTGCAGCTTTATTCAGCACTCTATAGTACTCTAACCATTGAACATGTCCTGTCAACAGAAAAGGGCCACCCACCCACAGTCTGTAGTGAATGTAGCCTTTTCTATATAATGTTACCTACGTACACTGTACCCCAGCACGAGGGTAACAATCACGCGTACAAGATACCTACTTGCAGTCTGCTCTGGGTTCTGGCAGGGGAGATACAACTCTGTGCAGGTAACAGAAGTGAGAAGGGAACAGTATTTTACAGAAGAGTGGCATTCACAGAATGCTCTACCTGCCAATCATATATTCTGAGCACATTTAAGGTCTATATTTACTGCAAGGAAAGATCAAGCAACATTTTCAGAAATAACAAGCGATATGGTAAGAACTTACCTTTGTATCTCTGTTTCTACGAAGTCCATAGAGTCCACAGGGTTGACCTTGGGGTATAGGTTGGGAATCAAATCCGGGCACCACGCAGTTAAAGCTTTTAGCTCCCAGGATGCACTGGGTCCACTCTCCCTATAACCCCACCCCCAAGCCAGAGGCACTTCAGTTTGTAAGTAGCCAAAGGAGGAAAGAAAGAGAGAAGACTGGAACACTCAATAACCATACTCACAGAGAAGGAGACGGGAAACCGGTGACCAGTAACACAGCCCATATGAAGCTAGGTGAGTCAGGGCGGGCGCCCTGTGGACCATATGGACTTCGTAGAAACAGAGATAACAAAGGTAAGTTCTTACCATATCTCTTTACTACTTCAGGGTCCATAGGGGGTCCAAAGGGTTGACCTTGGGGATGTCCCAAAGCAGTCCGTATATGGGTGGGGACGCTCCTGTACTGAGAGGAGAATTCGTCGCCAAAAGGAAGCATCCTGAGAGGCAAAGGAAACCAATGCATAGAACTTTAAAAAGGTGTGGACAGAAGACCACAGCGAGCCACCCACAGCTCGAGTAGAATAAGCATCAATAGAAACAGAAAGGCCTATCCTATGTGTAGGCCCCTGAGATAGTCATACGAAGACATCTAGCCAAAGTCAGTCTATTGGCCAGCCATCTTTTCCTGTGAAATCCAAAGACCACAAATAAGGAGTCTGATTTCCTGAAGAAACTTGAACGGATGGCATAAATCCGGAGACCGGACCACAGTCAACGAGGCCACACCAGCCGAGCGGACTGGTGACTAAAATGTCAGTACCATAAGTTCCAGAATAATATGGAACTTGAAAACCACTTTAGGAAAAGACACAGGGCGAGTGCAACTCACAACCCTGACATGGTGGACTAACCAGAAAAAGGAAGCCACATGAGAACGCTCCCAATTCAGACACTCTCCTGGCAGATGCAAATGCCATAAAAGAAAGAGAGACAGAGACTAAGCTATAGACCATGTAATAGCAATCAAAGCTAGTGGTTCAAATGCCCCGGAGAGCACGAAGAACCACTACCAAATCCCAAAGAGCCCCTAGGGGAGACAAAGGGGGGCATAATCCAGAAAACACCCTGAAGGATTGATCTGATACTAGAGAGTGGAGCAATTCCACAGCCGAACCCTACTGACAGTGCAGAGATCCGCACTCTCAGAAAGACCAGGTAGAAGGCGAGACCCAAGTCAGCTGGAAGGAATGCCAGAACTTCTGGAAATCCTAAACACAGGAGGATCGCAGCGACAGGTACGATACCATAAGAATTATGTATGCCACAGTCTGTGGTAGACTATGTCAGAATGTGCGACATTCCAGTCAGTGCCACCCAACGATCAGTGTTGCCTAGGTGGAAGCCACTGTCGTGACACTGTCGGACTGAACCTTTTCAGGTTTACCATGAAATATGTGTTAGGCCAGAGTGAAGGCCCAAGACAGCCTAAAGTTCCAACAAGTTAAGTGGCAGGGCGGAATCGACAGACTTCTAACTGCCCTGAAACGAAAACGGACCAGACACTGTCCATAGCAAAGAATACTCTGGAGGAGATGGCCACAGCCACCCAGAGACCGACTCGCCTCCGAGAGAGCATCATCGTTTGAACAGTGATCCGATGGAAAAAACACGTTCCCTATGGAGAGGAGCCAATTATGGCAAGGCCTCGAATGGAACCGAGCATATTCCTCCCTTCCAAAGGTAGACACTCTGGATTTTTGACCGCGCATCAGAGAGTGTAATGACATATGTCGACTGCGTAGACGTCCGCGCACTCCTAGTTGAAGAGTGGAGATCTTGTCTTCCGCCAGAAGAATTCTCAGATTCTGAGAATCCAGCAGGGCTCCCAGATGAAGAATACCCTGTGTGGAATGCAGGGAGGACATTTTCCCCGTTGATTAACATCTGTGTCGAGAAGAAGCCAGGGTTATCCTGACCGGGCTGTAAAGTACCTCGGTGATCCTGCTAAGAGCAGGAGGCCGTCCAGATACTGGAGCAGTCGGATACACTGAATGGGTGAACTGTCAGAAAGCTGGTAAACCCGGGTAGGGCTGAGGACAGTCCCAAAAGGCAGAACCAGAAAATTGCAAGTGTTGCTGTGGCACAGCAACCTGAACCCATGCTGATAAGGGGGCTCTAGGTACCCCGTAGGTACATGTCCTGAATATTCCGAGATACCATAAAGTCCCCAGGTTCCAAATATCGGATGATGGAGCATGGTGGCCTCCTCCTGAGTCCAGGCACCCTTAGAATCTGAATCAGGAATTTGAGACAGAGGACAGGCAAATGAGGACCAGTCAGCCACTGCCCCAGAAAGAAAGTAGAACAACCAGTCCCTCGCTGAGATAGTGAGGCTGGCATAAATAGCTCTGCTTACCGCAAAGACTGTATAGCTTACTGGATTTGTAAGGCCCTGATCGGGTCTGAAGAAGGGCCCATGTAACAACACCTGTGAGGAGGCCGCCTGAGCAATGAGAGGTCGTACCTGTAAGATTACAACGCCTACCCAAGCATCCGTGGTGACTTGACACCAGCACTGGGTGAACTGAGAAAGTCGGTATCTCACTCTGGAATCCCCCAGATGTAGACCTGTCCTGTCAGGCTGAAGGTTTATCCTTAGGCTTAGAAGCAGGGTCGTCTGGAAGTCCAGGTCTGCTCGTACTGGATATGGTGGCCCTCGTGGAGGCCGACAGCCTAGGAAAAAACAGGCCTTAAGGCTGACCCTGAGGGTCAAAAGACTTAACAGATTTAGTCCAATTGTAGTGGGAGTAGCTAAAGACGGTATCTTCTCATTAGTGATAATGCCAATGATGCAACAATCTTGTCAAGGTCAGGACCAAACAAGATCCCCATAGATGGTGTCTGCACCTCTGCTTTCCCAGAGCACTGCCATAGTGTATTGCGGCGGATACAGTCGCAGCCGAAACCCAGAAGGTTAGAAGACTGGTATCCAATGTAGGTATTCCCACATATGACAACTGCAAATTTTATGTGAGCGGCAAAAGACATTTGAACCACAGACGTGTTGGAGGGGAAAAACGTTACAAATGCATCAGCCCAGTATGCAATAGTATTAACCAACCATGCGATGGCCATGGTAGGACGGGCAACAGCCCCTGAAAGAGAGTATATTAATTTCAGGCAAAGTTACCACCTACGGATCCATAAAATGCAGGTGCAGGACCGACATTCTCTATAACCAGAATGGACCTGGCTAACAGCCCCAAAGCAGAGATAATAATAATACTTGAAATCGGCTCCCCCCCATGTAAGAGGGAAAGAGCCCAATACATCATACAGTTCACGGCAGAGCCAACTGGGAAGTAACCACAGGGCGTATATCACGCCATATTGTATTTCGTAGAAAACGACATCCACCCGGGTGGCTGTTGTGGTAATCCCTGCAAGGGGAATGACAGACCTTTGTGGTACTGGAGGTAATTCACGTACTGTGAAAAACCCTTGCAGGGAGCGATAGTCTGTGACACAGGGGTAAAGTGCAAGAAACTGCGAGATACCCTGAGTTGAGAAGGGCAGTACGGTGAAGTAACCCCAAGTGAGTTACGACAATGGGGCCCGCCCGGCAATCCGCAATGGAGAGGATCCTGAGAAAACAAACCGCCCAAGGGGTCATGTAAGGGGCACAGCACCAGATGGTGCCGCATACATAACCCTTTCTGAGTCAAATCCTCTGCACTAATACCTGCAGTCCATGACATGCAGGATAGCAAAAGATGGGTGCAGTATCGCACTCTATCTCCTGGTCAGACATATCTGACTAACTATCTTGGCGGAAATATTAAGCAGCGCCATACTGGTCCTGAGTGACGCTAAGATTAGCTGCAGGGACCCATTATCAGCATATGCAACACACAGTTCCACCTAAAATATGGCAACGTGCAGCACGCAACAGTATGTGACAAACCTCACAAATATTGACAACTATATAAATGTGAGGTCTCAGAACCACCCTAGGTACAGCTGTATTAGGGCAGATAGAAAGAAAAGAGATAGAAATACACTGACAGGTGAGAGAAAAAACAGACAGTCAGCACTAGCTTAAGTCACATACAATGCAGACATATATATACTGTACATACATAAGCATGACATATAATATACTGCACAATGTCGCTACATTCAACTGCCCAGATTCAGTGTCTGGGAAGGCTATAGTGCTGTGTACACTCACCCAAAGGCCAGGTACGCAGGGGGACTGGGCTCGCTGTTATCCTTGGAGTGTTCTGCAGCTGCACCACAGAATAAAACTCCGGCCGGGCACCAACTTAAACGGAGGTGCCTCTGGCTTGGGGGTGGGGTTATAGGGAGAGTGGACCCAGTGCATCCTGGGAGCTAAAAGCTTTAACTGCGTGGTGCCCGGATTTGGTTCCCAACTATACCCCAAGGTCAACCCTGTGGACCCCCTATGGACCCTGAAGTAGAAAATCAGTTAAAGAAAACATTTTTAATGCACTGGGGGCACATACAGGTTTAATACACTACACTAGTGTAATACAAAATGAAAATACAACAAACAAAAATGCCATAATACATTTGAATATATAGACTTGGCAGCCATCTGCAGCTGCTTACCAGCTCTGCAGCTCTGAGAATGTCTGTTTCATCTTCTTGATAGAGGAGTCCATTTCTTCCTTGACCACCATGCGATACCGCGCCAGAGACACCGAGCAGCGCTGCAGGTCTTTCACAGACTTCTCAATGTTGGCACCTGTAAAATATAGGACCTTAAAACCACGATCAAAGCCATCATGGGGAAAAAGCATTAAAGCTTAGCTACACCAACTGAATAATATGTACTGTGCATTATCGAGCTGAATAAAATACAAGAAATAAAAGGTTTTTATACTGAACAACAATGAAACCCAATGGCTCTATTACAACCCTTTGTAGTAGTCTGCCATATAACACAGGTGGTGCTTCGAAATCTTTCATCACTAACTAGAGTGCTAAGGCCTGACTTGCTCCGCACAAGTGCAGCGTGTGACTTGGTGGACTAATATGTAGGGAAAGCATCAGTGAGGTCCCAGGCAGTTAAGTGACAAACTGTTAAAGATTTTTGTCCTATAGCATCCTAAATATAATTGTGGCTTGAAATATTTAATAGCACCGAGGAGGAACGTCAAGGAGACAATGAGCAGTGTATTAACTTTCATGCTATTTACACGACACAGGTTACTTTTTTAGGTTCTATTATCCTTTAAATATAACATGTCTAGAAGTTGTGTCCATCTGGGAAGAAAATTAGGCAATCATTAAAACTATTATGCTGGGCATAGGCAATGTTTCAAAGACAAAAAGCCAGGGATTAAAGCATGGAATGTGGTAAACCTTTACAGGAACTGTAAATAGTGTTCCTCGTCCCCACCAATGTTTAGGTGGCTGCACAACTCCGTTTCAAGTTAACTTGTTCAAAACTGTAAATTAAATTAATCACAATAAGAGGTGACTGAAATATCTCCAGTGACCCTTCACCTTGTTATAAGATGGCCTGTTAATATGTAATGGAAATGGTGCTTAGCTGAGGAAATCTGTTGCCCCTTTCAACAATTAATGCAACCTGGAGCTGACCTATCCACATTTGAGTGTGGGATGCAGAAAACTGAATAGAACCGTGACACCAGGGGTATATTTACTAAAGAGTTGGTTTTTAGAAGTGGATTTGTTGCCAATCAGATAGTACTTATCATTTATCTAGCACCTTCTAGAATAGGGGTGGGCAATAGGCGGCCCCCCCAGCTGTTGTAGAACTACACATCCCAGCATGCATTGCGACAGTTTTGCCATTTGGTCATGCTAAAACTGTTGCAAGCCATGCTGGGATTTGTAGTTCAACAACAGCTGGAGGGCCGCTTATTGCCCACCCCTGTTCTTGAAGATAATAGCTAGAATCTGATTGGTTGCTATGGACAACAACTCCACTTCTAAAAACTCTCACTTTAGTATATATACCCCCAGTCTATGCTTTCCTTTCATTATGCAGCACAATCAACACAGCAGTGGTCTTGAAGCTGGAAAATTGAAAGGGTTGGACGACTCCCCCTCCAAAACCGCTCACACCCATTATATTACTATATACATTGCATAGCTCCAGTTAACATCTCCTACCAAGCTTTTTAGATCCAGAGGACGAGTGGGTATCCTCTGCGACAGATGAAGACAGTGACTGAGAACTTGACACACTGCCAGACCGCACTTTGTTAGAGTGCCTATGGTCAGATGGAACAGACTTCTGGTGGGAATGATGAGGCAGGTGAGGAGCTGTCAGTTTCAGTTCTAGATCTGGACGGCCATTATGAAGCATCAAGGCTGTGGAAGGAAGATAAAAGTGTTTGTAGACATTAGTAATGCTGGCTAGAATATCCTAAGGAACATTGCTAGTGACTACCTTTATTCAATCACTCTTTCTGAAATCCAAGAAGTTAACTGAAAAGATTTCATATATGTATGCCTGCTATTCTTTCTGGACATGGCTTGCATTCTCTTTCATTAGACAATGACAAGCTCAGTGGTATGTACATTGCTGCTGTGATTAGGTTTAAACATACACAATCTCATCTTGCACAATAAGGCACTTATCACAAGTCTGTTACGCTTGCACTTTGTAAAGTTTCTTCTTTTGTGTGCAGACGCTTCCATGAAGTGAATGGCCCAGTCTGTAGCATGTTGGATGTTTTAGGAGACTCAAGCCATGTTCCAATTCTTTGTTAATGGTGTACGGCAGTGGTTCCCAAACTTTTTTGAATCACGGCGTCCTAGTGTATCAGCATTGTTTTCACGGCACCCCTAAGCCAACAGTTTGTTATTGAGAAATTCAGAAAAAAATGTAGTGATGTAGTACAGTGCAGTAATTGTGCTTACCTGTCATCCTTAGGTTTGGTTATATAGTGGAGGACAGGTTTGTCCAACTTATTTACATTACATGGACCATAAATAATTTGATTTGGTGCTGTACCACCAACCTGAGTCACCCCTGCAAGAGTCCCAAGGCACCCCAGGGAGCCGCGGTGCACAGTTTGGGAACCATTGGTGTACGGCAAATATTTGGCAATACTGCTACCCTTTCGCAATTTATGTAGATATTATTTAGTTGGGAGAACTTGGCAAAAAAAACAAAAAAAATTATCGTTAAATGAATGCAGGATGACATGTGCTCATCACGGTTGCCAAATAACCACAGTACATTTCCCTATTCATGTCGCACCTGGGGCATTTGATACATCAGGTATAGATGGCTCCGATTCTTCCAGTTCCCTAGCATCTAAAGAAAGTGTATCCAAGCCCTCACTGAGGGAATCCACTGACTCTGTGTCATGAGTAGAACCATTGATGTGATAACCGTTGAGACCGACTTTCTCAGAGGAAGCTGCAATCTGCTCCCCCTCAGGAGCTATTTTCCCAGAGTCCACTGTATTAGTCTGAGCTGCGACTTCTGCCTTAGGCTTAGTCTTCTTCTTCTTGTTCTGAGAGATGGACAAAGTGGAAATTAAAACAAGAGAACATCGTGCATATAATAGTGGCATTACACCTTTATTATAATATATCAGGTCTGATACAAAACACCAAATGGCTTAGATATTAAAGAAAAAGGTTTGACAAGAGTTAAGAACACTTGTTTGACAATTCCAATATGTCCTGCACACATGCAGCTATTTGGGAGTGAGTTGTGTAGGGGAGGAGGCTCTCCATTATCTGTAGGTTGGTGACACTGAAAATCTCTCAAAGTACCCTTTATGCAACTATATTACATTTATACCACTCACTGAGCTCATACATAAAAGGCAGAAGAGTAAACGTTAAGGGAAGAAAAACCTAGAGTCTTGCTTCAGTCTTTAAACCAAATATTTCTTGTCCAGATTGACCTAACATTTCTTGGGAACGCTGATTAACCACTAGCCTACCCCGGTGGTTTTTCGGAAAACACTTAACATAATCATTTTATAACAACCACGGCTATTTTAAACTAATTGTTTCCATTGATTTCTGCTATACAGACAATTTTTAATTGGTGTAGTGTGAAGATCTCCTTAATGTCACTCTGAGCTCCAAGTTAATCTCCGTGCATAAGCTTTAGTAAAGATTTCTAGCATACAGAGTTTAATGGGGTAGTTGATTAATCGCTGTCCCAGGAGATTATAGACGAGCCTGGGCAGGAAATGCTCATTTAAAATTAAGGACACTGGAAGTTATAAATTATTTTTATTCAGGAACTACATTGTCTTAATTTGTTATTTTCACCAGCTTTAAGATTTCCAGTGTAGCCTTTGCTTTGATGGTATTAGAGCAAATATTGGCAATTGCCCAATCTCACACTGGCCCGAAAATGACTGCGATGAGATCTAATGCTGAGAATCAAATTTAATCCGATCTTTACCAGGCATGTTTGCAAATTTGGAGACCATCACTGTCAACCTGTGTGTATGGTTATCTTCCAAACACACCAATCCTACCAGAACAGAACCAGTATGTACAATAGATAAACATTTCACAAAAACACAGTTGTCAGTACTATCCAGCAAAATGAATGTATGCTGCATTACTTCATACAGATGCATCCTCATACATCTAGCTTCAATACGCCATGCAGCACGACTTGCCTGGTGTGAGTGAGACGCCAAGTCCCATGCTACTCTGCTAGCGTTAGGAGTCTTTTCTTGTGGAAAATGCATCTAGGTCGCAAATGTGCCGCATCTAGGACATACCTGCAGAATGTGCTGATTAATTTTATATGTGCACTTGTATATCTCTCTGCACCCGAGTCTGTAAATGATCCACGAATGAACGGAACTTGGCATGAAAAAGCTGCAGCCGCTACATTGAAGCACTTTGTACAAATATTCAGAGACTCGGGCATATTCAATTAGCCGTGATAAGCCGTTTCCGGTGGAAAAGTATCGCTGATGACATAATTTCCCCAGGCGAAAAACTTATCCCCGTATTCAATTCCAAAGACTTTTCGCCTACACGGAAAGTCAGTGCTTTGGAGTAGGCGAAAAAGATTCGTCTATGAAAGCAGGCGAAAAAAAGTGCAGAATTGTGGTTTTGGGGTGCAAATGTGGGGAAACCACCCTGCACCCTTGGGACAGACCCCCAAAGGTTAAATGCATCAAAAAAATCCTAAAAGAAATATAAACACCACCCAAAAAAATGAATTTGAAAAAGGGGGCAAAACAGTACAAAATTGATGTACAAACTTAAGAACTAGCGAAAAATAAGCTTTTGGGGGTCTACAAGTATTGGGGGGGGGGGGGGGGAAAGAGTTATTTTGATTGCAGGTGCTTGCTGAAGGTGTGTTAAGGTAATTTAATAATTCACATTTGCGATTTTTAACCATGCTTGCATCCTTTTTCATGTACCCCAAATGTGCTGGGACTAGTTATTTTCTCCCAAAAAAACTGCTAAATACTAATCTTCACCACTTGTGCAAAGACACGAGTTAGCAGCTATTGAGAGCATTTAAGTACCCCAAATAGCTTCAGCAGGGCTATTCGGGGCCATATACATTGATCCCCAATGTTAGTGCATCTTTTGGGGGTGTCAGTCTGATACCCCCAAATCGGACAACACTTTTCGCCTGTTTGAGTTTCGTCTGGTCCGGTTTTCGCGTCCTTTGGAATTGAATAGGGCGAAAATCGGGGCCGTACGCGAAACGTTTGCGCCTCCAAAACACGCAAAGTCGGCGAAAAGTACGGCAGGTAAATCCTTTCATACTTTTCGTGTCTAACTGAATATGCCCCTCAGTTGCACACAGATATACAACTGTCACATATCAAATTAATCAGCTGAGTCTCCTAGTGTGTCTTAGTCGCATCACATTGAGACTAAGGGGTAAATTTACTAAAGTGAGAGTTTTTAGAAGTGAGTTTTAAAAGAGATGTTGCCCATAGGAACCAATCAGATTCTATTTAACATTTAACTAGCACCTTCTAGAAGATAATAGCTAGAATCTGATTGGTTGCTATGGGCAACATCTCTTCTAAAACACACTTCTAAAAACTCTCACTTTAGTAAATTAACCCCTAAGACACATTTTCCGCAAAAAAGATGCCCGATGCTAGCAGAGTCTCATGGGACCTGGCGTGCAGAGGGGGACATTTTTGTTCGACTGCAGCAAAGATGTGTAAGGACATCAGTATGTGCTCTTCATTTGGCTAGATATATATATATATATTAATTTGCAGACGTGAAGACAAGTGCTGATAACAATGTTCTTTGTTTTGTCCCCAAATAGGGCATTTATACTACCAGTCAAGCTGATGCCATGATTAATGTGGGTTTTAGTGAAAGCAAAGAAATCAGTACTGGTTGGCCCCCTTTACCCCAGAACAAAATTCATCCTCTATGGCATGGATTTAACAATGTGCTGTAGACCAGATTCTGGTTCCCATGAGCACATCACACAGTTGCTGCAGATTTGTCGGCTGCACATTCACACTGCAAATCCCCCATTTACCACATAAAACAGAATGGAGCACAGTGATATTTATGAGTAGTTTTTCTCCTAGCAGGCACCATCATGGTTCTAATTTTAATGATATTTGTAGCAAATAAATACATTTCTTGATTCTTCAACAATATTACCTACATGGGAAGGAAGGGCTCTTAAGAGCAAATCTAATAAAAAAGCAAAATACACTTCTGGGAATTTTGGAGACAGGAATTTATCTTTAAGTTGAACTACTTATAATGGCAAATATACCGTTACATACAAACATGTCCTCATACATCATTGCCACAGTCTCTCTCGGAGCGCCAGGTTCCGTGGAACTTGGCATTTAACGTGACTGTACTAATTAAACGGATATGTGACACTTGTACATCAGGGTGCGAATGAGTCTGAATCTGTGAACAAAGTTCTACAATGCAGCGGCTGCGACTTTTTGTCACGCCAAGTTCCGTAGTGAGTCATTGGAGATTTTGTACATTTTTCAAACTACTTCCTGTGAGGTAAAAGTCGCAGCCTGATGTCTCTGTTACAGACTGAGTGGTGTTTGGCTGTGTCTGCAGCGTCAATAAGACGCAAATTTTAAAAAAAAGTTGCTACGCGACACCATTTGGCACAGATCACTCGCAACAGGTGTCTCTTGCCGCATGGCGTATTGTTATGAGGACATTTCTGTATACCACTTTCTTGACATACAGTATCAGGTGAACCAGTATCTACAAATATACATCTTGTATGATGGGACAAAAAGAAGACATAATATCCATCACAAACACATGGTGATCTCCTACTACCTCTTTTACATACAAATAACTAACACGCCGTTTCATTCCATTCTGAATTGGTCAGTGTCTTACATTTACACAGCGCCATTCTGATAGTGACACGGAGACATAAAATGATAGGCTGTATAATAAATGGTTAAGCCCATAAAATGGCTGCCTCCTTTGCGTGTGCACTGTGGGTAAATTTTAAATATTTGCACACAATCATGCGGTTTACCTTTTTCTTGCCCAGCACAGTCCACTCTTTCAGTACTTCCACTGCGTTACCTGTGGGAACAAAATAAACGTTCAGAATAGACCAATGGAAATAAAATATGTAGCGAGTCACAGACACCACGTGGAAACAGACCACTTCTCAAAGTATTGGGAAACTGAACATAAAAATCTGATATCTGCATCTTAAATAAACTGAACCTTAGAAGTAAATGTCTGCACCACAAAAAATACCAAGGCCAATGCAGATAGGACTTCCATGCAAACAGAAGGCAAAGAACCACTAGTGAAGTTTTGTTGGAGGGAGAGATAAAGATAGATAGATAGATATCCATCTTATGGAGTAAGAAAAAGTAAGGTACATAGTATGGATAATATTTGAAGTGGACTTATTTAGACTTCGCTAAAATGCATGGTTAGTCAATACACTTCTTTTCCTGGAAGTCATACATTAAAGACTACATTAGTACTTTAGATTATTTGGTTTTACACAAATGTACTAATGTAGGAAGCAAAACGCGATCTTCGGACAACAACCTGTTCCCAGAATATATGCACTCATTGCTGGCAATAACACATCAGTTGTTCATACGTTCTTATTTGTGAGGCTGAACTGACCTTCCATGAAGGCTTGCACTGTCCTGTCCACACAGTTATCAAAGTGCTGGAGCACCAAGATGATCTCATTGTTACTCTTGTTGGGGACAACAGCTCGTACTGCGTTGATCTAGAACAAAAAATGTGGCAAAACATTATAGTCAAATACAGCGAGGAAGCTACAGATATAGTTTATTGCAAAAATAATGGGCTCATAGTAAAGGAAGAGTCATTGCAGCAACCTAGAATTTCCAATTTACCTGACTAACTATTAGAATACAGGTATCGCTCTTCTAGAACCAACATGTTTCGCTGAACCTACGTGAGCAGTGAAAATCCCAGGTCTTCGTAGATGTCACCAAATCTAATCATTTTATTAAGGTGTATCTCTCAGAACGGCCTAAAGTTATGTCACAAGACACAAATGAAAAGGGAATGTTTTGCAACAAGTAAAAATGTGCTGGTGATTTGGGAGACAGGATATGGTGCATTTGTCTTTAATGGATTTGAAGTGGACAGCCCCACAGTTACAGTATATATTGCCTGTAAGAGACATGAAATTTGTATTATATTCTAAATATACAGATGCGTCCTCGTACATCTAGTCTCAATACTCTTTTTAGCACGACTGCAGCAAAGATGTGTAAGGACACATCTGTACACAGGACAATAAGGTAGACCAAGTTGTTAGTCTCAAGATGACCAGATACTGCACCTGATTAACAGATCCCACGGGCGCACAAAGTAGGATGATACCTGCACCCAGTGGCACAGTGTGTCTAGGCACTTTAAAAAAAAATCTAATTGTTAATGAGAAATTCTGTAACACAACTATTGAGGTCATCAGTTAACGGGAAATCCAGTAACAGAGGTTATGAGGTCATCAAGTATTTTCTTGCTGAAGGGGTCTGCAGAGTATATAATACCGCCGGCCGCATGGGGTGGTTCAAATCCCGACATTGGAAGCCCGGCAGGTGTGAAGATCCAGACACCTGATTTTGGTAAGTACCCCTAACCCTACCTCCTACTCTAACCCTCCCTTAGGGGTGCCTAACCCTGAACCCTTTTCCCCGCAGCCTAAACCTAACCCTCCCGGGGGGGGGTGCATAACCCCAAGTCCCCCCGGGAGCCCTAAAACCTAACCCTCCCCCCCGCAGTTGTCCGCACCCAGCTTACCTTCGTTCGGCATGCCGGGCATCGGTCTCCCGGCGTAGGTCTAATGACAGGTGTCGAGATTTCGACGCCTATCATTAGTACCTTGCCAGGATTTGACACTTGGGAAGCCGGCGGTCGGCATTCCCCAGCATTAGTTTAGTTTAAAGGCAGTACAATTGAATCGGCTGTGGCATAAGATAAGATGTATATAAAATCAGCTTTTGGAGTAATTACTTGGTATTGCAATAATGATGTAAGAATGACCATAGGAAGAATCATGAAATATACAGAATTATGGTATAACATACCTTGGATAATTTTTTTTCTTCGAGGTTCATAGGGTCCACAGGATCTACCTTGGGGTATGTAGTTGGATCGCATCCAATGCACCAAAGAGCAAAGCTTTGGAGCTCCTAACATGCACTGGTTCTCCTCCCTATATACCCCGCCCCCAGCCACAGGCATTCTGTTTGTAACCAAGCCTAACGGCAAGAGACAGAGTGGAGAAGGAAGAAAAATTGCACAAGAAACACTCAACATACGAAGAGGAAATCTGTGAAAAAAGGCTGAAGAACAGATCCCAACTGAGGCCAGGTGCGTCAGAGTGGGTGCCCTTTGGACCCTATGGACCTCGAAGAAAAATAATTATCCAAGGTATGTTATACCATAATTCTGTATTTCTTCTTTGGGTTCCATAGGGTCCACAGGATATACCTTGGGGAAGTCCTAAAGCAGTTCCCTTAGGGGTGGGAACGCTCCTGCGCAGAGAGGAGAATCCACCGCCCAAAGGAAGCATCCTTGGAGGCAAATGTATCAAAAGCATAGAATTTGAAAACGTATTAATGGAAGACCTAGTGGCTGCCTTGCAAAGCTGTTCAGCCAAGGCGCCATATGTCTTACCGCCTACGATGGTCCAACCAGACCGAGTGGAATATGCTATCACCTTTTTAGGAACAGGGAGACCAGCCTGTGTTTAGACGTGAGAAATAGACATACGAAGCCAGCGAGCCAACGTCTATTTGTTTGCTGGCCAACCTCTTTTGTGAAATCCCTATAGCACAAAGAGAATCTGATTTCCTGATGGAACTGGTCCGATCCACGTAAATACGAAGCGCTCGAACCACATCGGGTCTGAAGACTTGAAGGCCGGAACTACAATTTCCTCATTTATATGGAAACGGGAAACCACCTTTGGGAGGTAGCCCGCCTTGGTACGGAGAAGTGCTCTATTTGGATGAAAGATTAAATATGGAGAACAACATGACAATGCTGCCAAGTCAGAAACTCTGCAAGCTGAAGAGATGGCGAGAAGAAAAAGGTGTCTTCGCAGTCATCCATCTCACGTCCACCTTAGCCAAGGGTTCAAAGGGATGTGACTGCAGTGCCCTGAGAACCAAAGACAAATCCCACAATGCCACCGGTGGGAGAAATGGAGGTTGCAGCCGCAAAACCCCCTGTAAGAATGTTCTAACATCCGGCAGAGGAGCAATCTTGCGCTGGAACCAAACTATCAAAGCCAAAACTTGGACTCTCAAGGTAGCCAGGTGAAGACCGAAGTCTAATACAGCCTGAAGAAAAAACAATATTCTCGATACCCTGAAAACTTTAGGGTCATATTTCTGTGGGAACACCAAAAGGAAAAAAGACTGCCAAATTCTGTGATAGATGCGAGCAGAAGCAGGCTTCCTTGCTCTCAGCATCGTCTGAATCACAGAAGCAGAGAAACCCCTGGCATTTAAGATGGACGACTCAAGTGCCATGCCATCAAAGCCAGCAGAGGTAAATCCTGGTAAAGACAGGGACCCTGCATTAGCAAATCCTGTCTTAGGCAGTGGAAGTGAACTGTCTACAGATAAGACGTGTCAGATCGGAGAACCAATGCCTCCTGGGCCAGGCAGGGGCTATTAGTATCATCCTCCTCCTGCTTGAACTTTCTGACGACTGTTGAGAGGAGGGAGATCGGAGGAAACAAGTATGCCAACCTGAAGTTCCATCTCACCGCCAGAGCGTCCACGAAGATGGACCCGTACCTGGGGACCTTGTGGTTGTGACGTGATGCCATGAGATCTACGTCCGGTAATCCCCACCTGTCCACCAGGAGTTGAAACACCTCCGGATAAAGAGCCCATTCTCCGGCGTATATGTCCTGGCGATTTAGGAAGTCCGCCTCCCAGTTGAGAACACCTGGGATAAATATTGCCGAGATTGCTGGAAGATGGCCCTCTGCCCACAGCAGAATCTTTGCCACTTCCCTCATGACTGCTGGACTTCGTGTGCCTCCTTGATGATTTATGTAGGCCACTGCTGTCGTATTGTCGGACTGAAACTGGACAGACCTGCCCTGAAGAAGGTCCTGCGTCAGATTGAGTGCTTTGTGCACCGCTCGAAGCTCCAATATATTTATTGGTAGGTGACTTTCATGGTCCGTCCACCTTCCCTGAAAGGTGTGATGACCAGTCACTGCTCCCCCTCCTCGCAGACTTGCGTCCGTGGTGAGGAGTACCCATTCCGGGATTCAAACGGACGATCCTTATCTAAATGAGTCATCGCCAGCCACCAAGCAAGGGAGAGCCGAACCTCTGGTGAGATGCGAATCATCTGATGCTTTATCCGATGATACTGGCCATCCCACTGGGCCAGGATCCACAGCTGTAGAGACCTGGAGTGGAACTTGGCATAAGCCACCATGTGATATGTGGCTACCATGGAGCCCAGTATCAGCATAGCGAAGTGAACGGACACAGGGCCTGATTCAGAGCCGCTCGTAAGCGCCCGCTCGTTCGCTCTGAGCGATGTTCGCACAACTGCGCATGCGTATGGGTCGTAATGCGCAAACCAGTCATTGCGGTCGGAAATCATGCGCTCGCAAAACAGCGAGGGACTGCTAATTTGATTGACAGAATGTACAGTTTGTGGGTGGTAACAGCGGAAGGTGCTTGAAAACGGGGGAGTGGAGATCCGAACGCAGGCGTGCCTAACACTCAAAAGGGCGTTTAATGGTAGTGCATAACTAGTAAAGAAGCGTCATCGACCACGTCACTTGGTTGTCTTTTAGTCTGAACTGCTCGCAGTGACTGCGGTAGGAAAAACCTACCACAAGCACTGCGAGCAGTTCAGATGCCTTTCGATGTACCCGATTAATCTAATAAATACGTGTGATGTGAACGGCAAAGGGGCGTCTTTACAAAATAGTGAGCGCATTTTTCGTTCACTCAGACATAGAGGCATCAACAAACCGCAAAGAGCGAGCGCTCAATTTAAATAGCCGGCCCCTTATTTGGAACGACCGTCCGCAAATAGCGTCCGGCTCTGAATCAGGCCCACTGTTTGCTTGCAAAGTAGATTATGCACACGAGACTGTAGTGCTAGAATCTTGTCCCGAGTTGGAGAAAGAAACTACTTTTTCCAATTGATTACCCAGCCGTGCTCCTGTAGGCAGACAATGGTCATCCATAGATGACATTGTAACATCTCCTGAGATTGTGCCAATATCAGGAGATCGTCTGGATATGGCAGTATCCTGACTCCTTGTTTTCCAAGACAAGCCGTCATGACTTCCATTATCTTGGTAAATACCCGAGGGGCTGTGGCCAGACCGAAGGGTAGAGCCTGAAATTGGTAATGTTGCTGATCTACCGTGAACCTGATAAAAGCTTGGCCCTGGGATCTTGCAATCGGGACATGCATATATGCATGAAATCTCCAGGCTCCATCGCCAGCATAATAGAGTTTCCATACGGAATTTGGGCACATGGATGAATCTGTTGAGAGAGACTTCAGATTCAGGATAGGGCGGTGAGACCCATTGGGTTTTTGAATAAAAAGTAAATTTGAGTAATAACCCCTTCCCTGTTGCGTCACAGGAACGGGGACTATGACTCCTGACCTCAGGAGTGCTCCAATAAACTCCCGGTAGGCCGAAGCTCTGACCGGGTCTGCAGGAAGGTTTGTAGCAACAAACTTCTGAGGGGGATGCCTCAGGAATGCGATGGCATAATTCTGAGAGACCAGCTCTCGCAACCAGGCATCTGTAGTTGTCTGCTGCCAGGTATGGGAGAACTGTAAAAGTCGGCCTCCAACCATGACATACTTCAGGAGAAGACCCGCCCCATCAGACAGTAAGCTTACCATCTGGCTTGGAAGCCGGGCATTTAGCAGACCAATGTTTCTTGAGCTCCAATTTCCTGTGGGACTGACTGTCTGGCCGAGGACTGTTTCTTTGTCCAACGAAAGGACCGAAATGATGACTAGAGGTAGACATAGATGGCAATTCAGCAGGCTTCGGTGTTGCCAAAGAAGTCATCCAATCCTGGCCCAAACAGTACATTCCCTGCAAAAGGCAAAGATTCCAGAGCCTTCTTAGATCCTGCGTCCGCCTTCCAGGTCTTTAGTCGAAGGGTTCTTCAGGCTGCAATAGAGTTAGCTGAGACCCTAGAAGCCAGGATGCGTGCGTCAATTCCCACTTCCCCCTATACATAGCCGCTTCCCGCATCTGGCCGAGAGGGGACTGCTGCTCTCTGACTGGATCAACTATAGTATCCTTCAGAGATTTCGTCCACTCCTCCATAGCCTTGGCCACCCAGGTTATAGCCGTAGCTGGCCAAGTAATAGCTCCAGATAGTGGAAACATTGATTTCAATTGATTATCAAGTTTTCTATCTAACCTCTTTTAGAGAGGATGCTGCAGGAATGGGCAACGTAGTGCTCCTGATAATCTTGCCACATGAGCATCTATCGTTGGGGGAATTTCCCATTTATCACACACTCCTAGTGCAAATGGTTATCGAGAGGTTATATTCCTTGTGGCATGAAAATGCTTACTAGGAGTATCCCATGCCTTAGACATGAGATTCGACAGCTGCCCAGACTGAGGGGAATAATCCTTAGTCACCGCCTGATGCCTAAAGATTGGCTCCTTAGATACCAATGACACCTACTCTTCCTCCATACGGAGGACAGATCTGACCGCTCTTACTAGAGGGGGACCACCCAACAGGGACTGATGGTCATCTTTCACTGAGCCAGACCCAGAACTCTGACTCGACCTCCTTATCAGACTCTGATACTCAGCCTCCTGAGGCAACACATGACGAGAACCTCTTATGCCCCTGCTTTTTTACTACCACAGGTCTATCCCACCTGCGGAGAGGCTGAAGATGGCAGTATACTCTGACTAGAGTGAGCAGCCAAATTACCCCAACAGGGATTCATGTGCGTACCCCATAGCATGAGGCGCTACAGCAGCCGGAGCCCGTACCTCCATGGTCTTGCTCAGGCGTAATGGCCATCCAAGAGAACTCTGGTGCTGGTGCAGGTGCACCAGATATATTGGATAGCTGTTTGCAACAGTGATTACACAATCCATACTGGTTAACATCCTGGTCCGATAAGCCTGCAGAACAGGACTTACAGGAAATAAGCACTGGAGGGCTCTCATCCTCACCTTTACCTTCAGAAATGACAATGTATAAATGGTATAAAGGTGTACACTATAAATTCAATGTGACTTTATATCAATGAAACAGCCCACACACCTTCAGAGGGATGAGGAGAAACACAGTGATAGCTGTACCCGACAGTTTTGAAAAAATAGGCAGTGTACACACAGCAGCTAGCATACAGTCACATACCATGCATAAATACATATTATTTGCTAAAGCAATATGGACTCTAAATCAACTAGCCAGCCCCGTAGGGGTAATGGTAGGATATAGAGTGTGCTATATGTCAAACCCAAGGGAGAGGTATAGAGAGAGACGGTATACAATCGGGAAACCGGCTGCCTTAATACCGACAGCCGGCTTCCCGACTGTCATATCCCGGCGAGGGTGAAATGCCGGGCATCTAGAAGTAGACGCCTGACATTTCCCCGATGCCGGGAGACCGGCGCCAGGCATCCCACGGGGGGGTTAGATTTAGGGCACCCGGGGGGGACAACTAAGGGTTAGGCACCCCCCCGGGAGGATTAGGCTAGGGGGAGGGAGGGTTAGGCACCCCCCCGGGGGACTTCGATTTAGGCAGCAGGGGGGGGGGGTTAGGGTTAGGCACTGAGAGGGGGGATTAGGGTTAGGCACTGGGGGGGGGAGGTTAGGGTTAGGCAACCCTAAGGAGGGTTAGGGGGTTAGATTAGTTTATACTTACCTTAGCGACGATCTGTCGGGCTTCCGCTACTGGGCTCTGCCAGGAATCAAACCGCCGATTCCGATACCGATTCCAGAGAGAGACAGACCAAACCTCTAAGACCAACCGCTTCAGCAGTGCAGACACTTCACGCGCAGCCACCTTCTATGCGTCTCAACACTGGAGGCGGGGGCCTGCTTCACGCACGATTCCCCGAGAGGAATCGCTTACCCGTCGTCTCCGTGACCCGACTGCAGTCCCGAACCTCAGCGAAAGCCACTAGGCAAGCCACGCTGAGGCCTGCCGAGAACCTCAGGGCATATAGTGGTGCTGGTGTTTCGGCGTCGGCGGAGGTAGGAGTCGTCGCGGTACAGGCGTCTTCCACAGCGCCTGGTACCGCTAAACTCTGAAGTTCAAAAAAAACCCAAAAAACTTAAAAAAGGTAAAACATAAAAGAAAAAAGCCTAGGACTGCCTAGCAGTCCCGCTGCTATAACAGGTGTGTCTTGCCGGGCACCAAACTAAAAAACTGAATGCCTGTGGCTGGGGGTGGGGTATATAGGGAGGAGGACCAGTGCATGCTGGGTGCTCCAAAGCTTTGCAGTTTGGTGCATTGGATGCGATCCAACTACATATCCCAAGGTAGATCCTGTGGACCCTATGGAACCAGACGAAGAAAGGGCATTTTTTTTTAGATACTATTCGCCATTCAGGGCCTTTATGCAATTAGGCTGCGAAAACCCGTTCTCGGCGAAACTTTCGCCTATGACTTAATTTTCGCATTTCTCACTTGTCCCCGTATTCAATTGTAGCGTCTTTTTGCCGGTGCGAAAACGCAATGCAGTGTAATAGGCAAAAAAGTTTCGCCTAGGATTACCTGGCGCAAAAAAGTGCAGAATTGTGGTTTTGGAGTGCAGAGATGCGGAAACCACTCTGCACCCTTTGCACACACCCCTTGACACTAATTGTGTCAAAAAACACAAAGGACTCCCCAAAAAAGCACTTTGAAAATGTGGGGCGAAAAAGTTAAAAAAGTGGGGGTACAAATTGAAATACTAGTGATATAGCCTGGGTGGGGGGGGGGTTTGTTGGTTGCAGGTGTTTGCTGAAGGTGCATTTTTTGCGCATTTTAAAACTTGACTTTAGCGATTTTTAAATATACTTGCATCCATTTTCATGTACCCCAAATTTGACACACTATTTTTTTTTAAAAACAGTGGTAAATATTGTTCTTCACCACTTGCTCAAAGACGCTAAATAGCATCTATGGAGACAATTTAAAAACCCCAAATACCTTTAGTAGGGCTATTTGGGTGAACCCCCATGTCAGAGCATCTTTTGGGGGGTGTCAGGCTGTTTTCCCCAAAAATTACAGGATTATTCGCTGTTTTCGTTTTCACCAGGTCCCATTTTTGCCGATTTGGATTGAATACGGGGATACGCGTGGACGAGCGCAATAAGTTTCGGACCAGAAAACCTCATCCGACGGCGAAAAGTCCGGCAACTGACTTTTCGCTTCAAACTGAATATGGCCCTTAGCCTCTTATAATGAACATAAAACGAAAAAAAGATAAAAGATAAATTGCAATATTCTAAAGTTAAATAAAGTTATCCCTCACAAAGTATGGTACAACATTTGGACAGAAAGTATAGACATGTAAGGCGGATTAAAAAAAAATAGTGATATATGCATTGGGTTTGCATATCGACCATATGCCCCTGCAATGTACCCCCTGGATCTGCTCCGGGCTCGGTTTTGTTACTTGTTTTCTTTTGACATAAAAGATCTCTGCATTTGTCTCTAAATATTTTCTTGAGATATTTTTCATTTTTGTTTATAGTGTGAATGTTTTTGTTATCCTGTATTACTTTATGTTACGATCTATGTATACTGTTTATGTAATGTTTGTGCAAATTCCTCTAGCACTTTGTTTTTTGTTTGCTTGTACAATACAAATATTTTTTAAAAAAAACAAAACTTATATAAAATGGTATTTTGAATTTCAAAAATATACTTAAAACTTTGCCGATTTGCAAACATGCTATAAATTAATAAGCTTAATCCTTCCAGAAAACTGTAACTCAGCACAAACAGCCATAAAAATCAATCTCCTAAAATAGGAAAGCATAAAACATATAAAACAGAATAAATACAGTACCGCATATGCATATTAATGGTTATTTTGTTTTTATTAAGTGTTCAGCAAACTGTTGGCATACGTTGTTTCTGAACATGCTGTGCTTGTATCTACTAGCATAAATAAAATGTGCCATGCTGCTTTGTTGGAGGTGTGCATAATAGAAACACAATCCCTTTATGGTTTATCAAAATTTTAGGTGGGAGGATGTTTTATTCTACAGTAGGGCTGCTCAACCAGTGGCCCACACAATGTAACCAGCAAAGTTGTTTTAAAACTGTTAAAGCTAAATGCAATATATGAAAAATTTCACTTATCAACAGCAAAACCGCAGCATTAAAGAGCTTGTGTCATATTCCAAGACTCTAAGGGGTCAATTCAATTAGGTCCTGTGAGCCATTCTCACGGCGAACCTGCACCGCGAATTGCATTTGCAATGTAGGTGTAAATGATGGGGGACAGGTATGTGGAGGTGAAAACGATGGGGGGCAGGTATGTGGAGGTGTAAACGATGCGGGGCAGTTGGGTGGAGGTGTAAATGATGTGGGGCAGGTATGTGGAGGTGTAAATGATGTGGGGCAGGTATGTGAAGGTGTAAATGATGTGGGGCAGGTATTTGAAAGTGTAAGTGATGTGGGGCAGGTATTTGAAAGTGTAAGTGATGGGAGGCAGGTATGTGGAGGTGTAAATGATATGGGGCAGGTATGTGAAGGTGTAAATGATGTGGGACAGGTATGAGGTGTAAATGATGTGGGGCAGGTATGAGGAGGTGTAAATGATGTGGGGCAGGTATGTAGAGGTGTAAATGATATGGGGCAGGTATGTAGAGGTGTAAATGATATGGGGCAGGTATGTAGAGGTGTAAATGATATGGGACAGGTATGAGGAGGTGTAAATGATATGGGACAGGTATGAGGAGGTGTAAATGATATGGGACAGGTATGAGGAGGTGTAAATGATGGGAGGCAGGTATGTGAAGGTGTAAATGATGTGGGACAGGTATGTGGAGGTGTAAATGATATGGGACAGGTATGTGGAAGTGTTGTGTTGATACGAGAGGGGTTTCTGAACTTGCAGATGAGGTAAAAGTGTTTATTCCAACTTTTTATAAACTTGTTTAAAAACACTACAGACATTTTCCTGTACCCCAAAATGCTTTAAATTTGCTGAAAAACGATAGGTTGTTATATTTTTTCAATCATTAATAAAATAAAATGCAAAAATCTTTAATTTTACACCTTTTAAGAACATCCAGTACTTTCCTTATGGCCACTAACAGTCTTCTATATGATCCTGCTATTACACTTGTCACTTTTTTGGGGTCCAGGATGGTTTCACCAGTTTTCAAGCTCTTTTCCCAGGTTGCATATTGTAGAAAAGTCTCTCAAACCTCCCCTTGAGTACAGCAAATTAGCATTTCTAATCGGACCTTGCATTTCCCAGGTGCACAAATTTACGCAATGTATGCAAGTTTTATGAAACCACCTCGCTTTTGCAAACTGGCTCTAAATTGAACTAGTAATTGAAGATCAGCTCCCTTAGTACAATGATCTCCCCTTAGGAAATCACTAAGGATATTAAAAGTCTGAAAAACACAGCAATGTGTGGAAGCAAAATTTACACTGCAGCTTACTCCAAAACAGTATCATCACCACTAGCCCCCATTTTGATGGATTTATATAATATGTATTGGTTCACACCAGCCGTATTTCACACTAAAAACAAGATATGAAAGGATGCCCATTGTCGCCACTGCTACTTGCCCTGATAATGGTTTTCCCTTGCTACGAAAACGTGCAATTTTTAAATACTTGGGAGTCTAAGCACATCCCAAAGAGCGTGGCACAGTGGCTAGCATTGCTATCTCACAGCAATGAAACCATGAGTATATTTTCACCCAGGGCCCTATATGAATTGAGTTTGTAGGTTCTCCCTGTGGTTGCATGGATTTCTTCACACAATCCAAAATGGGTGTGGTGTAAAAGATTGACAATGTAAAGGTTAACAGTCAATGAGTCGACACCACATGGTAAACATGCAACAGGTTGACTGTTTTTGTAATTTAACTCTAATCCTAACCATCTCCCTAGTGGCTAACCCAAACCCTACCTGGTGGCTACCTCACCCAAGTACCCAAACTTAACCCTAGCCTGACCCTAAAACCTTGCCCCTAGTGCCTAACCCTAACCATCATCCTAACTTTAAAGTAAAAAAATGTGTTGATAATTTTCACAGCCGACCTTTTGTACTTGTTGGCCTACTGCATGTTGACTTTTACATTGCCGATCTTCTATTCGGATACCTCCAAAATATACTGGTAGATTAATTGGCTTCTGTCAAAAAATGTGTGTGTAGGGAATTTAGAATGTAAGCTCTCAGGAGCAGGGCCCTCTTCCCTCATGTGCTTCTCCTTCACTTAATTATACTCTAATTTACAACAGCACCCAACCTTTGGTTACAGACACCATGCTGCTTATCTAAGTGTTATGCAGCAATGTATAAATCATGTATCTGTCCTGCATTGTTTGTACTGTTAATATCTGTTTTCTTGTGTGCTCATTTGTTTATGTACTGTGTAAGGCGCTGCGGAACCCTTGTGGCGCCATATAAATAAAGGATAATAATGATAAGATCCACTGAGGAAGGGACTGATGTGAATGACTAACTATTCTCTGTCAAAGCACCAATTAATGTCTGTGCACTATATAAAATAAATAGGCTTGTCCTCTAGGTAATCTCTATTCTGCTTACAATTACTAAACCCCATATCTCCCTCCTCTCCCTGTTTAAGACAGAACTATTAGAAAAGGCCCTCACCAGACAAATATATAAGCTCTATATAGCAAATCCAGTTTCATTTGGTGGGGTAGGAAGCCTAAGGTACACCTCTCTGCATAAGCATCAGGGGAAGGGGACTTGGGCATTCCCAATATACAAGAGTATAATCTTGTTGCACCCCAATGCACTATGCTATGCCAAAATAAGCGTGAAAATCTGAGGTCACAGAGAGCTCCTAGAAACTTTTTGCCTGCGTTGTCCAGATTCAAAGGACTAATTTCTGTGTTTTACCACAAAAGTAAATAGGAGGATGATATGCGGGAAGTCCTAGACCCAGAGGAGTAGACGTGCTTTATAGAAAAGTGTCCAATTCTCTGTTAAAATAAAACAGAATTCAGACAAGCTCCTATACAGGTGGTAATTAGTCCACACCATACTTCATGCAATCTACCTGGATCAAGGAGGCACCCTGTCCTACATCAGTGGGACTGTCCTAAGACCTATTATGTGAATACATAACCCTCTCCCCCCCCCCCGAATTAAAAAATAAAACCAGCATGTGGACACGAGATCTTGCATCCAGCTTTGTTCAATAAAAATCCGCCTTTGGCAGAAGGATGTTTAGTTTTCACTGGTATCTACTGAGTGATTGGTAGTAGGACTCATTGGTGTAAATCAGAAAGACTTAAATGCATTTAACACATTTTACTAAAATATAAACACAAAGACAAATGTGACACTCTAGATCAGTGATTCCCAACCTCGGTCCTCAAGGCACACTAACAGTCCTGGTTTTAGTGATATCCATGATTGAGCACAGATGGTTAAATCAAAATAACTGAGGTACTAATTAAGTCACTTGTGCTCAAGTATGGCTATCCCTAAAACCTGGACTGTTAGTGTGCCTTGAGGACCGTGGTTGGGAACCCATGCTCTAGATTATTAATACTAGATTATGAATCTCAAAAAAAAAAAAAGTAGTGATTTATAAAAAGATGATTTAAAACCCATTTTTCATTAGAAGTTATATTCCATTGCTTTTATTACACTGCCAAATGTAGTCCAGAAACGATTCCAGTGATAGAACACGTCGTCTCTTACAGAGTTCATCATCATTCACATGGGGTAATATCACAGGAGCCCATATTCATCACCTACCTTTTCTTTCATGTTCTCATATGAGCCTCCTTGTGCCATCACAGTATTAGATTGGACATCAAAGACGAAGCCTATAGGATCTGTGAGGAGAACATATAATAGCATTTATGCAGATATGACACAGATGTATAGTAAGTAACATACAGCAACAAAAGACATACAGTATGAATATATTATCTGGGGAGGGAAGCAAAAGCAACGACAGTGCCTGGAGTACAGGAGGACCGAGGCCAAAGTTTCTCTATCTTATTTTAATAAAGCTTGCAGTGTTTCATACAAGACCGCTCCTCCTCACAAGCAAGTTGATCCAGCAGCAGCTTAGATGACGTAGAATCTGCTGCATGCGTGGCCACACTGTAGCACAACCTGGAAAAACTGGAGCGTTCTCTATCCTATTAACCACGTACATTCCCCTTTCTTTGTTACACAGAGCATGCTCATATCCTGCTCAGCTCTGGCAGAATGTTTGGACTGCCACCATATGAAAGTGTAAATGCAAACAAGCATTTTTACTGTAAAGATCAGTCCATTTACAATACTGGCAGCTACACACTGGCGCAGCTGCTTATTAGAAGTAAATGAGAATGGCAACAGCTGCAAATATGTAGCTCTGATATGTACCATGCTGTTCCAGGCACTGGAGCAGAAATTACAGTTGCAAACTGTATGGCTCTAGGAAAAATATATACATGAATAAATGGAATGTACAGAATGATGTGTGTCCACCATGACATCCTCTGAGGCAGGCTGACATGTTATAGGTAGTGGAGTGGGGTGCTGGAGAGTTGGCAAGCTTCATTTGCAGAAACTGAACTGGTTACACGGGCACTGGGTCAGCATTTTACCTTCATGCTATATAGCTAAGGTCTGGTAGGCTATAATGAACAGGTAAGTTTTCAGAGCACATTTGAATTCCTGCAGGGCTGGCAGACATTCTGATAGGGGAGTTAGTAAGTTACAGAGGAGGGAAGCAACACAGGGTGAAGGAGTAGGAAATTAGCGAGGAGACAAAACAACAGAAAGAGCAGAGTGTGAGAGGTAGTGTGGATGGACATGAGGTTAGAGATGTAGGTGGGGGAGGAGTGTGAGGAGCTTAATCTTAATTCTGTATGGGAAGGGAAGCCAATAAAACGTGATGGAGATAAGAGGTTGAATCAGATCAATGACATAGAAAGACAATAGACTTAAGAGGGAAGAGATGAAGACCAGAGAGTAAAAGGTTACAGTAGTTCAGAAGGGAGATGACAAGGGCATTAATATAATTTGGCAGCCACCAGGGTCAGGAAAGGTCTGAGCCTGGTTATATTACAAAGGATTTAGAGATAGCTTGAATGTGGTGGATTAAGGAGAGTAGTCAAGGATGACAGTCAGGATGTGTACTTGAGGTACACAATAGAAAATGGTGATTGCTAAAGAGTGAGGTAGGAAAAAGGGATCTTGGATGGCAAAGGGGGACATAAGTTAACTCTTAGACATGTTAAACTAATGAAAACACTGGGGCATCCAAGACCACATCGAAAAGAATTAGCTGGAGATGAGGACAATTGTGGAGGGTTGAAAGGCCAGAGGAGGAGGAAGAGAAGTACACTTGTAAATACAAAGCAGAAAGATGGTGCTGTAGAGCGAAGGAGCTGATGAAATCACCAAGGGAGGAAGTGTGGAGAGAGAAGAGAAGGGGACCAGGGACAGAACCTTGGGGAACATCAACCGTTAGGGGAAGACAGGAGGAGGTTATGTTGGAGGTACAAATAGAGAAGGGGCAGTGAGAAAGGTAAATAGACAGCCATGAGAGGGTAGTGTCCCAGAGTCCGAAGTACTGTTGGTTTTGAAGGAGAGGGCTGTCAGCAGTATCACATCCAGTTCACAGGTCAATAAAGAATGAGAATAGTAAATGGATGCTTAGATTAAATGGTGACTTTGATAAAGGCAGTTTCTGTGTAATAAAGGGTGTGAAAACAGAATTAAAGACGGTCGAGTAGGAAGAGTGTTCCTCAGGAAGGTGAAGAGGTGATGGAAGAAAAGTCACTCCAAGAGCTTGGAGGCAAATTGGAGACGATATGGGCTGGCAGTTTGAGAGGAAGAGGAGATGGGAGGAAACAGGGTCAAGGGGGAGGATAGCAAGAGGAGAGGAAGGACTTTGTTGCAAATGACAGGAGAGGAGGAAAATGTAGTTTCAGTCAGCAATAATGTTGTATTTGTGTACTTCACTATGTATTAAACTGAGAACAGCATATTAAACTGATGCCAAGTGCATGACTCTTAAAGCACTGAAGTTGACACAGACCAATTTAACAGACAAGAAAATGTAACACTGAACAGGTCAGTGGCTAATATTTCATTAACTCAACTTTTTTCCCCAAGTGGGGAATAGAAACAGCATAATTTCTACTGTGTACGCCACACAAAGGAGGCTATTCATGAAAGCTTGGAGAGAGATAAACTTGTGAGATAAAGTGCCAACCAATCAGCTCCTGTCATTGTACAGGCTGTGTTTAAAAAAATGACAGGAGCAGATTGGTTGGTACCTTATCTCTCACAATTTTATCTCTCTCCAAACTTTCATGAATAGACCCCAAAAGGTATTGTAGTGGTGTTTTGTCCTATAGGGAAAACAGTGAAACTAACACATAAGCACAGGCAACATTGTAAAACATGGAGATCTCTTGTTGGGGAATGTAGCATATACCATTGTATGCTACATTTTGCTCTGAGCACAATGAAAAGGAAGTAAACCTATTTGTAATGTGAATACCTAGGTTTCTCACTGTACAGCATAACTGCCAAAGTTAGAATTGACGTAGCAGAAAGGCTCCAAGGCTGCTCCTCCTGTCACTGGTGGCATCTGGACACGCACTTCTAGCACAGACCTGACGTTACAATGTATGCAAGTAATACATTTTTCGGTGTACAATAAAGAATACCAAAAAATTACATAAAAAAAACAAAAGCTGGAATCAGATTTGTAAAAAAAAAACTATTAAAATGTAGGTACAAAGCCTTAAACTTGACCAGCAACTCTTCTGAAACCAAATTAGAAAAGGAAACTGGAAAAAAACTAGCATCAATGCAATGTAATTTGGGGGAGGCTGGGAATGATTACATGCCAATTACAGCTCATCATATGTACTGCTACTAAACTGCATGAAGTGTAAAGAGAATAAAATGTGTATGAGGTTCATTTTTACAGAATTGGCTAGCAGCTGAACAGTATAGGCATAGGCTGCCGTCCAGCTAAAGGCTTGCACACTTCACTAGACACAAGACGTGGCTGGAAAAGATGGGAGAAATATAGTTGTAGGAAAGGATTGGAGAAGCACAAAGATAACTAGATCTCACTGTAAAGTTTTCTAACAATAAACAGATGTTCCTAAAATGCACAGCTCTGGAATGTCCAGTACAGCAGCATATCTACTTTTATCCATGCACTTTTACAGGACACCGCTAGCTGCAGTGTTCAGCAACCTCTCGTAAATACAAGTAGTTGTATATTTTAGCAAAAACAAAATGTTTCTATACAAGATATATACAGCTGCCTGTGCACCTGCAATGATCTAATGCAGCAAATATACTACATTGTTTAATAGGTAAGAATGGAATAGGGCAACCCCTATTTAAATACAAAATTGTATTTTCTTTATATACATTACTCATTCACCCTTTTCCATTCAGGGAACAAGTAAAAGGTTTCTGTAAAAATGACATCACAACCTTAAACCAGGTACCTCAGTACATGTATCTGCTAGTTACTTACCAGTATATGAACACTGTACAGTTGCTGATGATCAGCCTGGTGAAACTAGGCAATCACAGTAGCTTGCTGAGAGACCAGGTACAGTACAGAAATTGTGAACAAGTGAAATGTACCTGCTGAGTGCACTGTGCTGTAAAGGAACGTCACATTTTTACAGGACAATGCTTTTTTTAAACCACGCCTCCTCCTGTCAAAAGTTCTCTTTTCCTACCATCACACTGGTCACAGTCAGAAGATAATCCGCACCCAAAGTAAGCACAACTATCCCTCATCATAAACGCATAGCATGCTGGCTGACGTCAATTCAGCTGGGAGGAGGCACGGCATGGACTTATAAAACACTGGACTTGGTAACACAGGTTCAACTCCAGCTGCAAAACCTTGCATATTAGAAATTATTTTATAGCCATTTTCTTCCCTTACAAATTCTTTTAGCATAACTGCAGTAAATAAATGTGAATCCTTCCTACTGCAAATATTAAATAACACTTCTGATTGGATCACAGTTACAAGGTTGTAAAAATTACAGGTATTTATTGTGGATTGACAAAACTCCTTTGTTAAATGTGGCAGTATAAAAATAACCTAACAGGGCTAATAAAAAGATCAATTAGAGGTTGACAAAAAAAGATGGGGTGCCTAACAGTAAATGCCCTCCGGGGGTGCCTAACCCTAACCCTCCCTCCCCCTAACCTCCCTGGGGGGTGCCTAACCCCAAGTCCTCCCTGGGAACCCTAAACCTCATCAACTGACATCAGCAGTGATGTCAGTGGGGAGCTTCCTGCTCGATCAGAGCAGGAAACTCCCTGGGGCTTGCGGTTACAGAGACCCAACCTTAGGGTCTCGTGGCAAGCCACGATGGTCGCGATGGTCTTGACCATCGCGACCATCAACCTGGTCGGTTGCTAAAGCTGTGGGTGGTAACCCACAGCTTAGCTAGCGAACAGGAGGCCGCACTTCAAATGGCAAGCGGCCGCTCGCATTTTGCGAGCGCCTCTGAATGAGGGCCAATGTCAGATAAACTCCACCACAGGGCAATCCTCTCCTAAGGTGCCAATGGCTATGGGATTACTAGAACCAGTGGCAATAAAAATTACAATATAATAGAAGATTGATTCAATTAGTTTTGCACCCGCGATACTTTTTCGCCGACATAGCGTGTTTTGGCAGCGTAAAATTTCCGTGCGTGTCCCCGCTATTCGCCGTATTCAATTCCAAAAGACGCGAAAACACAACCCGGTGAATGCAAACCAGGCAAAAAGTTCTGCCAGAATTGGGGATATCAGCCTGACACCCCCTAAAAGATGCACTAACATTGGGCATCAATGTACATGCCCCCGTATAGCCCTAATAAAGCTATTTGGAGTACTTAAGGTGTGTCAATTTCTTCAAATTAGAATCAAGTGGTGAAGAATAGCATTAAGCCTTTTTTGGTGAAAATAAGTAGTCCTGTCAAATTTGGGGTACTTGACAATGGGTGCAAGAGTGGTTTAAAGTCGTTAAAGTTAAGTTTTAAAAAAAAACAACGTAAAAAAACGCACCTGAAGCAAGTACCTGCAATCCAAAAAAACACCTCACCCATACTTGCGGACCCCCAAAAGTCTATTTCGCTATTTTTTAAGTTTGTACCCCCACTTTGCACTTTTTTGTCCCCATTTTCAAAGTGCCTTCTTGGGGTGTTCAAGGGTGCCGAGTGGTTTCCCCACCTTTGCACCCCAAAATAGCGATTTTGCACTATTTTTCTACACCTATTCAGAGGCAAATCTTTTTTGCCTATTACATTGCATTTTAGCGTATGCGAAAAGCGGATGGATTGAATATGGCGATACTTTTCCGACAGGCAAAAAGTCGCAATCGGCGATACTTTATCGTGGATCTCGGCTTTTTGCTTCTAATTGAATACGAGCCATAGACAGTATTCTACCATTTAAGTGTGATAAATTGTAAAAATGCAGCATTGAGGTTGACCTGTTGCCCACACAGCAGACGCAACCATTTTCAGGTCTAAATTAATATTAATATTAAGTTCCTAGGGGGCAATAACTTCCAAATATTAAAGGTCAAACTTCATGAGGCAGCACTGTTAGAGGTCACTGGTTCCCAGTAAATGTATTGGTCCCGTCTACAAAGAGAATTCCTCAGAATGAGTAGGTAACAATATGGAATAGCTTAATTTCAAAGGGGTTATCCACTTTCAGATGACCAATGTACTGACTTGTAGACACCCTGCTGCAATTTACATTGCTCAGGAGGATTTCGGAGCAGTAAACCAATAGATTCAATTTTACTCATGTTACATCAGGTAGTTTCTTTTGATTACACTGGGAAACTTTTGCTGCAATTGTATCTATCACAAGCATCAATGTCCTCCTTCTCATACAAACCCCTGATTTGGTGCTGCTGTGAGAATTCCAATAAGCAGATCCACTACAAGTCGTTCTATTCCTGTCCATTCCAACGTATTGTACACACAGATTAGATGAAGATAGTTAAAAAGGTGCTATGAACACCTAAAATGTAATGAGCAGGGGAAAAGGTCAATGAGGGAACAAACTACAGGTTAAGCCATCTGAAGGTGGGATAAACAGGGCCCCTTATAAAACCTTCTAACCTACAATTTAGGTACCTTGTTACCACAATAGTTATTGCTGTGATATCAATGCATGAGGAATTGCTCGTATAGGTCAGAAATGGATTTAATTTGATATGTTTAAATACTATTTATGTGTCAATTATACATAATAATGGTTTGTTCAGTTTTTTTAAATGGATTTTGCTTATAAGTCAAGAAGGTCTATAATTTATTTATTTTTTGCATTTTAACAGATACATTTAAGTAGTGATTTTAAGTTAACTATTTTTCCTTGTGCTTTTATTAGGGCACATTTATGTACATATAGGGGGTTCCTACATTTTACACGTTCTAAATGATTGTAAGCTTGCGAGCAGGGCCTTCCTACCTATATATCTGTCTGTTATTACCCAGTTTTGTTCTATTAATGCTTACAATTGTAAAGCGCAACGGAATATGCTGCGCTATATAAGAAACTGTTAATAAATAAAAATAAAATAAATAAATAATGATAAAGATAGCGTTCAGTACTGGAATACATTAGGCCTGATTTTGAGTTGGGAGCAAGTAACTGTGCATCTGGAAAAACCATGTAGCAAAGCAACACATGTGGGGTAAATACTGGCTGCTTTTGCATGTAGCCCAGCTTTATTTTTACACTGCAATTTAGATTGTAGAGTTTGGACATGCCCCTCTCAAATCAAAACCTCACTGCATATTTTAAATCTGCCCCACCTGTAGTGCAGCATGGTGTTACCAAGGTGCAGTTACTTGCTCTTTTCTTTACTCCCATATTAGAATCAGGCCCATTGCCCGGATCAGGGAGAAGACTGCAAACCCTAGACCTGTCCTTTTTGTGGGGGGGAAGACCCGCATTTGGTTCCAATGAAAATATGAGATATGGTAAGAACTTACCCTTGTTATCTCTATTTCTACGAAGTCCATAGGGTTCCACAGGATACCTTGGGGTATAGGTGATGACGTCAGGCATCGTGCACCATAGAGTTAAGCTTCAGCCTCCCAGGATGCACTAGGGTCCCCCTTCTATACCCCGCCCCCGAGCCAAGGCATCTCAGTTAGGTACCAAGCCATAGGCCGGAGGAGAAGGAAGAGAGAGAAGAAAGATCTGGGGACACACAAGAATCACATTCTCACCAGAGGGAGAAGGAAAAACCGGTGACCAGAGCAAAGCCCATATGCAGCACAGGTGCGACAGGGCGGGAGTCCTGTGGAACCCTATGGACTTCGTAGAAAGAGAGATAACAAGGGTAAGTTCTTACCATATCTCATATTTTCTACTTCAGGGTCCACAGGGTATCCACAGGATACCTTGGGGATGTCCCAAAGCAGTATCCTTTAAGGGTGGGGACGCTCCTGTGCTGAAAGGAGAATCCGCCGCCCGAAGGAAGCATCCTGAGAGGCAAAGGTGTCAAACGCATAATACCTCACAAAAGGTATAGACAGAGGACCACGTAGCAGCCTTGCAGATCTGGACTGCAGAGGCACCACGTCGAGCTGCCCACGATGGACCCACAGACCTAGTGAAATGAGCCTTCACAGAAGGAGGAACCGGCAGACCTTCATTAAGATAAGCTTCAGAAATAGCCATACGGATCCAGGCTGCCAAAGTTTGCTTTGAAGCAGGCCAACCCTTTTTACGGAAGCCATAGAGGACAAACAAGGCGTCTGACTTCCTAAACGAAGAAGTGTGGTCAACATAAGTCCTTAAGGCCCGCACAACATCCAAAGTGGCCTCACCCACTGAAAGGCCGGGTGAGTTAAAAGCTGGAACAACTATTTCCTCGTTAACATTAAACTGGGAAACAACTTTGGGAAGAAAATCAGGACGAGTGCGTAGCACCGCCCTGTTCCCATGAAAAATCAAGAAAGGGGGTCTACAAGAGAGAGCCCCTGAATCAGAAACACGTCTGGCCTAAGCTATGGCCAGAAGGAAAACAGTCTTAGCTGTAAGCCATTTAAGATCCACTGAGCCCAGTGGTTCAAACGGCGGTCCTTGGAGAGCTCTCAGGACCACAGCCAAGTCCCAAGGCGCAACGGGTGGTACAAAAGGCGGCTGAATTCGCAGAACGCCCTGAATAAAGGTGCGTACATCAGGGATTGTACGGTGAAACCAGACAGAGGGCAAAAACCTGCACCTTCAAAGAAGCAAGGCGAAGCCCGTGGTCTAGTCCCGCTTGTAGGAAGGCGAGTACACGAGACAAACAAAACTCCCACGGTGCATAACCTCTCGGTCGACACCACTGGAAGAACGTATGCCACACGCGATGGTATATTCTCGTTGAAGACGGTTTCCGAGCTCTTAGCATGGTTCGCACCACAGAACTGGAAAACCCCCTGGACCTTAACATGGCCGTCTCAACAGCCACGCCGTCAAAGACAGCCGAGTCAGGTCCGGGTGAAGACAAGGACCCTGTGACAGAAGGTCCGGTCGGAGCGGTAAGCGCAGAGGACTGTCCACGGACAGACCCTGAAGGTCTGAGAACCAGTGCCGTCTGGGCCATGCGGGAGCTATCAACAGGAGCGTCCCTCCTTCCTGTTTGAATTTCCGGTTTACCCGTGGAAGAAGGGAAACCGGAGGAAAGAGGTAAGCAAACCGGAACGTCCACTGGACGGACAGAGCATCCACTAGAGACGCCTCTTCATCTCTTGTGCGAGACCCGTACACCGGCAACTTGTTGTTGTGCCGGGATGCCATGAGGTCGATCTCTGGAAGACCCCACCTGTCCACCAGCAGTTGAAAAACGTCCGGGTGCAGGGACCATTCCCCTGGATGAACGTCCTGGCGACTGAGAAAGTCCGCCTCCCAGTTGAGCACTCTCGGGATGAAGACAGCCGATATGGCCGGAAGATTGCGCTCCGCCCATACCAGGATCCGAGACACCTCTACGAGAGCCGCCCGACTTCGGGTTCCTCCTTGCCGGTTTATGTAGGCCACGGTGGTAGCGTTGTCCGACTGGACCTGCACTGGGTGACCTTGGAGAACCCGATGTGCCTGCTGGAGAGCATTGAAAACCGCTCGGAGTTCCAAGATGTTTATTGGAAGCTCTGCTTCTGCCGGAGTCCACCTGCCCTGGAACAAGTGTGGACCCGAGACCGCTCCCCAGCCCCGAAGACTGGTGTCCGTTGTTAACAGGACCCAATTCGCCACCCAGAACGGACGACCCCTGTTGTGATGGGTCGTCTGCAACCACCAGGCTAGAGACAGGCGAACCTCTGGAGTGAGCACCAATGTCTGGGACTTCAGACTCTGAGGCAGTCCATTCCATTTGGACAGGATCAGGTGCTGCAGAGGTCTGGAGTGAAACTGGGCATATTCCACCATGTCGAATACCGACACCATGGAGCCCAGTAACCTCATTGCCGAGTGCCAAGACACCCGGCGGCTCTGCAGACAACTGCGCACCCTCGACTGTAAGGCAGAGATCTTTTCCCCCGTCACAAAGATCCTTTGCTGTCCCGAGTCCAATAAGGCTCCGAGATGCAGAATCCGCTGAGACGGGATCAGGGTGGACTTCTGCCAGTTTATCAACCAGCCGTGCCGTTGCAGTAGCGCAATGGTCAGGTCCAAGTGGTGCAGAAGGAGCTCCGGAGATCCTGCCACTAAGAGAAGGTCGTCCAAGTACGGCAACATGCGGACTCCCTGCAGCCGCAGGGAAGCCGCCATGACCGCCATCATCTTGGTGAAAACACGTGGTGCTGTCGCCAGGCCAAAAGGTAACGCCCGGAACTGAAAGTGATCGCTGCGGATTGCAAACCTGAGAAACTGCTGATGGCGCAACATAATAGGGACATGCAGGTAAGCGTCCTGTATGTCCAATGACACCATGTAGTCCCCAGGTTCCAGCGCCAGAATGATGGACCGAAGGGTCTCCATCCGAAACTTTTGCACCCGCAAAGACTTGTTGAGAGCTTTGAGGTTGAGAATCGGACGAAACGACCCATTGGGTTTCTGCACCAAAAACAGATTGGAATAGAAACCCTGGCCCCTATGGGAGAATGGAACAGGCACTATAACTCCAGCCTGGAGCATAGTGTGCAAGACCTTCCGCAGCTCCGTGGCTTTGTTCCGGTCTGATGGTAGACCCGTGGTGAAGAATCAAGCCGGGGGTCTGTGCCGGAAGGACAGGGCATACCCGTGTGAGACCACCTCGAGAACCCAAGTGTCCATCGTGGTGACCGACCAACACCGGGCGAACTGCAGCAGGCGGCCTCCCACTTTGGGATCCCCCAAAGGGAGGCCCGGACAGTCAGGCCGCAGGTTTGTCATCCGGCTTACGGGCCGGACGTCTGGTACTCCAGGCCTGCTTCCGGGGCTTGGCCGATTTCTTGGGGCCAGCCTGTCGGGGAAAGGACTGTGCTTTAGGCCTACCCTGGGCCCTATAAGGCCGAAAGGACGACTTACCCGAACCGGAAGGAACTGCAGCAGACGGGAGACATGCCGATTTGGCTGCCGCCAGCGTGGCTACAATTTTGTCCAGGTCCGGACCAAAGAGAACTTCTCAGTTAAAAGACAACGATTCCAAACCCTTTTTGGAATCCGCGTCCGCCTTCCAAGATCGCAACCACAATGTGCGATGAGCAGCTACAGCCGCCGAAGAAATTCGAGACGCCAGGGTACTAATATCCAAGGCCGCTTCATTGATATAAGTGGCCGAATCCCGGAGATTGACGATCAATTCCGTCTGCTCAGCCGAACAGTCGGAATCGAAGGACGCCTCCAACGTATCAGCCCAGCGCTCCATAGCTCTGGCAACCCAGCAAATGGCCATAGCTGGCCACGCTGCCCCCTCTGCAAGGGAATAGACGGACTTCAGGCAGATCTCCACCTTGCTGTCCGTAGCATCCTTAAGGGAGGACATGGATGGCATGGGTAATGTGGCACTACGGACAAGGCGTGTCACATGAGAACCACCAATTGGCAAAATAATTGTCCGCAAACGGATACGCCACTGCTAAACGCCTTTGAGGCTGATATCGTTTGCCTGGCTGTTTCCACGCTTCCTCTATATGGTCAACTAATTGCCCCGAAAGAGGAAACACTGTGGTATCTCCATTAACATCCTTGAAAAAGGCGTATTTGGACTTTGATACTGGAGGCTCCTCATCCTCAATAACTAAAGCAGTACGGACCACACGAATAAGGCCAGAAATATACACCTTAGACTTAGCGTCCGACTCTTTAGGACGGGGAGGTTCCTGGTCAGAAAGATCCAGAATCTCCCCGTCGTCGGACGTCCCGTCGTCATCCTCATAAGGAGCAGACAGAGACGCCACCGGCCGCTAGTGAGGCCGCATCACAGACTCCCCTTGCAACACTTCTGACAACTGCTGTACAGAGCTTGTTAACGAATTAACCCACGCAGGCTCATGAGAGACCTGAGGAGGGGAAATAGGGAAACTGTGGGGTACCATCAATTGTCTTGGGAAACCCTGCATGGGTGACGACACCACTGACTGCTAGGACAAACCCATCTGAGTGAAGGCAGGTTGCGGAGCTAACTGGCCCACGAGGGTTGTAAGCGCTTTGGCAAAACAAGCCCAGGGCGGCTCCTGTACCGGAGTCAACGAATAACACCGTCGACATAGTGCCTCCGCACTACCGTCCCCCTCCACTATAGGTACCTTGCATGTAGTACATAAAAGCTGGAGAGGAAAATCACTTTCAGACATAATGGTAAGTATGTGACCCCTCTCACTGATACTCGTTAGTATAGTGTGAGACCGCCCTGCAAGCACCGCACCGCAAGGGCTTTAGCAGAAAGAACAGGGACAGTTAAATGCTGACAGATAGAAAATGAAAGTACAGGCAGCAGACGCTAGCATAGGTCACATACAATGCAAAGAAATCAATTCCTGCACTATCAGCGCTGATCCTCAACTACACAGGCTCAGAGCCTGGTAGGACACAGCGCTGCATACACAGACCTTAATCCAACGGAGAGGTATGCAGGGGGACCCAGACCGCGATGCTACCGTTCATCAGCGTCCAGCAGCGCTCACCATGCTTCTTCCAAAGATGGCCACCGAGGAGCAGAGGGGAGGCCGGCCTGGGGGAGGAGCGCTGACACAGAACCAGTCAGCTAGAGCAGAGAGGGCTGTGTGCAGCGGGGGAGGTGCCGGCTGTGAGACAGGGAAGGCGCGCTCCCCTGGCATGCATTTAACCCCCCTGCTGTCCCAGGGGGGTAGTGGAAGCGCAGGTTAGAACCTGGCTCCACGCTGCAGCCAGTCCCCAGGGAGCCCCCTGCCTGGGGACTCGGGACCATGTATCAGCGGGGACCCACCGCGGGACCCCGCTGCTTACCTGTTGTCCCCCTTGATTCCGGCCATGGTCCTAAACATCTGGGGTCACCGCTAGCTGTGACCCCAGATGCCTACCAGCATCCCCGGATCAGTAACGGCGTTCTGGTACCGGCGGGGGTGTAGGGAAGATAGCATGGACGTCAGGACTGACTGTCCATGCTGTACTTCCAGATGTGCAGCCACAGCTGCATTGAAGAAACTTCAGGGGCTCTTCATGGCCCCCCTCTAACAGGTGCATCCGACTCCGGCCGGGCACCAAACTAAACTGGGATGCCTTGGCTCGGGGGCGGTATAGGAGGGGGACCCTAGTGCATCCTGGGAGGCTGAAGCTTAACTCTATGGTGCCCGATGCCTGACGTCATCACCTATACCCCAAGGTATCCTGTGGATACCCTATGGACCCTGAAGTAGAAAAATTGGAGCTGCAATTATATTTATATATGGTAAATAAGGCTATCTCGTCTTCCAACTATACAAAATATTACCTTTCATCAGGAGACCAGTTTTCAACAGCAGTGGGACTCTGTTCTATGCATTGTCATAGAAAACTCATGGAAACAGTTCAACTATTTTACTGCTGAGAATTGCGGCTATATCTGGGGTGTGTTCTCTCCATGGAAGACGTTTTACACATGGATTATTCTATAGAACATTATTTATAGTTTAAACATGAATAAATGAAAAACTTAAGGATAATTGTTAATGATATCGGGTCTAATTATTATAGTGTAATATTTATTGTCAGGAGGATACTCGGATATCTGTTCATATGGAGATCTACTAGAAGGATAACAGTGTGTGAGGTTAACCTGGCAAGTGGTGAAATTTACTGTAATTTGTTACAATCTCTATACATTTTGTTATCTCATTCCTGTGGGATATTTCTCTTTTCCTCATACAAAGAATGCAGTTTTTTTTTTTGGTTTTTAAAGTAAGTTTTCGTTTGAGATGTAAATATCTCCAGGTGAGCCAAACGTATTGCATGTAACCAAAACATTCTGTGGTGCTGCTGTAGTGGTTTAAAGTGACCCATGAGATAACCCACTAATAGGAAACAAACCTATATGTACACAACTGTACAGGAAGCAATTTATAAACAGTGTTCAATAGAAGGGACAGTGGAAACACCTGCAGTAGTGTACATGACTACATTCTACATTTCCATTCACCTTAAATGTTGCAGGTTTTGCTTTTTCTCAACTTCATAAAAATGTAAATGAATCCCTTAACATTTCAAAACACTACTACAAATCAGCAAAATATACTTTTCCAGCTACAATGTTATAAAATGTCTTTATATAGTACCCAAAAAAGTCCACTGCACAAAAACAATAATTATATTTGGAACATAAGGCAGAGAAGACTCAGATAACCTCTTAAAGAGGGTTGGAGTTAAAGACCTAATGGATTTGCAATGACCTGAATTGAAACAAAACCTGCAACAAGCTTTGGTTCAGGTCAAAGATTGATATGAGTAAATAGAAGCAGCTTTTCTGCTGGGCTGCCTGCCTGGCTCAGGTCACAATGCCCACAGGATGACTCGCCATAGGAGTCCTGGATTCCCAATATTTGTACCATTGATTAAGCAGTAAGAATAAACTATCAGGGATTAACTATACAACTCTGGGGGCGATTCAATTCAGTGCGATGTTAAATAGTGCAGGAATGAGTTCCCGGAGGTATTTAATTGGCTGCACGGTTAACCTCGACTAGAATATTTCTTGTTCCTTCTGAGGTGCGAGCAGAAATCAGACTAATCTAGGTCTGTGATGCTTGCTTCCGTCTTAGTGCGTGCGCTAACAGCATCGCGGCCGGCACTTTAGTCGCAGTAACCTGCATTCTCCGACTTAACACCTGGCTTTAGGCGGGATGTAGTTATGTTACCGACATCCAAAATGCCGCCACCAGAATCCAGACGTGGAAAGCCTGACTTGGGAGTAAAGATCGGCGTCGAAATAAGGACGCCTATCTTTAGCCCGACGGCGAAATCCCGACAGCCGGAGAGTGTTAGGCACTACTGGGGGCAGGTTAGTGTTAGACACCCACCGGGAAGGTTAGGTTTAGGTTGCGGGAAGAGGGTGTTAGACACCACCGGGGGGAGGTAAGGGTTAGGCACCACTAAAGGAGGGTTAGGGTACTTACCAGCCCCAGTCAGGATGTAGACCCTTAGGTTTTCCGGTCTTGGTATTTCATCCGGCGGCTAATCAGCCACCGACATTACATACAGATTCCCTTTAGACGCCTTAACCTACATCTCTCGACTTGCAGGGTGCGATGGGGAAAATCGATTTCTGGCGCTATTCAACTTCGCACTGAATTGAATCGCTCAGCTAGATAGTAAAATAAAAAAATCACCAGAACCCCGCAATGAAAACTACTTACTCTAAGAATGTACCCAGTCTAATGAGGCCTGTGCACTACCAGGATATAGACCTGGTCAAATACAAGTGAAAACACCCTAGGCATAAGAATTTGAATATTCAATTAAACTTTATTTTTAGCATGCAAAAACTAAACCTTGCTGATCCAGATTCTAGAAAAGTTACAAGCAGAAAATTCTGAATGTTTTGATATGCAAAACAGCATTTGTCACCCTAGAAACCCAGAAGCCACTAAAACTAAGTACAAAAGATCTAAAAAGGTACTAACTACTGTCACAAATATATATATTATATATACACATACATATATACATACATATATATATATGTAGAATTTTCCAATCATTTTCAGAACTTTTTTTTCCATCTGCAGCATACTACTCTCATCTATCAGCAATTGTATGCGTAGACATCCATCTATAGGCTTGGGGGGTTTTCTTCTTTCAGTCTCTTCCCTCTAATCCCCTGTGGCAAAGTGCACTGTGACTAAACATTGGTGGACCAAGACCCACTCATAGCTCACAAGCAATCTGTGGAATCTTCAAAATCTACAAAAGTATTGACAATATCTACCCTTCTGAAAATGAAGGACCATAAAATCAAAGAATGTTGCATAGGAATAATCACATACTAAGTACAGGCATAATGCAGAATGCATATGTAAGCCATAGCTTACCATGACCATATCCTTGAAAAAGAGAATGGCTGTCAGACACAGTCAGTTTGCTACAGACATGGGCTCACACGGCTCTCTACAGGTCATATGGGGAAGCCGACCGTCGGCTTCCCGACTGTCTAATCCCGGCTAGGGGTTAAATGACAGGTGTCGAAATCCCGACGCCTGTCATTTTACCTATGCCGGCAGCCCGACACCCGGATTACCGATCGAAGGTAAGCTGGGCGCCGGACAGCCTGCAGGGGTTGGTGGGAGGCGGGAGTGTTAGGGTTCCCAGAGGGGACTTAGGGTTAGGCAACCACCGGGAGTTTAGGGTTAGGCTAGGGGAAGGGAGGGTTAGGCACCCCCGGGGGAAGGTTAGGGCCCCCCCCGGGACATGGGTTTAGGCGGCGGGAAAAGGGGATTAGGGTTAGGCACCCCTAAGGGAGGGTAAGGGGATAGAATATGGTAGGAAATACTTACCTTGGGACGATCGGGATTTTCACTGCTGCCGGGATGCCGCTGTCGGGATTTGATGCCATGCGGCCGGCTGTCAATCATACTGAATACGGTCATATGTGATAGTATTGATGGTGAGTCACACTGCAGTCAGTGCTCAGAGGGGTCTTTCAGCGCTTCTTCCCTACATACATCATGTGCCATAAACCTCACACACCTCATTTTTTCATGGTATTTCTGCTTTAAGCAATTCATTTTCCAGCATGGATCAGGTCATGCATAAAAATCCTGGACTGTAACTAGGCTAACAAGACTGCAAGAGGAGGCCACACTGCCTTTGGAATTAAGATATTTGTTGTGTTTATCAAGTTCAGGTGTTTTAGTCAATGGAGCTCACAGGACAGAGTGGGCATGTCAAAGTAATAGCGGGGCAGCGTAAATATGCCTGTTTTCAGATGCATCTTTAGTGCCTAGTACTGGGCTGGTGCCAATCACCCCAACATGCTCACAATTCTGCATAAGGTTGAACAGGAAGTAGAGAGTGCTAATTAGTATCTCAAATAATAAAGCATTTTTCAATGCATTTATTTTTTTATCTATTAATCACTATGCCAGCTAGCACTGTCTACCTCTACCTTTCTTTTTCCTTGCTATAATTATTCAAAAAGATTAGCTCCCTCCTTAGACCACTGTTTCTATAATAGGGACACAGTAAGTGCATTGAGGCTTCTCGTCACCTATTCAACTCACCAATCCTTAATATAAATCATCTCTAGACCCAGACAGTCCGTCTCTTCCTCCCCCCATTTACACTATTTTACTGTTCGCTTCCTACCCATCAAATTGCTCCTTTAGTGTCATTACCTCTCTTATCTGTTTTAATTCTACGCTTTTTTATCTGCCCTCTGCATTTTTTTTTCAACATTTTTTTTATTGACAGGTATATATAATAAAGCCATTATTACATAACCGAAACAGTGACATAACAATCACACTATAACAGCATATAAAATATACCAAAATATCAGACCAATACAAAATAAAATAAACAGATCAATAGATTACATCGCAGAGCACACAAATTGACAATACAATCATTACAAAAAGAAATAAAAATAGGCAACCTGACAAACGTCTCAAAACGGGACTCCAGAACTAAGTACTTCCAGATTGTACCATGAAGTGAGATGAAAGCACTTTCCCTGGGCCTCCCTTACTGTGATTGATAAAGAGAGGACATACGGAAGCCATATTTCAAAAACATTTTCTGTTAGTTTCTCCTTTTTAGTGTGGTGTTAGTCCAGTCAATGGAAAACAGGAATGAAAGTCTGGGATACAGTAGAGAAATAGGGACAGGATTGGGTTTATCCACTGGGAAAGTATTGTTTTCTTGGTGGCTGCAGCTAGTTTAACAAGAAAACATGCGGTTATCCTTGGACAATTTATATTAGTGTGTTTAGGGATAAATACCACAGAAAGCCAGTTTTATCAATAGTAAACTAAATCTTTAACTTAGTGTTAATGTAAGTTTGAAGTGATCCCGATAGCACCTGTACTTTTGAGCAAGACCACAAGCAATGCACAATATCTGCCTCCGGTGACCCACCTTTATAGCAATTAGGATTAGGGGCATCCCCAATAAGGAACTTAAGTTTCGGTGTAAAATAAGAATTATGTAGAATTATCTGATGCATTTCAGCATAAGAAATAGAGGTCAGTTGTTTATTTAGCCTCCAAAGTGACTTTCTTTTTGAGGTTAGGAAAATCCGTCTCCCATCTCAACAGTCCCACATTACCGGACCCCAAAATAAGCAATGGGAGAGAGTGAGCATATATGAAGGAAGTGGGGAAGAGATTCCCCGACCTATGGCGCAACATCCCATCCAACCCACAATCTTTATCCCTGTCAGTCAGGGATGACAATACAGTTTGTACATAGCCACTAGCTTGTAAAAAGTGAAATAAGGGAATAACCAGTGATGGGTATTTCGCTTGTAGCTGAGAAATGTGTAAGGAGATTCAAAGACTCTGACTGTAGGGACTGATAAACCTAACGGAGACTCCATTATACCACATATGAAATATTGCAGAAGAGTTATGCGGGATGAAACTAGGATTACCCCACAAAGGCAGGAAGATAGAATACCGTGAGGTCGTCAGTTTTGAGTGAACAGATCGCCACCCAAGCAAGTAGTTGACGGCAACATATTATTCTTAACAGTTTCTGGGATAGACTGTGGAGGCGTATGTAAGAGTGAGACTAACTCCCAATATCATAGAAAAGTTTGCTTTAAATTCTTTGTTGTATAAATATTAAACCCTCCAAACCAGTCTAAGGCAATCCTGTAATTGGCTGCCAATGCAAAATAGCAAAGACATGGCACATTAAGACCTCCCAAATCCCGCGATTGCTGCAGTTTAAATAAAGAAACTCTCAGGCGTTTACCTGCCTGTATGTTTGGCCATAGCTGAGGATATCACCAAACTAGCTAATAATTTCCCTGGACGATTACCCCATCTGAAGAATTTGTTCTTCTGATATGATAAGCGTAGTTGTGCCTGTTCAGTACACAGCGTCAAACAGATTTCGCATCTTTATACAATAATCTACTAGCCTCTGAAGGGTCAGCTAACAAACTCGAATATGCTGTAGTGACCCCACAGGTATGCTGAAATTGCTTCTTTTTTGAAGCCACATATGACAACAAATGACCTCTTAAGACCGGCTTGGAGGCCTGCCAGAAAAGATTAATGTCATCACCATGAGCACTGTTATCTTGTACATAATAGTGACAGGACTGGAGTAGATGATTTTCAAGATCCTCTGAGGAGGCCAAATAGTCAGGAAATCGCCAATTATAAGAACAATAACATGGGGAAACTAATTGAATTGTGAGACTAATGGGAGCGTGATCAGAGGGGAGAATTTCGGCTATAGTCGAATCCTCAACCCTGTGTTGTAAAGAGCCAGATATCAGCCAGTAATCTAATCGGGAAAAAGACTTATGTGGGTGTGAGAAAAAGGAGTACTCCCTGGAAACTCTGTGCAAAAATTGCCATGGGTCTAATAATTGTAATGAGTCGATCATTAAAAGTAAAGTGGGTGGGGCATTACGGTAAAGGCGCACATCCACTAGGCGATATTAATGAGCGATTGAACGATAACGTTATCGTTCTATCGCTCATTAATCAAGCACAAATTGTGCACTATTATGTTGGAAACAACCAGCGATGCGTGCTACCGCTGGTCGTTTCCCACATCAATCATCGCCCGAACATGCCGGTCAATTTGCCAATAACGACAGATTGGCCATGTTTGGGGATAATTGAGGGTGCCTACACTGAACAATATATCGTTCAGTGTAGGCACTGCACAGTACAATGAACAACTGAATGATAACGTTCAGTCTTTTCATTGTTGCCTAGTGGATGTACCCCATAAGACCCATTTGTCTAAGTTTTAGTCAAAAACTGTATTTAGATCACCACCGATAATTAAAGAACCCTCCATACAACCCTGTAAATGAACAAATATATCCAAATAAAATGTGGCATTTGGGCCTGTAGGGGCATAAATACAGGCTAAAGTGAATGTTTCGTGTTCAATATCTACTTTCAGATATATAAATCTCGCTTCAGGGTCTAACCACTCATCCCTAATCTCATAGTGTAACGATTTACCGAACAGGATCACCATGCCACGGGACTTTGTGATAAAAGACGCACATGTATTATCGCGGACCCATATGTCTTTTAACGTGTTAGGATCGTTTACCTTCCAATGCATCTCTTGCAGAAACACCACATCAGGGCAGAACTTCTTTAAATGTTTTAAGATCTTTTTCCGCTTAACTGGTGTGTTCAACCCTTCCACCTTCCAAGACACCAGTTTGAGAATACGTTTGGCAGCAGTGTTGGAGACAGCATCAATAGGCATCCCCGAAATCAACCAACATCCAGTCTATTGAAACAAGGAGTATGAAGCCACAATATAAACACCCTCCCGCCTGTCCCAGCTAGCAGACATAGGGTCACATAAAAATACAAAAATAGTGGTTGTCAAACACTTTACAGCAAAATCCTGTGCATGAATAGTAAAAAACCAAACAAATTGTAACCTGTCAAAATTTTTACTATTTTAATGAACGCAAAATGAGGATTCCAAAAACAGTCTTAGTATAAATAAAATAAAGTACTAGTTTAGAAAAAAAAAAAGTGAGAAAAGAGGGGAGCAAATGCACCCAAAACAACAAAGCTTAGCAGCATCAATAAAAGTAAATTAATCTGCAGTGTGAGTACTATATGCATAAACATAAAAATGAAAGATATACATATAAACGATACTTAGCAATCTTCCATGTGGTCAGTCATTGTCATCCACTTGAGAACGAGGAGAGGCAGAAATGAAAGAACTGAGAAAGTTCTTGGTTGTGGCAGGAGAGGACAAGTAATTTTGCAGGATATAAAAGAGAAAAGCGGTTGCCTTTAGAAAAGAGTTCCTTGCACACTGGAGAAAATTCCAGTCTTCGTAATGCAACTTTAAAAGAAAAGTCCTGGAAGAGGAGTAACTTGGTGCCTTCGTAGCAAAGATGATCGGTTTTATGATACGCCTCCAGGATCTTCACTTTGTCATGGTACTGTAGTTCAATAATTTAAACATAAAAATCAGTGCTCTGATTGAGAACTATATAGTATGGCTCACAATAAATTTAATCTCAAAGGAATTCATATGCACAAAACAATAAAGAAAAAACAAATTGTATAGATAAAACTATATCGACAAGAAGATATAGAACGAAATAAAAAAAAATTAAAATTACCAATCCACATGAATAAAATGGTATATGTCTCAAACGATATAGTAGCATTGGTAGCTTACATCCGGAATAAAGTCCATAGTCATAAATGATCTTTTGGTGTTATATGAAGAGATGTATCCATCATGAGTATATAATTACCATTTCCAGTGTCCAAAAAATAATATGGGGTTCTTTAACAACGCTGGCAAAGCCTTTGCAGTGAAAATAGTCCCCTATGGCACAGGTCTGGTCCGCTGGTGGTGTAGCAGCTGTTTAGAACACGGATAGGCAGATGAGGATGAGCTCCCGCTAAGTATTGTGGAGTGGAGGATGAATTAGCCAGTCCCTTTCAATAATTTAAGGATTGACGCTCCGGTCCAATAAGATGTGCCCTTTCTACCATACATGATGACGGTGCCGAAGTTACACCCAAGGTCTCAGGGAGACATTTAGAAACCAAAACAAGAAGATCTTAAGGTCGTACAGTTTCCCCCAGGCCAATAAGGTGCAGGTTATTCCTCCTGTTATGGTTTTCCAATTCTTCGATCTTGTCATTTAAAGCAGCAAGATTGGACCCTTGGGATAGTAATTGTGATTTAGCTCCATTTAAGTCATCTTCTAAGGTAGGAATGCGGTCTTCAGCTTCGGTCCGACGCTTAGTATGTTGTGAAAGCTGCGCAGTAGCAGAATTAATTGCCTCAGTGAGAGGAGATAATTTAATATCCAGGAGGGGCGAGATTATGTCTGAGATTTTCATGTCCCTTTGCACAGACAGGGTGCTATACTTGTTAGTATCAAATAATGCATCTACAGGGTCATCCCCTTTAGGAGAGACTGGAGAGGGAAAAATCAGAAGTTGCAGCTTAATCCTTATCTCCTGTCTTGGTTTTAGTAGACTGAGAGCCTCTAGGACCCCTAGGGGTTCTTGCTACATATTTCTCCATGGCTGTGTGTATGAACACAGGAACAGCTTAATAGAAAATAGAGAGGCTGCAGCAATATGTGAATGTGATATAAGAATATGATGCTGTTTGATACCATTAGTACTGTCAATACACCGTAGTGCAACCCACCCAGGGAGATAGAAGGGAGCACAGTGTGACACGTGTCAGCAGCCTAAGAGCAGGGAGATGGTAGTCACCAGAGCATTCAGTCACAGAAATTGGGGGAGAGAGGAGGTATTATACCCTCTTACCCCCCAAATAGGACACCCCTGAACTGCGAGCTGTGGCCAGCAAAGTGCTCGCAGGGATGTAGTGTCAGTCTGTCTTCCTCCAAAGTGTCCGCCGGCGTTACAGCTGCAAGCACGGAATCCAGTCGAGAGAGAGTCTGGAAGCCGGCGCCAATGGTCACGTTTTGCCAGGTCTTATCCCCAGGCTTTCTCCTTGTAGATCGACGATTCTGGGGTACAAAGAGCACCTTCAAATGAAGTTATCGGTGGGGGGGAGCTCCCATTAAATGCGCCTACTGAATTGGGTCCGCCCACCGGAATTTGCCCTCTACATTTATTAATGTAGAGCAATTCTCTTGGGCAACTAATTTGCTTATTTGTCCTCCAGTACCACCTTTGAACTGATGACCACCACATATACCTCTCCCCTGACCTCCCCTATTCTATATTAAAGTAGGGATTTGTGTCCAGCGCTAACCTTATGAGTATGTGTGTATTTAGTGAGAGATGGTGTTTTACAGATGTACAGAAAACGTTATATAAATAAAAAAAAGTAGTTATTTAATTTGATTTATTTATAAAGAGGAGTCACAGTGCCCCGGTCAGTAAAATTACTCTCCAAAAGACAATAGTACTCTCCTGTTGTTGATTATGGCTCGTATTGGGTGAGGTAAGCAGGCTCCTTTAGGGTGCCTCTTTCCGTATGGCAAAAATTTGTGCCTACGTCTCCCTATAGCCAGATATTGTACCAGTTAATGGTGTATTTGGAATGACCCAGAAAATGCCAGTCCTTTCTTACGTCCTGGTTGCAGGTTACATAAACAGACTCCTTTAGGGTTTCTCTTTCCGTACAGCACCTTGCGCCTAAGTTTCCCTTTTGACACTGTATGTGACAACCTGAATCAGCTAATACAATAGTTAATTGATCTCCAATGAGTAACCCTCAAAGGAGATGCGTCCTGTATAGATGGAGTGCAGGGTATAGGTCTGCCATTGCTAGGGGGTGACCTCCGTACGAGTGGATGTATCATACGTTCCCTCACTTTATCTGTCCCAATACTGTGTATTGTAAGTGAGTGCAGTAGGTAAACAGAGACAGGGGCGGCGTCCCGCACTCCTGTCCTTACCGGATATAGTGTTCAGCCTTCTTGTGCAGCGCCGAGTCCCGTCTTTCGTCTCTACTCACAGCTTACAGCCTCTCTCCTCTCCTCCGGGGGCGCCTCTTGCCAGGACTGTTCTGACTGTCCACAGAGCGGGAGCATCGGTGCGAGGCTTGTGGCTCGTCACCACTGCCTGCGTAGTTGCATAAGGTGCCGGGTAGCTGTGCTGCATGCGGTGCCGTTGTGTCACGTGTCAACAACGCGTTTCAGCCTTTCTCAAGTTCGCACATGCTTCTCTGGGTAGTGCTTAAGTGTGCTGTTCATCCAATCAAGACCTCGGTGGGCGTTGCCACCTGTCAATCATCGTATTGGTGCCCTAATCTGCGCCTTCATGCATATATTCATAAATGCAAAAACTGCTTGGACTATATTCCTATGCTAGGCTATCTCAAGTAATGAAACATCTCTACCTCCACATGGCTTTTCCAACACGATCTAGAGCTCAACAAATCCAGAGCAGAACTTCTGTTCCCTCCCTCCAGACTGACTACCTCCCCTCAAAGGTCCCACCATCAATAAACGCCACAATTTCCTCAGACTACCAATCCAGACGTTTGTGTCACACTCGACTCACCTTTATTCCTTATATCCAGTCCCTCCCAGTCCTATCACCTACATCTTAAAAGTACTGGAAAGAATACACCATTTTATTACTCAACCCTCTTCGACTACTGCAACCTCATCCTGTCTGGCATTCCCCACAGCCATTAACCCCACTTCAAACAACCCTCCTTCACTGCTCCCTATCTGCTGCACAACTCTGCAAATTCCTACACTGGTTCTACATACCTCCAGAACACAATTCAAGTCTCCTACATACATCTCAAATGAGTTCTTCGATCTAACCCTGACCTTTGCCTCACCTCCGGTCACCTCACTCCAGTCTATAAGACCTCTCTAGTGACGCGATCGGGTGGGAGAACATAATCCAGGAATGCGGTAAGTATAGAGTTGCCAGTTTAATAAAAAAAAAAAAAAAAACAGTCTGAGGAAAAACTATATAAAGCAGAATATTAGTCTGGCTGTAGTACATAAACCGTTCACACCACCTGTCTGCATCTTTATGGATTTAGTTGTGCAAAGAGCACAAGCAACTGAAGAAGGTAATCTGATTAGAGGATAGAATCCTTCACCATGTTCTCTAAAACACAGCAGAGTGTAATGTGAGGCCATCCTTCAAAAGAAAAAAAATAAAATTATGCGGTTTTTTTTTTTTCTCCCCTCTTTAATCCTTAGTACCTATTGCAGACACTGGATTCTGGCAGCTCTAATATTGTATGGAGCATTATCCGGCCAAAGTCAATAGAGTAATTTTAAACCATTTTTCATTTATTTTTTTGACAGTAGGGGTATTTTCCAGGACGAAAAAGGTCTCCAACAACAGGAACACGTGTCAACACGCCAGTTTAACAAGCAGACATTGCTACTGCACAGGTAGGCCACACAGTACGCACTAAGTGGCTTAATTATATTGGTATTTAAATGTTTATATAATTTTTAACCACTGTCTGTATACTAAGAAACATACTTGATAGTTGAATCTTTTGATAACTGAAAGCCTGCAAGTGTCTCATACAAGCATTTCAATAAGGCAACTCCATGAATAACATCAAAATGGCACATTTCATTCAACTTATTTCATATATAATTTGGTGCATCCAAAAGACCAAATCGTGGCTGCTGTGTGAAGTGACCCTAGAAGGGAAAATGGAAGTTTGAAGGTTATTTAAAGAAATATATATATAAAAAATGGCTTAGAGATAACAATTAGTGCCTATGTTACATCACAGGTAGGTCACCCTGACCTATCTGACATGAAAGGCTACGTGATCAATCAAGTTTACACATCAGTGAAAGTGGAATTTTTAGATAACCAAAATAGTTTTATGCAATAAGGGGAAAACATTCTGTTTAATTAGTGCTAAGTAATTATACACATCAGTTGTGTTATTCGCTGGTTTCATTCACAGAAAAGAGAGCAGACATCACTATGGGGGTCGATTCAACTGGACTCTCGCGAGTCTGCGCGGCAATATGCTACACTTACAGTAGCTCCGGACTTTGATTTTACTTCGCAGACCCATAGGGCTGTGTATTAAAATCTGAAACCCCTGCCCGAGAGGGTGGCAAGATGAGGTGCCATTGTGCCATTTCCACACAGTTGGAACAGCAACTACCCCTTCTGACGGCTAATTGAATCAAGCTTACTTCTGAATCCCAGAGAAAATGTAGGTAGCATTGTATCAAGATGGGAAAGGAAAACGCAAGAAATTATTGCTGTATACTCTTCATTACAACAGAGTAATTTAACTTAAATAGGGAAAAAGGTTCACTTCCCGCCAGCAGTATTTGGTAAATCAAATTTCTTTTATTAAAGACACATATTCAGAGACAACCCACATAAGAGGTTGAAAATTCACAGAATTATTACAGAACTGCTGAGTAGTCCTGGTCAGAGTATGTGACTTGCACATTGGCTGAAGTGGGCTAGTGTATGATAGTATGACATACCACCACTTCTCCACACTGCTTTAATGGATTTAACACAACTTTCCCAGGAAACAGAACTTCAAACTATTGGGACCCTAAGGAGACCGATGAAAGTTAACATTTGCTCAAGTGATGCACCTAACCGAGATGTGTGTGTCAATGTGCACGTTAGTCACCCGTGTCTTAGCAACAGATCCAAACCACTGTTCACGAAGTCTGATGGTTCTGTAAAGCAAGGAAAATGTCTTCACACTTTAGTGAGGTCCAGATGTCTGATCTGCTGGGGCTTAGGCCAGATGCTAGACAGCAATAATTCTCCCTGCACAGTAATAAATCTTTATTTCTCCATATAGTGGATAGTAAGAACTGCAGTCATTGATCATTTTGTACTGTCATGTGTCGAATTGTAAAGGTAGATTTCATAGTAAACAGAACTTCTGCTATAATACAGACAAAAGACTGACAGTGAGCATTACCAACTTGACATCCGAGAATGTGTCGGAGAAGTCTGTCTGTTCCAAAGTGGAACCAACGAAGAATCACTATTCCTATTATAACCAACCGTGTTCTGCATGAGCACATATTACAATGTTTTCAGACACTATAACGGGACCATTAATGACTATTATTCCACATGTAGGGCTTTGCACTCCACAAATGAACACATCAAAGGAGACTCAGGAGCATAACCGCACATAAGAAAAAGGACACTCAATCCATTGGGAGTCTTACTCCAGGTCACGTGTTCAATTCCAGACCAAGGCATTATGTGTTGAGTTTGTATGTACTCCCTGATTTTGCTGGTTTCCCCTGGCTGCTTCAGTTTCCTCCCACACTCCAAAGACAAAAATATTGGAAGGTTAATTGTATTCTGACAAAATAAAATTACCCTAGTGCAGGGGTGGCCAACCAGGCAGAGACAAAGAACCCAAAAATATCTGTAGTCAAGTAAAAGAGCCGATAGCACGCACACGCCTAAGGCACGTGTGCAAAAATGGGGAGTGGCCTAGTTGTGACAAGGCCACGCCCCATTTTAGTGCACACGCCTTTAGTAGGACATTTGCAGGAGCATGACCTTGTGTCACACCCACGTTTTTAGTCACGCTGAAAAAGCCACATCCACATAAAATACACAGAAGCAGGCCAGATCCACATAAAATATATTTAAAAAACCACATCAACTTAAAATACATTGAAAAAGCAAGCTTCACATATTACACACTTCAGCTCCTCCATGTGTCACCCTAGCCCACATTCATGCGTCATTGCACCCCTCCACCCATGCCACTGCAGCGGCCGCTCATGTGCCACTCCAACCCTCCCCCAGGAGTTCTCAACAGCCCCACTCTGCCCCCATAAGCATAAAAGCAGGCTGCTCCCCTGTAGTTGTGCCAATTAAGCAATGCCCTCAGTAGTTGTGGTCCTTATGCAATGCCCCCTGTAGCTGTGCCCATTATGCAATGCCCCCAGTAGTTGTGGCCCTTCTGCAATGCTCCCTGTAGCCATGCACCCTAAAGTAGCGCTCCCTGTACTAGCTCCCCCTCCCCACCACTATGAAGAAACGAACCTGTCTTCATGCTGGCACCGCTCACCGCCATGAAGGCTCCCGAGTCACGCCGTTGCTTCCGCTGCCTGGATCCAGCAGGCATGCGGGCTCCCTGCGCACTGCAACACTGGGACCGCTGGCCTCTGAAGCAATCAGAGGGGACTAACTTCCTATCGCTTCAGGGGCCAGCGTTCACAGTACCAGTGGGAGTCTGCAGAGCCTCGTGGGGTTCGAGAGCCGCGGGTTGGCCAATCCTGCCCTAGTGTGTATGTGTGTCCATATGATCAGGAATATAGATTGTAAGCTCTATTGCGACAGGTACAGATGTGAAGGATTGAAATATCCTCTGAAGCACTGCTGCATAATGTGTGCAATATTATATATATATATATATATATATATATATATATATATATATATATATATTCTCCACAGTTTTGTCGGCACTCTGTACAACCAACAATCAGCATGATCCTGTGCCAGAATCCAGAATCCACGAATAACTCCAACAAATGAACGGCACTAGGACACAGTAATCTTACAGTAGAAAAAAAAATTGTATTGACAGATCAACAGTTTCCGAGCTACCGCTCCTTCGTCAGGACCATACATGTGCTGATCAATTGATGCTTTTAATTTTTACTTTTCCAACAATTAGTATTGTCATACTACATGTATATGGTTTATCATGCTTGAATATACTTTTGCTTAACTATACTGTCTTTATGGTTTATGGAATCCATCTATTTTTATCTTCACCCTCTAGGATGGGTGGCTGTTTTCTATTTCTAACTCCTATACCTCTATATCTTTTTTCTTTCACGCAGCGTTGTCCCAGCATCTGGATCTCCATGGTGACGTGACGCCGGGCACGCTCCGACATCACTGTCGGGGACCGTGGCGTAAGTCAGTGACTGACTCCCCGGAACTCCGCAGTGATTGCACACTGAGAGGGCTTCTCCTGTACATAAGATTAGCAAATTTCTATATTCTTTGCACCTTGATTAAGGGACATGTGGGTCCCGAAACGTTGGGCTATGTAGTAATTGTAATATACACCACTTGAATCTGAACCAGTCTCCGAGTGCCGCTGCTTGTTCGTATTCCGGATATACATGTATACATGCTGTGATTCATATATTTACAAAGTTTTTTTTTAGATTTTTTGCTAATTTAAAAAAACAAACAAAAAAAAACTAAGAAATCACGTGTACATAAGTATTCACAGCCTTTGCTCAATACTTTGTCCCCTGTTGCACGGTCACCCTCAATGTCCTTGTGGATGCTGAATGTGATGACGAGCTGTGCCGGCTCTACCATTACGCCAGGTACGCAGCCGCTTACGGCGCCACACTGAGCAGGGCGCCGCAGACCAGTCACCAACATCGCACCAGGCACTGTCACTCTCACTGGCTTAGACAGTCCTCCGCCCACCGACTCCTCTGATTGAAGTAAAGCCTGGTGTCCCTCCCCTCGACACAGTGTACCTCCTGCGCTGCACCCACGGGCGGCCGCCTGGCTGGCTCAGGGTAGACTGTGTCCTCTGCTACTGTCCGTGTCAGGGAATGGTCAGGCAACTGAACACCAGGAGCTGGATATCGGAAGCCCAGGAGAGAGCGGCACTAGCGGATCACACAGCAACACTACAAATGATGGTGCATGAATCTCAGGGGATCCTCCGAGCAGGACGACCCAGAGTTGGAAGTTGCGGTACTGCAACCCAAAGACAGAAACAAAATAGATGCACAGCAGAAAGGTCCCACACACCAAGCCGGCTGCTTCTTAATGCCACCCAGCTGGAAAAAAATTCTGGAGAGAATAATGCAGGGTGTGGGTGTAGCGGGGGTGCCGCCAGGTTCCCAGAGCAAGACCTGCTGTTTTTCCTACAATTACCGATTTTACGATTTAACAAAGATTAGATTTGCTCTGGAGGTGTGAGAAAGACACGGTGATTTCTATACAAATGACTGCATCCCATTTTCAGGCATCCAATAGCAGAACCCCATGGCTGTGGGAAAAAACCCCACACCGCTGTGGGTTCTTTAAAAATCCCGCCCGCAATTGGATTCCCCCTAAGTTTGTTTTGGGAACCAAATGTTTACACAAAACATAGAAAGTGTCCTAGATTCTCACATCAACATCCTGTAATACTTATTAGCGAGCTAGGGTGCACTGTCAGTCAGTTGCAATTGTTAAGAGGCTCAATTGTTATTTAGACTAAAAAGAGAATGAGAGTGCAATTTAAGTGGCCAATATTGGAAAGATGGGTGAGATATTATTTACATACATACATATACATACGCACACATATACACATACACTCCCCCAAGTTAGTGTAGCTCACATTTCTCTGGCCTCAGGGAAAATAAACATTAAAACAAAAACCCCAATGACATTGTATAAAAATAAACAGTAAATTTGTGCTATGTGTCAACTTAAAAGTATATTACAATAGGATCTTATTGGCAGCGAGAACATACACAGAAGACTCCCCGGATTGGAAGGGGGAGATTTGAACTTTTAAACTAGCAGAGCTTCTCCGGAGGCACCCCGGCACTGGGTTTTGCCACATGGGGTGGTGGGAGGAGGTGGTATATAATGGAATTCCTCCTCTTCTCCAGTGCCTTTACTGTCTTCTAGGTTAGGCAGGCAGGGAGTGTTTGTTTTGTTAATATATTACCTTCCCAAATATGTCTGTGGAGGGATGACTAGAAAGCAGGATAACTTAGAATATACATAATTTAACATTGGCTAAGTGTGCTTAATGTGTGAGGAACTTTTGATAAGTTTCTATGTACTGACAAAAAACATTTTTTGTACAATCACAGTTAAAAGGACAAAAAAAAGCCCTCCATACTAGACAATGGATTTCTACACAGATCCAGATTTAGGGAAACTAGATGATATTGCTCCTTTATTCCCTACAGAGCCATGTCCATTTCAGTCACACGGGTGAGTAAAGAGACCAAGGAAAAACTAGCTCATAAGGCAGACACAGTCTTCGTATCCAAACTAACAGGATGCTCACAACAGTCCAAATATTTACCCTAGTCAGTGTGATCTGCACCTCCAGCAGTCTGTCCCTCCCTGTAATTGCACTGTGCTTCCGCCTGCTTTCTAATTTAGGCCAGAGGCACGTTCTTCCTAATGTACTTAGGTGAAACCCAAAACTAGCACTGAATAGGAAGCTGCAACAACTTCACAAGAGACAAATTGTACATACAGTTTTCAATCCACTTAACATTGAGATGGACCAAGCAAACTGTAACCCATAGACATCTGTACATGTATAACCAAGAAACCGGACGCCATTTTATCATTGCCACAAGTTGAATTGTAGTGTACCGACAGTGTTGAACACTATTTGTGGTTAAGACATTTAAAGTATGTGTGCGCGTGTGTGTGTGTGTATCTCGATGTTCCCACTTCTACACACTCTGCCTACTCATTCCTGCAGAGAGGTCTACCCCTATCCCTTCGGTGAGCTGCAGTTACACAGTAGTAAGAAGGAAGCCATCCAGCAATGTGGAGTGCAACAAACATAATCCAGTACCCTGGAGGAAGTACTCCCAACACTTCAAACAATACATACAACATCCAAATATTGCTTCTGTATGTATTCAGGAAATACATACCCATATATTTCAGGTATACCAACGGAAACAAACATGTACCCCGTCCAAGACCGAAACCAGACTTCACTGTGGTCAGCTTAACCATCTGGAAACACAACTGTTCCGCAAAAAAGAACAGTCTGGATTCCACAATAACTTGTGAAACTTGCACAGCTGGGAATTTGCATCTCCAGATGCTGTAAGACTTCACACAGAGACCATACAGCTCTTTAAATACAAAATGATTGATAGACTGCAGACAGTAAGTAGTGATCGTTACAATGCAATAATATTCATCATGAACATGTTTTAATAAGTGGCATACACCAATAATAAGCATTTTAAGGCTCATTAAAAGTACTGAAGATGGGATACTTTAAAATGGAGGTTTTCTTTCAGCGTATATCTCAAAAGCACCTTTATAATATGTCTGGGATCCTTTAAAAATAAATAAAAAATGTAATCGGTCCAGACACATCCTTAGGCAGGGGAGAGATAAGTTGTGCATCAGGAAAATGGTGCAGGGCTGGATAAAAAAAAAAGAAAAAAAAAAGCCACCATGAAACTGGGTGCCGATATCTATTTAATAAGTGTGAAAGAGTGTATGTGTGTCCATTATGCACGGCCAGTTTTGGACCTACCTCCAAAAAATTTGGCAGGGTGGTGTAGTTTGACCAGGATTAGGATTTTGCCTAGGTTTGAACTGAGTCAGGGCCACATACCGTCACACAATCTGTAAAAATAGGGACACTCAAATTACACAGCTTCCGGACGAAATTGGCATTCTGACAAAACCCTGTGAGAAAGCTACAAACGTATCCTTTTAACCTCAGTCTGAGCAAACTTGATAACTCATGCATGTTCATATTAAATCCACACACGCTGTTGCATGTACAGGTGTAACTAGAACTTTGTGGGCCACATAGCAAGATCTTAAAAGATCCCTACCAGAAGTAAACAAAACAAAAAAAAACCACATACATTTTACCCCACACAGAGCCCATTCAGGTTATGCCACACAGTACTACCCCTTTTACACATTATGCCATGCAGTAGTGGTGGCCCTTATACATTATGTCACACAGTAATGTCCCTTACAGATTATGCCACATAGTAGTAGTGCCCCCTTACACATTATGCCCCGCCAGCAATTTACCTCCCTGTGGCCCTCCAGCACCCTCTCACCTCCCCCTGTGTGCCATTACAGCCAGCAGGTGAGGATTTGGGGCCTGACAGGCAGTGGCAGACATGGCAAGTCAGCGCAATTTGAATCTGGTGCCAGTCCACGAGCTTGGACTGCCTCGTGACCAGCGGTACGCTCTCTCCATAGCTGCCTGCCAGCTGTAATCAGCTGGACACCTCGGGCCACCCTCGACATTCCTGACTGGACCGGCCCACCTTGTGTGCGTGACTGGGTGCAGTGGGAGTGGTGGAATGAATCATTGGAATGGAGTTATAGGTGAGGACATTGTAAACAAAGGCTGAAGGTGTACTTCAGGGTCCAGTCTTCAACCCAGGCAACGCTGGGTATCCCAGCTTGTAGTGTGTATAGCGGGTAAAATAAGTATTGAACATATAAACATTTTTCACAGTAAATAGATTTGTAATGGGGCTATTGTAATAAAAATTGTCACCAAATGTCAGCAACATCCCTTGTAATCCACACATGCAAAGAAATCAAACCATAGATGTCCATAAATTAAGTTATGTGTAATAATGTGAAATGACACAGGGAAAAAGTATTGAACACGCTAACTGAAATTTATTTAATACTTCGTACAAAAGCCTTTGTTGGTAATGACAGCTTCAAGACGCCTCCTGTATGGAGAAACTAGTCGCGTGCATTGTTCCGGTGAGATTTTGGCCCATTCTTCCACACAAACAGTCTTCAAATCTTGAAGGTTCCGTGGGCATCTTCTATGAACTCTTATCTTTAGTTCTTTACATAGATTTTCAATTGGATTCAAGTCAGGTGATTGGCTGGGCCATTCTAGCAGCTTTATTTTCTGTCTCCAAAACCAATTGAGAGTGTCCTTGGCTGTGTGTTTAGGGTCATTATTTTGCTGAAATGTCCACCCTAGTTTCATCTTCAGCATCCTGGTAGATGGCAGCAGATATTTATCAAGGATGTCTTGGTACATTTTTCAATTCATCCTTCCTTCAATATATATGAAGTATGCCAGTACCATATGCTGAAAAATAGCCCCACACCATGATGTTCCCACCTCTAAACTTCACTGTTGGTATAGTGTTTTGGGGTGATGTGCAGTGCCATTTCTCCTCCAAACATGGTGTGTATTATGGCATCCAAAGAGTAAAATTTTGGTCTCACCTGACCAGACTATGGATCTCATTCAGAATGAGGGTGGCCGCTTGTTTTTTTTTTTTTTTTTTTAAGTGCGGCCTCCTGGTCACTAGCTAAGCTGTGGGTTACCATCCACAGCTTTAGCGACCGACCAGGTTGATGGTCGCGATGGTCAAGACCATCGCGACCATCGGGGCTTGCGACGAGACCCTAAGGTTGGGTCTCGGCAACCGCAAACCCCAGGGAGCTTCCTGCTCTGGTCGAGCAGGAAGCTCCCCACTGACATCACTGCCGATGTCAGTGCGGCCGCCAACAAAACGGCAGGTGTTCCTTAACGCCTCCGTTTGTGAAACCACCTCCCCCCGAAAACGCCTACAAAACGGGCAGAGCTGTCGATCAACATCGACAGATGCCCCTTTTGTAGTGAGCTCCGGAGTGAGAGAAATTCTCTCTCGCTCCGGGGCTTGCACACGCGCAGTGCGGCCGCTGCGCATGCGCAGGGCATAAACATCGGCTCAGCGCTTGCGACCGGGTCTGAATGAGGACCTATATTCTATTCTCCCAGTATTTCACAGGCTTGCCCAAATGTTGTGCAGCAAACTTTAAACGAGCTTCAACATGCTTTTTCTTCAGCAATGGAGTCTTGCGTGGTGAGCGTGCATACAGGCCATGCCAGTTGAGTGCATTACTAATTGTTTTCTTTGAAACAATTGTACCTGGCGCTGGCGGTTTTATGTATGTTACTCTGTAGTGTGGACCGCGCTTGTGGTCTGCACTACAGGGCCCGGAGGTTGCTGAAAATCTGGTCGCCAGGCAACCAAATCTGGTCGCCATGGCGACCTGGCTCCCGGGTTTTGTCGAGCCCTGGTTTGTTAGGTATGACCTGGAAACCAGATGCATACTGTATACGTCATTTAGGGAAAAGGAAGCTTTAAGGTCTATGCCAGTAGTGAGCTTTAACAAATGTTACCCTGCCCTAAAGTGTAAATTAAGCTTTGACTTTTAACCAAAAGCCTACTTAGAAATGTCACATTTCAAAAAACAAAGAGTTTCTTGGCTCATTAAGAGAAATCAAGAAGGCTGGATAACATGGTTGCCAAGTTGCCATCATAACTAAAAGGGACATACATACTTACACACCTGCAGGATGGAGCAGTTCCTAAATGTTATTTGTCAAAATACCCTACACAATAAATCAGCTATACTGGTCATAGACTGTATATACGGCCATTAAGGTATGCATCCTATATATCATTTATATTTGTATATAGTCTTTCAGACATTCCTAAAACATTACAAAATTCAGTCCAAATATCAATCATTTGTAAAACTGTGCAGCACTGGACTGTCAGAGTTCTAAATCACAACAGAACTAGAACAGACTAGAATAACAGCAGAGGTGCAAGATGTGAGGTACAGATTGCCCTGCTCATGACAGCTTACGTTCTAGAGAGGGGCGAATGCTGAGACAATAGGAGGGACTCAGTGGAAATGGGACTATAGCTGGTAGAACATGCAGAGGGAGTACAGCCATGGCTACAATTTTGAAAATGGCACAAGTATTGGTTTTCACAAAGTTTGCTGCGTCAGTATTTTTAGACCTTTTTGTCAGATGTTACTATGGTATACTGCAGTATACAAATTACAAGTGTTTCATAAATGTAAAACGCTTTTATTGACAATTACATTAAGTTTATGCAAAGAGTCAGTATTTGCAGTGTTGACCCTTCTTTTTCAAGACCTCTGGAATTCGCCCTGGCATGCTGTCAATCAACTTCAGGGCCCCATACTGACTGATGGCCGCCCATTCTTGCCTAATCAATGCTTGGAGTTTGTCAGAATTTGTGGGTTTTTTTGTCCACCTACCTCTTGAGGCTTGACCACAGGTTCTCAATGGGATCAAGGTCTGGGGAGTTTCCTGGCCATGGACCCAAAATGTCAATGTTTTGTTCCCTGAGCCACTTAGTTATTACTTTTGCCTTATGGCAAGGTGCTCCATCATGCTGGAAATGACATTGTTCGTCACCAAACTGTTCATGGATGGTTGGGAGAAGTTGCTCTTAGAGGATGTTTTGGTACCATTCTTTATTCATGGCTGTGTTCTTAGGCAAAACCCTTGGCTGAGAACCAACCTCACACATGAATGGTCTCAGGATGCTTTACTGTTGGCATGACACAGGACTGATTGTAGCGCTCACCATTCCTTCTCCGGACAAGAGTTTTTTCCAGATGCCCCAAACAATCTGAAAGGGGATTCATCAGAGAAAACAACTTTACCCCAGTCCTCAGCAGTCCAATCCCTGTACCTTTTGCAGAATATCAGTCTGTCCCTGGTGTTTTCCTGGAGAGAAGTGGCTTCTTTGCTGCTCTTCTTGACACCAGGCCATCCTCCAAAAGTCTTCGCCTCACTGTGCGTGAAGATGCACTCATACCTGCCTGCTGCCTTTCCTGAGCAAGCCAATACTTGCGTCATTCTCAAAACTTTTGGCCATGGCTGTAGTATTAGGTGGGGTAAAATAGGCTGCAGTGTACAGGTTGGGAGAAGAGTCTGAACAGACAGGGTAAGAAGTTCCATAAGACGGAAGCAGCACGGGAGAGGTCTTGGACGCAGTTGTGAGAAGTGTTTATCAGTGAGGGAGACAGGCATAGGATAGAAGCAGAGCTAACAAGATGAGGAGCTGGTGAGGGCTTTGAAGGAGATTGTAAGAACCTTGAATTAAATTCTGAAAAAGAGCATGTGTCAGGATTTGCTCAGATGTGCAGCAGATGAGGAATGGCTAGGAAAGGAGGATTAGACATGCCGCAGTATTTAGGAGAAATTGGAGGGAAAAGCTAGAGCTAGTAAGAGGTTGCAGTAATCAAGCAGGAGATAATGAGGGAAAGCATAAGGGTTTCGGTAACATTGTGTGAGAAAGGGGCATATTCTAGTAGTAATGTTTCTAAGAAGAATGACAAGACAGTGCCAGCTACTGGATGCGTGGGTTGAAGCGGAGAGAGGATTCAAGGATGACGCCAAGGCAACAGGCTTGAGGAACAAGAGAGACTGATATAGTTATTCATGAGGAAGACTAGAGGAGGGGTAGTGACATAAGGTGATGAGATTCATTTTGGACAAGTTGGAGTCTTATGTAGCATTGAGACATGCAGGTTAAGTTTGCAGTGAGGCAATTATAAATCAGGTTAAAGAAGGAGAGAGGTCAGGGGAGGCAAAGTAGACATTTGTGTTATTTGATCAGAGGTGCTAGTTCTAAAAACTGAATTAGTTAATTAAGAAAAGATGATGTAAAGAGGGAAAAATCAAGGGAACCAAGGGCCTGATTCAGAGATTTATGCTAATGCCATCGCAGCTGCAATCCCGTATGTGGCTACTGTGTGAAAATATGAATGTTGCAGATGTTGAGAAATGTATTGAGACGCCCACCTGCGTCGCAGATCATTTGATTATTGGTCTTCTTAGTAACCCTATGGTCATGCAGAATGGCCACGGGAGCTGCAATGCCGAGGCCATTTTTATTGTGTACGGGATTATAGACGCAGGCTGTGACACGCCCCAAAGTCTGTCACGCGACTCCTGTGTTTTTTTACCGCCACTCTCTGCTACATCCCACGAACGCTCCCTGCGAGTAAAAAGTTGCCGCAAGAAACTACGGTAATGTACCTTGACACATGCGCAGTTTACAGATAATCTCTTAACTGCGTAAATATCGGCACAGCGTACAACTCTGTATCAGGCCTTAGGAGCAGAACCGTGAGGAATCCCAGAGACATCCATTGCTGCCTGAGAGGATGTCAGTAGCAGACACACTAAAGGAGTGTTTAGAAAAGTTAAGAGACAAAGAGAACAGTGCTCCGAAGGCCAAAGAACTAAAATGCTTCAGGAAAAGAAGAGGTTGGTCAATTGTATCAAAAAAAGCAGAGAGTTTAAAGATTAGGAGTAGTTCTTGTAACCAATGCTATACTAATGGATAGTATATATTGCAATGAAACACAAGTTTTCTGGAGGTTTTATTTTTATTTTTTAGATATTTGCATTTGTAGCACAAACTTTTAAAAACTGCTGTTACGGAGAGAACATCCATCTGAATAAAGCAAATCAGCTCTTGTGTGAAATATAGGTTCCAGAATGGCATCCTATTCAATAGCAACATAGTCACAGTGTAACATGGCATAAAGCAATTTATTCTACCTGAGCAAACAGTTCATCAACTATCTACAAATGTTCAAGCTGTGACAGAGTAACGTGTTAATACATGTTACCAGCAAACCGACATCTTGCAGTGTACTCTGGTAAAGTGTCATTCTGTGGAAACACAAACTGCTACCTACAAAACAACGTACGTCACTTGGTAAATCTAAATTGAGACCTGTGACTATTCTAAATTGTTCTTCACAAAGAGCAACTGGATTACACAAGTACATAGGATGGCATGTATTTATCTAAATGCTCTGGTTTATTATTCTTATTCATTTACCAAATGTTGGTGGCTATATCAGCATTGCCTTGAAAAAGTATTAAACAAACAACACATTTTATTGCAAAAATATGGGGAAGGGAACAAAATTACAAAGACATTAAACAGCCATTGTACAGTTGTGCAGTAGTGAAAAAAGTATGAAATGACATATCTAAATCAGGCCACCTATATAAACAGAGAGAAATGAGCACACCTTGGGAAGCTAGTGAACGGTCACGCTGACACTAAACAAGCTACAGAAGTTAGTGGTAGATGGTAATATAATGTGCATCCAAGGTTTCCACAAAAAAGGATTTTATGGGAGGGTGGCAAGAAATAATATCGAAATGAAAAAACAAATACATTTCCCCACATGGCAGTAGCTTCTGTGGTCTAAAAAGGTCAAAACAAACTTATAGGCTGAATGGAAGGAATAAAATAATCAGTAGGACTAGTAAACCTAGTACTAGTACATCTCCTAAGCTGCAACGTTTTATACCTGTACAGTTCTTACAGCATAAACTGCTCTGAGGGGCGTATTCATTTCGCCAGCAGAAACTGATCCCTGTATTCAATTGTGGAGACTTTTCGCCGGTGCGGAGTGACTCTCAATGAAGCAAGCAATGAACCCGGAGACAAATTTTAGCCTAAGAATAGCAGTCGAAAAAAAGTGCAGAATTGGAGTTTTGGGATGCAGAAGTCCGGAAACCACTTAGCACCCTTGGGACAGCCCCCAAAGGTAAATTGTGTCAAAAAAAAGGTTAAATAATGCTTAAGGACGACCCAAAAAAGCACTTTCATTTTGGGGGTGAAAAAAAAAATATAAGTTGGGGGACAAAACATAAAAACTAACAAAATCGACTCCAGGGCGTCCCCAGGTATGTGCCAGGTGTTTTCTAGATTGCAGGTGCATGCGGCAGGTGGATTTTTTTACTTTTTTTTTTTTAAAACTTTACATTAGCAACTTTAAAATAGGCTAGCACCCATTTTCATGTACCCCAAATTTGCTGGGACTAGTTATTTTGCTGTAAAAATATTGCCAAATGCCATTCTTCAAAGATGCTAATAGCAAGCTTTTGAAACCCCCCATCCTCCCCAGATTAGCTTTATTAGGAGTACTATAACACCCCTATAGTGATACCATATGTTAGTGCAGCTTTTCGGGGGGGATACAAAGTGTTTTCCCCATTTTTGACAGTACTTTGCTAGGTCCGAATTTGTCGGGTGCCCTTTTCGACGATTTCTAAGTGAATATGGCGATAAGCGGGGAAGCGTGCGATACTTTTCCACATGGAAAACCAGCGATGACAGCGAAAAGTCTGGCATGCGAAAAGTTTTCGACTTTTCTCACCTAATTGAATACGCCCCTATGTACCTTTCAGTTGAGGAAAGGGTTCTGGTACACTGGTTTGCAATGTTTAGTCATGTTCTGTATTTTGTATTTCCATCCAATTAGTGCAACATGCATTTCAGTTGAACAGTGCAGCCAAGGAAGCATGCAATACAAAGCTTCTGACAAAGGGATAGAAGAGGCGCACACTCAAAGGATAAGCTATACTTGCATTGTAGGAAATAGAGGGTGCACATTGCTAATAACCCTGAAGAAATAATTTAATTAAGACTACACTAATAACCATGCATTAGTAAGTTTCAATTGTGTTTACTTAATTATATATATGAAACTATGAATACATTATGGGACCCATAATTTCTCAACCCATTTAGATGACAGGTATTAAAGCCTATACAATAGCGATTTAATACAGTTTAGACCCATAGAGAATGACAACTTCTAGATGGGGCAAAACATTGTCAAACAAATGACTTGGCCCAGGGTTTCGAATACAGGTTGAGTCTCCCATATCCAAAATGCTTGGGACCAGGGGTATTTTGGATATCGGACTATTCCGTAGTTTGGAATATTTGCATACTATAATTAAATATCTTGAGTATGGGACCCAAATCTAAACACAGAATGCATTTATGTTCTATATACACCTTATACACACAGCCTGCAGGTCTTTTTATACAATATTTTTAATAATTTTGAGCATCAAAAAAAGTTAGTGTACATACATGAAACTTATTTATGTTTCATATACACATTATACACACAGCCTAAAGGTTATTGTATACTGTATTTTAATGATTTTGTGCTTTAAAAAAAGTTTGTGTACATTGAACCATCAGAAAGCAAAGCTTTCACTTTCTCAGTCATACTAAAAATATTCTGTAATTCGGAATATTCCGTATTTTGGAATATTTGGATGTGGGATACTCAACCTGTATAGTAATACTACGGTGCAGACATGGTTATTGCCCTGCAAAATGACAAGTCATACTAACCCTGGGGGGTGCTGGATCACACTATATATTCATATCAGTACCTGGTAATTAACATTTGTTAAATGTACTCTACAAAACTGTATAAGTTTCTGTCTCCTCTGTTTATAGTTGTTGCATGGCAAGAGAATGCTGTATAGTCACATAAGGTCAATGGGATTTCATTATCCAGCAATATTAGCTGTCCAAGCTCAGTTTTGAAATACCAAAATAATCAGAAAATGATGTGCCAGAAAAGGTGACCTGTATATCATTAAAAAACATAGGAACACTAAGGGGGGAATTCAAATAGCCTGGAGTTGTTCAATTATATCCAGTGGTAAGCCACGTGGCTAACAGGCGGTAAAGCATAGATTCTAGTTAAGTGCCCAGAATTATGCAAGAACCGTGTGTAGTAAACCAGAGGTACGCCCAGAGGATGCACTTAATGCGGATTTCTGTTCACTCCTTCCTGAAGGGCATGCTCCGGGCTTACCACAGGCAATAATTGAATAGCTCTCAGCACTTAAACCAGGAGGTAAAAGCCTGCAGTAAGTTCCATGGCTAAATAAATTCTCCCTAAGTAGCTAATCCTTTTAGTTGCGAAAGGGGCCAAACATCTAGATTTAGGTGCATCCTATTAGGGGTTGATCCTATTATGAGTAATGGGGCCCATCCATCAGCGATGGATTGCCGCGATCCCGCAATGCAGCAACCCGGTATCGCAGAAATCCAACATGTCGGATTTTCACAATTTGACGATCGCGATCGTCAAATCCCCGACATTTAAAATGGAAAATGTCTGCGATCCAGTGACGGATCGTAGAACACCGATGGTGGGAGGTCGACGTTTCCACCCGGAAACGCCGGCACTTCCCATCGCATCGCCGGATCGCAAAATCCTGGGTCTGATGTATGTCACCTTAAGTTGCAGTTGCAACGGCATGGAAATGCTGGCAATGCCACAGAGTATGGGGCAAGTTCGGAATGCAAGGGGACAAATACTGATGCCTAAGAGGGTACACTTAAAACTAGATGTTTGGTTATATGAAAAACACCCTTAAGATCTAAACCATAGGTTCTCAAACTCTGTCCTCAGGACCCCAAACAGTGTATATTTTCCAGGTCTCCTCACAGAATCATAAGAGAAATAATTAGCTCCACCTTTGGATTTTTTTAAATGTATTAGCAAGTAATGAATACACCTGTGCACCTGCTGGGTGACCTGGAAAATGTGAACTGTGTGGGGTCCTGAGGACAGAGTTTGAGAACCAATTATCTAAACCATTTAAAATGTATTATTAAGAAGGAAGAAAGTCTTGAAGCATAAAAACGCTCTGTTTTGATCACAAGTTTCCACATAAAACTGCGCTGTTTTATTACGTGTGACCGGTACTATAGAAATCACAAAATGCATATTCTGTAACATGTTGATTTCATTTGAAAATACAGATTTCCAGCTTGGCAAACAAAGCCATGAGGCAGAGAAGGTCTACAGGGATCAATGTTGTGCTTTCCACAGCTAGTCACACACAGGTCTGAATGAACTACTCACAAGTGATTAGGGATGATTTCCTTCCAGCTTCTTACAACATAGGCACTTTTTGGGGTTGTTTTGTTATCTGAAATCGGCATAACTAATCTGATCCGTGATTGAGACGTTCAGTCAGGGCCGGATTAATAATGGGGCTGATGGAGCTACAGCTCCAGGCCCACTATCAGAAAAGGCCCACAGACAGAAGCATCTATTATGAGCAGCTATAGACAGGAATTTATATATCCGTATACAGCAGAAAGAGCTGCCCGAGGCCCCGTCCCCAGGCCGCACCCCCCCCCCCCCTGCCCGGATCAAAAGGCGATTACACAAACATTACAGCGGCACATGGAGGGCTTCGTTAGCCCTCTCAGTGCCGCTTACGCACCTATGACCTGCGCAGCATGTGACATCACTGCGTGTGGTGTCACATGGGAACCGCCCACCACCACCGCATCCCGAAGCTCCCCGGTCCCTTCTGTATATCTACCAGCACAGCAGCTCCGTGAACGCGGCCTGGCCCTGGCAGCAGGGGTACTGAGGTGAGGTTAAGATGCTCGTCAGTCCTGCTGGCCAGGCTGCTGACGTATAGTTACATTTTATACATTATACAGGGTAGGCTTAGCCACTAATGAAAGTTAATTAATATACTAATATTTATAATACATACACTGTGTGTGTGTGTAAAATATATATATATATATACATACACACACACACACACACTATATCTCTCCCTCTCTATACACAGTACATAGATATATATTTATCTCTATCTATGTACTGTGTGTATAGAGAGGGATATAGAAAATATATATATATCTGTATATCTTTCTAAAAATATGTATGCATATCATAATATATAATATTAAATAAAAATATATATCTTTATAAGTATACTGTATATAGAGAGCATATATATATATATATATATATATATATATATATATATATATATATTATGTGCGTGTGTTGTTTATAAATAAGTGTGTTTGTAGGTTTGCCATTGTATACTATAGTACATCTTTTACACAATATAGGGGGGTAGAGACCTTTTCAAAATGAGCGGGTTCCATAGAAAACGTTGGAGCCAATAAGATCTTGTTGTCTTAGTCTCCATCCAATTGCAGATGAGTTGCTTTGCTTTGGCACAAGCATTGGCAGATCTGTGAGCACAGAGGATGGTGCTGTGCTGGCAGGGTGAACCACACTGACACACAGTGGGAACAAGCCTGTTAGTCCATTAGTTGCCTACCCCTGCCATATTCAGTGGCCATTCTAGATTTCCCTCTGTGAAGTGGCCCAGATAGGGCTGCTTTGTCCTACCCCTTTCTGTTCCTCACTCACTCTGCAATTGTGAACGTTCTCAGGCGCTCTGCTGGTTTCACTGTCGCCGGTTCAGATAATCAGCTGGCCCACCGCAGTATAAAAGCGGCTTCAAGGACCAGGGCGGTGGCACCATCCTGTCGCTACAAACTGTTTCCCTTCTGTACATCCGTGCTGCAGAATGCACTTTCAAGCGCCTGTGCACTCTGTAATACAGAGTGGTGCATACGCCACCATCGGTCACACCAATCTTATGGCAGGTGCTGTTTCTCCTATGTCCTCCTATGCCTGCGGCTGTGCGTCTGCATACACTGACACACCTGTGAAACTCCCATAACACATCCATTACACAAACCATATTTGTGTGCATTTCTATCCTGCTTTCCTGTCACCACACAGGATCCCATCACTTTTCCACAACATTTCTGATACTGAGAGTTTTGATCACAAAAGCACCTTTTCTGTGCATACCGTATGCTCCGTAGGGGTGTTTAGAAATTTTGGAGTATGCGTAGTTGAAAAAAAATTGTTTAACTACGTGATCATCTGCATTGTGCATGGTTCTAAGTCAGGTACAGAATGTGTACTGGGGTACTACTATTTGGCATAATGTGTATCGGGGGGTACTGCAATGTGGCATAATACTGTAATGCCATGTGCTTCCCAAACTGCACCGTGGCACCCTGTCCACCACCACATAAATGAACCTAAGGATGACAGGTAAGCATAATTTACTTCACTTTACTAGTTCACAAATTTTTTTTCTGAATGTCTCAATAACAAACTTTTGGCTTAGGGGTGCCATGAAAACAATGCTGCTACTCTAGGGCGCCGTGGTTCAAAAAAGTTTGGAAACCACTGCTGTATTCATTGGTGTCACTACTAAATAAAACGGATGGTGATTGTTTTAACATCTTGAATGTGTTGTGAGTTGAAAGGGAAAAAGTGAGATTTGGTGGTGGCAGGATGGCTGTATGTGCACAGATTTGGTTCTTCTTTTTGGCCTTTGGAAAGTGATATAAATAGAAATTAAATTGCAGATGTCTTACCTCCCCTCCAGGGCCATCCATTATTCCCCCCTAACTGTCCTCTGCCCTGCAACTGTGATGCATGCAGTGAATGTATATGATTTACTGCTCCTCTTGTGTCTCTGGAATGTTTGTATAAAATGTTGTGCACTAATTAAATTAAGCCTCTGCACTGTGCTCTACAGGAACGTTTGTTACACTATTGTTTTGTTATTTTTCTCAAATGTTTTACATTATGATGGGACTCTAAAACCGTGAGGTAGGACCTCAAAATTGTATACATTATGGGACCCTTGGACTGTGATTGACAGTAGGCAGCAGCTATGCCTTCCATGGTGATCGCCACACCCCCACTGCAGACCACACCCTCATAGCACTGGTTACCCCCGCTCCCCACATCAGTAGTTACCCCTCCCCACTGTGCTTCTGCGGCAGCACAAATAGGCCCACCAGAAAGGTCAGCTCCAGGCCCATGTGGACCTTAATCTGGCACTGCGTTCAGGGCACAGATAGTTACCGGATGACAACCATCCCAAAAGATGGGATGAATGAGCCTTGTTTCTCATATTTGGTTTAGTTCTGTTCCAAAGCAGAGCTATCCATTAAGTTGTGCTAGTCCTTTACAACATGAGGAATAGTGCTCCAAGGGCCTGATTCAGAGTTAGACACAATGCTGCCCAGTGTAGCACATATATTTCCCATATGCGTTCGATTAGCAGCTCTCAAATGACAGGCTCTTTCAGACATGCCAGAGGATTCGCCTTAGGCCGATCATATGAGGTTGATCGCAGCCATACACTATACAATCGTCTGGCAGATCGGTCAGAAAATTGAATAACATATGCCCAGCATAAGATAAACTATCATCAGTGACTGATACATTGTCCTAAGTTATAAAACACTGACTTAGTAGGTTGCATTAAAAATGCAGTAACTTTTTAAAATAAATGAATTTGTTCTAAAATATTTTGTAGGAATACAAATACGCTACAGTGACCTCAAAGTTAGTTTTGCTCACTTAATCACGTAGTGAAACAAAGGTTTGCACAATAAAAGTCACAATTAAAGTTAATTAATTTCACTGCAGAAGTAATGTAGTTTAAGCCAGTAGGATACCGTATAGAATGGTTAATGCAATGATGGGCACATGGATACCTTTTCACAGTCATTCACTGCTTCAAAAAGGGGCACACATCATTCTTCTGCTGGGTACACACTGGCAGATATATTGGCTTATCAATTGATCGGCCAAAATATCTTGTTTGCGTCGGCCAGTGTGTACCAGCGATATGTCTGAACTACGTCGATCACAGACATAGAATGTCGGCTGTGCTGCACAACCGATGCAGATATATTGTGGCATCGTGCTGTGTGTACGGGCACTCTACACTCTAGTTTTGAGGTGCGAGCAGAAATCCGCTAGTCGCAGGTTTACAGAGCAGGCAATTAAATTGCTCCGGGCACATAACCCGGGAGCTACATCCCCGCAAGAGAACTGAACTATAAGTAAATTAGAGGTAATACAGCAACCTATTGTTTTGAAGTAAAGGACACTGGGATAAATTCAAGAAATAAAACCTAGCAAGCATATGTGCTCTGTGATATAAGCCAGCACGCTTTCTCCTGTGACAGATAACCATACCCACCTTTACACTAGATTTAAACAATCACATATAATCCCTAAAACAATGCCCACTTAAAGGCTTATATTGCTTTTAAGGACAATAATGACTGTAATCTGTAATAAATGAATAATTGGTATTGATTCAAACACTCTTACTTATCCTGCCTAGATAAACAGGTCAGTGGATGCCAGCCAAGTCCTCAAACAACATAAACCTTGTGTGTGGTCAGGGAACAGAATACCTAAGCTGGAGGCACAGAGTAGTGAGCCAACTATTGAGTACTGCTATCACCATTATGTCAAATACTATCACAATTCAAGGTCAGTAGAAAATGGGGCAGAGGTGTTGTAAATAAGAACATGTGTAATACATTAAATATATACATACAGGTGTCCTCATATCTAGTCCCAATACGCCACATAGCGCGACTTGCCTGGCCTGAGTGAAGCCCGAGAATGCATTTAAGTCATAAGGGGATGTGACTAGGACGCACCAGCAAACTGTGCTGAATAAATTGATGTGTGACACTTGTATATCTGGGTGCGACTGAGTCTATATATGAACCACAACGGAACTTGGAATTAAAAAGCTGCGGCCACTTTGTAGCGCTTCATATACAGATTTAGAGGCTCGGTTGTATATCAAATTAATCAGCACAGCCTACTGGTGTCCTAGTTGTGTTGAATTGCGACAGACGCAGTTTCGGCAAAAAAAAAAAGACAAAAATATCCAACGCGCCAAGAGGGGATTTTTAGTGCGAATTCAGTAAAGATGTGTAAGGATCACCTCTGCTAACAAAAAAAACAAACTAGAACAGGGGTTAAAAAGCAACAATGAACCTTCTAGTATCAGGTTATTAAAGAAAACAAAAAAAAAACAATTTAGACATGGAGATATGAAGTATAAAGGGACAGTTTCTATTTGTTGCTCAATGTTCATGAATAATAAATACAGTGGCAAATAGAATAAGAATGCGTATTAATCAGTTTTAGTTAGTTACCTTTATTACTATGCTTCCGAGACATCTTTATTTAGATTAAAGTTGGAGCCAAAAGAAGAAAGAAGGGTCCTCGTTCACACGCCTGACTGTAGTGCGATGTCAAAGCTGGGGGAAAATCTGTGACCACTGCCAGGAATGTGCAAAAACGCCGCTTTACATTAGTCTGGCTAGGTCCTCACTGGCGTCTTCATGGATTCTGCAAAGAGAAGACCCATTAGTCTGATGCCAATTTTAATGTCTCTTTTTAGGAGATTACTAGCTCATAGTCAAAGCTACATTTGTACACTTTCAATGACACACAAATCATATGTACAGTCGGATACAAAACCATATTTATAGGTCTAGATCGAGTAGTAAAAATATAAGAAGGGTGTTACGTAAAGAGCACCTAACATACCAAGTTACTGAAATTTACCACTGAATTAAATCCTGATCATAGTGTATGTACACATCTACAGTATGTATAAACGGGTTCTATTTGGGATAGTGGAAGAGGAACCTTGATTGCAATCAGAAATCTCCCCACCTGACGACCAGAAGCCCACTTCTACACATTATACAATTAAGTGCTAGCAGTACCACCTACAGGTTTAGTATCTTTAAAGACTTACTATAAAAACCAAATGTACCCTTTAAAAGATATATGAAAATATCCATACTGGTTACTAGTTTCACGTTTTGACACCAAAACATGTGCAGCCATCTGATATGTGCTTGGTCCAGCTGCACAATCAGGAAAAGAAATGTGCTGGCTTTGATGGACTTTCTGAATTCTACATTTTGTCTGCAGAGGTGTTGAAAGGCATTTGATATGATTTACCGCCGGCAGCAGCAGCACGACAGAGGAGGAAATCCCGATCGGCCTAAAGGTAAGTATAAACTAACCTAATTCTACCCCCTAACCCTCCTTTAGGGTGCCTAACCCTAACCTCCCCCCCAGTGCCTAACCCTAATCCTCCCTCTAAGTGCCTAAACCTAATCCCCCCTTCCCCACCGCCTAACCCTAAGTCCCCTGGGGGGTGCCTAACCCTAACCTACCCATGGGGGTGCCTAACCCTAACCCCCCCCCTAGCCTGACCCTAACCTCCCGGGGGGGTGCCTAACCCTAAGTCCCCCCGGGAGCCCTAAACATAACCCTGCCCCCCCGCGCTTGGCATCCCTTCGATCGGGATGCCGGGCGCCAGTGAAATTACAGGTGTCTAGATTTAGATGCCTGTCATTTAACCCTCGCCAGGATTAAGTAGTCGGGAGGCCGGCATTGCGTCCGCCGGCTTCCTGAACGTATACAGTTGAAAGAGGCAGGTGATTTAGAGGTGTTGGCAAAAAAAACCCAGAGTCTCCATGGTATATCCATACATACGTGGTGCTGAAATACAAACTTGAATTGGGGATCCTATACAAATGTTTTGAAGTCGCTTTTAAAATGGAAATTGTTTTTAGAACATGCCTCAAAAGGAGGGGAGGGGATTCAAATGAACTATGTTTTCCCTTGCACCTCTATGGGGTGCGAGGGAAAACTTGCAATGCCAGCAGCTGTGATGTGCCGTTCCAGAAGAGCACGCATCAATCACATTTAATTTAAATCCCCCGAACTCCCGGACAAACGATCTAGTGCATACACACTGTGTAGCCTTCCAAACGACCGAACTATATATTGTGCCTCGGTTGGTGGTTAGATCGTTAACTGTATAATGTCAACACACCGCCTGGTCGTCCGGTAGAGCGTACACTGCATGATTTGTGGGAAATAGTTAGCGAGATTGTCAGATTGATCTGCATGTAGGGAAGACCTGAAGATGCCACGGACGACACAGCGGGAGCGCGCATAGTGCATACACACTTGACTATTTGAATGATTTGTCATTCCGATGCATCGGTTTCGGCCAAATCAAATTATTGCCTAGTGTGCAAGAAGTACTGCATGCTTTTTACTTGTACATAATAAAGGGTAATGATCCAAATCTGTCCGGTTTTAGCACTTCGCTGTCTGTGAACCCACCAAGATGAATGTCTTATGAGACTACTCTGTGGATTTCAAAAAGGAAAACTTTGTAGAAAAACAGATCATAGAAGGGTTTGCCAAGTTAATTTCCCTCACAGTGCCATCATATATGTAATTCTAGGGACCTATACGTCTCTGTACATGACATACAGTACTATAATAGCTGCATTACACATTACTACACCTGTATTGTACTTATAATGTAAACTGTGACTATATGAAAACACAACTTTAACATAAGTTTGAATAATGATGAACATACAGACTACAAATGATGAATTGTTATGCAGTTGGCCAGTATTGAAAAATAGTGACACCTCCAGGTACAAAAGTATATTGTTCCTGAAAATTAGGTCCATTTGGCAACTTTGAAAGTATCCATGTGCCAGGAACACATTTACAGAGCTCAGCTTACCATGGTATTACCAAAGTATCCTCAGTATGGCAAAGTATGTAGCACATTATGCCCCCTGGGGAAAAAAACCCTATATAGCAGACCTAGTTGTACACAATATGAAAACAGCTGCATGTCAAATACAGCACCTTCCCTATCATATACAGTTCTAGGGGTAGAAAGACACCCTTATTGTTTTACATTCCACAATCTGTAGGTAAATTATATAAGACATTAGCTTTTTTCAGACATTAAATGCTTCCTCATCTCTAGTATATTACAAACAAAACAACTACAATAAAACCCAAAACACAAAAAAAACCTATGGAATTTATATCATTAGGGGAATTTGGAACACAACTGTGTCATAGACAAGCAGAAGGAGTTGTGGGAAAATGTGGAAATTTTTCAAGAATGTCCAAAAAATTACATTGATTCTCATTTGACTGAAAGGGGGGAATTCAATTGTTTTTTGCACGTCAGTTAGTGATGGGCAAGCAGAAGTCCGCAAAAAGTTGGTCTTTTGGGCACCCAAGGCTGCTTGTTGAGCTGAACAAACCATATTCTGATTTACTGCACATTTTGTTTGTGAGTTGCTATATTCACATTCATGTCGCTTGGAAAAACTGTTTTATCTGAAAAATTAGTGCGTGCAACTACCAAGCAGTTTAAAATGGATGTAGTGAAAGGTTGGTTTACACATTGGGGTATATTTACTAAAGTGCAGGTTTTTAGAAGTAGAACTGTTGCCTATAGAAACCAATCAGATTTTAGATAGTGTCTTCTAGAAGGTGCAAGATAAATGATAAGTAGAATTTGATTGGTTGCTATGGGCATCACCACCACTTCTAAAAACCTGCACCTTAGTAAAAAAATATGAGATATGGTAAGAACTTACCCTTGTTATCTCTACGAAGTCCATAGGGTTCCACAGGATACCTTGGGGTATAGGTGTGACGTCAGTCGCAGGGCACCAAAGAGTTAAGCTTTCAGCCTCCCAGGATGCACTAGGTCCCCCTCCTATACCCCGCCCCCGAGCCAAGGCACCTCAGTTAGTTACCAAGCCATAGGCCGGAGGAGGAGAAGGAAGAGAGAGAACAAAGATCTGGACACATACAAGAATCACATTCTCACCAGAGGGAGACGGAAAACCGGTGACCAGAGCAAAGCCCATCTGCAGCACAGGTGCGACAGGGCGGGAGTCCTGTGGAACCCTATGGACTTCGTAGAAATAGAGATAACAAGGGTAAGTTCTTACCATATCTCATATTTTCTACTTCAGGGTCCATAGGGTATCCACAGGATACCTTGGGGATGTCCCAAAGCAGTATCCTTTAAGGGTGGGGACGCTCCTGTGCAGAAAGGAGAATCCGCCGCCCGAAGGAAGCATCCTGAGAGGCGAAGGTGTCAAACCTGTAATACCTCACGAAGGTATGGACAGAAGACCACGTAGCAGCCTTGCAGATCTGAACTGCCGAGGCACCACGTCGAGCTGCCCACGAAGGACCCACAGACCTAGTGGAATGAGCCTTCACAGAAGGAGGGACCGGTAGGCCTTCATGAAGATAAGCTTCAGAAATAGCCATACGGATCCAGGCTGCCAAAGTTTGCTTTGAAGCAGGCCAACCCTTTTTACGGAAGCCATAGAGGACAAACAAAGCGTCCGACTTCCTAAACGAAGAAGTGCGGTCAACATAAGTCCTTAAGGCCCGCACAACATCCAAAGAGGCCTCACCCACGGAAAGACCCGGTGAGTTAAAGGCCGGAACAACTATTTCCTCGTTAACATGAAACTGGGAAACAACTTTGGGAAGAAACTCGGGCCGAGTGCGGAGCACTGCCCTGTTCCCATGAAAAACCAAGAAAGGGGGTCTACAAGAAAGAGCCCCTAACTCAGAAACACGTCTGGCCGAAGCAATGGCCAGAAGGAAAACAGTCTTAACTGTTAGCCATTTAATATCCACTGAGCCCAGTGGTTCAAACGGCGGTCCTTGGAGAGCCCTCAGGACCACAGCCAAATCCCAAGGCGCCACAGGTGGAACAAAGGGCGGCTGAATACGGAGAACACCTTGCATAAAGGTGCGCACATCCGGGATTGTAGCAATCCTACGGTGAAACCAGACAGATAGGGCCGAAACCTGTACCTTCAAAGAAGCAAGGCGAAGCCCATGATCTAGTCCCGCTTGCAGGAAGGCGAGAATCCGAGACAGACGAAACTCCTGCGGTGCATAACCTCTCGGTCGACACCACTGGAAGAACGTATGCCACACGCGATGGTATATCCTCGCGGAAGACGGTTTCCGAGCTCGTAACATGGTACGCACCACAGAGCTGGAAAACCCCCGGGACCTCAGCATGGCCGTCTCAACAGCCACGCCGTCAAAGACAGCCGAGTCAGGTCCGGGTGAAGGCAAGGACCCTGAGACAGAAGGTCCGGTCGTAGCAGCAACCGCAGAGGACTGTCCACGGACAGACCCTGAAGGTCTGAGAACCAGTGCCGTCTGGGCCACGCGGGAGCTATCAACAGGAGCGTCCCTCCTTCCTGTTTGAATTTCCGGATTACCCGTGGAAGAAGGGAAACCGGAGGGAACAGGTATGCGAACCGGAACGTCCACCGGACGGACAGAGCATCCACCAGAGATGCCCCTTCGTCTCTTGTGCGAGACCCGTACACCAGCAACTTGTTGTTGTGCCGGGACGCCATGAGGTCGATTTCTGGAAGACCCCACCTGTCCACCAGTAGTTGAAAAACGTCCGGGTGCAGGGACCATTCCCCTGGAAGAACGTCCTGGCGACTTAGAAAGTCCGCCTCCCAATTTAGCACTCCCGGGATGAAGACCGCTGATATGGCCGGAAGATTGCGCTCCGCCCAAACCAGGATCCGAGAGACATCTACGAGAGCCGCCCGACTGCGAGTTCCTCCTTGCCTGTTTATGTAGGCCACGGTGGTAGCGTTGTCCGACTGAACCTGCACCGGGTGACCCTGGAGAAACCGCTGTGCCTGCAGGAGAGCATTGAAGACTGCACGGAGTTCCAAGATATTTATTGGAAGCTCCGCTTCTGTCGGCGTCCACCTGCCCTGGAACAAGTGTGGACCCGAAACTGCTCCCCAGCCCCGAAGACTGGCGTCCGTTGTCAACAGGACCCAATTTGGAACCCAGAACGGACGTCCCTTGTTGAGGTGGGTCGTCTTTAACCACCAAGCAAGGGACAGGCGAACCTCCGGTGTGAGCACAATCGTCTGGAACTTCAGAGACTGAGGCAGCCCGTTCCACTTGGACAGGATCAGGTGCTGCAGAGGTCTGGAGTGAAACTGGGCGTATTCCACCATGTCGAACACCGACACCATGGAGCCCAGTAACCTCATCGCCGAGTGTAAGGACACCCGGCGGCTGTGCAGACAACTGCGCACCCTTGACTGTAAAGCAGAGATCTTGTCCTCCGTCACGAAGATCCTTTGCTGTCCCGAGTCCAATAAGGCTCCAAGATGCAGAATCCTCCGAGACGGGATTAGAGTGGACTTCTGCCAGTTGATTAGCCAGCCGTGCCGTTGCAGCAGTGCAATGGTCAGGTCCAAGTGGTGTAACAGGAGCTCTGGAGATCCTGCCACCAATAACAGGTCGTCCAAGTACGGCAACATGCGGACTCCTTGCAGCCGCAGAGAAGCCGCCATGACCGCCATCACCTTGGTGAAAACACGTGGTGCTGTCGCCAGGCCAAAAGGTAACGCCCGAAACTGGAAGTGGTCGCTGCGGATTGCAAACCGAAGGAACTCTTGATGGCGCAAAAGAATAGGGACATGCAGGTAAGCGTCCTGTATGTCCAATGACACCATGTAGTCCCCAGGTTCCAGCGCCAGAATGATGGACTGTAGGGTCTCCATTCGAAACTTCGGGACCCGCAAAGACTTGTTGAGAGCTTTGAGCTTGAGAATCGGACGATATGACCCATTGGGTTTCTGTACCAAAAATAGATTTGAATAGAAACCCTGGCCCCTCTGGGAGAATGGAACAGGCACTATAACTCCAGCCTGGAGCATAGTGTGCAATACCTTCAGCAGCTCCGTAGTCTTGTTCCGGTCTGATGGTAGACCCGTGGTGAAGAATCGAGCCGGGGGTCTGTGCCGGAAGGAGAGGGCGTACCTGTGGGAGACCACCTCCAGAACCCAAGTGTCTGTCGTAGTGAACGACCAACACCGGGAGAACTGCAGCAGGCGGCCTCCCACCCTGGGATCCCCCAAAGGGAGGCCCGGACCGTCAGGCCGCAGGCTTGTCATCTGGCTTGGGGGCCGGACGTCTGGTACTCCATGCCTGTTTCCAGGGCTTGACCGATTTCTTAGGGCCAGCCTGTCAAGGAAACGACTGTGGTTTGGGCCTGCCCTGGGCCCTAGATGACCGAAAGGACGATGGTCCAGAACCAGAAGGAGCAGCGGCCGACGAGAGACAAGCAGATTTGGCTGCCGCCAGCGTGGCCACAATCTTATCCAGATCCAGACCGAAGAGAACTTCTCCGGTAAACGGCAACGCTTCCAGACCTTTCTTGGAATCTGCGTCCGCCTTCCAGGATCGCAGCCACAAGGTGCGACGAGCAGCTACCGCTGCTGAAGAAATTCTAGACACCAGAGTACTAATGTCTAGAGCCGCCTCGTTGATGTAGGTGGCCGAATCACGGAGATTGCCAATCAACTCCGCCTGTTCAGCCGGACAGTCGGATTCAAAAGAAGCCTCTAATGAATCCGCCCATCGCTCTGGCAACCCAGCAAATGGCCATAGCCGGCCGTGCTGCCCCCCCTGCAAGGGAATAAGCGGACTTCAGGCAGATTTCTACCTTGCGGTCCGTAGCATCCTTAAGGGAGGACATGGATGGCATCGGCAATGTGGCACTACGGACAAGACGGGTCACGTGAGAATCCACCTGTGGAGGGGATTCACACTTAGCAAAATAATTATCCGCGAACGGATAAGCCACCGCCAGGCGTCTCTGCGGCTGGTATCTTTTGCCAGGTTGTTTCCACGCCTCCTCTAAATGGTCCACCAACTGACCCGAAAGAGGAAAGACTGTGGCATCGCCCTTCACGTCTTTGAAAAATACTTAGATTTAGCCGCTGGGGGTACTTCGTCCTCAATCACCAAGGCTGTGCGGACCGCCCGAATAAGTCCAGGAATATATACTTTGGACTTAGCATCAGCGTCCTTAGTATGGAGAGGTTCCTGATCGTAAGGATCCAGAATCTCCCCATCATCAGACGTCCCTTCGTCATCCTCATAAGGAGCGGACAGAGACGCCACCGGCCTTTTATGAGGCCGCATCACAGACTCCCCTTGCAACACATCCGACAAGTGCTGTACAGAACTCGTCAGGGAGTTAACCCACGCTGGCTCCTGAGAACCCGGGAGCGGGGAAATAGGGAGACTGTGGGGTACCACCAATTGTCGTGGGAACCCCTGCATGGGTGACGACACCACAGACTGCTGGGACAAACCCATCGGAGTAAACGCGGGCTGCGGAGCTAACTGGCCCACTAAAGCTGTTAGCGCCTGAGCGAAACAAGCCCAGGGCGGCTCCTGTACCGGTGCTGTAACCGTAATAGGCCGCACCATGGACAAACACTGCCGGCAAAGGCCCTCCGCGCTACCCTCCCCCTCCGCTAACGGTACTTTGCACGTGGTACACTGTAGCCGGAGGGGAAAATCACTTTCAGACATGATGGCACCACGTATGTGACCTCTCTCACCAATTAAGTATTAAATAGGCGAGAGACCACCCTGCAGCACCGCACTGCAAGGGCTTTAGCAGAAAGAACAGGGACAGTAATAAAGCTGACAGTTTTGAGAAGATAAAGTTACAGGCAGCAGCGCTAGCACAGTCACATACAATGCAGAGAAATAACAATTCCTGCACTAACTACACAGACACAGGGCCTGGTAGGACACAGCGCTGCATACACAGACCTGAGCCACAGCGGAGGAGAGGTATGCGGGGGGACCCAGACCACGATGCTTCCTTCCAGGCTTCCAGCAGCGTTCACCATGCGTTGCAGAGAAGATGGCCGCCGAGGAGCAGAGAGAAGCTGGCCTGGGGGAGGAGCGCTGACACAGGACCAGTCAGCACAGTGCAGAGAGGGCTGTGTGCAGCGGGGGAGGCGCCGGCTGTGAGACAGGGAAGGCGCGCTCCCCTGGCATGCATTTAACCCCTGGGACGCCGCAGCGCTACCGCTCTGCTGCGGTCCGCTGTCCCAGGGGGTAGTGGAAAGCGCAGGTTCAGTATCTGCTCCACGCTGCAGCCAGTCCCCAGGGAGCCCCCTGCCTGGGGACTTAGGACCATGTGACCAGCGGGGACCCACCGCGGGACCCCGCTGCTTACCTTTGTCCCCCTTGGATCCGGCCATGGTCCGGAACATCTGGGGTCACCGCTAGCTGTGACCCCAGATGCTCACCAGCATCCCCGGATCGGTACCGGCGTTCTGGTACCGGCGGGGGTGTAGGGAAGACAGCATGGACGTCAGGACTGACTGTCCATGCTGTACATCCAGATGTGCAGCCACAGCTGCACTGAAGAAAGCTTCAGGGGCTCTTCTAGCCCCCACTCCGACAGGTGCACCCGACGCCGGCCGGGCACCAAACTAAACTGAGGTGCCTTGGCCCGGGGGCGGGGTATAGGAGGGGGACCTAGTGCATCCTGGGAGGCTGAAAGCTTAACTCTTTGGTGCCCTGCGACTGACGTCACACCTATACCCCAAGGTATCCTGTGGATACCCTATGGACCCTGAAGTAGAGAAAAAAATGGTGTCAACCAGAACGCATCCCTCCTTCACACACTTGGGATAGTGGAAGGGGAGCTCATATGCACAGATACCAGCTGTGACCGTACATAAGCAGGCAAGTTCTTGAAACTAGCTTTACTGAATGTCTGCTTCATAGATGTTTATGTACGTTTATATAAACTAAACAAATGCATCAACTGTGTATTTACATATTATAAGATAAGCCGCTAACCTTTATTAAACTTGTATTATTTGCATTAGCTAGATTTCAGTAGTTGCTTAGTTTGGTAATTATGTAATATTTTTCATGAGATTTACATTTTCAAACCTTGTCTTGTCTTTTCTTTTTATACATTAGTGGCTGCAGGGCATCCATTTTGCCGCGAACATTATAATGAAAAAGGATGCAACAGCTCACAGTTATACATACACACGATGCACGACTATTCTGCTGCAGTATGGAACCTGGCAGCAACTTGTCTTCAGCCTTTGGTGCATGTTTGTAAATACGGCCCCCACCACCACTGCATAGTCCTATAAGAGCTAAATCATCATTGTTGTTGTTGTTCAGGACTAAGGGGCCTATGTATTATTAATCTTGGAACTGCCGTGATTATTAAAGTTCCATACTCATATTTTTAATGACAATAACCCCACTATGTACAAAAAGGAACTTGCAGGGACAGCAGTTGGGGTAACAGATGTGAGATACATCCCCGGCATTTTGTAGACATCTTTAACTTTTGCGAAAGGCAAAAGACTACTCCGGGGGAAGCTGACACTGCGCATGCACACAGTGTCAGTTTCCACCGCTGGCCAAAGGCTGCGGGAGAGAGATCGGAAGGCTTAAAGCAGTGTATACCATCTGAAGATGGTTTAACTAAATGGGACCAAACTCAGAAAAGCTTTGTTTTTGGAGTTTAGTACATAGGGGTCAGATCGTAGTCCCCATTGGTAATAATGGGAACTGTGATCTGCAATTAGCACTTTGTCAGAGATTTCTGTGAACTCTCCTGCATTGTGCTATTAGTACATAGCAACAATTAAAAAAAACTGCAGTTTCTACATAATTTTATGAAAGAAAAGCTTGATACATAGGCCCCCAAGTCTTTTAATCGTTGATTATTTATCACCTTTAAAAGATTTTTTTTATTTGGAAGAATTCTCTTGGGGATGACTTTGCATGGCATGAGTGCAGTTGCATTCATTCTGTCTGAAGTTGAATGCATTTTGACTCTTCTGTGAAAGTGGTATATAGGAAGTGTCAAGAGAAAGAAACATACCAGAGTTTGTACAGGGAGTATGACCATGATTTTCCTGCTAAGAGTACATTATGGAAGAAATGAAGATGTAGCTTACTGTCCCACTGCAAAGACAGCTATTAGAGTGAGGGTTACTTTACACTTCAATGAGTCAGACCTGACATACAATGCTGTGCTGTGCCTGTTTGAATGGTATTTGACAATGTGCTGAAGAGACTGTACAAAATCCTACTGCTAGTAGGAGGTTTTGCAGCCATTCAAGACCAAAAACAACCATCAGTTGTCAACTGACCAATTTGTTTCCATAACCAATGAAGGAGACCCAGCTAGCCGGACCACTGGACTCTTCTGTGTGCAAAGAAACAAATGTCAAAACGCAGGCAATTGTATCATCATTTAAGAACATCTGCTTGGTTTGGTAAAATATATAAAGTAGCCATGGCTACTGCACTTAAAATTGTCAATACACTTCAAGCCAGGACTCCCCAGAGTAATCTCCGCAGAGATGTAAAAGAATACAAGGCAGAAGACGGTGACCCTTTGCTGCTCACTGCTGTGCGATGACTAAGCAGAGGTAACAGGCTGCAGCATCTATTGCCTGAACCAAAGGAATTTCTAGTCTCCAGAGATGCACAGTACAAGCAGTTGGAAGACAAAAGTATGGCTGCTCGAATTAGCTTTTAACCAGTAACATTCCATTCAATCAACAATGCTATGAAAAGACAAACAGTTGGTTGAAACACTTAGGTCTGTAAATTCAATTAAATAAAAATTAAATTGCTTCGCTTGAAAGTACAGCAGTACAAAAATAAAAGCTGCAGATAAAAAATCCTTGAAAAAGATTTAAATTAAACCAGAGAACGTATATTTACCAGTATCAAACTATACTTTACGAGACGTCAGCTGGATTTTCCGGAACTTTGCAGTCCTTAAACCAACATTTTTATGCTTCTACTTTGGTGTGGACTTTAAGGGGTCAATTCAATTAAGCAGAAGCTCCCTCCCATTGTAGCCTCATGTGGTGTCTCCACGGGCTGTTACTTGTACTGAACATCACTTATTTCTTCTCACACATGACAGAGGTAAGCAAAAATGCTTCTTGTACTGTAACATTCTGAAGTGTATTCCCATTGTAGCCTCGCACATCACTTACCGTAATCTGCCCCTAATATTTCATCAATGGAAAAAAATTTAAATGTGCACCTTTATTTCACGTAACTTAATTTGCAACTGAAATTGTGATTATTGATTTTCAAAAAGGCATCTACATACGTAGTCACGGCCTCTGGGGAACCTCCCTGCTGGGTATAGATACAGAATGCACATTGCTGCCTGCAAAACAGCTAGTTTTTACGTGTACCCCACGGGGTCCATGGGAAATATAAAGATGTTCACATTACTGTATTTGGCAGATATATGTGCAGCTGAATATCAGTGATGTTCAGCAAAGCGACCCCTAAGTGAGAATACTTAAGTGTAATGTACAGTTTCTTCCCAAAAACTGTTAATATGCGTGATTGAGTTATTTCCTCCCCTGTACCGTAGCCTTCTAAAACCATTAGACCACAGGTTCTCAAAACCCGGTCCTCAGGACTCCAAACAGTAGATGTTTTCCAGGTCTCCTGACAGAATCACAATTGAAATAATTAGCTTCACCTGTGGATCTTTTAAAATGTGTCAGTGAGTAATGAGTACACCTGTGCACCTGCTGGGTGACCTGCAGAACATGAACTGTGTGGGGTCCTGAGGACCGAGTTTGAGAACCACTGCATTAGACAAAAGGTTTAGCTTACCTGACACAGCCAAGCAAACAAGATCAGTTATGCGGGCTCTGACAAAAATAGCCCTGGCTTTGTGCACAAATTCATCCATTGGTGCAAAGTATTTATGATAATAAGAAGGATAGAATAGCTATGCTCTAAAATATTTAAATGATAAATGTAGTTTTAAAATATTATGCCCTACAATAAAGGGAGAAACCGGGATTCCTAGAAAAAAGAAAAAAAAAAAAAAAAGAGATTTTGGTACTCACCGTTAAATCTGTTTCTTTGAAGCCACAGGAGACACTGGAGCTAGTACTGTGGGGTAAAGATCGGGTCTAGAGAGGAACCGGCACTTTAAGAATTAAATCAGTGTGACCGGCTCCTCCCGCTCTATGCCCCCCTCATCCCCAATTTAAGAACTGAGCCGAGAGGAGACAGAGAAGAACAACTCTAGAAGGAGGAGGAAACAGAACAGCAAACAAATATGACAGTCTGAAACATAACAGTGACACTAGAACACAACCAGAGAGCAGCGCAGGGTGGTCGTCCAGTGTCCCCTGTGGCTTCAAACAAACAGATTTATGGGTGAGTACCAAAATTTATTTTTCTTTATCAGCCATAGGGGACACTGGAGCTAGTACTGTGGGGACGTTCCAAAGCTCCCCGTCTGGGAGGGAGAACACTGCGACACCTGAAGAACCGAACGGCCAAATCGAGAATCAGAAGCCGCAAAGGTGTCAAACCTATAAAAACGAACAAATGTGTGAACTGCTGCCCAAGTAGCCACCCAGCAAAGTTGAGAAAGAGAAACCCCCCTGGCAGCCGCCCAGGAAGGTCCAACAGAACGCATAGAATGCGCAGAAATGGAAGCCAGAGGAGTTTGAGCAGTTGCAAAATAAACTTGACGTATAGTCAGTCGAATCCAACGTCACTGGTTTCCTAGCCTTAAGCATGGTTGCAATAACCACCCTCGGAATACCCTTACATCTTAACAACTCAGTTTTAAACAGCCACGCCGTCAAACGTAGGCGCCTTAAGTCTGGATAAAGAAACTGACCCTGTTGAAGGAGGTCAGGGCGTAACAGAATGGTCATCTGCAAGAAGCTGCAGGTCTGAGAACTAAGCCCTGCGAGGTCAGCTCGGCGCTACCAGAATGCAAGAGCCCCGCTCTCTCGATGCGCGTTAGAATTCGAGAGAGAAGGGGAAACTCAAGAAATAGATACGCAAACTGGAGCTAGTCAGGATAGAGGGAAAGATGAATGCAGCAATGTACAGAGACCTCCTGGATGAAAACCTGCTCCAGAGCACTCTTGACTGGGGCGATGGTTCATTTTTCAGCAGGACAACGACCCTAAGCACACAGCCAAGATATCAAAGGAGTGGCTTCAGGACAACTCTGTGAATGTCCTTGAGTGGCCCAGCGAGAGCCCAGACTTGAATCCAATTGAACATCTTTGGAGAGATATCTGAAAATGGCTGTGCACCGACGCTTCCCATCCAACCTGATGGAGCTTAAGAGTTCTGCAAAGAGGAATGGGCGAAACTGCCCAAAGATAGGTGTGCCAAGCTTATGGCATCATATTCAAAAAGACTTGAGGCTGTAATTGCCACCAAAGGTGCATCAACAAAGTATTGAGCAAAGGCTGTGAATACTTATGTACATGTGATTTCTTCTTTTTTTAATTAAATTTGCAAAAATCTAAAAAAAAAACAAACAAAAAAACTTATTACACGTTGTCATTATGGGGTATTGTGTGTAGAATTTTGAGGACAAAATTTATATTGTATTGGAATTTTGATTATATTATTCGAAATAGAACCTCCAATTGTCAACTGTTTGAATCCATGTGCTTTTTCCATTTTGCTCTTTACAAAATGTATGACTTTCTTTTCAATAAAAACAGTTTGTGTAAAAAAATAATAAAAAAAAATGAATTTATTCCATTTTGAAATAAGGCTGTAACATAACAAAATGAGGAAAAAGTGAAGCGCTGTGAATACTTTCCGGATGCATCGGATGTATCTGGGTTTCCCTCCAATGCTGAACCAGCTGTTGGAAAACCTGAGGGTGAAGGGCCCATTCTCCCGGATTTAAGTCCTGACGACTGAGGTAATCCGCTTCACAATTGTCCACTCCTGGAATGAAAATTGCCGACAGAGCCATCCCGCCTTTCCACCAAACTAAGAATACGAGCAACCTCCTTCATGGCACCTAGACTTCTTGTTCCGCCTTGGCGATTGATGTAAGCCCCCGCGGTCGCATTATCGGACTGAACTCTGATGGGTAGTCCTCAACAGAGGAAACGACTCCCGTAAGGCTTACTGTCGAGACCAGCGGCCCTGGAATTGACGAACTAGAACAACTGCCCCCCAGCCTCGAAGGCTGGCACCCGTTGTTCGAAAGATCCAATCTGAAATCCCGAACCGCCGACAGATGGCTGGACTGCAGCCACCACAGGAGGGAAAGGCGCATCTCGGGAGCCAAACGGACCAGGCTGTACATGTGTAGGTGAGAGCCTGGCCACTGGGATAGGAGATCCAACTGAAAAGTCCAGGAGTGAAATCGTCCGAAACTCCAAAGCCTCGAAGGCCGACACCATCTTGCCTAGCAGACGAATGCATTAATGCACTGAAACCCATCGAGGCTGAAGAAGAAGGCGAGCCAACTCCTGGATCGGCAGGAAAACCTTCTGAACCCTGGTGTCCAAAATAATACCCATTAATTGGAGGCGTTGGAAAGGAACCAACTGAAACTTTGAAAAGTTGAGGATCCAACCGTGACGCAACAAAAGGTGGTGGGAACATCCTGGAAAAGTCTCTCTTGGGATGGAGCCTTGATGAGATCATCTAAATATGGAATTATTGTTGTCCCCTGAAGACGAAATAGAGCCATAATAACAGCCATGACTTTTGTGAAGACACTGGGAGCTCGGAACTGGTAATGAGACTCTAGAATGGCGAACCGGAGAAATGTCTCATGTAGTTCCCAAAATGAGAGTGTGTAAGTAAGTGTCCTTGATATCCAAGGACACCAGAAATTCTCCCGGTTCCAGACTTGCAATCACTGAATGCAGGGATTCCATCTTGAATCTGGAATATACTAAGTGAAGATTCAACAGTTTTAGATTTAAAATAGGTTTGACCGAGCCGTCCGGGTTCGGCACTACAAAAAGATTCAAATAGAATCCTTCTTTACACTGGTGAGAAGGAACTGTAACTAGAACCTCTACCTCCAGAAGCTTTGCGATAGCCTGCGATAACCCTCTCGCCCTTACAGGCGAGGAACGAAGACCTGTCGTGAAGAAACAAAGAGGAGGCCGGAATGCAAAATGTATGCTGTATCCTTGAGAGACCAGATTGCGAACTCAGGAGTCTTTGAAAGTCTGTGAACAGACATCTCTGAAGAGAAAAAAAATCATGCACCCACCATGGAGGCTCCCAGATGGGCCGGCATCCCATCATGCCACAGGTTTGTCGACTGGCGGAGCCCCCCTCTACACTTTGATCCTCTGGTAGCAGTGGAGGAACCTCTTGATTGGCCTCTGAATCTAGAGGGAACACGAAAGGAACAAAAGGAAGTACCTGACAGAGATTTCCATGGCCCTGAGGTTGAAGAGGAAGAAGGCACAAAGGTGGACTTGCCACCCGTGGCCTGGGAAATCCACTTATCCAATTCTGGCCCGAACAGCATATCCCCCATGAAAGGTAACACTTCCACTGCCTTCTTGGACTCGGCATCCGCCTGCCAGGAACGAAAACAAAGAGCTCCGCGAGCTGCAATTGCAAAATAAATCCGAGATCCAAGTGAACCAATATCCCTAGAAGCCTCCCCTAGGTATATGGATGACTCCCTAATGCGCTCTGCCAGGGTGAGAAGCTCTGATCTAGGCGCTCCCGAACGCAAACCCTTGGCCAATTCCTTGGCCCAGCATTCTATAGCCTTGTTGACCCACGAGCCCACCAAGGTTGGATGTAGAAGAACACCTGCTACAGAGAAAATGGATTTCAGAGTAGTCTCAAACTTACAGCCAGAGGCTTCTTTCAGGGAAATTGCACCAGGAACTGGAAGAGTAGTCTTTTTTGACACACAGGATACAGACTAATCCACCGGTGGAGGGGATTCCCACTTAGCCCTATTTCCTGCAGGGAAAGGATAGGAAGAAAGAAAACGTTTTGAGATCTGGAACTTTTTGTCCGGATGTTTCCAAGCCACTGCCGGTTGATCGTCTAGTTCCTATGAAATAGGAAAAGTAATAGAAGACCGTTGTGTCTTAGTAAAAAGGGATGACTGAGCTGGGGGCTCATCGCCCATTACCTTAAGGATCTGACTAATGGCCAGAATGAGAGCCTCTGGTCCTTGAGGACAGACGTCCATCTCCTGAGGATTCTCCTCAGCTAGCAAATCCTCATCTGAATTTTGTAGGAATTCCCATTCCTCTATCTGAGAAGTATGGTCCTCCTCTGACTCATCAGATTGCAAATTAGCCGGAATAGCCCCTTTTTAGGTGGCGGATGTGGGATTACCTGACCCTGGGATGAGGAGCCCACCACTTGAGCCCAATTATTCACTGACCAGGTTAAAGACTGCACCCAGGTCGGTACTGTCTGCCATGTAGATAATGATCCCGCATTGGAATTGTGCGTCCTGGATGCTTCTCTCTCTCTCTCTGAGTATTTCAGCTAACTCAGCCGAGAGATGTGACATAACACCGGTCAGGGAAGTAATCCAAGGGGGAGAGAGGTCCTGGACTGGGGTGGGTATTGCCGAGCTGGGTCCCCTGAATCACAGGCATCACACAATAAAGACTCATCAGAGTGAGCCTGAGTGAACTTAGAGATGCACTTTTTACAGGCATATAGCTGCTGTGAAGCTTTAGATGCTGCTCCCCTGCCTGTCAAACTGCACTCCAGGAGAGAGAAAATAGCAGAATCAACACCACACAGGCACATGTGACAGTGAGGAGAAGAGTGAGCAGCAAGACACAGATATAGAGAGGGAGAAGTGTCACACACCACCACCCCCAATTAATGGCTCCCCAATATACCAAACCGCCCCCCCACCCCACCCCCCACAATACACTCACTGCCCTTAGTAGTAGAGACGCTGTGGTGCTTGGAGGAAGAGCCGGCAATCTGGAAAACCCTTTAGCGGTGTCTGTATCAGCGTTTCTGCAGGCAGAGGAGCTGATGGCTGCTACGCGGGAAGAGGGCATGGGAGATTTGCGCTCTTGTCTAGTCAAGAAGTAGGATGAAGCTCCACCCACCTCATAGCTAGCACCCGGCCAGTGTTTGTAATGGGCGCGAGTGTTTGTCCGCTTCAGAGTTACACAGAGCTGCTGACTAGGGACCCGGACGTACGCTTTAGGAAGCGGCGGCGTCTCCAACGGCGCAGGCAGACAGGGGCTAACTGTCTTCCTGTGTCTCATTCTAAATTAATTAAAGAAAAAATAAATAATAATAAATCCTTAGGAGTTGATGCCCAGGGATCCGCCTCCCTCGAGGCACAATACTTAAACTGGGGGTGAAGGGGACATAGAGGGAGGAGCCAGTCACACTGATTTAATTCTTAAAGTGCCGGCTCCTCTCTAGACCCGATCCATACCCCACAATACTAGCTCCAGTGTCCCCTATGGCTGATCAAGAAAAAGAGAGAAACCATGTATAAGAGTAAAAGCTAAATTCAGCATAACAGACAAAGCAACCTGGACCTGGGGCACAAGAAAAACACCGTCCAACTCCTAACTAGGGGACAAAGTGGGAGGAGCTCAGACTCAGGTTTGCCGAAGCTACTGCACAGAGCTTTAAGTCACATGGTTCAACGGATGCAAGAGAAAAAAAAATATTTTATTATTATACCAGATAAGTCAGCAAGATACGTTCATAACAAGGAATCGGTATGATATGTCGACGTCGAAATCCAGATCGTCCAACATCCTGACAGGAGCGGTAAGTACCCTAACCCTCCCCCTCTTCCCTCCTTAAACCCAACCCTTCCTTGGTGGTGCCTAACCCTAACCTCCCACAAGTGCTGCCTACCCCCTCCCCCCCCTCCCCCAACACTGACCCCCCCTGGGGGTGCCTAACCGTAAACTCCCCCCGGGAGTCTGCAAAACTAAGCCACCATCCCCGGAGAAATTCTAATACTTACCTGGATCCTTACATTCTGGATGAAGATGCCGCTATCCTGATCTCATTCGGTATAGCGGCGTCAGCATTTTGCCGGGTGACGGGACTCCGACATCGGTATGTTGACATCCGGGACCCCATCCGCCAGCAAATTTAAAAGTATACCCATAATAATACCTGCAGTTGCAAAATATAATGGATCAATGACTATACTCAGCAAGGTTATATAGGACCATGACTATGCCCATTAATTAGACCATTAGTGAGTAGTAAGGCCCTGTAAGACACCCACTAATTACATTATGTGAAATATAAACCTAATTGTAACATAAAAAGATGTTCACCCCCTTGCCTCCGCTCCTACCCTCCTTTTTCTCCAAACCACCAATTAAAGTGCTTCCCCAGTGGTGCACATGGTCACATGGTGTGTCATGAGAATAGGAGCTACTGTATTTAGAAGGCAGTAAGTGTAGTCTCATGGCAAGTAACAGGTTACCGAGTGCCACTTGCAGCTCTCTCCAAAGCTGGATAATTCTCAGAAGACAGGTAGATAATGTGACTGCCTGTTGTGCAACTTTAGAGAGATACTTCCATCAATGTCACTGGAACTAAATCACTACAGAATTCTACATTATGGAGCCAAACACACTTATAAGCAATGTGCTACCTAAAGGATTTCTAAAAATGCCCCTGGAGACAGAGAGCCGTGTTTTGCTCTTCGGCTTAAAAAACAAAGTCAATGTCTTGTGGTAACATCTGGCTAATTGGCTTTTGAGTAAAGCTGTCCCTAAACAAGCTATTTTCAGCTTGTTGATCAAGTGCTGGAAAAGAAGCTTGGAATAAATATTAACTGTGCTGTTCATACCATTGTATATATTAATCTGTAACCTGTGCATGGCACCTGGAAAAACAGAATTGTCCTTAGCCTCCTGAGCAGCTCTAGAATTGGATACATGAGGAAAGAGAAAACGGCGCCAACACTCAGGAAAACTGCAGCCTACGTCTTACTTGCAGACCTTCCCTTTAAGGTCTCTTTAGCAATTGGGTAAAAATTGAGGATGAGAAGGATGTGATGGCGCTGTCTCCGGTTGTGCACAGAAAATGTGGGAATAATGTTTAAGGAATACTTATCTGTAGGTATCTATTCCTGCGTTGTTATAAAGGTGATTTTCTCACACAGATGTTCCCTCAATGTGAAAAAAGGGAATAAAACAATAAGACATGTGTAGTATCGTTTTGGATCATAATGTTATCATAAAGATGTATGAGATCATTGTCAGCGCACCTCACTTACACGTAAGAGTGCGTGTTAAAACTTCTAAAAGTATCCTGAGCAGCTGTATACAGAGGTCTGGGAAAGATTTCTGGACTGCACAACCTGACATACATACATATATATATACACACACACACACAACACACACCGGTATATATATGTATGTATATATATATATATATATATATATATATATATATATATATATATATATAAAATGGGAGGTGCTACCTGATGAGACTAATTGCAGGCACAGAAACAGACAAATCTTAGGTGCACAACTCCAAATTATTAATAATAATTGTAAAGCGCAACGGAATATGCTGCGCTATATAAGAAACTGTTAATAAATAAAATGAATAAATAAATAATATATATAAATGCAATAAAATTTTGTATACACAGAAACAGACAAATCTCAGGTGCACAACTCCAAATTTTTATTTTCATTCTTTATATGCAGCTGCTCCTAACTATCTCTTTACACTGCACTTTTCTTACTATGCTTGTGCCCTGGGGCGGCTTGGCTGGGGCAGTTTTGGGGGGTCCTGCGCTCTGGATTTGAACCCTAGTATGATAGGGACCTACCCAAAAGAGGTTACCTGGATATGGTGGGTAGGCCCATAACCTTGGCCATGATTATGCTAAAAACCTCTACTGATTGCAAAATTTTATTGTGTGTATATATATATATATATATATATATATATATATACACATACACACTGTGTGTGTGTGTGTGTATATATATATATATATATATATATATATATACACACACATACATACATACACACACACAGTATATATATGTACACACAATAAAATTTTGCAATCAGTAGAGGTTTTTAGCATAATCATGGCCAAGGTTATGGGCCTACCCACCATATCCAGGTAACCTCTTTCGGGTAGGTCCCTAACATACTAGGGTTCAAATCCAGAGCGCAGGACCCCCCAAAACTGCTCCAGCCAAGCCGCCCCAGGGCACAAGCATAGTAAGAAAAGTGCAGTGTAAAGAGATAGTTAGGAGCAGCTGCATATAAAGAATGAAAATAAAAATTTGGAGTTGTGCACCTGAGATTTGTCTGTTTCTGTGTATACAAAATTTTATTGCATTTATATATATTATTAATAATTTGGAGTTGTGCACCTGAGATTTGTCTGTTTCTGTGTATACAGAGGTCTGCATGCTGTGCGCCCAGAAAATACATCAGTAGCAACAGAGTCTCAACATGAGCATCAAACAAAGTCATAGATTGTACATAACATGCGACAATCATTCTTAGCAGGCCTCTGGAGAAAGGAAAACCAGTTCTATTTAGCTTAAACGTGTCAGACTTGTCAATCTAATGCAGATTTTGTGCCGATTCATAAAGTCATGGTTGTCTAATATGATTGATGGCTGTACATTAAACTGTCATAGTTATAGCTTCACCAGGATGATTAGGAAGTATATTTAGTTGTAATGATCCATCCAAAACTCTGATACGACTATATTACATGGTTTAAAAGCAAATCACTACGCACAAGCAAAAAAAATAAGGTTATGGTATTTTTATAAAGATAGACATACTTCAGGAGGACCCTTATCAGTCTCCCTGCATTCAAGGTGTACTCAGGGCAGCACGGATGGTGTCATGGCTAGCATTATTGCTTCACAGCACTGAGGTTTTGGGTTCGATTCCCATCACAGCCCTAACTGTGTGGAGTTTGTATATTCTCTTCTCTCTATTCTTGGGTGGGTTTCCTCTGGGTACTCCAGTTTCCTCCCACACTCCAAAAATATACTGGTAGGTTAATTGGCTCCTGACAGAAAAAAAAAAATAACCCTAGTGTGTATGTGTACGAGTATGTGGAAGGGAATACAGAATGTAAGCTCCAGTGGGGCAGTAACTGATGTGAATGGGCAAATATCCTCTGTAAAGCACTGCGGAATATGTGCGCGCTATACAAAATAACTGGTAATATAGTGTTCACTCTAGCCCCGGTGGCAGGCAGGGCGCTGGAGCTAGAGAGGGCACTTCCGTGCGCGCGCCTTCGCGCTCCCGAAAAGGGGGCATGGCCATTGGAAAGGGGGCGTGTCTATAAAACGCATCCCCTTTTCGTCACTCTTGGGGGCGTGCCTGTTACTTACGGACACGCCGGGCAACACCCAAGCGCTGCCAACAGGGAGAATAGATGCAGGGCGCATACGCCCGGCATCTATTCTCCGGTGGTGACCGTGTCTCCGCGCATTTCCCCACCCGTGGGACACTGCGACCCGCGGGTGAAGACAGCACCCGCAGGCTGTGAGGGCAGGGTGCTTTTTGCCCTCCAGAATTAGGGCAGGACGCCGCACCCAGCTAAAACAGCCTAGCGGGAACGCTATAATAAATATGCCCTGCTTTCTTTTCTTTACAACTAAAGGCTGGTTACACACTGCACAATTTGTCATTTCCAGGCAAATTGGATCAACATATCGTGCATATCATCCAGTGCGTATACACAAATGTGCGCTCCCGTGGGTCGTACACAATATCTTTTGGTTGGCCGTGCTGCACGGCCAATCAGAAGATTTCGTGTACGAGGTGGTGCAATTTAATGAAGGACGGACTAAGGCACTGTTCCGCCGTTCATTAAATTGCACATTGTATACGGGCAATCACGGATGGTCTGGGACGAAGGGAACAACATTGGCCCGACATAAAAAAAAGTTTTTTAAATAAAATGTAAATCCCAAGCTTACATTTGTATAAGTCAATCAGTAGATGTTGATCTTCTCTGGCATACCAACAGGTTGCATGAACATATTTGTCTATACTAAAGAGTGTGTGTGTGTGTGTGTGTGTGTGTGTGTGTGTGTGTGTGTGTGTGTGTGTGTGTCAGAAGCCATCAGAGAAGGAGTTAAGTACCTGTATCCATGCTAGCTTTTACTTGTTGAACAGTCTGGCCCACACTCTGCCCTCCCTGATTAAACAACCCTATGCTCTGTGGTGTGTGTAGCACAGAGCTTTAGCATGTGTAGAGCATAAGAACAGATTCCCTGCAAAAAATATCTAGGGGTAAATGTACTAATCGGCGGTTGCACAAGTGCCCCCTTCTTGTCATGTTTTAGCAGTATATGCAGGATGGCGAGACTATTTACAACAAACACGACTTTAGCGGGCGGATTTTACAACCGCTAATAAGTAAAATTTACCCCTAGATATTCTTGCGGGGGATAAACTATAATGCTCTTGACATGCTAATAAGTACCGCCTGGTGTACAAGAAAATGGATCAGGCAGATCTTGGTGCCTGAAAAAGCAGTGACCTCTTTATTAACCTGTTGCAGACTTCGTTGATAGAGACTAGTGGTTCGGTTTTGGCTTGGATCTTCCCCCCCATGCTCATTTTTCTCAGAAAGAAGTCAAAATGTCGTCATTCCGGAAATCTCTGCTACTGTGCAAGAGCCGAGATTTCCGGAAAAGTTACCTATTTATTCCTTAAAGTATTGAGAAGAATTTAATATCAATTGGCATCCATTATTTGGGGAACAAATTAACCCACATTTTAAGTCTATTTCCTTCTGAAGTCTATGAATGTGTTTTTTATTCATCACGCAAATGCCAGTCCATATTCTGTTATCTGTAATGAGGATTACAATTCTAGAGTGTGATACTAATTTAATTATATTTCAATTAAAAGTTCTAAATAAAGAGACCATGCAGCTCTAATGCAAGAAACAGCTTCGTTTTAAAGAACACATGACGCTGCGCAGAGGGGGTGGGGCCACTAGCACCGGGAAGTACAGCATTGGCCAGAGGACCTCAGGACGCTCTGGGCGACTGTACACACTGCAGTGTGGATGCCTGGAGCGTCCAAATGCTCCAGGCAGCACTGCAGCAGCGAAACTGGCTGCAGGTTGCCATTACAGGCACCCTGCCAGCCACATGCAGGGACTGTGGGGCACGACGGTGCCACCCACAGAGCCCTGTGCAACATCACATTATATATAATGTCACATTATATATAATGCAATGCTCAAAGAGGACACAGATCTTACTTGACTTCCATAAAAGTGTTGTCAAGCATAGATGTGTAGATTACCCCTCCCCAGAAAGACACTGTATTCAGTTAAGTCCCATAGTAATATTCACTGTATTCAGTTAAGTCCCATAGTAATAATTTCTTCTGTCAATCTTATTGCTTTAACTTTGGTCATAACCCTGTGACAATGGACAAAATAATGCTACAACTTGAGATACAGTATCAGGGGATTCACTTGTTTTCTACACCATGATAATTAATTGGCGCCCAATGGAGCAATTCAATTGTTGCTACGTTCGGACGAGAATGCTGTGGGAGGACATTCCTGCTCGCACCCCACTGAGCAGAAATGTGCGATAAGACCTGTTTTTAGGTGCCCAAACTGCTGTTTGCGCACGCTAACCAGGACTTTTGGCGGGCTTAGACGTTAAACGCGGCTAACCTGGTCTACTTGAGCGAGACAAGCGCGATAATTAATGGGGGGGGGGGGGGACACTAAATTTATTTTTTAAAAACCACATTAATGTTAGCTCTACTTTAAGCTGAAAGTGGAAGATGTGTAACTCTAGTGATCTATTACATATTATATCTTCATATCCCATTGGGTGTTTACCTAGAACAACTACCTCAGAAATGAACTTTAAGGTTCTGTCTTTAGACACTTTGTTCCAATTACACTGAAAAGGTCTTTACTTGAAGAGCAAATAGAGATTTAATAAGCATAATTGATCCCTAATGGGTTGCTCATAAACACTAGAAAAAAAATCTCCAGCAACCCACATCATCTATCTAATCTATGGGGTGTAGAACTCTCCGGGGCAAGGCATTTCGGCTGGTTTATTTTAACACATAATACAATACCAACTATTTAATCTATGCAATAAATAGAAACATATCCAGTAAAACATGATGGCTATGTTCTGCTGTCTGGAGATGGAGATATATAAAGATGTATTTTTTTTATGTATTTTATTTTGACAAAGGGCACGGAGCAGCATAAAACGTTGCAGTTTCTTCATCAATGTTCATACAAACACTGTGGTGTTCAACATTATCCTTGAGTGCTGTACTTCTTGCTTTCTTCAATATCATTACTGGCAAACATTATTGCATATGATTTTTGGAGTGCTCTACCCTATCAATTTTAAATAATAAATGTTATTTATTTACCACTTATATCCCAATAGGATTCAAAGTGCTTTACATTTGCATAAAAAAAAACACAAAAGATACAAAACAAACATAAGTAGTAATAGTGTACATCAGAGAGCCACGCATGTGTTGTTTTTTTTTTTTTAGAAATCAAAAATAATGTACCTTTTCCTTAAATGATACTCAAACAATATTTAAAGTCTGATTCCCATAGGATGTGGGAAGTGTGTGTGTGTGTATGATATATATATATATATATATATATATATATATAATATGTGTTCTCGCTAGGCTGTTTGGTCACCGCCGGAGAATAGACGCCGGGCGCTTTCTGCAGCGCTTGGGGGCTGCCCGGCATGTCCGTAAGCGCCGGGCATGCCCCCAAGTATGACGAAAAGGGGACGCGTCTTATAGACACGCCCCCTTTTCATAACCACGCGCCTTTGGATTGCCCTCTCTAGCTCCGGCGCCCTGCCTGCCGCCGGAGCTAGAGGGAACACACACATATATATATATATATATATATATACACATACATATACACACACACACACACACATACATACATATACACACACATCATTTGTCTGTGTGTATTACACTGGCTAGTATAGTCTCCTTGACAGTGCTTTTACGCTTGGTTCCACGACTTACCTGTCACTTCCTGGTGCTCTGATCTGTATAACATGCACTACTAGATGTTCCCCAAAGGACTGGAGTTGGTAAACACTGGAGTAGAGGATTAATGTTATGTGGCAGGAGCAAGGCTGGTTAACAGCTTGGCTGTTTTATTTTGTAGACGAAAACACAGTATAACACTGAAAAAAGAAACGCAGAGGTAGTATCTGCTGCAGGGGAAACCGCACAGAGCTGAGCCCTGTTTTATAAGCCACACATTGGAGGGATGACGATACCTGACCACTTCTCTCGGCAAAATGCGCATCTTATTACTCATGAGGACACCCGTTAAGCACTAATGAGACCATGATCTTCTGTCTACCCTGCTACCAAAGGTAATTGTTCCTTTGTAATACCACTGCATACTTTGTTTCTCTCACTGAAGGGATACAATTCCTGCACTGACAGGCAGGGCTCAGCTGTCTGCCATTTTCCCAGCTGCCGATAACACTGCACTTATTCTGCTTCCCATCTTGTTATTCAATGCATCTATGTGCATACACAGGACAGCAGAAGTATAATCTCAGGTAGAGGAGAATATCTATATTTGCAATCTACAAAAGACCTTATTGGGCATAGATTACTGTAGTTCTCTCATTTATGTCCTGCGCCAAAACCCTAGACAACATTTTTTGTTTTTATTTTTGTCCCATTTCCATATAGGATTTTTATTTCTTCTTGGGCTCCTAATTTTGCCCTTTATTCCCCATTTTCACATATCCTATACTTCATTTTGCGATTATTCAATTCAAGATTACTGCCTGATCCCTCTGAGGAAACCAGCGGAGAAACATGTTAGGGCTGTTACTGCTTATGGCACTTTGTGTGGAATAACTTGCTGATCAAGTGTGTCCATACTCATCTTTAATCATCAAGCTGATCCTTGCTGACTGCTGCCTGTGTAAGCCGCTGCGTCCTGGCCACACTCTCCCTCCCCTGCATCACAGGAGAAGGACTAAGATTCGGAGCTACTGCCCACATATGGGTAAAGACACCTACTGAATAATGTGTTTGGAAATCCAGGGGGAGGTTGAAATAAGTCCTGGCAGCAGATAGTTTTACAAGCTGGCTAAGTAGAGATATTCAAGTGTGCTTTAATCTAAAGGACTGGGCATTTGATTACAATAGAACTCTCTATATTGGAATCAGACTGATACAGACTATTTTGTTCGTCAAACTGGACAGGTGCCTAATGCAGTGATCTATATTAAGGCTTTTTAAGCCTATGTCATATATATGAATTATTTATATATTTTTTATGTTATAGTTGACCTTATGTGCATAATTAAAATTAATTTGATACCACATATAGCGCTCTTTATGAGTATACTAAATACTTTTGTTCTATATAACTTTGGTGTTACAGAGTCACTATATAGGAGCTGCTTAGGTGTAAAGGCATTCATCAATTTAATAATTGAATTTTAAGAATATTTATATATACTTTAGCATCTGAATTTTTGTTATCTCTTTGTATGCATGTTTTTATGCATTCTTGGTATTCATACTATTTATTATTCAATGAAGGTTAGACTTTAGTCATTTACTGATTACTTCAATCCCAAGGGGATACTACAGTAGTGTGGCCCTTACCTCGGAGTTTCTTCTGCCAGCGTTATACTGTATTTTCGCCTAGACTTTGCTTACTTCCTTACCATGGTGTCGGCTGTCAGATCTTCAGATTGACCTGCACCAATATATCGTCTAGTGTGCACCCAGCTCTAGTATCTTTACTCTCACGTGACAGCACAAGACTCCAATAATTTTAATGAGTATGGGGGTAAATGTACTAAGCCTTGGAGAGGGATGAAGTGCCAACCAAACAGCTCCTGTCACTGTAAAGTTAGGAACGGTTGCTTGGTACTTTATCTTTCTGCAAGGCTTAGTACATCTCCCCCTACATTGCTAACTGCAGTAATCAAATAACTCTGTAGTAGAATTGCGGGTTGCATGATGCTTCGCTTAAAAGGTCTCCACTAATTTTTGCTCACAAAATGCAATCAAAAATTATCAGGGTATCCACAGCCGTAATTGCCTTTAATTGTAACATGCGAGACTACTACAGAGCCTCGCAGCTAATTCAATCACCACCTAAGTAGACCAAAAGAATATCCCATATTTTGTGTCTCTGCTGACAATCAGAATGCCAAAAGCATTCTAGACTTAATTACAGCAGAGGAGGAACCCACACTTATATGATGTAGCTACAAAATTGGGAAGACAATTGATTGAAGCCCTTGACTTGCACAATACATTTACAATAAGTGAAATTACAGTTCCAATGGTTTTAAATGCAAATCCATAAAAAAAAAAATAAAAAAAAAAATTTATATATAAAATGGGATTTTGGTACCTACCGGTAAATCCTTTTCTCTGATTCCACAGGGGACACTGGAGGTGCTTACGCTGGGGTATAGAGGTGTGGATAACTGGAGCTGGCACTTTAAAATAATCTAGAAGTGTGAAGCTCCTCCCCCTCTATGCCCCATCAGCACTCAGTTTAAAAAATGAAGACAGAGACGAGATGGAGAACAAGCGGAGTAAAAGGGAGAGAAGAACACACAATAATCAAAACATACAACATACGGAACAAACCGAACAGGCAGGCGAAGAGTGCTGAGGTGGGCGTCCAGTGTCCCCTGTGGAATCAGAGAAAAGGATTTACCGGTAGGTACCAAAATCCCATTTTCTCTTTCATCCACTAGGGGACACTGGAGGTGCTTACGCTGGGGACGTCCCAAAGTTTTCCCCACAGGCAGGAGCGCTCTGCAGCACCTGCAGAACTAGGCAGCCAACACAGTATGCCGAAACAGCGAACGTATCAAATCTGTAAAACTTGACAAACGTGTGAACTGAAGACCAAGTGGGCGCACGGCACAATTGTGACGTGAAGGCTCCCCTACCGGCCGCCCATGACACACCCACAGAACGTGTGGGATGAGCCGAAATGGATGAAGGAGGCCGGCGGTCGGCATTAACATAAGCCTGATGAATGGTCAGCCGGATCCAACGTGCCAAAGTCTGCTTAGACGCTGGCCAACCCCTCCGCACCGCATCATAGAGGACAAAAAACGACTCAGACTTACGGAGGGAAGCAGTCCTGTCAACATAGATGCGGAGAGCTTCAACCACATCCAAGGTAGAAGAACCACCAGAGTCCTCCACCAAAGATGGTACCACAATAGGTTGATTAATATGAAAAGCCGACACTACCTTGGGAAGGAAGGCGGCTACTGTCCGGAGTTCCGCCCTATCAGCATGAAACACAAGGTAAGGTGGCTTATAGGACAGAGCACTCAATTCTGAAACTCTACGAGCGAATGCTAGAGCCAGGAAGAGGACCGTCTTCCAAGACTAGTACTTAATATCACCCTCTTCCAAAGGTTCAAACATGGATGACTGAAGAAACAGAAGCACCAAGTTCAAGTCCCAGGGAGCTATCGGAGGTACAAAAAGGAGGCTGCAAACGCAAGACTCCCTGAAGAAACGCCTGTACCTCATTTTGAAAGAAAATGGAAAGGGCAGAAATCTGCACCTTTAAAGTTCCAAGACGAAGGCCAGAATCCAGACCAGTCTGAAGAAAAAGCAGATACCGGGACACCGAAAAATCCTAGAGGGAAGATGCCGACTGGAACACCACGAGATAGAAGAACGCCAGAGGCGATGATAATGCGCAGCCGAAACTGGTTTCCTGGCGTGTAGCATGGTGGGAATAACAGAGTCTGGGATTCCTCTGCGTCTTAGGACATCGGTTTCAAGAGCCACCCCGTTAAACTCAGTTTAACTAGGTTGGTGTATGAAAGGACCCAGCTGCAGCAGATTCGGGCGCAGAGGAAGGGGCCACGGATCATCTGCCAATAGGGACCGAAGGTCCGAGAACCAACTACTCCCAAGGTCAGTTCGGAGCCACGAGAATGACAGAGGCTGACTCGTGTTTTATCCTTTTTAGCAGTCGAGGAAGAAGTGGAATCGGAGGAAAAAAAAAAAAAAGGTAAACAAAGTCATAGATCCACGGAACTGTCAGAGCGTCTACTGCCACTGCCTGCGGATCTCGAGTTCTGGACACGTATACCGGAAACTGATGATTCAATAGTGACGACATGAGGTCCACCCGAGGACATCCCCATCGACGTATCAGCGCGTTGAACACGTCTGGATGAAGCTTCCATTCCCCGGGATGGATATTCTGGCGGTTTAGGTAATCTGCTTCCCAGTTGTCCACACCCGGGATGAATACCGCCGACAGGATTACAGACTGGCTCTCGGCCCACCTGAGAACCTGAGTTACTTCTCGCATGGCCCTGCGACTCCGAGTCCCTTCTTGGCGGTTGATGTACACGACGGCCGTCGCGTTGTCGGACTGAACTCTTACTGGACGAGTTCTTAGAAACTCTGTTGCTTCTATCAGAGCATTGTAAATCGCTCTGAGTTCCAACACATTAATGGGCCACTTTTGTTTTAGAAGGGACCATCGACCTTGAAAGTGATAATCGAGGATTACTGCTCCCTATCCTCGAAGGCTGGCATCTGTTGTTACGATGATCCAGTCCCACACTCAATCTCCGTCCTACTAAAAGATTGTTGGATTGTGTCCACCAGAAAAGGGTCACTCTGGTAGCTGGGCTCAGACAGATCTGTCGATGTAGAAGCAGATGAGACCCTGACCCCTGTGTTAGTAGGTCCAGCTGAAACACCCTGGAGTGGAATCGCCCGAACTGTAGTGGTCTGAGGAGCAGCTGAACCAACCACCGGATATCCTGGGCTCTGTCTATTGGAAGGAAGATACTCTGTGATGCCGTATCTAAGATCATGCCCAGAAACAGGAGCTTCTGGGAATGATTGAGATTTGATTTCTTGAAGTTTATTATCCAACAGTGTTGGAATGTGGTTCCCAGATGGGAACGTGGAGATAGGTATCCGTGATATCCAGGGATAATAGGAATTCTCCTGGTTCCAAGCTCGCAATAACTGACCGCAGAGACTCCATTTGGAACCGATACATCTTCAGATACAGGTTCAATGACTTTGGCCTGACCGATCCATCCGGTTTGGGTACTACAAACAGGTTTGAGTAAAACCCCATACCTTGTTGATGTTCTGGAACCGGAACTAGCACAGATGATACTACTAGAGATTGGATAGCCTCCTGTAGAACCCTGGCCTTGTCTGCAGGTATTGGCAGACTTGTAGTGAAGAACCGAGGTGGAGGGGTGACCTCGAAGTCTATTCGGTACCCCAGGGAAATTAGTCTGCGGATCCACAGTACTGGAGACGTCTGGTTCCAAACTTATTGAAATCTTTGCAGGCGGGCTACCACTGTAGGTGGTCCCAGGTGGGGTAGAAGACCGTCATGCCACCTGTTTCTCAGCAGACTTAGGCTCCTGTCTACGTGCAACCGTGTGTGAGCGGCCTCTACCTCTGTCGCCTCTGGCTTGGGAGGGAGCCCCTCTGGCTGTCCCACGAAAGGAATGTGGCGCACGAAAGGAATGAAACGAAGGTCCAGCGTATACTCTTCTGGGAGCCGGTGCAGTTGACGGGAGGAAGGAAGACTTACCCCCCCGTGGCCTGGGATATCCATTTGTCTAATTCCGGGCCAAACCGCATGTCACCATTGAATGGTAAACCCTCCACTGCACACCTGGATTCTGCGTCCGCATGCCAGGCACGCAACCAGAGGGGTCTGCGGCCCGAAATAGCAGAAGCAGATATGCAAGCACTAATCTGACTAATATCTTTTGACACTTCTCCCAGGTAAACTGCAGACTCATGGATGTGTTCTGCTAGTAGGCGTAACTCTGCTCTGGAAGTACCAGAGTCCAAACCTGTAATCAACTGGTCAGCCCAGCAAACCACCACCTTGTTAACCCAAGCAGTAACAAGGGTGGGCCTAAGCTGAGCACCCGCTGCGGTATAAATAGATCTTAGCGTTGTCTCCAATTTACGATCCGAAGGATCTTTTAGTACTGTAACTCCCGGTACTGGGAGTGCTGTTTTCTTAGAGAGACGGGAGACGGACGCATCTACTGGAGGTGGCATTTCCCACTTCTACATCATGGATGATGAAAAAGAGTAGCTAGAAGGAAACCGGCGCGGAATTTGGAACCGTTTATCCGGTTGTTTCCAGGCCACTGAGAGCGGTTTTTGAAGATGCAGTGAGAACGGAAAAACCGCCGAGCTCTTTGGTTGTTCATGAAATAATTCACACTCCTGGGATGCAGGAATAACATCCTCAGGTAATTTAAGGATTTTTCTAACCGCCAAAATTAGAGATTCCACCCCAGGAGAGGTGGACTCTAACTCTAGAGGGGTATCGTCCTGTAATGCTTCCTCCAATTCCCCTTCCTCTTCGTAGCGAGGAATTCCTCGTCAGACTCTTCTGACTGGAGAACAGCCGATAAAGGACGCTTTTGTGTCGGTCCCTGTAAGGAAGTGGAGGGTGCGGACACAGCTGTACCCATAACCTGTACCAGGGTGTCAAGAGACTTGGTTAGCCCAGCAACCCAGGGAGGCTGAGACTTGCGTGCCTCAGCTAACTCAGACGTTAAATCCGTCATTACTCCTACCATGTCAGCGGCCCATGGAGGCGCAGGTGAGGCAATAATAGCCATAGGTGGATCAATTGCTATACAAGCATCACATAACCTGGACCCAGCAGCATGCGGCTTGGATAGTTTGTTGTTACACCTAGAACAAAAACATCTTTTGAGACGCCTTTGTTCTGTTTGACATGGATACACACAGTCACCACACACAGAGGGACAGAGCATATACAGAAGTAAATAAAAACAGAAGGCTGGCTTGGGACACAGAGGAGGAGATACACCCCACTCCCTTCCCACAGATCAGATTCCCTGCACCCCCAGTGTATTATGCACAGCCTCTGTACCAGATCCTTCTGTGCTTAACTTGTAGCTTTGTAGCCAGGAATGGGGAGCAAAAGAATCCAGCCTTCAGTTCTGCTGCACTCTTCCTGGATAAGGGAGAGATACAGGCAAGAAACAGTTAACAAACGGCAGCCACGCTGTTATCTACAGGCGCTTGCCGCGTATAGTGGAGAGAGAGCCCGCACTGATTAGGCTCCGCCCCTCTTCATGCCCTAAGGGCTCCATTATGTCTGTTATGTGGCCCATCCCTCCTCCCCTCTACCCGCATGTATCAGCGGGGAGAGGGAAGAAGCAGGTAGCCGCGTGTAGCGCTGTGTACACACAGCTTCCCTTAGACAGCGCAGGGCAGCGCCGACAGCGGGCTTCCCTTACACAGCGCACAGGTGTAGCGCTGTTTAACTGTCCTATGCACACACCAACACAGCGCAGCATGCTGTGTCAGCGCCGAGCAGCGGGGCAGGAGCCGGGGGATGCGCAGCTTGTTACTCACTGCATGTCCCCTGTAGTCTCTCTCTCGGCAGGTCAGCAGTCTTCTCTTCTTGTGTGAAGACCTGCTGTGGCGGTAAGGAGCGGTCAGGAGCTTTTTTAGAATGAGCCCTGCGCACTCCTTCCTGGTGTTTGCTAAAATACCAGGGCACCAGGTACCCGGACCCCACCTTTTAGATAGGTGGCGAAGGGTACCTATAGGAGTATAAAAGATGCTTTGAAATAAAAAAATGTAATTAAATAAATGTATTTGCTGGAGCACAGCATAATGTGACCAGCTCCTAGAGGCACATTTTCTAAACTGAGGGCTGATGGGGCATAGAGGGAGAGGAGCTTCACACTTCTAGATTATTTTAAAGTGCCAGCTCCAGTTATCCACACCTCTATACCCCAGCGTAAGCACCTCCAGTGTCCCCTAGTGGATGAAAGAGAAATAATATTTATTTTATTTTTTTTACATAAATCACTCCGGTTTCCTATATGAAGATGCATGTGGGCATTCACTTTTACATACTTGTTTCTTCGAGCCGCTATTAATTTACAGATTGTCAAGTGCCATGTTACTAGCATGGCAAACCATGACATGACATAATGTAGTACAATAGTCAGAATCTGATAAAATAGCAGAGAAACACGTAAAAATGTTATATAGTGCCACACGGACTGCTGGTAAAGAATTGTGCACTTTCATCCAAATCACAAGTTAACAACTTTCCACTTTGCCTTGAATGTGGCAGCCCAAATTAAGGTGAATGGATAGAAATAGAGAATGTCTCCTAATGCTGGGGACACTTTCCAGAGCACGGATTTCCACCCCTAAAAGCGGTATTAAATCCAGATTGCATTCACGGTTAGACATTGCTATGGTACTTAATATACATTGGACACTATCCCGTGAGCCTGATCAGCCCGTGTTCCTCTGACAGATGCACCTTTGGAACTGCACTAAGAATTCACTAAAAGTCCTTCAAAAGTCTACGGTTGGTTATAATATTAGCAGCTCCTCCTGTTTAATAAATACTCTATTTAGGGTTCATTAAATAATATTTTGTTATATTGTGGTTTCACTCATCCTTTTTAATATAACAACTGTATGATTTATTAATTTAGTAATTAAATGGGCCTGGCATCTGCCAGGTAACCTCACCCAATTCACTCCCTCCCATCTCCGCACCAGTCCCCCTGACCCTCCCATTATACTTACCCCCATTCCCAGTCCTCCTCTGTCCCATCATTGCAGCACGCAGGTGCACGTCACACCTAATGAATGCGACAGGCTCAGTGCTGCCGTGGGATGAGTGCCGCAAACTTAATGGCCTTTTTTTTTTAACAGGCTATGATATTATAATAATAGATATAGTAGTTTGTTGTCATTACTAATGATAAGGTTATTATCTCAGTGCTACTATCTGCTTTTTGTTGTCTTTTTGAGACCTCTCAGATTCTAATAAGCAGCAATGTAAAAAAATACAATCTGTATTCAGAAATTCATAGAATTACGTATAATCTGCTCCATAATTTCTCTGAGGCTTGGAATGCACCTTTTGCCAGCCGGCATGTTCTTGGTACAATAGCCCCCCCGCTCCCCCATTCCTATGCCAACATATACCTGGAGGTAGGGCTCTGACTCCAGTATGTGACTCTCTCTTCAGAAACAAGTTTGAATGCTTAAACTCTAATCCAGAGGTTCCCAAACACGGTCCTCAAGGCTCCCCAACAGTTCCGGTTTTAGAGATATCCATGGCTGAGTACAGATGGTTAAATCAAATTGACTATCTCTAATACCTGAGCTGTTGGGAAGCCTTGAGGACCGCGTTTGGGAACCTCTGCTCTAATGTGTTCCAGTATCATACAGTGACCACACCAGCCTCCCACTTACACTAATACCCCTTTTCCATTGACCTGAAAAATGCCGGGTTATTGCACATGAATGTGCAACAACCCAGGATGTTTGTCATTGGAAACAGCTCTACCCGGGTCCAGTCACCCAGGAATCCTTCCAGGGTACCTAGCAGGGTTTCTCCCAGGAAGGATCTGGGTAAGCTGAGTGTGAAAACGGGTAACCCGGGTCGTCCCACTCTGGTCCCATTTACAGCACGGAGGAGGGCACCATTCCGGTGCAAGGAGATGATGTCATCTCCAAGCACCGACACTGCACCCTAAAGAGATATAGGAGGGCATCCTAGAAAAAGGACTAGAAACTTCATGTTAGAAAGGCACAAAACATGAAGGAAGCAGAATAAATAAAAAACACATATACAGGAGTTCAGCAGTTTTAAGGATAACCAGTCACCTAAACACATTGAACACATCAATTCTGTGGATTAAACAAGTTTAAAGAAACATACAGCATCGTCTGACATTCAGGAAGTACAGATCCATACATCTAGTCTCAATACGCCATGTGACGCAAGTCCTCAGCGACTCTTGCTAGCACCGGCATCTTTTTCGCAACTTTAAGCGACTAGGACACACCAGGAGACTACACTGATTAATTTGATATGCGACTGAGTCTGTACACGAACCTCAATGGAACTTTGTGTGGAAAAAAGGCTGTGGCTACTGCATCTTAGCAATTCATACACAGATTCAGGCTCAGTCACACACAGATATAAAAGTGTTGCATTGCAAATTAATCAGCACAGTCTCCTGGTGCATCCTAGTCACATCACTTTACAAATAAGACACATTTTTGACCGAAAAAGACGCGCAGCGCGAACAGAGTCGCACAGGACCTGGTGTGCCAAGAGGGACTGTTTGGCTCACCTGCAGCAAGGATGTATGAGAACACGGCTTTACAGATTCCTTGTAAATGAACTACATTTCTATAAATACTGGCTCAGCACACAAAATGGATGCTCCACTGTATTAGGAAAAACATGTCACCTACATAGTCATTTAAATGTGTAAAATTAGCATCCACCTCTCAGAAGACACAAAATAAAAATTAATGGATATACTATTTAATTTTAATAACAGTATTTACTAAATGAAAAATAAGATGGCACAATGACTATGAAATATGTACTGCCAACTGGTATAAAACTGCAGCCATATCATAGAAAACTTTGAGTATCACAATCAGTAATCCCAAAATTGATTTGCTAAAATATAAATCCCAGAGACTATACAGCTAAAAGTCTGTTCATTCTTTAAAGCGGGTTAAGAGGGGGAGCTTTCCCCCCCCCCCTCTCAGTCTTCTGCCCCTAAACTCCCATTCAATAACCATGACTGGGAACACATCGCTCCTGTCTGACTGAGCAAGAAAACTGAAACCAGAGTCACTGACTGCCCAGCTATACAAAGAAGGCTTGTCTAGAACTAGCCAGTCTACCTGAAAATAATCCCAGCTGTGTCAAAAGGCCTAGAGAAGTTCAAACGTTAAAGGAACTTTTCTTAACCTGGCATCGACTGAATTGCCATCAGGTATTAAACATTGTGACACTAAATAATATTTGCAAATGGACAAAAAAGTCATACTGAAAAATATAAGCAAACTAGTAATTTTTTTTTTTTTTTAGAAAAAGTAAAATAAAAATGTGGAGTGAAATAGCACCGTTCTATTCCAAAGGGGTTTACAGCTCAAAATCTTAGACGCCCATTTCTGAAGTCCATGTCTGTGTGGCAGTTCTCAGCATAAGGAGGCAGCAAAGTGTTTAATACAAGACTAACAGGTACTGTAGATAAACAGAGAGACAGGAAAATGAGGAGAAGATTTACCTAGTCACACAAAGGATACGCGTGACACAGAAGCAGCCTTTTCCAATTTCTATTGCGTAATACAAGAGAAAGTTAAAGGTCTTTATAGGAGGATACAAAAACAAACAGTCGATAGACAAACAGAAAGCTGCTGTAATAAAACGCAGGCCTCTTAAGATATCTCCAAGCATATGCTGTCTGAAGTCTCATTTGGTCCCACAAGATAGTCTTTTCTGATCATGACAGGCATCATTACCACATTATCTGCTTTAGATCTAAATAATATCCTTTCCTCTAGTGAAGGAGTGGACACACTGACAGCCACACTGCTCTAACCAATTTTCGAGGATACAATCAGTGTCTCTTATAGCTCCTATCCTGACTTCCATGAAATCCAGTTCACCTACTATACTAAACGTGAACAGCTCCACAGGTGTATATGTACTGTATCAAATTGAATGATGCTTACTGACCATATTAATGTCAGCTATAATATCTATTTAAACCAGATTACAAAAAAAAAAAAAAAATCACACACACCAATGTTCCTCAGGCCCCTTTAACAGAACAATATAATAAAAGGATGTGAGGTTTCAGATCATACAGAAACCAAGTATATATATTTGCATGCATTTCCTTAAATAGCCCATCTGTAGACTGACTGATGGGTTTCCCATGTTGGGAAATATTTACTTGTTAATATTTACAGTGTCCAGCAGACAGCTATGATTTCACTGGGCTGACTGGAAGACATTTTTTTCTACTCAAAATGGAAACACTAGGACCAAATGTAATAGGGTGAGAGATTAGAAAATGTGATAGTTCTGCAGTAAACGTTCCAATTTTTAAACTCGGCCAATGTAATAGAGTGAGAGAACATGAAAACTCGCGTGTTTTTAGGGGCCTGTGTATCAAAGCAGGGAGAGAGATAAAATTGTAACAAATATATTAGCAACCAATCAGCTCCTATCATTTTTTTTTTTTTTAAACACAGCCTGCAAAATGTAAATTGGAAGCCGATTGGTTAATACTTTATCTCTCACAATTTTATCTCTCTCCCAGCTTTGATACATAGGCCCCATACACTCAAAAAACTCACGATTTAAACGCTCATCAAGATGTTTTCCCATTTTGAAGATAAAACTCGACCAATGCGAGTTTATTGCTAAACTCTCATCCGATTACATTTGGCCCCAGAGTTTAGTGTTGAAGGCAAACTGATATGTAGGACGAGAGAAAGTTACTTATTTAAGCACCGGTCCTGAAGTAAAAGGTGCGTACACACGGGACGATGCTACCTGAACGAACATCGTCCCGTGTGTCCCCAGCAGTTTGTGCTCAGTGTCGTTAACGACACTGAGCACAAAACACTGAACGACATCAAGAACGATTTTGTTCAGTGCCAGGCTCCCTCCCTCATCCCCAAACATGTCCAACCTGACAATATCGTCAGGTTGGACAGGAAGTTCGGATGATGAACGAAAACTACAAACGGGAGCGCGCATTTGTAGTTTTCATTCATCGTTATACCTCAGAAACTGAACGATTTTTTAAACAATTTGTCGTTAACGACAAATCGATCAAAAAATCGTCCCGTGTGTACGCAAGACCGCACATTACAACTGCATTTAAGAAAAAAATGCATCGGACACTATACTATAAGCTTACATTCAGTTGTAAAAATGGAAGCATGTTGCAAGCAGGTCATTCAGTATGGCTTCTGAGAGACCACATCTGTAGCCTGATTAGCCACACTTGCGGCATGTCAAACTGCACAGTACATGAAATTTTTTGATATAGTATGTTTAACTGTCAGCATGATAAATGCAGGATCTCATACAGTCACAGGCAGATGTAATATAAGCATGCTATCTGACCAGAATGTCATAAATTAAAATTGTGGACTAAATTAGCCTAGATTTTCCAGCCAAGTCAGTGGTTCCCAAACTTTTTTGAATCACAGCGCCCTAGTGCATCAGCATTGTTTTCATGGCACCCCTAATCCAAAAGCTTTTTATTGAGAAATTCAGAAACAAATGTAGTGAAGTAGATTGTGTTTACCTGTCATCCTTGGGTTTGGTTATATAGTGGTGGACAGGTTTGTGCTTCTTTTTTGTGCACATATTTAAATTACGGTACATTGACCATAAAGAATTTAATTTGGTGCTGGACCACCAACCTGAGGCACCCCTGCAAGTGTCCCAAGGCACCCCAGGGTGCCACGGCGCACAGTTTGGGAACCACTAAGCTAAGGTTTAAATCAGATCAACAACTTTAGTCTGTTGGATTAGGTCTTAAAAGTTAAATTAATAAAAAGCAAAAAGGGAAATATCTATGTACAATGTAGCACTTCTGATGAGCAGTTATTGTGCATTGTATGCAGCCCTTTATGTGATTGCATTATCTCCATGTCATGTCACTGTATCAGATAGAAGGAAGTCTGTGATAGGTACTACCCTGTGCTGTAAATAGCAGGGTTCCTCCACAGACACCTCAGATATATGCTGCTGAGCCTCGAATCACACCCCCTACAGACCTCTGCAGCAGGCGATCTCCTCCATGTATGTGCCCCACCAAGCACACAGCCCATGTATGTCATAGCTGTAACACAGGCATCTGGTACGTGTACAGCCAGGTTCCCCCTCCTTCCCTCCAGCACATGCACCTCAGCCTGGATGATACAGCCACGCCGCCAGCCATAGGACCAGGCTCTGCACCTCCATCCTGCCCTGCAGCATCCCCTGCTCTTCCTCCTCCCCCACTCCCTCCAGCATCCTCACCGCTCTCCCGCAGCACCCAGCGCGGATACAAGGCATATAGCCCCCGGCCAGACACACAGCCCGGGCCCCCTGTCCTAGTGGTCGCAGGCAGAGGGAGAGGCTCAGGCCACGGATGGAACACAATTGAACCGCCGTGATTAATGGGAGAGTGGAGTGCAGGGTCCTAAAGGCCGGAATGTGAGCGCCCCCCACAGTACGGCTCCGTCATCCTCGGTCACTACGCACAGGGCTCATACCGTTGCTCGCCTCCGCGGTGTCCGGGGCAGGTCCGGTGCCGGGTCCGAGTCCTCAGCGGCTGAGGTGGAAGGTTTTTTTTTCCCTTCTAAAACTGGGAGGAGAGGTGGGTGGGGCGATGAATCTTTGAGGGGGCGGGGAAACACAGGCCACCAATAGAAACACTGCTTCACCTTACGCACGAGGGCGGGACCGACACGAGAACAAAAAAAAAAAAAAAGTCTGTCCCACGGGCAATTGTAAGGAAAGATGGGATTGGATGATGTGTCCGGAAATAGACGAGGTTTTCCGAGCAGAGATGGACATTGGCGGAAATAGACGATTGAATCCGAAATGAGCCGAAGGACAGTCATAGTCTCACTGTGATCAGCATCATGCTATGTCAGAGGAAATACATGGAAGCAGGAGCTGTAGTTTCCTCAATAGGAGAGGAAGTTGTGCATATCCTGAAGGAAACTGAATGTAATAACATATCACCTTTGCAAGAACCTAATAAATATTGTGCATATTAATTATGCATGCAACGTGGTTTCATCGTGGACAATAAAAATTGCATGAGGGTATGTTTTTATTAATTATGTAACATTATTACCCCATCGCAGGGGTTAGGTACTGTACATAGGTGTCAGACCGTAGTGCCCACTGATGATAATAGGGACTGCGGTCTGCAGTTCTATTGTAGTTAGCCTTCTGCAGGAGATTTCAGCTAAATCTAATGAATTTTGCTATTAGTACAGTTTGCTATTAATACATAGCGAATTATTATTATTATTATTATCCTTTATTTATATGGCGCCACAAGGGTTCCGCAGCGCCTTACATAGTACAGAAACATAGTACATAAACAGAACAAGAAAACAGTGTCATACAGTTTAAGACACTACAAGACATGTACATGGTATATAAACACTGCTGCAACAGAAGCAGGATGGCAAAAGTCACGGGTTAGGTGCTTTTGAGTATAGAGCAGATAGTATAAGTAAAGAAAGGATAAGCACAAGAGGATAGAGGGCCCTGCTCGTGAGAGCTTACATAAACATAAAATGATGCAGAAACTGCAATTCTGAATAATTTTATGAAAACACCCTTGATGAATAGACCCTATACAACTTCTAGTGATCTACTGGAGTTTAGCTTAATACATTAAGGGGCTTTTGTATCAAAGCTTGAGGAGAGATAAAATTGTGAGAGAAAACTATTAACCAATCAGCTCTGTCATTTTGGTTGGTTGGCTGATTGGTTGGTGATTTTATCTCTCATCAAACTTTGATACATAGGCCCCTAAGTGCAATCCTAATGCTTTAGACAAAGACATCTCTAAGATGTATTCCAAATTAGCCCCCGCATTCTGGGAGGGCGCAACTTGAAAATGTAAAGATAACTTATGTTTGGAGGGAAATGGGGGAAGGCACAGCGCAGACAGTGTGTATAAATAAAATCACCTAACAATACACAATGGTGTATATTGAGGACTAATAAGGGAATGGGTTTGAAATGCCGGCGGCTGTTTCAAATCCCGACAGCGGATACCCGACAGGTGGAGGTCCATACTGGGGCAGGTAAGTATCCTAACCCTCCCCTGTCCCCTCCCTAACCCTACCCCTCCCTTAGTGGTGCCTAACTCCCCCCCCTAGTGCCTAACTCTAACCTCCCCCCAGGGGTGCCTAAACCTAACCCCCCCTCCCAGCAACCTAAACCTCCCGGGGGGGTGCCTAAACCTAACCCTCCCCCTAGGGGTGCCTATCCCTAATCCCCTCCCAAACCTAACCCCGCTAGAGTCCCTAATTATAACCCTCCCGGGGGGTACCTAAACCTAACCTCTGTTCCGAATTCCGATGCCTACCCCATGTGACACTACAAGAACCCAGCTAGCGAGATCTTCTGCCAGTAACAACCGCCCATTGTTCCCTTAGAACTAGGATACATTCACCGGTACTTAGGCGGCCACCTGGACTTATGCTCGAGGTAGTATCGGCTCACATGGAGATACAGGGGAATTCAATAGGTAAAGAATGTACAGTTAGGACTGACACAGTTGATGATAAGGATATCGATGGTGCGGATGTTGTGAGAGTACAGTTTGGTTTTTTGGACAATAGCTTGGGAGCCGATGGTGTGGCAGCTGTGCCGATGGTGCGGCAATAGCCGTAGATAAACAGTCTAGGGTTAGCAAATGGCTCTTAGAGCCGATGGTGTGGCAACTGTGCCGATGTTGCAGCGATGGTGCCGATGTTGGGGCAATAGCTGTAGATAAACACTCTATGGTTTGATAATGGCTTTGAGAGCTGATGGTGCGCAAGTGTGCCGATGGTGCCGATGTTGGGACAATTGCCTTAGATAAGCAGTCTATGGTTTAATGGCTTTGAAAGCCGATGGTGCGGCAAGTGTGCCGATGTTGCAGCGATGGTGCCGATGTTGGGGCAATTGCCGTAGATAAACAGTCTATGGTTTGATAATGTCTTTGAGAGCTGATGGTGCGGCAAGAGCACAGATGTTGCAGCGATGGTGCTGATGTTGGGGTAATTGCTATAGATAAACAGCCTAGGGTTGGATAATGGCTTTGAGAGCCGATGGTGTGGCAAGTGTGCCGTATGATGAACGTTGGCAGCATGGGAGCTGCTGGATGTGTAGTGTTCCCTCTAGCTCCGGCGGCAGGCAGGGCGCCGGAGCTAGAGAGGGCAATCTTGTGCGCGCGTCCGAAAAGGGGGCGTGGTTATGAAAAGGGGGCGTGTCTATAAGACGCGTCCCCTTTTCGTCATACTTGGGGGCGTGCCCGGCGCTTACGGACATGCCGGGCAGCCCCCAAGCGCTGCAGACAGGGAGAATAGATGCCGGGCGCATGTGCCCGGCGTCTATTCTCCGGCAGTGACCGGGACACCGCATGTTTCTCCACCCGTGGGACACTGCGTCCCGCGGGTGAGAACGGCTCCCGCAGGCTGTTAGGGCAGGGCGCTTTTTGCCCTCCTCCTGGAGGGCAGGGTGCTTTTTGCCCTCCAGAAGGAGGGCAGGGCGCCGCGCCCCGCTAAAACAGCCTAGCGGGAACGCTAGATGTGGCTAGGAAGCCGTTTGGAGATTGGTTGTAGCACGGAAGCTACTTGGAGCGGCTAGGAAGTTGTGTGGGAGTTCAGTGAACAGGAGAACAGGAACAACCTGACTCTGCAGCCAGGCTGAGAGAACTCACAGACACTCTATAGTCAGCACAGGTGCAATAGATCAGTGAGTATAAATAGGCTGAAGTCCCAATCAGGTTTGCACTTGTGAAATACACATCACTTCCTGAGGCGTGCTGATCTCCTAGCAACAGGAAGAACTGGAGTATCCCCGTCCTGTCTGGGCATACTGTCAGAAAGTGTGACTACGAATTGTAGACGACCCCTGGAAATTCTAGAGTCCAAGATTTTCTCCACTATGAACTCGTGTTGACCATGGATCATCACCGAAGTAGGCCTGGAAGAGGACCTGAGTTTGAATTTGGCTGAAGAGAATACCGGTTTGAGCAAGGAACAATGGAAAGTATTATTAATAGAGAGAGTTGGGCAATTGAAGTTTGAAGGCTACTGGGTTCACCTGTGAAATAATTCGGAATGGACAATAAATCTGGGACCCAACTTCTGTGTAGGCTGATGGAGCTTGATGTTTTTGGTGGAGAGCCAAACCAAATCACCTTTCTTAAAACAACACGACCTCCGATGCTTGTCAACAGATTCTGTGGAGCGGAGAGATACCTTCCGAAGGCTTTGATGAACCTTGCCCCAAATATGTCGGAGCCGAGAGACAGAAGAAGAAGCTGGTGATCCGGAGTCGAAGGCATTTGACCTCAGATGTCCTATAACACAGAAGAATGGGGACACAGAAGATGCAGAATGGCATGAATTATTAAAAGTAAACTCAGCAAGCGGCAGATGAGATACCCAGTCATTATGACACTTGGAAACATAGCAGCGTAGATATTGTTCCAGACACTGATTAACGCGCTCAGTCTGTGAATTCAACTGAGGATGGTAACCTGAAGAAAGACTAAGCTCAATGCCCAGAGAGGAACAGAACACTCTCCAGAACTGTGCCACAAATTGTTATCCTCGATCTGACTAGATATCCATCGGTAAGCCATGTACTCGAAAAATGTGTTGAAGAAACAGGCTGGAGAGTTCCTTAGCGGAAGGAAGTTTTTGCAATGGTATGAAGTTTGCCATTTTGCTAAACCGGTCCACCACCGTCCAGATAAGGAAACATCGAGCAGATAGTGGGAGGTCAACAATGAAATCCATGGCAATGTGAGTCCAGGGTCTCCTAGGTATGGAAAGTGGAAGTAACAGACCAGAAGGAGCCGTCCGAAGGTGTTTTATTACGGGCACATACCTCACATGCCAAGACAAATTCATGCACATCTTTGTTCAAAGACTGCCACCAAACAGAGCAGGAGAGTAATTGTAAAGTTTTACTGATGCCAGGATGACCAGCAACTCGAGAGGCATGAAAATCCAGAAGAACTGCTCTTCTAAACTTCTCTGGGACAAACAATCGACCAGAAGGCTTCTCCGAAGGTGCTTCCGATTGACATGCCCGAATGAGATCTGCCAGATTTCGGGTGAGTGCACAGTGGAAGAAAGAGTCAGGAATGATAGCTTCATCTGACCTGGATATCTGTTGACTAGGTCCAAAACTCCTGGAAAGGTCGTCAGCCTTGATGTTCTTGGAACCAGGACAGAAGGAGATGAGGAAGTTGAACTGCGTAAAAAATAAAGCCCAACGTGCTTGCCGGGAATTCAACCTTTTAGCGGACTGAATGGAGGACAGGTTCTTGTGGTCAGTAAGAACCAAAATTTGGTGTTTGGCCCCCTCCAGCCAGTGTCTCCAGTCCTCGAAAGCCCATTTAATAGCTAGTAATACCCGATTTCCTATATCATAATTGCATTCGGCAGAGGAAAATTTGCGAGAAAAGAATGCACATGGGTGCAACTTACTATCTGCAGGGTCTTTCTGTGACAAAACGGCTCCAGCTCCTACTTCAGAGGCATCTACCGCTAAGATAAAAGGAAGGTCAGGATCAGGATCAGGATGTCGAAGAACAGGTGCCTGAGTGAAAGCAACCTTGAGAGTTTTGAAAGACTGGATCGCCTCAATTGGCCAGTTTAAAGTATCCGCTCCTTTTTTGGTCAGATTAACAATGGGTGCCACAATGCTGGAAAAGGATTTAATAAATCGTCGGTAATAGTTCGAAAAGCTGAGGAACTGCTGGATGGCCTTAAGGGAAGTTGGTTGGTCCCACTTAAGTATGGCCTTGACTTTTCCATGATCCATTGAAAATCCCTGGGACGAGTTTGTATATCCCAGAAAAGAAAACTGAGTGATGAAAAAATGAGGATGTTCAGATATACGACCACGAACACCCCCAAAAACTCCCGAAGAATGCCATTGATCAGGTCCTGAAACACAGCTGGGGCATTGGATAAGCCAAAGGCATGACTAGATACTCGTAGTGTCGGGAATAAGTACTGAAGGCCATTTTCCACTCGTCTCCACTCTTGATTCAAATCAGGTTGTATGCCCCTCGGAGGTCAATCTTGGAGAAGACATTAGCCTGACGCAGTTGATCAAACAGTACCGGAATGAGAGGTAACGGATATAAATTTTTTACCATAATGTTGTTGAGTCCCCTGTAGTCAATACAGGGACGAAGAGATCCATCCTTCTTACGTACGAAGAAAAACTCAGCTCCCAATGGTGATTTTGAGAGACGGATGAATCCTTTAACCAAGGCATCCTCAATGTACTCTCTCATAGCTTTGTCCTCCGGTATAGAAAGGGAATACAACCGGCCTTTGGGTAACTTGGCATCTGGAATCAAGTTGATGGCAACATCTTAAGATCTATGTGGAGGAATAACATCGTTTTTTGGAGAAAACGTCAGCGTAATCCCGGTACTGCAGCGGAATCGCTAGAGATGTCTCAGCAACGGTAGCAAGTACGGACCGAGTAGGCATGGTCAAACAACAATTCTGACAAGTCTGACTCCATCTGATTATCTCACTGGATTGCCAATCAATCACGGGATTATGTTCACTAAGCCATGGGAAACCAAGAACGACTAGAGCCAAGGGACAATGGAGGAGATAAAAAGACAAAGTCTCAGAGTGTAAGGAACCCACCGATAAACGGAGAGGAGGTGTCTTAAACTTCACATGACCTGATGAAATCAAACCTCCGTCTAGACCACACATAGGAATTTCTTGTTCCAAAGGGACAGCTGATACTCCCAGAGTGCGAAAGAAAAGAAAATCCATAAAATTGCCTGCTGCCCCGCTATCCAGGAAGGCTGAAGTAGACAAAGTGGAATTGGCAAGCTGGATGACTGCTGGGATTAAAATACAGTTTTTGGAGAAAATGGATGCCAGGCCTAAGTGCAAATCATCCCGAACACTTAAGCCTTGTGTTTAACTGGTCTGAGTGGACAGTTATTCACCGTGTGCCCCTTGTCACCGCAGTACATACAGAGGCCAAGAGACCGTCTTCTGCATCTCTACTGACGATAGGCGAGAGGCGCCAATCTGCATAGGTTCCTCTGTGACCGAGGATGGAACCCAAGCGGGAGTACGAGGCGATCTGACGGAAAGATCTTGTTCACGTTTGCGTTCCCGTAACTGCTGGTCAATCCTTATGGCTCGTTGCATGAGGTCATCCAAGGACTCAGAAGGTGGATGTTGCACAAGGATGTCCTTGATGGCGTAAAGCCAGGTCGTTCCAACCGGAGTCAGTAGCCCATCTGCGGAACTCTGATGAGTAATCCTCTGCTGCCTTCTGGCCCTGTTTGAGAGCACGCAACTTGGACTCAGCCAAAGCAGCACGTTCTGGGTCATCATACAATAGGCCCAAGGCTGTAAAGAAAGCCTCCACTGACTGTAATGCCGCGTGAGAAGAAGGCAGTCCGAAGGCCCAAGTTTGTGGGTCCCCCTGATGTACAGAGATTACCAGTCCAACTTGTTGCAACGGTGTCCCTGAAGTGGCTGGACGAAGTCGGAAATAGAGCTTGCAACTTTCACGAAAGTTTAAAAACTGTCGGCGATCCCCAGAAAACCGATCTGGCAAATTCATCTTAGGTTCTAGATGAGGAGCTGCATGCACAGGAGAACGGTTCTCTTCAACTCATATAGTGAGTTCCTGGACTTTCTGGGTAAGAGTTTGGCTCTGGGCTGCAAGCATCTGAGCAAGACTCGGGCCCTGATTCAGAGCCGGACGCTCTGACCAGAGCGCTCGCTCTGAATCAGGGCCGTCCTATTTAAATGTGGAGCGGCCTTTTGGCGTCCCATGGGAACGCCTCCGTCTGGCAGCCACGCCCCCGGCACACCCACCAAAGGGGGCGTGCTGTCAGTAACCATCGACAGCACGCCCCCTTTGGTGCGAGACCCGGAGCGACAGCTTGGCTGTTGCTGTCCGGGTCTCGCGCATGCGCATGACGGAGCTCCCTCCGTCGTGCGCATGCGCATTGGGGTAACATCGACCCGCTTGCGAGCATCCTGCGCTCGCGAGCAGGTCTGGATGAGACCCTCTGTCCCTGCTCCATAACAGCAGAAGTTATAAGTCAGACACAACACTTTCTGAGACTATATCCAACTATTATTTTTTGGGCCTACTATAATGTTACGAATTCTGACGCCTACCCCATGTGACACCACAAGAACCCAGCTAGCGAGATCTTCTGCCAATAACAAGTGCCCGTTGTTCCCTTAGAACTAGGATACTTTCACCGGTACTTAGGCGGCCGCCTGGACTTATGCTCGAGGTAGTAGCGGCTCACATGGAGATACAGGGGAATTCAATAGGTAAAGAACGTACAGTTAGGACTGACACAGTTGATGATGATGAGGATATCGATGTTACGGATGTTGTGAGAGTACAGGTTGTTTTTTTGGACAATAGCTTGGGAGCCGATGGTGTGGCAGCTGTGCCAATGGTGCGACAATAGCCATAGATAAACAGTCTAGGGTTAGCAAATGGCTTTGAGAGCAGATGGTGCAGCAACTGTGCCGATGTTGCAGCGATGGTGACTAAACATCGACCCGCTTGCGAGCGCTCAGCGCTTGCGAGCGGGTCTGAATGAGGTCCTGTGTGCAGATCGTGTGGAGATCATGTGCAGAGCTACCGGGGAGAGTTTCATGGGAAATCATACACAAATCGTACACATTGGCTGATCATGTGCAGATCGCCATGTGTGTGGCCAGCTTAAGTTCCCCACGAACAGCGTCCTATCAGCCCATCTCTCTTCTGTGTGCCCAGCAGCAGCAGTCGATGGGTGACGTGATGTCACCGTGCAGTGCCTTTTGGGGCCTAATTTTCAAACTGCCATCCTGTCTGTCACTGCAGTGCCACTCCTAGATGGGCCACATGTTTACGCCGCCCACTTGTGTCGCTTAGCATAGTCATCCAGTTACCTTGGTGCAACCTTTTGGCCTAAAAACAATATTGTGAGGTGTTCAGAATAGACTGGAAATGAGTGGAAATTAATGTGATTGAGGTTAATAATAGTGTAGGAACAAACAAACCAAAATTCGGTTATTTTAGCTATTTTTATGCTTTTTTCCCAAAAAATACAGATCCCCCGTGTTTTGGTATTGTATCTGGATCTCCCCTGTTTTTGGTTTTGGATCTGGTTTTGGATTTTTTTTCCTTGGTGTTTTTGTTTTTGGATCTGGATTTTTTCTTAAAATATAATAAAAACAGCTTAAATCTCATAAAATGTGCCTGTTTTTGGACCTACAGTATTTATAACCTCTATATCATTTATTTCCAGTAATTTCCAATCAATTTTGACCACCTCACAATCTAATTTTTTTCATCTAGTTAAGGCCAAAAGGTTGCATCTAGCTAGCTGGCTGACTAAGCTAAGCGACACAGTTCAGCTTCCAAGTTCCATCACAAATACAGTGTGTTGTACAGTGTGGGTTGGATACACCAATAGTGCACTTACTGTTATAGCAGTGTCGGCAGGGTACTGGTGGTGTCCTCAATGCAAGAGTTCCAGTGGTGTCCTCAATGCGGAAGTGCCATCAATGTTGGCAGTGTGGCAGTGTTGACAGAGTGGGGGCCCTGGCAGTATCCTGAGTGCATAGTGATAGCAGTGTTGGCAGAGCAGGGGTGCCAGCGGTGTCCTCAGTGCAGGAGTGCTGACAGTGTTGGCTGTGCAAGGATTCCCTCGGTGTGGGAGTAGCGGCAGTGTGGGGTCGCTGACGGAGTCTTCAATACGTGGGGCAATAGTGCGGGGGGTCCTGGCAGTGTCCTCAGTGCAGGGTGCTGGTGGTGTTGGCAAAGCAGGGGTACCAGCGGTGTCCTCAGTGCATGTGTGCTGACAGTGTCGACAGTGCAGGGCTGCTGGTGGTGTCCTCAGTGTGGTAGTGTCGGCAGTGCAGGGGTTGCTGACAGTGTCCTCAGTATGTGGAATGGCAGTGCTGCGGTGCTGGCAGTGTCCTCAATGAAAGGTACCAGCGATTTCGGCAGTGCGGGGGTGCCAGCTGTCTTCAGTGCAGGTTTGCTGACTGTGTCAACAGTGCAGGGGTGTTCTCAATGCACGGTGCCGATGATGTTGGCAGAGAAGGGTTGCCAGTGGTGTCCTCAGTGCAGGTGTCGGCAGTGTGCTCAGTGCATGTGTGCTGACAGTGTTGGCAGTGCAGGGGTGCTGGTGGTGTCCTCAGTGTTGGAGTGACAGCAGTGTGGGGGTCGCTGACAGTGTCCTCAGTACGTGGGGCAGCAGTGCAGGGATTCCGGCAGTGTTGGCAGCGGTGGTGTCAGCAGCGGGGATGCTGCCAGTGGGAGTGCTGGCGGTGTCTGCACCAGGGGGTGCCGGTAGTGTCAGGCAGCAGGGGATGGCGGGCACCATATTCTTTTGCTTCCTGTGTGCTTATTAAAAGGGCTTAACGCTGATTGGCTGAGAGCCATGACAGACGGCTCCCTCAGCCAATCAGCGTTAAGCCCGCTCAATACAAAACCTCATGACCCGACAGCGGGATCGCGAGGTTTTGCCTCGGGTGAGGGATCCGGGGCAGGCAGGGAGATCCGAGACTGTAGTGGCCTTTATACATGTTACACCACACGGTAGTGCCCTTGTACAGATAATGCCACAGTAGTACACACAGTAATGCCCCTTATACAGTATGCCAAACATTAGCAATGCCCTCATACACATAATGCCACACAGTAATACCCCTTACACATTATGCAACACATTAGTAATGCCCTTATACAAACAATGCCACACAATAATGCCCCTTACACATTATACCCCACATTAGTAATGCCCTTATACACATAATGCCACACATTGTTACTCCCCAACCTCCCCACACCCCCTGCACAGCACTCACCCGGTCAATAAAACTGACTTCGTCACCTTAGCCTGCTTGGACACTGCAGATATTGAAGTATACTTGCCGACATTGGAGTTTTCCTAATCGGGAGCATATTTAAATAAGGGGCAGGCCAAAATGATGCGGTTCTCATAGGATCATGTCTTTAGGTCTCGCCCCCTACTGGCGCAAGCCCCGGACCGAGAGAGAAATTCTTTCGCTCCGGAGCTCACTACAAAAGGGGCGGCTGTTGATGTTGATCGACAGCTTGCCCCATTTTGTAGGTGTGGTTGGGGGGTGGTTTCACAAACAGAGGCATTCCTTAAGGAACGCCTGCCATTTTGTGGGCGGCCGCACTCACATCAGCAGTGATGACAGTGGGGAGCTTCCTGCTCGATAAGAGCAGGAAGCTCCCTGGGGCTTGCAGTTGCCGAGGCCCAACCTTAGGGTCTCGTCGCAAGCCCCGATGGTGGCGATGGTCTTGACCATCGCGACCATCAACCTGGTCGGTCGCTAAAGCTGTGGGTGGTAACCCACAGCTTAGCTAGCGACCAGGAGGCCACACTTCAAAATACAAGCGGCCGCCCACATTCAGAACGAGCGCTCGCATTTTGCGAGCGCCTCTGAATGAGGGCCACAATTTGGTGTCCAATCTTCAAACGATCTCTCCTGCAGTCAGACTTTCACAGTGCATCCCAAAAATGTGGTAGCTGCTCAATCAGCTAATTGGCATACCACAGGTGCTTGTAAAGGGCGGGGGTTTATACTGAACACAGAAAAAAGGGGATTTGCCCTCCAGCACACTGTAGCCAAAACAATACTTAAATCCTACTTGGTAATAGAGATTCAGAGGTATTAGTTACATACATTTGCAAACATATGAATAAGCGCCAGGCCTCGTCAAGGCAACTCTATACTGGCGTCCCTAACATTAAGGGGTTCACGTCCGAGAAACAAGGCACCCAAAAAATTCCAGCCAAGGACCATCCCCAGGGCATCACACGAAGAAAGGAAAAAAGGTGATAGTGAAGTGTAAAGGATAGATGTGTAAGAATAAATCAATAAGTGTTAATGAAATGAGAAAGAATTAAAATGACATAAATAATATACAAACAATCAGAGAAGTGAAAAAATATTCTATGTGAATTAAGTGGTGATGCCATGAGAAAGGTCCAGCCAGAACAACCCCAGGGGCCCCACTCCCAAATGCTCACCCCAAAATAATTATTGCTACATAATAGTAGCACCCACCCTGGGTCATATAATTACAAAATGGTGTACTGCATGATAACAGTACATGTATGAGCTGAGAGCTAACTTACCTAGGAGGTACCCCAAAAGACCTCCACATGGCACTATAAGGATCAGCACCTCCTCCTAATGCTGACTCCCTTCATGCCTCTCCAAACTGCAAACCAAAAATGTGGTAGTTGCTCAATCAGCTAATTGGCATACCACAGGTGCTTGTAAAGGGCGGGGGTTTATACTAGAGATGAGCGGGTTCGGATTTACTCGGATTTACTCGGATCTCAAAACGGTATTTTATTGGCTATCGGCTATCACGTGTTTTGGATAGCCAATAAAATAAATCCGAACTAATCCGAACTTGCGGTAAAATGGCGATAAGAACCGAGTAAATCCGAACCTGCACATCTCTAGTTTATACTGAACACAGAAAAAGGGGATTTGCCCTCCAGCACACTGTAGCCAAAACAATACTTAAATCCTACTTGATAATAGAGATTCAAGGGTATTAGTTACATACATTTGCAAACATATGAATAAGCACCAGGCCTCGTCAAGGCTCCTCTATACTGGCGTCCCTAACATTAAGGGGTTCACGTCCGAGAAACAAGGCACCCCAAAAAATTCCAGCCAAGGACCATCCCCAGGGCATCACACGAAAAGAGGAAAAAAGGTGATAGTGAAGTGTAAAGGATAGATGTGTAAGAATAAATCAATAAGTGTTAATGAAATGAGAAAAAATTAAAATGACATAAATAATATACAAACAATCAGAGAAGTGAAAAAATATTCTATGTGAATTAAGTGGTGATGCCATAAGAAAGGTCCAGCCAGAACAACTCCAGGGGCCCCACTCCCAAATGCTCACCCCAAAATAATTATTGCTACATAATAGTAGCACCCACTCTGGGTCATATAATTACAAATTGGTGTACTGCATGATAACAGTACATGTATGAGCTGAGAGCTAACTTACCTAGGAGGTACCCCAAAAGACCTCCACATGGCACTATAAGGATCAGCACCTGCTCCTAATACTGACTCCCTTCATGCCTCTCCAAACTGCAAACCAAAAATGTGGTAGTTGCTCAATCAGCTAATTAGCATACCACAGGTGCTTGTAAAGAGCGGGGGTTTATACTGAACACAGAAAAAAGGGGATTTGCCCTCCAGCACACTGTAGCCAAAACAATACTTAAATCCTACTTGATAATAGAGATTCAGAGGTATTAGTTACATACATTTGCAAACATATGAATGCCATGTGGAGGTCTTTTGGGGTACCTCCTAGGTAAGTTAGCTCTCAGCTCATACATGTACTGTTATCATGCAGTACACCAATTTGTAATTATATTACCCAGAGTGGGTGCTACTATTATGTAGTAATAATTATTTTGGGGTGAGCATTTGGGAGTGGGGCCCCTGGGGTTGTTCTGGCTGGACCTTTTTCATGACATCACCACTTAATTCACATAGAATATTTTTTCACTTCTCTGACTGTATATTATTTATGTCATTTTAATTCTTTCTCATTTCATTAACACTTATTGGTTTATTCTTAAACATCTATCCTTTACACTTCACTATCACCTTTTTTCCTCTTTTCGTGTGATGCCCTGGGGATGGTCCTTGGCTGGAATTTTTTGGGGTGCCTTGTTTCTCGGACGTGAATCCCTTAATGTTAGGGACGCCAGTATAGAGGAGCCTTGACGAGGCCTGGCGCTTATTCATATGTTTGCAAATGTATGTAACTAATACCTCTGAATCTCTATTATCAAGTAGGATTTAAGTATTGTTTTGGCTACAGTGTGCTGGAGGGCAAATCCCCTTTTTTCTGTGTTCAGTATAAACCCCCACCCTTTACAAACACCTGTGGTATGCCAATTAGCTGATTGAGCAACTACCACATTTTTGGTTTGCAGTTTGGAGAGGCATGAAGGGAGTCAGCATTAGGAGGAGGTGCTGATCCTTATGGTGCCATGTGGAGGTCTTTTGGGGTACCTCCTAGGTAAGTTAGCTCTCAGCTCATACATGTACTGTTATCATGCAGTACACCAATTTGTAATTATATGACCCAGAGTGGGTGCTACTATTATGTAGCAATAATTATTTTGGGGTGAGCATTTGGGAGTGGGGCCCCTGGGGTTGTTCTGGCTGGACATTTCTCATGGCATCACCACTTAATTCACATAGAATATTTTTTCACTTCTCTGATTGTTTGTATATTATTTATGTCATTTTAATTCTTTCTCATTTCATTAACACTTATTGATTTATTCTTACACATCTATCCTTTACACTTCACTATCACCTTTTTTCCTCTTTTTGTGTGATGCCCTGGGGATGGTCCTTGGCTGGAATTTTTTGGGGTGCCTTGTTTCTCAGATGTGAACCCCTTAATGTTAGGGATGCCAGTATAGAGGAGCCTTGTCGAGGCCTGGCGCTTATTCATATGTTTGCAAATGTATGTAACTAATACCTCTGAATCTCTATTATCAAGTAGGATTTAAGTATTGTTTTGGCTACAGTGTGCTGGAGGGCAAATCCCCTTGTTTCACAGTGCATTGCCTCCTAGATTGTCAGATCTGCCCTACTGCACAGCAGATCTGACGATGCGAAGTGCGACTAGCGGGGGACGCGCATCGTGATCGTGAGTGGGGACTAAAAATTTACTCAGGATTTGGCCATATTTTACACGATCTGTCGTTCCAATGTGTCGGAATCGGCCAGATCGGGTAAAATATCGCTATGTGTGGCCAGCATTAGATCCCAGGGCCACCGAGGAGATCCTGTTCAAGCTGTTTCTACAGGCTGGTCCTGAAACTAATGTTAAATTTCCAAAGGACAAGGATGGAAAGTCAAAGCAATTTGCTTTTGTCAATTTCAAAAATGAGTCTGTTCCCTATGGAATGAGCGCCTGTTTCAGACCCGGTCGCAAGCGCTGAGCGCTCGCAACCGGGTCAATGGTGGCCCAGAGCGCATGCGAACGATGGAGCCGGCTCCATAGTGCGCATTCGCGAGACCCGGATAGCGACAGGCAATCCGTCACTCCGAGTCTCGCACCAAAGTGGGCGTGCTGTCGATGTTGAGTGACAGCACACCCCCTTTGGTGGGTGGGTCGGGGGGGGTAGCTGCCCAGACGGAGGCATTCCCATGAGAACACCTACCATTTGGGGGCAGCTCCACTGACATCACAAGTGATGTCAGTGGGAGAGTTTTCGGCTCTGTTTGAACCGAAAGCTCTCTGGGGCTTGCGACTACGAGACCCTACCACAAGGGTCTAGTCACAAGCCCGATGGTCTTGACCATCACGATCATCATCCTGGCCGCTCGCATTAGCTGTAGGTGGCAACCCACAGCAATGCGAGCGGCCAGGAGGCCGCTCCATAAAAAAAAAAGACGCCCTTATTCAGAGCGAGCGCTCTGTCAGAGCATCCGGCTCTGAATCAGGGCCTGAGTTTGTTAAATGGAATCAAACTCTTTGGGAGGCCGCTGAAAATTCAATTCAGATGAGGAAGCAGCCATGGCTCCGCAGAAGCAAATAGCGCAGCCTACTCACCACAAGGAAATGGCAGTTTTACTGGAAACATTCCATCAACACATGACCGCAGGCATGATGGCAATGGGGAGATCATGAAATAGTCTGAACTTTCACCTCTTGTTCCAAACTATCAGAGATCTTACTCTTCTCCAGACAATCTTCAAAGACAAGCAATGATTAATAACTTCTATAGGTTGGAAGCCCCTCATGGATCCAGCACAGCATTGATGGCCCAACCCAGTTACTCGCCATCACATTATCCGCCTCACCAAAGTCGATACAGTCACGGATCTGATCATTCTACCCCCACACAGATAGGATTCCTCTTCCAGCCACCGATCCAGTATAAGCCATAGCTCTCATCCTTATCAAAAGCAGAGTTACCACAGTAGCAGAGACTAGGGATGTGCAGGCACCGATTAGTTAGGACTTTCCCACCGTTCAGATTTTTCCCACCACAAATCGGGTCTTAGAAAGAGGCAAAAAGTCATCTTTCATGGACAATCATCATCTTTCAAGAACTTTTGTACAGGACAGCCCTGTAAAAATTATTTTGATGAAGGGCAGCATACAACCCACAGGACAGCCCCTGAAAAATTACTTTTTTATGAGCATACCATTACAGCAGACAGGGCAGCCCCTGTAAAAATTATTTGTATGAGCGTACCCCTACAGCAGATAGGGCAGCCCCTGTAAAAATGATTTGTATGAGCGTACCCCTACAGCAGACAGGGCAGCCCCTGTAAAAATTATTTGTATTAGCGTACCCCTACAGCAGACAGGGCATCCCCTGTAAAAATTACTTGTATGAGCGTACCCCTACTGAATACAAGGCACCCCCTGTAAAAAATTATTTGTATGAGCGTACTCCTACAGCAGACAGGGCACCCCCTGTAAAAATGATTTGTATGAGCATACCCCTACAGCAGCCAGGGCCCCCTCTGTAAAAATTATTTGTGTGAGCATACCCCTACAGCAGACAGGGCACCCCCTGTAAAAAATATTATTTTATGAGCATACCCCTACAGCAGACAGGGCAGCCCCTGTAAAAATGATTTGTATGAGCACACCCCTACAGCAGACAGGGCAGCCCCTGTAAAAATGATTTGTATGAGCGTACCTCTACAGCAAACAGGGCCCCCCTGTAAAACTTATTTGTATGAGCATACCCCTACAGCAGACAGGGCACTCCCTGTAAAAATTATTATTTTATGAGCGTACACCTACAGCAGACAGGGCAGCCCCTGTAAAAATCATTTGTATGAGCGTACCCCTACAGCAGACAGGACACCCCCTGTAAAAATTATTTGTATGAGCGAAACCCTACAGCAGACGGCACCCCCTGTAAAAATAATTTGTATGAGCATACCCCTACAGCAGACATGGCACCCCCTGTAAAAATGAGTTGTATGAGCGTACCCCTACAGCAGACAGGGCAGCCCCTGTAAAATTTATTTGTATGAGCTTACCCCTACAGCAGACACTGCAGCCCCAGTAAACATTATTTCTATGAATGTACCCCTACAGCAGACAGGGCAGCCCCTGTAAAAATATTTTTTTAATAAGCGTACCCCTACAGCAGACAGGGCACCCCCTGTAAAAATAATTTGTATGAGCGTACCCCTACAGCAAACAGGGCACCCCCTGTAAAAATTATTTGTATGACCGTACCCCTACAGCAGACAGGGCACCCCCTGTAAAAATAATTTCTATAAGCGTACCCCTACAGCAGACAGGGCACCCCCTGTAAAAAAAAATTATGAGCGTACCCCTACAGCAGACAAGGCACCCCCTGTAAAAATTATTTGTATGAACGTACCCTTACAGCAGACAGGGCAACCCCTGTAAAAATTAATTGTATGAGCGAACCCCTACAGCAGACAGGGCACCCCCTGTAAAACTTATTTGTATGAGCGAACCCCTACAGCAGTCACGGCACCCCCTGTAAAAATTATTTGTAGGAGCGTACCCCTACAGCAGACAGGGCACCCCCTGTTAAAATTATTTGTATGAGCGTACCCCTACAGCAGCCACGGCACCCCCTGTAAAAATTATTTGTATGAGCGTACCCCTACAGCAGACAGGGCAGCCCCTGTAAAAATGATTTGTATGAGCACACCCCTACAGCAGACAGGGCAGCCCCTGTAAAAATTATTTGTATGAGCGTACCTCTACAGCAAACAGGGCCCCCCTGTAAAACTTATTTGTATGAGCATACCCCTACAGCAGACAGGGCACTCCCTGTAAAAATTATTATTTTATGAGCGCACACCTACAGCAGACAGGGCAGCCCCTGTAAAAATCATTTGTATGAGCGTACCCCTACAGCAGACAGGACACCCCCTGTAAAAATTATTTGTATGAGCGAAACCCTACAGCAGACGGCACCCCCTGTAAAAATAATTTGTATGAGCATACCCCTACAGCAGAAATGGCACCCCCTGTAAAAATGAGTTGTATGAGCGTACCCCTACAGCAGACAGGGCAGCCCCTGTAAAATTTATTTGTATGAGCTTACCCCTACAGCAGACACTGCAGCCCCAATAAACATTATTCCTATGAATGTACCCCTACAGCAGATAGGGCACCTCCTGTAAAAATAATTTGTATGAGCATACCCCTATAGCAGACAGGGCACCCCCTGTAAAAATTATTTGTATGAGCATACCGCTACAGCAGATAGGGCAGCCCCTGTAAAAATAATTTGTATGAGCATACCCCTACAGCAGACAGGGCACCCCCTGTAAAAATTATTTGTATGAGCATACCCCTACAGCAGACAGGGCAGCCCCTGTAAAAATTATTTGTATGAGTGTACTGCTACAGCAGATAGGGCAGCCCCTGTAAAAATAATTTGTATGAGCATACCCCTACAGCAGACAGGGCAGCCCCTGTAAAAATAATTTGTATGAGCATACCCCTACAGCAGACAGGGCAGCCCCAGTAAAAAAAATTTGTATGAGCATACCCCTACAGCAGACAGGGCACCCCCTGTAAATATTATTTGTATGAGCGTACCCCTACAGCAGACAGGGCACTCCCTGTAAAAATTATTTGTATGAGCGTACCCCTACAGCAGACAGGGCAGCCCCTGTAAAAATAATTTGTATTAGCATACCCCTACAGCAGACAGGGCACCCCCTGTAAAAATAATTTCTATAAGCGTACCCCTACAGCAGACAGGGCACCCCCTGTAAAAAAAAATTATGAGCGTACCCCTACAGCAGACAAGGCACCCCCTGTAAAAATTATTTGTATGAACATACCCTTACAGCAGACAGGGCACCCCCTGTAAAAATTAATTGTATGAGCGAACCCCTACAGCAGACAGGGCACCCCCTGTAAAACTTATTTGTATGAGCGAACCCCTACAGCAGTCACGGCACCCCCTGTAAAAATTATTTGTAGGAGCGTACCCCTACAGCAGACAGGGCACCCCCTGTTAAAATTATTTGTATGAGCGTACCCCTACAGCAGCCACAGCACCCCCTGTAAAAATTATTTGTATGAGCGTACCCCTACAGCAGACAGGGCAGCCCCTGTAAAAATGATTTGTATGAGCACACCCCTACAGCAGACAGGGCAGCCCCTGTAAAAATTATTTGTATGAGCGTACCTCTACAGCAAACAGGGCCCCCCTGTAAAACTTATTTGTATGAGCATACCCCTACAGCAGACAGGGCACTCCCTGTAAAAATTATTATTTTATGAGCGCACACCTACAGCAGACAGGGCAGCCCCTGTAAAAATCATTTGTATGAGCGTACCCCTACAGCAGACAGGACACCCCCTGTAAAAATTATTTGTATGAGCGAAACCCTACAGCAGACGGCACCCCCTGTAAAAATAATTTGTATGAGCATACCCCTACAGCAGACATGGCACCCCCTGTAAAAATGAGTTGTATGAGCGTACCCCTACAGCAGACAGGGCAGCCCCTGTAAAATTTATTTGTATGAGCTTACCCCTACAGCAGACACTGCAGCCCCAATAAACATTATTTCTATGAATGTACCCCTACAGCAGACAGGGCAGCCCCTGTAAAAATATTTTTTTTATAAGCGTACCCCTACAGCAGACAGGGCACCCCCTGTAAAAATTATTTGTATGAGCGTACCCCTACAGCAAACAGGGCACCCCCTGTAAAAATAATTTGTATGAGCGTACCCCTACAGCAAACAGGGCACCCCCTGTAAAAATTATTTGTATGACCGTACCCCTACAGCAGACAGGGCACCCCCTGTAAAAATAATTTCTATAAGCGTACCCCTACAGCAGACAGGGCACCCCCTGTAAAAAAAAATTATGAGCGTACCCCTACAGCAGACAAGGCACCCCCTGTAAAAATTATTTGTATGAACGTACCCTTACAGCAGACAGGGCACCCCCTGTAAAAATTAGTTGTATGAGCGTAACATACAGCAGACAGGGCACCCCCTGTAAAACTTATTTGTATGAGCGAACCCCTACAGCAGTCATGGCACCCCCTGTAAAACTTATTTGTAGGAGCGTACCCCTACAGCAGACAGGGCACCCCCTGTTAAAATTATTTGTATGAGCTTACCCCTACAGCAGCCACGGCACCCCCTGTAAAAATTATTTGTATGAGCGTACCCCTACAGCAGACTGGGCACCCCCTGTAAAAATGATTTGTATGAGCGTACCACTGCAGCAGACAGGGCAGCTCCTGTAAAAATTATTTGTATGAGCGTACCCCTACAGCAGACAGGGCACCCCCTGTAAAAATAATTTGTATGAGCGTACCCTTACAGCAGACAGGGCACCCCTTGTAAAAATTATTTGTATGAGCGAACCCCTACAGCAGACAGGGCACCCCCTGTAGAAATAATTTGTATGAGCATACCCCTACAGCAGACAGGGCACCCCCTGTAAAAATTATTTGTATGAGTGTACCGCTACAGCAGACAGGGCAGCCCCTGTAAAAATAATTTGTATGAGCATACCCCTACAGCAGATAGGGCACCTCCTGTAAAAATAATTTGTATGAGCATACCCCTATAGCAGACAGGGCACCCCCTGTAAAAATTATTTGTATGAGCATACCGCTACAGCAGATAGGGCAGCCCCTGTAAAAATAATTTGTATGAGCATACCCCTACAGCAGACAGGGCACCCCCTGTAAAAATTATTTGTATGAGCATACCCCTACAGCAGACAGGGCAGCCCCTGTAAAAATTATTTGTATGAGTGTACTGCTACAGCAGATAGGGCAGCCCCTGTAAAAATTATTTGTATGAGCATACCCCTACAGCAGACAGGGCAGCCCCTGTAAAAATAATTTGTATGAGCATACCCCTACAGCAGACAGGGCAGCCCCAGTAAAAAAAATTTGTATGAGCATACCCCTACAGCAGACATGGCACCCCCTGTAAAAATTATTTGAGCATACCCCTACAGCAGACAGGGCACCCCCTGTAAAAATAATTTGTATGATCATACCTACAGCAGACATTGCACCCCCTGTAAAATTTATTTGTATAAGCTTACCCCTACAGCAGACAGGGCAGCCCCTGTAAAAATTATTTGTATGAGCATACCCCTACAGCAGACAGGGCAGCCCCTGTAAAAATAATTTGTATGAGCATACCCCTACAGCAGACAGGGCAGCCACAGTAAAAAAAATTTGTATGAGCATACCCCTACAGCAGACAGGGCACCCCCTGTAAATATTATTTGTATGAGCGTACCCCTACAGCAGACAGGGCACCCCCTGTAAAAATTATTTGTATAAGCGTACCCCTACAGCAGACAGGGCAGCCCCTGTAAAAATAATTTGTATTAGCATACCCCTACAGCAGACAGGGCACCCCCTGTAAAAAGTATTTGTATGAGTGTACCCATGCAGCAGACAGGGCACCCCCTGTAAAAATTATTTGTATGAGCATACGCCTACAGCAGACACGGCACCCCCTGTAAAAATTATTTGAGCATACCCCTACAGCAGACAGGGCACCCCCTGTAAAAATAATTTGTATGATCATACCCCTACAGCAGACATTGCACCCCCTGTAAAATTTATTTGTATAAGCTTACCCCTACAGCAGACAGGGCAGCCCCTGTAAAAATTATTTGTATGAGCGTACCCCTACAGCAAAAAGGGCACCCCCTGTAAAAATTATTTGTATGGGTGTACCCCTACAGCAGACAGGGCACCCCCTGTAAAAATAATTTGTATGAGCGTACCCTTACAGCAGACAGGGCACCCCTTGTAAAAATTATTTGTATGAGCGAACCCCTACAGCAGACAGGGCACCCCCTGTAGAAAAAATTTTTATGAGCATACCCCTACAGCAGACAAGGCACCCCCTGTAAAAATTATTTGTATGAGCGAACCTCTACAGCAGCCACGGCACCCCCTGTAAAAATTATTTGTATGAGCGTACCGCTACAGCAGACAGGGCACCCCCTGTAAAAATTATTTGTATGAGCATACCGCTACAGCAGATAGGGCAGCCCCTGTAAAAATAATTTTTATGAGCATACCCCTACAGCAGACAGGGCACCCCCTGTAAAAATAATTTGTATGAGCATACCCCTACAGCAGACAGGGCACCCCCTGTAAAAATTATTTGTATGAGCGAACCTCTACAGCAGCCACGGCACCCCCTGTAAAAATTATTTGTATGAGCGTACCGCTACAGCAGATAGGGCAGCCCCTGTAAAAATAATTTGTATGAGCGTACCGCTACAGCAGATAGGGCAGCCCCTGTAAAAATTATTTGTATGAGCGTACCCCTACAGCACACCGGGCACCCCCTGTAAAAATTATTTGTATGAGCATACCCCTGTAGCAGACAGGGTAGCCCCTGTAAAAATTAGTTGTATGAGCGTAACATACAGCAGACAGGGCACCCCCTGTAAAAAAAATTTTTATGAGCATACCCCTACAGAAGACAGGGCACCCCCTGTAAAAATTATTTGTATGAGCGTACCGCTACAGCAGATAGGGCAGCCCCTGTAAAAATAATTTGTACGAGCGTACCCCTTCAGCAGACGGTACCCCCTGTAAAAATAATTTGTATGAGCATACCCCTACAGCAGACAGGGCAGCCCCTGTAAAAATTATTTGTATGAGCAAACCCCTACAGCAGACAGGGCAACCCCTGTAAAAATTATTTGTATGAGCGTACCCCTACAGCAGACAGGGCACCCCCTGTAAAAAATAATTTCTATGAGCATACCCCTACAGCAGACAGGGCACCCCCTGTAAAAATAATTTGTATGAGCATACCCCTACGGCAGACAGGGCACCCCCTGTAAAAATTATTTGTATGAGTGTACCCCTACAGCAGACAGGGCACCCCCTGTAAAAATTATTTGTATGAGCATACCCCTACAGCAGACAGGGCACCCCCTGTAAAAATTATTTGTATGAGCATACCCCTACAGCAGAGAGGGCCCCCTCTGTAAAAATTATTTGTATGAGTGTACCGCTACAGCAGACAGGGCACCCCTTGGGCAACACAGCAGTACAGCCAGCCAGCCCCTATGGACAGGACAACAGCCATCCCCTATATGGACAAGGACAACAGTAGCCAGCCAGCCAGCCCCTATGTATTGTATATGGACAACAGTAGCCAGCCAGCCCCTATGGTCAGCATCAGCAACAGCTCCAAGCTCCCTCTCTCCCTCTTCACAGTAGCCAGCCAGCAGTACTTTGATATTTTTATTTTTATAACTAGGTCTAACAGTGTAACACACAACACTGAGCTCCCTGCTCCCTAACTCTGCACACTCCACAGCTGGAATGAAAAATGGCAGCGATCACGGGGCCTTTATAGATTCCAAAGCCGCGAGAATCCGACAGTGGGATGATGATGTTTTGCCTCGATTTCAGATCCGAGCCAGCTGGGAAAACCCGAGTCTAACTCGGTTCCCGGCTCGGATCCGCGGGGCTCGGGGGGGTTCGGATTACAGAAATACGAACCTGCTCATCCCTACTTCAGACCCATATTCCAACACTTTTTACCTTTTTTTTACATGTCTTTTTTGGGGTGAATTAAGTCCCAACATTTGTATCCCAAAATATGGATTTTGCACTTCTTTTCTCTTGCCTTTTGGTGGAGAAATTTTGCCTATTTTTGCCTATGGAGTTTTTGCCTTAGCGAAAACGTCCTGGAATTGAATAGAGCGATATTTCGGAAACAGGCGAAAACCACGCATCGGCAAAAGGTTTTCGCCGATCGCGGCTTTTCACCTCTAATTGAATACGAGCCTGTGTTAGGGTGAAGACAAGAGGAGAAAGGAGGAGGAAGTATAGTTACATATATGAAGCAGTCACTGTCAATATGTACCACTGCTTGTCGCAATGGTAGTAAACAGGTTACTGCTGCAATTCATGAAAGTAACACCCCCTTGTGACATGAAGCAAAAATTTGGCCTCAACATGAAAGTGTTCAATGTATTCTGCATGCAATGTAACCACTTTGTTATATATGAAAAGACCACTGTATGCGTATTTAGGATTTTACACTAGGCCCTGCAGGGGAAATGCACAGGGCCGCATTACTTAGTATGGGGACAATGAGGGGAGGAGTGGGGCAGTAGTTCCTCCTCTCTGTGTACACTACAATCACATGCAACGTCTTCTCTACCTATTCCCACCACTGCAAAGTGACTGTCCCAGAGGCAGAACAACTACCGGCGGTGCAGCCGATGCACTGCATCGGGGCCTGCCGCAATATAGGGGTCCACACTGCCCAGCGCCGTTTGTAAATGGCAGGCTGCAGTGCAGCTGCTTGCCGGGCAGTCACCAAGGCTGTGACGGAGCTGGCCGGCAGCTACACGCAGAGGACCAGTACACAGTGCAGTCAGGCTCAGCACTGCAGTGCACTACTGGGTAATAAATCCCAGTAGTCTCTGCAGTTGGGTCAGAGGAGCATGTGCTGAGCTCTGATTGGAAGAGCCCATCAGTTTATCAGCAGCGCAGCCTCATGGAAGTGACTAATTGTGAGGCTGTTAGGGATGGGCAGAGTGATTCATTGTACTGAGTTGAGCCACATGGCTCAACTCAGTGGTGTGTCTCGAGACAGTGTCTCGGGACACTGCTCTTTTAGTTTCTGCAGAGCAGTAGCAAGCAGGGGTGCTGGCGACTCTGAGTGAGTACTCTGCCGGCTGCCTTAGGATAATGTGTGGGAACTACAGTGTGACATAATGTGTGGGGACTACAGTGTAGCATATTGTGTGGGCACAGGGGCGTATCTGTAATGGGTGCAGGGTGTGCAGGGCACACGGGCCTCTGGGTCCATGGGGTCCCCGCACTGCACACCCTGCACCCACAGTATTACTTACCTCTCCGGAGTCCACGTCGGCGCGGGGGTCCAGCACGGTAAAAATTACTATAAAATGGCTGCCACAGCCATTTTCCTGTCGTTTGCGCATGCGCAGTACAGGGAAAATGGCAGTTGCGGCCGTTTTCCCGGTGACCTGCGCATACTCTTTAGACTATGGGCGCACTCTAGTGCCCAGAGTCTATAGCTCCGGCGCTGGCCACGCACAGCTCAGTGCGCTGGCGGCTGCCGGACAGAGAGGAGGGGGCCCGTGTTGAAGACTGCACATGGGCCCCCTCCTCTGTAGAAACTCCCCTGTGTGGGCACTAGAGATGGCATAATGTGTGGGGCACTACAGTGACAGAATGTGGGGGGCACTACAGTGTGATATAATGTGTCATGGCACCCACTGCATCTCCATGTCACCCGCTGCCTGTCACCTCTTCATATCACCCTCTCCCTGTCACCCACTGCCTCTTCCCTCTCCCTGTAACACACTGCCTGTCATCCTCTCCCTGTCACCCACTGCCTATCCCCTCTGCCTTTCACCCATTGCCTGTCAACTATCCCTGTCACTCTCTCCCCTTCTCTGTCACCCACTGCTTCTCCCTGTCACCTCTCACCCTCTTCCCTGTCACCCACTGCCTCTTCCCTCTCCGTCACCCACTGCCCTTCACCTCTCCCTGTCACACAGTGCTTCTCCCTGTCACACACTGCCTGTCACCTCTCCCTATCACACTCTCCCTGTCACCCACTGCCTCTTCTCTCTCTCCCTGTCACCCACTGCCTGTTATTTCTCCCTGTCACCCACTGCTTCTCCCTGTCACACACTGCCTGTCACCTCTCCCTATCACACTCTCCCTGTCACCCACTGCCTCTTCCCTCTCCGTCACCCACTGCCCTTCACCTCTCCGTCACCCACTGCTTCTCCCTGTCACCCACTGCCTGTCACCTCTCCCTATCACACTCTCCCTGTCATCCACTGCCTCTTCTCTCTCCCTGTCACCCACTGCCTGTTATTTCTCCCTGTCACCCACTGCTTCTCCCTGTCACACACTGCCTGTCACCTCTCCCTATTCACACTCTCCCTGTCACCCACTGCCTCTTCTCTCTCCCTGTCACCCACTGCCTGTTATTTCTCCCTGTCACCCACTGCTTCTCGCTGTCACCCACCTCCTTGCCTTTCTTAGTCTACCTCTTGCCTCTCCCTTTCACCCTCTACCTATCCCTGTCACCCACTGCACTTTGAACTTGGAGTAGGAAGGAGGAGGGGGGCCCAAAGCACATTTTTGCACTTTGGCCCACCACTCACAAGTTCCACCACAGGACTGCCCATCTGCAAGAGTGGGAAAAAGGGAGGAGTTAGAGTATTGCGGGGTCTCATCTCCAACTTCCAGCAGGCACAGCACATGGCTATCACTGAGACCATCACCCTGGGCTTCTCATCTCTAAAATTTGCAAGAGCAAAATGGGGATTTAATGATATAAAGGAATATTGCGTGGGACCAGGGGCGTAAATAAATACAGGAGGCAATGGAAGGCGGTCGCCTCTGGGCATTAGCCCTGAAGGGGGCACACTGACCTTCTCCATTGCTCTAGGTTCTGCTTTATGTGCAGGAATAAGCAGGGAGCCCTGGAGGCATGTGCCATGGTTATACCTCTTCCTGGGCCCCCACCCTGAAGTTGGGTCTACAGGGATGGATCTGCAGTAAGAGGCTGCACAAATGTTCATAAAAGGGACATTGCAAAGGCTGGATTGTATGGCCCCTCCTTAGCTGGTCCTCACACATACGTGACCTGCTCCCTCTGCTGTTGCTGTGGGAGCAGCAAATAGCAAGAACGGAAAACCCTGATTAGCAACAGGTATTATTTGCATGCTGGGGTATTGATAGTTCATTGGTGGAGGAGTGTATGCCTGGTTGCTGCTGCTGCTGTGTTGGTATGGCAGTGAATGCAGGGAGGGAGAGTGTGTGGGTTCTGCTTGGGTGTTGGCACTGAATGCAGCAGGAGGAACATCTGTGACTAGGTGCTGCTGGGGCATTGGAAGTGAATGCAGGGGTAGGAGAGTGTGTGTCTGGGCCCTGCTGGGATGTTGGAAGTGAATGCAGGGGTAGCAGAGTATGTGTGTGCACTGCTGGGCTAGGAGAGTGTGTGACTGGGCACTGCTGTGGTGTTGGCAGTGAATAGGGGTTTGGGGGAGCGAGTGTGAGTGCTGCTGGGACTAAAATGTTGGTAGTGCATGCGAGCAGAGGGGGGCGCCAACAACTATCTTTCCTCCAGGCCCTATGTGTGGGACTTGATATTTGGAGTATTGGGGGAACATTATGATAAGAAGGATGATTGATTACATTAAAATAATGCTAGACACGCACCCTGACTGATGCTAGACAACCCGCATATGCAGAGCTAGATGTGGGAAACTGTGGGGGACGGAGGTGTCGGCGTGGCGAGTGTCTGGTGCCATTTGGAGGTTTCTGGGGTACCTCCTAGGTGAGTCAGCTCTCGGCTTGTATATGTGCTGTTATTATGCAGTACATTAATTGTAATTATATGACCCAAAGTAGGTGCTACTATTTGGTAGCAATAATTATTTTGGGGTGAGCGTTTGGGCGTGGGGCCCCCGGGGTTACTCTGGCTGGGCCTTTTTCAGGGCATCACCACTTAATTCACATAAATACTTTTTCGTCACTTTTCTATTTGTTTATTATTTATGTAATTTTATTCTTTCTTATTATATTAGCACTTGTTGATTATCTTTTATACATCTATACGTTACACTTCACTATCTCCTTTCTTCCATTTTTTGAGTGATACCCTGGGAATGGTCCTTGGCTGGATTCTTTTGGGGTGCCTTGCGCCTCGGACGTGAATAGAGGAGCCTTGACGTTGGCCCGGTGCTTAATCATATATTTGCAAATGTATGCAACTAATACCTGTGAATTTCTATTATTATGTAGGATTCAAGTATTTTTGCCAATATTGCTGCAGTGCAATATCCCTTTTTTTTTTTCTCTGGTTCAGTGTATACCCCGCCCTTTACAAGCACCTGGGCAATATCAATAAGCTGATTTGAGCGACCACCATACTTTCTACCACCAGGTCCCTCCCAGTGTCGGAAGTGCGGTCACGGCAAAAGTCCGGTTTCAGGACTGCTTGCTGGCTCCCAGTGCGGCGTTTGTCCAATCCTGGCTTGTGGACTGGCAGCCAATAGGAATCGGCCGCGGCGAGCCCTGATAGCACCGGCCACCGGTGGCAACTTAAATTAGAAGCCAGAAAACGGCGGGATTAAGGAAGAAGATGACGGGCGAAGAAGGCGGCAGCTGAGCATTGAGGATGGTGGTGGGAGGTGGAGCTTCGGCTCCATACACACACACACACATTATATATATATATATATATATATCAACACACATACATTATATATATATATATATATACATATATATACATTGTCAATATAAATCTTAAATAACGAAAATAACACTGTCTGTCATGGATGTCCCTTACCCCCCATAAGCATCTGCTGGGACAGACAGTGGTTTGAAGTAGTGTGCTGGCTTGTCTGTGTGCACGGCGACAGACGTCTCCACTTCCTGCTGGCCTCCCTACTCCTTGGTAGATGGACCAGGCATCGTAGTGCCAGGCCAGCCCAGGGATGCATTGAGTAGGGCTGGCGCAGCAGCGTGGCGTCATCACGGCGCGATATGTGCCTGCACTGTGACCAACCCCGGTAAGTAGAAATAACGTGGCCACGGCCCGCCGGGTTACCCTGGGAGGGGTGCTGGAGTGGGGGAGGTGCGGGGATACTAAATTATTTTTTGGCTTCGCTACAAGTACCAGACAGGCGGCCGGTGAACTTATTATTTAGTATTAGCTGCGGCAGATGCTGTTTGGGCCCCTGAGCCCTTGGGCTCCTCAGACACTCGGGGCCCGGCGCGGGTGTACCCCTTGTACCCCCCTGTTTTAGGAGAGACCAAGCCAGGACATCTTAATGGTCTGCAAGAATAGTAATGTTTTGGCAAAGCAAGTACAGTTGGGGGTGTGAAATTTTATGTTAATCTGCCATAAAATATTTACTGACACATGCAAAATACAATTAAGTAAAATAAATATAATGCTCCTTTAAATTAAGGGAGACTAAAATGTACCCCAAATACCCCAGGTGGTTTTCTAACGTTGTACTGTACTGTTTGTTCCATTTAATAAACATAACAGATGACGAAATTACCTCATTGCATGTTTTTAACCACACAGCAGACAGGGTTTCTACTCTGTGATTCACTGCAATCCCTGCCACTGTTGTATACAAGGAAAATGAACAATGTGGGATCAGTGGGGGTACCAAAGAAATCTGTGAGGGCAGGGGGTCCTGAGTGACATAGCCACTAGCAGCAGGGTGACCGTGTCCCTTATATACTGAGTAACTCACTAGCACTGCTGCAGCTGCCCCCCTCCCCCCTGCACTTGTTGCGCACACAACCTCACTCAAGCAAGCTGGCTCCAGGAGTCCAGGCATCCGCGGGCCATCCCGAATGTGTCATGGACGCCTATGCATGGCAGGACGGATGTATCACAGATTGCCTTGTTGTTAATTCTCTACCTACAGGGCTTCCATAGCAGTGCTGGACACACAGTAAGATAGAGATAGAGCTGCCCGAGGGACACATGGCACCCTGCCCCCCGGCCTAGCCTGCCACTGCTTGCTATTATGCAAATGCAGCAGGAGGTGTATGACACCCCCTGCTACATTTCCGATCCCAGCACTTCGACGGAGGTGGCAGGCTGGGATCACCATCGCGACCATTGGTGGTCGATGGTCTTGATGGTGGACAGCACCGCGTCTCCGGCAAGCTGAGTAAGCCTCAGCTTACTCAGAGTGGCCGGCTTGAGAGTCCAGGACACTTGACAGTCCTGGGCTAACCACTCCTGGAAAACTGGGCAGACACGCCCCATTTCCGTGAACGCCTGACGACACTCGCAGATTGGGTCCTATGCACGCACAAATTCCCGATGTTCGTGAATCTGCGATCAGTAGTGCACTTGCGTGCACTGCTGAATCAGGCCCAAAGTCTTTCAAAATGAGGAATAAATGCAATCTAAGTAACTATGGGCCTGATTCAGACCCACTCGCGAGCGGCTGTCCGCTCGCAAGTGGGTCGATGTTATGCACTGAGCATGCGCACGACGGAGGGAGCTCCGTCGTGCGCATGCGCCAGACGCGACGAGCGAAGGAAAGTCCTTCGCTCGTTGTGTCCGATCAAAGTGGGCGTGCTGTCAATGTTGATTGACAGCACGCCCCCTTTGGTGGGCGTGCCGGGGGCGTGCCTCCCTGACTGGGGCGTTCCCACGGGAACGCCTCCCGTCAGAAGCCGGCCCACTGACATCACTAGTGATGTCAGTGGGAGTGATTTTGGCTGTGATAGAGCCAAAATCACTCCGGAGCTTGCGGTTGAAAACCTCAACCGCAGGCTCCGGCTCGCAAATTCGATGGTCGCGATGGTCTCGACCATCGCGGCCATCACAAAGCACGCTCGTATAGCCTGTGGGTGGTGACCCACAGCTATACGAGCGTCCAGGAGGACGCTCCATGAAAATGGAGTCCGGCCCTCATTCAGAGCGTGCGCTCTGCTCAGAGCGTACGGCTCTGAATGAGGGCCTATGACTGCAGAATGATTGTTGATGCCAGAATAGGTGGGTAGAGTAACTCAGAAACTGCTGATCTCCTGATGCTTTTACTCACAGCAGTCTCTACAGTTTGGTACCCAAAACAAAATAATCCAGTGACCTGCAGTTCTGTATGTGAAAATTTGCTGTTAATGAGAAAGGTAACAAGAGAAAGGCCAGACAGGTTCAAGCTGACAGGAAGTCGATAGTAACTCAAATAACCATGCAACAGCAGAACATAACGTTCGTGTTCCATTCCTGTCGGCTATGGACAGAAGACTGAGGCTACAGTGGGCATGGGATCTGGTCAAAATGCCTATACTCGGGATGCCAGCTATTAGAATGTCAGCACCGGATTCCTGACACCTGTCAGAATCCCGGCGCCGGCATCCTGACTTTAATTACTGGGGTAAGGGGGAGGCTTAGGGGTTACGGTTAGGCACTAGGGGGAGGGTTAGGGTTAGGCCCTAAGCGGGGAGGGTTAGGTTTAATGTGCGGGGAGGGGGAAGTTTGCTTTAGGCACTTGGGGGCAGGTTAAGTTTAGGCACCGGGAGGGAGGGCTAGGTTTAGGGGTAGGAAGAGGGGGAGGGTTAGGATACTAACCCTGTCACATACTTTCCTACTTTTGAAAAAGCTTTTCAGGGAGATTGTGAAGGCAAGACCTATGCAAGCTGCAGTAAAATGGATGTGTACTGCTATATCTGAGAGGCGTGCCATAAAATTGACTTACATCCAAATGTAAATTAGCCACAAAACAGTTAGAAAGATCTATTTGTTCATGAAACACACTGATATTTCTCAGAAAATACAAGTAGCCATAGGGATCATTGTGCCTTATAACCAATGCACAGAAGTAATACTAATGATCCCATTTGAATGTATATATCTCTGTTTTTTTAATATATAACAGTTTCATAATGGGGGTAAGGTGCAATTAGGGAGATTGTTAGACTCTTCAGGAAGACAGAGAGATTACTACTATTTCAGGGAGTCTCCCTGACAATCAGAGAGTTGGCAAGTGTGCCCTGTCAAGCTGCTGACTTCGGGATTCTGACCGCTGGCATCCTGAGCGCTAGCATCCTGTAACCAACCCATGGGCACAGGATTACCAAAAACTGGACTGTTGAAGTATGCAATATGTTACCTGGTCTGACATATCTCAATTTCTGCTACAATATGCAGGTGGTAGTGTAGGATCAGAATTTAAAGTAAACAACTTAAATTCATGGATCCTTTCTGTTTTCTTGGCACAAATTAGTCCCCTTTTTTCCAAAAACCACTCAGAAATTGTCTTTTTTTAATGATTGAGTTAGGTCAAGAACATATTTTTAAAACTTTTCCAACATGATTTTATAAAATAATATTTTTTTTTTTTTAAGCACCGTTAACTATGAACAATAACAATAAGAGGCGCTGCTCAAATATATAAATAATTTATTAATAATTTTCAACATTAATAAGAGCCATATATATTCATCAACTGATGTCCTTTCTAATAATTTACCAATTGGTCATATAATAGACATGCATGCACAGACATTTATCACAAAATAAATCTTAATATTATTTAAAACCAATACATTCAATATATATCGCTAAGCCACAATAGCCACAATTTCTTGATATTAATAGTTAGAATCCAGTATATATTGGCCACTCAATTTTTAATTGGTCACAACCTTCTGCAATCAATATTTCTAAAGATAGTATATCATCTAGTATACCACTCAATTAGTAATTGCTCATAATCCTTTGCTGCCAATATTGGCCACTCCAATTAGTAGTAATTAGTAGTCTAAGTCACATCCAATATGGTTAGTAGGATCCAATGTTAGTAACTAAGCATGCTTATTACTTATTATTTTTCATACTTACCACATATGGCTTATCCCACGTTTTTTCTGTGATCTTCCTTAATAATCCAAGTGATACTATTATCCACTGTCCAGATTTATATAGTGTATCTAGCCAATATTTATTCAGCCTCCTCTCAACCCGCTGCCAGAGTCTCCACAGTGCAAACTGGAGAGGGGAATGATTTCAAATAGTTCACACTTCCTTTGGAGAGTATTCTCTCACTTTACTATGTAGCCCACAGAATGACTACAATAGCCTGTTATATTATTTCCACTGCACAATCTAATGGAATGAACTCCACCTCTTGGGAGCAGATCTCTCACTCCTCCTCAGCGTGGATCGCAAGTTGGCTGTGTATGATCTCCACTTGTGTGGTCACAGACCTCTCACCCCTCAGCAGCATAGATTGCAGGCTGGCTGTGTATGATCTCAGCACTCTGTCCTGTTCAATCACAAACTGGCTGCGTATGGTCTCCACTTTGTGGTCACAGACATCTCACTCTTCCGCAGCGTGGATTACAAACTGGCCGTAGGTCTCAGCGCTCTGTCTTAGTCGTAACGCGTTTCCCCGCCTCCTAATCAGCGGCTTCTTCAGACGAAAAGACGTCTTGAGGAGGAGTTGCAGGACCCTGAAGAGGGCGAGGTTCAGGAAAAGGAAACTTACATTCCTGAGGACCCCGAACCTGCATCTCAGGGCGTGGATGCTTTGATTACAGCAGTACGCCAGGTGTTACATGTAGAGGATTTAGAGGTTACTGAAAAACCATCTATTTTCAGTAAAAGATTTAAACAGTCTGTTACTTTTCCAGCATCGGAAGAGCTGGATGAGATTCTTTCTTCCGCATGGAAACATCCAGACAAAAAATTTCAAATTTCTAAGAAATATCTGTCTTATTACCCCTTTCCACCTGACAGTAGGAGATTATGTGAAACTCCTCCAGCAGTGGACCCGTCAGTAGCCTGTCTTTCCAAGAAAACGGTGCTTACGGTGCCTGGCGTGGTTTCCCTAAAGGAAACCTCGGATAGGAAGATGGAACACACATTAAAATCCTTACATACAGTTACAGGGGTTTTGATACGTCCAGCACTAGTTAGTTGTTGGGTAAATAAGGCCATTGAAGCCTGGGCGCTGCAGCTGGCAGAGGGTATTAAGACAGGTACACAAACTGACGACTTAATTCAGTTAGCCGAACAGATTGCAGAGTCGGCTGCATTCCTCAGAGAAGCATCTAAGGACATTTGTAATCTATCCGCCAGATCTTCAGCATTAGCTATATCTGCTAGAAGGACTCTGTGGCTGCGTCAATGGCGAGCAGATGCAAGAGTCCAAGAGAGCGGTAGAGGCCCTTCCTTTTACTGGGGAGGTACTTTTCGGATCGGAGTTAGATAAGTGGATCTCGCAAGCTACAGGTGGGAAATCCACTTACCTACCATCTGCAGCTCCTCCTCCTACTAGAAGACCTTTAGCAGGTCCCTCCTTTCGGTCCTTTCATGCCTCTGGAAGATTTAGAGGGCGTTCCAAAGGAGGTCCGGCCTTCTCCAGAGGTTGCAGAGGCCGAGGTAGAGCTTCGGCATCACCCGCCTCCAACACTCAGCAGGACAAGGCAGCTGTCAAGCCTGCCGCATGACATCCTTCCTTCTCATTTGGGGGATCCCAGGGTTGGGGCGCGCCTTTTACGTTTCAAGGAGATTTGGATCCAGTCTTGCCAGGACGCCTGGGTCAGGGACATCATTATTCACGGCCTGAAATTGGACTTCAGGGTCCAACCTCCTTCTCGTTTTTTCAAAACCGGTTTACCTCTGGATGCAGAAAAATGAGGAGAAATTCAGGAGGCAATACAAAAGCTGTTATTGTCTCAGGTAATAGTGAATGTTCAGACCCACCAGAGAGGTCAAGGGTTTTATTCCAGCCTGTTTGTGGTGCCCAAACCGGATGGCTCCATGAGACCCATACTCAATCTTAAGGATTTAAACCCTCATTTTCGAGTTTTCAAATTCAAGATGGAATCTCTCCAATCCATTATAGTGGGTCTCGATAGGAACGAGTTTCTGGTGTCCTTATACATAAAGGATGCTTATCTCCACATCCCCATCTGGCCCCCCATCAGGCCTTCCTTCATTTTGCGGTCCTAGACTCGCATTTTCATTTCCAGGCCCTACCTTTCGGACTTTCGTCAGCTCCAACAGTATTCACAAAAGTTATGGCTGCAATGATGGCCCTGCTGCATGGTCAGGGGGTCGTCATTGTTCCATACTTAGACGATCTCTTGATAAAAGCCTCATCGGAAGCTCGGCTGTTAAGGGACATCCTCCTGCAACACGGTTGGATACTAAATTTCAAAAAGTCCTCCCTGATCCCTACACAGCATTTACTATTCCTGGGAATGATACTGGACACAGTGCAACAAAGAGTTTTCCTGCCTCAAGAAAAGGCTGCCTCCATTCAGCATATGGTGCGCCTGGTCTTACAACATCGCCGAGTGTCTGTACATCTCTGTATCCGCCTTCTTGGGAAGATGGTAGCGGCCTTCGAGGCGATTCAGTATGCAAGATTTCACGCCGGTCCTTTTCAACTGGATCTCTTCTCCCAGTGGTCAGGATCCCACCTCTTTCTCCAGAGAGTTCTCCTGGCATCTCAGACTTGAACATCTCTCATTTGGTGGTTGAACCCTTCCCACCTGCTGGTGGGGAAAAGGTTTGCAGTGTGGGATTGGACCCTACTCACCACGGACGCAAGTTTGAGGGGCTGGGGAGCAGTGACTCTGGGAAAGCATTTTCATGGGCACTGGAAGCAGGAAGCCAGATTGCCTATAAATATCCTAGAGTTGAGAGCGGTATTTTATGCTCTCCAGCTGGCGCATCTGCTGCTGGAGGGTCAGGCAATCAGAGTCCAGTCGGACAACGCCACCGCAGTGGCATATATAAACAGGCAGGGCAGCACAAAAAGCAGAGCCGCCATGAGGGAAGTAACCAGGATTCTACTTTGGGCAGAGGAATTCGCAGTAGCGATTTCTGCGATCTTCATCCCAGGAGTAGAAAACTGGGAGGCCGACTACCTCAGTTGGCAGGACGTTCAGCCAGGGGAATGGTCACTCAATCCTCGGGTGTTCCACCAACTAACGCTGAGGTGGGGATGTCCTCAAGCCGACCTTATGGCGTCAAGGTTAAACCACCAATTACCAGTTTACTACTCCAGAACAAGGGACCCACGGGCAGCTGCAGTGGACGCACTGACAGCTCCGTGGGAGTTTAACTATTCCCTCTGTTTCTGCTCATTCCACGCTTGTTTCAAAGAATCAAGCGAGAAGGGATCAAGGTGCTCTTGATAGCACCAGATTGGCCCAGATGAGCGTGGTATTCCCAGATACAGAATCTGTTAATAGACGAGCCGTGGCCACTGGCTCTTCAGGATGACCTCCTTCTTCAGGGCCCATTTGTTTATCATGGCTTCGTTTGATGTCCTGGCTACTGAAAGGGCCGTCCTCAGAAAAAAGGGTATTCCGTTTAGTGTGATTCCCACAATGATTCGGGCTAGGAAAGAAGTCACTTCTCAACATTACTACCACATATGGAAGACATATGTTGCTTGGTGTGAGAGACGTAATTCTCCTCCGTCAGTCTTTAAAGTATCACGTCTCCTTTTTCTTCAGGATGGTCTCACAGCAGGCCTTCGTCTTGGTTCATTAAAGGTACAGGTATCCGCGTTGTCCATTTTCTTTCAGAGAAAATTGGCTTTGCTTCCGGATATACAGACTTTTCTCCAAGGAGCTGTGAGGATTCAACCCCCTTTTGCGCCTCCCACGGCACCATGGGATTTAGATTTGGTGTTGGCCTTCTTCCAGTCTGATACTTTTGAGCCATTACAGAGAGTGGAGATAAGGGACCTCATTCAGAGACGGTCGGAGGATGCAAGCGGTCGCTCAGAAACTGGGCGGCCACTTGCATCCAGACCGGCTGCCTCTGTTGCGGTCGTTAGGCTGTGGGTTTACACCCACAGCTGTAACGACTGCTCGGGTGATGGTCGCGATGGTCAGACCATCGCGACTATCGGGGCTTACGATGAGACCCTAGGGTAGGGTCTCACTTGTCGTAAGCCCCGGAGAGCTTCTGGCTCTGTCAGAGCCGGAAGCTCTCCACTGACTTCACTAGTGATGTCAGTGGAGGCCCCACTGACATCACTAGTGATGTCAGTGGGGCCTCCCCCAAATGGTAGGCGTTCCCATGGGAACGCCTCCGTTAGGGCTGCCACCCCCCCGGCCCACCTTCCAAATGGGGCGAGCTGTCAATCAACATTGACAGCTCACCCCCTTTGGAAAGAGGCCCGCTACGACCAGCGCTGTCAGTCGTAGCGGGTCTCACGCATGCGTACGAGACCGTACGGCCGCCTCTGAGTAAGGTCCAAAGTACTTAACCTGGAAGGTGGTTCTGCTGTTGGCACTCGCTTCGGCAAGGCGTGTGTCAGAGCTTAGTGCTTTATCCTGCCGCCCTCCTTACCTTATTTTCCATGAAGATAGGGCGGAGCTGCGTACTCAAAGGGCTTTTCTCCCCAAAGTGGTGACAGCTTTTCATATAAACCAGCTTATCATGGTTCCGGTGTTTAAGGATGACTCTTCCAATTCAAAATCCTTGGATGTAGTCAGAGCACTCCGAATTTACGTTGACAGGACTGCCTCCCTCCGTAAATCCGATGCTTTGTTTATTCGGTTTGATGTGGCCCGTCCAGGTTGGCCGGCCTCCAAACAGACCATTTCTAGATGGATTCGCTTCACTATCAGGGAAGCATACGTGGTGGCTTCCAAACAACCATTGGGTCCTATTACGGCGCATTCTACGTGCTTGGTAGGTCCTTCATGGGCGGCTTTGTAGAGCAGCCATTTGGTCAGGCGCGCATACCTTCCTACGATTCTATCGTTTTAATACTTTTGCGGCCTCCGCTTCAGAGTTTGGCCATACGGTGTTGCAGGGCTCTCAACGCTCTCCCACCCGGGATGTAAGCTCTGGGACGTCCCCATTGTACTGAGGCTCCAGTGTCCCCTGGTGGATGAAGGAGAAATTAGGATTTTGGTACTTACCGATAAATCCCTTTCTCTGATTCCACAGGGGACACTGGACACCTGCATTGTTACTGTTTTACAGGTTCAGATGCTGGTTTGCGTTTAATCTTGTCTGACTGAACTGTTCTTGTTTTCATGTATATGTTTGGTTTCTTATGTATATGTGATTAATGTAGCTTTTCTGTCTCCTTCTCCTTGCTTTCCAGCTCCCCTCAGGCACAGTTGTTTTTAGACTGACCTGGGGGGGGTATAGAGGGGGAGGAGCTAGCTACCAGTAGTTTTTTATTTAAAGGTGCCAGCTCCTAGTTAACACACTCCTATACCCATTGTACTGAGGCTCCAGTGTCCCCTGTGGAATCGGAGAAAGGGATTTATCGGTAAGCACCAAAATCCTAATATATATATATACACACACACACCCACATATATATATATATATATATATATATATAGTATATATATATATATATATATATACACAATATACACACGCGTGTGTGTATATATTGTGATATCTTGGGGGTAATTAGCTAGGCAGAGGGTGGATTGATGCAGTAGTTAGGTGCTTAATGAGGGTCCACACACAGCTGCTTTACTTTCCAGCATGGAAAGTCAGGAAACAAACCGAAAATAATAAACAACCTAGCCCCTATTTAGGGCATCTAACTCACTTCTTGAACCCTCTCTATAAGGGTGCAGCTAATCTGTCAATAAAGTCTCTCACAGTCTCTGTGCCTTCCCTGTATCCTCCAGCTATACAGTAGGTCCTGGCTTTCTCAGCCTGCAGCTCCACTGCTTCAATGTCACACAGTCTGAGAGGTTTATGGTCCCCCCTTGCCTCCTGCAAGGTCCACACACAGGCCTCCAGGCCCCCAATGGCTCACTTAGCTTCACTGGGCTCTCTGGCTGCCACAGTCCCACATAGACTGTTTCCAGCAGCAGCCTGACTGGTCTGCCTTCTCATCAGGCCACAACTGAGCTCTCTCCACAAGCCAATTAGGCATCTTCCGACAATGCTTTTCTACTCTGTGTGGGCGGACCTGTCCTGGCGCACACAGAATCAGCTGCTCACCAGTGCCATCTCTGGTGATACTGCCACATATCCCCTGCCCCAGCTTGAAACCCTTGGGTTCAGCTACATGGGACGAGGCATTCTCATTGCGAAGTCCCTCTTCATTATTCTCAGAACCATCCACCAGATCCAAGATCATGCAGACTCTGGTCATTTTCTGGGGGTCGCATCCTCCAAATTCCGGAGGTAATTTTTCTCCTTACTTTTTTTCTAACTTTATGGTACCAATGGTGGTACTTGCTTTCTTTATGCAGTACTTGAGGCTCACCCTTGGGTACTGCAACAGGCATTAAGAACTTGAAGTAACTTTTTCCAAAGCGACATCCTTCATCTTTACTCTTGCCAGTTAAACTTATTAAAGGCACATCTTTTGGCCAACTTCTACATGTCACATCTTTAATCTTCAGCCTTAAAGCCATGTATTGGCTACTGGCATACTTCACTGATGGCCCTTTGAAAGAAGAGGAGCTATCAGTATCTCAAGAGTCATCAGTATCACAAATTCTGGACCTTGGCTTTATGTCAACAGACAATGTACTGGCACTGTCACCCTCAGATTCCGGACTCCTGTGTCCACATAGGATACTTCAATATTTACTCCATTGATCCACATAATTTCCCTCACGGCTTTGATGGCTATCTGCCACTTCATTAAGGCATAGACCTCTTGAATTTTCTTGTGCTCCCGATTTTTGAGCCTTGAAAATATAATGAACTTCCACATGTTCCACCAGCACAGGTTGAAGTTCACTTTCCACAGAGGTCTTTATTTTCCAATTCACTTTAGCTGGACATTTTGCTTCAAGCTTTGTAATTTGAGACCACTTCACTTCCTCACAGATAAATTCAGCTGTATTGCATGTTTTATCCTGGTTGCATGATGGCATTACTTCATATACACGAGAATTACTCTTCACAAGACTGTTACCATTAACTGCCTGTAAGGTTCTGTTTTCCACTGCAAAATTGACTTGGGCACATTCACATCACTGTGCTCATATAGTGACATCAGAATCTTATCTTTCGAAGCCATCAACGTACCTGTAGACTTCTGTACATCTTGTACCTTTGCCTCATGGGTTATGCGATCACCATCTGTATACGTTATTTGTTTATCGCCAATTTCAGACATGGTTTTGCAACCTGGACCTGTGTCCCTTTGGGAGGACTTCACACCCTGAGCTATTACTGTAAGCTGAAAGTCACTGCAAGGAATCTCATACACTTTTCCAAGATGGACCTTTAGGGAATTTCCCAACTCCGATACTTCTGTCCCTTCTTGTACACTGGTATCATTAATGAGGACATCTCTATGATCACATTGCTGCTGAAAGACATCATTCTGGAACATCTTACTTAGTTCCTACAATTCACTGTTTGTCCGCTGTAACCAGTGTGTTAAATAGTTAATTTCTACATAGGCATATAAGATGTAACACATCAACCCTTGCTAGGCCTCATTGAGGTTTGCAAAGAGATTGTATTCATATAGTTCTAGTCTTTCCATAGACTGCTAAGATTCACCTTTGGTGTCAAACAAGCCATAAATTGAGAGGCCTAGCTTGTACATGCCATTATTATCAGTAGTTAGCCACATTCCAGTGTGATGACCATTGTAAGCTGTGTAGAGATGCTAAGCATTATGGGTAATTAACAGTGATGTCCAGACTCTACAAAAAGGTGTTTTGAAATAGAGTTCATCTCCAGACATTCTAGGATACGTCATTACTGCATTTCTTTGTCTGAGTATATGCAAGAGAGATAAGTTTGGTCAATGCTATGCCTGAACCAAGCAGTGCTTGATACAGTACCCAGTATGTAACTAATATGGGCTTAATATCCGGACAGCCACCACCCCAGACTAGGGTATATAAATCAGAGGTAGACAAAGGGTCTCTGCTCGTGCATGGATCTGAGACTGCAGATAGGATGCCTTCAATGTAAATTAAACTACCTGGGCGTTATTGAAACGAGGGCTCCCCGAAAGAAGATGAAGTACATCTTATGTTGGAGATGATGAATTACCGGTGTCATCTGAATACATAGACAAAAGTTGAGTATACTCTATACTTTGTATGTTAATTGTTTGTTTGTTGCTTGTAAATAAAGTGTGTTAATTTGTACTCACTCTTTTTGGTCACGTGTACTATTTATTTCGATCAGAACGAAACCCACCGCTATGCATCCGCTGCTCATCACACAAGACACTCTGTACCGGAAGCATAACACTCTGTGCGCCAGCCTTTTCAGGATCAACTTGAACCAATTGCTGCTTGTGGTTATGTACTTCTGTCACACTGGGTTCAGCAAAGACAACGGACGCCATTTTAGGTCCAGAATCCAACTTCAGAATGTTATTCAACTTCTTTCCCTCTAATTTTCACCATGGCGCTTTCCAACTTGCTCTCGGACTGCAGTACATTGCGCTCCACAACTTTGAATTCAGCAACTCTCAACTTTTGTACAATTATTTCAGACTCTGCCATGTTTAATTCACATTGCAACTCCCAAGCCCTGCCAAGGGCAAGGCTAAGCTCTCTCTCCACAGATTCACTTTGCTTGGCGGCTTTATGCAGACTTTCTTCCAGGAATACATTTCTTTCCGTCAGACATTCGGAAACTGCTCTAGCTGCAGCTAAATTGGATTAGAGAGTTTGTACTTGCTCCTTACAGCTGACTTTAAGACAGACCATCTCCATCTCTTCCTTCACGGTCAGTTTCCCACTGAGCGCGAGTCTGCAGCATCTGGAGATACTTCTCTTTTACTTCCCAAAACTTTTCCGCCAAAGAAGAATTTTTCTCCAATTCACAATCTTTAAGCTTTACTTGACTGGACACAATTAAAGAGTCTTTTTCTTTTAACACCAGAGTCAGATCCACCACTTTCACTTGCGTACGCTCTATGTCACTCTGATGTCTCTGGACACATTCTTTCAAATCTTCTACTTCCTGCTGAAGTACCACACACTTTTGCTGCACTTCAACAATATCTTGCTCTAATACATAATTTTTTGCTAGGAGCACGTCGTTCTCATACTATGTAACACATTGGAACATTTTAGCCTCCTCAAGGCGTTCAGACATAATCGCTAATTTGAGGTCTGTCTCTTTAAGAACGTCAAGTTTTCTTTCTACTTCTTGCACCAATGGTATTTTCAAAGACGACAATTCACTCTATAATGTCTTATCAAGTTGCGCATGCAAAAGTTTCTCTTTTGTAGACTTGTCCTCCAAGTCACTTACTGTATCTAGCTGTGTTTCACGCCAAACTGCACACAGAGAGTCAACTTTTTCCATGCTGACATAGGCCCTGATTCAGAGCCGTTCGTTAACAGCAGTACGCTCATTGCGTTCCAATGTTGAGTAACCGCGCATGCGTCGGTGTTACACTGCGCATGTGCGTACGGCAGATTGCAAGTTTTTTTGTCTCGTTCGTCAAATAGCGTACAGGAAGTGACATGTCAAATGTGTTTGACAGAACAGGCCGTTTTTGGGCATTGACGGGGGTGGAGATGGAAAAACGCAGGCGTGGCGAGGCGTTTTTTGGGCGTACATACATTAACAAATGCGAATGTCAAATGTGTTCGTACCAACTCATACGTCACTGGATGATCCTCTTTCCCTTCAAAATGCTCGCACAGCTTAGGGGCTGGATAACTCGACCACAGTGGCGATGGCCTTCTCCTCCGTCCCGGCACTCCACGATGTTGCATCGATTAATCATGGCTTGTCAGAAACTCAATTAGTGTTGGATTGAAAAACGGCTTGGTATGTGTTTGGAAAGCAGTTTTTTTGGATAGCACAAAACCGAACGCAGGTGGAAATCATAGCTGCTAATGTCTGGATTACACAATCAATTAGCGTACATTTGTGGGGGTGTATTTTGGCCGCAATGTGTTCGTTTTTGGACTATTGTAACAATAATGTCATCATGTTTAGGTTTGGTCCCTCATTTTGTGTTTGCAAGGTGATTTTTCCTCCTTAGGTAATGTTTTAAACGTTCCTTAACGAGCCCTTTTTTTTCAATGTGTAATTTTTTAGTTTGAACGTTGTTGGCTTGTGTGCCCGGATTAAATGTAACCCATTTTTACAATAATGTCAGAATACAAAGTCGTACATTTGTGGTAAATGTATTGGTATCCCACAAAAAAAAAAATACACATATTTAACTCAAACATTTTTGGCAGTGTTCATTCCACTATATTTATTAATTGTGCAAACAATAATTTTTGGGTAAACGAAAATTCAAAAATTAAAAACAATTCACAAGAAAGGAGAGGGAAGTTTTGTCCAGAAAGGAATATGAGCACAGAAGGAGTGTGGGAAAAGTAGCCAATGGTGTCACCGTTTTTTCGCCCGTTTGGCTGGGGGAGGGAGGGCGCCAGACCGGGTCCGGGATGTCATCGGGCTGGCCTGTCCAGAGGCAGATGTTGTGGCCTCTGGACTAGGCGCAGGGCTAGGCACATTTGGAGGATTGGCTGATGTTGTGCCAGAGGTGGAGGATCCTGATGTTCCAGCAGGAAGGGAGGTCGGCTCCATCATGTGCTGGCGAACGATCTGCTCCAGGGCAGTGGCGATGCGGATGTTGGCCCTGGTATTTTCCGCCAGGGCCTGACCAATGGTGACGTTGGCCGCAGCATTTTGCTCCAGGGCCTCAGCCACCCGTACCAGACTGGCGTCCATCCTCTGCAGAATCTCCGTATGGAAATCCGATTTAAAAATGAGTTCTGTGAGGAGGGACACTGCCTGCGAGGGGGATTGCCCTGGACTGGCTTCTGCAGGGTCCTCAGCCGGATGTACTGGTTCCTCCCCTGCAGAGCCAGCAGAAATTCTGCGGCCAAGGCTCCCCTCTGGAGCAGACTCATCCGCCTGTGTCTGTTGGAAAAATGAGAAAAGACTCACATTAGAATCTACATATTGGCACAATAACATTTCAGAGTTGGTGACATCACAACATTATCTGGGACAACATGAGGAGCCGCAAAGTCTGGCATGTCCGTATCCATGTTGGACACGCCAAACACCTCCACAGGCTGCACACACCCCTGTGCCAGCTCTTCTAAATCAGTCAACTCCAATGACACAGGGGTGGGACCCCCACCTGTCCCACTTGCATGCCTAGCCCTGTCCGCCAGTTTTTGCTTCAGGCGATATTTGAAGTCGGCCCATCTGTGGGATGAAATTGGAATCATTACTTTTTTTTTTATTTGGTTTTTGGTTTTAGGGTGGTCAAGTGTTTACTTACCGCCGTTTGACATCCCTGGCTAGACGGACATAATCACCCACCCTATTGACATCCACGGCTACCTCTTCCCACATTCCCCACTTCTGGCTAGCACTCATATTCCTGTCTGCCTGTGGCAGGATGTCCACACATTTCTGAATCAAAACCTCCATCTCCTTTCTTGTGAATTGTGGCTGCCTTTTCTTTTTGGCAGCTTTGCCCAGAATACTGGGCCCAGCAGCCTCTTCCATGTCATCCTCCTCACCTATGTGTGTAATTTTGGAGAATTGTCAACTTCACAACTTGCACAATATTATGTTTCTAATTAATCATTGAGTCAAAATGCATGAAATACTTACCGCCTGACTGTTGTCCATTGTTTCCCTGGTCTGTAGCCATGTGTGAGCTTCAAACTAGAAATACACCAGAATTGTGTTTTTGTCTCGTGACGTATTTATACATGCGTCCTTATCTTGCGGCCGCATCATTGATTGTGCGTTCCTATGATCCTTCCTTAATTTGTGCGGGAAACTAAACACTATTTATGGCTTGGGGCGTCTCGAGTCGAGGTGGCGTTTATTGAATGTTGGAGGTTACGTTGGTTGGAGTTGATTGTTGGCTGGTGTAGGAGATAGCGTTTTTCGAAGTTTTTTTTTTGGATTTCTTCTTTTTTTGATTTCCGTTCGTTTTTTTTCCCTTTTAATTTTTTTGGTTGTTTCCAGTTTTGGTAAGTTTGGGGAAGTCTAACTTTGGGTCAATTTGTCTCTCATTCTGGTGTCGATTGTTCTAATAAGTTTTTCCCGTCATTTCATCTCTCTTAGGTTTTATTTTGGCTCTGCCCCAAAGACATTTTGTTCCGGATTCTTATATATTATCTCTTGGTAAGTTCATTTGTTAAACTGTTTTGGAAATATTCTTGTTTGTCTGTACGCAACTTTGGTTGGCCTTACACATGTAACGTTTGTTTCTGCAAAATCGAACTGTTTTTTACATTTTTATTTACGCGGCGTTGTTGTAACTTGTATTAGTGAACTAATTAGCGCATTTTTACTACTTACTATTGTGACTTGTATTTGCGAACTAATTAGCGCATTTTTACTACTTACTATTGTGACTTGTATTTGCGAACTAATTAGCGCTTTGTGAAATGTTTATTCATCCCTTAAATTTGTTTGTGTTTTTTCGGGAGCATTGGTTGCTTACATTTGGCCTCAATTTGACGTAGTGTGCGCAACGTCGTTATGCTCTTTGCCCAAATGTGTGTGTGTCCCCTTTTCTGTTTTTTCTTGCTTAAATTTTTGATAATGACATGGCCAGCATAAAATGATGTATATTTTTGTGGTGATTATTTGCAGTTACAACATATCATGACAATACCCCGGCATGTAAGCATCAATGGATGGTATTTTCAAGCTAAGTAAAATTTATTTTTAATGGGTGGGGTAAAAAGCCTCACATTCCAATGTTGCCATTTCAGGTTGATATGGGTCGGATTGTTCTGGCCCTGCTCCCGGAAGCCGACCAACCTCAATCTCGTCCCAGGCGTAGGCATCGTAGGCGTGCAAGGCCCCAGATATTTCGAACACGTGTCACCCTTTTTGGAATGCCAGATGATGAGGTTTTAAGACGATACCGTCTTCCTCCAAAAATCATCATAGACACTCTCATTAATAGAGAGTGATCTTGAGCGGCAAATTGACAGTCCTACAGCAATTCCACCACTTACGCAATTTATGGCGGTGTTACATTTCTGTGCCTCAGGATCGTTCCAAACAACGGTGGGAATAGTGGCGGGCATCTCACATGATATGGGTGCCCTTAGTGTGGCCAAGGCCAATTTTTACCAAATAGCTGGCTTCCCACACATCATAGGGGTTGTGGATGGTACTCACATACCACTTCAGCCTCCAGCACGGCTGGAGGCAATATTTAGAAACCGGAAACACTATCACTCCCTCAATGTAATGGTGGTATGTGATGCCTCCCTCCAGATCCTGTCCCTGAATGCAAAATTACCAGGAAGTGCACATGACTCCTTCGTCATCCGGCAATCAGGGATATGGCACAAATTAACCAACCTACAAGCTGGTGATGCGTGGCTTCTGAGTAAGTGGAGACCTTTAGTACATAACAATGTTAAGCTTCATACAGAGTGAGCCTGATGTTGACTATTCTTTTTCACAGGAGACAGTGGCTACCCTTGCACGCCCTGGCTGCTCACTCCTTATTTGGCTCCCACACCAGGGCCACAAAGTGAGTATAATTCCACACTTACAGCCACCAGGCAAGTGGTGGAGCGCTGTATCGGCCTTTTAAAAGGCCGATTCAGATGCCTCCACCGCTCTGGTGGCGAACTCATGTATTTGCCGGATATGGTTTCGAAAATTGTGGTCCTGTGTGGGATATTTCACAACATCGCCATAAGGAGTGGTGTCCCAATGCAGCCAGAGGATGCCTTACCTGAGGATGGCCCCCCCGAGGTTGGTCGGAGGTCAGTATGTGGGGGGGCCATACGCGATGATGTGGTGGCCAGATTTTTTAGGTAATTTTTTGAAAAAAACCAGTGTTGATACCTAATGTGGTTGGGTTGGTTTGAGAACATCTAATTTTTTGATAATTTTTTTCTCCATCTTCTGTTTTTTAACATAATCTTTGGCACTCCAACGATGACTACTTCCTGCTACCCTTACAAAACCTGTATGTGGACATTTTGGGGATATATTCTGGAACCCTTATTGCAACGCCATATTTGTGGAATCATGTTGGCATGGTCCTTCGTCAACCAGTTCTTGATTTTTTGTTTTGTGATGTGTTTTTTTTGGTATGTGTTGTATTTGATATTATCACTGTGTGTTTTGTTTGTGAGTGACCACTTTGATTTTTCAGTTAAGTTGATAATAAATGTTTTGAGAGTGAAATGTTGAACCTTTTTTGGAACGTTACCAGCAAGTGTAACCAGGTTCACACACGTTACATTTGACTAAGGGGTAATCCAGTACTGACGCCAGTTGAGCTAAAATGTTATTTTTTTTCAGGGTCCAAACCAACACCAAAAGGAAGCCTGTACAATCATTTTGCTTCGTAAAATTGCCCTAAGCAGCTTGCACACCAACTAGGAACCTGTAAAATGTAGAAATATCTAATTGTGACTACACCAAAAAAGGGAAATCAGATTGTTACTGTTAGGTGTTTCTTGTGGCTGTTTGACATAAAAATACAACACACACTCTTAGTGTAAAAAAATGGAAATCCTTGCTGGAACAGTCTACTTATGTCAGGGTAAACAATCTGTGCTTTAGAAAAAACGAATGAGCCAGAACGTTACTTCAAAAATAACAATTTATTTACATAATGGGCCAAAAAAAACCAACTAATCCCTAAGGAGGACCGACATACGGTCAAGGACCACCAGCACCCCGATGATATTGTTGTGCATCTGGGCCACACAGGCGGATAATTCGGCCCGACGCCTCTGTTCCTCTGTGGGTGAGAAAAGTGTGGGGATTAATACAACAATAGTGAAACCACATTAAAAAAAAAGCCAAAAACAAACTACACCAAAAACAAACAAAAAAAAAAACATTAAAACTCATCAAACTAAAATGGTGTAGGCCAAAAATACAAGGCCTATGTACAAATTCCGAGAGGTGTGATATGTGTATGTGGAAAACAGCAGTAACAGGTAAAGGCAATCGCCAAAAACCCCAAAAGTTTAGCCAAAAAACCCAAAAAAAGGAACCACCCATGATTACATACAAACAGTTTGTGTCGATAAAAAACCGCAAAGAAAAACATACCGGAAGACCCAACGCCAGCTACGGAAGGCCCTCCATCGTCCTCCTCGGAGGTGGCTCCATTCCCCAAAGATCGGGGCGGGGTAATGACCGACTCCGGGGAGGGGGTCATTCTAAGAGGGGTGGTTGGAGGAGAGGGGGAATTGGGACGGAGGGGAAGGAGGCCCGAAATTTCAGGCTGAGGGTCTAGGAAGGCTGGGGAGGAGTGGGGAATAGGGGAATGACTGGAGTTGGAGTGTTGGCTGGGGGTTGGGGAGAGTGACCGTGATCGACGTCTGGCCGGACGCTGACGGCGTAGTCTTCGCTGGGCCCCTAAAAGATGTGAAACAAATTGTGGTTAGTTTCAACATAAATCCACGCCACAAAACAATTTCAAATCCACCCCAAAAAAACCAAAAGAGCAGATATGAGGAGAATGAATAAATATGAAATACAGGGAAAACATGGCCATGCAGATATGAGGAGAATGAATAAATATGAAATACAGGGAAAACATGGCCATGCAGATATGAGGAGAATGAATAAATATGAAATACAGGGAAAACATGGCCATGCAGATATGAGGAGAATTAATAAATATGAAATACAGGGAAAACATGGCCATGCAGATATGAGGAGAATGAATAAATATGAAATACAGGGAAAACATGGCCATGCAGATATGAGGAGAATTAATAAATATGAAATACAGGGAAAACATGGCCATGCAGATATGAGGAGAATGAATAAATATGAAATACAGGGAAAACATGGCCATGCAGATATGAGGAGAATGAATAAATATGAAATACAGAGAAAACATGGCCATGCAGATATGAGAATGAATAAATATGAAATACAGGGAAAACATGGCCATTCAGATATGAGGAGAATGAATAAATATGAAATACAGGGAAAACATGGCCATGCAGATATGAGGAGAATGAATAAATATGAAATACAGGGAAAACATGCACACGCAGTTAGGGCCACAAAGACAAACATGAAAACCACAATCCATAAAACTTACTTTCTGCGATCTGCATGCGAAAGCATGCCAGCAAGCGGGGCGTCCGCCGTTGCAGGTCCGACCACCTGCGCTCCAGCTGCCCGATATGGCGGCGTGAGCCGAAGGAGCGCAGGCGGGCCCGTACCTCCGCATATGCGGAACGCTTCTCGCGGTTGGTGATGGGTGGAGGCTGGCTGGTGATCCGCCTATCCATGACCTCCGTAAGCACCAGCAGCTCGCGCCTGGTGAATGCGGAGGCTCTCATGATGGCAATGGTGTTTTTCATAAAAATCATTTTTGATAAAGTGCACCCAAATTTTATGATTGGCTAATGTATTTGGGAAATTAACAGGAGCAATTCTATTGGTTAGTGATGATGAGATGAGTCATGTGTTCGACAGGGCCAGAAATCTGTTGAGACTTATGATAGGCTTGATGCAGTGACATGCGTAAGCAAATTTACACAAAGAAATGAACTCCGGGAAATATGCGGCCTGAAAAACAAATAGAACAATTATTTAATTGAGGCTAACATGTATTTTGACAATTAAAAGCGAATGTTTAAGCCGTACGTATTCTGCGGCTAAACACAAACACGGACATGAATAAAGTTTATTGCATTGTGTAAAAAAAAAACAAAAAAAAAACAATTAAGCTAATTGATATATTGATTGGCATGTTACGATTGAGGGAGGTAGGCAGAATAAGCGAGCAGTTAATCGAAATCTGACAGTCCAACTTCCGGGTAGTACTAGTGCGTGCGTTCCCTTCAAGCCACTTCGGGGATGTACGCTCGCTATTTGGCACGCTCGTTAGTTAGAGGAGGGGTCGCCTGAGTTTGGGGAGGATGTTTGGCTGCGAGCGAAAATACGAGCGTGTGCTTGAATTTACACCATCCGTACTTGAGTATTGTTGTTGACAATGTGCATTCCTTTATGAAATCAGTTCATCCATCTTCTAATGGCTTTTTCTAGCAGAATAAAGTGCCATGTCACACAAAACACACATTATCTCAAGCTGGTTCCATAGTCACCAGACCGTGATCCAATTGAGCACATTTGGGGTGTGGTGGAATGTGTTATGCAATCATGTTAACCTGCACCAGAATTTTGTTACTAGCACCTGTTTGAATATATGTCACAGAGAATTCTAATAAATTGGCCACTGATAGCATATCTTTTACTATGATCGCACTCTGGCTGACACCTGATATCAGTATTGGAATGTCAGCTCTCACCTAACCTGAACATTTACTACCTGTTCTTCATTTCCCACAGTGTCTCCTCTTCCTCCGTATACTTGTCTGCATTCTGATGCTAAGTGGTAAACACCTATAAGTCTATGCTAAAGCCTTGGGGTTAACAAAGTATCAGAGAGAATTCTTGGACTATGAGAAAAGTGAATACTAAAGACGAAAAGCCTGTTTTTATCTGTTTAAAGGAAGGATCACAAGATGTCAGGCATTTCATGAGGAAGGAATCACACTCTCGTGGACAGTATGCTAATGGATGCCAACCTTCCAAAGAAATTTTGCAGAGCAACACTAATCACATTACCCCATACTTACCGACTTTACAACACTCCTCTCTGGGAGCAGCCGAAAGAGGAGATGCTGCTGACAGCTTCGGGGGGGCGGACCCGGACTAACAATGTCATTAGGTCCCACCGCTACACCGGAAAAGGCCATGACTCGCGGGTTCACGAGGAGGAGGACCGGCAAAATGACGCGATTATCATATTTTTAGCTCTCCCTCTCTATGGACCCGCAAATTCCCCTTAAAATCTTTCCATCCTGCCCACTTCACTAGGAAGTGGGCGAGATGTGGGAGATCTGATTACTCTTCCGGAGGTGCGAGGGGCTAGCCGAAAAATTGGGAGTCTCCTGCAACTTCCGGGAGAGTAGGCAAGTATGCATTACCCTCTTTCCAAAATTACCTACCATTAAGGTACATAGCTACACATTATGATCTGTGGGACAGTAACAAGTTTGGTGCAATACATCTAAAAGTATTTAGCTGCAAATTCTATGTGCATATCCCAAGGGAACACAGCACCTCTCACTGCACTAGGGGTTTGTTGGTTTGGGTCGGGGACCCTTGGGCTAGCTGTATGAGCTGGAAAGTGGATGAAGCTGGGTGGGTCAATAATGCAGTTCCTAATGCAGGTATACTAGCAGCAGAAGGGTGATGCTGGAGAATGGTATTGAGAATAGATGCAGGCTAACAGAATTACATGTAGCTGCAGCACAATGTAGAATGTTCAGAGGCAGACACCAATGAACTTGAACTGGGTGCTGGAAGCACAATTGAGGCAGGATGCAATGAAATATGCTGTAAAGCATTACTAGAGCAGGTTGTCTCCATAGCCTTGGAGCTGAATGTTATGAAACAATACTGAAGCAGGTTTTCTGGATAGCACTGGAAAATAATACTGTGAAACAATACTGGAGCAGATTTTCTGGATAGCACTGGAGCAGAATGCTGTGAAGCAATACTGAAGCAGGTTTTCTGGATAGCACTGGAAAATAATACTGTGAAACAATACTGGAGCAGATTTTCTGGATAGCACTGGAGCAGAATGCTGTGAAGCAACACTGAAGCAGGTTTTCTGGGTGGCTCTGGAGGTGAATGCTGTGAAGCAATACTGCAGCAGGTTTTCTCAATAGCACTGGAGCAGAATGCTGTGAGGGGATACTGGAGCAGATGCCAAACCAAGAGCCAGGGTACTGATCCCCAGAGAGATATGTTGTTCTGGTAAGAAGTAGTAGCAATTACTGGTTAAAATAGGGCATCCTTAGAACTGATAGGCTGGATGAATCATGCGTCCGGAGTTGCTGGAGACTGGTTTGTCAGAGTGAATCATATGATACTGTCCGAGCTGGCAGCACCCATGATGCAGAACAGCAGGAACTGCATGTTTACAGATGAGTGACCACAGGTCTCAGGCAATAGGAATACTGAGCTGAAAAGTGTCTGCACCATCTTAACATGGCTGTAATGCTGCAAAGTGTTCATAAAGTATCTGAATGGTACTGTGCTACAAATAAGATACTGAAGTTACCAGAAATGTCTATGACAAAGATAGCTGGTTATGCAGATGAAGACTGGGCCAGTGAGGCAAAGGCAACACCTGGATTTTAATTAAATTTGGGGATAATACTATAGGATAATACAGAAGAAAACACTTTTATCCACTGCTGCAGCTCAAGCTTGCCAAGAAGCAATCTGCTGATATTAACTAATACATAAACTTTACATTGCACATACATATGTTTCTGAAACAGTATAGATGTGTCCTCCATCAACTGTACTTTTCAGAATAGCAATAGGAGGACACATCTGTATATATACAGTAAATCTGTTGTCAACTTTTGTAACTTTGAAGCTGTCATGCTTGGCAGTTGTCTCTATGTAAATTTGACAATTTGTTTTTTTAAATATCTTATAATTTGTACCATATTTGTTTCATAATAATGCCTCTTCTATTCCCAATTAGATGAGTCCTGCCCTCCCTTTACCTCTTTCTTCTGAATCCTTCTCCACGAATGTTTGTTTTCTAAAAATAAACCTCTGAAAATTCTACCTTAAAAAAAACCCAAAACATCAGGAGGAACAGTAACACATACAGTATATTGTGGTCAGTGAGAAAAGACATGAATACAGAATAGGTCATGTCATACAGAATATAGGGAATAATCTATACATTTCAGCACAGACTGAGCGTTGTATATTATACTGGAGGTCATTCATTTACAGTATTAATGTACAGTATTTTATGAATCTGCACATGATACAGAGCAGAGACAGGTGATGAATGTAATAAAGCACATAAGTAATAATGTGTAAAATATAATACAGACAAGTTAATTCCTCTGCTGTGTTCTAGACTTTTTCTGTCCCTTATTATTATTATTATTATCATCATTTATTTATATGGCGCCACAAGTGTTCCTCAGCTCTTTAAAATGTATGAAAATAAATAGGTGACAAAAGACTTACAATACAATACAATACAATACAATACAGGACAAGGACATGGATAATAATATACATTGCCATATTAGCAACCATAACACCCACATAAGCAGCAGAGCATAAGCAACCAAGTGTTAGGTGCCCTAGTGGGGAGTAAGAAGTAGATGAAAGTAAAGAAGGGAGTAGCACAAGAGGGTAGAGGGCCCTGCTCGCAAGAGCTTACATTCTAAAAGGGTAGGGCAGACAAACCGGTGTGACACAGATGGGGTAGACGGGGAGGATATACTCACGTCCAGGTCACCAAGTTCCAGCTGATGAGAGTATCCAGGATATGACTCCGTAATAGGCACAATATCCAGAACGTACTTTGTTACTATTGCAGTTAATTCTGAAAATGTTATCAGCACAGCTCCTATTATTTGCATACATAGCTCTAAGAGTTTTGTTAGTGCATCTCGTAGTCCAAACCAAGTTCATTAAACACATAAAACTGTAATAAATTTAGTTGATATAATCTGGTCTCAAACATTTGTCAAAGTTAGTTCAACTGTTTGATTAACTGTTATGCATATCACACTTAATACTTGCCACACTTTGTATCTTTCCACATGCAGCTGACCCAAGGGCCACGGCTGACCCTTATAATTCTAAAGAAATAGTTTGATTATGGCAAACTACAGCTGGCCTCTACTGGTCAGCTGATCAAAGCAGATAAATTGCCCTGTGTTAAGTAAACACATGCTCAATAAACTATACTACCCTCAAGAATATCCACAGAGCATGTAAGACCAATTACAAGCACATTATGACATCCCATACATTTAAACACACAGACCTTATGTATTTTTTCAAAGGAAGACATCTGTGGCTCTGCAAATGTTGTGGAACAAGACGTCAGACCATGCCCTGCCAACCTCAGGCATACAAAGCATGCTGAGACTTGTAGTTCCAAAACAGCCCTACAGTGGCGTAACTTCATCCCAGGTGCCCGGAGGCAAGATAACTGTTGGTGCCCCCCCAAATTAAAATGTACCACCCCCCAGCACCTATGCCAGCCCCAGCTGCCACCCCCCTATGCAACTTCCCCAGTAGTGGTCCCCCTGTGCAGTGCACTCTGTAGAGGTCCCCCTATGCAGTACTGCCTATGTAGTGCCCCCCAGTAATGGTCCCCCTATGCAGTACCTCCAGTAGTGGTTCCCCTTTGCAGTGCCTCAGTAGTAAAGGCCCCTGTAGTGCCCCCAGTAGTAAGCCCCCTGTAGTGCTCCCAGTAGTAAGCCCCCAGTAGTAAACTCCCTGTAGTAAGCCCCCAGTAATGCCCCCTGTAGAAAGCTCCCAGTAATGCCCCCTGTAGTAAGCCCCCAGCAATGCCCCCTGTAATAAGCCCCCGTAATGCCCTCTGTAGTGCTCCCAGTAATGCCCCCTGTAATAAGCCCCCAGTAATGCCCCCTGTAGTGAGCCCCCAGTAATGCCCCCTGTAGTGAGCCCCCAATAATGCCCCTGTAGTGAGCCCCCAATAATGCCCCTGTAGTGAGCCCCCCCCGCGAGCGCACACACATACAAAAAAAAAACAATACTTACCTGAAACCCCGCTCCAGTGCTGCTGCCTTCCGTCCCCTGCACCCGCTCCTCGGAACTATGGGAGTGACGTCATGACGTCACTCCCATAGTGCATTGCGGGACCCGGAAGCGGAGCTTAGGAGTGAGCTGTGTTCCGGCTACCGCCGGGGGTACAGAAGGAGCCGGGCGCCCGCTGGTAACACACTCAGCGGGCACCCGGGAAATAGGGGGCGACTGCACCCCCCGTATTGACGCCGCTGGAGGTGGAGCGCCGATCAGCGGCGCTCCATCTCCATAGCAGTGCCCGGAACGGCCCGGGGGACAATGGAGCCAGGTGCCCCCTTAAGGGCTGAAGCCCGGCGGCAAATGACTACATTGTCTCCGGGAGTTCCGCCACTGCAGCCCTATCTGTAGTATTAAATAAATTTGCTAATCTGGGAGAGCGCACAAACAAAAAATTTCAGTAGTGTAAGTGCTGCCAGAACTTTAATTAGGAAAAATAATTCTTTTTCAAGCACTAATGATCACAAAGCATCTTGGAATAAGTGGATTAATCCTATTATACCTGTTCTCCCTGAAATGATAATGCATGGATATAATGTAAAATCGGTATGATATATAATATAAACCCACAAGTATCAAAGTAAATTTACTTGATAGGCCATCTTTGATTGACTAAGTGGTGTGAGAGACTTGTTCTGATTGGCAATCCAACTTTGTTTTAAGAAGACTTTGGATGCCTATCTGGAGAAGAGGACAGACCACCTTTAAAGAGAAGGTACAGTCGGGTCCATAAATATTTGGACATTGACAGAATTTTCATATTTTGTCCTCTATTCACCACCACAATGGCTTTGAAATGAAACATACAAGAGTTGATTTAACTGCAGACTTTCAGATTTAATTTAAGGGTAATTACATTCAAATCAGTTGAACGGTGTAGGAATTACAACGGTTTCTATATGTGCCTCCCACTTTTTAAGGGGCCAAAAGTAATGGGACAAACTAAACAATCCTAAATCTAACTTTCACTTTTTAATACTTTGTTGCAAATCCTTTGCAGGCAATTACAGCCTGAAGTCTGGAACGCATAGACAACACCAGACGCTGGGTTTCATCCCTGGTGATGCTCTGCCAGGCCTCTACTGCAAATGTCTTCACTTCCTGCTTGTTCTGGGGGCATTTTCCCTTCAGTTTTGTCTTCATCAAGTGAAATGCATGCTCAATCGGATTCAGGTCAGGAGATTGACTTGGCCATTGCATAACATTCCACTTTTTAGCCTTAAAAAACTCTTTGGTTGCTTTTGCAGTATGCTTCGGGTCATTGTCCATCTGCACTGTGAAGCGCTGTCCACTGAGTTCTGAAGCATTTGACTGAATATGAGCATATAATATTGCCCGAAACACTTCAGAATTCATTCTGCTGCTTTTGTCAGCAGTCACATCATCAATAAATACAAGGGAACCAGTTCCATTGGCAGCCATACATGCCCATGCCATGACACTACCACCACCATGCTTCACTGATGAGGTGGTATGTTTTGGATTATGAGCAGTTCCTTTCCTTCTCTTCTCTTCCCATCACTCTGGTACAAGTTGATCTTTGTCTCATCTGTCCATAGAATGTTGTTCCAGAACTGTAATGGCTTTTTTAGATGTTGTTTGGCAAACTCTAATCTGGTCTTCCTGTTTTTGTGGCTCACCAATGGTTTGCATCTTGTGGTGAACCCTCTATATTCACTCTTGTGAAGTCTTCCCTTGATTGTTGACTTTGACACATATACACATACTTCCTGGAGAGTGTTCTTGATTTGGCCAACTGTTGTGAAGGGGTTTTTCTTCACCAGGGAAATAATTCTTTTGTCATCCACCACAGTTGTTTTCCGTGGTCTTCCGGGTCTTTTGGTGTTGCTGAGCTCTCCGGTGCGTTCTTTCTTTTTAAGAATGTTCCAAACAGTTGATTTGGCCACACCTAATGTTTTTGCTATCTCTCTGATGGGTTTGTTTTGATTTTTCAGCCTAATGATGGCTTGCTTCACTGATAGTGACAGCTCTTTGGATCTCATATTGAGAGTTGACAGCAACTGATTCCAAATGCAAATGTCACACCTAGAATCAACTCCAGACCTTTTACCTGCTTAATTGATAATGAAATAACGAGGGAATAGCCCACACCTGTACATGAAATAGCTTTTGAGTTGATAGTCCCATTACTTTTGGCCCCTTAAAAAGTGGGAGGCACATATTGAAACTGTTGTAATTCCTACACCGTTCACCTAATTTGGATGTAATTACCCTCAAATTAAATCTGAAAGTCTGCAGTTACAGCACATCTTGTTTGTTTCATTTCAAAACCATTGTGGTGGTGAATAGAGGACAAAATCTGAAAATTCTGTCAATGTCCCAATATTTATGGACCCGACTGTAATTATGTAGTGTGAGTGTGTGTGTAATAAATGGATAAATCATTAGGTGTGTGTATACTGTATTTTATTTTTATTTATTTTTTCACAGCGGGGGTGCAGGTGCCAGCACCACTTACTGTCCGGACCTGCTGGCACTTGTGGTTCTCGTGCCCACATGCCGGGTCAGGCTTACTAGGACCTGTAGTCTCATTGTAAAGGACAATAATATTTTAACTTTAACCCATTAACCCTGCACACGCCACCACCAGTGGTGCAGGGAAAAACCCTGGGCTTTCAGCCCAGGACTGGTTAACCCTCAGAAGAGGGGTTCTCACTTTCTGAGGCTTTCCAGTCCTAGGCTGGCCAGTTTGGGGATGGATTACATTATGGCAGTGACGTGTGGTGAGGTCAATGGCTTTGGAGGCACTGGCTGATTAACACCCCCCTTTAAAAAAAAACAGCATAAGGTTCTCCCTATTTAACAGTAACCAGCACCAGGCTGAACCAGCCAGGGGGATAATGCTATAGCAGGGGGTACACACAGCGTGGGGTTTCACTGCCATCACATTAACCACCCCTAAACTAGTCGGCCCAGGGCTGGAATTCCTCAGAAAGTTGGATCCCAAAAAAATAAAATGGAGTCCTCCCTCCCGAGCAACAACCAGCACTGGGCTGAAAGCCCATTGCTATGCCCCACAACCCTGGTGGCCATGGGTGTGGGGTTCATTGTATGATAATATTGTGCTTTACAGGTGGTCTACAGGTCCCAGCAATCCTGCCCCAGCATGCCGGTACTTGGAGAACCACAGGTGCCTACATTAGGGGCCAACCAACACATGTAGTCCACCTGTTAAGAAAATTTTAAAATTAATACAAGACACTTAATGTTTTAATAAAAGTTTATTATACAGCATCTTCACCTGGGGGTGGTTGGCCTTTAAGCTCCTTTAAATAACCACTGCCTCCCCAGGGCTTCCGGCGTCATCTGTCTTCGGGAGCTCCTTCCCTGCTGGAGGACTGCTAGCTGCTACTTCGCGCTGGCTTATATAAGCCAGCCATAGGGGTTGTGCAATGACGTGGTGAGCAGTGATTGGGTCATGGCGGCTAACTTGAATTTCAAAAATTAAACTTGGAACTGCTGCCGAATTCTGCAGAATGGCTGGCAAGGACTGGAATCTGGATCCTCTCGGATCCAGGCCTGCCACCATGTCAGCTTTCTCTGCCAGGACCCAACACTGCTAACGCCCACACCTCCGCTGTGTCCCTGCCACATATCCCTGCTACCCACCCAGTGATGACAGCGGATCCATCACTGGACACCGGATCCAGTGATGGATCTGCTGTCCATTTACATCTGCCTGACTGACTGAGGCGTGTTTTCACGTGGGTTGATGGCAGGTCCATGTCGATGAGGCACTTGTACAGGCACTTTTCTATTGTCAGCGGGAGGCAGCGCTCTCACTACCTCCTGACTGATTTTTAGTGTAGAAATAATTAGAATAATGCAAGCAGATGTTTATGGCACAGAATCTGTTATAAATATCTTCCTTGTATTATTTTAATCATTATGACAGATGAGGCTCTGCCTCCCCTGACTGCACGTCCCTACATTATGGCATGGAGACTCCATGCTATGTGTCTCTCTGCTATAGTGTAAGCCCTCCAGCTTATTCAGCATGGTTATTGGAAAATAGGAAGAACCCCACGCTGTCCCCCACCCCTGATCTTCCTGTACCAGACCAGGATTAAAGGTCAGTGGCTGATTATGGATGTAGGAGGTTACCCCATGGAGTTTGTTTTTCACTTTTAACTATTTCATTGCTTTTAAGCCTAAGAAACCTGTGCAGACAGTGTCAGACTGGGTCTTGATGGAGCCCACCAGGAAATGCAGTAGAGGCCCAAGCTTAAGGGGTGTGGCCAGCTACCAGAGAGGTTATGGCCAGCCACCACACATGGACTTGGCCAAGCATTAGAGAGGACATGCAAAGAACAGGGCCCCTCTTTAAACTGTTTTATAGTCGAATTTTTGAATGGTTTTGCACCAATTTGGACTTTAGTAAGTCACTGATTTGCAAACTAGACACCAAATCGCACAAAAATGCAATCGACCAAATTCGACCTTTAGTAAATTTATTCCTAAGGGGGAGATGTACTAAGCTCTGAAAAGTGATAAACTGGAGAGTGATAAACGACCAGCCACTCAGCTCCCAACTGTCATATTACAGTCTGTGTTTGAAAAATGACAGTTGGTAGTTGATTGGCTGAGGTTTATCAGCTTCCAGTTTATCACTTTTCAGAGCTTAGTACATCTGGCCCTTAAGTCTTAATTTATAATGTTTTATCTTTGTGTTCTTAAAAAATTATTTTGCTAGACAGGGTTTGTTTAAATAACATTAGGCCTAATTCAGAGTTGTACGCAATACCGATATTTACACAGATGGGATTGTTTTGCGGCTACGCTTCAATAGAGGATTCAATTGCAAAGTGAATGACAGGAAATCAGCGTTTGGGGGTGGTAACGGGTGGCTACGTAAACGCAGACGTATATGACCATTTAAACGCTGTTTCATGGATCTCCTTTGCAGCATGAGAGCTCTCTGCATGTCAGGAGAGATGCTGTATTTGATACAGGTCAGACTTGCTGCATGGCTGCCCGATCTGCATCAATGTTACCGATGCTTACGCTGGTGCGTGACGTCAGAAGGATAGGAGAAGGTAGCAGTGGACGTCCCTATGCTCGGTAAGCTTTGGAAACATTAGCATATTTTTGCAATTGCAAACTGTGCAAAATCGCAGCTGCAAATGCATCTCTGAATCAGGCCCATTGTATTTGTGCAGGTAATGATTTAGTTTACAGTAAATTTGTTTCAATCATTCCATGTGGGATCAGTCAGGGAGTAACTGTAAACTTGCTAAAACCATCAGCTGTTGAACGAAACCTTTGTAGTGGCAGATCATTAGGGGTTATTGCAAAGTTGGGCACAAGTCCATTTGCGAGTTATTCTGAGTCTTTTGCTCCACGCAAGCCATGGAACCAAGCATACACAAGTACTGGCAATGCAGAGTTGTAGACAATTCAGTTGCATCTCCATTTGTGACTGAAGGGGTGTAACTGGTCATAGCAAGGTCTTCCTACATCAACAATGTTAACTGGGGGCTTGTCAACTCAAATTGATCACTATGGAGAATTGTGTGGAAGTGTAAATTATTTCATGCAGATTTTTTGCACCTAGTATTGGGCTGGTGGCAGTATGCCCTGATGATGATGACAATAAGTATTAAATTATCAAATTTTGCATATGGATAAGGGCATTCTGCCTGCAGAGATACATACAACTCATAATACTATTGAATATATGCATTTAGTTCTGTGCGCATAATGCGGGCGAAAATTATTTCCAACTTGCATTCAGCTTCTGCATCGGCCCCTGTGCAATATAAGCTTGGGAGATTTTAGACATTTTTAGACAGACCAGATGAGTGTTTTGATCCACCCTTTTACATCCTCATGTCATACAGTACATACCCAAGTTATGATAACAAGACTTTACAAATACTACTAGTATTACACATTACAGAACTGATATGAAATCATTTCATGTAAACTGTACTATGGCATGACCAGGGCCGTACCTAGGAGTTGGCCAGGATGGTAGGGAATGGAGTATCCAATGTCTAGTGCCAGGCTGTAGTTGCTGTATTTTACTGGGCAGGTCCAGCGCCTGTCAATGATGATGGAAGTGACATTGGCACTAAAATTTATGGGGCATATTCATCATTACATAATTATCACTAGTGATAATTATGTTTTGAACTAGCTGTGAGTTCAATGAGTGTTTTGGAGGCATTCATCATGCCTCATTAACTAAAGTATCACTTCTGAAAAGCTGCTCTTTTTACGGATTTAGCTTTTCGGAATTGTGATACTTTTTCCATTTAGCTAACATGCACCGGAGCCTGCATGTCACACTGGTTCAAGACACTAATAAATCTGCATTAAAATATAACAATTTACCTAGTTGCTTACTGGCAACAATGTTAAAGCTCTGTGTGTGCTTCTCTGAAGCCGGGTATGTGCTGGAAATAAAACAGGTTGTCAAGCTCCCAATTACCCTACACTCTCCCTGTCACTTTCCTCCGGTTTTCTTAGTAGCACTGGCAGTGTCCTCCATGTCTCTGTGCTCCCTGATGTACGGGACCCGGAGGAGGCTTATGGGTGAAGTCAGTAGTATAGGGTCCAGGGTCCACAGTGCTTCTTAAGTGTCGATAGCAGTTTTAGCTCCTCGTCGGTTTCTGCAGCCTGGATGCTCACCGGGAGCAAGGGGAAGCATGCATATTGACCAGGAGCCGGATGAGCGTATATACTCCCGCCTGCTGTTGCTGGTGTCTGTCCTGCCCCCCCCACTGCTGCTGCTTGTCTATGTAACCTTCCCCCACTGCCGCCGGTGTCCGTCCAAGCCCCCCTTCCCCCTGCGGTTGCTGGTGTCGTCCCCCATTCCTCCCTGCTGCCACCGCCCCATGTCTGATAAACCCCGCAGTTGACGCAGGTGGTGCCTCACCCCCCCACGCCGCCTATGCACAAGCTTCCCCCGGCATCCCTGCTGCACAAGCTCCCACTGGCACCTGTGCAGAAGAGCACAGGAGGGAGCCAGTGACAGCCAGAGGTAAGTAAACACAGCTGGAGGGATCTGAAAAGAAGTGTCACGCTGGGAGGCGGATCTTTGAAAGCTGAGGCCTGAGGCTGCGGGAGAAAATGGAGGCGAGGGGCCTGGATGTACGATCTCCGCATCCACGGGTCTTGGTCGTTGGCGAGACCTAGTCAAAGGTACGGAATCTTACCCATAAGGTGGTGTTCACCAGTGACCCCTCCAATCGGGATGTGGGCTTGAGCTGCACCCTGTAAACAGGTCGCAGTCCTTTGACTAGGTGACCAAAGCCCGCAGGAAAAGGAGAGATGAACACTCGTGGCCCAATGGGTCGGTGCCAGTAAGAGGCACGTAAGGACTGGGGTGGAACCCCTAGTTCGGGATACTGTACTTGAGGTACAAGAGAGTGTGCACTGCGGACACACTTTACCAGGTTGCCGGTCAGAAGGAGTACATCACGGTGTAATACTGTAAAACGTAGGTAGGAACCACGGAGTCCAGTAACGAGGTGGGTAGTGGTATTGGGCCCGGCCAGAGATGATAACACTGGAGAGGTGGATACATTTAAACTACACTCAGGCTGTTATGGTAAAGCACTGGTGAAATAGATAGTATACTGCACACAGGCGATGGTGATAACGCACTAGTGAAATGGAGGTATACTGCACACAGGCGAGGTGGTAAAGCACTGGTGAGATGGACGATATAGCTGCACACAGGCTGAATTGGTAAAGCACTGGTGAGATGGACGATGTAGCTGCACACACTGGGATAGCTCACTGAAAGCAAGGGAACCTGGAACGAGAGACCACTAGTAACACTAGCAGCAACAATGGTTGTTCAGGCAACTACCTGATACACAGGAGCCGGATGTATATCCCTGGAAGCCCGCTGATTGATCCACAGTGTCAGCTGACCGGCCAGACTCTCAGGGAAGGAAGTCAAGTCAGAGGAGGAAGTGTCATGGCGGCGCCCATGACGGAGACTCCGATCTCCGCGCACCAGGCCGCCCAACACACCAGCATAAGGGAGAATGCTCAGCACCTCCCACGTTGCCGCACCAGCTGCCCAACTGCTCGGGAAATCAGAGGAAGCCGGCGGGACGGTAAGGGACGGCTGATCCCTGGCTGAACTCCAACAGTACCCCCCCTTTCACGGTGGACACCGGACACCCGCCAGGCTTACCAGGAAATTTATTATGGAAGGCTCGAACCATTTGAGGTGCGTGAATGTCTGTGGCTCTGATCCATGCCCTTTCCTCAGGACCATACCCCTTCCAGTCAATGAGATATTGGAGGTTGTTAGACTTGGTAAACCGAGACTCCAGAATCTTCCCCACCTCGAACTCTGTACCTTGAGAGGTTTGTACTTGAGGTAACTTGGGAGCAGAAGTCTGAAAATGATTCAACACCACAGGACGCAGCAGAGAAATATGAAAGGTATTGGATATTCTTAGTTGAGGAGGGAGTTCCAATTTATACACAACTGGGTTGATGACATTATTAACACAGTAAGGACCAATGAAGCGTGGGGCTAGCTTCATACTGGGTACTTTTAATCGAATGTTCCTGGAAGACACCCAGACTTTATCTCCAATTCTCAGCAGTGGAACAGCGACACGTCGTCTATCCGCAAATTTTTTGTAGTTCTTAGATGACTGTTTCAGAGAAGAATGAACCCTCTTCCAAACGATTGCAAAGGACTCCACCAAGTTAGAAACTGCAGGAACCTCTATTGCGGGTAAATTTTGAAAATCTGGGACTCGAGGATGTCTTCCGAACACCGTAAAAAAAGGAGGGGCTTTGGAGGAAGTGTGATATTTGAAGTTGTGCGAAAAATCTGCCCAAGGTAGTAGATCCAGCCAGTTATCTTGTGAGGAAGAAACAAAGAGTCTTATGAAGGTCTCCAGTTCTTGGTTAACTCTTGCGGTTTGCCCATTAGTTTGTGGATGATAGGCTGATGAAAATTTTAACTTGGTTCCGCAAGTGCTAAATAAAGCTCTCCAAAATTTAGCTACGAATTGGACTCCGCGGTCGGAAATGATCTCTTTAGGAAGTCCATGCAACCTGAATATCTCCTTATCAAAAACTTCTGCCAACTGAGGAGCAGAAGGGAGACCCATCAATGGAATAAAGTGTGCCATCTTTGAAAAGCGATCCACCACTACCCATATGGTATTGTATCCTTTGGAGAATGGGAGTTCAGAGATGAAGCCCATGGATATATGGGTCCAAGGAGTATCAGGAATGGATAGGGGTTGCAGGAGACCTGCTGCCTTCTTACGGGGAGTCTTATGCTGAGAGCATTTCACACATGATAGAATAAATTCTCGAATGTCCCCTTTCATTGTGGGCCACTAATAGGAACGCTAAAGGAATTTGTAAGTTTGAGGATACCTGAATGACCGGCGAACAGAGAGCTATGAGCCCAAGTAAGCAATTTTTTCCGTAGTTCCGGGGTCACAAAAATTTTCCCTGGAGGAGGAGTCAAAATTTGAGTAGATGCGAAGACCATAGGATCTAGAATTGGTCAGGAACGTTGATAATCCTCTTCTTGAGTGTTGAATAAAAAAGACCGTGAGAGGGCGTCAGCCTTTTTGTTTAAACTGCCAGGACGAAATTGAAGTTTTAAATTGAATCTTCAAAAGAACAAGGACCAACGGGCCTGTCTAGCATTTAAATGGTGAGCCGTTTGGAGGTAGATTACATTTTTCTGATCCGTGATAACGGTAACTGGTAAGTTGGCTCCTTCCAACAAATGTCGCCATTCCATTAAAGCTAACTGCATTGCTAGTAGCTCTTGATCACCAATTCCATAGTTTTTTTCGGCAGTGGAAAATTTACGAGAGAAATAGCCACAGGGGTGGTTCTTTCCATCACTTGAGATTTGAGACAGAACTGCCCCTACCCCTACTGAAGAGGCATCTACCTCAACTGTGATCGGTTTGTCCAATTGGGGTTGGCACAGGATAGGTGCAGAGGAGAAGGCTTCTTTTAATTTTTGGAAGGCTTGTATGGCAGTATCAGGCCAACGGATGGGGTTGGCATCCTTCCTTGTGAGACTAGTAATAGGTGACACCAGTGTGGAGAAATTTGGTATAAATCGCCTGTAATAGTTTGAAAATCCTAAGAAGCGTTGAGTAGCTTTCAAGGATCTGGGTAGCGGCCAGTCTGAAATGGCTTTCAACTTTTCCGGATCCATCCGGAGGGTCTTCCCAGAAATTATATGTCCCAGGAAGGGTACCGAGGTTTGTTCGAAAAGGCACTTTTCCATAAAGATGATGTTTCCGAAGACGTGACAAGACTTCACGAACATGTTGGCGATGATCTTGCAGATTCTTAGAAAAAATTAGAATATCATCCAAGTAGACGATGACAAAACTATAGAGGACATCCCGGAAGATTTTGTTCACATAACCCTGCAATATCGCTGGGGCGTTGCAGAGTCCGAAGGGCATTACAAGATATTCGAAGTGGCCGTCTCTGGTATTAAAAGCGTCTTCCACTCATCTCCAGCTTTAATACGTATTAAGTTATATGCCCCCCGCAGATCTAGTTTGGTGAACAAATGAGCCCCGCGAACCTTGTCAAAAAGCTCCTGAATCAACGGCAGAGGATATCGATTTTTTACCGTAATCTGGTTGAGACCACGGTAGTCAATACAGGACCGGAGCCCGTCGTCCTTCTTGCTAACAAAGAAAAAACCTGCCCCTGCTGGGGAGGTAGAGGGCCGGATAAATTCCTTAGCTACATTTTCTTTTATATCTGACGCCATGACGTCTGTTTCAGGAACTGACAATGGATAGGTTCGACCCCGAGGAGGGTTCTTCCCTGGCAGGAGCTCAATACCACAGTCCCAGGAACGATGAGGTGGGAGTTTATCCACAGCCTGTTCGCAGAATACATCAGCAAAGTCTTGATAAGCTGCCGGTAGACCGGAAACAGAGGAACTCTTTGGCTTGTCAGATGAGGAGGAGCTTACGTTTCCACTGGAGAGAACAACGTTAGTGCGGACAGGGAGTACTTGGGTGAGACATCCATGGAAACAGCTTGGACCCCATGATAAAATTTGCATACTGGACCACTCAAACGTAGGATTGTGCTTTCTTAGCCAGGGGAGGCCTAAAACTAACTCATAAGCTGAGTCAGGGAGAACAAAAAATTCAATTTTCCTGGTGCAGACATCCAATCTGGAGGAACACTGGCAGGGTTTTTGAGGAAATAGATTTCCCTAGCACGGTCTTGCCATCTAAGACAGAGAGCAGTAATCTGTTTGGCAACGGAACCACTGGAATGCCTAGAGTCTGAACCAGTGGTTTGGAAATGAAATTGCCAGCAGCCCCGGAATCTACAAGGGCTTTAATCATCCTTGTCCTGGACTGGTAGGAGAGCGACACGGGCAATAAACTGTCAGTTATCTGGGAGGAGTCAGTAATAACCCCCAATTGAATGCTCCCAACATCAATTAGGGTTTCGCGTTTCCCGCCAGTAAAGGACAATTCCTTAATATGTGCTGCGGAGTAGCACAATACAAGCACAATTTATTTTGAAAACGCCGGTTCCGTTCGACTGTACTTAACCGGGATCTGTTTATTTGCATCGGCTCCTCGCTGCTAGAGGAGGAAGGAAAGGAATGACTTCCCAAGGATGGGCGATCCCGAGAACGATCTCCACGCCCCCTGTTTCCCCACCGCTCTCTATGACGGAGATCAATTTTTAGACAGAGGGATATAATATCCGAGAAAGAGGGAGGTAAGTCCCTTGATGCCAATTCGTCCTTCATCCTCTCAGATAAGCCATGTAGGAAGGCTGCCTTAAGTGCTTCCTCGTTCCACTTAAGTTCGGATGCCAGTGTTTGAAATTGTACTACATAATGCCCGACGGACCAGGAACCCTGACGGACATGAAGCAAATCCGAAGAGGCAGAGACAGATCTCCTGGGTTCATCGAAGATCCTTTTGAAAGCTGCTACAAAATCTTCATATCTAGATACCACCGGATCCGCTCGTTCCCACAATGGGGAGACCCAATCCAGAGCTGCCCCAGTTAGTAATGAGATTACATAGGCCACTTTAGACCGGGAGGCAGGGAAGTTCTGGGGAAGGCATTCGAACTGGATCTCACACTGGTTTATGAAACCACAACACCGTTAAGGACTACCATCGAACCTTTCGGGAGTAGCCAAGTGCAAACGGGACTTTTGTGGAACGACCCCTGAAGGTAATGCTGAAGAAACTGCGGGAGCGACAGAAGGCGGAGCAGGAGACATAGCTGCCAGAGTGTTCTGGATGGCCATGAGCTGACCCGATAATTCTTGTAGGTACTGGGCCACATGTTGCTGTGCCGCCTCTTGATTATCCATGCGAGTTGTTAGCTCCTGAAGAGTCTCAGTACCTGGGGAGCCTGCAGCTTCCATTGGGCCTGAACAAACTGTCACGCTGGGAGGCGGATCTTTGAAAGCTGAGGCCTGAGGCTGCGGGAGAAAACAGAGGCGAGGGGCCTTGATGTATGATCTCCTCATCCACGGGTCTTGGTCGTTGGCGAGACCTAGTCAAAGGTGCGGAATCTAACCCACGAGGTGGTGTTCCCCAGTGACCCCTCCAATCGGGATGTGGGCTTGAGCTGCAACCCGTAAGCAGGTTGCAATCCTTTGACTAGGTGACCAAAGCCCGCGGGAAAAGGAGAGACGAACACTCGTGGCCCAATGGGTCGGTGCCAGTAAGAGGCACGTAAGGACTGGGGTGGAACCCCTAGTTCGGGATACTGTACTTGAGGTACAAGAGAGTGTGCACTGCGGACACACTTTACCCGGTTGCCGGTCAGAAGGAGTACACCACGGTGTAATACTGTAAAAACGTAGGTAGGAACCACGGAGTCCAGTAACGAGGTGGGTAGTGGTATTGGGCCTGGCCAGAGATGATAACACTGGAGAGGTGGATACGTTTAAACTACACTCAGGCTGTGATGATAAAGCACTGGTGAAATAGATAGTATACTGCACACAGGCGATGGTGATAACGCACTGGTGAAATGGAGGTATACTGCACACAGGCGAGGTGGTAAAGCACTGGTGAGATGGACGATATAGCTGCACACAGGCTGAGGTGGTAAAGCACTGGGGAGATGGACGATATAGCTGCACACAGGCTGAATTGATAAAGCACTTGTGAGATGGACGATATAGCTGCACACAGGCTGAGGTGATAAAGCACTGGTGAGATGGACAATATAGCTACACACAGGCTGAGGTGATAAAGCACTGGTGAGATGGACGATATAGCTGCACACAGGCGGAGGTGATAAAGCACTGGTAGGATGGACAATGTAGCTGCACACAGGCTAAGGTGGTAAAGCACTGGTGAGATGGTCGATATAGCTGCACACACTGGAATAGCTCACTGAAAGCAAGGGAACCTGAAACGAGAGACCACTAGTAACACTAGCAGCAACAATGGTTGTTCAGGCAACTACCTGATACACAGGAGCCGGATGTATATCCCTGGAAGCCCACTGATTGGTCCACAGCGTCAGCTGACCGGCCAGACTGTCAGGGAAGGAAGGCAAGTCAGAGGAGGAAGTGCCATGGCGGCGCCCATGACGGAGACTCTGATCTCTGCGCACCAGGCCGCCCGACACACCAGCATAAGGGAGAATGCTCAGCACCTCCCAGCTGCCCGACTGCTCGGGAAGTCAGAGGAAGCCGGCGGGACGGTAAGGGATGTCCGATCCCCGGCTGAACTATGACAAGAACCCTCTGCTGCACAAGCTGCCGTGTAAATGGCAGCTTGTGAATGGCATTTGTGCTGTACGCAATCCCAGGGTGGCGTACAGTATCACAAGTTCAGAAAAAAATGCTTTTTGAAAGCTGAGGCTGCGGGAGAAAACAGAGGCGAGGGGCCTGGATGTACGATCTCCGCATCCACGGGTCTTGGTCGTTGGCGAGACCTAGTCAAAGGTGCGGAATCTAACCCACGAGGTGGTGTTCGCCAGTGACCCCTCCAATCGGGATGTGGGCTTGAGCTGCACCCCGTAAGCAGGTCGCGGTTCTTTGACTAGGTGACCAAAGCCCGCGGGAAAAGGAGAGACGAACACTCGTGGCCCAATGGGTCGGTGCCAGTAAGAGGCATGTAAGGACTGGGGTGGAACCCCTAGTTCGGGATACTGAACTTGAGGTACAAGAGAGTGTGCACTGCGGACACACTTTACCGGGTTGCCGGTCAGAAGGAGTACACAATGGTGTAATACTGTAAAACGTAGGTAGGAACCACGGAGTCCAGTAACGAGTGGTATTGGGCCCGGCCAGAGATGATAACACTGGAGAGGTGGATACATTTAAACTACACTCAGGCTGTGATGGTAAAGCACTGGTGAAATAGATAGTATACTGCACACAGGCGATGGTGATAACGCACTGGTATAATAGAGGTATACTGCACACAGGCGAGGTGGTAATGCACTGGTGAGATGGACGATATAGCTGCACTGAGGATGAGGTAGTAAAGCACTGGTGAGATGGATGATATAGCTGCAAACAGGCTGAGGTGGTAAAGCACTGGTGAGATGGACAATATAGCTGCACACAGGCTGAGGTGATAAAGCACTGGTGAGATGGACAATATAGCTGCACACAGGCTGAGGTGATAAAGCACTGGTGAGATGGGCGATATAGCCGCATACAGGCGGAGGTGATAAAGCACTGGTAGGATAGACGATATAGCTGCACACAGGCTGAGGTGGTAAAGCACTGGTGAGATGGTCGATATAGCTGCACACACTGGGATAGCTTACTGAAAGCAAGGGAACCTGGAACGAGAGACCACTAGTAACACTAGCAGCAACAATGGTTGTTCAGGCAACTACCTGATACACAGGAGCTGGATGTATACCCCTGGAAGCCCACTGATTGGTTCACAGCGTCAGCTGACCGGCCAGACTGTTAGGGAAGGAAAGCAAGTCAGAGGAGGAAGTGTCATGGGGGTGCCCATGATGGAGACTCCGATCTCCGCGCACCAGGCCGCCCGACACACCAGCATCAGGGACAATGATCAGCACCTCCCACGTCGCCGCACCAGCCGCCCGACTGCCCGGGAAGTCAGAGGAAGCCGGCGAGACGGTAAGGGATGGACGATCCCCGGCTGAACTCTGACAAGAACCCTCTGCTGCACAAGCTGCTGTGTAAACGGCAGAATTTAAATTTTCACCCACTTTTGTAGAAATTAAGGGATGATGAATAGACCCCCAGAAGTGAGGAGCCCTCGGCTTGCTATCTGGGACCTTGTCAGCACTAGAACTGGGCAGTGGACACCACAGTGGGGGTGAGCTTCCTTACTGACCTTTTTGCACTGGAAATGTTAGTATAGAGAAAGTTCATATCGTTCTGTATATACCCTGCAGAACATCGTTCAAGGGAAGCATAAAATGTCATAATATCATTTGTTTTCCTAGATGGAGGAGGCATGACCAGGTAATTGAGGGATGTGACTAGTGTTTCAGAAAATCCCATCTCCCTCCAAAGCAATACTGTGCATAAGACTGCTTAGTGTGGAACTGCCTTCATGTTTCTTGGAGCTGATGGACTCTATAAGGTAAATCCCCCTCTTTATTGATTCTGCTTCAGGTCATGCCACCTCTCTACACTCTTACTCAGGTCATGCCCTCCTTGCATTCCCTATAATTTGCCCTATGTTTCCATATATCCATTGGAAGGCCTAGTTATAAACCCAAATTATTATATGGATGATGAGTGGGTGGGGGCATCAAGTTCTTTACTTTGCTAGGGGCGCCCGAACACCTAGGTATGGCTGTGGTCATAACAACACATACCTTACATCAATATATATTTTTGGACAACACATCAAAGTATATTTCAGTATCAATAAAAACTTGCTTGACAATTTACACCCTGTCATTTTAAGCATGCTTACTATGTATAGCCAAAATATCCCTTTCATATAAACCTAATAATACATACAGTATACTAAGGTACCTTTTTCTATAGATTACCGCAATATTCTATTAATCCAACATTTTTCCAGGTTCTAACATTACTTACTCTTTCTGCATGTATGCAAAATACTTAGGTCACACTATGCTTTAACATCCTTCCTACAAAGGTGTACATTTAACACTGTCACTTTCAACAAACTATATTAACCTTTTTTATTTGTTTTTTGTTTTTTGTTGAGCTTCTAAGTCATCTGCTTCTAGAATTTCCTGGCAAATGTCTCTGCTGTTCTCTCTCCACTGTCAGCAATTTATGAGAAGATAATGTTAGAATTTACCTTTGTAAACAATTCTGACTGCAGGGTATGTATGTCCTTTTTCCTAATTTATTCTGAACTACCTGTATACGGTTAAAAAAAAAGGTTGTTATATATATGGAATTTTCACAGTTAAATTATAATATTTTATTTCAGGTGCAACATTATCAAATTGATTGGTAAACATTTAAGGTGGGTACACACTATACGATGTGTGATCCAGCCAATAAGTGCGATGTGATGTAATGATACATCGTGCGCGCTGTACACACTGCATGATCTGGTGTATGAAGGCGTGATGTGTCATCATTACATGCTGTACGTAACAGCACCTGGTCGTTCTCCACATTGTCCCATCTGCTGTGCAGCACAGCAGATGGGACGATGAGATTAACAACCACCTTGCACGTGCAATCAGGCATGCACACTGCATATATCATTCTGATCCATGTCTGAACAATATATATGGTACAATATACAGTATGGTATAGTGGGACAGATTCAGAGATGTATGCTAACCCGATGGTAAGGGGGTATAAGGGGCACTGCATAATGAGCACTACTACTGGGGGTACTGCATGATGGACATTACTACAGGGGGCATTGTATAAGGGGCACTGATACTGGGGGCATTGCATAAGGGGCACTACTACTAGGGGCATTGCATAAGAGACACTACTACTAGGGGCATTGCAAAAGGGGTACTACTGCTGAGGGTGCATATGGAATGGAAAGGAATGTTCCCAGAGTGATGAGAAATGGTGTTGTGTCATGTTGACACTCCCCCATTTTCAGTGACCACCCTTTTGCATGTAACCCTTGTTGCATGTGGCCACACCCCTTGTTGCATGTGACCACACCCACTTTTTGGCACGTACACAGTTAGGGGTGGGAGCTCCGTTTTTCATCTTGCTCGGGGCTCCAAATACCCTAGATACGCCACTGGGCCAAGGTGAGTATAGTGTGAGTGTATGTAATAAAATTTTACTTTCACCAGTGTGTGTACTTTGTTTATTTTAATACTTTTTTTACAGGAGGACTACAGGCATTAGTGGGTTCTTAATGCCCTGCATGCTGGTAGTTCTCCAAGTGCCGGGGGGAGGTATTCTGGGACCTATAGTTCGTCTATAAAATACAATATTAGTTTATGCAACATTTTTAACCCTATCAACTCTGCACCATCTGGACAGGGGTGCGGTGGAAAGCCTTGCGCTTTAGCCCAGGCCTGGCATACCCAGAAGAAGGGAGACCCCTTTATTGGGGGTCCCCACCTCCCCTGGGATCCCCGGCTTGGGCTGGATAGTGTGGGGTGAGAATACATTGGCCAGGGGACTCCGTGAAGTGGTCCCCTGACTGCGGCATTACACCTCAGCTAGTGGAGCACTGTGCTGGTTGTAAAAATATGGGGGACCCAACACCATCTTTTCCCATTATTTCCACAACCAGCACCGGGACCAAGAGCCCAGTGTTTGTTCATGAAATATGGGGTACCCCTATGTTTTTTGTCCCAGTTATTTTGTGATCCAGCACCAGCTAACAGTTCTAGTTATGTTGAGGAGGACACGCCATTTTTTGTAAAAAAAAAAAAAATTAACACTTTCTTTGCTTAACCTTATGGAAACATCCAAACTGCACATATCTCACTAATATGTGCAGGTTGCATGATTGGGTGTGTTTGACTGAGGAGATCGCAGGAAACACGTTCTTATACACCATCGAAAAACACGATTCTTGGTAAATATGAATGTAAAATGAAATGTTTCAGTTGACAAAAGTCACCCGTGTTCCTGTGATGCTGTGCGTGTTTAAACTCCCCCCTCTACTGCCTGAACCTAACCTCCCACTCCTCGCACCCTAAACCTAACCCACTCCCTAGTGCCTAACCGTAAACCTAACCCTCCCTCCAACCTCATTACTTACCTTTGGCAACCCGACGGTCATTATGCACTTTACAGCGGTAACCATTGGGACGCATACGCAGACTGAAAACATCGTGCACTTGCATTTAACATTGACACCGCATCCACCTCTAAATCAGGCCCAGAATCACTGTATGTGCTTTCTTTATAAACAACAAATGCATATCAACATATTGTGGTAAAAACTTTTCATGCAGCAGTCAGTCAGTTTCACACCAGTTCAGGGCCTTGGTACAAGTAACCGCAGTTAGTTTTATTAACAGCATTAAACATAAACAAAACATAAAAGTTAATCTTGGCCTGTTCAACACTAACTAAACAATATGATTTCACTCTCTCAGGGTGAGAGGACCTAATATTACACTCACAAAACTAAAAAAAATCACAGTGTCTCGCAACAGGCCTGCAGTCTGTTATTCAGGTAGTGAGAGACTGAGACTAGCAACTAACACACTTTATATCAGCCTCTCACAGGAGCTCAGCCTGACAAACGGGACTGTTAACTACCTGGATGATTACCAAGCAGAAGTTAGAAACCTGGGCAGGTGCCCCCCTGCAAACTATAAATTTGTGGCCTCCCATTTTTCCATAAAGGGGCAGTGCGCACCTAAGGTGCATGTGTCAAAAAGGGGCATGGTCTCACAAGAAAGGGGCGTGGTCACACAATAGCATCCCCAATTTAAATTTCGCCACACAGTAGGACAATCTTATTCACATTACCCAACATAGTAGTGTCCCTTATTCACGTTACGACACAAGTAGTGCCCCTTATACACAATGCCCACAGTAGTAGTGCCCCTTATACACATAATGCCCACAGTAGTAGTGCCCCTTATACAATGCCCTCAGTAGATGTGCCCCTTATGCAATGCTTACAGTAGATGTGCCCCTTATGCAAAGCCCACAGTAGAAGTGCCCCTTTTGCAATGCCAACTGTAGTAATGCCCCTTATGAAATGCCAACTGTAGTAGTGCCCCTTATGCAATGCCCACTGTAGAAGTGCCCCTTTGTAATTCCCTCTGTAGTAGTGCCCCTTATGCAGTGCCCACAGAGTAGTAGTGCCCCTTATGCAGTGCCAACAGAGTAATGCCTCTTATGCAGTGCCCACAGAGTAGTGCCCCTATGCAGTGCCCACAGTAGTAGTGCCTCTATGCAGTGCTCAAACTAGTAGTGAGCCTTATGCAGTGCCCACACTAATAGTGCCCTTTACACAAAATGACACACAGACATGCAAACAACACTATACTTACCTGTAGCTCTGCTCCTGCGCCCACCGCTGTCTGACTGCTCCTCGTACTTGGCACTTCTCGTACTGCGGGAGCTGGAAGGCAGAGCTCAGGAGTGAGCTCCAGCCTCCGGCACCACTGCAGACAATGAGGTGCTGGGTGCCTGCTAGTAACAAAATCTGAGTTGAGGGCTCGGCAAATGTAGTAGGCAGCGGCGGCGCCACTCCTGCGGCACAGGGCCGGCTGAGTGCATTGCGCCGGCCCTGAACCTGAGGCATATATTGTTATCATCAATCACTTCTATAGTGCTTTTTTCATAATATGTAAAACATGCTACTAATATTTAAGTCTCAGAGGGCCCATTTATCATTCAATATTTGAGGTAAAATCCCCGAAAACACAAGGTTTACCTCAAACACTAAGTATCCCCCGGATGTATGAAGGAGGGACCGCAGCAGGTATCTCCGATACCCAGGGGCTGGCTGGCAACTTTTAGCCTGGGGGGCAAATGCATGCAGGCGGCCCTGGCAGAGGAGTAGCGTGTAGCCAGGGTGTCCGAAGAATATGCGTGCTACGGCGCCCCCCTCTCAAGTGTTCCAGGGAGGAGGCGGGTCCATATGGGATTAATGTAAGGCAAAAATAAAGATTAGGGCAGCCCCCTGTCGTAGTGCCCATATGCAGTGCCCCCGTGTGCCACAGGAGAGAACACCCTTATGCAGGCCTCCAGTAGTGCCCCCAGTAGTAGTCCCCCCCTTGTAGTGCCCCCAGTAGTAGTAGTCCCCCCCTTTGTAGTGCCCCCAGTAGTTGTAGTCCCCCCCCTTTGCAGTGCCCCCAGTAGTAGTAGTTCCCCCCGTAGTAGTCCTCCCCTTTGTAGTGCCCCCAGTAGTTGTAGTCCCCCCCTTTGCAGTGCCCCCAGTAGTAGTAGTTCCCCCCTTTGTAGTGCCCCCATTAGTAGTAGTCCCCCCCTTGTAGTGCCCCCAGTAGTAGTAGTCCCCCCCCTGTAGTGCCCCAGTAGTTGTCCCCCCTTTGTAGTGTCCCCAGTAGTAGTCCCCCCCTTGTAGTGTCCCCAGTAGTAGTAGTCCCCCCCTTGTAGTGTCCCCAGTAGTAGTAGTCCCCAGTAGTAGTTGTCCCCCACCCCCCTTGTAGTGCCCCCAGTAGTAGTAGTAGTTGTCCCCTTATAGTGCCCCCAGTAGTAGTAGTCCCCAGTAGTAGTCCCCTCCCCCTTGTAGTGCCCCCAGTAGTAGTAGTCCCCCACCCCCCTTGTAGTGTCCCCAGTAGTATTAGTCCCCCACCCCCCTTGTAGTGCCCCCAGTAGTAGTAGCAGTCCCCTTATAGTGCCCCCAGTAGTAGTAGTCCCCAATAGTAGTAGTCCCCTCCCCTTTGTAGTGTCCCCAGTAGCAGTAGTCCCCCACCCCCCTTGTAATGCCCCCAGTAGTAGTAGTCCCCCCCTTTGTAGTGCCCCCAGTAGTGCCAGACCCCCCCCCAGTAGACACACATAATATAAAAAACAAAATAAAAGGTGTGGGCTGTACTGGGAGACTGCTCGCGGCTGCTAAGCAGCAGCCACAGCAGTCTCCTATGCCTGTAGGGAGAGCGATCACACTGATCATGCCCTACACTAGCTATGCGCTGGGTTGAGGGGCTCACCTCGTCCCCCTCCCCAGTGTGCAGCGCCGCAAAAATGATGTCATCCCCTAAGGAGACGTGGCCATGCCTCCCACGATTGGGCCACACACCCTTCTTTTTTGCACGTCCCTATTGAACCGCTTGCTACCACTAGGGGAGGGAGCCGCCTGCAGCAGCCACAAGAGAGGGAAGACTCTAGGAGCCACAGCTACCAACAGAAGGGGGAGATCACTGCAGCGGGTAGCGACTGACCATCTCCCGTAAGAGTTCCACCACCTTCTTGGGGGAACCAGCGTGACAGTACTTAAACAGAAACTGTATGAACTAAATGAGAAAAAAAGAGACTTAGGGGTATATTTATTTACTAAAGTGAGAGTTTATAGAAGTAAGTTTTAAAAGTGATGTTGCCCATAGCAACCAATCAGATTCTAATTAACATTTAACTAGCACCTTCTAGAAGATAATAGCTAGAATCTGATTGGTTGCTATGGGCAACATCACTTCTAAAAACTCTCACTGTAGTAAATTTACCCCTTACAGTACAGAACATTGCAGAACATATACTACACAGTTTAGAAACATTACTACATCAGTAGTCATAATAAACAAATAAGCAGCTCCAGTTGAACCTATTGGTTTGGTGCGCCTGTTTGCAGTGGGGAGGAGATGATGGTAAAAGTGAGGGAAGGTAAAGCACATGAGGGAAGAGGGCCTTGCTCGTGATAGCTACTGCTTACAAAATCGGACTGACTCATCGGGATATTGGTGGGATCCCCTGCAGGCCATGCATTCCAGAAGGGTTCAGCAGCACCTGGTTATTTGCACCAGTAACTACAATCGGCATTGCTGACTGATTGTGATGTATGTGTGGGAGCAGGTACTGAGAGCTTGGTGCCTCTAAACATTGTCCTGGCATACAAGGTCTGGCAGCGGATCCTAATAATATCACAAAGAGCCAGTTTGATTCTGATTGTTTATTCTGGATAGATGGCCAGTTGCTGCCCCCACTGTTGTATTATATAACGTATATAGATAAAAGTAATTCATGCTAACAGGAGGCATATTTATTAATATTATATTCACATTATTTTAGTATCAATGAAATATATTTAAGTGATAGTTTTTGTAAAAATAACTCCAAGCCCTTATATTAGCATTATTTTAGCAAGCAGATCGCATTTCCCATACTTGTAATGGGAAATGCGATCTGTTTCAGATTTACTAAATGACATTATGAAAAAATAGCGGTAGGGAGACCTGAGACAGTAATGCTATCAGGTGATGGCGCTGTGCACAGTCCCCCCCACCACCGTCCATTTCATCTACTCTAGCTCAGCCTTCCCTGCCTACTGATAGGGAAAGTAAAGTCAGTAGGAGGCTTCTGTGTTCAGCCTGTGTTTCTGATAGATAAATATTAACACTTACCTGCACCAGGGGCTGGTGATTGGTGAGCTCCTCGGTGACTCTGGTCAGCTGATTGCTGGGCTCCGGCTCTGTACTGTAAATTGAGGTGCTGGTTCAGCACAAAGCAGCTGACTGGGGTCACAGAGCAGGAGCCCAGTGTTCAGCTGACCGGGGGCATGTAGATCACCGATCGGTATTATAGGCCGGTATTTACAATTGGCAACCTTACAAACACACCTATACTTTATGGACCTACTTTTATTGGTATATTTAAGTGAGGCTACAAACCATATAAAGTTTTACAAAATCGTGGAACTTTTCAATTACCAAATATTTTGTTTTCCATATGGAGCAACATTACATACAGATGTGTCCTTATACATTTTTGCTGCAGTCACGCTATAAAGCCCCTCTCATAGCGCCAGGTCCCGTGAAACTCTGCTAGTGCTGGACGTCTTTTTATGACAAACATGCGTCTAAAGGTGCCCACAGACATAGCGATACTTTACCCGATTTAGACGATTTCGATGAATCATGACGAAAAAATCATGTAAAGTATGACCAAATCGCGAGTTTCCACTCATGATCACGATGACGATGCGCGTCCCCGCTAGTTGTACATCGCATCTTCAAATCTGCCGTGCTGTAGGGCAGATTTGCCAATCTGGGACACGATTAGGTGCCTATCGTGAGTAGTTTTTTACTCAAGATGTATCTCACGATTCATCGCACGTTGCGGAATTTGACAGACAGGGCCCTGTACATGCCCATCCACCATTTTCTGCAGCATCGTGAATATAAGGAGAAGGAAGCACGATTGGGAGCCTGCACACTGAACTCTGGATCGCAGCACTTTGGTGAGTATTGGTACTGTATTAATGCAACCCCACTGCCCACCAATGTGTCAACCCACCTACCCACCAATGTGTGCCACCCACCTATAAATGCATGACCCAGCCACCGCCCGCCGAAATGAGGCGGGCAGTGGCTGGGTCATGCATTAACCTCCCACTGCCCACCAATGTGTGCCACCCACCCACCCACCAATGTGTGCCACCCACCTACCCACTCACTGGCCACCAATGTCACAGGCAACCTTATAAATACCTTCAAAATCATAAAACACTCAAAATATATTAAAATGCCATAAACAAATTTATTTCAACAACCAAAAAAACAACATCAATATATATATATATTAAATTTGTTTTTGTTCTTGTGATTTGTTTATGATGTTTGAATATACCACCATAAACAAATGTATGTCAACAACAGAAACAAATACATTGCAACAACAAAAAAACATTACAATGCTATTAAAAACACATTACATCAATGTAAAAAAAACATATTTCCATACAATAAAAATACATTAAAATCCTGAAAAAAACATATTACAATACTATTAAAAACACATTACATTCCTGTAAAAAAACATATTACAATACAATAAAAATACATTAAAATCCTGAAAAAAAAACATTACAATACTAATAAAAACACATTACATTCCTGTAAAAAAAAAGATATTAAAAAATACAAATGAAAACATTAAAAACCTGGAAAAAAAACATTTGAAAAAATCTTGAAAACTGTAGAAATAAACAACATTAAAAACGTACAACACAATTTACAATTATAGCTTAAAAAAATGGCCTTTTTATTTTTTCTTCCTGGCAATATCTATGGATTGTGAACGCGAGTTTGTGACTGGATTCCTCGAGATCCTACTGTCAAAGGAATGTCTATGGCGGATATCCAGTAGTCAATACCACAACAAGTCTCACAGAAATTGGCAGCTCTGGGGGTGTTGTTGGACTACACCAAAAAGTTCATTGCAGATGCTGACCTTAAAGCAGTACGCCACAAAATCCAAAACCTGCGTACCGTCTACATAAAGAAGAAGAAAAAAGTGGACAATTCAAAAAGCTCCGGAGCAGGTACCAGCCGACACTGTGGTACTATCACCTGATAAGTTTAATCAGCGAACAGGAGCCACAATGCCAGTCTGTAGTCCTGATGGCCGAGCAAAAGGGAGAAGAAGCAGCAGAAGTGAGGGGACAGTCTGAGGAAATTTTGGTAAGTAGAGACACAGTTCATAAACCAAAACCTTTTATTGTTTTTGTAGCTCAATCCCAAGTGGCCACTATAGTCATTTATCTCACAGACAGTCCGCCTACCATGGAACCGCACCTGGTCTGTCGAAATAGGCCATATACTCCTCCCTCACTACTTTGGCACATGCTGTCGATGTTGTAGGAATTGCTGGTGCAGACACTGGTGTAAACTGGGCAATCTCCTCCGGATGTCCTGCATCTTCTGGACTAGCTGGGACTGGTCCTCGTTGTGTAGTTTTCCTTCGCATAAAAAGTTATGCAGCACACAGCACACCATCACGACCCAGTCTAATTTCTCCACACGTAGGTTTATGGTGGTGTGGAAAATGCGGAACCTGTTGCTGAGTACTCCAAACGCATTTTCCACAATGCGCCGTGCCCGGGATAGACGATAGTTGTAGATCCTCTTCTCTCTGGTCAGGCCACTCTGTGCAAATGGCTTCATCACATGTTCATGTAATGCAAAAGCCTCGTTTGCGACGAAAACGTGATTTAGGCCGTGCTTTGTCTCGTCCAGTGACGGCAAGTTGATGGTTTTGTTGGTGAGTCTCTTTGAAGGACCGTCTGTTTGAAGGACCCACCATCTGAAGCACGGCCATTCTTGCCGACAGCCACAAACAAAAATTCGTAGTTGGCATTCACCACTGCCATGAGAACGATGCTGAAGAACCCTTTGTAGTTGTAGTAATATGATCCAGTGTTGGTTGGTGGGTTGATGAGGGTGTGTTTTCCATCGATGGCTCCTCCGCAGTTAGGGAAAATCCAACATTGTTCAAACTCTTCAGCGATTCTCTTCCACTCATCCACAGTGTTAGGAAACTGGACTCCTACCCAAGAGCCTGATATGTCCTCCACGCCGGACCTAAGTTTGCTCGGGGACAGCGAAGTGGATAATTTTACCCCAGTGCCAACACCCATTCTACCAGGACCATCATCTTCTTCAGCACCACCCCAAAAAACCCCCAAAAAACAGGGGATAAAGCAGCAGTACACAGAACAGGAGGACTTATTTCTCCAACAAACAGAACGCATCCTTCAGAAACTGCTGGATGATATCAACGATTTTACAGCTCATATTAACAGTCGAATGAGAAAAATGAATGACCTAAGAAAAATTTCCACAGGCTCGTGTATGAGCTTTTAATTAGGTCACTCAATAGCAATTTACATGACTCCACTTACATTGCAGACCCACTTCTTTATTGGCCTTCCCCAACCGCCAATGTGAGGCCCCCCCAGCCCAGTTGGAGATTACTCCCCCACCCAGCACCCCACCCACAAGCCAGACCGTTTATAATGCTCTGCTGGAGTCAGAGGAAGATTTGCCATGTTACTCGTAATTTTTAGGTTTTTTTTCTTATTATTATTGTTGCCTGTACTATCACCAAATTTTATCACTCCCTGTAGGTGCTGCTGTATTGTATATGGTGGTGATGATGCTAATTGGACACGGTCACTACACACATGGCGCAAGTACAGAATGATGGAAGCCGGGGCCATGATCTGTACTTCTACCATGTGTGTATTGGCCTGTTCAATCTGGTTTCTGACCCTCCGTACAGCATACAGCAGCCTACCTATTGTGATTGATATAATTTGGTGATAATGCTGTTTTGTACAATTTATATACATGTTTATTTTATATATTAAAAAGTAACTAAAAAAGATGTTAATGCCTACAGTTCAGTGTACAGTCTTGTTAATGCAGCCTTATTGGCTGTCTCAGTTATAATAAAGAGTTAAATAAAAAAAAACACAATTTGTTATTGACTACTGTGCAGTGTTATTGCCATGGTGGCTGTCAGTTATTATAATGAGTTAAAGAAATAAACCTAAAAAAAATGTAATTGACTTCTATGTAGTGTTGTTGCCACACAAATGTTAATGACTGCTATGCAGCACAGTCTTGTTAATGCTGCCTTATTGGCTGTCACAGTTATTATAAAGGGTTACATTTAAAAAAAAAAAAGAAAAAAATTAAAACCTTTTTTTCTTTGACAAGAAACAAATGTGTTTTTTTTTTCTTACCTTGCAATACTGGTACTGCAGCACTTTGACGATAGCCTTGCAGGTCTCCGGGATGATGACGCCCAAGGACTGAGGTGAGATGAGTGTCCCAAACTTCAGGTCTTCAAATGACCTTCCTGTAGTCAGGTACCTCAGGGTAGCCACCAGCCTCTCTTCAGCAGGTATTGCTCTCCGCCACCTTGTGTCTTGTCTCCGGATGTGGGGGGTGACCATAGTCAGCAACTCCTGGAAGGTGGCGTCATCCATGCGCAGGTAGTTGCGGTAGTCGACCGGGTTGTTCTCCTTGATCCATTTGCTGCAGCGACTCCTTGGTCCAGCATACTCTCCTCCTCCTTCGCTGGGCCCTTTCTTGGATCACCTTGACCCCAGCTTGGGCGACCAATACTTTATACTGATAGGGATGTGTCAGCACAGAATTCAGGAACAGGATAGAATGCAGGTAGCACACACCTGCAGGTAGAAGACACTTTGTAAAAGGCAAGCCAAATACAAAGCAGAGCACAGTAGCAATTTACAGGGTTCAGCAGGTATACACCTAGCCTCACTAGTAGCAGAGCAGAATGTGCACAGGGTTAAAATGGCGCTTGCTAGCCCCACCCATTGTTTAAATTTCCCACCAATCGTGAAGATCCTCGTGTGTTGTTTGGTAAACTCACAATTTATCTTGCATGATCTCACAATTTGGACTTCAGACACGATGCACTATAGATCGTGAGATCGTGAATCAGATTTTTGGACCAAATCGTGCCCACGACTGCCGGGAACTCCCGGGGAGAGTTCAGGGGAAATCGTACACGATGTCGGATCGTGAGCACATCGTTATGTCTGTGGGCACCTTACGATGCAATGTGATGTGGCTAGGACGCACCAGCAGACTGTGCAGAATTATGTGATATGTGACACTTGTATATCTGTGTGTGAATTTGTATCTGTATATGAGGTGCTACAATGTAGCGACTGCAGCTTTTTCATTCCAAGTTCCGTTGTGGTTTATATACAGACTCAGGTATACAAGTGTCACATATCAAATTAATCAGCACAGTCTGCTGTTGCTTCCTAGTCACATCGCATTGCGATTTAGATGCATTTTCATAAAAAAATATCCCCCACACTAGCAGAGTAGCACGGGACTAGGCGGCTCACTCAAACCAGGCAAGTCGCACTGCATGACGTATTGAGGCTAGGGGGTAAATTTACTAAGATTCGAGATGGTCCTGATTTTCAAAGTGATTTAACTCGCTGGCACTCTCCAAAACTCAGGTGATTTAATACCTTTTTTTATTCCAAATTTTCCAACAGGCGATTTGAGGCTAAACGAGTTTGCTGATTGTGAAGCAGAAAGAGATATCTCTCCCGAGTAACTCGTTTTGCAGGTGATTACTCACCCGAGATTGCAGTGTTTTCTCTCTGCAAATCTCTCCCGAGCTAGCAGCCAGCACATACTGTATCAGTGAGATATGTGCTTGCCAGGAGCGTCTTAAGAGAGGAGGGGGCCCGTGTGCACTCACCGTGCAGGGCCCCCTCCTTTCTCCCTGGTGGCTGGCAGCCGACTGATGCGGCTGGCCAGCCACCGTAGCCTTAGTAGACTCTGGGCACTAGAGCGTGCCTGGAGTCTACTACGTATGCGCAGAACGCCGGTAAATGGCCGCGCACCCATTTCCCGATGTACTACGCATGCGCAGTAGACTCCGGGCACACTCTAGTGCCAGGAGTCTACTGTGCATGCGCAGAACACCGGGAAAATGGCCACGGTGGCCATTTTCCGGTGTTCTGAGCAGCACTGAGACCCGACGCGGGACCACGGACAGGTAAGTTTAAAAAAAAAATGGGTGCAGTGTGTGCGGTGCGGGGCCCCCCTGGACCCGGGGGCCCATTTGCCCCGCACACACTGCACCCATTATAGATACGTTACTCATGCTTGCTGCTTGTGTGTTAATACTTGTAAAAAATAGATAAATGTTTTTTAAAAGAAAATGACGTGAGTTCCTAACCCATAACACTAACCAGCCCTGGACATGCCAGCTAATCCTGGTTCTTAACATTACAGGGAAAAAAATGTGTATGGTTCCACTGTAATTTAAGAACCAGCAACCGAGGAAGAAGGGACAGAGCTGGTTTTAATATACGGAGAAAATAATTGATGTGAGGTCCCCCATATATTTAAAACCAGCCCTGGACCCTTTCTAACGGGGGACTGAAGCCACAGCCAGGGGTGCCCTTTCACTGGGCCCCCCAGCCGCAACATCAACCCTGACCGTTAGTCAGCCCAATCCAGGGATCCCTGGGGAGTTGGGGACCCCCCCAATAAAGGGGTCACCCTCTCCAGGGCACCCCTGGCCTAGGCTGATAGCCCGGGGCTATCCCCGCCACCCCTGGGCGGTGGGTGGCAGGTTGATAGTGTTAGGTGTAGTGTAAAAATTTGAATTTTCATCATTGTCTTTACAGTGGAACTACAGGTCCCAGCAAGCCTCCCCTGCATGCTGGTACTTGGGGAACCATAAGTATCAGCATGCGGGGCATTAAGGGCCCACTGGTACCTGTGGTTCACCTGTAAAGAAATGATTAATAAAACACACAACACACCGTGAAAATAAAGCTTTATTGCATCCATAAACACACTTACACATACTCACCTGTTTTCAGATGTTCATGTCCCCTTGTCAACGTAAAGTATCCCAATGAATTACCTGTTAAAAAAGATCCAATACTCACCTTTATGGCCGTCGATGTTCCCCACAGAAATCCAATACGGGCTCCAGATACAGTGTAACAACATGTTTCTGTATGCTGTTACAGTGCACTAATGCCAGCTCATGGGAAAGAGTTGTCTTTAGTCCAAGGGCCGACAGCCAATCAGTGGCGGCTAACATTAGCCTAACCCTAACCCCCCTAAGTGCCTAAACCTAATCTCCCCATCCCCGAAGCCAGAGGCGTCACTAGTGTTGGTGTCACCCGGTGCTATAACTCATGGTGACACCCCCCCCACCAAAAAAAATAAATAAAATTGATGCGCAGCTCCACAAACTGTCCCCAAATACCAGTCCAGCAGACACATTTACACAATGCCCCCAGTAGTGGTGTCCCGTATGTAGTGCCCACAGTAGTGGTGCCCCTTATGCAGTGCCCCTATGCAATGTCCCCAGTGGTAATGACCCCTAATAGTGCCCCCAGCAGTAGTGGTAATGCCCATTATAGTAGTGCCCTCTATAGTATTAGTGCCCCCTATAGTAGTGACCCTAGTATTAATGCCCTTAGTAGAAATGCCCCTAGTAGTAATGCCCCCATTAGTAGTGCCCCTAGTAGTAATGCCTTCAGTAGTAATGCCCCCTGTAGTAGTGCCATCAAAAGTAATGCTCCCTGTAGTAGTGCCCCCATTAGTAATGCCCCCTAATAGTGCCCACAATGGCAGTGGTAATGCCCCCTATAATATAACCCCCAGAAGTAATGACCCCTATTGTATTGCATAGAGTGTAACAGTGACTGCCAGATAATGCAGAGAGCGTCATGGTAACCGCCAGATAATGCAGAGTTCATCATGGTAACCGCCAGATAATGCATAGAGCGTCATGGTAACCGCCGGATAATGCAGAGAGCATCGTAGTAACCGCCAAATAATAAAGAGAGCATCGTAGTAACCGCCAGATAATACAGAGAGCATCGTAGTAACCGCCAGATAATACAGAGAGCATCGTAGTAACCGCCAGATAATACAGAGAGCATCCTAGTAACTGCCAGATAATACAGAGGGCATCGTAGTAACCGCCAGATAATGCAGAGGGCATCGTAGTAACCGCCAGATAATGCAGAGAGCGTCATGGTAACCGCCAGATAATACAGAGAGCATTGTAGTAACCGCCAAACAATTCAGAGAGCATTGTAGTAACCGCCAGATAATACAGAGAGCATTGTAGTAACCGCCAAATAATTCAGAGAGCATTGTAGTAACCGCCAGATAATACAGAGAGCATCGTAGTAAACGCCAGATAATACAGAGAGCATCGTAGTAACCGCCAGATAATACAGAGAGCATCGTAGTAATTGCCAGATAATACAGAGAGCATCGCAGTAACCGCCAGATAATACAGAGAGCATCGCAGTAACCGCCAGATAATACAGAGCATTGTAGTAACCGCCAGATAATACAGAGAGCATCGCAGTAAATGCCAGATAATACAGAGAGCATTGTAGTAACCGCCAGATAATACAGAGAGCATCGTAGTAAACGCCAGATAATACAGAGAGCATCGTAGTAACCGCCAGATAATACAGAGAGCATCGTAGTAACCGCCAGATAATACAGAGAGCATTGTAGTAACCGCCAGATAATACAGAGAGCATCGTAGTAACCGCCAGATAATACAGAGAGCATCGTAGTAACCACCAGATAATACAGAGAGCATCGTAGTAATTGCCAGATAATACAGAGAGCATCGCAGTAACCGCCAGATAATACAGAGAGCATCGCAGTAACCGCCAGATAATACAGAGAGCATCGCAGTAACCGCCAGATAATACAGAGCATTGTAGTAACCGCCAGATAATACAGAGAGCATCGCAGTAACCGCCAGATAATACAGAGAGCATTGCAGTAACCGCCAGATAATACAGAGAGCATCGTAGTAACCGCCAGATAATACAGAGAGCATTGTAGTAACCGCCAAATAATGCAGAGACCATCCTTGACCCACATATAACCCATAACATGAATACACCCCTTATACACACAGAAACACAATGAGTATACCCACACACATACATTAATACACCATCCCCAGCATAGACACTCTCTCCTCACTGAATTAGTTACTTCCCATTACACCTACTGTATACAGTAGACCATAGTCACTGTGCTGGCTGCATGCTGTCTCCCAGCTCCTTCTCATCCTCTCTGAGTGGGAGGTCAGAGGGTCACGCTGGGAAGAAGCAGGGACAGTGTACAAACTACTTGTCAGTATTCAAGTGTAATCAACAGTATTTGAATACACTTGTAAACTGACAAATGTTTTGTAGACTGTCCCTGCCAGTGCCTGCTCCCAGCTTGACGATCTGTAAGGCAGGGAGCTGATTCACTGAAGAGAGGAGGAGCAGGAGCTCAGCTGCCATCCACCCCGGCGTCTTTACACTGACAGCAGGTAATCAGCCCCCTGCCTCTAGCGCTCCCCCCCCCACATGTAGTGTGACAGGCGCAGCGGCAGCCGGCAGAATTAAAAGCTGTCTCAGCAGCTGCTGCAGGGAGAGCGCCTCTCCAGCCTGGTGTCTCCCTGCAGTGAAGGCTCTGCTGAGCGGGGGACGGGGATGAGTCAGATTTTGGTGTCACCTCCTTGGAGGGTGACACTCGGTGCGGCCCGCACCCACCGCACCCCCCTTGTGACAACGCCACTGCCCGCAGCCTAAACCTAAGTCTCCCGGGGGTCGGTTTTTATGAATACAGTATCTTTTATTGAATAAATACTTTCATATTTACTTCAGTCAGACGATTTTTGACTTTGTAATATTGTCAAATTTGATTGTGTCACACTTGGGTGAGCGCTGAATAAATGTATCTTTGTCTCCACAACCTACCCATGCAGGCGGGGTGGCCTGCACATTATTTAGCAGCCCCTTCTCTTAATGTATTTTGATTAAGTTACAGCACAGCCTCTTCCCTTTCTATAAATTCAACAGCACCACTTGTTTTTATAAGAAGTTTTAGAAAATTTACCCCTAAGAGCCTAAATACTGCGCAAAGAAGGAGGTAGCTCCAATGAAAGTTTAGCTTGGAGGCCTTCATTTCCAGGAAGTGGCTCCTGGGATTAGGAGCAGTCTGAAATATCTGCACCACCAAGCAGATCTGATAGATCAGTGGGCTTGTCAACACACAGGTGGGTTCTGTCGAAGCTGAATAATTGGCTGAGACAAGTTCAGTTTAAAATTTAATCGCGACGACGCCATTTTGCGACTGGCCTCAAGACACCATCTTGTGAATGGCAGCTAGACTCCATTTTAGAAAAGAAATCTTACACAAGCGCCATTTTGTCAAAAATACATAGTACACAATCCACATTGCAAAATTGCTAAAAGTAGCAATTTTGCTACTCACAACGCAAAGTTGCTAAAAAGTAGCACGAACAGCTTTTTCACAATCTTCCCCAAACACCTACAGATGGTGTTTAGCAGACATAAAATAACTTTCCAACACATTAAAATCATCACAGACTTATATTTGAAAAGTAGCAAAGTTGCTAAAAAGTAGCACGAACAGCTTTTTCACAATCTTCCCCAAACACCTACCGACGGTGTTTAGCAGACATAAAATAACTTTGCAACACATTAAAATCACCACAAACATATTTGAGCAGTAGCAAAGTAGTGGTGTTTTCCCCTGCATTCACATTAACACATACGTGATGTAGCAAAAAGTAGCAAATTAGTGGTGTTTTCCCTGCACTTCATGTTAAACATAAGACAACGCAAAATAGCTATTTAGACGCACAGCCAGCTTTTTAGTGACCTTTCCCAAACCCATACTGGCATGCTCACACACATACACAGAAGCCTTTCCAACTTAGTGCTGGTCGCTAAGTGCCCCACAGACCCTCAAACGCACAACACAATTTAATGTCATTTCTCCCCGCATACACATTTAAAAGCAATGGTCCCGCAGCACGAAAGGAATGATTATTATTTGGTTTAATCGCAATATCAGCATATGAAGAAATGAATGTTTTCTGTAACTATGGTTTAGTAAATGGCAAATGGACCGTGATTGGTGCCGTACTGATCTACTCTTTTCCCACAGCATTCCGGTGGCATCGGTGAGGAGATCAGAACATGCGGCTATGAAATATGAATGATAGAGAGGATAACTCCTTGAAATGTTGTATGCCATAGTTTAGACAAGATTTATTATGCAGTGGGAAAGTGGACACAATCAGGCTGTTAGAGGCTGGTTTGAGTCTTTGCACTGACCTATGATTTGTACCATAACGGAAGAAGCAAGAAGAGGAACCAATGTGAACCTGCCAACGTATTCTATTGTATTGCTTATCCCGGTACGGGTATATATGTGGGTGCTCTGAAATGAGATGCCAGTCTGCGGTGGTCCTGTTATGCTGTTTTGACGAAGGTTTCATTACTGATGCCGGTATCTGGTCCCAGAGCGCACGCGTATGTATTGACTGTACCTTATGACCTAATGTTTGTACAATTTAGTTTGCGCTCATTGTTAGATCATAGCGTGGTAACATCTGTACTTTTACCTGAATAATAATCTTTAGCGCGTTGGACCACTATTCCACTGTCTTAGAGTCTTATTAATGGTATATTTAAAACACAGTGCTAATTAGCGACACCTTATGGTTTTAGGAGGTATAGGCAGGTTTTGTCTTAGAGGTTCTAGGCAGGTGAATCTTAGAGGTTTATAGGCAGGAATGTACTAAAGGTTCAGTTGCACGATTCAACAGTTGGGGGCTCGTAGGTTTATCACGTTATCTGATACACGGTAACACTCAGTCAGTTCCCTCTCAGCAAAAGGGTGGAGGCGCCTTTTGAGAGACGCATTAGTCTTTCATTACCACAGTGTTGCTGAGAGCGTACTGCCGGTTATTGTGTAGAGGAAGCGCTGATCAGAATCCAGGGACAAGGAGAGAAAAGTTGTTCTCTCTCGTTGATAAAAGTTTAGAGGGAGTAGCATAATAGCGTTAAGGTAATAACACGTGGGTCTGGTCGCATCACTGTGTATGCGACTAGTCGCACAATTGTGTACACGTACTTCCGGTTGTGCTGCCACGTGTTTGAGCAAAGCCATTGAGGTTTACATTTTTTTCTATTACCAATATCTGGGTTAAACGTGTATTATTCTGCGCAGGAAAAAAGTGTGTAACAGTGAATATTTGTTGAACAAAGTTAAGGGTATCATATGATCCTTAAGGGCTAGGTGCAAGGGTTAGCCTAGTCGCTCGGTAAGCAGCTTTACCGTTCTATACACAGTAGCAGGTGTACATGTTGTCTTTTGTTGTATAGAGGTGCGTGAGAGTGGCCGACATATAAACTCTCATAGGCTTGGAAGTTGCCTTACTAAATCTTATCCGGGTGTGGAAGTTGCCTTTTTCAAATCTTATCCAGGTGTGGAAGTTGCCTTACTAAATCTTATCCAGGTGTGTGGGCGCCGCCGACTTAAATCGTCCACAGGTAAGTGAAAGTATCTTGATTGTCTTTCACCGGTTTAAATTTTTATTGGAAAGCGTAGGAGTTGTCCCAGAATGGGAGCCATGCAAACAGTAGAAATGTTAGGCAATGATGTGCTGCTAATGGAGGCGCCGATCGGATCGGCCCATCGTATCATGCATACTAAGTACGGTACTTATGCAATAAGGTATTGTGATTTATGGTTTAATATGACGAGGAAGAGTGTTAGACCGTTTCCCAGAATTGGTAGTTTTGATAAAAATGTGTTAGATAATGTTCGGGATCACATCAGTTTGATGCGCTCCCGAGAGAAAAAGGTTAAATATTTAGAATTTTTAAAACTGTGGCAGCACGAGGGGGAAATGTGGCTGAAGGAGGTACCCGCGACGCAAGCAGGCGTCGCGGGCACAGTCTCGGGCAATGCGCTGGTGACGCTAAATAGCGCCGCAGACGCATCGCTTGATAGCGCGCATGCACTGCAAGGTAGCATCGCAGAAGGTAGTACAGATGGTTCACGCGCACCACCACCACCCTATGCGGATGGGGGTGTAGGTGCAGTCAATGAAAAAAAACCCCATAAAAATGTAACAAACAAATTGTACCCTCTCTTAAGCAACCTTAAAGAAAATGTTTATGATGTGGATGATGAGCCTATTGTAATGTCTGCCATTTCCCATGCTGTACAAATGATAGATGCTGCATCACCACAATCACGGGTGGTGCCGCCATCTCCATCGGTAACAGCAAGGGAAGTGTTAACACACTCTGCACCCATAGAGGAAGTTGTTAATACCATATGTAGCAGCAGCAGATTAAACCCCCAGCCAGGTAACCAGGTCAAAGGTAGCAGCGCTACCGGTCTGCATCCCATTCGGACAATAACTGTTCCAAATGGAAATGCAGACGCAAACGGTATAGTGCCCACGAGGGAAGTAGTAATGCATTGTCCTTGGACAAGAGCAGAACTAAATTCCATCATAATTGATTTCCCCGATCCCAAAAAGGAATTAGCCAAATGTAAAAGATTTTTGAGAAATTTGGGTAGTTCACATGAGCCCACTAATAAAGATTGGCGTGTGGTGTTAAGGGCCTGTCTGCCACGCAATACCGATGTGACAAAATTTATCACGGATTGTGTATTGGATGGTGACGTCCCCTTAACAGATCAAGTAAACCAAGGTAACATTTCCCGCATAGTAACTCAATTGGGTATATATTTTCCAGTAGTAGTTAACTGGAACAAAATTTTCACAATTAAACAGAAAGAGAGTGAGACTGCAGAAGATTACTGCGATCGGGCTCTGCAGGCTATCACCCAGTACACTGGGATAGAGGATATTAAAGATAGCACTCACCACCGGGCTATGATAGTCACAGTACTTGTGGACGGTCTGAAAGAGAGTTTGAAAACTCGGGTACAGACCTCACAGCCTGGCTGGCGGGGACTTACAATAGATACCCTCATAGAAACCGCCATTGAACATGATAAGAACATCTCCAAAAAGAGAGAAGCCCAGAGCGAGAAACTGATGGCTGTCAGTATACAAGCTCTGGAGGGAATGACGATAATATCACAGCCAACAGACACGCTTGCACTTGCACACACACCCACTCTCACTAACCCCACTCAACAACAAACGCAACTCTATCCCACTAACCCGATGCAACCACAGGTCCCAGGCTATCCACCAACTTCTTATCCCCCACAATACCCTTACCCTCCCTATCCTTACCCATATCCACCACCTTTACCCTCTGCGCAAACCTCACAACACCACATGTCTTCACCCGAAACACGAACATGCTTTAACTGTAAACAAACAGGACACGTAAGTAGAAACTGCACAGTAAAAGGAGTAGGAATCCCACATCAGGGAAAATTTAGATATCCCCATAAAGGATATGCACAAAGGCCAGCAAATGTTCAACAGGCACCAGCTCCAATTGTAGCCGTAAATGCTTTATTGGAGAACGGTAGCCAACGCTAGGGGTCAGGTCATACCTGTAGTCTACAGATAGTCAGGTTAACGGGAAGTACTAGGGAAGAACCGGTCATGATGGTTGATGTCTGGTACTGAATATCCTTTTCTTGTAGACACAGGGGCGACCAGGTCAGTGATGAAATCTCCCGTTAATTTACAGGTGACCAATGAGACAGTACCAACAATGGGTGTAACAGGTAAAGTGGAACGTTATCCTTTAACAAAGTCCACAGAGGTTACTATTGGGCCGTTGCATACCAGACATTCTTTCCTTCTGGCTGCTGCGGCTCCTACTAACCTACTGGGCAGAGACTTGTTATGTAAGATGGGATGTGTTATATATTGCACCCCTGATGGTGTATATTTAGATATCCCAGAGAGAATGGTATACGAGGTGCGGGATATGTTAGACACTCCTCAAAGGATAATGTATCACTCTACAGTTTTAAATGAAACCCCATCACAAGTAGACGAAATGTTGTCCCTAATTCCAGATTCCCTTTGGACTAAGGATGGACAGGACACTGGATTAATGGCAAATGTAAGCCCTGTAATGGTAAACTTAAAAAACGGTAGGCAAGCTCCAAAAATTCCCCAGTACCCACTAAAACAGGAGGTAGAATTAGGGGTGTTTCCAATAATTGAGCGATTGTTACAACAAGGAATTTTAGTCCGTACAGCTAGTGTAGCCAACAGTCCCATCTTTCCAGTGAAGAAGAGTGGTGGGAGGGCTATAGGCTGGTACAAGACCTTAGAGGTGTTAATAAGGTAGTAGAGAGCCAATTCCCCGTAGTGCCAAATCCAGCTGTCATTTTGATGCAGATCCCACCAAATGCAACCCATTTCACTGTCATTGACCTCTGTTCTGCTTTCTTCTCTGTGCGTCTCCATCCTGACTGTCAGTATCTATTCGCATTTACATACAGATGTTTACAATACACATGGACACGATTACCCCAAGGTTTCATAGACAGCCCCAGTATCTTCTCCCAGGCATTGCACGACTGTTTACAATCTTTTCAACCTGCCAATGGATCTGTTCTAATTCAATATGTGGACAATTTATTGCTATGTTCTGACTCGTTTATGTCATGTTTGAATGATACTAAACTTTTATTACTTCATCTCTCACAAACAGGACACAAGGTGGCTAAGGACAAACTACAGCCGTGCCAATCCAGAGTAAAATATTTGGGACACTGCCTAACCCAGGGGTTACGACACCTTACAACAGATAGAATACAAGCCATACAAAACATGACACTGCCGCAGAATCAACAGCAAATTCGTACCTTCTTAGGAATGTGTGGATATTGCCAAATGTGGATCCCAGGTTTTCCTATTTTGGCCTTACCTTTACAAGAATTAGTCTCTTCCTCAAAGCCCGATCGTGTCATACACACAGAGGAATTAGAACAGGCTTTCCTTAATGTTAAGGATAGTCTGACAAGAGCTCCTGCATTGGGAATACCTGATTATGAAAAACCTTTTGATTTGTATTGTACGGAAGCCGATAGTTGTGCTGCAGGTGTCCTTACACAAAAACATGGTGATGCCAGTAGGCCCGTAGCATACTACAGTGCCCAATTGGACACGGTAGCAAGATCACTCCCCACTTGTTTGAGAAGTGTAGCAGCTACCGCTCTATTGGTGAGTAAAAGTGAGGACGTAGTATTGGGCCATGATATGATTGTTTACACTCCCCATGCTGTATCTGCTCTGTTGAACTCAGCTCAAACCAGACGCGTCTCCTCAGCTAGGTTCACCAAATGGGAACTAGCCCTAATCGCTCCTGCAAATATTACTGTTAAATGTTGCAGTACGCTGAATCCAGCAACATACCTACCATATGTACAACATGATGTTCAAAGGGTGGAAGGAGAAGAGTTGCTGGCGGGAGGTGAGTTCGGCAGACATAATGATACGCACGATTGTATGACATATCTGAGTCAGACCTTTACTGCTAGACCTGACATACATGACACACCTTTAGAGAATGTGGATGTAACTTTTTATACGGATGGGAGTTGTCATAGACAAACAGACACAGGTGAGTTATGTACAGGATATACTGTTGTAAATGACACAGACATCATGGAAGCTAAACCTCTCGGTCCTCCTCACTCGGCCCAGGTGGCAGAGTTAGTAGCACTGACTAGAGCATGTGCTGGCAGCAAGCAAATCTGCTAACATTTACACTGATTCGAGGTACGCGTTTGGGGTAGTGCATGATTTTGGGGCTCTATGGCGTCTGAGAAATTTTATGACAGCAGCAGGCACACCAGTTGCACACTCCCGACACATAAAACATCTCTTAGAAGCAATCCAACTGCCCAAGGCAGTGGCAGTAATTAAATGTAAAGCCCACACATGTGAGGATGACCCGGTGTCACTGGGCAACAACAGAGCCGATGAAGCTGCAAAATGGGCAGCAGGATTAAAAATGTTTTCTCCAACTGAAACAATTATGTCATTCCAAACCGTTGACATGCTAAAATTAATTGAGATGCAAAATTTGTGTTCAATTCAGGAAAAATCCATTTGGAAGTCCAAGGGGTGTGGGCAAGAGTCCTCTGGGCTCTGGAGGGACGGACATGGTAAACCAGTAGCCCCCAAGGCATATTACCCCAGCATGGCTGAGGCAGCACACGGTCTGACTCACCTGGGTAAACAGGGTATGTGCAAGTTGGTGAGGGCATACTGGTGCGCACCAGGTTTTTCTTCACAAGCAGAGAAGATAGCAATGTCCTGTCTGACCTGCTTGAGAAAGAACATAGGGAAAGCAATCCCTACCGAACCGTCCCACATTCCACCGACTGATGGACCTTTCCAGGTGATACAAATTGATTTCATCCAATTACCACCCTGCAGGAACCTTAAGTATGTACTAGTGTGCACAGACGTATTTTCTAACTGGGTTGAGGCCTACCCAGCGGCCACTAATACTGCTGCATTTACTGCCAAGAAAATAGTTCAGGAATTTCTATGCAGGTATGGTATCCCTAGAATCATGGAGAGTGATAGGGGTACCCATTTCACAGGTGATGTTTTCCAAAATATGTGTAAGCTGATGGGTATTAATAGCCAACTTCACACCCCCTACCGACCGCAAGCCAGTGCCAAGGTAGAGAGGATGAACGGGAGTATTAAAAATAAGCTAAGCAAAATCATGGCAGAGACTGGACTAGGATGGCCAGAAGCATTACCCTTGGTCCTACATAGCATAAGGACCACTCCTAGACCCCCTCTGAATCTGTCCCCATTTGAAATATTGTTCGGTAGACAACCTCATTTGATTATAAGTCCACAGGAAGATCTAAAGGGTAACAACGAGGTAACTGTAAAGTATCTTATATCAATTAGTAGGCAGTTAAAGCAACAGCAGCAGAAACTGAAATTGTTGTCTAATGATATGCCTGAAACTAACTGTCATGATGTTGAACCAGGAGAATATGTAATGATCAGAAATTTCTTTCGTTCAGGTTGTTTGACTGACCGGTGGGAAGGTCCATACCAGGTGCTGCTGACGAGTACTACATCTTTGAAGGTGGCTGAGAGAGATACCTGGGTCCATTCGACTCACTGCAAAAAGGTCAATCAACCGGTGGAGAAACAAGTCGGAGACAAGGCTGATAGTGTGGACCTGTCACTCGCGAGCTTGTTCCGGGAGGATTGAAAAGGTCGTAGTGAGATACCTGAACCGAGAGAAATTTTGCAGGACTTGTTGTTAAAATAGACAGGCCTGCTGTGTTCATTTTCATATTCTCTTTTAGAGTGTTCACCATTCTGGTCAGTCCAGGGATATCCAGTGTCTGTGATGGGGGACCGATTGAGGAAACGGGAGCTGATGGCAGTGCCGATGGAGTGGAGAAAGGAGGAGTGCAATGCCAATCAGGGGAGTGTCTTTCCAATCTTAGTACTGTTATTGTTAAAAGAGCTATCATTCCGGATACTCGGGGAAGGTGGGGAGGGTTATCGGCTGAGGATTCCTGTATTTGTGAGCTTTGCGGGTCCCTAGTTGATGAGAACTGTATCCAACGGTGCCAACCAAAATATAATCCGTACTGGGGAGGGTATCCTTTAGAGGATTATCACAGCATGGTAGGCAAAGTGTTAAATCAAACCGATTGCTGGGTGTGTTCACATGTGCCACAGGGACAGCATAATGTAGGGTTGGTGCCATTTCCGCTGAATATCACGGAAATTTTAGAATTACAAAAGGGGAAAACATTGGATGGAAAATTCCTCTCATCCAAACCGCCTCATTTCAAACTCTATCAATTTCAAGTAGATAAATCACTTTTGTGTTTAAACATAACCAACCCCAATAAACCCGGAGGTTGGGAAGTGACGGGGAATAATCAGACGATGACCTTCTCACAAAGAGCTGATAATGAGTCCATAAACTATGATCTGCTACACTCAATTAAATCCAGTGGGAAACATTTTAGGTACCGGTATACATTGAGTTCCACTAAAGAAATGATTGGTAGAGTACCAGATGGTTATTGTGCTAAAATAATACAACCAGAAACTTGCATATACCAGATGGAAGAGCCTGATATAGGATTGTTTGCAAGAGAAATGTGTTTAATGATAATGATGCATACCATTCCTTATGTTCTCCCTGATAATGTATATTTTATATGTGGAAGAAAAGCGTATAAATGGCTCTCCCCGAGTTCCGATGGTTTGTGTTACCTGGGAACAGTAGTCCCAGAAGTTATGACCCTCACACATGTTGAAATGCTGAGTATACATAAAAACACACCGTCACCATATCTTCATACTCAATATGAACACAGAGGCAAGAGAAATATGATACCTGGTGATATGCATAAAGCCGCTCAGTTAATCAGTGAGACAACTGGCTTCCAAGTTTTAGTCGCCCTGGATCCCACCAGAATTGCGAGGGGTACATTAAATTTTAGATCTATCCAAGAACTTGCTAAATTAATAGATAATATCACCAAGATGTACGATGACACATTCAGGTACACAGGGATAGAATTGCAAGCGTACAAGAAAGAACTGGTGCAACACAGGCTAGTGTTGAATTATTTAACAGCTGTTACTGGAGGGTATTGCATAACATTGGCCACTCAATTTGGAGTAAAATGTTGCACCTATGTCACCAATGATACCAGCGACCCTAAGGAGGTGATAGACCGGAAGATGGATGAAATTCTGCAGCTAAAGTGGGAATTTCGCAAGAACCATAACGCTTCAGTGGCTGAAGTAGGGGAAAAGATAGAAGGATGGGTGTCATGGCTGAACCCAGTGAAATGGTTCTCGGGTCTAGGGGAATGGGTCCAGGAAGTGATCGCCAGCATAGGCAAATTCTTGATCCTTATACTGATTGTCATCATAGTAATTGGCATATGCGTCCGGTGTGTTCCTATTGTGTTGAAGTGTGGAAAATGTAAAAACAGAGTGAAACGAAGGAATGAAACTATGATGGTGGTTAGAAATGATAATATGTATACCGAGGTAGATACAGAACTGCATTACAACCCTGAGCTAGGAAGTACCATCATTTAAATGTATAATATTTAGACATGCATAGAGGATATTATTGAAATGTTATTTATAGAACACCCAGACAATGTAAAGTCTCAAATTCCCCTTCAAGACTGCTGTTATAAGACTGGTGCATCCCCGCACCTGTCACATGATCTCCCAAGATCTGCGGTGTGCGTATAATAGTAGTTTTAAGTCCCCACCCAGAGACACATTATTGATGGATTAAGAACCACCTTGTGCCATCCCATAATAACACTAAATAATATATAAATGTAAGCCTAAATTAAATCCTAACAGCAGATTGTGATAGCATGTTGTTTGCTATCAAAGGGTGGACTGTCGAAGCTGAATAATTGGCTGAGACAAGTTCAGTTTAAAATTTTATCGCGACGACGCCATTTTGCGACTGGCCTCAAGACACCATCTTGTGAATGGCAGCAAGACTCCATTTTAGAAAAGAAATCTTACACAAGCGCCATTTTGTCAAAAATACATAGTACACAATCCACAGTGCAAAATTGCTAAAAGTAGCAAAATTGCTAAAAGTAGCAATTTTGCTACTCACAACGCAAAGTTGCTAAAAAGTAGCACGAACAGCTTTTTCACAATCTTCCCCAAACACCTACCGACGGTGTTTAGCAGACATAAAATAACTTTGCAACACATTAAAATCACCACAAACATATTTGAGCAGTAGCAAAGTAGTGGTGTTTTCCCCTGCATTCACATTAACACATACGTGATGTAGCAAAAAGTAGCAAATTAGTGGTGTTTTCCCTGCACTTCATGTTAAACATAGGACAACGCAAAATAGCTATTTAGACGCACAGCCAGCTTTTTAGTGATCTTTCCCAAACCCATACTGGCATGCTCACACACATACACAGAAGCCTTTCCAACTTAGTGCTGGTCGCTAAGTGCCCCACAGACCCTCAAACGCACAACACAATTTAATGTCATTTCTCCCCGCATACACATTTAAAAGCAATGGTCCCGCAGCACGAAAGGAATGATTATTATTTGGTTTAATCGCAATATCAGCATATGAAGAAATGAATGTTTTCTGTAACTATGGTTTAGTAGATGGCAAATGGACCGTGATTGGTGCCGTACTGATCTACTCTTTTCCCACAGCATTCCGGTGGCATCGGTGAGGAGATCAGAACATGCGGCTATGAAATATGAATGATAGAGAGAATAACTCCTTGAAATGTTGTATGCCATAGTTTAGACAAGATTTATTATGCAGCGGGAAAGTGGACACAGTCAGGCTGTTAGAGGCTGGTTTGAGTCTTTGCACTGACCTATGAATTGTACCGTAACGGAAGAAGCAAGAAGAGGAACCAATGAGAACCTGCCAACGTATTCTATTGTATTGCTTTTCCCAGTACGGGTATATATGTGGGTGCTCTGAAACGAGATGCCAGTCTGCGGTGGTCCTGTTATGCTGTTTTGACGAAGGTTTCATTACTGATGCCGGTATCTGGTCCCCGAGCGCACGCGTATGTATTGACTGTACCTTATGACCTAATGTTTGTACAATTTAGTTTGCACTCATTGTTAGATCATAGCATGGTAACATCTGTACTTTTACCTGAATAATAATCTTTAGCGCGTTGGACCGCTATTCCACTGTCTTAGAGTCTTATTAATGGTATATTTAAAACACAGCGCTAATTAGCGACACCTTATGGTTTTAGGAGGTATAGGCAGGTTTTGTCTTAGAGGTTCTAGGCAGGTGAATCTTAGAGGTTTATAGGCAGGAATGTACTAAAGGTTCAGTTGCATGATTCAACAGTTGGGGGCTCATAGGTTTATCACGTTATCTGATACACGGTAACACTCAGTCAGTTCCCTCTCAGCAAAAGGGTGGAGGCGCCTTTTGAGAGACGCATTAGTCTTTCATTACCACAGTGTTGCTGAGAGCGTACTGCCGGTTATTGTGTAGAGGAAGCGCTGATCAGAATCCAGGGACAAGGAGAGAAAAGCTGTTTTCTCTCGTTGATAAAAGTTTAGAGGGAGTAGCATAATAGCGTTAAGGTAATAACACGTGGGTCTGGTCGCATCACTGTGTATGTGACTAGTCGCACAATTGTGTATACGTACTTCCGGTTGTGCTGCCACGTGTTTGAACAAAGCCATTGAGGTTTACATTTTTTTCTATTACCAATATCTGGGTTAAACGTGTATTTTTCTGCGCAGGAAAAAAGTGTGTAACAGTGAATATTTGTTGAACAAAGTTAAGGGTATCGTATGATCCTTAAGGGCTAGGTGCAAGGGTTAGCCTAGTCGCTCGGTAAGCAGCTTTACCGTTCTATACACAGTAGCAGGTGTACATGTTGTCTTTTGTTGTATAGAGGTGCGTGAGAGTGGCCGACATATAAACTCTCATAGGCTTGGAAGTTGCCTTACTAAATCTTATCCGGGTGTGGAAGTTGCCTTTTTCAAATCTTATCCAGGTGTGGAAGTTGCCTTACTAAATCTTATCCAGGTGTGTGGGCGCCGCCGACTTAAATCGTCCACAGGTAAGTGAAAGTATCTTGATTGTCTTTCACCGGTTTAAATTTTTATTGGAAAGCGTAGGAGTTGTCCCAGAATGGGAGCCATGCAAACAGTAGAAATGTTAGGCAATGATGTGCTGCTAATGGAGGCGCCGATCGGATCGGCCTGTCATATCATGCATACTAAGTACGGTACTTATGCAATAAGGTATTGTGATTTATGGTTTAATATGACGAGGAAGAGTGTTAGACCGTTTCCCAGAATTGGTAGTTTTGATAAAAATGTGTTAGATAATGTTCGGGATCACATCAGTTTGATGCGCTCCCGAGAGAAAAAGGTTAAATATTTTGAATGTTTAAAACTGTGGCAGCACGAGGGGGAAATGTGGCTGAAGGTGGTACCTGCGACGCAAGCAGGCGTCGCGGGCACAGTCTCGGGCAATGCGCCGGTGACGCTAAATAGCGCCGCAGACGCATCGCTTGATAGCGCGCATGCACTGCAAGGTAGCGTCGCAGAAGGTAGTACAGATGGTTCACGCGCACCACTACCACCCTATGTGGATGGGGGTGTAGGTGCAGTCAATGAAAAAAAAAACCATAAAAATGTAACAAACAAATTGTACCCTCTCTTAAGCAACCTTAAAGAAAATGTTTATGATGTGGATGATGAGCCTATTGTAATGTCTGCCATTTCCCATGCTGTACAAATGATAGATGCTGCATCACCACAATCACGGGTGGTGCCGCCATCTCCATCGGTAACAGCAAGGGAAGTGTTAACACACTCTGCACCCATAGAGGAAGTTGTTAATACCATACGTAGCAGCAGCAGATTAAACCCCCAGCCAGGTAACCAGGTCAAAGGTAGCAGCGCTACCGGTCTGCATCCCATTCGGACAATAACTGTTCCAAATGGAAATGCAGACGCAAACGGTATAGTGCCCACGAGGGAAGTAGTAATGCATTGTCCTTGGACAAGAGCAGAACTAAATTCCATCATAAATGATTTCCCCGATCCCAAAAAGGAATTAGCCAAATGTCAAAGATTTTTGAGAAATTTGGGTAGTTCACATGAGCCCACTAATAAAGATTGGCGTGTGGTGTTAAGGGCCTGTCTGCCACGCAATACCGACGTGACAAAATTTATCACGGATTGTGTATTGGATGGTGACATCCTCTTAACAGATCAAGGTAACCAAAGTAACATTTCCCGCATAGTAACTCAATTGGGTATATATTTTCCAGTAGTAGTTAACTGGAACAAAATTTTCACAATTAAACAGAAAGAGAGTGAGACTGCAGAAGATTACTGCGATCGGGCTCTGCAGGCTATCACCCAGTACACTGGGATAGAGGATATTAAAGATAGCACTCACCACCGGGGAATGATAGTCACAGTACTTGTGGACGGTCTGAAAGAGAGTTTGAAAACTCGGGTACAGACCTCACAGCCTGGCTGGCGGGGACTTACAATAGATACCCTCATAGAAACCGCCATTGAACATGATAAGAACATCTCCAAAAAGAGAGAAGCCCAGAGCGAGAAACTGATGGCTGTCAGTATACAAGCTCTGGAGGGAATGACGGTAACATCACAGCCAACAGACACGCTTGCACTTGCACACACACCCACTCTCACTAACCCCACTCAACAACAAACGCAACTCTATCCCACTAACCCGATGCAATCACAGGTCCCAGGCTATCCACCAACTTCTTATCCCCCACAATACCCTTACCCTCCCTATCCTTACCCATATCCACCACCTTTACCCTCTGCGCAAACCTCACAACACCACATGTCTTCACCCGAAACACGAACATGCTTTAACTGTAAACAAACAGGACACGTAAGTAGAAACTGCACAGTAAAAGGAGTAGGAATCCCACATCAGGGAAAATTTAGATATCCCCATAAAGGATATGCACAGAGGCCAGCAAATGTCCAGCAGGCACCAGCTCCAATTGTGACCGTAAATGCTTTATTGGAGAATGGTAGCCAACGCTAGGGGTCAGGTCATACCTGTAGTCTACAGATAGTCAGGTTAACGGGAAGTACTAGGGAAGAACCGGTCATGATGGTTGATGTCTGGTACTGAATATCCTTTTCTTGTAGACACAGGGGCGACCAGGTCAGTGATGAAATCTCCCGTTAATTTACAGGTGACCAATGAGACAGTACCAACAATGGGTGTAACAGGTAAAGTGGAACGTTATCCTTTAACAAAGTCCACAGAGGTTACTATTGGGCCGTTGCATACCAGACATTCTTTCCTTCTGGCTGCTGCGGCTCCTACTAACCTACTGGGCAGAGACTTGTTATGTAAGATGGGATGTGTTATATATTGCACCCCTGATGGTGTATATTTAGATATCCCAGAGAGAATGGTATACGAGATGCGGGATATGTTAGACACTCCTCAAAGGATAATGTATCACTCTACAGTTTTAAATGAAACCCCATCACAAGTAGACGAAATGTTGTCCCTAATTCCAGATTCCCTTTGGACTAAGGATGGACAGGACACTGGATTAATGGCAAATGTAAGCCCTGTAATGGTAAACTTAAAAAACGGTAGGCAAGCTCCAAAAATTCCCCAGTACCCACTAAAACAGGAGGTAGAATTAGGGGTGTTTCCAATAATTGAGCGATTGTTACAACAAGGAATTTTAGTCCGTACAGCTAGTGTAGCCAACAGTCCCATCTTTCCAGTGAAGAAGAGTGGTGGGAGGGCTATAGGCTGGTACAAGACCTTAGAGGTGTTAATAAGGTAGTAGAGAGCCAATTCCCCGTAGTGCCAAATCCAGCTGTCATTTTGATGCAGATCCCACCAAATGCAACCCATTTCACTGTCATTGACCTCTGTTCTGCTTTCTTCTCTGTGCGTCTCCATCCTGACTGTCAGTATCTATTCGCATTTACATACAGATGTTTACAATACACATGGACACGATTACCCCAAGGTTTCATAGACAGCCCCAGTATCTTCTCCCAGGCATTGCACGACTGTTTACAATCTTTTCAACCTGCCAATGGATCTGTTCTAATTCAATATGTGGACAATTTATTGCTATGTTCTGACTCGTTTATGTCATGTTTGAATGATACTAAACTTTTATTACTTCATCTCTCACAAACAGGACACAAGGTGGCTAAGGACAAACTACAGCCGTGCCAATCCAGAGTAAAATATTTGGGACACTGCCTAACCCAGGGGTTACGACACCTTACAACAGATAGAATACAAGCCATACAAAACATGACACTGCCGCAGAATCAACAGCAAATTCGTACCTTCTTAGGAATGTGTGGATATTGCCGAATGTGGATCCCAGGTTTTTCTATTTTGGCCTTACCTTTACAAGAATTAGTCTCTTCCTCAAAGCCCGATCGTGTCATACACACAGAGGAATTAGAACAGGCTTTCCTTAATGTTAAGGATAGTCTGACAAGAGCTCCTGCATTGGGAATACCTGATTATGAAAAACCTTTTGATTTGTATTGTACGGAAGCCGATAGTTGTGCTGCAGGTGTCCTTACACAAAAACATGGTGATGCCAGTAGGCCCGTAGCATACTACAGTGCCCAATTGGACACGGTAGCAAGATCACTCCCCACTTGTTTGAGAAGTGTAGCAGCTACCGCTCTATTGGTGAGTAAAAGTGAGGACGTAGTATAGGGCCATGATATGATTGTCTACACTCCCCATGCTGTATTTGCTCTGTTGAACTCAGCTCAAACCAGACGCGTCTCCTCAGCTAGGTTCACCAAATGGGAACTAGCCCTAATCGCTCCAGCAAATATTACTGTTAAACGTTGCAGTACGCTGAATCCAGCAACATACCTACCATATGTACAACATGATGTTCAAAGGGTGGAAGGAGAAGAGTTGCTGGCGGGAGGTGAGTTCGGCAGACATAATGATACGCACGATTGTATGACATATCTGAGTCAGACCTTTACTGCTAGACCTGACATACATGACACACCTTTAGAGAATGTGGATGTAACTTTTTATACGGATGGGAGTTGTCATAGACAAACAGACACAGGTGAGTTATGTACAGGATATGCTGTTGTAAATGACACAGACATCATGGAAGCTAAACCTCTCGGTCCTCCTCACTCGGCCCAGGTGGCAGAGTTAGTAGCACTGACTAGAGCATGTGAACTGGCAGCAGGCAAATCTGCTAACATTTACACTGATTCGAGGTACGCGTTCGGGGTAGTGCATGATTTTGGGGCTCTATGGCGTCTGAGAAATTTTATGACAGCAGCAGGCACACCAGTTGCACACTCCCGACACATAAAGCATCTCTTAGAAGCAATCCAACTGCCCAAGGCAGTGGCAGAAATTAAATGTAAAGCCCACACATGTGAGGATGACCCGGTGTCACTGGGCAACAACAGAGCCGATGAAGCTGCAAAATGGGCAGCAGGATTAAAAATGTTTTCTCCAACTGAAACAATTATGTCATTCCAAACCGTTGACATGCTAAAATTAATTGAGATGCAAAATTTGTGTTCAATTCAGTAAAAATCCATTTGGAAGTCCAAGGGGTGTGGGCAAGAGTCCTCTGGGCTCTGGAGGGATGGACATGGTAAACCAGTAGCCCCCAAGGCATATTACCCCAGCATGGCTGAGGCAGCACACGGTCTGACTCACCTGGGTAAACAGGGTATGTGCAAGTTGGTGAGGGCATACTGGTGCGCACCAGGTTTTTCTTCACAAGCAGAGAAGATAGCAATGTCCTGTCTGACCTGCTTGAGAAAGAACATAGGGAAAGCAATCCCTACCGAACCATCCCACATTCCACCGACTGATGGACCTTTCCAGGTGATACAAATTGATTTCATCCAATTACCACCCTGCAGGAACCTTAAGTATGTACAAGTGTGCACAGACGTATTTTCTAACTGGGTTGAGGCCTACCCAGCGGCCACTAATACTGCTGCATTTACTGCCAAGAAAATAGTTCAGGAATTTCTATGCAGGTATGGTATCCCTAGAATCATCGAGAGTGATAGGGGTACCCATTTCACAGGTGATGTTTTCCAAAATATGTGTAAGCTGATGGGTATTAATAGCCGACTTCACACCCCCTACCGACCGCAAGCCAGTGCCAGGTAGAGAGGATGAACGGGACTATTAAAAATAAGCTAAGTAAAATCATGGCAGAGACTGGACTAGGATGGCCAGAAGCATTACCCTTGGTCCTACATAGCATAAGGACCACTCCTAGACCTCCTCTGAATCTGTCCCCATTTGAAATATTGTTCGGTAGACAACCTCATTTGATTATAAGTCCACAGGAAGATCTAAAGGGTAACAACGAGGTAACTGTAAAGTATCTCAATGAGTAGGCAGTTAAAGCAACAGCAGCAGAAACTGAAATTGTTGTCTAATGATATGCCTGAAACTATCTGTCATGATGTTGAATCAGGAGAATATGTAATGATCAGAAATTTCTTTCATTCAGGTTGTTTGACTGACCGGTGGGAAGGTCCATACCAGGTGCTGCTGACGAGTACTACATCTTTGAAGGTGGCTGAGAGAGATACCTGGGTCCATTCGACTCACTGCAAAAAGGTCAATCAACCGGTGGAGAAACAAGTCGGAGACAAGGCTGATAGTGTGGACCTGTCACTCGCGAGCTTGTTCCGGGAGGATTGAAAAGGTCGTAGTGAGATACCTGAACCGAGAGAAATTTTGCAGGACTTGTTGTTAAAATAGACAGGCCTGCTGTGTTCATTTTCATATTCTCTTTTAGAGTGTTCACCATTCTGGTCAGTCCAGGGATATCCAGTGTCTGTGATGGGGGCCCGATTGAGGAAACGGGAGCTGATGGCAGTGCCGATGGAGTGGAGAAAGGAGGAGTGCAATGCCAATCAGGGGAGTGTCTTTCCAATCTTAGTACTGTTATTGTTAAAAGAGCTATCATTCCGGATACTCGGGGAAGGTGTGGAGGGTTATCGTCTGAGGATTCCTGTATTTGTGAGCTTTGTGGGTCCCTAGTTGATGAGAACTGTATCCAACGGTGCCAACCAAAATATAATCCGTACTGGGGAGGGTATCCTTTAGAGGATTATCACAGCATGGTAGGCAAAGTGTTAAATCAAACCGATTGCTGGGTGTGTTCACATGTGCCACAGGGACAGCATAATGTAGGGTTGGTGCCATTTCCGCTGAATATCACGGAAATTTTAGAATTACAAAAGGGGAAAACATTGGATGGAAAATTCCTCTCATCCAAACCGCCTCATTTCAAACTCTATCAATTTCAAGTAGATAAATCACTTTTGTGTATAAACATAACCAACCCCAATAAACCCGGAGGTTGGGAAGTGACGGGGAATAATCAGATGATGACCTTCTGACAAAGAGCTGATAATGAGTCCATAAACTATGATCTGCTACACTCAATTAAATCCAGTGGGAAACATTTTAGGTACCGGTATACATTGAGTTCCACCAAAGAAATGATTGGTAAAGTACCAGATGGTTATTGTGCTAAAATAATACAACCAGAAACTTGCATATACCAGATGGAAGAGCCTGATATAGGATTGTTTGCAAGAGAAATGTGTTTAATGATAATGATGCATACCATTCCTTATGTTCTCCCTGATAATGTATATTTTATATGTGGAAGAAAAGCGTATAAATGGCTCTCCCCGAGTTCCGATGGTTTGTGTTACCTGGGAACAGTAGTCCCAGAAGTTATGACCCTCACACATGTTGAAATGCTGAGTATACATAAAAGCACACCGTCACCATATCTTCACACTCAATATGAACACAGAGGCAAGAGAAATATAATACCTGGTGATATGCATAAAGCCGCTCAGTTAATCAGTGAGACAACTGGCTTCCAAGTTTTAGTCGCCCTGGATCCCACCAGAATTGCGAGGGGTACATTAAATTTTAGATCTATCCAAGAACTTGCTAAATTAATAGATAATATCACCGAGATGTACGATGACACATTCAGGTACACAGGGATAGAATTGCAAGCGTACAAGAAAGAACTGGTGCAACACAGGCTAGTGTTGAATTATTTAACAGCTGTTACTGGAGGGTATTGCATAACATTGGCCACTCAATTTGGAGTAAAATGTTGCACCTATGTCACCAATGATACCAGCGACCCTAAGGAGGTGATAGACCGGAAGATGGATGAAATTCTGCAGCTAAAGTGGGAATTTCGCAAGAACCATAACGCTTCAGTGGCTGAAGTAGGGGAAAAGATAGAAGGATGGGTGTCATGGCTGAACCCAGTGAAATGGTTCTCGGGTCTAGGGGAATGGGTCCAGGAAGTGATCGCCAGCATAGGCAAATTCTTGATCCTTATACTGATTGTCATCATAGTAATTGGCATATGCGTCCGGTGTGTTCCTATTGTGTTGAAGTGTGGAAAATGTAAAAACAGAGTGAAACGAAGGAATGAAACTATGATGGTGGTTAGAAATGATAATATGTATACCGAGGTAGATACAGAACTGCATTACAACCCTGAGCTAGGAAGTACCATCATTTAAATGTATAATATTTAGACATGCATAGAGGATATTATTGAAATGTTATTTATAGAACACCCAGACAATGTAAAGTTTCAAATTCCCCTTCAAGACTGCTGTTATAAGACTGGTGCATCCCCGCACCTGTCACATGATCTCCCAAGATCCGCGGTGTGCGTATAATAGTAGTTTTATGTCCCCACCCAGAGACACATTATTGATGGATTAAGAACCACCCTGTGCCATCCCATAATAACACTAAATAATATATAAATGTAAGCCTAAATTAAATCCTAATAGCAGATTGTGATAGCATGTTGTTTGCTATCAAAGGGTGGACTGTCGAAGCTGAATAATTGGCTGAGACATGTTCAGTTTAAAATTTTATCGCGACGACGCCATTTTGCGACTGGCCTCAAGACACCATCTTGTGAATGGCAGCAAGACTCCATTTTAGAAAAGAAAGCTTACACAAGCGCCATTTTGTCAAAAATTCATAGTACACAATCCACAGTGCAAAATTGCTAAAAGTAGTAGTGTAGTAGTAGTAGTGTTTAGCAGACATAAAATAACTTTGCAACACATTAAAATCACCACAAACATATTTGAGCAGTAGCAAAGTAGTGGTGTTTTCCCCTGCATTCACATTAACACATACGTGATGTAGCAAAAAGTAGCAAATTAGTGGTGTTTTCCCTGCACTTCATGTTAAACATAGGACAACGCAAAATAGCTATTTAGACGCACAGCCAGCTTTTTAGTGATCTTTCCCAAACCCATACTGGCATGCTCACACACATACACAGAAGCCTTTCCAACTTAGTGCTGGTCGCTAAGTGCCCCACAGACCCTCAAACGCACAACACAATTTAATGTCATTTCTCCCCGCATACACATTTAAAAGCAATGGTCCCGCAGCACGAAAGGAATGATTATTATTTGGTTTAATCGCAATATCAGCATATGAAGAAATGAATGTTTTCTGTAACTATGGTTTAGTAAATGGCAAATGGACCGTGATTGGTGCCGTACTGATCTACTCTTTTCCCACAGCGTTCCGGTGGCATCGGTGAGGAGATCAGAACATGCGGGTATGAAATATGAATGATAGAGAGAATAACTCCTTGAAATGTTGTATGCCATAGTTTAGACAAGATTTATTATGCAGCGGGAAAGTGGACACAATCAGGCTGTTAGAGGCTGGTTTGAGTCTTTGCACTGACCTATGAATTGTACCGTAACGGAAGAAGCAAGAAGAGGAACCAATGAGAACCTGCCAACGTATTCTATTGTATTGCTTATCCCAGTACGGGTATATATGTGGGTGCTCTGAAACGAGATGCCAGTCTGCGGTGGTCCTGTTATGCTGTTTTGACGAAGGTTTCATTACTGATGCCGGTATCTGGTCCCAGAGCGCACGCGTATGTATTGACTGTACCTTATGACCTAATGTTTGTACAATTTAGTTTGTGCTCATTGTTAGATCATAGCGTGGTAACATCTGTACTTTTACCTGAATAATAATCTTTAGCGCGTTGGACCGCTATTCCACTGTCTTAGAGTCTTATTAATGGTATATTTAAAACACAGCGCTAATTAGCGACACCTTATGGTTTTAGGAGGTATAGGCAGGTTTTGTCTTAGAGGTTCTAGGCAGGTGAATCTTAGAGGTTTATAGGCAGGAATGTACTAAAGGTTCAGTTGCACGATTCAACAGTTCCAAGTACCGGGAGTTGGAAGGAAGTCTCTTCCGTGAAGTGGTGCGTTGGGTACTCAAGCGTGTCACATACCACTGGAGTTCAGGCCTTACTTACCGGCTCTGAGGCATTGGTCCATGCTGTCCGGTCCATGCGGCTGGCATATTGTCATCTCCAACCAGCGCTCTGATCTGAACTCAGCGGGTGCTCTGTTTTGATGTCTCCCATTCATCTTTATGGAGCAGATGCATGGCTCTGTCCTCAGGGGCCTTTCTATACTGGTTGCAGGGTGTGCGGGGAACACGGACCCCTGGGTCCAGGGGGGCCCTGCACCGCACACCCTGCACCCATAATATTACTTACCTCTCCGGAGTCCCACGTTGGCGCGGGCGTCCGGCGCTGTAAAACGACTGAAAAATGGCCACGGTGCCCATTTTCCCGTCATTTGCGCATGCGCAGTACAGGGAAAATGGCCGCCGCCATTTTCCCAGTGACCTGTGCATACACTATAGACTCTGGGCACACTCTAGTGCCCAGAGTCTATAACTCCGGCGCTGGCTGTGCATAGCTCAGTGTGCTGCCGGCCCCCGGGCGGAGAGGAGGGGGCCCATGTCGGAGGCTGCACACGGGCCCCCTCCTCTCTAAAAATGCCCCTGTCTGTCCTATTGGTTAGCTGACCAATGACGTGGCACTTGGCGCCTAATTCAAACCCTGCATCCTGTATATTATAAACTCTACTCTGGCACTAGAAAAGTTCTAAAGTGTCAGACTCTGGTCTCCCTGACTTTGGAGCAGGCTCTGCCTCCTGGTGGGCAGCGTCTTGTGTGTTTCCCTGGATACTTATATAAGTTAGATGACTTTAAAGACTTTCTTACCAGTAACTGGATGAGTTTTCTAAACTACAATCTTGAGTACTGGGATTGTCCTTCTGGGGCATGTCAAAAACTTTTATACACGGTCATATTATTGTTTTTGTTTCCAAATATAAGAACAAACTTGCAGTACAATCCGCTTCCCTGCATGAAGCTCTGATTAAATTTTTAAGTGAGTATAATGTTACCCTTACTCCAGAACTATTTGCAACCTTTACCCATGCTAGGCAGCAGTTGGATGTTTTCCAAGAAATTTTTTTGTCCAAGTTCAAATATTTCACTTGGAAACACGGTGGATCGTCTACTGGCTATCATGTTTAATTCCTGTTTACGGAAAAAAGATTATCACTGCCCAGTGGCGGAACTAGAGAGTGGTGGGCCCAGGTGCAAGAATATGCTTTGGACCCCACTATGCAGTGCCCCTAGTAGTGGTCCCCCAATGCAGTGCCCCCCAGTACTGCCCCTTATACAGTGCCCCCAGTAGTGGTCCCCCTATGCAGTGCCCCCAGTAGTAGTCACCCCTATGCAGTGCCCCCAGTAGTGGTCCCCCCTGTGCAGTGCTCCCAGTAGTGCCCCTTATACAGTGCCCCCCAGTAGTGCCCCATATAGTGCCCCCAGTAGTAGTCACCCCTATGCAGTGCCCCCAGTACTGGTCCCCCCTATGCAGTGCTCCCAGTAGTGCCCCTTATACAGTGCCCCCAGTAGTGGTCCCCCTATGCAGTACCCTCAGTAGCAGTCCTCCCTATGCAGTGCCCCAAGTACTGGTCCCCCCTATGCATTGCTCCCAGTAGTGCCCCTTACACAGTGTCCCCCAGTAGTGCCCCATATACAGTGCCCCCAGTAGTGCCCTTTATACAGTTCCCCCAGTAATAGTCCCTCTATGCAGTGCCCCAGTACTGGTCTCCCCTTTGCAATGCTCCCAGTAGTGCCCCTTATACATTGCCCCCCATAGTGGTCCCCAAATGCAGTGCACCCAGTAGTGCCACTTATACAGTGCCCCCAGTAGTAGTCCCCCCATGTAGTGCACCCATTAGTGGTCCCCCCTATGCTATGCTCCCAGCAGTGCCCCTTATACAGTGCCCAATATAGAGTGCCCTTAGTAGTGGCCTCCCCTACATACTGTATATAAGACAAACACACACAACCCCCCCCAAAAAACACTTACCTGAATCCCCGCTCCTGTGCCCGCTGCCATCAGCTCCTCTGTCCTCCCGCTCCGCACAACGTCTCCCCCATCGCCCACTGCAGGAGCTGGAAGGCAGATCTCATGAATGAGCTCCAGCCCGGCTCCCTCCATGGACGCAGCAGCCAATGAGAGCCTGCCTGACTCTCATTGGCTACTATAACAAACACACAGCCGCCGCTGGTGGTGGTGTATTTGTTACTGTGTAGTGCGGACTGCTCTCACTGCGGTCCACACTACACTTAAATACTGTGGGGCCCGGGGGACACTGGCAGAGGGTGCAGCGGCGCTGTTGGATGCAGGCGGCTATGGGCCCCTGCACCGCGGCGGGCCCCGGTGCAAGGCACTGGCTGCACCGGTGCTAGTTCCACCACTGTCACTGCCATTAGGGATCCTATACACAAACCATAACTGTACCCCTTCTAAAATCCTGGCCCCTTCCTTTGACCTGATTAAGCATGAGGACCTGCTTAGAGATGCTGATGTCCCCCCTCTGGAGTTCAGGACATAACTCCAGAAATAAATGCAGCACTATCTAGACTGCATAATTTCCCTGGCCCTGACTGCCTGTCTAATGAATACTATATATTACTTGCTCCTTATATTTCTCCATCCCTTTTGGAGCTGCTTAACATCATATTATGTAATGCTACCCCCATCCCGGATTTCAATGAAGCACATACCAATCTCATACCTAAACCTGAAAGGGACCTACAGTTGGTGGGTACATACCGCCCCATTATCTTACTTAACACTGAATTTAAACTACTCACAAAAATAATGATGGATAGGTTCCTGCAATCCCTTCTCCCCCTCCTATTTACTAACCACCAACTAGATAGTCATTCAGTTCAGGTGATCTGATCTGCCATAGCGGCAGTGGTGGCCAGGGCCATAGCTAGGGTGGTGCGGCCGTTGCCGCTGCACAGAGCGCAACAGCTCTGAGGGCGGAACTGGCCACCCACCGCTTCTCTCCAATTGAAGTGGCAGTCTCGCCTCTGCATGTCACTAACAAAGTAAGACCACGCTTCCGCCGTTACCGGGGTCAGCGGCATCTCCCTGTCTCCAGCTGGGTCCATAGAGCTTAGAGCCCCATTTATCAAGGATCACTTTTGCAATGCGACCAGGGCATGCCAGTAACGCCCCTTATCGCATTGCAAAATGCGATCCTATCTGCTGGATGTATTATCCGGGACATGCAGGGAGATGGGCTCCGAAAGGATCCTGTCCCTGTGATGTCTCCGGAGGGCAGTCGGGGCTGCTGCACAAGCGCAGTCCCGCGGACTGCACATGAGCGACTCTCATTGCCGGCAGAGGGTTCCGTGAGATCCCTCCGCTGGCTAATTATGCGGTAAGTAGCCATAGACTGCAGCGGCAAGTTGCCATAGACTACAGCGGCTAACGCTATCTTCAGTTGGAGTTAGCTGCTGTGGCCAATATCGGGAGTGCTTGGCATTCCCCATATTGATACATTTGGCAGCATCGCATGCCCCATAGAAACCTATGGGGAAGGCGGCCGCAATGGAGGGATTGCAGCCTGCTGCGGTCCCTCCATACATCCGGGGGATACTTAGTATTTGAGGCAAACCCCCGAAAACACCTCAAACTCACTTTGATAAATGGGCCCCTTAGAGAGATGTTGTTATGAGAGCTCTCAGCCAATAGGAAGCGTCCTCTACCTAGGCTCCGCCCACTGACTGAATTCACTGGTTGTTGTATCCAGACCAGACTCTAGAAGCAGAGCCAGAGAGACAACAGGAGGAATGGAAAACGGCAGCTGCTGGTCACAGACATGCATACAGTAAAGCTGGCCACACATCTAAAGATTATCTGTCCAACCAGCCAACTAGTAGATTGGTTGGAATGAAAATCAGGTAAGGAATACAATCAGCAACTTGCTCCCAGACGCTGAAAAATGGACCAAAACTGTTGTATGAACAAATAGTTTAGATCATACATTTAACAAACTTGTCTGAACGACCATTTTCATCTGTTTTCTGGCATTTAGGAGTAAATTGCTGATCATCATTTACTCCCATTCCTTACCAGATTTTCATTCCAACCAATCAACAAGTTGGCTGGTTGGATGTAAGTTGTTCTAGTGTGTGGCCAGCTTAAGAGTAGCCATGTGATTATGATCTCCCATATGTCTGCAGATCATTTCACAGGATAACATGTTGTGTTATACAATGTGTACTATACTGTGTCGTTAGTGTTATATAGTGTGTGTTTATATGTTGTATAGTGTGTTCTATATTGTGTAGCTATACTGTGTTTTATAGTGTGTTGTACAGTGTGTGCTATACAGTGTAGTTATACTGTCAGACACTCCAACATGACCAGTTCCACCAGGTACAAAATGCTCTGCTCCTGGACTTCCCACCTAATGTATGATTGCAGCCACCTGGGTTGAAACACCTGTCTCATCAATTACCTAGTTCAACACAGGTGACTGCAATCATAAACCAGGAGCAGAGCATTTTGTACCTGGTGGAACGGGTCATGTTGGAGGGTAGGTACTGTGTGTGCTATATTGTATGTGTGTGTGTTATACAATGTGTGTATGTGTTGTACAGTGTGTGTATAATACAGTATAACTAAAACAAGTACAAAAATGCAATGACCCTGAGACTCAGGGCTGTGCAGGCGGTGCTGCTGCGCAGAGCTCAACAGCCCAGTCACCCACCTAAATCTCTATCCACCGGGTGCCTGCCTCTTTATATATATATATTTATTAATAGCAGTACGGTGCACTGCACCCGGCTCTTCCACTGAAGCACCAGCCTCGCCCCTGCATATCACTCGTCATGCACGGTCTGCCTCTCGACCTGTTCCACACTGTCTGCTGGGACAGGAGTGACGTCATGACGTCACTCCCACAGTTGTTAGGGTGCTCAGTAGGCGTCAGCATGGCGCCCAAAACACTCCAGCAGGTCCAGCAAGTGACAGGTCCGGCGGTGGTGGTCAGCATGTATATGTCAGTGGGGAGTGTTTGATCCCCTGTAGTCATTATCAGTGGCGCTGTTCTACATATACAGTAAAGAGTCGGGGGGGGGCACCATTCCACTTTCTCGCACAGGGCACCAAAATGTCTAGTTACGGTTCTGGTGGTGGTTTTTGTCTAACTCTTCACATATCCAGAATACTTTTGTTATTTGGACACCACCAGGGCTTTCGTTGCAGTCTTTTGGCCCCGTCCTGCAATATAGGAATTTCAACCCTGCGTTTGTTGGTCTTATTCAATATCTGTAGGGGGTGTGTCCATTGTCACCATTTTGTTTACTTTAGCTCTAGATCCCCTGTTTAGACTTTTACAGGGATCAGTTCACTGTAGGGTTATTGAGGTTGGAAACAAGATTAAGATATCTGCTTTTGCAAATGATGTTCTGCTCTACATGTCAAACCCTTCGGTCTCCCTGGATGAAATGTCCTGAAGGCTTTTGAGGAGGTTTTAGGTTTTTCTAAATTTGTGGCACTTTGGTTCGGGCTCTCCCAGCTCTCCTGAGTCCTGGTCTGGCGATGGATCATTTTACTTACCAAGGGGTTAATCCTGAACATCTGTAATCTTACCACTGCTATCCGAGCCATGTCAGATAATCTGGGGGGCTGGAGACGGGATACAGGGGCTGATTCACTACTGTACGCAACTGCGATTATGTACGCAATCTGCTGATTGATTCACACTGTGCATGCATACACATCGCAGTGCGCGAACCAGCTACTGTGATTGGGACTGCGATCGCAGTGACTACGCAGACCCATCGCAGAGTAATTGACAGAAAGTGCCGTATGTGGGTGGTAATGGAGGGGTGGTCTGCGAAACGCAAGCATCCCAGTGCGTTCGCACGACATTGCAGGGGCGTGCATAAATTATCCACTGCGATGGCCTACGCAGTCTGAGGTCTCATAGCATGGAAGTAGCAATTTCTGAGTAAGGTCAGAACTTGTGCAAGTGTGCGTGAGGCTGTGATGGTTCTCGATTGTACCGATGGTTTCGCAGTTTTGCTAAACAGTACATATGTGTACTGAGTAAAGTGGGCGTCCTTGTGTAGTCCTGCGACAGGGAAGCGATTGCAATGAATTAGCATAGTATAGCAGTTGAACTGCGTGTGTAATCACAATTGCATACGCAGTTGCGTACTTCAAGCCCACAGTCAGTATCCTGGCGGCTGCAATGCCAGCACTGATATTACTGGTGCCGGATTCTCGACACCTATCACAATCCCGGCACCAACATCCCGACCGCCGGGATACCGAAGGTAAGTAGCGGGGTGGGTTGTAGGTTTAGGGTGCAGGGTTAGGCGCTATGGGGAGGGCTAGCGCTAGGGGAGGGTTAAGGTTAGGCACTAAGGTGGGAGGGTTAGGTTCAGGTACTAGTGGGGGAGGTTAGGGTTAGGCATCAAAGAGGGAGGGTTAGCGTTAGGGAGGGGGAGGGTTAGCATACCAAACAACGAGTGTCGGTATGCTAGCCCTGTCGGGATGCCGGTGTCGGGATTCTGAGAGCCGGGATCCCCAATGCCAGCATCCTGTCCAGATTACCTGGAGACATCTTCCTATAGGTAGGGCTTGTGTTATAAAAATGATTTTCTTCTCCAGGCTAATGTACTTACAGTACTTCAATCCCTTCCATTTCTCATGCCCCACAAGTACATTTACTATCTTTTCAGGAAGTTCATATGGAATGATAAATAGACTAGGATTATTTTACAAAGGTTACAGCAGCCCTTGAATAATGGAGTAATCAACTTTCCCAATCTTCCCCAATCACAGATTGGCTACATGGCTGGGATATTTACGCTAATACTATTGGCAGATGCCTACGAGTTGGTAGGTGCATAGTGGACATACTAGCTTACTCTCCCGAAATGGTCGGGAGCCTCCCGAAAATCAGGTGTCGCTCCCGGCCCCCCAGGCAAGTCTCCCGGCCAGCTCATAGCGCACAGTTGGTAAGCAGAGCATACTTACCAACTCTCCCTCATTGTCAGAGTGACTCCCAGAAATAGTAGTAAGCTCCCTGACTCTCTGAAGAGCCTAGCAATCTCCCTGATTGCACCCCCATTATGTAGCTGTTATGTATTAAAATAAACGGAGATATTTACATTCAAAAGAGATCATTAGTATAATTTCTTAAAAGTATCAGTGTGTTTTTATCAACAAATAGATCTTACTAACTGCTTTGGGGCTCATTTACATTTTATGTAAGTAAATTTAATGATGCGCCTCACAGATGTAGCAGTACACGTCCACTTTACTGCCGCGCTCATAGGTGTTGTTTTCACAAACTCCCTGAAAAGCTTTTTCAAAAGTAGACAATTACGATGCCTCTCATGACACACACAATCAGCTGCACACACTGAGTGTTCCAAAATGGAGACACCCATGGCAGAAGCTCACAGTAACCATAGTAACAGGATATACTGCACAAAATGACATGCAATGCACAGCGAGCTGCACAGTGTGTAGAACCTGATGATTACCTCTGGGCTGCAGTGTCCTGAACAATGCAGAACCTTCTGAAGCTTCTTGTGGAGTCTTGCTTTGTAAATTTTCTACCCTTCAAACCAGAGTGGGCTGTCTTTGTTATTGTTGGGCATCCCCATATTACGGCTGGTAGCATACGGATTCTGATGGCTGTTGGTGCAGCGGCTCATAAGGCCATCCTTCAGACCTGGAACTACCCTTACTCTCCCTCCCTGGTGTTGTTGAAAGCTAAACTCTTCTATCTCTTCTGCATGAATTGGGTGGAGAGTAGATAAAGAATCTAAGGGCGGAATTCAATTGTTTTCGCGGCCCGCATCTCCCATCTAAAGTGACAGGAGTTTGTGGGCCGCTATGCAATTGTTCCAGATTTTCGTGCTGATCGCGCCCAAAGTGGTCGGGTTTAGCCGCGTAAAGCAGCTAAACCCGACCAAAGTGCTGGGCGCGATCGCGAAAAGTGATGTTTGGGCACCCAAACATGTCACTTTTCGCACATTTCAGCTCTCACCCCCCTGGGGCTGCGAGCTGAAATGTAGCGCTGTTAGCTGTTCGTGCCCGACAGGAGCAAGAATTGAATAGCTCCGTCGGGCGCGATGGGGGCAGGAATCAATTGAATTCCGCCCAAAGATGGCACATTTTTATTTAAATATGTGACAGCCATATAGATACCTTATCCACGGAGATGAAAGGCCAAATTCATAGATGTTTTTACAACACACTTCCTAGTACCTACTACATACCTCCCAACATGACCCTCTCCAGGAGGGACACAATGCTCTGGTCCTGGACTTCCCTGGTAAGAGGTGGGGCTGCAACGCAGTTCAAAATTCAAATAGGGGAGTCACACCAACTGTCATTTCACACACTGCCAAACATCACTGGCTGGGACTCACTGGCAGTTGGTGTGACTCCCCTATTTGAATTTTGGACTGTACTGCAGCCCCACCTCTGGAGCTGCCACCAATCATAAATTACCAGGGAAATCCAGGACCAGAGCATTGTGTCCCTCCTGGAGAGGGTCATGTTGGGAGGTAGGCTACTATGAGAAGTGGCTGGCAATCCCCCTATCCAGCCTTGATATGCTACATTTATAGACGTAAACTCTCCTTACAATCCATGGTGCCTTCCAAGTGTGGTAGAGGGGAGCAAGAGCACTTGCACTATATGCTTTACCCTGTTACCCTTTTATATGCTGTCAAAATGAAGTTTCTCCTGTTAATTGTTCATCTGTCCTCTGACTATTTGACATATGTTCACTTTTGCTAAGTATATTGAAATATTGCTGTGTGTCAGTGTTGTGTTGTTCTTTACATGTGATGCTTCCATAAAAACAGTTTTCTAAAAAATTCCTGAGATTGTGACAGTAGCCCAAATTGTTTTCCATGTTCAGAAGAGACTCCACATTCAAGAATTACATCTCAGTGGTGCTCCAACTATTGGCCGTATTCAATTCGCATCAAAAACGGCTGTTTTTTTCACCATTAGCGAAAACGGACGTTTTTTTAAAAAAAAAGCGGTGACATTTTCGCCAAAAACAGGTGAAAGCGGCAAAAGGCGAAAAAAAATTGGAGAAAAGTTTTCTCCATCCCAGACCAGAAGAAAAGAAAATGCAAATTCCTATTTTTGACTAAAAATGTGAGGATTTCATTCAGAACCCTTTGAACACCCACCCTAATGATAAATTACTGAAAAAAAATTCTTAAGTTGCGTACTTTGGCGAAAAAAGGGCACAAATTTGGGGAAAAAAAAAAATCACTGAAAATGATTTTAACGTACTGGGTCTGACTTTTCGGGGGGCAGTATGGATGCGTCAAGTGTTTTAAACATCGAACGCAGTCGCAGAAGGCGTTTTTTTTACGGTTTTTAAAACTCATTTTACGACATGAAAATATACTTGCAACCATTTTAATGTACCCACAATTTACGTGCAACAGTAATTTCCTGGAAAAAAATATCTTTTTATGGTTTTTTAACAATTTTTTTTTTCGCCCAAAATTTGCACTGGTCGTTTTCCGCCAAAGTAGGCAACTTACGAAATTTTTTTGGGTAATTTATCATTATGGGGGTTTCTAAAGGGTTCTGAAAGAGATCCCCACATTTTTTTCCAAAAATAGGGAATTTGCATTTTTTTTCTTCTGGTCTGGGATGGAAAAACTTGTCTACAGGTTGCTTTGTAGCTTGTTGCCATTTTCACCTGTTTTTTTTTTGGCAAAAACGGACGATTGATAAAGCAGAACTCAGTTCTCATGCCTCTGCTCCAGATGGCAGTCATATCTTCTGTGTGGAATTTGTATAATCCACATGTTTGTACACGAGTCTAAAAATAAATTAATAATTAATTCTCAAATAAATGCAAAGTTAATTTGAAAATTAATTATATGACTAAACACCTTTACAATTTACTACTTACCAATACCATACAAAATGTACCTGCACAAAACTTACTAAACATAGACATACATTATAATGTTGAAGCAATACTTGCCCACTCCCCCGGAATAGCTGAGAGGCTCCCGAAAGCGGATGACCCGGGGAAGAATGAGCAAGTCTCTTGAGCCGGCCGCCATCCTGCCCACTTACCTGATGAAACTGGTTGGTCCAGGGGGCCGATGATGGGATTTGCTCTGAATCACGTCTTCATGGCACCACCCCTGCTTCACAATGCCGGTAATCACACCTGTGTAGTGGGGGGGCGAGGCCACACAATCACATCATCCTGCCCATTGACGCGCCCACTTTCCCAAGACACGCTCCACCAGCTAAGCCGACCTGGCTGCCCTCTCCCGGAATAGACAGCCAGGAAGTCGGCAAGAATTGTAAAAGCATATAAACATGCTTACATAAGAATAGTCTACAACAAACTAAATTCTTTGATTCAGGTGTCACAGGCAAAACATTTATTTTAAAATGACAAATTAGCAGGAAAAAAAACAAAACAGATCTTGTAGCTGTTTTTAAATTTAAATAACACTGAAACACCAGTATGTAATATAGCTACAAATACAGAAACCACACTGCTAAAAATATGTTAACTCTATTATAAGGGAAGAATGTACTATTTTCTAAAGTACAAGCGCACATTTGTATCAACTAACAAAACAATAAACAACAGTAAATTTTTGCTGACATTTTTCTATAAACAGGAACCATCAACAATAAAGATGAGATTATTACTTCGGGATGTAGTTATGAGACCGGCCTATGGTAATCCCGACGCCGGAACGTCGAGGACGATAGCCCGAACGAAGGTAAGTCCGGGGCGCCCTTAGCGGTAGCCGCGGGGGGGGGGGGGAGGGTTGGAATTAGGGACTCTAGCGGGGTTAGGGTTGGGTTTTGGTGGGGGGGAGGCTTCAGATAACAACATATTAAACATCAAAAATGTTTATCCTGAACTAAAAAACACATTGTAAAATAAATCCTTGACTTTGTGAAAGAATTAATGTAATGAAAGAAATGCAATCATTCTTGCATTTCACTGCAGTTCTAACGGCTGTTCTACATTGTCAGGTCAGACAACGATAACGATATTGTTGTCTGATCGTCCTGCACGTTATCGAACATCCAACACAGCACCAACCCCCAAACTATTATAACGACCCATGATCAACAATTGCGGGTCCCTATAGTAACCTGGTCGATATCGACCAGGTTGGACTGCATGCACGGGCGATGGTCGTTATCGACCAACCGTGCCCGCCCGTCTTTTGGGGTTGGAAGGGGCCAAAAAATGGACGATATGAACGATATAATAATAAACGATATCGTTATCGTTAAAAAATCTGACCGTGTGTATGCACCTTAACAGTAAAAATAAACATTTACAATTTGTAAATGTTTATTTTTACTGTTAGAACTGCAGTGAACTGTAAGATTGATTGCATTTCTCCCATATATGGTACACATTGATACAGTAAACATACAGTACTTAAACATAAAAAGAAAACACAAAAATGTCAAGGTGAGTGTTTTTATTGGCGCTAACCCCTATATATGATATAATATTATTCAGTACAATATTAAATATATGTAAAAGGACAGATAGCATATATGATGATCCAGCGAGAAAAGCAATTTATTAATACGGTATGTAGAAATAACCTCTAAAAAAGGGAATAAAACACTTCAAATCTCCATAAAATACATACAATTACCCTTTTAAAAGGGAGTAAAAGACGTATAATAAATAAACAGCAGTAAAATGATCAAATTACCCTAAACAAAGAGAATAAAATATACTGAATAGTCACTGGATAAAGGCAAGATAATCAGTGCAATAAATTGGAAATGGTTCATACCATAGGCATAAACATGGGGCCCCTTGACCATCTGGACTTAGGACCTCCGAACAATATTTCAAGGGGATAGACCCACATTTCTATCCCCTTGAAATATAGTTCGGAGGTACTAGGGGTCTGATTCAGCAAGGATCGCAGTTACGTATGCCGATTGTTGCGTATGCATCGCAGTGCGCATGCGCAAATCATAATTTGCTGGATCATTACATTTGCTATCTGTCCTTTTACATGTATTTTATATTGTACTGATTGAATAATATTATATTGTATATAGGGGTAAGCAGCAAAATAAACACTCACTCTTCTGTTTAATATTGTCCCTATTGGTGAAAGGATCTAAGTGGTTTTAGGCTTCTAGATATACATATATCCTTTTCCCCTAGGAGCCATGGGCGTAACTATCATTGGTGCAAGGGGTGCAGCTGCTATGGGGCCCAGAGCTGATGGGGGCCCATCTTCCGTGTCAAAGTTACATGTGTTATATACATTTTTCACCATTGGGTGGTACATAGGGGCCCTTCTAAAGTTTTGCCATGGGGCCTTCAAACACCTGGCTATGCCCCTGCTAGGAGCGCCTCAAATCCCCCTATACCTATTTTACCATAAAAAGAAAATAAGAACAGATGAGGTTGACAAAGGAGTTGCAGACATGAGACAAGGGCAGAGAGGCCCTGCTTGTGTCAGCTTATAGTGGGCAATGCTAAGACTGTAGGAACTGGAGATGAGTGGTTCTGATTTGGAGAAATCAGACAGAACCGAATTTGGGGTTTCCGGTAGAACCAAGTCTTTCCTTGTGTCCTCACACCAAATTCGTTTTTTCAAACAAGGCAAATGTCATATTCTCGGTTGATCAGTAGGGGGTGGGGGGACAATCAGTGTTATTGCTGCCCCACGTAATCTTGCAAGCAGAGTTAGCAGCAGTCTCACTGTACCCTCTGCAGCCCAGCACACAGCAGCATATGCTGGACGAGGGAGAGAGGCTGGTAAGACAGGTAAGAAGTGTTATGGAAAGGGGGTTTGGTGGACCTAGGCCAACGAGCCCTGACCTGGATATAAATACAAGCTCCTACCCCTCTAGGCGCCCCTGGCTGCACTGCAATAGTCACCATTAGAAAGGAGTTGGAGTGGGTGGGAACTATGGGTGGGTGGGAAAGGTGGAAAAGAAAGCAGCCATCTTTAATCTGTGTGTCTGTCAGGGTCATACACTAGCAAACAATCTGCAATACAGGTTCATGTGTATGTTATATTTGTCAGATGCTAGCATCTACAAAATATACTCTTCCTGTACAATTGTTTTTCTCAAGGGTATCTATCTACACAGTACTACAATATATATTGTGTGTGAGGGCAGTGAAAGTACTGTAATTGCGTGATTTTAGCTGACCAAAAATAATGTGCTATGTCTGAGTGTCCCTGTCAGCTCCATCCCAAAATAATAAAAGTTGAAATAATAAATAATAAATAATATCCAAAAGAATATATATATATTGTAACATGGGGTATTGAAATGAGGACACAAATTAACAGAAAAGGTCCCAGCACTCCTCATGCTTAGCAGTCAGTAGTGGATTACAGCCACAATCGGCCATGCTCTCCCAGCATAGCCCTTGGTCCCTGGCACTACAACACTCTGGCCTACTAAACTGGCCGCTATTAAGCATCGGTGCAAAGAGCATCAGGCAGATGAGAGTTTTAAACTCTTCCTGTTCTGCAGTGATTAATCCAGCTGGGCCTGTGCAACTGTGAAAACCTGGAATTCCATCCACTGCCACTGCAGAATGCACAGGCTTCACTCTAGCCTCCCATGGAGGGAGCTGATCCCATGGGAATGCCACCTCTGGTGATACTGCCACAATATATATATATATATATATATATATAAATCACAGGGGCTCTGCACTCACCATAATAACTAACAATAATAATAATAATAATAAACATAATAAACAGTGGGGTTTTGGTTCATGAATTGATCAATGCATTTAAGCTTGCAGCCCCCGTCACGGGACCCCACTTTATTGCAAGTCTCTACTCTATTGCTCAGAATTATAACATGGACATAGCCATCACATTAGTGTTAAACTCAGGGTATGCTATCAAGGTTTAAAGCTCACAGCAACTTTGCTTTTAAATGTGAGACAGTTACCAAGCACACCTGTTGCAAAGCACCTAGGAAAACAGTTGACACAAGTTAGATAACTAGTTTAAAAGGGGTGCATGAGAAAATGTAATCACAAAAATTATTAATTATAAAAATTAATCATAATAAACAAAAACAACTAATCCACGGCACTCACCACTCCTAGTTTTGGGGTGCAACATGGTATGTGACCACATTGTTTAAATAGAAATCACAGGGGCTCTGCACTCACCATAATAACTAACAATAATAATAATAAACATAATAAACAGTGGGGTTTTGGTTCATGAATTGATCAATGCATTTAAGCTTGCAGCCCCCGTCACGGGACCCCACTTTACTGCAAGTCCCTACTCTATTGCTCAGAATTATAACATGGACATAGCCATCACATTAGTGTTAAACTCAGGGTATGCAATCAAGGTTTAAAGCTCACAGCAACTTTGCTTTTAAATGTGAGACAGTTACCAAGCACACCTGTTGCAAAGCACCTAGGAAAACAGCTGACACAAGTTAGATAACTAGTTTAAAAGGGGTGCATGAGAAAATGTGATCACAAAAATGATTAATTATAAAAATTAATCATAATAAACAAAAAGCACTAATCCACGGCACTCACCATTCCTAGTTTTGGGGTGCAACATGGTATGTGACCACATTGTTTAAATAGAAATCACAGGGGCTCTGCACTCACCATAATAACTAACAATAATAATAATAAACATAATAAACAGTGGGGTTTTGGTTCATGAATTGATCAATGCATTTAAGCTTGCAGCCCCTGTCATGGGACCCTTACTGCATGTCCCTACTCTATTGCTCAGAATTATAACATGGACATAGCCATCACATTAGTGTTAAACTCAGGGTATGCTATCAAGGTTTAAAGCTCACAGCAACTTTGCTTTTAAATGTGAGACAGTTACCAAGCACACCTTGGTATTCTGAAGTGTTTTGGGCAATATTATATGCTCATATTCAGTCAAATGCTTCAGAACTCATTGGACGGCGCTTCACAGTGCAGATGGACAATGAGCCGAAGCATACTGCAAAAGCAACCAAAGAGTTTTTAAGGCTAAAAAGTGGATTGTTATGCAATGGCCAAGTAAATCCCCTGACCTGAATCCGATTGAGCATGCATTTCACTTGATGAAGACAAAACTGAAGGGAAAATGCCCCAAGAACAAGCAGGAACTGAAGACATTTGCAGTAGAGGCCTGGCAGAGCATCACCAGGGATGAAACCCAGTGTCTGGTGATGTCTATGCGTTCCAGACTTCAGGCTGTAATTGCCTGCAAAGGATTTGCAACAAAGTATTAAAAAGTGAAAGTTTGATTTAGGATTGTTTAGTTTGTCCCATTACTTTTGGCACCTTAAAAAGTGGGAGGCACATATAGAAACGTTGTAATTCCTACACTGTTCACCTGATTTGGATGTAATTACCCTCAAATTAAATCTGAAAGTCTGCAGTTAAAGCACATCTTGTTTGTTTCATTTCAAAGCCATTGTGGTGGTGAATAGAGGCCAAAATATGAAAATTCTGTCAATGTCCCAATATTTATGCACCTGACTGTATACTGTATATATATTACCACCACCCACATGCCTCTCACACATGGATAGTTACATTTTTACAATGCATTGTGTAAGTATAGTTGTATTCCCAATTCGGGCTGCCCCTCTCCCCTCCCAAACACAGACACTCGTACTGCCGATTACACACACAGACACTCGTACTGCAGATTACACACACAGACACTCGTACTGCAGATTACACACACAGACACTCGCACTGTAGATTACACATTTAGGACCTGATTCATTACGGATCGCTATTGTGATTGCAACTCCAATTACGAACTCCGGTTTACTGCGAAAATGTGCTTATTTTTGCAATCGCAATGCCATCACAGTCTGACATGATCCCCTAAAACATATAATATGAACAATCCTGCAAAACACGTACCACACTCACATCTGTAATACTTTGCAAAATAGCGAAACCATCGGGAACATCGAGTGTCATCGTAGCCTCACACACACACTTGCACAAGGTCTGACCTTACTCAGGAATTGCTAACTTCATCACATGCAGTGATAGCCCAAGCTGCATATTGCATCACAGTGGCTAATTTATGCACGCCCCTGTAATGGAGTTCAAACGTACTGGCACGCCTGCGTCTCTCCTACCACCCTCCCGTCACCACCCCCAAACGCTCACTTCCTGCCAATCACTCTGCGATGGGTCTGCGTAGTCTAGACCTTCACGCACTGTGATACATACGCATGCGCAGAATGCAAAAACGGCATCTGCGTGCATAATCACAGTTGCAATTGGTAATGAATCAGGCCCTTAATACAGACACTCAGAACAGATTACACACACAGACACTCACACTGCAGATTACACACAGACACCTGCACTGCAGATTACACACTTAATACAGACACTCAGAACAGATTACACACACAGACACTTACACTGCAGATTACACACAGACACCTGCACTGCAGATTATACACTTAATACAGACACTCAGAGCAGATTACACACACAGACACTCACACTGCAGATTACACACAGACACTCGTACTGCAGATTACACACTTAATACAGACACTCAGAGCAGATTCCACACACAGACACTCACACTGCAGATTCCACACAGACACCTGCACTGCAGATTATACACTTAATACAGACACTCAGAGCAGATTACACACACAGACACTCACACTGCAGATTACACACAGACACTCGTAATGCAGATTACACACACACTCAGAGCAGATTACACACACAGACACTCGTACTGCAGATTACACACACAGACACTCACACTGCAGATTCCACACAGACACCTGCACTGCAGATTACACACAATACAGACACTCAGAGCAGATTACACACACAGACACTCACACTGCAGATTACACACAGACACTCGTACTGCAGATTATACACTTAATACAGACACTCAGAACATATTACACACACAGACACTCACACTGCAGATTCCACACAGACACCTGCACTGCAGATTACACACTTAATACAGACACTCAGAGCAGATTACACACACAGACACTCACACTGCAGATTACACACAGACACTCGTACTGCAGATTACACACACAGACACTCGTACTGCAGATTACACACACAGACACTCAGAGCAGATTACACACACACACTAATACTGCAGATTACACACACAGACACTCAGAGCAGATTACACACAGACACTTGCACATTGCAGATTACAAACACACACAGACACTCACACTGCAGATTACACACACAGACACTCGTACTGCAGATTACACACACAGACACTCATATTGCAGATTACACACACAGACACTCAGAGCAGATTACACACAGACATTTGCACATTGCAGATTACACACACACACAGACACTCACACTGACGATTACACACACAGACACTCGTACTGCAGATTACATACACAGACACTCGTACTGCAGGTTACACACACAGACACTCATATTGCAGATGACACACACAGACACTCAGAGCAGATTACACACAGACATTTGCACATTGCAGATTACACACACACACACACAGACACTCACACTGACGATTACACACACAGACACTCGTACTGCAGATTACATACACAGACACTCGTATTGCAGATTACACACACAGACACTCACACTGCAGATTACACACAGACACTCGTACTGCAGATTACACACACACTCAGAGCAGATTACACACACAGACACTCGTACTGCAGATTACACACACAGACACTCACACTGCAGATTCCACACAGACACCTGCACTGCAGATTACACACAATACAGACACTCAGAGCAGATTACACACACAGACACTCACACTGCAGATTACACACAGACACTCGTACTGCAGATTATACACTTAATACAGACACTCAGAACATATTACACACACAGACACTCACACTGCAGATTCCACACAGACACCTGCACTGCAGATTACACACTTAATACAGACACTCAGAGCAGATTACACACACAGACACTCACACTGCAGATTACACACAGACACTCGTACTGCAGATTACACACACAGACACTCGTACTGCAGATTACACACACAGACACTCAGAGCAGATTACACACACACACTCATACTGCAGATTACACACACAGACACTCAGAGCAGATTACACACAGACACTTGCACATTGCAGATTACAAACACACACAGACACTCACACTGCAGATTACACACACAGACACTCGTACTGCAGATTACACACACAGACACTCATATTGTAGATTACACACACAGACACTCAGAGCAGATTACACACAGACATTTGCACATTGCAGATTACACACACACACAGACACTCACACTGACGATTACACACACAGACACTCGTACTGCAGATTACATACACAGACACTCGTACTGCAGATTACACACACAGACACTCATATTGCAGATTACACACACAGACACTCAGAGCAGATTACACACAGACATTTGCACATTGCAGATTACACACACACACACAGACACTCACACTGACGATTACACACACAGACACTCGTACTGCAGATTACATACACAGACACTCGTATTGCAGATTACACACACAGACACTCTGTTGAAGCCGGATAATTGGCCTAGACAGAATCTGTTAAGATTAAAATCTGCACAATGCCATTTTGCGAATGGCAACAAGACGCCATTTTGCGAATGGCCGCCCAATGCCATTTTAGCGAATCTCACACAATATCAGTGCATACGGCGATGTTATTATTTAGCGTCGTGTGATTCCCATGCAACAGAACAATGTTAAAAGTCCTCATTATGTAAATACGTACATTTACTAAAACATATAATATGAACAATCCTGCAAAACACGTAGCCAGGTGCACTCCACAAACACGTAGACGCACAACGCTAACTAGCGTCTTTTCTTAATATCCTTACACTTACACATTGCACACTTACATAGAAAGGTTCCCTAGTATTAAGGTTAATATTCAAGGTTTTATTCATTATTAATTATGTAATAAAGTGACTGTGTTTAAGATCTCAGGTTTAGTACATGATAAGCAGACCGTGTTTGGTGATATTCTAAACCACTGTTTATTTGCAGACTTCCGGTTCCATCGGCGAGGAAATCGCAACATGCGTCTGCAAATTATGGATCATAGAGAGTTAGGCATTGAAATGTACTCTGTAATGCAGCCAGTTTAGACTTGTTCTTCAGCGGGAAAATGGACACAAAGAACTGTTGGAGGCTGAGCTATTACAATACAAACTGACCATAGAACTGTATCGTAACAGAAGAACCAGGAAGAAGAACCAATGGGATTATGCCAACTTGTTCTATAGTATTGCCTATCTCTGTAAGGGTACAAAATCAAGCACTCTGTATCTGATAGTTAGTCATATTTCTTTGCTGTTGATGGAAGTTTCATAGTTGATGCCGGGAATCTGGATCTTGAGCGCATGAGTATGTATTCGACTGTACCTTGTGATTGTATAATTTGTTTGCGCTAATTGTATTTAGATCACAGCGTGTAACTATCTGCTTTTTGGTGAATAATATCTTTTTGTGCTTTGGAACCACAATCCAAGTCTGGAAAGCATTTGTTTCTTGTGCGACTTATAACAATAAATAGCAACATTTAGGGTGTATAGATCATTAGGTATTCTTAACTCGTACTGCAGATTACACACACAGACACTCGTACTGCAGATTACACACGCAGACACTCGTACTGCAGATTACACACACACAGGGCCGGTTCTATGGTTACGCATGGTACGTGGCCGCGTAAGGCGCCACGTAGTGAAGGGCGCCGCGGCCGCGACCATGCAGATTTCAGTGGCTTACAGTGGTGCAGACTGTGTCTCTGTGACACAGTCTGCACCGCGCGTGTAGCGCTGACCGGACGGAGTTCGGTCAGCGCTACACAGTGCCAAACACACAGCCGCTGGAGCCGGCAACTGTGTGTTTGTTTTGTTTTTTATAACGTGTGTCTCTACTGGGGGGGCTACAAGGGGGGATTACTACTGGGGGCACTTGAAGGGGGGATTACTACTGGGGGCACTTGAAGGGGGGGATTACTACTGGGGGCACTTGAAGGGGGGATTACTACTGGGGCACTTGAAAGGGGGATTACTACTGGGGGTACTTGAAAGGGGGATTACTACTGGGGGAACTTGAAGGGGGATTACAGGGGGCACTAGAAGGGAGGATTACTACTGGGGCACTTGAAGGGGGGATTACTACTGGGGGCACTAGAACGGGGGACTACTGGGGGCACTTGAAGGGGGGATTACTATTGGGGGCACTACTACTGGGGGCACTTGAAGGGGGGCTACTACTGGGGGCACTTGAAGGGAGGATTACTACTGGGGGGGACTACTACTGGGGGCACTACATGGGGGGGAAACCTCCACTGGGGGCACAACAATGGGGGGACTACTACAAGGGGGGACTACTAGGGGCACTACAAGAGGGGGGACTACTACTGGGGGCACTGTATAAGCTTACTAATGGGGGCACAAGGGGCACTGCACAGGGGGGACCACTACCGCGGGCACTGCATAGGGGGGGGCGCCAAAAAACCTACTCGCTTACCAAAACATTTGGGCTAGGGCCGGCCCTGCACACACAGACACTCGTACTGCAGATTACACACACAGACACTGAGATTTGAGACTGTCCCATCCCCCAAACACACACACACAGATTGCAGACCGTCCCCTCCCCACACACACACACTTGTACTGCAGACCATCTCCCCCCACACCCATGGTATAAAAAAAATGGCAAGACCTGTGATGCCAGTTATTTGTGTTGGTGCTAAATTACCTGCTGTCCGGACTTGAGGAGGAGTGCAGTGAGTGACATTGCTGGCGCTCAAAGGACCATGGAAGCTGTCAGGGAGGAGAACCCCTGTACTGCTCACTGTGCTCAGCCTCAGCCATTTCCATGGCTGCACGGAAGCTGCCCATACAGAGCTCACAGACCAGCCCGATGAGACGGAGACATAGCTCTCCCTTTCGCTTAAAAAAACAAGGAATAATCGTGCGCTGCGGCGATGGATCGGCCTGACAGGGGGGAGTTCTAGGTACTCAAAAATCCTCCCTGTGTGCACTGTTGCTAGTGCTGGCAGCTATAGTAGTTCTTCAACATCTGCTTTTAAAGAAGGTCAAGGAGAGGTGAAGAAGAAGGAATAAGAAAGGAGACTCCAAATCTAAACAATATTTCACATTCTTTAAGAAAAAAAAAATCACCTCTAATTATGAAGGGAAACTTTACTGCTGAAAAACGTAATATTGCCAACATTCCATATACTCAGAGGCGGATCTACTGTGAAATTAATGAAGCTGAAGCTTCAGGGCCCCTAACCCTGGAGGGGCCCTGAAGTAAATTTTTAATGAGTGAATTTTTCAACAAAATCAATGGAGTTTTTTAAGTGTGTATTTTAAAAATAAGGTTATTTTAGTGATAGCATTATAAGCCAATGGGTTGAAGTACTTAATATTGACCTTAGAATATGCTCTACAGTAGTGCATGGATACAGGGAAGGCACAGAGCCTGTGTTTGTACAGCTGAGGAAGCTATTCCAGGCCAGGAGGCCAGGTCCACTCCTGCATGTGGCAGGAAGGACCACAATCTCAGAGACTGTGGTGGCAGACTAGCTGCTCCCTTATAGAGAGGGTTGAAGAAGTGAGCTAGTCCCCTAAACAAGGGCTAGGTTTGTTTGTTATTTTCTGTTTGTTCCTGATTTCATATGCTGGAAGTAACGCATCACCTCGTTTATTTCACCTAAAAGCTGTGTGTGGACCCTCATTAAGCACCTAAACACTGCACCCATTCACCCTCTGCCGAGCTAATTAACCCCAAGATACTACACTATCTACAGTATCTATCTATCTATCTATCTATCTATCTATCTATCTATCTATCTATCTATCTATCTATCTATCGTGTCTCACTCTTTGGGGGGGATTTCTACATTTATCTATTTACAGTGTCCCACTCTTTGGGGGGTTCTGCATCTATCTATCGTCTTTATCTGGGGGTTTATACATCTATCCTATCTATCTATCTATCTATCTATCTATCTATCTATCTATCTATCTATCTATCTATCTACAGTCTCTCACTCTCTGGGGGGTTTCTACATCTATCTATCTACAGTCTCTCATTCTCCGGGGGTTTCTACATGTATCTGTCTACAGTCTCTCTCTCTGGGGGGTTTCTGCATCTATCTATCTATCTATCTATCTATCTATCTATCTATCTATCTATCTATCTATCTATCTATCTATCTATCTATCTATCTATCTATCTACAGTTTCTCACTCTCTGGTGGTTCCTATATCTATCTATCTATCTATCTATCTATCTATCTATCTATCTATCTATCTATCTATCTATCTATCTATCTATTATTGATTCCTATAAGTCGCTATTTAGCTCTGCAAGTCGCTTAAGAAAGAATTACATTCCAGTCCAACCTGCTAGTATTCAGGCCCATAACAAGAGCAACTAAGCACCATGTGTTGGCTCTGCCCCCTTTGTGAATGACATCATGACGTCGCACATAAGGGGTGGGGCCGCCGGCACCCAGAACTGCAGCAGTGCCCGGACATTCATCAAGGAACTCCAGTCAGCTGTAATTATGGCAGGGTGCCTGCCTGTATCATCCAGTGGATGGTACAGCCAGAACCTCCGCTGCGATACTGACTGCAGGGTTATGGCCTTGCTAGTATTACTATTTAGATTGAAGTGCAGTATAAGGGTAATTTGAGAGGGGTATATATATATATATATACATATATATATATTCGCCGTTCCTGATGAAGGCGCTACATTAGTGCTGAAACGTTGATATTACAATGCTAAGATTCTAAGGATTTATTTGACCGGAGTGACGCCGTCTTCTATGGTATATATACAGTGTATATATATATATATATATATATATATATATATATATAACAGGAGAGGTGTAGAAAGTACCAGTGAATGAACGCACAATGCTAGCAATTGAACAGACAAGCCCAGTAAATTAATAATATGACTTACATCAATAAAGCTTAGTTACTAGCTCTAATGTAAGATTGTATGCACTAAAATTTAAGATAACCGTGTTAAACTTAAAAATGTCCATTCACTGGTAGTGTTCATTCACTGGCTGATTCACTGTATGTGTATGTATATATATATATATATATATATATATATATATAATTATCATTGGGCACACTACTGTAGGTCTCATGACTGTGCATTATTTCCCAATGGCCGCACACCTCCTATCATAACCATAACCCTGATCTACTTCCCACTGTCATCAAAACCTCATCACAAAGCCACAGCTGTATCACTACACAAGTGTAAACAATAACATCTTTCACAGAGACACTGCTCACAGAAAAGCAGCACATCACTGCCTCACTGAGAGACATACATTTTCAAGAAATGTGAAAGTTACTACATAACTCAAAGGACCCAACATCAGTCCTCACCAAAGATGACTGATAGGGATCTATTCAAATAACTTAAGCAGGACTTACCTGAACAGTCACTTCAGAATCCAGCACATGAAACAGTGAGTAGACATGCAAGCCTTGAGCCTAAAGAAGCATTAAGCACTTTCTGCCAGTACAATTTACTGTTCAACACATGTTTTTTTTTACAAAATCAACCACTCTTAAAGTGGTAGTAGTCATTAATGGTGAACTGTTTAAACAGCCTATTGTGAATGTTCAAATGTTTTATTCACTTACACTGTTATCCAGTTACATGTTTATTCATTAAAAACAGCCTATTTAGAACATTTTTTTTCTCCTATTCTGTGTGTTTCACCCTATATTAGAGGTTCCCAAACGTGGTCCTCAAGGCTCTCCAACAGTTCAGATTTTAGAGATATGCATGGTTGAGCTGTTGGGGAGCCTTGAGGACCGCGTTTGGGTACCTCTGCCCTATATCATCTCCGTGTAGAACTATTTTGTCACAAGATAGATGTACCACTCTTGGGTGGTATATCTATTACATACAGGGCTATTTTTCTGGAAAAATAGGTTCAGGAACTGTGAGTGGGGCTACTGGGGGTGGAGCAATAGACACACAATTATATTTATATATAAATAATGTATATTGATATATAAAAGAGTGAACTCAAAAGGGACTTTAAAATAAAACTTATCTTATGGAAAAATACATTTTGGCCCAGCACATTACGTCATAGTTAGTGAGAGGTTCAGGAACCAAGTTCCTGCTTGTTCCTGCTGAAAAATAGCACTGATTACATACAATATATATATTAACTGATATACCCAGTTTCACCCGGGTAGACCTTGGATATTTACTGTTTCCATTTCCATCTCACCGCTCCAATAACACATTAATCCTTCAGCTCTATAGTAATGCATCACTGCTGCATTACCTTCCTTCACCTGTGTACTAACACATTCCACTTACTCGCCTCTGTAGTAACACCTTTCCCTCACTTGCCCATGTTGTAACACATTCCCCTTCCTCACCTGTGTAGAAATACAATCCCTCCCTCACACCTGTAGTAACACATTACCCTCACTCACACATGTAGTAACATATTCCCCTCCCTCACCTCTGGACTAACACATTCCCCTCCCCCAATTCTGTAGTAACACATTACCCCTCCCTCACCTCTGTTGTAACACATTACCCCTACTCACCCCTGTGGTAACACATTCCCCACACTTGCCTGTGTTGTAAGACATTCCCTTTCTTTACCATGTAGTAACACAGTTGACATTCTCCTCCCTCACCTCTGTTGTAACACATTTTCCTCCCTCACCTGTGTAGTAACACCTTCCCTTCCCTCACTATTCAAATAGGGGAGTTTGAATATCCAGCTGTGCTGCTGCCACAATGAGACAGTCAGTCAGGACATTGCACAGGGGGAGGAAACATTTTGGCCCTTTTCACCCCCTTAGGAGTCAAATTTCAAAAAATCCCTTCTTAGTGGGCACCTACATCATGGAAGAAATATACTCCCCGATTTTATGTTTCTAGGTCCAGGGGATTGGGCTGGGCGTTGATGAGTCAATGAGTCAGGACATTTGATTTTATATACTGTACATAACATATCTTCAGAGAAGGATACACTAATTTGTATAGTCTAAGAAATGGAAAAAAACAGCAATATGTCTATGAACGTCGTTCACAGACATATCACGCCGGGTGTGCTGCACAGCCGATGGCAGATATATCCATTATTATTATTATTAATACCAGTTATTTATATAGCGCGCACATATTCCGCAGCACTTTACAGAGAATAGTTGGCCAAAAAAAACTGAAAAGTGATAAAGTGGAGAGTGATAAACCACCAGCCACTCAGCTCCAAACTGTCATGTTACAGGCTGTGTTTGAAAAATGACAGTTGGGAGCTGATTGGCTGGTCATTTATCACTCTCCACTTTATCATTTCCCAGAGCTTAGTACATCTGTCACTTTGAAAGTCTTTTCTCCCACCAATCCCCCACTCCTTTTCCCTCACCATTTCTCTCACCATTAACAATTCCTTCCTCTCCTCTTTTCCCCAAGTCTGCTGTCTGGGTGTCATCCTCTACTTTTCACTCATTCTTTCCACGAATTCAGTTTCTCTCCCAACATTTCCAGTATCAGGTCCTTTCTCATCCTGAAAGTTATTAAAACTGTAAGCCATCATCTCTTGACTAGATAACTATAATATACTCATCAAAGACCTATCGATCTCCTGCCTTATCCCCTTCAGTCTATCATCAGCTCCATGAACCAACACAGTTTAGTCTCCTGTTGCTTTAATTAATTAGCCTTTTCCTTGCACAGTAAACCAGGGTTTAACGCATGCTGCCCAATTGATGCGTGTAAAGTGCGGAAACAATGGGGTTTTCTCATGAAGGTGCTTTCTCTCGTGGACTTTTCCTCCCAACTCCTGAAGCTTTGAGGAAAAGACCATTTCTGGGTTTTAACATGCGGGGTGAAATGGCTGCTGAGGGTATTTTAGCTGTGTGGTTTAATTGGATTCCCCCAAGCGTTTCTTCCTATAAGTATTGTCAAAGAGGTCTGGAAACAATTTAATGAGGAGGGGAACGTCATGAACAGTGTGAGTGGTAAAAAGTAATCTTTATAATGTATTTTGTTTTTATGCAAAAAAGTTTGCATCTCCACAATGTATCAAAAAAAGTGCATGTTTTATGACTATTTTGTACTTGCAGTCTTCCAGTATGTGATAGTGCCATTATTAATCCTACAGTAATCACTGCATCCACTTTTGGTGGAGTGGTTACTGGATGAGAGGTGGGAGTGGGCTGATAAGTCTGACAGGGGCCCGTAGCGCTGATGATCCCTCCTGCAAACTGTTTCTAAGGGCTCTATTTATTAACATTATTTTTACTAAAATAAAGTGAAAAAGGGTGTTTTCACACCCTGTTCACATTATTTTAGTATCACCTATAGTTATTACAGGGCATTTGGAGTAGAATTCGTAAAATTCTACTCCAACCCCTAAGTATCACTTATTTTTAGTAAGCACATTGCATGTCCCATAATTGTAATGGGAAATGTGATCCGACCAAAGTTACTAAAAATAAATTGTAAAAAAATACCGGGGAAAGCCCTGTGATAATAACGCCACCTGGAGGTGGCGTTATCCAGGGTCTCCCCCGGTTACCGGGCTCCTACTCTGCTCTAAAAGGCAGAGCATAGTCGGGAGCCGGTCCCAGTGATCAGCTGTGTGGTCTAAACATACCACACGTTGATACACTGCAAAAAAAAAAAAATTCACTTACCTGACTCCAGGGACCGGTGGTCGGGGCTCCGGTGATGACTCCCCTCCGGTCAGCTGGTCTCCCATGCTGCACTGCGGCCCGGTCATCAAGAGATTGGGTCCCAGTGCAGTATGGAATATCAGCTGACTGGAGGCATGGAAGACATCACCGGAGCACCAATGACTGCAGGTAAGTGCTATTAAGGGAGGGGGGATGGTCGCGGGGGGGGCCGCGATCGTGGGGGCGGGGCTTAGTGTTGGGAGCGGGGCTTAGCGCCGGAGGGGGTAGTAGTGGAGTCCGGTCGGTGCATGTGCGGGGCACTAGTCACAGTATTTTTTTGCAAAAATAACGTGACTACAGTGTGAGGGGATTCGCAGGGACAGAGCTTTCTCGCAAGCTCTGACCCTGCAATGGATTAGTAGTAAATCCCTGTGATATTGCCTGAATTCGCAATGCGAATTCAGTTGATAATATCACACTACAATCTGCATTCAATATGCAGATTGTAGTAAATAGAGCCCATAGTCACAGTCACACTTCAGCCTGTGACTAGGAAGCAGTTTGCTGCAGGAGGTCATCAGTGCTGCGGACCCCTGTCAGACTTATCATCCCTGTCCCTGCTTTCAGCATCAGTGAGAGACACTGCTATGGTGAGGGGGGCGTAGACATATTTCTATGGGCTCCCCATAGGTCTACGCTCATTGTACTACAAGTTTGGATACTTTTCTGGTGCATAAACCCAATTTATTGTGGCTGGAAATACATTGTTTCTATACACATAATATTGCGAATCTTCTCAAATATTTGGGCACTATATAGGCAATTTTATTTGGAATCATTAGCAAATGGCTCCTAGGGGAAAAAAACAGGTATTCTCAGCAAATACACAAAACTGTATGTTTTTCAACATAACAATGTCCTCCTGATATAGCATTAATGCTCAGTGTAATGCCCAAGGACAGCAGAGGTTTGTTTCTGCTAAGGGCTGATTTTTTTAAGAAACTGCAGATAACAATCTGCTATGCTTACCTGTTGTATAGCTGTCATGTAGGCTATTTATGCATTAAGACTTTGAAACCAGCATTGATTATTGTAACATGAAAAGAGTTTCTTGTAAGGGGACATTAAGGTTCATTCACATTTGTATCAGTTATGGGGGTTTCAGTCGTTATGGAGGAGATGCAATGTGAACAAGCTAATTTGTGTAATAACAGGTCTGCGATGGAAAAATTATTTAAAAAAATGTCATACTTTTTACTTGATTTTTGGCTGCTGATTTCAGTAAACATATTAAAAATCCATCATGCACCCTTTTTTCCACAAAAGGAAAATGGAATTTTGCTATACATTAATTTGTCTTTTCTTATGTAAACCTATTATTTTACTTTTAGCCCCTTTGTGTACAGAATTTAATATCACTTGACAAATCTTCTGTAAAAGCAGTGTACCTGAAAGAAACTAATGAAAGTTTATCCCTAGTTCTCAAGAAGCTCAACTACAAGGATCACGGAAGGATGACATGTTGTGATCTTAAGTACCAATGCATTGTATGCAAATGCAACAGCTGAGTAAAAAACAACACTGAATCGAAAAACAATGGCCAAGGAGGGATGATTTAGGGCTCTATTTATCAATCTTTTTGTTTACAAAAATAAAATGAAAAAGGGTGTGTTCATACCCTTTTCACATTATTTTAGTTTCACTGAAATGTATTAAAGGGCAATTGGAGTAGTTTTCATGAAAAATTGGTCCAAGCCCTTTGATACGCATTTCTTTAGCAAGCAGATCACATTTTCCATGGGATCGGTATGTATTACTGCTGGCCGCACGGCCGGCGGTTCAAATCCCGACAGCACATGCCCAGCAGGGGTGAAGATCCTGACTGCTGCTAAACGTAAGTAACCGTAATCTTTCCTGCCCCCTAACCCTAATCCCCCCTCTAAGTGCCTAAACCTGACCCTCCTTCCCTGCTGCCTAAACCTAAGTCTCCCGGGGGTGCCCAACCCTAACCTCCCTCCAGGGGTGCCTAACCCTAACCCCCCCTTTCCCTACCCTAAACCTAACCCTCCCCCCCGCACGGCTATCCGCGCTCGGCGCCCGGCTTCCCTTCGATCAGGATGCCGGGGGTTGGGCTCCTGGCGTAGGTAAAATGACAGGTGTCGAGATTTTGATGTCTGTCATTTGTACCTTTCCGGGGTTAGACAGCCGGGAAGCCGGCAGTCGGGATTGCGCCCGTCGGCTTCCCGACTGCTTCCTTTTTCCTTACTTGTAGTGGGAAATGTGATGTGCTTGAAATTTACTAAGGGGCAATTGTACAAAAATACTGGATGGGAGCCCTGCTATAACATCGCCAACAGGAGATGGCGCTAAGCAGGGTTCCCCCCGGTTCCCGGACTCCTGCTCTGCTCTGACAGGCAGAGTAGAGCAGAGCCAGGAGCCGGACTCCTGTGATCAGCTAAATAGACCACAAGCTGATCACTGCAAAAAAAAAAGAATAGTTAAAAAACCACTTACCTGCAGCTGAGGGTCCATCAATCGGTGAGTTCTCTCCTCCAGTCAGCTAGTCGCCGGGGTGCCTACTCTGTGACCCCGGTCAGCTGTGCTGTAAACCGGCATCTCAGTTTCCGGCACAGCTGACCAGGGTCACAGACCAGGAGCCCCTGAGACCAGTTGACAGGAGAAGAGTAATCACCGATCACAGAGGTAAGTGTCAGCTATGGGAAAGGGGGCCATGCGGGGGTAGAGTAGCGCTGGCCGGCATCGGTGAAAAAATACAGTGAGAATTGTGTGGTGGGGAATCGCAGGGGCAGAGCTTTCTCGCAAGCTCTTTTCCTGTTTGAGAATGTTATTACATTCTTGTGATAATTACTACATTTTCAATACGAATTCAGGTGAAATGATCACACTACAATCTGCATTTGAAATGTGGATTGTAGTAAATAGGGGCTTTAAAATATGGATACATAAATTTTATCTGGAAAAGTTTGGTTTCTTCGAAAAAGCTCTCCTACCCCATCTTCACATCACACTAGGATTTATGAGATTTTCCAAAAGGAGGGTGTGTGACACTAAATATCTGTGTAACAAGTTTCTGGGACTGTCAGATGCCAAATTAAAAAAGGCATTTCTGTTGCACCAGACATTCGGTAACTCCTAATAGACAATGGGCCTGATTCTCAGTTGGACACAGCCACAGCCAGAGCCACCCTTGCATCTTTTGGTGCGGTCTTGTCTGTGACTTTATGCTATTGCCACTACAAAGCCTTTCCCTGGTGTACATCCATGCATCCAAATGTGCAAGGAGATGCCCACTCACATAATCTATAAATGCTGCATTACTGTCTGGTGCATCTTTAGACGTGGTGTGACTCAGATGCATGCCCACTGACTTTGAAAAGAAATGGAAACTTAAATAAGAGGCTTGGAATGCTTTTAAGGAAGTTTAAAAATAATTTATTGGGGAACTTTAAAAACCCCAGCTACATGCAAATAATGGAAAACATGCTAGAAATATACAATGTCTTATGTTTTCGATGAGCTTCAAAGTGCACTTCCTGAAAGATCAATTACTTTCCTAGAGACCTTGGGGGCGTTAGTGAGGCACAAGGAAAAAGATTCCCCTAAGACATAAAGGAGATGGAACAATGGTAACTGAGAAGTTGGAGCGGCAACATGATGGGAGTCTACTGTTGGGTGCTGCACAGAGAAAACCTGCAAGCAGTGTAAAGAATAAAAAGTACCAAACAAAGCTTTGAAGAGAAAAAAAAGGCACTATAAGGACTTGAAAATATATGTAACATTGTAAAATGATTGTTACATTTTTTTTGTACATCAGAATATTTTTTCACTTTCAGTAATAAAATTAATATTTCACCAAAATGCACGTAAATATTCTATTTTCCCTTCATTTCACATTAATTTGGTACAAATCCTTAGGTCGTAGAGAAAATCATAGTTTTTTTTACTATCAGCAAACCAAATATCATTGGAATCATGACAATTATCAGTGAATTCAATTTTGCTGGTCTGTGTAATGTTCATAATACTATTGCATATTCTCTGCAGGAAATCTCAGCGCAACTTTGTTTGAAAATCCGGATGTTGAATACTAATACAGTGGTGCTGATTTTTTTTCTTTTATTTAGTATCCCAATTGTCAGCGCTATTGACCTGAGACTCACAATTGTTCTTGTAGTGAATGGGAAATGTTGCACATCTAACAATTCGGTGATAATCAGGTGACGCCTGTCCAAACACAGATTACGTGGGGTCCTGACACAAGGTCCGGTAGCTATTACTTTAGAGCTAGATGATGACAATGTGCCCATGTATTCAGATTTTTTCCCTCCATTAACATATTTCACAACTTTGCAGCAAGTTTAATCAGGACAGGGGGCTTGGTCACAACGCAATGGGGACAGTAAAGGCTACTATTGCCAACCATTAGTTCTCTCTCTGTCTATATAAAAATCTGTTACCAGTGTTCTATCAATTAGTTGCTCTTTGACATCTAGGAATTGTATGCTGGCTCTGAAACTTTGTCTTTGTATCTTGAGGTAAAATCATATTTGGAAGCACTAGTTCATGCTGCAATAGTAGTGAAGTGATATAGTATATGCTAGGTAATGACAAATGTATGGTGAGTGGGTATTTGGGAGTAGTGAGTAGTCTGCATAGAAAATAAATATGCTCATCTGATTGCAGTGAAAAACAATCAAACATATAATGTAGCAGCAATAGAACATCACAATGATTATAGCCCTTAGGACTGAGAATGTAATGTAAGGAATCTCAGATAGAACGGCCAGTTTAAGGAACATGATGGTCATACCCTAGCCTTTCCCTGGAACGTTTCATGTGGTCTCATGTGCCTGCAACTGTTAGCCTATTCAGTGTTTCGTACTTTGGTGTAGATTTACTAAAGTTTCCAAAACAAACAAGTGGTGGCGTTGTCATAGTAACCAATGAGATTCTCTATTGCAGTCTGGAAGATGATAGACATGGGCAAAATCCACCATTTGTCTGTTTTAAAAGCTTTAGTAAATCTACCCCTTGATGTGGAGTGTTGAAACACCAGAGTCGAATACTGACTGCAAATGCATTGGACGGCTAGGGTCAGAGCTATGTATCTGTGTTACTGTGTACACAAAACGATTTGTCTTTGACAGACTTTTTCAAGGATTCACACCAAGGGCACCTCCAGAAGTGTCACATACAACAAATTTTTTGTTGTAGTAACAGAGAAGAAATGCAAAATGTATGCCAGGGTATCCATTTATAGACAAGCAACACCATTGCTTCAATGAGCCAGTGTGTTGATGTGTGACTGCTGGAGATCCCATTGTGATCAACCAGTACCAGTGGCATAAGTTCATCCCAGATGCCCGAAGGCAAGTTATAATTTGGTGCCCCCCCTAAAAACAAGGGTAAAAATATATGGTGTATATATATCTATCTATTACATATGCACAAAACACTAATATAAAATAGCCTTAAGCAAGGTGAATATATTCTGGGCAATGAAGGAGGTGCCCCTTCAGTGCTGGTGCCCGGTGGCAGGCGCCTCAATTGTCTCCCATAGTTCTGCCCCTAACCAGTACCACCAAAGAGAGAAAATAAGGAACTCGGTAGGTTCCAGCTGTGAATTTTATCATTTCAGACGGTTTTCGTTCCACTGTAAATCAAGACAGTAAAACAACCTAAAATTAATTACAAGACGTGAGTAGTAGTTTTATGACAAAAAAGTAAAACATTGTTATACTGTATTTCAATTGCCATTTTATTAAATTATACTGTATTTTGGTACGCTTTAGTTTTTTTGTTCAGCTCTAAGACATGATGTACTTTGTAGCTTGCAGTGACACATTTTAGATTTTTTCCCAATGGCTGGTTATACAATGATAATTGTTTTATTTGTTAGGCTATCAGCGTGAACTGTATATTGTGGGTTTTGTCTTTGCGAAATATGCCTTTTAAACAAATAGCCTACAAAAGTGGCTATAGAAATGTACAGTTTATTATCACACCAGCCAACAGTGAAAATTTTCAAATCAGCAGCGTCAGTGGTGCTAGGCTGCCCCCTCCTATCCCATAAACACACCAGTGACTTACTGCTCACATACCTCTCACGAGCCAGGACAAATGTGCATGTGGCAGGACTGTACCCTCAGTTCAGTACTGTTATGGAGATAGATGGGAGGTATGGAAGATATGTATTATCTACTGCAGTGGTTCTCAAGCGTTTGGGAGCAAATTGCTGATTGTCGTTTGCTTTCATACGTTACCAGATTTTCATTCCAACCAATCAACTAGTTGGATGGTTGGACAGAAAATCTTTACATGTGTACCCATCTTTAGCGATGAAGTTAGCAATTTCTGAATAAGGTTGTGCAAGTGTGAGTGAGGCTGCGATGGTACTCGATGTCACCGATGGTTTCACAGTCTTGCTAAACATTACGGATGTTTGTAAGGTAAAGTGCTGCGAGGGAATAGCGATCGCAATGGATTAGCATACTATTGCAGTTGAACTGCGAGCGTAATCGCTATTGCAATCGCAGTTGCGATGGGTAGTGGATAAAGCCCAATATCTTTATTTTTAGTAGTAAGTGTTGGCAAAATTAACATTTCTTGCACTTCTCTTTATACAAGCATTTACACAATTCATGTATTGTAGTGCACTACATTTTTATACATTTTCTTGGTTCATAAGTCCCGAGTTAGAAGAAACCGGGTCAGGGTTAGCCAGTCTCTTCATTTTACAGTTTGTAGAGACAAAGGACCTCATTCAGAGACGGTCGTAAGCGGTCGTTCGGTCGTACGCATCCGATGTTTCCAAACCATGCATGCGCACAGTTAGTTGATTGACATGAAAGGCCGTTTGTGGGTGTTGACGGGGGTGGTGGTCTGAAAACGCAGGCGTTTTTAGGGGCGTACATAAATTTCCTGCTACGACAGACATAGAAGGCCGGAAGTAGTAAAACGTCACTCTGCGAGCAGGTTAGAGGCCTGGCTGATCGTACAGCTTGAGGTTGGGTATGTGCTCTCTCAAGCCCCAGAGTACAATCGATACTATCGAATGTGGCTGATGTTATGTTTGATGTTTCTATTTTGTGTCACATAATGCAAGCAGCTAATAATCGTTTGTTGTTGCTAATAACACTGCTAATTGGCTTGTAATTGATTCAGTTGCGTTTGCATTATCGAATAATAAGAATAAATATATTTCATGGGGATGGCTTATTCTATGCTTTTTTTGTTAATTTTTGGTGCAATTTGCACACAACACAAGCGGCCGCAACCATCAGAAGAAAATTAAGTTACAGCGACTCAGGGGCAAACGCAGGATTTTTAAGGGGGGGTTTCCATTTATAAAATATATATATATATATATATACATACACATACATATATATCAGCTCCAGCCCCAAACAACCAGTCCCAGCCAGCCCCTGCCACAGCCAGACAGCCACTCAGCCCCATATAGCCAGCCCCTGCCCCACACTGCCAGCCTCTGTTCCAGACAGACAGCCAGCCCCAGCCCGATAGGCAGCCTTCCAGCCCCTGCCCCAGACAGCCAGCCCCAACCTCACACTTACCTGCTGCTTGTAGTAGCTCCTCAGTCAAAAGCCGCAGCTCAAAGACCTCTACTCTCAGTTGCGCGGCATAACGTCATGCGCGCCGCCCGCCGGGTCTCACCATCTCTCTCTCCAAATGAAAAAAAAAACCTATCTTGCAGGCTTTGCACTGCAGCATAGCGGGCGCGTGGGTCGGGAGTGGCGGTGCCGGGCGAGCGGGCTCCCCTCTTTGTCAGGGCCTCCAGTCTAGTCCCTGATGGCCTCCTGTCCAGTCCCTGGTAATCACTACGCACTGCCCGGCCACTGTCGGTTCAGCTGTCAGCGCTTCTGTGTCAGTAGGTATGAAAGCACCTGACGCAGAAGCGCTGAAAGCTGAACAGGCAGTGGCTGGGCAGCTCGAAGGGTGGCCCGTTGATTATGCAGAGATGGAGACAAGTCTGTCTCTGTCTCTGAAAAATAAAAATTAGTTGGTCAGGGGGGGTTTCTGGGTACTCAGAAACCCCCCCCTGCGTGCGCTAGTGCGACTGACAACGATTGACTCGATCGCTAGCTGCTATCACTCGCTAGCTAGAGGGAAGTGCATTGTTCACGTATGGGCGCCACTTTGGTTGCGACCGACCGGCCGCGCGATTGCTTCCTTTTTCAGTTTTGCGGTCGTTAGGCGTACGACAGAGCGGCCGCTTACTACCGACTCTGAATGAGGTCCAAAATGTGGAGAGAGAATTAAACTAGCAACCAATCAGCTCCTAACTGCCATTTTAAAGGCTGTATTTGAAAAATGACAGTTAGGAGCTGATTGGTTGGTACCTCTCCACTTTATCTCTCTCCAAGGCTTAGTACATTTACCCTTGTGTTTTGAAGAAAATGACACAAGCTGTGATGGCTTGATGCATATACCCCATAGCAACATATAGGGTATATTGGCACTTGTAGTTGAAAAACAATCTGATGTATGTAAAAAAAAAATATTTTCAAATATTCAATAAAAAAAGATTTGTAAATAAAAAAAAAAATCTGAGGATATAAAGTTGGGGAGAGGATGTAGTAGGTTACAAATTTTTGGCGAGTTTCCTGGTGAGATTCCTGCAACTTTCCATTTAAAGTCACCAGATGTAATTGAGGATTAGTGTGAAATTCTATAGCAGACACAGGCTCTGGCCAGAGAGATTGCGGAAACTACATGCATTTTGAGCTACAGTATCTGTCAGGAGTCAGGACATAATTTATATATTTTTATTTATTAACAGTTTCTTATATAGCGCAGCATATTCTGCTGCACTTTACAATTGTAAGCATTAATAGAACAAAACTGGGTAATAACATACAGATATATAGGTAGGAAGGCCCTGCTCGCAAGCTTACAATCTATAATAAAAAAGCCACATTAAACATGTGCATTGCTTTGTCACTAATTAATATTCAGTTAAGGGCCCCCACAAATAATACAAATATTAATGAGCTATAATTATTTAAAGATTTTATTATTGGGGGCAAAAATGTTTAAAATTAATAGCATTTAAAATTATGAGGACAATAATATTTTTATGGTATTTGGGGCCATGGTAGAAGCCTCAATTTTATTACAAATTTGTGACACTACAAGTGTCAGCATGGATGTGCTTCTTTCATTAATTGAATATGGCCTTGATTAACATAAAAATATTATTCTTATTTTGTAATATTATTTACCCATTAATAAATTAATGAAATAATTAAGGCTCAGTCATAATAATATTTATTATTTTTGTTTGCCTTTTAATTGAGCATTAAGCAGTGCCAAAGTAATACTTTTGTTTAATGTTGCACTTTATGTTCTGCCTGGACTGCATGCAAGTTTTATGGCAAATTTCCGGTGAGTTTACAAGCCTCATGCTATTAAATCTGATAACCAGTATATTCGACATTAAAAAATAAAGTACAATCGAGACTGACTCTGGTGGGTTTCTGGCAACTTTGCCTCTAGTCACCACCATTTCATATGGCGGTTTGAAACTCTTCGGAAATTTGCCAGAAACTCAATAGTTTTTTTATAATTGGAGGATATTACATTTCCCTCATGGTATATTTAAGAAGGTATATGCAGTTTTAAAGCAATAAATTATTTTCATTGTCCATGATTTTTCATTTTCCGAAGCCGCGTGAGCGTTTCATAAGCTGCTTGTATCTCAATAAAATGCTGTTCTGCCTCTGTAGTTTGGTGTCGGTTGTGGTCTGGGTGCCAAATCTTTACCAAATCTCGATAATGCCGATTAATTTCTTCCATAGTAGCGTCAGAATTTACTCCTAAAATCTGGAATGAAAAGCACACACGAGTATAATATGAGGATGAGCAGAGGCTGAGAACAGAAATGAAAATGTTTATAGCAGTAATGTATAAATAGATCATATTACCTGACTGTTGACTTTTTATTTTATCATTGTGATATTTTTATTCAATAGATTGATATTTTATTATATGACTTTATACAAAATGTGAGTTACAGTACATAATGTGTTCTCTTCAGAGGCGGGAGAGAGCAGCATAGTGCTGACTGTGAGAAAGGAATCAGATTAGAGAGCTCTATCCCAGATCAACTACTTTTAGATCTCACAGCTCCCACTGTGCAGCCAGGAGGAAGCCGGCCGGGAGAGAGAACACTGTAACTGATAAACAGGGCGTCAATAAAATGCTCTCTCCTGAGAAAACAGGCTTCCGGGGATCACTACTGTTTTGTTGTCTATATAGTGCAGCAGGGAATCATGTAGAAAAGCAACATAAAAGCAAACAGGGTACATGGTGACGTCATTGACCTTTTACATAGGTAATTCCCTTTTTCAATGTGTTTGACATATCCAGGCCTACAACAACAACTCCTACACTCTGTTTTATTTGCAATTAAAGTGGGAGATTCAATTCTTATGCAGGAGTTTAGCTCCGGGCTTAGTGCCTGGGAACTACTCGATTAATTCCCATGATTAACCCCAAGGCTGCATTTATCGCTGATTACTGCTCACACCCTCCTGAGAGTAGGACTTTGGTGCTAGTTGCGAGTGCCAGGTACACCGTAACTGTGCCATGCCCTGCACTTAGCACTGGAAGAGCTGCTTAACTCGGCTGATCCTGGGCATTGTCACACAATATAGAGGTCGTCGTGGGATTTAATTAAATAGCTGCCGGCACTTTGGGCCTGATGTTGTTTTAAGTCTGCGCATGCGTCTGAGTCACACAGCGCACGCATCCTGATTGTTACCGCCCAGAGACGCAGCACATATTTGGACACAGAGTCAGTGGATTTTAGCAAAGGTTCCGGGGATATAACAAGGGGATGGCTAAGCAGACGCACTGCCGCTCGCACAGGACACCATACGCAGATGGAGAAACCTCACCTGCCATAGGGGTGGTGCAAGTTTCTAGAGATGCTCCGAGATGGAAAAGCACTATCTCAACATGCTGCAAGTGGGTGTCTCAGTGTAGATGAATTCTGTGCACAATTCAGAATCTGGTCCTTTGCCCGGGAGCTAAAGTCCCACGTAAGATGAGTGTCAGATGAGCTCAATCTGCCAACCTTATTCCCAGGCAATTGCATAACCCCTTTGCCTATAGCAGCTAATGGCTATAGGAGGAACCTGGTAGTTACCAGAATAGGAGCCTGGCAAATACAGGCAAAACTGGCCACCTGGTATAACTCATTTTATTAATGGTGGTGCCTCTTATATCTCTTATCTTATCCCTAAAATACTTATCCACAGCTAGCTCTTATGCTTTCCTATTGGTTAAGTGTCAAGAAAACCTTCCCACTAGTCTCAACAATGTTGTCTGCAAATCATTAGTCATGTACTTTACCCTAAGGAACAGACAGGTCCAAGGGACATTTTAGCCTTAAATGTAACAAAAATGACACTATGTTGTACTGATAGAATACAATGTACACCTATATGCTATACTGATAGAATACAATGTACACCAATATGTTGTACTGATAGCATACAATGTACACCAATATGCTATACTGATAGAATACAATGTACACCAATATGCTATACTGATAGAATACAATGTACACCAATATGCTATACTGATAGAATACAATGAACACCAATATGCTGTACTGATAGAATACAATGTACACCAATATGCTGTACTGATAGAATACAATGTACACCAATATGCTGTACTGATAGAATACAATGTACACCAATATGCTGTACTGATAGAATACAATGTACACCAATATGCTGTACTGATAGAATACAATGTACACCAATATGCTATACTGATAGAATACAATGTACACCAATATGCTATACTGATAGAATACAATGTACACCAATATGCTATACTGATAGAATACAATGTACACCAATATGCTGTACTGATAGAATACAATGTACACCAATATGCTGTACTGATAGAATACAATGTACACCAATATGCTATACTGATAGAATACAATTTACACCAATATGCTATACTGATAGAATACAATGTACACCAATATGCTGTACTGATAGAATACAATGTACACCAATATGCTGTACTGATAGAATACAATGTACACCAATATGCTGTACTGATAGAATACAATGTACACCAATATGCTGTACTGATAGAATACAATGTACACCAATATGCTGTACTGATAGAATACAATGTACACCAATATGCTATACTGATAGAATACAATGTACACCAATATGCTATACTGATAGAATACAATGTACACCAATATGCTATACTGATAGAATACAATGTACACCAATATGCTGTACTGATAGAATACAATGTACACCAATATGCTGTACTGATAGAATACAATGTACACCAATATGCTATACTGATAGAATACAATTTACACCAATATGCTATACTGATAGAATACAATGTACACCAATATGCTGTACTGATAGAATACAATGTACACCATTATGCTATACTGATAGAATACAATGTACACCAATATGCTGTATTGATAGAATACAATGCAGTGGCGGGCTGGGCCGGGGGGCAGGGTGCCATGTGCCCCCCGGGCCGCAGCGTCATGCAGGCCGCGGGCCCGTGCAGTCTGTGTCACTGTGATACAGACTGCACCGCGTGTGTAGCGCTGACCGGACGGAGTTCGGTCAGCGCTACACTGACAAACACACAGCCGCCGGCTCCGGCAGCTGTGTGTTTGATCAGCAGCCAATGAGAGTCTGTCAGACTCTCATTAGCTGCTGCTGCGCCCACTGCAGAAGCCGCTCCATCAGTGGGCAATGGGAGAGGCGTCATGACGTCATATGACGTCTCTCCCATAATGCAGAGCGGCCCGGCCGGGGAGGACAGACGGAGGAGCAGATGGCGGCGGCGGGAGCGGGGATTCAGGTAAGTGTTTTTTTTTATTTTGTTTTTTATATTACGTGTGTCTACTGGGGGTTGGTGTCTGGCACTACGGGGGCCACTATAAAGGGGGGGACTACTACTACTGGGGGCACTACAAGGGGGGTGGGGGACTACAACTACTGGGGGCACTACAAGGGGGGGGACTACTACTACTGGGGGTACTACAAGGGGGAGGGGACTACTACTACTACTGGGGACTACTACTACTGGGGGCACTATAAGGGGACTACTAATACTACTAGGGGGGGCACTACAAGGGGGGTGGGGGACTACTACTACTGGGGACTACTACTACTGGGGACACTACAAGGGGGCGACTACTACTACTGGGGACACTACAAGGGGGGGACTACTACTACTGTGGGCACTACAAGGGGGGCTACTACTACAGGGGGCACTACAAGGGGGGTACTACTACTACTGGGGGCACTACAAAGGGGGGGACTACTACTAGGGGCACTACAAGGGGAGGGGACTACTACTAGGGGCCCTGCATAGGGGGAAGGGGACTACTACTAGGGGCACTACATAGGGGGAGGGGACTACCACTGGGGGCACTGCATCGAGGGACCACTGCTAGAGGCTCTATGTAAAGGGCAATACTGGGGGTACTGCATAGGGGGGAGACTAAAACTGGGGCCACTATTTAAGGGGCATTGCATAAGGGTTACCACTATTGGGGGCACTGCATGGGGGGTGGACTGCTACTGGGGGCACTATATAAGGGGGTACCACTATTAGGGGCACTATATAAGGGGCTTACTACTGGGGGCACAAGGGGCACTGTACAGGGGGGACCACTACTGGGGACACTATATAAGGGGCTTACTACTGGGGCACAAGGGGCACTGCATAGGGGGGGATCACTACTGGGGGCACTACTGGAGGCCTGCATAGGGTGTTCCCTCCTGTGGCACTGCATATGGACACTATGACAGGGGGCTGCCCTAATCTTTATTTGTACCTTACATTAATCCCATATGGACCCGCCACCTCCATGGAACACTTGGGGGTGGGGCACGCCGCAGCACGCATATTCTTCGGGCACCCTGGCTACAGGCTACTCCTCTGCCAGGCCGCCTGCATGCATTTGCCCCCAAGGCTAAAAGTTGCCAGCCAGCCCCTGATACAATGTACACCAATATGCTGTACTGATAGAATACAATGTACACCAATATGCTGGGGAGCACTACAATACAATGTACACCAATATGCTGTACTGATAGAATACAATGTACACCAATATGCTATACTGATAGAATACAATGTACACCAATATGCTGTACTGATAGAATACAATGTACACCAATATGCTGTACTGATAGAATACAATGTACACCAATATGCTGTACTGTTAGAATACAATGTACACCAATATACTGTACTGATAGAATGCAATGTACACCAATATGCTATACTGATAGAATACAATGTACACCAATATGCTGGGGAGCACTACAATACAATGTACACCAATATGCTATACTGATAGAATACAATGTACACGAATATGCTGTACTGATAGAATACAATGTACACCAATATGCTATACTGATAGAAAACAATGTACACCAATATGCTGTACTGATAGAATACAATGTACACCAATATGCTATACTGATAGAATACAATGTACACCAATATGCTATACTGATAGAATACAATGTACACCAATATGCTGTACAGATAGAATACAATGTACACCATTATGCTATACTGATAGAATACAATGTACACCAATATGCTGTATTGATAGAATACAATGCAGTGGCGGGCTGGGCCGGGGGGCAGGGTGCCATGTGCCCCCCGGGCCGCAGCGTCATGCAGGCCGCGGGCCGGTGCAGTCTGTGTTACTGTGACACAGACTGCACCGCATGTGTAGCGCTGACCGGACGGAGTTCGGTCAGCGCTACACTGACAAACACACAGCCGCCGGCTCCGGCAGCTGTGTGTTTGATCAGCAGCCAATGAGAGTCTGTCAGACTCTCATTAGCTGCTGCTGCGCCCACTGCAGAAGCCGCTCCATCAGTGGGCAATGGGAGAGGCGTCATGACGTCATATGACGTCTCTCCCATAATGCAGAGCGGCCCGGCCCGGGAGGACAGACGGAGGAGCAGATGGCGGCGGCGGGAGCGGGGATTCAGGTAAGTGTTTTTTTTTATTTTGTTTTTTATATTACGTGTGTCTACTGGGGGGTGGTGTCTGGCACTACGGGGGGCACTATAAAGGGGGGGACTACAACTACTGGGGGCACTACAAGGGGGGTGGGGGACTACAACTACTGGGGGCACTACAAGGGGGGGGGACTACTACTACTGGGGGTACTACAAGGGGGAGGGGACTACTACTACTACTGGGGACTACTACTACTGGGGGCACTATAAGGGGACTACTAATACTACTACTGGGGGCACTGCAAGGGGGGTGGGGGACTACTACTACTGGGGACTACTACTACTGGGGACACTACAAGGGGGGGACTACTACTACTGGGGACACTACAAGGGGGGGACTACTACTACTGTGGGCACTACAAGGGGGGCTACTACTACTGGGGGCACTACAAGGGGGGTACTACTACTACTGGGGGCACTACAAAGGGGGGGACTACTACTAGGGGCACTACAAGGGGAGGGGACTACTACTAGGGGCCCTGCATAGGGGGAAGGGGACTACTACTAGGGGCACTACATAGGGGGAGGGGACTACCACTGGGGGCACTGCATCGAGGGACCACTGCTAGAGGCTCTATGTAAAGGGCAATACTGGGGGTACTGCATAGGGGGGAGACTAAAACTGGGGCCACTATTTAAGGGGCATTGCATAAGGGTTACCACTATTGGGGGCACTGCATGGGGGGTGGACTGCTACTGGGGGCACTATATAAGGGGGTACCACTATTAGGGGCACTATATAAGGGGCTTACTACTGGGGGCACAAGGGGCACTGTACAGGGGGGACCACTACTGGGGACACTATATAAGGGGCTTACTACTGGGGCACAAGGGGCACTGCATAGGGGGGGATCACTACTGGGGGCACTACTGGAGGCCTGCATAGGGTGTTCCCTCCTGTGGCACTGCATATGGACACTATGACAGGGGGCTGCCCTAATCTTTATTTGTACCTTACATTAATCCCATATGGACCCGCCACCTCCATGGAACACTTGGGGGTGGGGCACGCCGTAGCACGCATATTCTTCGGGCACCCTGGCTACAGGCTACTCCTCTGCCAGGCCGCCTGCATGCATTTGCCCCCCAGGCTAAAAGTTGCCAGCCAGCCCCTGATACAATGTACACCAATATGCTGTACTGATAGAATACAATGTACACCAATATGCTGGGGAGCACTACAATACAATGTACACCAATATGCTGTACTGATAGAATACAATGTACACCAATATGCTGTACTGATAGAATACAATGTACACCAATATGCTGTACTGATAGAATACAATGTACACCAATATGCTGTACTGATAGAATACAATGTACACCAATATGCTGTACTGTTAGAATACAATGTACACCAATATACTGTACTGATAGAATGCAATGTACACCAATATGCTATACTGATAGAATACAATGTACACCAATATGCTGGGGAGCACTACAATACAATGTACACCAATATGCTATACTGATAGAATACAATGTACACCAATATGCTGTACTGATAGAATACAATGTACACCAATATGCTATACTGATAGAAAACAATGTACACCAATATGCTGTACTGATAGAATACAATGTACACCAATATGCTATACTGATAGAATACAATGTACACCAATATGCTATACTGATAGAATACAATGTACACCAATATGCTGTACTGATAGAATACAATGTACACCATTATGCTATACTGATAGAATACAATGTACACCAATATGCTGTATTGATAGAATACAATGCAGTGGCGGGCTGGGCCGGGGGGCAGGGTGCCATGTGCCCCCCGGGCCGCAGCGTCATGCAGGCCGCGGGCCGGTGCAGTCTGTGTCACTGTGACACAGACTGCACCGCGTGTGTAGCGCTGACCGGACGGAGTTCGGTCAGCGCTACACTGACAAACACACAGCCGCCGGCTCCGGCAGCTGTGTGTTTGATCAGCAGCCAATGAGAGTCTGTCAGACTCTCATTAGCTGCTGCTGCGCCCACTGCAGAAGCCGCTCCATCAGTGGGTAATGGGAGAGGCGTCATGACGTCATATGACGTCTCTCCCATAATGCAGAGCGGCCCGGCCTGGGAGGACAGACGGAGGAGCAGATGGCGGCGGCGGGAGCGGGGATTCAGGTAAGTGTTTTTTTTTATTTTGTTTTTTATATTACGTGTGTCTACTGGGGGGTGGTGTCTGGCACTACGGGGGGCACTATAAAGGGGGGGACTACTACTACTGGGGGCACTACAAGGTGGGTGGGGGACTACACCTACTGGGGGCACTACAAGGGGGGGGGGACTACTACTACTGGGGGTACTACAAGGGGGAGGGGACTACTACTACTACTGGGGACTACTACTACTGGGGGCACTATAAGGGGACTACTAATACTACTACTGGGGGCACTACAAGGGGGGTGGGGGACTACTACTACTGGGGACTACTACTACTGGGGACACTACAAGGGGGGGACTACTACTACTGGGGACACTACAAGGGGGGGACTACTACTACTGTGGGCACTACAAGGGGGGCTACTACTACTGGGGGCACTACAAGGGGGGTACTACTACTACTGTGGGCACTACAAAGGGGGGGACTACTACTAGGGGCACTACAAGGGGAGGGGACTACTACTAGGGGCCCTGCATAGGGGGAAGGGGACTACTACTAGGGGCACTACATAGGGGGAGGGGACTACCACTGGGGGCACTGCATCGAGGGACCACTGCTAGAGGCTCTATGTAAAGGGCAATACTGGGGGTACTGCATAGGGGGGAGACTAAAACTGGGGCCACTATTTAAGGGGCATTGCATAAGGGTTACCACTATTGGGGGCACTGCATGGGGGGTGGACTGCTACTGGGGGCACTATATAAGGGGGTACCACTATTAGGGGCACTATATAAGGGGCTTACTACTGGGGGCACAAGGGGCACTGTACAGGGGGGACCACTACTGGGGACACTATATAAGGGGCTTACTACTGGGGCACAAGGGGCACTGCATAGGGGGGGATCACTACTGGGGGCACTACTGGAGGCCTGCATAGGGTGTTCCCTCCTGTGGCACTGCATATGGACACTATGACAGGGGGCTGCCCTAATCTTTATTTGTACCTTACATTAATCCCATATGGACCCGCCACCTCCATGGAACACTTGGGGGTGGGGCACGCCGTAGCACGCATATTCTTCGGGCACCCTGGCTACAGGCTACTCCTCTGCCAGGCCGCCTGCATGCATTTGCCCCCCAGGCTAAAAGTTGCCAGCCAGCCCCTGATACAATGTACACCAATATGCTGTACTGATAGAATACAATGTACACCAATATGCTGGGGAGCACTACAATACAATGTACACCAATATGCTGTACTGATAGAATACAATGTACACCAATATGCTGTACTGATAGAATACAATGTACACCAATATGCTGTACTGATAGAATACAATGTACACCAATATGCTGTACTGATAGAATACAATGTACACCAATATGCTGTACTGTTAGAATACAATGTACACCAATATACTGTACTGATAGAATGCAATGTACACCAATATGCTATACTGATAGAATACAATGTACACCAATATGCTGGGGAGCACTACAATACAATGTACACCAATATGCTATACTGATAGAATACAATGTACACCAATATGCTGTACTGATAGAATACAATGTACACCAATATGCTATACTGATAGAAAACAATGTACACCAATATGCTGTACTGATAGAATACAATGTACACCAATATGCTATACTGATAGAATACAATGTACACCAATATGCTATACTGATAGAATACAATGTACACCAATATGCTGTACTGATAGAATACAATGTACACCATTATGCTATACTGATAGAATACAATGTACACCAATATGCTGTATTGATAGAATACAATGCAGTGGCGGGCTGGGCCGGGGGGCAGGGTGCCATGTGCCCCCCGGGCCGCAGCGTCATGCAGGCCGCGGGCCGGTGCAGTCTGTGTCACTGTGACACAGACTGCACCGCGTGTGTAGCGCTGACCGGACGGAGTTCGGTCAGCGCTACACTGACAAACTCACAGCCGCCGGCTCCGGCAGCTGTGTGTTTGATCAGCAGCCAATGAGAGTCTGTCAGACTCTCATTAGCTGCTGCTGCGCCCACTGCAGAAGCCGCTCCATCAGTGGGTAATGGGAGAGGCGTCATGACGTCATATGACGTCTCTCCCATAATGCAGAGCGGCCCGGCCTGGGAGGACAGACGGAGGAGCAGATGGCGGCGGCGGGAGCGGGGATTCAGGTAAGTGTTTTTTTTATTTTGTTTTTTATATTACGTGTGTCTACTGGGGGGTGGTGTCTGGCACTACGGGGGGCACTATAAAGGGGGGGACTACTACTACTGGGGGCACTACAAGGTGGGTGGGGGACTACACCTACTGGGGGCACTACAAGGGGGGGGGGACTACTACTACTGGGGGTACTACAAGGGGGAGGGGACTACTACTACTACTGGGGACTACTACTACTGGGGGCACTATAAGGGGACTACTAATACTACTACTGGGGGCACTACAAGGGGGGTGGGGGACTACTACTACTGGGGACTACTACTACTGGGGACACTACAAGGGGGGGACTACTACTACTGGGGACACTACAAGGGGGGGACTACTACTACTGTGGGCACTACAAGGGGGGCTACTACTACTGGGGGCACTACAAGGGGGGTACTACTACTACTGTGGGCACTACAAAGGGGGGGACTACTACTAGGGGCACTTCAAGGGGAGGGGACTACTACTAGGGGCCCTGCATAGGGGGAAGGGGACTACTACTAGGGGCACTACATAGGGGGAGGGGACTACCACTGGGGGCACTGCATCGAGGGACCACTGCTAGAGGCTCTATGTAAAGGGCAATACTGGGGGTACTGCATAGGGGGGAGACTAAAACTGGGGCCACTATTTAAGGGGCATTGCATAAGGGTTACCACTATTGGGGGCACTGCATGGGGGGTGGACTGCTACTGGGGGCACTATATAAGGGGGTACCACTATTAGGGGCACTATATAAGGGGCTTACTACTGGGGGCACAAGGGGCACTGTACAGGGGGGACCACTACTGGGGACACTATATAAGGGGCTTACTACTGGGGCACAAGGGGCACTGCATAGGGGGGGATCACTACTGGGGGCACTACTGGAGGCCTGCATAGGGTGTTCCCTCCTGTGGCACTGCATATGGGCACTATGACAGGGGGCTGCCCTAATCTTTATTTGTACCTTACATTAATCCCATATGGACCCGCCACCTCCATGGAACACTTGGGGGTGGGGCACGCCGTAGCACGCATATTCTTCGGGCACCCTGGCTACAGGCTACTCCTCTGCCAGGGCCGCCTGCATGCATTTGCCCCCCAGGCTAAAAGTTGCCAGCCAGCCCCTGATACAATGTACACCAATATGCTGTACTGATAGAATACAATGTACACCAATATGCTGGGGAGCACTACAATACAATGTACACCAATATGCTGTACTGATAGAATACAATGTACACCAATATGCTGTACTGATAGAATGCAATGTACACCAATATGCTATACTGATAGAATACAATGTACACCAATATGCTGGGTGAGCACTACAATACAATGTACACCAATATGCTATACTGATAGAATACAATGTACACCAATATGCTATACTGATAGAATACAATGTACACCAATATGCTATACTGATAGAATACAATGTACACCAATATGCTATACTGATAGAATACAATGTACACCAATATGCTATACTGATAGAATACAATGTACACCAATATGCTATACTGATAGAATACAATGTACACCAATATGCTGTACTGATAGAATACAATGTACACCAATATGCTATACTGATAGAATACAATGTACACCAATATGCTGTACTGATAGAATACAATGTACACCAATATGCTGTACTGATAGAATACAATGTACACCAATATGCTATACTGATAGAATACAATGCAGTGGCGGGCTGGGCCGGGGGCCAGGGTGCCATGTGCCCCCCGGGCCGCAGCGTCATGCGGGCCGCGGGCCGGTGCAGTCTGTGTCACTGTGACACAGACTGCACCGCGTGTGTAGCGCTGACCGGACGGAGTTCGGTCAGCGCTACACTGACAAACACATAGCCGCCGGCTCCGGCAGCTGTGTGTTTGATCAGCAGCCAATGAGAGTCTGTCAGACTCTCATTAGCTGCTGCTGCGCCCACTGCAGAAGCCGCTCCATCAGTGGGCAATGGGAGAGGCATCATGACGTCATATGACGTTTCTCCCATAATGCAGAGCGGCCCGGCCCGGGAGGACAGACGGAGGAGCAGATGGCGGCGGCGGGAGCGGGGATTCAGGTAAGTGTTTTTTTTTTATTTTGTTTTTTATATTACGTGTGTCTACTGGGGGGTGGTGTCTGGCACTACGGGGGGCACTATAAAGGGGGGGACTACTACTACTGGGGGCACTACAAGGTGGGTGGGGGACTACAACTACTGGGGGCACTACAAGGGGGGGGACTACTACTACTGGGGGTACTACAAGGGGGAGGGGACTACTACTACTGGGGACTACTACTACTGAGGGCACTATAAGGGGACTACTAATACTACGACTGGGGGCACTACACTGATAGAATACAATGTACACCAATATACTGTACTGATAGAATACAATGTACACCAATATGCTGTACTGATAGAATACAATGTACATCAATATGCTGTACTGATAGAATATAATGTACACCAATATGCTGTACTGATAGAAAATAATGTACACCAATATGCTGAGGAGCACTACATTACAATGTACACCAATATGCTGAGGAGCACTGCAATACATTGTACAGCAATATGCTGAGGCCCATTACCATATTGATATTAGGTGATAAATAAAAATATTTATAGACAATAAAAAGTACTTTAAGGGGTCCATTCATCATCCCTGTGTTTGTGTGCGCCTTAGCCGCACATATATCAATATCACATAAATGGAGGACAAAAATTTGTCCGATAAAAATAAAATAGGGAGAAATCAAGAACCACTTCCTCCAAGTGCTGAAGCTGCTGCCACTAGTCATGACATAGACGATAAAATGCCATCAACGTCGTCTGCCAAGGCCGATGCCCAATGTCATAGTAGAGGGCATATAAAATCACAAATGACAAAGTTCAGGAAAATGACCTTAAAAAATAAATTTAAATCCTCTGAGGAGAAAAGTAAACTTGCCAATATGCCATTTACGACACGGAATGGCAAGGAACGGCTAAGTCCTTCCCTATTTTCATAACTAGTGGTTCAGCTTCACATGACGATGGAAGCCCTCCTCCCGCTAGAAAGATGAAACGAGTTAAGCTGGCAAAAGCACAGCAAAGAACTGTGCGTTCTAATTCTAAGAAGATATCACAAATCCCCATGGAGAGTCCAAGTGTGGCGACCGTTGCGATGCCTGACCTTCCCAACACTGGACGGGAAGAGGTGTCTCCTTTCACCATTTGCACGCCCTCTGCAAGTGCTGGAAGGAGCACCCACAGTCCACTTTCTGATATTCAAATTGAAGATGTCACTTTTGAAGTACAACAGGATGAGGAGGAAGTTGACGAGGAGGATTCTGATGGTGAGGTGGTTTGTTTAAATCAGGCACTGGGGGAGACAGTTGTCCGTGGGATGAAAAATCCCATCACGGTCATGCCTGGGCAGAAGACCAAACATTCCACCTCTTTGGTCTGGAAATATTTCTATCCAAATCCGGACAACAACTGTCTTGCCATACGTACCGTATGTAAAGCTGGAATAAGTAGGGGTAGGGATGTTAACCACCTAGGAACATCCTCCCTTATACGTTCATAAAAAGTTACTGTCAAGTTCAGATACTGTGGCTAAGACCATAAGCAGTCCAGGGACACCTAAATCCCTTTGTCCTGTTGTATCCAAGCGCCTGCAAACCACACTGTCAACTCCCTCCTCTTCAATTTCCTCATCAGTCAGGATCGGAAGTAGTCCTGCAGGCCATGTCACTGGCATGACTGACTCTCCTATACAGGGTTCCTCCAGAGGATCACGCATTGCTATGCCTACTGCTGCTGCTGCTGCCGCTGCTGCTGTGAGTCATTCATTATCCCTACTTCTTTTACTAAGCAATTGACCCTTCAACAGTCCTTAGCGAGGAGCATGAAGTACGACATCAGTCATCCTGTTGCAAAACAGATAACTGGGGCTTTGACAGCTATGTTGGTGTTAGATGTGCGTCCGGTATCCGCCATTAGTTCAGTGGGATTTAGACAATTGATGGAGGTAGTGTGTCCCCGGTACCAAATCCAGTCTAGATTCCACTTGACTAGGCAGGCGATACCGAGAATTTACAGAGACGTCAGAAAAAGTGTCCTCAGTGTCCTAAAAAATGCGGTTGTACCCAATGTCCACTTAACCACGGACATGTGGACAAGTGGAACAGGGCAGACTATGGACTATATGACTATGACAGCCCACTGGGTAGATGTATCGCCTTACGCAGCAACAACAGCAGCATCACCAGTAGCAGTATCTCAGAAACGCCAGCTTGTTCCAAGACAGGCTACACTGTGAATCACCAGTTTCAGTAAGAGGCACACCACCGACAACCTCTTAGAGAAACTGAGGGAAATCATCGCCCAATGGCTTACCCCACTTAGACTCTCCTGGGGATTTGTGGTCTCTGACAAAGCCACCAATATTGTGCGGGCATTACATCTGGGCAAATTCCAGCATGTCCCATGTTTTGCTCACACAATAAATTTGGTGGTGCAGAATTTTCTGAAAAACGACAAGGGCGTGCAGGAGACTCTTTCGGTGACCCGAAAAATTTCTGGCCACTTTCGCCATTCAGCGACTTTGTGCCGAAGACTGGAGCGCCAGCAAACACTCTTGAACCTGCCCTGTCATCACCTGAAGCAAGAGGTTGTGACGCTGTGGAACTCAACCCTCTATATGCTTCAGAGGATGGAGGAGCACCAAAAGGCCATTCAAGCCTATACATCCACCTATGACATAGGCAAAGGAAGGGGTATGCACCTGACTCAAGCGCAGTGGAGAATGATTTCTGTGTCGTGCAAGGTTCTCCAGCCCTTCGAAATTGCCACACTTGAAGTCAGTTCTGACGCTGCCAGCTTGAGTAAGGTCATTCCCCTCATCAGGGTTTTGCAGAAGCAGCTGGAGAGAGTGGAGGATATAAGACGGAGCGATTCCGCTTGGTATGTGGGACTTGTGGATGAAGCCCTTCATTCGCTTTGCCAGGATTCGAGGGTGGTCAATCTGTTGAAATCAGACCACTACATTTTGGCTACTGTGCTCGATCCTAGGTTTAAAGCCTATGTGATGTCTCTTTCTGGTCGACACAAGCCTGCAGAGGTGCAAAGACCTGCTGGTGAAAATACTGTGAGCTGAAGCGGAACGTGACACGTCAACAGCTCCTTCTTCATTTTCTCCTGCAACTGGGGCTGCCAGGAAACAACTTCGGTATCCTAAGCAACCTGCTGGCAGTGATGCAGGGCAGACAGGAACAAGTTTGGTATCTGGTCCGGACTGAAGGACCTGCCAACAATTTCTGACATGTCTACTGTCACTTCATATGATACTGTCACCATTGACAGACTGGTGGAAGATTACATTGGTGACAGCATCCAAGTAGGCAAGTCAGACAGTCCTTACCTCTACTGGCATGAAAAAGAGGCAATTTGGAGGCCCCTGTACAAACTGGCTCTATTTTACCTAAGTTGCCCCCCCTCCAGTGAGTACTCCGAAAGAGTATTTAGTGCAGACGGGAACCTTGTCAGCGAAAGGCGTAGGAGGTTTCTTCCACAAAATGTGGAGAAGATGATGTTCATCAAAATGAATTATCAATTCTTCCATGAAGACCAGCCTCCAGTAAGTACAGAGGTACCTGTGGTGGTGGATTCCAGCGGGGACGAATTAATACTCTGTGAGGATGAGGACAACACTGAAGAGGGTGAGGAATCGGTGGAGGATGAGGATGACATCTTGCCTCTGTAGAGCCAGTTTGTGCAGGGACAGATTAATTGCCAGCTTGTTTTGTGGGGGCCCAAACGAACCAATCATTTCAGCCTCAGTCGTGTGGCAGACCCTGGCGCTGAAATGATTGGTTTGTTAAAGTGTGCATGTCCTGTATATTCAACATAAGGGGTGGGAGAGCCCAAGGACAATTCAATCTTGCATCTTTTTTTTTTCTTTGCAGTATATACTCTTTGGGGCCTAGTTTTTAAAACTGCCATCCTGTCTGCCACTGCAGTGCCACTCCTAAATGGGCCACGTGTTTGTGCCACCCACTTGTGTTGCTTAGCATAGTCATCCAGCTACCTCGGTGCAACCTTTTTGCCTAAAAACAATATTGTGAGGTGCTCAGAATACACTGGAAATGAGTGGAAATGAAATGTTACTGAGGTTAATAATAGCATAGTAACAAAAAAAAACCCCAAATTCTGTGATTTTAGCTGTTTTTATACTTTTTTTTCCAAAAAAATACAGATACAAAACCCAGAACCCAAAACACGGAAGGGTGGTTTTGGCAAAACCAATCCAGATCCAAAACACGAAGAAAGATCCAGATCCAAAACACAATACACGAAAAGTGGCCGATGCACACCCCTAATAAATAAATTTATATATATATATATATATATATATAGTATATATAGGGGTCTCCACAAGTTTGTTGCCTAGGTGCGCCCACGGACCTTAATCTGGTGAGTGGTGGGTGGTGTTATGCCCAGTGCTGAGTGGGGTGGTATTTTACAGGGTAGACATGTTGAGGTATGCCCACCTGTTACGGAATCGGTATGATTTACCGTCGGAATCCCGACACCAGCATCCCGGCAGCTGTAGAAATCCCAATCGTCCTCAGGTAAGTATTAGCTAACGTAATTCTACCCCCCTAACCCTATCCCTCCCTTAGGGGTGTCTAACCCTAACCTCCCCCCCAGTACCTAACCCTAATCCCCCCTCTAAGTGCCTAATCCTAACCCCCCCTTCCCCTAGCCTAAACCTAAGTCCCCTGGGGGGTGCCAAACCCTAACCTCTGCCTGGGGGTGCCTAACCCTAAACCCCCCTTCCCCTAGCCGAAACCTAACTTCCCGGGGTGATGCCTAACCCTAGGTCCCCCCGGGAACCCTTAACGTAACCCTCCCCATCCGTGGCTATCCTTCGATCGGGATGCCGGGCTCCCGGCGTATGTCTAATGACAGGCGTCGGCATATCGACGCCTGTCTTTAGACCCTTGTCGGGATATGACAGTCGGGAACCCGGCTGTAGGGATTAGCGACCTCATTCAGAGCCGGTCGCACAGAGCGTGCGGTCGGTCTGAATGAGGGGAGGACCTCTTGAATTTTCAAGACGTCCTCCTTTGCGGTGGTAAGGCTGTGGGTTAACACCCACAGCCTTACGACCACCTAAGGTGATGGTCACGATGGTCAAGACCATCGCGACCATCGGGGCTTACGACGAGACCCTAGGGTAGGGTCTCCCTTGTCGTAAGCCCCAGAGAGCTTTCGGCTCTGTCTGAGCCGGAAGCTCTTACTGACATCACTAGTGATGTCAGTGGGGCCGCCCCCAAATGGTAGGCATTCCCATGGGAACGCCCCCGTTTGGAAGGCGGGCCGGGGGGGTGGCAATCAACATCAACAGCTCGCCCCCTTTGGATCGAGACCCGCTACGACCGGCGCTGTCGGTCGTAGCGGGTCTCACGCATGCGCTCGACGGCGTCGTCATGCACATGCTCTGTGGGGGGCCATCGACCCGGTCCGAGCGCATCGGTGCTAACGACCGGGTCTGAATGACCCCCTAGGTCCGCCGGCTTCCCAACTGCATATGCCTATTACACCCAGTCAGTTAAGAAATAAGGGACCAGAGTTGTTGTTTTAGGAGTTGCAATTTATGCTGTATTTGTACAAATGTCAATGCAGAAATAACTGAACAAAACTGAATGATAGATATACACCTAATGTTATATGTAAAAGCATAAAAAAAAAAGACAAGAAAGAAAGTCAAAGATATATTAAGAATCCTGTTAGACATAATAAATAAATTCAAGGATTGTCATTTTGATAGTCAACATGGTCTAATGCACAGCCTGTAATGCAGGTAAAGGGACGGGGTTATTGGTTGTCTCTGGAATATGGAAGGTTGTTGCATACGTGCCTATGCACTGCCGTGATCATTAATGTTCCAACTCGCCAGGGATATTTTAATTTTAAATAAAAATATAGCGGCTATGTACTAACGGGAACTCACAGGGTAACCGCTGTCCCTGCAAGTTACATCCCTGGCATTTTGGAGATGTCTTTGACAGAGTGAAAGACTTCTTCGGGGGAAGCTGACACTGCGCATGCGCACAGCATCAGAGTCCGGGGCCGGCCAGGGGCTGCAGAGGAGTGATGAAAAGATCTCTCTCCTGCCCCTGGAGCCTCCATAGACATCTGAAGATGGTATAAACTACCAGTGCTAAAATCCGAATAGCTTTGCTTTTTGGAGTTTAGTATATAAGGGGCAGATCGTAGATTGATTAAGGGGAGAGTGATCTGCAGTGTTAATTAGCTGCTTTGTGCTATTAGTACATAGGATCGATACATAAATAATATATAATATATATAATTTTATGTAAAAAACTGCTTTATAGATAGGCCCCTTAGGGCTCTATTTACTACAATCCGCATATTGAATGCGGATTGTAGTGTGATATTACCGAGTGAATTCGCATTGCGAATTCCGGCAATATCACAGGGATTTACTATAAATCCCTTGCAGGGACAGAGCTTGCGATAAAGCTCTGTCCCTGCGGATCCCATCCGCACTCTAGTCGCGGTATTTTCGGAAAAAATACCGCGACTAAGAGCCCGCGCATGCGCTGACCCACCGTCGCTACTACCCCCCCACCGACGCTAAGCCCCGCCCCCCGGCGCTAATTCTACTCCAATTGCCCTGTAATAACTACAGGTGAAACTAAAATAATGTGAAAAGGGTGTGAAAACACCCTTTTTCACTTTATTTTAGTAAAAATAATGTTAATAAATAGAGCCCTAAGTCATTTTCAATTAAAAATTCTATACAATAAAACATTGAATGCAAAGTTCACTGCTTACCTTGCAGGCCATCTCTTCCTTTTCATTCTGGAAGCTGGCAACAAACTCATAAATCTTTTCCCACTCTTTGAAGTATTGATTCTGGAAGCCTCCTCCTCCAAAAAACACCCCCCAAACTCTGTATGGTAGGAGGAGAATTCTCTCCATCAGTGCACTGACACTAGGGAAAAAGCTCAGCCAATCGAGCAAGGAACCAATGCATCCAGCTACATAGCTGACAGTGCGACTAGTATTAAGCAGAACACTATAGGCTAGTGGGCCAGTAAAAGCCAGGTAAGCTAGCCCAATACGATATAGACGCACGCTAAGGTTTTCCTGCTTTCGTTGTTGCTGCCGCCGGTAGTACCTGTTTTGCTGAGAGGAGATGCTTGCAGAGAGACTGATTGGGATCATGGAAATTGGACGGCCATAAAATATTGGCGATGTCAGGAATGCAGCTACAAGCGTGCTCTTCAGGTTAGAAGTCTGCTCACCCACACTCGCCACAAGATGCACTCCCAAACCAACGGCAAGTGGCAATGCTACCATGTAATAACTGGTAAGGTTAGATAGTCCAATGGCTGCTGCTAGACCAAAATAAATGCCAGTGGCTATCTGTGCCACAAAACGAGAAGGACTTGCAGGTGGCTTTCCTTCTTTAACTTCATTTGATTTTTCATCCTGTTTATTGAATTGTGATACAAGTCCAGGAATCTTCCAGAAGTCCCACATCCATCCCATACCAAACCCTCCCAAAGTAAGCATCAACAGCATGGCATGGCTGTCTCGGCCCAGGTATATGTGGTGTAGTCCTATGGGACCACCTATGGCCCATAGACCATATGCGACTATTAGTCGTTTTCCCATAATAGAAAGCAACACATCACCAGGTTAGTTGTGGAGAAGAAGTTGTTGACATGCTGCTTAGTGTAGAAGAGAAGTCAGACTTCCATATTGATCTGCAGTCGCTCATGCTATTTGCCTTACTCTGGCATGCACACAGACTTTGGTCTTCTCAGCACGTAACACATGGAGTAATTGTCCCAAAGGTCACATCATGCTATGCATAGTCCTGCCCCCAAACACACATTGATAAATCACTACACAGGACATGCAAATAATTCCTAATGGCAGATACACATACAACCTGCATCTAATCTGCAATCAGTGACATTCGTCTCGGATGCCTGCATGGTTACTCACACAGCTTAAAAATGGATTGGCTTCAGATGTAACATTGGATAGTTTAGCAACTGGCTATGTGTTCCATGGGCTGTGGGCTGTGGAACATGTAAAACTTGTAAATATTGTTAATTTTATACTGCACAGAACAACCAGATAATTGGGCAGACATTGACAAAGGACCATGAATGTTTGCTTTGGCATATCAGTAATATTCCAAAGTACATCTTTTTTTTTTAAATCTTTTTATTGCCATCCTGTCTCATAAAAGTTTGCAATATACTGTTGCTGATGTCTGTGCCGACGGTCATTTTTTGCTATTAATTCATTGAGGCCATTTCACCCCCCACAATCTCTATGCCCCTAATATGTCTAATGATATGTTTTTTGCCTCTTTGTCCCAGATGCTCTTACAGTGTGATACACCTAATTTTATTGCAGTAGGAGACATGAACACTGTTGCCTCTCCCAAACTGGACAGATCCACTCCACTGCTGCTGTCGTCATCTCATAGGTGAGAGGGAATCTCATTATTGACAACTCGAGATGACATGATTGATCCCTGGCGCTTGGTCAACCCCACTGACCGGACATACACTTTCCATTCTACGGTGCATCACTCCTTCTTGACAATAGACTGTTCTTATTTCCCCATTTCCCATGATATCATTATCTCAGAGCATGCTCCCTGTGCACTCCTCCTGGTACTGGTTCACAGCCATGGCGATTTCCCTCATACCTATACCAGTCTGATGACTTTAAAGATTTACTGACAGCTGGATGAGCTGAATTTGTGGACGATAATATGGGATTTCCCACTGTTATTCTGGGACACTGCAGGGGCGGGCATGAGGGGACACGTCATCGCATATTAGGCGCGATGTAACAGGACTCAACGTCATATATACTGCGGGCACCAGTACAATTGTAAAGGAACAAACGGGGTGTCTCTAACCAGTTTTGCTCCCAGAAAACAGAGCAAAACCGATTAGAGACACTCCGTTAGTTCCTTTACAAGTGTGGATCTATTACTTGGTGCCCGTATTTTAGAGTATTTAAGTGTTTAATTCACATGCCAGACCTCTTTAAGGATTAGCGCAAAAACTAATATATATTTATTGTTGTACTGTGTCTTTTTGGATACAGATTTGTGTGTAGCCACAAACACATAATAGTTTCTGCAGCTGTGAGACATGGAAAAAAACCTCTCAGTGATATCATATTTATACAATGGTTTAGTATCAGCGCCTGATTTGAGTTTGTTTTGTGTATTCTCCCTATTTCTGATCTTGGTCGGGCCATCCAAATTAAAATGATAAGCTTCGCTAGACTTCTGTACCCTCTACAAATTCTGCCTATCCTTCTTACTCCTGCGGATGAAAAACTTCTCTATAAAGACTTTAGATGGTTCACTTGGCTAGATAAGTATCTGTGCATTGCCATGGTTAAATTGCAACAATGTCCTGCCATGGGTGAAATACTTTAATTATAGAGAATATCTTTCTCTATAATTATGCTAGCCTTCTGCGTATTATACCTTGATAGCTTAATAACTCCAATTTTTATACTAATATTGCTCTTGATTGTTTTTTTTTTCTTTCTTCTCCCCTTCCTTTACTCAGCCTGGCCCACCCTCTCCCAAGATGTTTTAGATAATCCTTTACTATGTCTGCCTGGATGGTTTGGCGTTATTTTCACAAAAATTACATTCTTTCTGCCACGGATACCCGTTTTCTCCCGTTCCTATCTAACCCTACCCTTCAAACTGGTGTTGCCTCATATCCTTTCTCCTCTTGGATAGCTAAACATCTTACTACTATATGCTCTATTGTTGATATTTCTAGATGCCAACCCTTGACAGTGTCTCAGGTACAGTACTTGCTAAGTTTGAATGACCTTCTACCCATATCTTTGTCATTAATCATGCCATTCACTAAGCCGGGCACGCTTAGTTATTGCTTCCTTTTCACAGGCTGACTGGTGGAACAGTCTTGACTCTATATTGTGTCATCACTGAGCAACAAAGAGAGAACTTTATTTTATCGCTCTCTAGATATCTCTAGATTATACTAAGATTGTTACAGGTCTCTTGCATTGGATTTCCCCACCCTCACTTTACATCGATTATTTCGATCCCTGACTTACTCCTATAAAGTTTTGACAGATTGTTCGTATAGGGAGATGTCCTTAAACATTTACCACTGTGGTTACTTACCTCCTCACCATCACTTTATTATGGGCCTCTCGGATACTGGAGATTGCCTGAAATGTGGGTAACCGTCCCGTCTTTTCTACATAGCATGTGGGACTGCCCCCTCATTAAGGGTGGGATGTACTAAACGGAAAATGCGGTAAAAACCCTGTTTCTGGGGTTTTACCGCATTTTTCGTATGTATCATCAACTGGCCTCCGGGTCTCCGATGCGGAGGGTAACGCCAGCTTTTGCTGACGTTACCCTATAGAAGCCTATGGGCTTCTACCGCATCGCGCTGCTATGAGGGATCCGATCGGATCCCTCCCAGCATGCCCTGCAGCCGCCGCTCTGCGCATGCGTAGATGGACTCCCGGAAGTCCACAGCACAGAGCACATAGCAAAGGACAGCTCTTATCAAAAGAGCTGTCCTTTGCACTACTGATCCCATATATTAGTACATATGCGATTAGTAGGATGCGAAGCATGGCGGGATGTACTTCGCAAGGTTACTACATCCGCCCTAAATCATTTAGAATCATTTCATTATTTTATTATGTTCATAATATGAATTAAATATGTATTATATATACACAATAGGGCTAGGCACGGAATGGTGGACAGTGGGTCATGCATTTTATACACATAGGTGGACAGTGGGTAGGTCATGCATGTAATACACATAGGTGGACAGTGGGTGGGTCATGCATGTAATACACATAGGTGGACAGTGGGTGGGTCATGCATTTAATACACATAGATGGACAGTGGGTCATGCATTTAAAACACATAGGTGGACAGTGGGTCATGCATTTAATACACATAGGTGGACAGTGGATGGGTTATGCATTTAATACACATAGGTGGACAGTGGGTCATACATTTACACATTGGTGGTCAGTGGGTGGGTTATGCATTATACACATTGGTGGACAGTGGGTCATGCATACACATTGGTGGTCAGTGGGTGGGTTATGCATTATACACATTGGTGGACAGTGGGTCATGCATACACATTGGTGGTCAGTGGGTGGGTTATGCATTATACACATTGGTGGACAGTGGGTCATGCATACACATTGGTGGACAGTGTTTGCATACATTGTTGCTCAGCAGCACTATCTATCATTATACTCACCAAAATACAAAGGTCCGCGCGATCGGGTGTGCCAGCTGCTGGAATCGCATACGTCTCCTTCCAAGGCACGATGCTGCACAAAATGGAGACTAGGCGTTTACATGGATATGTCAGTCATGTGACGCGGAATGGACGATAGATCGTGCAATAGGTCATCAGTGCAAACACACAAACGATCTGCATAAAATCGTGTACGAGATTGGCAAATCTTGCCTGCTGTAGGCAAGATCTGAAGATGTGATGTTCGACCAGCGGGTACACGCATCAGCATTGTGATCGTGAATGGACACTCATGATTTGGACATATTTTACACAATTTGTCGTTCCGATGCGTTGAAATCAGGCGAATCGTGTAAAATATCGTCTAGTGTGTACTCACCTTAACAAAAGAGCATTCAGACTACCTGCCCTCAATGACTTTATATTTACAAAAAACAGTTAATATATACAGTTATCATTTGAGCAATAGTTTCCTCTCTATAATGCCCCGACTGTCACATACCCGATTACCACTACACACTGTACACAGCACACAAGTTTATATATATTAGCTTCTATATTCACACAGCCCACTAAGTACTTTACCCCATTGCTATTTGATATCTGAAGGCACTGATATGCAATCAGTGTCACTTAACCTCATGCAGGGCCGTAGAGAGCCGCGGCGGGCCCAGGTACAGAGGTCGCGTGGCCTAATCACGGGAGGCGTGGCCAAGCCCCCTCAAGCAAAAAAAAAAATGCGGCGATGTGCGCCGGGGAGGGGGGCGCTGTATGCCCCTCAACCCGGCGCAAAGCCAGGGGGGGCGCGATCAGTACAAAGGAGACTGCTGTGGCTGCTGCTCACCAGCCACGAGCAGTCTCCCACTGCAGCTCAGCACACGCTGTGTGCTGGGCTGCTAAGAGAGAGAAGGGAGGGGGGAGCGGCGCCAGACCCGGGCCCCCGCCGGGCCCCTCAGGAAGCCCGGGCCCGGGTAATCTGTACCCGCTCCCCCCCTCTCGGCGCCCCTGAGCTCATGTAATGAGCTCCTATTTCTCTATACATTGTAAGCTTGCAAGCAGGGCCATCTTACTGCTTTGTCTGTCTGTTAATACCCAGTTTTGTTTAATTACTGTGTATGTTCCCCAATTGTAAAGCGTGATAATAATAATGATAATAATAATAATAATAATAATAAGAGTTTTTGTATAAGACCCTAATTTGACCAACTAAATTACTTAACAGCAAGCTAAAATGTCTTTAGTGAGAGAAAACAGGTATTAGTTACATAGTTGTCCATCGGGTTAAACCAGCTGCTCCAGAGGAAGAAAAAAACCCTAAATAGCAGTGGCTCTCAAACGCAACCCTCACGTTTTCCCAACAGGTTATCTTTTGAGGATTTATGACTGTGGAAACAGGTTGGATAATTACTGACCTAGATAACTCGCCTCTGCATGATCAAAGAGATCCACAAAACATGACATGCTGGTGGTAATTGAGGACTGGAGTTGAGAACCCCTGCTATACAGCATAGTTCCATGGTTGTATCTATAATGGGTGCAGGGTCTGGGTCCAAAGGGGGGCCCACACAGCAAAACTTGCACCCATACATTATACTTACCCCTCTGGCATCAGCGCACAGAAATCACCATGAACATGGCGCAGCTGCCACTTTCCCAAAGATCTGCTCATGCGCAGAAAGTAAATCACAGAGAACATCTCTGTGATTTGGATATTTATATAATTGTATGAAGTCAAAATATTCTTTTAATGATCAATACAAAATGTAGTTTATATGGCTTACTCTCTCTGGGTATTGGGTTAATTAGTAATGGATTGATCATATGATCTGATTGGCACCTAAAAATGTAAAAATAGGTTTTAAACGTAACTCTGAATATGCATCTGAGGAAACCATGTGTTGTAGTAAAACATAACAATGATTCACTATATTTGGGAGAAGAAGCTGTTAACTATATATAAAAAATAAAAAGTATTTCTATGTAGATCAGGGGTGGGGAACCTTTTTTCTGAGAAGGGCCATTTTGATTTTTCTAAAATCATTCGTGGGCCATACAAACTTGCACATTGACAATGACACGGAAAATAATAAAGCACATTGGCCCCCACAGGAACAAAACATAATGTACATAAGGCTTCACGTGATAAAAAAAATAATTTACTTATAATAACTTGAAAAAAAGATGCAGAAGTTCTGACTTTAGACAGGACAGATAATGGAGATTACATATAGCTCCTACTACTGGATAAAGCTGCAAAGATGTGACAAAGACTGTGGGCTGGCAATCATTTATATTAAATAGTACTGGGGAAGGAATGGAGCTATTAGGACACTTACCAAACAGGTAAGTCTTGCAGTGGTACTGCCCTATGGAGATTACGTAGTCTGCCCACAGCCCCTGGATCCAAGCGCTTTAAGCTTCCTGCAGGTGTTGATGCTTACTCCTTCTCTCTCCCCTGAAGAGCGGCAAGCTGTCGGAGGCAGAGTGAGGGAGGAATCAGTGTCAGCAGCGGGTGTGTTACGTCGGGTAGAGACGCTCAGTGTCAGCAGCAGCCGGGCCTGGTGGTCCATCTCCGTGTTACATTCCACAGCAGAACGCAAATTTCGGAAGCCGGGTCAGCAGTTGACTGTGAGCAGGCAATTTAAGCCAGCGTGGCTGAGGGGGAGAGCGCGGCTGAGGGGGAGAGAGAGCAGCTGAGGGGAAGAGAGAGTGGCCACAGCTGGCCGGGCCGGATAAAATCCTCCAGCAGGCAGTGGACTGTGAGCAGGCAATATAAGCCGGCGTGGCTGAAGGAGAGAGCGTGGCTGAGGGGGAGAGTGCCACAGCTGGCCAGGCCGGATTAAATATTCTTGCGGGCCGTATATGGCCCGCGGGCCGGAGGTTTCCCATTCCTGTTGTAGATAGTAATATTATTCTGGCAAAATTATTCCATTTACTGAACATACTGGGGAGTGAGGATTAAGGAGTAATGGCACATTTTATCAAGTCTGGGTGTATTGTTTGAAGGTCATTGAGAGGCTCAGTGTACTGTATGGCAGTCACTGGAATGTTCAACATAACGTATGATGATCATTAGGATACTCAATGCACTGTTTGCAGGCCACTGGGCTGCTCAGTGTAATGTATTGCATCACTGGGAAGCTCAGTGTATGGTATGGCAGTCGCTGGAATTCTAATTCGTTTACAGCAATTGGAAATCCAGGCAAACATCCTCCTGCATTGTGAGTTGATCGCATTTTTGCAACTAAAATACGCCGTCTGTTCGTGAGAGCAGCTATCATCAATATTATATGTATTTGCACCAGCCCCATCCTTGGTGCAGAAGATCAAAATTAAATTGGTCTACTCTCTGAACAGGCTCACCTCTGAATAGTCTGCAACTCTGTCTGCATGCCAATGGCACGCAAAGGGAATGCTTCTGCTATAATGTGAACACCCTGTTGCTACCCAGGAGCCCCCATACAGCCATAACTGAGATTCGACTATATGTGGCTAACCCAGAACTGCTGGTAAGTGCTCTAAGCAGTGGAGGCAAGACCAGAGACATGAGCAGTTTGCTACAGCTCACAAGATACAACATTGACAGCCGCCACTTTTGTAGTGAGTCCCGGAGTGAGTGCTGGGCCACCATCGACCCACTTGCGAGCGCATAGCGCTTGCGAGTGGGTCTGAATCAGGCCCTCTATTTCAATGTTGATGCAGTTGAGCAATTATCGGTGGATCTTAGCCACACTGCGCACGTGCGGTGATTGAATTATGATCTAATGTGACATTGTTGTAGTGAGGATTTATTTGCTAGTGATTGAGAGACAAGGGCCATATTGCGGGAGATAACGGAGTGGCGACAAAAATGCGAATGTGTTGTGACTGGTTTTGGGAGCGTGTATCTGCCTACGCCTGCGATCTTGTATGCAGAAAATATGGCGCCACTGTCTCAGTTCCCTCGACCATTCTGCACGACCATAGTGTTACTCAGGTGATCGATTATCGCAGGATCTGTGACCACCGCTGCTTATTTGTATGGAGTTGCTTGGCTCTGTGAGTCCGCCGGTGGGCGGCTCAATCAATTTCCAGGCGGATGTAGCATTAGCATATTTACACACGGCAGAGCATACAGAATCACAGTTGCTAATGCATTAGCGTTCACATCTAAATCAGGTCCTCTGTCAATGGCATCACTATCGGGGAGCAGGGGATGGGAGGGTCCACATCCGGTATCACCCTCCGTGGGGGCAACACCAAAATGCCGGCCCATCCACAGTGATAGGAACCAGGTGCTGCAGAGTGACATTCTCCTGACCTACATCATAAACAGCTTATGTGATGTCACAGCTTGTGTATACAATCTATTAATGAGCACAGTAGATACAGCATTCATTAGGCTGTGAACAAGGGTGTACTGTAATTATCCACTGCTGATTTCTGCCTCTATGACTGCTGGATTTGATGTCAGATAGTCTGAGGTAAGATAATTTAATATTTGGAAAAATAGCATTTCTTATCATGTAATTAAAATGTCTAAAGTATTAATTAATGTTGAAATAAAAAAAAATAATAATTTTGGCTTATAGATTTGGGATATATTGTGCATAGAAATATAGTTTAATGTAACACTCATAGGGGCATATTCAATTGGGTACGAGAATAGCAAAAAACCCGCACTTGCAGTTTATTTTTTTGCACGCTGGGAGGATTTTGGGCCTGATTCAGAGCCGTTCGCTATTTGTGGTCGTTCGTTCAAAAACAAGGGGTGGCTATTCAAATGATCCGTTCGCAAATTGCAGTCTGTTCCCACCTCTAAGTCTGAACGAGCGAGCAAAACATACGCTCGTTTTTTTGATAAAAACGCCCCCTGGCCGCACGCACCATACGTCATGTCCGCTATTTATTAGATTAATCGAGTACATCGTACAGCGTATGAACTGCTCGCTATTCTTGTGGTTGGTGTTTTCAACCGCTATTTTGCGAGCAGTTCTGAGTTAAAAAAAACCAAGTGACGTGGTCAATGACGCTGCTGTATTAAATATGCACTCCCTTAAAACGCCCGTTTTGGCCTGCGTTCGGATCTCCACTCCCCGTTTTCAAGCACCTTCCCCTGTTACCACCCACATACGCCTCATTCTGTCACTCAAAATAGCAGGCCCTCGCTATATTGCGTACCAACGATTTTCGGCCGCACTGACTGGTTCGCGCATGCGTACTAAAAACCGTACGCATGCGCAGATGTGCGAACATCGCTCGGAACGAGCGTACTGCCGCTAGCGAGTGGCTCTGAATGAGGGCCTTTATTCTCGCACCTCCAGAGCAAGCGTGATGTTTCCTAAAATAGTTAATTTTAGGAAAAATCAGTGGGACTTGCTCTGGCACCCCGGCAGCATCCCCCCTTAGGACTAGTTAAGCAATTGGAAGTTTCCAATTAGCTTAATTAGTCCTTAATTACTCACCTGAAGTGCTGTCACCCAGTGCGGGGAGGGACGTTGTGAGCGCGGCTAAGCCGTGCGTGCCCCGAAAAGGGTGCGTGGCATCGCGGGACGGGGGCATGGCCTCACGGTCCGAATCCCCGTAGTCCCAATCTTAATATTACGGGAGGGGGGAGGGGGGGGGTGCAGGGGGTGCGTGCTGATTGCCATGTCTTGCAGTGCCCGGCTTCCTCACAGTGTCAGGAGCCGGGTGCTGCACTTAATACTACAGTGCAGCACCCGGCTCCTGTCACTGTGGGGGAGTGTCAGTCTGCACCTTGATGTCACCACTCGGCGGATGACACTCGGTTGTGTCACCTACTTGTGACACCACTTCCCCTCCCACCAGCCCCTGGAGCCTTCCAGGAGCCCCCAGGACTCCCAGCAGCCCCCTCTCCAGTAAGAAGAGAGAGGGGAAGCCACCGGGAGCCGCGGAGACCATGGGAGACACCCGGCCAGGTGGGTGAAGATTTTTTATTTATTTATTTTTACGCGGCGCAGGATTTTCAGAGTTGAAAGACCCGCGACCACTATTTTTTAATTGATTACCGCAGATATCAGGAGTGTGCATACCTGCGGTATTCCTAAATTGGGCGCGAGGGGCGCAAGGTTTTTTCCTTGCTAAACCTTGCGCCCAATTGTATATGCCCCATAAAGAGAGAACATTATTGAATCTATTATCATTGATCAAGGCGATTGACATGAGAGTTAATGGGGTGAATACTTTGTGACGGCAATGACATAGGCCTGATTCCGAGTTGCACGCTATTGCACAAGCGCTGTGACTTGTGTAAATAGACGCTGCTGCAGTGAAGCTACGTACAGCTCATGCAGCCACTGGCTTCAGTACGCCCAAAAAACACTTTCTGGGATATTGCCTGACACCGCCCCCAAATGACCACAGCTTGTCAATAAGGATGCGGCGTACGGGCACGGCGAGCTCACAGAAGGATATCTGCGCATCCACAGTACAGATGTAGGCATGCGCATATCTTCAGACATCAGAGTTGTACACAAAGCATCTGGTTTGCATATAACTCTGAATAAGGCCCATAGGCACAACATTAGATTTACTAGTAATGAACCCTGATTAGAGAGACCCGGCCTGAGTGAACTTCTGTCTTATATTTCTAGACCCTTGTGTTCTGAGTGATATGTTCACACATGAGCCAGCAGAGGGCATTACAACATCACAGAAAAGAATTTATATTCACACTATTTAATGGTAGAAAAAAAACCTACCAACAGGAACAAGACAATTACATGCTAGCTGTCAGCAATATTACCTAAATATCAATACATCCAGTAGCTATCTACTTCAATTGCATGTATAGACAGGTTACGACCTGGTTAGCTTATGGCCCTTAGAAAAGAAGGAGCGAAAGTCAATTCTGTTTTCCTACACACAAAAATAACCTATTGTTATGTTAACCATGTTATAGTCATTTATGGGTTAGCAAAAAATACAGGGCCTGATTCAGACCCACTCGCGAGCGGCTGTCCGCTCGCAAGTGGGTCGATGTTCTGCACTAAGCATGCGCACGACGGAGGGAGCTCCGTCGTGCGCATGCGCCAGACGCGACGAGCGAAGGACTTTCCTTCGCTCGTTGTGTCTGATCAAAGGGGGCGTGCTGTCGATGTTGATTGACAGCACGCCCCCTTTGGTAGGCGTGCCTCCCTGACGGGGGCGTTCCTAAGGGAACGCCTACCGTCAGAAGCCGGCCCACTGACATCACTAGTGATGTCAGTGGGAGTGATTTTGGCTCTGATAGAGCCAAAATCACTCCGGGCCTTGCGGTTGAAAACCTCAACCGCATGGCTCCGGCTCGCAGTTTCGATGGTCACGATGGTCAAGACCATCGCGGCCATCAAACTGCACGCTCGTATAGGCTGTGGGTGGTGACCCACAGCTATACGAGCATCCAGGAGGACACTCCATAGTTATGGAGGACGGCCCTCATTCAGAGCGTGCACTCTGCTCAGAGCGTACGGCTCTGAATGAGGGCCACAGTTCTTCCTCCTCTAGAGTCTGTCCTACATGATCTTCATATGTTAATTAGCTTAGTGGGTTTACTATATGTAATAAAATACTCCATACAGCATAAGACAAGTAGTTTGAATGAGGATCCAAACAAGATTCTCACGTAAAAGAGGTTCTCCTGCAGCACTCCAGGCAAGGAGTAACACTACCTCTAAAGCTGTCCACACACAGAGAGATGTGATTTGCCAATTATGGGGTCTCTTCACTAGGCCTTGGATGGAGATGAAACTGAGATAAGGTACCAGCCAACCAGCTCCTAACTGCCATGTCACAGGCTGTGTTCAGTGTTAGTAAATAGACCCCTGTGTGGTTTTTTCCCACCAAATTGCCCTGTATTGTGATTACCTTTTTTACAGTAAAATCAATTAGGATTTGATTGTGAACAATGTAAAAATCTGTTTGACCTGTTCCGCATTGAGGTGTGGGATCATTGGCTAAGTATGCAGTAGGAAATAAGGTTATAATTATAACCAGAGCTGCTCATGTGACTCTGATGTGTCCCAGCACCTCAGTGGGCCCTGATGCCGGAGAAAAAAAAGGTGTGAATCCCAAACAGGGCTCCAGTAGTTGTGAAATGAAAACAAGGACACCCATGTGATCTGACCAGTCCAGACAGAGCTATAACTGGGCATCTTAGTGCTCCTGGCGAGGCAGAACACTGGTGTCCCCTTCCCTCACTCACCACACACATATCCTAGCAATAACGCACTTCCAGACAGTCGTGGCCACTCCTACTGTGAGAGTATGCCTAGCCCTTTAAGAGCAATTACATTTAATATAGATAGTAGACTACATGTGAAAATAAATATATTTGATATATCTGAGATAGCTTTAACAACAAGTTTGAATTCATTGAACCGGGCTCTCTCTATTTCAAGAGGACACGCCTCTGCTCCTCTGCACTGAGAGCCCAGTGAGTTAATTTATAGAAAATTAGTATTGTGATGTAAAGATTTTCCCGGAAAAACTTGGGACATAGGGCCTGATTCAGAGCCGGACGCATCGGGCTTGCAACGGAGACCCTGCGGTAGGGTCTCACTGCCGCAAGCCCAGGAGTGATTTTGGCTCTAGTGATGTCAGTGGGGCCTGCTTCAGACGGTAGGCGTTCCCATGGGAACGCCTCCGTCTGGCAGGCACGCCCCCGGCGCGCCCACCAAAGGGGGCGTGCTGTCAATCAACATCGACAGCACGCCCCCTTTGGTGCGAGACCCGGAGCGATGGGAAGCCCGTCGCTCGCCGGGTCTCGCACATGCGCACGATGGAGCTCCCTCCGTCGTGCGCATGCGCAGTGGGGAACATCGACCCACTTGCGAGCGTACTGCCGCTCGCGAGTGGGTCTGAATGACCCCCATGGTGTAGTGCTGATGCAGAGTTGGAAGTATGGGGTGTATTAATGTTATCTTGAAGGGGTGGTTTGTATAATAATATGTGGAGTGAGGGTGTAATACCATTATGGGGTTGGGTATTAATGTTGTATTGGGATATATTGAAGTTATTTGGGGGTGGTGTCATTTTATGTAGGTGGGGGTGTAGTAATTGTTTTGGGAGTGAGGAAGGAGATGAATTGTTTAAGATGTACATACAGAGCACAAAGGATATGTTTTATTTATATATACATATGGAAAGATATTTATAGAGATACATACATTATGGGTGGAATTCAATTAGCTGTGGGGTTTACCTTGTTGACTCCATACAAGTGTTCTGTATCCCCACAACGGAAGGTAGAGAAGAAACACCTATCACTTTACACCCCTTCGCCCACACCACACTAACCCTTCCCTTGGATGCACCATGCTACAACAACTGACAAGCAAGGACCAGATCACTGTTTGGCAGCAGCACACCCAATAAATACGACACATTAAACACAGACTACAGTATCTACCTACCAATATAATCTGCCACTGCTGGACTCAGTTGGCAGCCCTCCTGTCCGTTTCCGCCAACTTACTCTTGGTATCCCTGCTTAGCAGAGCTGATTATTTACCTTTTTTCATTTTGGTTATACCTCCTCCACTCCCCTAATATCAGATGGAAGAAACGTTCGCACCCCTGCAGACAGTGCAATCTTGGTTCACATAGCCATGAACTTACACATAAAAAGGGTTGATTTACATAAAGTTTGGCACATGGTGTCAAAAACAGCATTTGCACTTTGGGTTTATACTTTTGCCTGTTTGTAAAGCAGCCTTACATCACACTCTGCCAGACCCCTGTGGGAAACCATAGTTAAGCAATACTGAGTGAAGTGGCCAATGCATCAACAATTACTGCTTGAGGTGTATCTGCCTCCTACACACTGTGAGGGAATTCAAATTGTGGGCTGAACCAGTTTTCTTTATCAGTTAACCGAGAACTAATAACAGGAATAATATCACTAGTTCCGAGTAATTTGATAGGTTAAATTCTCATTAACATTCCACTAAATGGAGTCTTCCAACTATTGTAGGTGACAGATTCACATTAAAAGGGCAACAGTCCACCATTTTCTGCATGACGGTTAATAAGCATTATAAAAAGGTGAATTTATTTGTTTTCTCCCTCAACAATCGCAGCTGGGCAAATCACTGCCTGGTCCACAATGAGAGCAGAATATAGTGAGTATTTCATACTTGCCTTGTCCAGGATTTCACAAACTTCATCCTCAAGGCACCCTAACAGTTCAGGTTTTAAGGATGCCCATGCTTGAGCACAGATAAATCAAACTGACTGAGTTACTAATGAAGTCATCTGTTTTTAAGCATGGATATCTTTCAAAGCTGGACCATTGAGTGCCTTGAGAACTGATTTTGGGCACTGACACTGGTCTAGGCTCTTGGAAAGTCTGGGAGATTCAAAATGTCCCACAGACTCCATGAAAAGCAGGTCACTCTCCTGCATCCTGCACACGTCCTAGTGAAAAGAATTGTTCAAATGAAAAGCAGACACTCATGTCTGTAAAATAAGGCTGGAAGAAGAGGAGTTTGTAGAGAAACTTCTGTGTCAGGGGGTCCTCACCTCCAGTCCTCAAGTATCACCAACAGTTCATGTTTTGTGGGTTTCTTTAATCATGCACAGGTGGGTACACACTATATGTGTGTACCCACCTGATCGCAACAACCATCGTATAGTGCACAGGTTCTCAAACTTGCTCCTCAGGACCCCAAACAGTGCATGTTTTTCAGGTCTCTTCACAGAATTGCAAGTGAAATAATTAGCTCCACCTGTGGATCTTTTAAAAGTGTGAGTAATGCACCTGCTGGGTGACCTGGAAAACGGGAACTGTGGTCCTGAGAACCGAGTTTGAGAACCACTGGTATAGTGTGTACCCTTGCTTCAACGTTTAATTAATTGTCTGGTTGCATCATCCTGTGTGATGTGCTGTCCATACGATGTGGAGTGTTAACATTACCCCTGTAATGTATTTGTGTCAACGTACCGCGGATTGTCTAATGTGTACGCAGGCACTATATATTGCTACATCGAATTGGACCGTCCCTAGATCAACATGTCATTCAAGTGTGTACCCAACTTTAATGTATTTGCAAGGTCTGTAATTATCTCACCTGCTTCCTGTTAGAAATACAGTATGTGTGTAGAGAATTGTGGTTCCGGATTTATGACCCAGAAGTCCCTCTGGCATCCTTCCGCACATGTGCAGGGGAATCTGGGAGGGATCCTCTTTTTTGTACTTTGCAAGAGAACCCATAGTCTTCTATTGTGCAACGCCATCTGAATATGGCGTTGCCCACGGGCTCCAAGCTGTGGAAAGCTTAGCTTTCCGTAGCTTGGTTCATATGAGAAATGCGGTCAAACCCCCGGAAACTGCTTTTTCGGAAGTTTGACCGCATAATAGATAATAGTGCATCCCGCCCACTATATGATGCCATTATCAGACTATGCGGTATCATGATGTTACTGTACTAGTAAAGGGACCAATCCCCCCCCACTCCTGACTAGATCTGTCCCATCTCCCATATGATGTCATATGGCAAGATGTATCTGTAAAGTCTTTTTTTGTTATTAGGGAAGAACTAAATATAAAATCAATAACCACGAACATAACCCCAAGGCCCGAGGGTGCTATTAAAGTTAGTGTGGGTTTTCAATAAGCCAGGATATTTCATACTAAAATAACTGTAACAAGATACAATGTTACCATATGGTTACACTTAACAAGTACATTAATCAGTGTTAGACAAAGCAGAACACAACTGAACGCTGATCAATGAACTATATTCATAGCATTTTCTTCAGCGCTGCAAGTAAAATTATAAAGAGGTATACACGTTATACAGTTGTATGAATCAGTGATTGAGTGTAATATTTATCAATACAGAATTGGATACTTTCACTTTAATATATTACTAATTCTATTTAAGTATGTATGTATAGTTGAAAACACATTAAGTGCATGATATGATTAAACAACATGTTAATGTAGCAAATTTAATTTCTGTATTGTAACTCATAAGCACATAATCATATATCTCTATTCATGTATTAGTATAGGGAGAAGAAGGGGTTAACAAACGCATACCTTTATTATCTGGGTAACATAAACTCTCCCAGCTACACATAATCCTTGATTTTGTTTTTCCATTTCTATTTTTGGTTCATAGATTTTTTTGAAATGGAATATATAAAGGTTGAACTATAATATATTTAACATCGTATGCCTGATTATGTAGTTGCCCTCCTTGCTTGTCCATTTTTCCATAAATATAAGATATATGGCAGCAGCCTGATGCTGCAAGGTGGCATTCTGTTATTTTATCCATACCGGCCATTATGATCCATTTTAAATGGGACAAATCTCTATTCTATTCCTTTCCTCCCTGAACCTATCTGGGTATAATTAAGTAATTAATGTTAAAATATATATTTATATTTATGCATATCAATTATTTAAAGGTGTTTTACACTTTATTTAATAGTTACCATCCCAATAATAGTAGTTTGGCGGATGTTGCTCAGTTAGGATCTTGTATGAGAATAGTTGGACTAAGGGCCTAATTCAGACCCACTCGCGAGAGCATAGCGCTCGCAAGCGGGTCGATGGTGGCCCAGTGCGCACGAGCGAGCCCCGGAGCGAGTGATACCTTCACTCACTCCGGAGCTCGCAGCAAAACGGGGCGGCTGGCAATGTTGATCGACAGCTCGCGCCGTTTTGTAGGCTGGTAGGGGGGGTGACTGAACAAACGGAGGCATTCCCGAAGGAATGCCTGCCGTTTGTGGGCGGCCCTACTGACATCACTTGTGATGTCAGTAGTGGACTTCCGGCTCTATTAGAGCCGGAAGTCCACTTGGCATTGCGAGTGCTGAGACCCTACTACAAGGGTCTCCTCACAATGCCGATGGTCGCGATAATCGCAACCATCGCCAGTCCGCTCGCACAAGCTGTGGGAGGCCGGAATTAAAAAAAATAGGGACGCCCTGATTCAGAGCGAGCGCACACAAATAGCGTGCGCCTCTGAATCAGGCCCTAAGGCCGACAGGGTCCTCCAGCAGTTCTCTGTCATGGTGAGAGAAGCCATTATAACTTCAGGCTTCATTCTGGCAGTCATTGCTGAATAGGGTCCAAGTCAAAATAGCAGCTCTAACCAATGTGTCCAAGGCTATCGAAGGTGAAAGTTTAATTCCCTGAAAAACAGTTAATTTGGTCTTCCAGGAATTCTGGTGGTCAACGGTAAGAAAGGATAAAGCCTCCTCCATCCAATCCTGCACTACTTGGCTGTTAGACTTCAATCCACTCACGCGTCTACTCACGCATTTCATCAGTTTCAATAGACTTTACCAAAACAGTATACTGTTTTGATAAAGTATATTGAAATAGATGAAACGTGTGAGTGGTTTTTGCTAATTGTCACTTTCTAACGACATCTTGTCCTTCACTGCATTGATTAGCTGTCTATCTCACATTGCGATTCATATTTATTTATTTATTACCAGTTATTTATATACTGTAACGCACAAATATTCCGCAGCGCTTTTACAGAGAGTATTTGACCATTCACATCAGTCCCTGTCCCAGTGAAGCTTACAATCTAAGGGCCTGATTCAGAGCCGGACGCTCTGACCAGAGCGCTCGCTCTGAATCAGGGCCCTCCTACATGAACACATAGCTGTGGGTTACCACCCACAGCTATAGCGAGCGTCCATGATGATGGTCGCGATGGTTAAGACCATCGCGACCATCGGGCTTGCGATGGAGACCCTGCGGTAGGGTCTCGCTGCCGCAAGCCCTGGAGTGATTTTGGCTCTATCAGAGCCAAAATCACTCCCACTGACATCACTAGTGATGTCAGTGGGGCCGGCTTCAGACGTCTGGTAGCCACGCCCCTGGCACACCCACCAAATGGGGCGTGCTGTCAATCAACATCGACAGCACGCCCCCTTTGGTGCGAGACCCGGAGCGATGGAGAGCCCGTCGCTAGCTGGGTCTCGCGCATGCGCATGACGGAGCTCCCTCCGTCGTGCACATGCGCAGTGGGGCAACATCGACCCGCTTGCGAGCGTCCTGAGCTTGCGAGCGGGTCTGATGACTCCCTATGTTCCCTACCACATGCACACACATACACACTTGGGTTAATTTCTTGTTGGAGGCCAATTAACCTACCAGTATATTTTTGGAATGTGGAAGGAAACCGGAGTACCCAGGGGAAACCCACGCAAGTACAGGGAGAATACACAAACTCCACAAAGTTAGGGCCATAGCGGGAATTAAACCCATGACCTCAGTGTTGTGAGGCAGCAATACTAACCATTACACCATCTGTGCTGCCCTATATTAGAAATTAACCTTGTGCTCAGCCAGAGTTCTTGGACAAAAAGCCTGCAGCTACATCTGCTCCAAGCGACACGCGTTACGTACCAACACGAGACCTGGAGGCTCCTGCCGACAATTTACATAGCAACCTGGAGAATCAGACCATGCCCCTTCGGTCAGTACCCTAAAATGTTTGGCATGCAGACTCTGGTAAAGGTGGTTTTATTGCTTCTACTTATAGAAACTGTTAAACATAACTAACACTAACTTACATACGATGGCTGCAATAAGACCAACTACTAAATTGTTTAAAATGTACTATACGGACTAACTTTAGCAGGACTATACTGCAGTTTCATACTAATTTGTTAAGGTGCATACACACACACAACGATTTTTTGAACGATTATCGTTAAACGATATCGTTTAACGATAATCGTTTGAAAAAATTGTTCACTTTCTGAGTCAAACGATGAACGATTATTGTTCATGCGCGTTCACGTTTGTAGTTTGTAGTTCAGTCAGACTTGTCAACTCAACGATTTTCATTAAGTTAATATGTAAAAATCGTTTGTAGTTCATAAAAATCGTTCATTACATTTAAATGAACATAGTAAATGAACAACTTTAGTAAACGATTTTAGTTCATTTTTTCAAGGTAGAAAATCGTTTACTAAAATCGTTCATTAACTCAATCGTTGTGTGTGTATGCAGCTTTACTCAATATAATATGTTTCATGTGGCTAATGTGCAATTGTGATGTCTAGATTATTGCTACTGGTGGCAATAAGTCTTTTAATTTTTATATTTATTTTTTTTAAATAAATGTATTGATACTTATGCAATTTCAAAGGTTATTGTATATAATATTTTCTATTACGGTATATATCTCATATTTTTTCAAGCACAGCTCTTTTTCTTATTCTAGATGCGAGGAGAAATAAGCAAACTAATGTTATTTTCAGTAAACTCAAAGTTCTCTGAAAATAAAAAATATAAAAAAAAAGGTATAATTTTATTATGTACCTGATAAATAATTACCGCTATTAATGTTGGATTGTGATGAGCCTAAAAAAGTGGCAAAATAGAGTCAGCAGCTAAGGAGTTAAAATACTCTTGCAGATTTCCATCAAATAGGTCTACCAGCTGCACAAATTACATTTTGGAGGGCCTTCTGTAAGGTGCTGCAAATTACACTGCACAGTCCCAGTCAAATGAACAAATGGAGCTGGCTGTCATGAATTGCAGCTTGGTCACTATGAGTTGGAGGCTATATTCAGAGTTCATTGGTTGTGCTCCCTCCCCCTTGGGCCAGCAATGGGTGTTCAGTGTGCATTCCACCAGCAGATCCATGTGACTGAAATTCAACGCTGGTTGCATGCTGAGAAGAGCATGCCCAATGCCAGTTGGAAGCCCTGCCCTATTTTTCATTAGGGATTCTGGACCTCATTCAGAGCCGGTCGCACAGGATGGGACCGGAACAGGCAGAATCCGGGCTGAGACCGGAACAGGCAGAATCCGGGATGGGACCGGAACAGGCAGAATCTGGGATGGGACCAGAACAGGCAGAGGAGACCCCTCCTGGGGTAGGAAAATCAGGTGTCTCTCATGTTATGAGAGGTTTATTGAATTTAATATTGGAAGTTCTTCCTGCAAAAGAACCAACTGAACCCTTGCTAGTACAATGAGAGTCTTTGTTTAATTGGTTCCCCAACTTGAGATTTGGTCCCCTAGTGATGGGACCCCAATTATAAATAACTGGCTCTTTTTGGGGGGCCTTGGCACCTTTATCGGGAACTACAGAGTCTGTGGAATGCATAGGCTTACAAAGTGAATTGCTAACTTGAGGCCTAAGCCTTTGAGGCTCGTCATCTTTTCTGGGATAAAGCACAGTTTCCAATAAAATGATCAGCACTCCCACAGTACAAGCAGAGGAGGTTTCCCCTACGCCGTTGCCGCTCGGCTTCAGAGAGCCTGGGTCACAAGTAGCTCCAATAACCTCTTTCCTTCTGCATAGAGGAAGACATTGCAGAAATAGGGAGAATGGAGAGCATCACCTCTTTGGTTACTGTTGGGAAGGATGGAGTCTTTTCAAAGTCTGGTGAATTCCCCCAAAATTTGTGTATTAAAAAATAGGTACCGTACAACAAATTTTGTAACTGTTCTGTCAAAATTCCTGTAATAACTCAGGGTTCATTAATTCAGACAACTGAGGCGTTGTAGAACAGTTTACAGTAGGGGTGCCATCCAAATTTTCCTCCACAGACGGATTTTTGCAATGGCTAGCTGCATCCGATGAATTCTGGGAGGCTTGAATAATTTGCTGCTTCAGCACATCCACACGAGATGACAATCCAAGGAAGGCTTGTAGCAGCAGAGTTTGCATGCTCTCTAGGTTCAGCATTTTGTTTGGCAGTCCCATTTCAGATTTGACAGGACAGAGACCATATTGAAATCACTCCAGTAGTGTCTGTTTTGTGGGCTGGTTAAAATGTTACGGTTGTCTGGGGGTCCAGACGACCAGAATACCTTAAGAAGAAAGACAACAGGAAACGTAGGGTGAAATCAAAGTAAGTGACTTTATTGTCACAAAAAACAGGCAAGAACATATGAAAGAATAGTTCAAAGTACAAACGGTATGGCTGAATGCCGATGGTGTGGCTGAACACCGATGGTAAGGGTAGGGAGCCGATGATGTGGCTAAGGAGCCAATGGTGTAGTTATAGAGCAGGTAGTGGCCGGAGGCCGATGTAGCGGCTTGGGAGCTGAGAAACAGTCTGTGCACTGGTGCAGCTTGGAAGCTGGGAAACAGTCTGTGCAATGGTGCAGCTTGGAAGCTGGGAAAATGACTCCATAAACAGGAATGGTAAAACTTGGAAGACTGACTAGGACTTCTGAGAACAGCCCAACAAACACAGCATGTCAGACAATATAACCGGCACAGAGTGCAGGGCTGGCTGTAACTTAAAGGAAGCAGGGTCCAATCAGAACCAATCCTGGAGAAAGCAATTCCTAATCAAAGGCATGTGTGCACCTGCTCTGCACGCAGACAGCTAGTTAGCTAGTTAATTAGTGAGCACATGAGATCAGCACACAGACAGGCAGGAATGACAGTCCATGAGCTATTCAGACAAGACAGGAATAGATGCAGTATCCCAGTCGCACCTATGACTGGGACCTGCCACCAAGATGATCCGCTACCCGTGGATCCTAACAGCTGCCTGATTAGTGCTTAATATATAGCTGGCTTTTCCTGCAAAATAGATCTGTGCAATATATATATATATTGTGTATATATATATTAATATACATATAGTCATTTTTTACTTGAGTAGCCTGTACAAATTCCAATAAAACATTTTTTTGGCTCCATAGTTCATAAACAGTCCCTACAAGTATATTTGTCCCCAAAAAATATATATTTATATACATCTAGTAATTTTTGGTTTGAGGAGTCTGCTCACTGCACGCGCCGGATGTCAAGCATCTGATATTTCTTTTATTGCTCCTCTCCCTAATATCACATTGAGATAATACATACCACAGTTTCTTTGTAGGTGACTAATACCCCTTTTACACTGGAGCTAAAACCCGGGTTATTGCAGGGTTAACCCGGGCAGCTCCCTGGTGTAAAAGGGGAGAGGGTTGGATCGCCGGGTCGAGTGACCCAGCAATCCAACCCAGGTAAACAGCAGGGTTTATCACGGTCGTAGCCCGTGAAACCCTGCTGTGAGAACAGCACACTCCGGGTCACAATGACCTGAAATGCGCTGCAAGCCGGCCGATTGGTCCGGCTTCAGTGGTGCTTGGAGATGACGTCATCTCCAAGCATTCACTTTCATGCTGGGAAAGCCGGGTCTATGCAGTCCCGACTCCGGTGTGAGCGGCGCCAACTCGGGAATGTCCCGAGTCGGCGCCGGCTAAATTCCGGGTCTGATCCGGATAGGAACTCTGTTCCAACTCCGGGTCAGACCTGGAATTTCGGTGGAAAAGGGGTATAATACTCCTTTTACACCAGAGCAAAAACCTGGGTTATTGCTGGGTTTACCCGGGTCGCAGCTCAATGTAAAAGGGTCCCCGAAAAATAACCCGGGTCAAGTGACCCTGCAATCCAACCCAGGTAACTACCAGGGTGGGATCCAGGATGGACCTGGGTAATGGTGCAGTGTAAACGACGCAACCCGGGTTATCTGACTTGGGTCATGCCTAAAATGAGCTGATTGGTGGTTGTAGAGCAGTCACCTCCCACTTTTTATGACCTTACAAGTTTAGCAGTGCAGACCCAGGTTCAATGTGAACAGGGCTGGCCTGAGAATAACCCAGATCGATGGTGCTGTGTAAACGGTGTCTGACCTGGGTTAGAGCCATGTCTGTAAATCCAGGTCGGACCCGGGTTTTTGGTGGAAAAGAGGTATAAGCTATACAATATTTAAAACACAATACAAATTCATCCCGTAGTTTTTGTGTGATGCAGGAATGAACAGACAGACATACAAACAAAAATTTAAAAAAATATGTTTTGTCTCCATAGTTCATACACAGTACCAAGGAGTACATTTCTCCTGAAAAAAATCTATGTACAGACACAACCATTACAACTTTATTATAAGTATAAATAGAATGGAGATTTAATAAACTTGTTAAGTAAATTGGAAAACCCTTTAATTTAGTCTATGTTAATTAAATTGGCAAACTAGTAGCAAAAAGACAGTATACCTTAGTGTCTAAAGTTAAATGGGTTTTATTGGAAAGTATAGGATACACAGCATATTCTTTTTGGATCATATTGTGAAAAATACAATGAATTTGTCATGTATGTAATGTAGAAATTGTAAACTTTATAAATCCTGACTTGTCTGCGGCTAAAGTATTTCCCAGTCAAACATTTAATTAAAATAACCCCATCAATGTGTGGCTAGGAGCTGTTTTCCTGTGTTGCAAAACCTGAACTGGTGCAGAATAACTAATGAAATCTAATTGGTTTAATGAGGCATTAGAACGTAGGTGTTTCTGGCAGTAAAGCACTTAATAGAGTATTTAATGATAATATTAACTCATTCACTAAACAGTTAGATATTTGTTGTCTTTTTTCTTGTTTTTGAACACATTCATTTTACTTATATCCAAATACTTTTTTGTTAATAAAAAATAAATGTTATTTTATCTTACCTCAATTAAATGTAAATATTCTTTGTTTTTATTTGATTATGTGCTTAATTATCAACTTTTTGTGTATGGGCTTTAGCAGCATAGATATTTCCATTGTTTTGCCCAGAGGCAGATTTAGACCTCATGGGGCCCTAAGCAAGACACCGATTTGGGGCCCCCCTTCCTTAAACAATCCTGAACATGATTTAGGTTCCTGAGTTATTCCCCTTGCATTATTTGTAATTTTTCCTCCGTATTTTCAACTTTTTAGAATATTAAACATTAGGGGTGCCGTGAAAAAAATGCTGATACTCTAGGGTGCTGTGATTCAAAAAAATATGGGAACTGCCCGATAGGTAAAATCTGAATGCTTTCTGCAGGGACAGAGGGCCTGATTCATAGATGGACGGAATGGCAGAGCCGCACACAAGCAGCTGTGCAATTCCGTCCATCTCAGATGCAAATGCAGCACATGGTGTCTGTGGGAAACAGACACCTCCTTGCTGCATCTGTGATCCCAGCGTTGCGACCGTGGTTGCAGCCTGGCATCACCATCACAACCATCACGACCATTGGACTCACAGATGGAAAACTGTGCATGTGCAGTCCTTTAACAATTGGAGATGTGCACTAACCATCCCCCCATAGAAACCTATGGGGGGATGCGGCTGCCAGCGGGCATGGAGGTATAGCAGCAGGTATCGGAGATATCTGCTGCGGTCCCTCTGTGATACATCTGGGGGAAACTTAATATTTGCGGTTAAAGGGGTTTTGTCATCCTTTCAGTATTTAATAAACAGCAGGAAACTTAGTTTAACGCTGTTTGTTACCCGAATCACCGCCAGGTGAAAGTGTAATGCCCATGCACAGACTGCCACCTGGCATGTGCAATACACGACAGCCCATCGGTGGCAGCTTTAGGCTGCCAGCAACAGCATGGAGGACGTCGCTGGACCTTTCCGGAGGGGTAAATAATGTCAAATACAAATAGCATATTTGCTAGTATCACTGCGATACTAAACAAAATATGCCGCTGATAATATGGATTGTTGTTAAATTGAGCCCTTATTACTTGTCTAGACTCCACACTAAAAGGTAAATCCCTTTTGTTAGTATAATGCTGCCCATCCACTAGGCGATTTTGACAGGCAATTGCACGATAACGACGTCGTTATTGTGCAATTGCTTGCAAATTGTCCACAAATCGGGGAGTAAAATGTTAAAAACGACCAGCGATGCGCGTGCCCGCTGGTCGTTTTTAACATCTATCATCGCACGAACACGGCGGTCAACCTGACGACCGCCGTCAGATTGCCATGTTCGGGGATGATCGATCTGCATAGACTGCACGTCTGAACGTTCAGTGTATGCACTTCACCCCTTAGGGGGACACGGCACGATTATGATGTCGTAATCGTGCCGTCGTCCCCGCATCTAGTAGTGGATGGGCAGCTTAAGGGTGGCAGTCATCAATCAATAAAAGCAGGGGAAGAGAAGAGGATGGAAAGTAGAAGGGGTGTGATGGGGAGGAGATGAGGGTGCAGGTCTGAGGTCAGTAACTCTCATATATATATTTATACACAGACAGCAGCTTAGCATAACCTTATCACTACCTTTCACAGAGACATAAATCAGAGCAGAGATATAGCTACACTGCTATTATACAGCTACATATACGTGGGGGGAAACAGGTCGTATGCTAATAGTACTCCTCTTGTACATGGCGGCAGAAAATCCACCTTCCTCTCTCTTACTATATAACAGTGCACAGTCAGAAGTACATCAGCATACTAACAGTTTTACATAGCAAAGCCCTAATCCCGGTGAGCACAGTAAAAGGGGAGGTGAGCAGTCACACAGGGCAGTAAGGCAGCATGGCCATGGAGGAAGGAGAGGGACGTGCTTGCTGTGCAGAGAAAGGGGAAGATACACTGTCTGGCTCACACCATGCGGGGAAGAAGTAGAGCTTATGAATGCACTATAGCAAACTAATAGGGAGCATGCCATGCCCTTGCTCTAGCTGGGTCTGAAGGCAGCTCTCCACCCCCCCCCCCCAGGAATTTGTTAAACAGCAGGACAATTAATAATTATAATTACACCCCTGCGATAAGCTCTCTTCAGATCGTAAAAACTAAAGGCACTGACAGCAGCCACCTCACCTTTCATTAAGCAGCTGAGCAGCGCGCACTGTGTGACCTCACTGTCTTCTTCCATCCTGTGTTGCTGGCTCCTCTCATCTCTCCCCCTCTCCGTGCGTGTCACGTGTACACAGTGCAGGGGAGGAGGAGACGGACACGTCACTGACTAGGCAGAGTGCTGGTGCTACTGTATCTAGCTACCGGCGGTGGCAGCAAGCAAAATGCCCTCTGATTAAAGGTGCCCACACACATAGAGACATTTTACACGATTTGGCCGATTTCGACGAATCGTGACGACGAATCGGGTAAAAAAAGTACAAATCGTGAATTTATACTCACGAGCACGATGCCGATGCGCGTCCCCGCTCGTCGTATATCGCATCTTCTGATCTGCCGTGCTGTAGGGCAGATTAGCCAACCATGAACCCGATCGACGCCGATCGTGAGGGTTTTTTTCCTCACGATGAATCGTACGATTCATCACACAATGCAGAATTTGACTGACAGAAGCCTGGACACGCCCCATCGCCATCTTGTGCAGCATCGTGTATGGAGCAAGTCAGTCGCACTTTGGGAGCCTGCACACTGGATATTTGTTTTGTTGGATATTTGGTGAGTATTTGTACAGTTTGCAACCACACTGACCACCAATATGGGCTCCCCACTGCCCACCAATGTATGCCCCCAGGCAATAAATGCATGACCCAGCCACCGCCCGCCGTATTGAGGCGGGCGGTGGCTGGGTCATGCATTAAGCTCCCCCACTGCCCACCAATGTGTGCCCCCAGGCAATAAATACATGACCCAGCCACCGCCCGCCGTATTGAGGCGGACGGTGGCTGGGTCATGCATTAAGCTCCCCCACTGCCCACCAATGTGTGCCCCCAGGCAATAAATGCATGACCCAGCCACCGCCCGCCGTATTGAGGCGGGCGGTGGCTGGGTCATGCATTAAGCTCCCCCACTGCCCACCAATGTGTGCCCCCAGGCAATAAATGCATGACCCAGCCACCGCCCGCCGTATTGAGGCGGGCGGTGGCTGGGTCATGCATTAAGCTCCCCCACTGCCCACCAATGTGTGTAATACCTCAAATAAATAAATAAACACGTTTTTTCCAAAAAAACACCATACATTACATTTAAAAACACATTATTTCAAGCTGGGGGTCTTCTACCTTTCGGTCTCCAGCTGTTGTGGAACTACAGATCCCAGGATGACCTGCCACCCACCTTTGAAACTATTTTTAGGGCATCCTGGGATCTGTAGTTCTACCACAACGACAGGCCCAAAGGTGGAAAACCCATACTGTCAAAGAAAAACATTATATTACCAAGCAATAAACACATAACATTCCTGTAAAAGAAAACATGATTAGAATACCATAACAAACCTTTAAAAACCTGTAAAAAAGAAAATATTAAAACATTAAAAATGTGAACTATAACAACATTACATTTTACAAAACTATATACACAAATATTTAAATGTCCTTTTTTTTCTTATTCATAGATAATGTCCATGGATTCTGAACGTGAATTCGTTAAAGGATTCATTGAAATCCTGCACTCGAAAGACTGTCTGTGGAAGATCAGTTCGCGAAAGTACCACAATAAGTCGCAGAAGTTGGCCGCACTCGAGGAACTGTTGGTGTATACAAAAAAATACATATCTGATGCAGACCTGAAAACTGTACGGCAAAAGATACAAAATCTCAGGACAGTATACATCAAAGAAAAAAAGAAGGTGGATGACTCCAAAAAATCAGGAGCGGCTACAGATGAAATATATACTCCTGCGCTGTGGTACTACCAAATGATGTCATTCATCAGTGAACAAGAGCCTCAAGGGAATCAATCATCTTGATGTCTGAGCGTGAGGGAGATGAGGAGGTTGCAGAAGTCTTGGTAAGTAGTGACACAGTTTAAACCAAAATCCTTAATGTTTTTGTTGTTAAATCCCAAATGTCCAATTTAGTCAGTAGTTCACAGATAGTCCTCCTGCCATGGTACAGCACCTGGTCCATTGAAATAGGTCATGTACTCCTCCCTCACTTCTTTGGCACGTGCGGTGGATGTTGTTGTAGTTGTTGGTGCAGACACAGATGTCAAATGTTCAATGTCCTCCAGGGGTCCTACATCTTCTGGTCTAGCTGGGACTGGTCCTCGTTGAGTAGATTTTCTTCGCAGAAAGTTGTGCAGCACACAGCACGCCATCACGACCCAGTCTATCTTCTCCACATGTAGATTGATGGTGGTGTGGAAAATGCGGAAGTGGTTGCTCATTATTCCAAACGCATTTTCCACAATGCGCCGTGCCCGGGATAGACGGTAGTTGTATATCCTTTTCTCTCTGGTCAGGCCCCTGTGTGCAAATGGCTTCATCACATGTTCATGTAATGCAAAAGCCTCATCTGCAACGAAAACGTAATTTAGGCCGTGCTTTGTCTGGTCCAGTGAGCGCAGGTTGAGGGTTTTGTTGGCGAGTCTATGGTAGAAAGCCGTCTTTTTGAAGGATCCACCATCTGAAGCACGCCCATTCTTGCCGACATCCACAAACAGAAATTCGTAGTTGGCATTCACCACTGCCATGAGAACGATGCTGAAGAATCCTTTGTAGTTGTAGTAATATGATCCGGTGTTGGCAGGTGGGTTGATGCGGATGTGTTTCCCATCGATGGCTCCTCCGCAGTTAGGGAAATTACAACGTTGTTCAAAATCTTCCGCGATGCTAGTCCACTCCTCCACGGTGTTAGGAAACTGTAAAAATAGGAAAAAAGATGTTAAAACATGACTATAATATTTTTTATATCTTTTTTCCCTATATAGACTCCCACCCAAGACCCTGATTTAACATCCACACCGGACCTCAGTCTGCTCGGTGGCGACAGTGATCCGGAGAATAGCACACAAGTGGAAACTCCACTTCCACCTGGACCCTCATCTTCGCAACAACCCCAAAAAAAGAAAAAAAAAGGCAGAAAGGAGAATTTTACAGAACGAGAGGACCATTTTTTACAAAACGCAGAACGGCTGCTGCAGAAACCCCCAGATGCAATTGATGATTTCACAGCTCATGTGAACAGCACATTGAGAAATCTGGATGCAGATATCCAAAAAAAATTTTTACGGTTAAACTACGACCTCTTGAGTTGCTGTATGAGCAAAAATATCTCAAATTCGACATACATTGCAGATCCAATGCTATTTTCCCCTGCCCCAAATAGGTATGTCCACCCCCCCCCTGCCCAGTTAGATATTACTCCCCCACCAAGCACCCCAAGCACCACCTTGTATAATGCTCTGCTGGATGCAGCAGATGAGTCGCCCCAATATACAGAGATGTAAATTTGTTCTATATTGTAATATCACCAAATTTTATGAATTCCAATCGGTGCTGCTGCATGGGATAGGGTGGTGATGACGCCATTTGAACAAGGTCACTACGCACATGGCACAAGTACACATAGCTGGAAGCCGGGGCCACAATGTGTACTTGTGCCATGTGTGTATTGGCCTGTTCAAACTGGCGTCTGACCCACCCTATCACATACAGCCGGCTACCTATTGGGATTCATTAAATTTGGTGATATTTAATTTGGTTGTTTTCTTGTCTTGATTTTAATGTCACCAAATTTTATGAATTCCAATCGGTGCTTGCTGCATGGGATAGGGTGGTGATGGCGCCATTTGAACAAGGTCACTACGCACATGGCACAAGTACACATAGCTGGAAGCCGGGGCCACAATGTGTACTTGTGCCATGTGTGTATTGGCCACCTTGTGTCTCTCTTAATGTGGGGGGTCACCAGATGCAGCAATTCTTGGAAGCTGGCGTCATCCATGCGCAGGTAGTTCCGATAGTCATCCGGGTTGTTCTCCTTGATCTCTATCAGCAGGGACATGTGAGAGCGGGTATCCCTTTGTAGCAGCCACTCCTTGGTCCAGCATGCTCTCGTCCTTCTTCGCTGGGCCCTCTTCCTAATCTCCCGGACCCCGGCTTCAGCAACCAACACTTTATACTGATAGGGACGCATCAGTACAGAATTCAGGAACAGGATAGAATGCAGGTAGGTAGCACACACTTGCAGGTAGAATAAACTTTGTATAAGGCAAGCCAAATACAAAGAGCACAGTAGCAATGTACAGGATTCAGCAGGAATACACCTAGCCTCATCTAGTAGCAGAGCAGAATGTACACAGAGTTTAAAGGGTTCCTGCTGTTTATACTCCCTAGATAGCCCCTCCCATTGTTATGGCTATTTAAATTTCCCACCAATAGTCAAGAGCCTGTTTTATTTTTTTTTTAAACTCACGATTTGTTATGTCCAATCTCACGATGCGTACGATCCGATAGATCGTGAGATCGTAAGACAGATTGGGTGTCTTTTTTCCCAAATCGTGATCACGACGGCAAGGGAGCTCCCGTGAAAGTTCATGAGTAAATTGGCCATAAAATCGTATCGTGAGGACATCGGTATGTGTGTGGGCACCTTTATACATCCCTGTCGGCCAGGCCTTTGGGATCCGCCGGGCCCTAAGCGCGCGCCTGCGTTACCTAGCGGTAAATCCGCCTCTGGTTTTGCCTCTTCACATTATAAGCAACGATAAGTTAAGTACACATTCAGACAAAAGATTAGAGTGAGTCCCAAAATGGAAATGGAGCAAACTGTGTTTTGGGATCACCCCTATGCCATTTTTTCAGGTTTAGTTTTAGATTTTAGTTAAAGTAGAACCCAGTCACAGCAATTATATAGAAAAAAATATTATATTACAAAATCTAGAATCTCTGCAATACTGGCCAGATAACTCCTGTAAGACTAGATTTAGGACGATGCAACAACAACAAAAATGTTCTACTGCCTCTTATTGTCGTCATAGAAAATCAGTTATCCTTGCAATAAACTAATAAAATGTTTTTGGGGCAACTGAGTGATACAGGCTGGCAGTGGTAAGACTGAACTCACAGCTTTGTTGGCCAGACACATTTGCAATGGCGGTTCATTCATTCACAGTGAACTAGAAGTCTAGACCTACATTTCCACAATACATATTTATATTATACAACATGTGAACATGTGATATAAGGCACTCACCAGTCTTTGTAGCAAACAGTAACACCTGTATTTCGTCAATACAGTAATGGCCACCTTCCAATTCTTATGTACAAATATTTAGCTTTTATTAATGTCACAAAAGCACTTCCCATTGTCAGCTTAATAGACTTCAAAATATTATACTTCCAGCAGATTCAGAATAGTTGTACATCAATTAATAAAGTTATACTTGCAACAATGTTGTAAATGCATGTGTCGATGTTTCCGACCATTATCAGCCCTTTTTCAGTATCACCTCTGCTGAAATCTGCTGTCAATATGCAATATCTATCTGTCTATCTGTCTATTTATCTGTCTGTCTGTTGCATTTGTTTTTCCCAGCCGGCTATCAAAATGTATAGTGACCTGCAAGTTTCTATCTACAATTTATAGTAAGATTTAAGTGTTTTCTGGTAATAAGATAAAGCTTTCAGAGTATATACTGTATGTATTTCACTGTTTTGTTTTGTCTTTGGTGCTCTAGAAGAGCCAGTGATTGGAAATTGTCCTATACATGCAATGGGGTGGCTTTTGTATCATCTTGGTGATTTTTAATATAGGTAAGCACATATATATCTATGGCCCTCATTCAGAGCCACTTGCAAACAGCAGTACGCTCGTTGCGTTCCGATGTTGACTAACCGCGCATGCGTCGGTGTTACACTGCGCATGTGCGTATGGCAGATTGCGAGCTTTTTTTCTCTCGTTCCTAAAATAGCGTACAGGAAGTGACATGTCAAATGTGATTGACAGAACAGGGCGTTTTTGGGTGTTGACGGGGGTGGAGATGGAAAAACGCAGATGCGAACGTCAAATGTGTTCGGACCGTCACATACGTCACTGGAACATCCTCTTTCCCTTCAAAATGCTCGCACAGTTTAGGGTCTGGATTACTCGACCACATTGGCGATGGCCTTCTCCTCCGTCCCGGGACTCCATGATGTTGCAGCGATTAATTGCGGGTGGTCACAAAAGCAATTAGTGTTGTATTGAAAACCGGCTTGGTATGTGTTTGGAAAGCAGTTTATTGGGATAGCACAAAACCGTACGCAGGTGGAAATCATACCTGCTAATGTCAGGATTACACAATCAATTGGCGTACATTTTTTGGGGTTTTTTTTGGCCTCAATTTGTTGTTTATGGCCTATTGTGACAATAATGTCATCATGTTTTAATTAGCTCCCCTTTTTTTTTTTAATGTGGAATTTGCATCGTTATGTGATTTTTTAAATGTTCCTTCAAGAGGCCTTTTTTTTATACAAATGAAATGGTTTTTTGTGTCCTTTTTTGCCTTTAGGGCCAGGATTAAATGTAACCCATTTGTACAATAATGTCACAATACAATGTCAGATTTTTTTCATAAATTTATTGTTTAAACACAAACCAATTGGCATAATATTTTTTTTTTTTTTTTCTGCCAAAGATACTTTTTATCCAAAATAAATAATCAATAACTGATAACATAAACGTACAAAAATAACTTAAAAACATTTCACAAGAAAGGAGAGGGAAGTTTTGACCAGAAAGGAATATGAGCCAAGCACAGAAGGAGTGTGGGAAAAGTCGCCATTGCTGTCACCGTTTTTTCGCCCGTTTGGATGGGGGAGGGTGGGCGCCAGACCGGGTCCGGGATGCCATCGGGCTGGCCTGTCCAGAGGCAGATGTTGTGGCCTCTGGACTAGGCACAGGGCTAGGCACATTTGGAGGATTGGCTGATGTTGTGCCAGAGGTGGAGGATCCTGATGTTCCGGCAGGAAGGGAGGTCGGCTCCACCATGTGCTGGCGAACGAGCTGCTCCAGGGCATCGGCGATGCGGATGTTGGCCCTGGTATTTTCCGCCAGGGCCTGACCAATGGTCACGTTGGCCGCAGCATTTTGCTCCAGGGCCTCAGCCACCCGTATCAGACTGGCGTCCATCCTCTGCAGAATCTCCGTATGGAAATCCGATTTGAAATTTAGTTCTGTGAGGAGGCCCACTGCCTGCGAGGGAGCACGCCCTGGATTGGCTTCTGCAGGGTCCTCAGCCGGATGTACTGGTTCCTCCCCTGCAGAGCCAGCAGAAATTCTGCGGCCAAGGCTTCCCTCTGGAGCAGACTCATCCGCCTGTGTCTCTGTTGGAAAAATGAGAAAAGAGTCACATTAGAATCTACATATTGGCACAATAGCATTTCAGAGTAGGTGACATCACAATACTTACCTGGGCCAACATGAGGAGCCGCAAAGTCTGGCATGTCCGTATCCATGTTGGACACGCCAAACACCTCCACAGGCTGCACACACCCCTGTGCCAGCTCTTCTAAATCCGTCAACTCCAATGACACAGGGGTGGGACCCCCACCTGTCCCCCTTGCATGCCTAGCCCTGTCCGCGAGTTTTTGCTTTAGGCGATATTTGAAGTCGCCCCATCTGTGGGGAAAAATGGAAGCCATTATCCTTTGGTTTAAAATGGGGTTTGTTTTTAGGGGGGGCAAGGGTTTACTTACCGCCGTTTAACATCCCGGGCTAGACGGACATAATCACCCACTCTATTGACAGCAACGGCTACCTCTTCCCACATTCTCCACTTCTGGCTTAGACTCATATTCCTGTCTGCCTGTGGCAGGATGTCCACACACTTCTGGATCAAAACCTCCATCTCCTTTCTTGTGAAATGTGGCTGCCTTTTTTTTTTGCCCGCTTTGGCCGGAATACTGGGCCCAGCAGCCTCTTCCATGTCATCCTCCTCACCTATTTGTGTAAATTTACAGAATTCACAAAATCACAACTTGCCTAATCTTATGTTTCAAATTAATCGTTGATAGAAAATGCATGAAAGACTTACCGCCTGACTCTTGTGCATTTTTTCCCTGGTCTGTCGCCATGTCTGAGGTCCAAACAAGAAATACACCAGAATTTGAATGTGTTTTCGTGACGTATTTATACATGCGTCCTTATTTTGCGGCCGCATCATTGATTGTGCGGCCCTATGATCCCTCCTTAATTTGTGCGGGAAACGAAACACTATTTATGGCTTGGTGTGTCTCAAGTCGAGGTGGCGTTTTTGGATTGTTGGAGGTTATCTTGGCTGGAGTTTATTGATTGCGTAGAAAGGAGTTGGAGGTTGGAGATTCGTTTGTTGGTTAGATTTGCGTTTTTTTTTCCGTTATCTTTGTTGGTTTATATTTTTGGGACCTCGTTTGTTGATTTGGTAAGTTTTGTGAAGTCTAACTTTTGTTCAATTGTTGTTTCATTGTGTTTCGTATATTTTGTAATTTTTGGATACCTAATTTATTCTATTTTAGATTTTGTTTATTTTCGACCCCAAAGACCTTTTGATTTTGCATCTTAGATATTTGCTCTTGGTAAGTCCATTTTTTATCTTGTATTAGCGAACTAATTAGCGCATTTTTAGTAGTTACTCTTGTGACTTGTATTAGCGAACTAATTAGCGCATTTTTAGTAGTTACTCTTGTGACTTGTATTAGCGAACTAATTAGCGCATTTTTAGTAGTTACTCTTGTGACTTGTATTAGCGAACTAATTAGCGCATTTTTAGTAGTTACTCTTGTGACTTGTATTAGCGAACTAATTAGCGCATTTTTAGTAGTTACTCTTGTGACTTGTATTAGCGAACTAATTAGCGCATTTTTAGTAGTTACTCTTGTGACTTGTATTAGCGAACTAATTAGCGCATTTTTAGTAGTTACTCTTGTGACTTGTATTAGCGAACTAATTAGCGCATTTTAAACAGCTTAATAATCATTCTAACTTTTTGATGGTTTAGCTTTCGCTTTTTGAGCCAACATTTCGACCCGTTTTGATGTACTGTGTTAAATGTCGCTTTGCGGTTTTGCTAAATGGGTGTTTGGCATATTTGAACTTTGGTCTAGCACAAAATGTATCAACAAAAATGCACAGAGTGAAATGTGTCAAGTAATTTTGTTGTTTATTTTCAGTTTGGACGTATCATGACAATACCCCGGCATGTAAGCAGCAATGGATGGTATCATCAAGCTAAGTTGTTTTAATATAGTTTTGGGGTGGGTCAAAAGCCTTACTTTGAAATTTTTGAATTTCAGGTTGATCTGGGGCGGATTGTTCTGGCCATGCTCCCGGAAGCCGACCAACCTCAATCTCATCCCAGGCGTAGGCATCGTAGGCATGCAAGGCCCCAGATATTTCGAACACGTGTCACCCTTTTTGGAATGCCCGATGATGAGGTTTTAAGACGCTACCGTCTACCTCCCAAAATCATCATAGACACTCTCTCATTAATAGAAAGTGATCTTGAGCGGCAAATTGACAGTCCAACAGCAATACCACCACTGACGCAATTTATGGCGGTGTTACATTTCTGTGCCTCAGGATCATTTCAAACAACGGTGGGAATAGTGGCGGGCATCTCTCAATCCTCCTTTTCCCGGATCCTGAGGGCAGTGATGGAGGCACTTTTCAAGCACCTCCATCATTTTATTCAAATGCCTTTGGATATGGGTGCCCTTAGTGTGGCCAAGGCCAATTTTTACCAAATAGCTGGCTTCCCACACATCATAGGGGTTGTGGATGGTACTCACATACCACTTCAGCCTCCAGCGCGGCTGGAGGCAATATTTAGAAACAGGAAACACTATCACTCCCTGAATGTAATGGTGGTATGTGATGCCTCCCTCCAGATCCTGTCCCTGAATGCTAAGTTACCAGGAAGTGCACATGACTCCTTCGTCATCCGGCAATCAGGGATATGGCAGAAATTAACCAACCTACAAGCTGGTGATGCGTGGCTTCTGGGTAAGTGGAGACCTTTAGTACATAACAATGTTAAGCTTGATACACAGTGTTCCTGATGTTGTCTCTTATTTTTCACAGGAGACAGTGGATACCCTTGCATGTCCTGGCTGCTCACTCCTTATTTGGCTCCCCCACCAGGCCCACAAAGTGAGTATAATTCCGCACTTACAGCCACCAGGCAAGTGGTGGAGCGCTGTATCGGCCTTTTAAAAGGCCGATTCAGATGCCTCCACCGCTCTGGTGGCGAGCTCATGTATTTGCCGGATATGGTGTCGAAAATTGTGGTCCTGTGTGGGATATTTCACAACATCGCCATAAGGAGTGGTGTCCCAATGCAGCCAGAGGATGCCTTACCTGAGGATGGCCCCCCCGAGGTTGGTCGGAGGTCAGTATGTGGGGGGACCATACGCGATGATGTGGTGGCCAGATTTTTTAGGTAAGTTTGACCCAAACTACAGTGTTTATACCTAATGTGTTTGTGTTTGTTTGCGAACATCTAATTTTTTTTTTTTTTTCACCATCTTCTGTTTGTTCACATAATCTTTGCCACTCCAACGCTCACTACTTCCTGCTACCCTTACCAAACCTGGATCTGGTGATTTTGTCCATATATTCTGGAACCCATATCGCAACGCCATGTTTGTGGAATCATGTTGGCATGGTCCTTCGTCAACCAGTTCTTGATTGTTTTTTTTAATTAAATATTTTATTTGTATGTGTTGTATTTGAGATTATCACTGTTTTTTTGTTTTGGGACTGACCACTTTGATTTCTCATTTATGTTGTGAATAAATGTTTGGAGAGTGAAATGGTCTTCCTTTTTTTGGACGTTAACAGCAAGTGTAACCAGGTTAACACACCTTACATTTGACTAAGGGGTAATCCAGTACTGACACCAGTTGATGTAAACTGAAATATGTTTGCAGGTTCCCAACCCACACCAAAAGGAAGCCTGTCCAAACCTTTGGATTTTGAAGATTGGCCTAAGCAGCTTGCACACCAACTAGGAACCTGTAAAATGGCGAAATATCTAATTGACACTACACCCAAAAAGGGAAATGACATTGTTACTGTTATGTGTTTCTTGTGGCTGTTTAACATACAAATACAAAATACAATCTAACTTTTAAAAAAGGGAAATCCTTGCAGGAACAGTCTACTTATGTCAGGGAAAACTATTTTTGTTTTTGAAAAAAAGAATGAGCCAGAACGTATATTAGAACTACAAAATTTATTTACAAAACGAAAATAAACAAAAAAAACTACTGGCGAAGGATGCCAGACAGCCGGTCAAGGGCCACAAGAATGCCAATGACATGTTGGCGCATCTGGCCAACACAATCGTCCACCTCTTGTCGACGCCTCTGTTCCTCTGTGGGTGAGAAAAGTGTGTGGATTAATAAAACAATAGGGAATCCACATTAAAAAAACAAAAACACAACGAAATCACTCCTAAACCGAAAAAAGAAAAACCAAAACAAAAAGGGGGTGCTGCCAAAAATACAAGGCCTATGTACAAATTCACACAGGTGTGATATGTGTATGTTGAAATCAGCAGGAAGAGGTAAAGGCAAACTGCTAAATCACCAAAAGTAAACCAAACTAGGGGTGTGCACCGGACACTTTTCGTGTTTTGGTTTTGGATCTGGATCTTTCTTCGTGTTTTGGATCTGGATTGGTTTTGCCAAAACCACCCTTCCGTGTTTTGGGTTCTGGGTTTTGTGTTTTGGATCTGGATTTTTTCTTAAAAAATAAAAAAAAACGCTAAAATCACATAAATGGGCCTTTTTTTGTTCCTACGCTATTAATAACCCCAATAACATTAATTTCCACTCATTTCCACTCTATTCTGAACACCTCACACCTCACAATATTGTTTTTAGGCCAAAAGGTTGTACCGAGGAAGCTGGATGACTATGCTAAGCGACACAAGGGGGCGGCACAAACACGTGGCCCATCTAGGAGTGGCACTGCAGTGGCAGACAGGAAGCCAATCAGCGTTATGGTGCCCATTTGCATGTAGCACGAACCCGGGAGATCCGTGCTACATGCATCTGTGTGATTGGCACAGAGCAATGACAGGTCCGTGAGACCCGTCTGTGCTGCTGTGGTAAAAAAAAAAAACCTGTGTAAAAAAAGAAAAAAATGGCGTGCACCCCCCCAAAAAAGAGCAACCAGCCCCGGGCATTAGTAACCCAGTGCTGGGTGTGCTTAAATACAGGGGCAAACGACGTAGGGGTCCCCTGTACTTAAGCACAACCAGCACCGGGCTAGTCAGAACCAGCGCTGGTTGCCAAAATACGGGGGACAAACGACGTAGGGGTCCCCTGTATTCTGCGCAACCAGCTCTGGGCTCTGATCCGGTCCTGGTTCTGGAAATATAGGGGACAAAAAATGAGTAGGGTTCCCCTGTATGTTCCAGAACCAGCACTGGACTTTTTCTAGCGGGGGGCTGATGCCACAGCCAGGGGAGCCCTTTCACCGGGCCCCCCAGCCGCAGCATCAACCCTGACCGCTAGTCAGCCCAGGCCGGGGATCCCTGGAGAGCTGGGGACCCCCCCAATAAAGGGGTCACCCTCTCCAGGGCACCCCAGGCCCAGGCTGATAGCCCGGGGCTATCCCCGCCACCCCTGGTGGTGGTGGGTGGCGGGTTGATTGTGTGGTGTGGTGTAAATAAAGAATATCAAACATTGTCTTTACAAGTAGAACTGCAAGTCCCAGCTAGCCTGCCCCGCATGCTGGTACTTGGAGAACCACAAGTACCAGCATGCAGGGCATTAAGGGCCCACTAGTACCTGTAGTTCACCTGTAAAAAAAATGTTTAAAAAAACACAGGACACACACACCGTGACAGTATAAGTTTATTAAACATACATACACACACACACATGTACACATACTCACCTATGTAACCTGTAGCATCGGTCCACTTGTCCGGTAAAGTATCCCTAGGGGACCTGTGAAAAAAAACATACTCACCATCTCCTATGCGAGGTTCTGTCCTCTTCGTTCCAAAGTAGGCATCCCCGGACTTGGCAAAAAAAAAAACGAAAACGCGATCCACGAACTTAGTACCGTTCTATAGAACGGTACTTCCCGAATGAGAGCTTAGCGGCGGGGTATCACCATGGAAACCCCGCTGCTAAGCGTTCATTGGCTGAGAGAGGTCATCTCCCGTCTCTCAGCCAATGAACGGCTCCCTCCATTGTAGTCAATGGTGGGAACCGCAGGGTAAACTTTAATAACCTTGCGGCTCCCAGCATTGACTACAATGGAGGGAGCCGTTCATTGGCTGAGAGAGACGGGAGATGGCCTCTCTCAGCCAATGAACGCTTAGCAGCGGGGTTTCCATGGTGATACCCCGCCGCTAAGCTCTCATTCGGGAAGTACCGTTCTATAGAACGGTACTAAGTTCGTGGATCGCGTTTTCGTTTTTTTTTTTTTGCCAAGTCCGGGGATGCCTACTTTGGAACGAAGAGGACAGAACCTCGCATAGGAGATGGTGAGTATGTTTTTTTTCACAGGTCCCCTATGGATACTTTACCGGACAAGTGGACCGATGCTACAGGGTTACATAGGTGAGTATGTGTACATGTGTGTGTGTGTGTGTGTATGTATGTTTAATAAACTTATACTGTCACGGTGTGTGTGTCCTGTGTTTTTTTTAAACATTTTTTTACAGGTGAACTACAGGTACTAGTGGGCCCTTAATGCCCTGTATGCTGGTACTTGTGGTTCTCCAAGTACCAGCATGCGGGGCAGGCTTGCTGGGACTTGCAGTTCTACTTGTAAAGACAATGTTTGATATTCTTTATTTACACCACACCACACAATCAACCTGCCACCCACCGCCACCAGGGGTGGCGGGGATAGCCCCGGGCTATCAGCATGGGCGAGGGGAGCCCTGGAGAGGGTGACCCCTTTATTGGGGGGGTCCCCAGCTCTCCAGGGATCCCCGGCCTGGGCTGACTAGCGGTCAGGGCTGATGCTGCGGCTGGGGGGCCCGGTGAAAGGGCTCCCCTGGCTGTGGCATCAGCCCCCCGCTAGAAAAAGTCCAGTGCTGGTTCTGGAACATACAGGGGAACCCTACTCATTTTTTTCCCCTGTATTTCCAGAACCAGGACCGGATCAGAGCCCAGAGCTGGTTGCGCAGAATACGGGGGACCCCTACGTCGTTTGTCCCCCGTATTTTGGCAACCAGCTCTGGTTCTGACTAGCCCAGTGCCGGTTGTGTTTAAGTACAGGGGACCCCTATGTCGTTTGTCCCCTGTATTTAAGCACACCCAGCACTGGGTCACTAATGCCCGGGGCTGGTTGCTCTTTTTTGGGGGGGGGGCACGCCATTTTTTTCTCTTTTTACACAGGTTTTTTTTTTTTTTTTTACCACAGCAGCACAGACGGGTCTCACGGACCCGTTAGTGCTCTGTGTCAATGACACAGATGCAAGTAGCACGGATCTCCTGGTCCGTGCGTGCATCTGTGTCATTGAAATACACAGCAGCACAGACGGGTCTCACTGACCCATCTGTGCTCTGTGTCACTGTCAATCACACAGATGCATGTAGCACGGATCTCACGAGTCCGTGCTACATGCAAATGAGCACCATAATGCTGATTGGCTGAGAGCCGTGACAGACGGCTCTGTCAGCCAATCAGCACTTTGCCCATTAAAGGCAAAGGCATTTTTTTTAAAATGGCCGCTCGAGGCAAAACCTCGAGATCCGACAGCAGATCTCGAGGTTTTGCCTCGGGAGAGGGATCCGGGGCAGACAGGGAGATCCGAGCTTGGGCTCGGATCGCCCCGGATCCCCGAAGTTCGGGTGGGTTCGGTTCTCAGGGAACCGAACCCGCTCATCCCTAAACCAAACAAGCACGAATAAAGGCACGACACATGATTACATACAAACAGTTTGTGGTTAAAAAAAATGAGAAAGGAAAACATACCGGGAGCCAAAACGGGAGCTCCGGAAGTCCCTCCATGTTCCTCCTCGGAGAAGCCTTCATTCCCCAAAGAACGGGGAGGGGTAATGATGGACTCCGGGGAGGGGGTAATTGGAAGAGGGGTGGGTGGAGGAGAGGGGGAAGTGGGACGGAGGGGAAGGAGGCCCGACAGTTCCGGGAGAGGGTCTGGGAAGGCTGGGGAGGAGTGGGGTATAGGGGAAATATTTGGGGTGGAGTGTTGGCTGGGGGTTGGGGATAGTGGCCGGGAACGCCGTCTGGCCGGACGGTGACGGCGTAGTCTTGGCTGTCCTCCTAAAATATGTCAAACAAATTGAGGTTAGTTTCTGGGCAAATCCGGGGCCCAAATAAAAAAAAAAAAACCAGCAACAAAAAACATGCAAAAAGGAGTAGAATGAAAAAAACAGAAATAGAGGGAAAACAAGCACACGCTGATATGAGGACAAATAATTAATAGGACAGACAGGAAAACATGCACACGCAGATATGAGGACAAATAATTAATAGGACAGACAGGAAAACATGCACACGCAGATATGAGGACAAATAATTAATAGGACAGACAGGAAAACATGCACACGCAGATATGAGGACAAATAATTAATAGGACAGACAGGAAAACATGCACACGCAGATATGAGGACAAATAATTAATAGGACAGACAGGAAAACATGCACACGCAGATATGAGGACAAATAATAAATAGGACAGACAGGAAAACATGCACACGCAGTTTGCCCCACAAACACAAACATGAAAACCACAATACATAACACTTACTTTCAAGGATCTGCATGCGAAAGCATGCCAGCAAGCGGGGCGTTCGCCGTTGCAGGTCTGACCACCTGCGCTCCAGCTGCCCGATGTTGCGGCGTGAACCCAACGACCGCAGGCGGGACCGTGCCTCCGCATACGCGGAGCGCTTCTGCCGGTTGGTGATGGGTGGAGGCTGGCTGGTGATCCGCCTATCCATCACCTCCGTAAGCACCAGCAGCTCGCGCCTGGTGAATGCGGAGGCTCTCATGATGGCAATGGAGTTTTTCATACAAAACATTTTTGATAAAGTGTGCCAAAAATTTCTGATTGGCTAATGTATTTTGGAAATTAACAGGAGCAATTTTATTGGTTAGTGTATGAGTCATGTGTTCAACAGGGCCAGAAATCTGGAGAGTTATGATAGGCTTGATGTAGTGACATGCGTTTGCAAATTTAAATAAAGAAATGAACCCCGGAAAATATGCGGGGATCCACAGCAATAGAACAATTGTTTAATTGTGGTTCACATGTTTTTTGAACAATAAAAGCGAATGTTCCATCCGTACGTATTCTGCGGGTAAACACAAACACGGACAAGAGTAAAGTTTCTTGCATTGTGTTGAAAAAAAAAAAAAATTAAGCTAATTGATACATTGATTGGCATGATACGATTGAGGGAGGTAGGCAGAATAAAGGAGCAGGTAATCGACATCTGACAAGGCCACTTCCGGTTTCACTTGTGCGTGCGTTCCCTTCAAGCCATTTCGGGGATGTACGCTCGCTATTTCGCACGCTCGTTAGTTAGAGGAGGGGTCGCCTGAGTTTAGGGAGGAATTTTAGATGCGAACGAAAATACGAGCGAGCCATTGAATTTAAATAATTTTGTACGTACGCCTAACGTACGTGCGCCCGCTTGCGAGTGGGTCTGAATGAGGGCCTATGTCATTAAACTATTCAAGTATTCAGTATAGAAAATGATAATACATATAGCTTAAATAAATACTAAAGGCATGAATTGAACACAAGTTGGCTGTAACTGCTCCTGCATTGTATGCACAGTGCTCAGCTAGATTGGTGCTGGAGGGGGCAAGGTGGTGGCAATGGTGAGACAGTCAGCAAGTATGGCATACACACAACTGTGCATAGCCAGCAATTCCATTGATATTCCATATCTGTACCGTGCCTGCATGAGAACATTACATTACAACCCAGATACACCCCTTCAGCCAGAAATTAACTTGCATGCAACTCTGTATCAGCCCCTGAATGAGGCTGCAGTAGGAGGTAGTATTAAAAAAAAAAAACAGTGCTTCCGCAGGTTGGTTGCCAGCATATGAAGGTGTGTAGAAGAGCACAGCGGATGGTGCAGGGATCAAGTGTCTGACCCCAGCACCAGTGCAGCTGCCGCAGCAGGTGGAGATATGTCCCCAGCGGGACACAACGGCAGCCGGCCATGGGACAGTGTCTCTGCTCCCAGCGTCTGTCTAGTGAAAGAAGCAGCGGTCATTTGGCACTGCCGGTGAGCCAATCACGACTCCAGCAACAAATAGCAGGTGGTCGTGGCGAGCAAGTCTTGTATTAGATGCACCAGAGCGGGAGAAGTCAGTACGGCGGCGGAGAGGGAGGAAAGAAGACCTCCTGAAGGGAAGAAGATGGTAGGGCCACCGGTAGTATTAACCTCTCCCTAGATCATCAGGGCAGTTGGGCACTAGGCCCATGGGCACAGTCAGACATTAGGCCTGTGGGTGATTAAGTGGGCACTAGGCCTGGGCTCCGTAGAGGCAATAGGCCCTGTAGATGGTAATTGCTCCCCCAATTAGGTGTTGGTGTCCTGGGCACTAGGCCCAGATCACTAATTGTGAGATGGCAGTCTGCCCGTGCCCTGGATAAAGTGACCCTGGGCATTAGGACCAGGTTACTATGTGTGTGCAGTTGGTAGGTGGGCACTAGGCCCATGCCCCAGAATACAGTGACTCTGGGCAGTAGGCCCAAGTCACTGCACTGAACTACCATTTGTGTTGAAGTAGGCAGGCCCAAGGGCTTGAGCCATTGTTAGTGAGTCTGGGCATTAGCGCCAGGTCACTGTACTCAATTAGGCAGGTTGTAAGCCTGGGCCCCAATAAGTAAAGTGGTTCTGGGCATTAGGTCCAGGCCATTGCTGGTATAAATAGGCAGGCCCAATGGCCTAGGCCCCATTAAGTAAGGGACCATGGTCATTAAGCCCAGGTTTCCCCATTTGTGCCCTGCAGTGGGCAAGCGCTAGGATATAGCCCATGGAGTGACTGGGCATTAGGCCCAGGTCACTTTATAATTATAATCTGATAGGCGGCCGCTGCATATATAAATACAGAGGTGTGATGTAGCCTTGTGGCACCCACCCTCCAGATGGAGAGCTGTCAGGCTCCCACTTAAATAACATGTTTTCCCATCAGGAGGAGGTGGCCAGCTCCAGTTAGGCAGATAGATAACACTTAAAAGGACAGTCCCATGTTCTGCTCTTGTGTTGTGTAATTACTGTCTGTTATTATGGTTGTTGTTCCATGCAGGGCAAATATATTAGAACTGTGTTATGTTAAATGTTGTGCCACACTACACACACAGTAGGTTGAGGGTGATGTTGTTGTAGTTAGTGTAGGGGTGGGATACACTTAAGTTAGGTTTAGGCCTTGCACGGCTGTGGTGTTTGTTCTCTCCTTACAGGCACCTGTAGGCAATTGAGCAAACAAAGCACAAGCGTGATCACAGTGAGAAACATCTGTGTGTGTACTGTCTCTTACTGTCTGTTTGTCTCTACCCATCTTTCCTTCCTTCTGGACTGACAGTGGGTATTTCACTGCGGTGCAAGGTTGAGTCTTCATCTGGTGCGAGAGTACCAATAGGTGAAACTTGGGATCTGTTGTCAAAAATGCCAGTGATCATCTTCACTTAAAACCCAAATCCCTGTCTTTAATGGTTCTTGGTTCGGTAGGGCGTATCGGTCTACTTTGAGAAAGGACGGCTCTCACATCAACTACTTCCTCCTAGGTCGTTGTGTCTGTGTCCAGTTTGGCATACCAGTACTATCTGTTACCCATACAGCCTGGAGATGAGACTCCAGGTAAGCTACGAGAGTACACCTGCATGGCAGCAGGCACCGCAACGCAATGCACCGCAGCCTCTTACAAGGTTTTTGTAATTGTGAAGGCCATAAATATTTGTGAAAGGCTGTATCCTCCTTAATTTACCTAGAATTTGGCTGATTCATTTGAATATCACAATGTGAGGTACATTGAGTATTTCACATCAAAACCGTTTTTCAATTGCGGATTGTGATAAATAGGCAGGCCTGGCGATGGGGGGACTAAGGGGACACCCATACGGGCCCCGTGGTCCAGAAGGGGAACAAAACGGGGCCGTGGATGGTGGACTCTATGTTCCAGCTGGCAGACCGTGGCCGCCGGAACCCATAGCTGCTGCCCAGCCCCAGCTCCCTTGTAGCCTGGTGTGGGCAGCGCTGGACTCTTCCAGGTGGCTCAGTTGCAGCCCAGGCCGAGCATGACATTTAAGACAGCAATGCAATGGCATGACGTCATAGGTCACGTCGCCGCACGTCTTCCCTGCCCATCAGGAAGGCTGCGCCGATGCGGTGGTCTGGAGTTGAGGTGTTAGTGTATAGAGGATAAGGAATGGGGGCTGGGGATGGAAGAAGGTGAAGGGGCAGAGGCATGCATAAATTATCCACTGCGATACCATATGCAACCTAATGTCTCATAGCGTGTGCTGAAATTAGCAATTCATGAATGAGGTCTGACCTGCCTTAACTGTGTGTATGGGTCTATAACTCAATGTTACCGATTATTTTGCTATGTTGCCAAAGTATACGGATGTGAGTAAGGGAAAGTGGGCGTCCGTATGTTAGGCTGCGAACGCAATGTGAATGCAATTATTTACATATCCCCACTGATATTAGCAACCACGTCTTAGCAGAATAGTGATCCCTGCTGAATCAGGCCCACTGTCTGCTTGCGGAGACTCTTACCTCACATGCTAATTGACCTTAGTCATTGCATGCACTATATCCAGAGGTCAACAGCAGGCCTAGATTTCAGTTTTGTGACCTCTAAACCACTGTTCCTGTGGAACAATCACTCCCACCCCATCAATGCAGGTGCGCAAATTTCTGCCACATCCCAGATATCGTATGTATATGAGAGATGCAATTATTCTGCTAGCTATTAAACTAGCCATTGGTTTTATTGATTCTAGCAGACCATATTTCCCTACCCTTCTGGATTGTCCGAGAGACTGACAAATTTTGGGGAGCTTTCCCGGGATCCGGCAGAATAGACAACCCCCCTGCATGTTGTCCACTTCTGCAGTGAAGTGTGTGAAGCAGGGCCATGATGACTTGATTCACTGTGAATGGCGTCATATTGGCACTGCCTGCCATTTCAAAATACAGCAAATCACAGCATTTTTCAGAGGGGTGGGAATGTGATGACACGATTCACGTGCCACATGATGATTGTCCCCGTGACCTCCCTTCAGGATCTCCTGGAGGGAGGTCCTACAAAGTCAGCATATATGTTTCAGTCTTATGTACTGTAAGACAGGGCTTGACAAATTTTTCTAAAACCTAGTTGCCAGGATGAAAGTGTAGGAGCCAGACCACCATCCCCCCCAAAAAAATTACAGGAGTGAGTGAGGAGCACAGCTCTGTGTGTTATGCAACTGTTATACACACTATACTAGTCCACAAAATGGTCGCAGTTGAATGGATACAGTAACATGGAGGCCCCCTCACCGCTCTGCACTGCTCCCCTGCTCCTCCCCCACACTCCAGTAATAACGGACCACATTTCACATAACATAATGGTGCCAGAAAGTACAACAAAACCCCCCACCCCTCGTGGTCACACCACTATCCCTCTGAGCTCAATGTGGCCAGAGATAGGACACGGTAGACAGCCAAGACGTACAGGAGGATCAGCGTAGACTGGTACAGACAGCAGGGATCAGAGCAGGCCAGGATGGAGAGGAGTCGTCAGGGCAGGTGGGGATGGACAGAGGCACAGCAGTCACCGCAGGCGACACTCAGCACATGCACTCCTGTGCATGATATGAACACCGCAATACTATAGACACGAGTCTCCGCTGGAACTGATGAGTATCTGCTTCCTCCCTCACTGCCAAATCTAGTAGCCAGGCAGCAAAATCTGGAAGACATGGCGACCTGGCCTCCAGCATTTGTCGAGCCCTGTAATGTGGAACAGCTTACTATACCACCCTGTGCCTATGTCTTCTTTTCACAATATACTATTTTTATTACCTATTATAAACACTTCAATTAGTTTATTTTCATTTTAAGGGACATAATCAATGGGGTTTTTCTCGCAGGTGTGAGATTTTTTATATTCAGTTGGGCGAGTGATTTTTGTTTGGGGGGGAAGGGGGCACTTGACTTTTTTTAACACCTTCAGAGCAAGTGCAATTTTTCCTAAAATCTTTATTTTTAGGAAAAATTTCTGGGACTTGCTTTAGAACCCATAAGACACCCCCCTATTTACTAATTAAGCAGTTGTAAGTTTCCATTAGCTTAAATAGTCCATAAGCACTGTTCGCCTCCTCCGCTTCCCCGACAAGCTGGAAGTCTTCCTCCTTGTCTTCTGCAGCGTGTGTTTGAGATCTCAGTCATTTATGTGACCCCTGGCCTGCCAGTGTGTGTGAGACCTCCGGTGTGTGTGTGACCCTGTGTCAGTGTGTGACGCCCTTGTGATCCCAAAGTGCTTTTCCCAAAAATGACAAAATATTGTGTAAGAGAACCTGAAACATGCTGATGTCATACAACAGTATTGTTGGTAGCACTTGCTTTGGGTAACGCTCAGGTGGACAGTCCTCAGTTGTATTCAGACATTTAAAAAACACCTGTTGCCTTCAAATATCGGAGGCAATCATTTGGTGGATTGGACCATTGTTTATGACTACACTGCCTACTATGCATTAAGTCAGAGCAAGCAACATTTAAGGCCTGTTGGGTGTTGGAAGAGTACATCATCAATACTGACACTGAGTTTCTTATATTGATCACCATCTTAAGTCTGATTAAACTGCATTTGTGTGAATGCAGTGCAGGTTAGCGTATCACAAGCAAACAGACATAAAACCACCCATGTGTAGATCCCTGTCTGGGTATGGGATCCCGACAGGATGCCAACACATTTGTGTGAGTTTTATAATTATAACCCTTACTCTAACCCTCCCCCTAACCCTATCCCACTCCTCCTGCAGCCTAACCGCAACCCTCCCATCCCACAGCCTAACCCTAAAGCTGGGCATCCACTATACAATTTTCTGTCAGATATCTATCCAATCTGGCTGGTAGGAATGAAAACCTGGTAATGTATGGGAGCAAATGACAGTCGATCGTATGGTTTTAAACACTGAAAAAAGGACAAAAGATAGTTCAAATTGGTTCAATTTGTGTGTTTTAACCAATTTGTCTGAATGACCATTTTTGTCTGTTTTCCAGTGTTTGTGAGCAAATGGACGATTGTCATTTGCTCCCATACATTACCAGGTTTTCATTTCAACCAGCCAGAATGGACAGATATCTGACAGAAAATTGTATAGTAGATGCCCAGCTTTACCCTCCCGGAGCCTAACTCTAACCCTCCCCTCTCACAGCCTAACCTTAACCCTCCCCCTAGTGCCTAACCCTAAGCCTCCCCCTAACCCTAATACTTATCTCCGCAATCTGTCGTTAGTCTAACAGTCGGGATGCCGCTGTCATTATGTGACAATCTGCATCCTTACTGTCTGGATGCCGACTACATTCCGGTCTTTAGAATATTCCACCTGTACAATAATTAAGGAATGCTCAAAATATGTCTATGGAGAAACATCCATAGGTAGAATTCTATAATATTTTGACATACTGCTTGGAAACTGTGCTTGTTATTTCAATACACATAAACCATTTTCATTCCAAGGTTATAGTGCTCCTGTCCAGTACACACAACGTCAATGTTGAGCTTTAGCGTAGTCAGATAAAGCTTTTCAGAGCAAAAATAAATAGTGATAAATGTTTTCTGTCCTATATTAGCATATTATTCTGTTATTCCAAATTAGGCTGTCTTGGGGAGGAGGGAAGGACATGCCATTCCTAAGCAATAGAAATTTAATAAGGACATTGTCACTATATAAATAATGCGTCTTCCCTCCCCATCAGCCCCAAGGGAATGGCTGGTACTGGGCGACTGTACACAGCTAGCCAGCGCTGTCTCTCCTATTTACACAGATTAGCATCGAGCACGCAGCCAGCTCCAGCCAATTTGTACTAATTCATTATTAATCAGAGAATTCTCCTTCGTTAAGGACGCTTGGGGTGGGTGACTCTGCTGCTTTTAACCCTTGATCTGCTGGAATTTGTCTCCTAAGGGATTATGAGGATGATAAAAAAACCTGCACTGTTTCCTGATAGATTTTGTAGTAATTTATAAACCAAATGAAAGAATTTATTCAGTACATACATGCGTATCGCGGCATTGTACAGCAGGGGCAAGACCGCTGTGAGGCAATTTACAGCGCCACGATCCCCAGAACTCACCCGCTGGGATCTCCCTGAAAGGACCATTAAAGAGACAGCAATTCTATCTATCAATCTATCTATCTATCTATCTATCTATCTATCTATCTATCCATCCATTTATACTCCCACGTACATGTTTCTATGATAAGAGTCCGGTCTGCAAATAATCAATTCACCTGCTGAGGTTTGTGGAAAATATATGATTAAAGATTATTTAATATGCAAGATTGTATTTCATGTAGCGCATATATATACGGGTTGGGTATGGGAGACGGGCAGTCGGGATGCCGGCTGTCAAAAGACCAACAGCGGCATCCCAATGCTTAGAGCCCTGACAGGAGGTAGGTAAGTATACTAACCCTCCCCCCTTCAATCCCTAACCCTCCTTTCTTGCATCCTAACCCTCCCACTCCAGCACCCTAACCCCCCCAGTGGTATCTAAACCTAACCCTCCTCCCCGCGGCTAACAGCTAACATGAAACACCATACTTACAATTGGAATGCCGGCTGTCGGGATTCTGGCATCAGCATCTCACCCAATGTCAGGATTCCGGCGCCAGTGTTGTGCTCACCGCATGTCGGGATTCCTGTGCCGGGATTTTGCCCACCGGCATCCCGATCGTCGGTAAAGTAACTACATCCCATATATATTGTAGATATGTCTTTATAAGCCCATGATAACTAAAGGAATACATATATAATGCATTGTAGAATGTGTGGCACAATCCTCGAAATGGTGCATATACATAAATTTAGGCAAATATCTAAAAATAGAAAGTAGTAAAATATTACAAGAGGTTATTTCTTTGGGGACACTCCTGAGCTGAGAGGAGTATCCTGCGTCCAAATGAAGCATCCTGAGAGGCAAAGGTATTGAAGGCATAAAACCTAAGAAAGGTGTGGACAGAAGACCACGTGGCCGCCTTACAAAGCTGTTCAGCTGAGGCGCCACAGTGAGCTGCCCACGAGGGTCCCACAGAGCAAGTGGAATGAGCAGAGTCGGCAACCGGCACAGGAAGGCCCGTCTGTGTGTAAGCCTGTGAGATAGTCATGCGAAGCCATCTGGCCAGAGTCTGTTTTACCCCTTTTACACCAGAGCAAAAACCTGTTTTTTTGCCAGGTCTACCCGGGTCGCAGCTCAGTGTAAAAGGGTCCCTGAAAAATAACCTGGGTCAAGTGACCCTGCAATCCAACCCAGGTAGCTACCAGGGTTGGACCCAGGATTGACCCAGGTAATGGTGCAGTGTAAACGGTGCAACCCAGGTTATCTGACCTGGATCATGCCTAAAATGAGCGGATTGGTGGTTGTTGAGCATTCACCTCCCACTTTTTATGACCTCACAGGTTTAGCAGAGCAGACCTGAGTTCAGTGTGAACAGGGCTGACCTGGGAGTAACCCAGATCAAAGGTGCAGTGTAATACCCCTTTTCCACCTAAATTCCGGGTCTGACCCGGAGTTGGAACAAAGTTCCTATCCGGATCAGACCCGGAATTTTGCCGGCACTGACTCGGGATATTCCCGAGTCAGCGCCGCTCACACCGCAGTCGGATCTGCATAAACCCGGCTTTTGCGGAGTGAAAGTGGTCGCTTGGAGATGACGTCATCTCAAAGCACCACTGAAGCTGGACCAATCGGCTGGCTAGCAGCGCACTCCAGGTCATCATGACCCGGAGTGCGCTGTTCTCACAGCAGGGTTTCACGGGCTACGCCCGTGTTAAACCCTGCTAGTTACCTGGGTTGGATTGCCGGGTCACTCGACCCGGCGATCCAACTCTCTCCCCTTTTACACCAGGGAGCTGCCCGGGTTAACCCTTCAAAAACCCCATCGCCATAAGTTACGGCGATTCACCAAAAGCCCATTTCATGACTTTACGTAGTTTGGTTGCTCTGGATAAAGTGTGTGTTATTATAATTCCCCTAAAGGATATATTTAAGAAATGGCTGCACAGTATGTCAAAATTGGATTGCATTAGCTGAACAGAGCAAATGGCCACGTGACAACTAGCTTGTGTAGACAAGCTTCCTGGACTTAACGTATGCTCTCACTCCAGATGGCCCTGCTTGGATACAGCAAGAGGGTCGTTTGTAGCACCTTACATTAGCAGGCTTCCTACAATAAAATACCTTCAAAGCCAAGAGTGTTATCTGAGGTTTGGGTCTTGTAGCTGTGCTAATTTGCATTTACACAAGAACCTTGGAGAACAAAGGATTGTACTTTTTGAGCCTGGGAAGGGTGGGGGCTGCTGAGAGAGAGGGGCATGTGGAACTATAAGGCTCAGCATTCCACACTGCTAGGTGTTCGCTTAGTTTAAGTGAGATTTAAGTGCACCATTTCTCATACACACATTAATACACACAGTTGCGCTGGTAACTAATCGCATATTAGCAAATGCATAAGATCCTGTATGAAAACGCTGTTTATTAGCTTCATGCACACGCATCTGCCCCAAGTTAACTAGCATCTTTACATCACACCCCGCATACTTACACATTACATATTCACATAAAAGGTTTAATAAGCTTTAAAGTATAAGATTTAAGTTTGTTCATTTAGCATAAATGCTGTGAAATAAAGATTATTTGGTAACTAAGGTTTTATTATACATGATAAGTAAGCTGTGATTGGTATTGTACTGATGTGTACTCTTTCAACAGTATTCCGGTACCATCGGTGTGGAGATCGCATCATGCATTCTCAACTTATGGACCGCAGAGACTTCAAGCAACAAAATGTACATTATATGAACAACTGTCAGGATGTTGCATGAGGCAGGAAACCAGAGACCCCCAGTTGTTAAAGGCTGGGTTGTGTCTATTTGAATCAACCTGTTAAATTCCTTGTAACATATGCCCTCTCCGTTACGACCAATGGTATTAGTAACAAACTTCTCTATTGTATTGTTTATTTCTGGGGGGTATAAATATGCTCTGACCCTGGGTTCCTAGTCTTTGTGATGAATGCTGATTGACGAGGGGTTTCTTGCTGATGCCTAACATCTGGACCAGAGAGCGCTGCATATGTATAAATTGTACTTGTGTCTGTGTAATCTCTTTGCGCTAAGATTATATGAGGATCATAGCATGTAACTGCAGTACTTTTACTTGAATAATACTTTGTGCTTTGGAACCACATGTTCTAAGTCTGGAGTCTTTATTTACTGGATGACTGCATAAGCAAATTAGTGTCACCCTTAGAGGTTTATAGGAAGGATATTAGGAGGTACAGGCAGGGGTATATAAAGGTTCAAAGGCAGTATCCTTAGTTGGGGGCTCATCGTGAAGTCACTTACCTACTCACACGGATCATACGGTTATCGATATCTCAGCAAAGGGTGGAGTGGCCACATGCAGGGTTTACCTGCAACCGCTTTGTGCTGAAAGATCGCTATCCATTTTCATGTGAGCCAAGGAAGCGGACTAGAATCCAGAGACAAGAGAGGGAAAAGTTTGTTTTCCTTTGTTGATAAAACCTAACTTTTAAAGGGGTGCCGCAGTATTGAGCACGCGGCTATGTCGCAGTTTTGCGCACAGTAAAGACGCACTTAAGTGCTAGTTGCTCGGTAAGCAGCTTACCGTTCTATACACAGTAGCAGGTGTACATGTTGTCTTTGTTGTAGAGAGGTGCGTGGAAGTAGCCGACTTAAACTTCCATAGGTGTGGAAGTTGCCTTTTTCAAATCTTATCCAGGTGTGTGGGCACTGCCGTTTAAATCGTCCACAGGTAAGTGAAAGTATCTTGATTGTCTTTCACCAGTTTAAATCTTTATTGAAAAGCATAGGAGTTGTCTCAGAATGGGGGTCATGCAAACAATAGAGATGTTAGACAATGATGTGCTGCTAATGGAAGCGCCGTTTGGATCGGCCCGTCGTATTATGCATACTAAGTACGGTACTTATGCGATAAGGTATTGTGATGTATGGTTTAAAATGATGATGAAGAGTGTTAGACCGTTTCCCAGAATTGGTAGTTTTGATAAAAATGTACTAGATAATGTCCGGGATCACATCAGTCTGATGCGCTCCCGAGAGAAAAATGTCAAATATTCTGAATGTTTAAAGTTGTGGCAACATGAAGGGGATGCGTGGCTTAAAATGTGCAAGCGACGCAAACTAGCTTTGCCAGCACATTGCTAGAGAATACATCCGCGACGCTGAATTGCAATACGGGCAAGCCGCAAAATGGCACGCACGTGTAGCAAGGTAGCGTTGTGGAGAGTATTGTCAGCAGTTCACGACCACCCCCACCTTATGTGGATGGAGGTGCAAGTACAGTTACCAAAAATACCCATAAAAATGTAACAAGCAATTTGTACCCTCTCTTAAGCAACCATAAAGAAAATGTTTATGATGTGGATGATGAGCCTATTGTAATGTCTGCCATTTCCCATGCTGTGCAAATGATAGATGCTGCATCACCACAATCACGAGTGGTGCCACCATCTCCATCGGTAACAGCAAGGGAAGTGCTAACACCCTCTCCACCCGTAGAGGAAGTTGTTAATATCATACGTAGCAGCAACAGACTAAACCCCCAGCCAGGTAACAAGGTCAAAGGTAGCAGCGCTGCCGGTCTGCATCCCATTCGGACAATAACCGTTCCGAATGGAAATGCAGATGCGAACGGTGTAGTGCCCACGAGGGAAGTAGTAATGCATTGTCCCTGGACAAGAGCAGAACTAAATTCCATCATAAATGATTTCCCGATCCCAAAAAGGAACTAGCCAAATGTCAAAGATTTTTTAGAAATTTGGGTAGTTCTCATGAGCCAACTAATAAAGATTGGCATGTGGTGTTAAGGGCCTGTCTACCACGCAATACCGACGTGACAAAATTTATCACGGATTGTGTATTGGATGGTGACATTCCCTTAACAGACCAAGTAAACCAAGGTAACATTTCCCGCATTGTAACTCAATTGGGTATATATTTTCCGGTGGTAGTTAACTGGAACAAAATTTTTACCATTAAGTAAAAGGAGAGTGAATCTGCAGAAGATTATTGCGACCGGGCTCTGCAGGCTATCATCCAGTACACTGGGTTAGAAGATATTAAAGATAGCACTCACCACAGGGGAATGATAGTCACGGTACTCATGGACGGTCTGAAAGAGAATTTAAAGACTTGGGTTCAGACCTCACAACCTGGCTGTAGGGGACTCACAATAGATACCCTCATAGTATCTGCCATAGAACATGATAAAAACATCTCAAAGAAGAGAGAGACCCAGAGCGAAAAACTAATGGCTGTCAGTATACAAGCTCTGGAGGGAATGACGGTAACATCACAGCCAACAGAGACACTCGCATCTGCACACACACTTACACCTGAACAGTTATATGCCCTCACTAACCCCACGCAACAACAAACACAGCTCTATTCCACAAACCCTATACAACCACAGGTCCCATACTACTCACAATACCCTTACCCTCCCTATCCTTACCCATATCCACCACCTTTACCCTCTGCTCAAACCTCACAACAACACGTGTCTTCACCCGATCCACGAACATGTTTTAATTGTAAACAAACAGGACACTTAAGTAGAAACTGTACAGTAAAAAGAGTAGGAACCCCAAATCAGGGAAGACCTGGACACCCCATAAGGGATATGCACAGAGACCAGCAAATGTCCAGCAGGCACCAGCTCCAATTGTGGCCGTAAATGCTTTATTGGAGAATGGTAGCCAACGCTAGGGGTCAGGTCATACCTGTAGTCTACAGATAGTCAGGTTAATGGAAGAACCGATCATGATGGTTGATGTAGATGGTACTGAATATCCTTTTCTTGTAGACACAGGGGCAACCAGGTCGGTGATAAAATCTCCCGTTAAATTACAGGTGACCAACGAGACAGTACCAACAATGGGTGTAACAGGTAAAGTGGAACATTATCCTTTAACAAAGTCCACAGAGGTTACTATTGGGCCGTTGCATACCAGGCATTCTTTCCTTCTGGCTGCTGTGACTCCTACTGCTGGGTAAAGACTTGTTATGTAAGATGGGATGTGTTATATATTGCACCCCTGATGGTGTATTTTTAGATATCCCAGAGAGAGTTGCACACGAGGTGCGGGATATGTTGGACACTCCCCAAAGGATAATGTATCACTCTAGAAGTTTAAATGAAAATCCATCTCAGGTAGATGAAATGTTGTCCCAAATTCCAGATTCCCTTTGGACTAAGGATGGACAGGACACTGGATTAATGGCAAACGTAAGCCCTGTAATGGTAAATTTAAAAAGCGGTAGGCAAGCTCCAAAAATTGCCCAGTGCTCACTAAAACAGGAGGTAGAATTAGGGGTTTTTCCAATAATTGAGCGATTATTGCAACAGGGAATTTTAGTTCGTACAGCTAGTGTAGCCAACAGTCCCATCTTTCCGATGAAGAAGAGTGGTGGGAGGGCTTATAGGCTGGTACAAGACCTTAGAGGTGTTAATAAGGTAGTAGAGAGCCAATTCCCTGTAGTGCCAAATCCAGCTGTCATCCTGATGCAGATCCCACCAAATGCAACCCATTTCACTGTCATTGACCTCTGTTCTGCTTTCTTCTCTGTGCCTCTCCACCCTGACTGTCAGTATCTATTCACATTTACATACAGAGGTGTACAATACACATGGACACGGTTACCCCAAGGTTTCATAGACAGCCCCAGTATCTTCTCCCAGGCATTGCATGACTGTTTATAATCTTTTCAACCTGCCAATGGATCTGTTCTAATTCAATATGTGGACAATTTATTGCTATGTTCTGACTTGTTTATGTCATGTTTGAATGATACTAAACTTTTGTTGCTTCATCTCTCGCATACAGGGCACAAGGTGGCTAAGGACAAACTACAGCCGTGCCAATCCAGAGTAAAATATTTGGGACACTGCCTAACCCAGGGGTTATGACATCTTACAAATGATAGCATCCAGGCCATACAGAACATGACACTGCCGCAGAATCAAAAGCAAATTCGTAACTTCTTTGGAATGTGTGGATACTGTAGAATGTGGTTCCCAGGTTTTTCTATTTTGGCCTTGCCTTTACAGGAATAAGTCTCTTCTTCAAAGCCCGATCGTGTCATACACACAGAGGAAACAGCAGGCTTTTCTTAATCTTAAGGATAGTCTGACAAAAGCTCCTGCATTGGGAATACCTGATTATGAAAAACCTTTTGATTTGTATTGTACGGAAGCCGATGGTTGTGCTGCAGGTGTCCTAATACAAAAACATGGTGGTGCCAGTAGGCCCGTAGCATACTACAGTGCCCAATTGGACACTGTGGCAAGATCACCCCCCACTTGTTTGAGAAGTGTAGCAGCTACCGCTTTATTGGTGAGTAAAAGTGTGGACGTAGTATTGGGTCATGATATGATTGTCTACACTACCCATGCTGTATCTGCTCTGTTGAACTCAGCTCAAACCAGACACGTCTCTTCGGCTAGGTTTACCAAATGGGAACTAGCTCTAATCGCACCCGCAAACATCACTGTTAAACGTTGCAGCACGCTGAATCCAGCAACGTATTTACCATATGTACAACATGATGTAGAAAGGGTGGAAGGAGGCGAGTTGCTGGCTGGAGGTGAGTTCAGCGGACATAATGATACGCACGATTGTATGGAATATCTGAATCAGACCTTTACTGCTAGACCTGACATACACGACACACCTTTAGAGAATGTGGATGTGACTTTTTATACGGATGGGAGTTGTCATAGACAAACAGACACAGGTGAATTATGTACAGGTTATGCTGTTGTAAATGACACAGACATCATAGAAGCTAAACCTCTTGGTCCTCCTCACTCAGCCCAGGTGGCAGAGTTAGTAGCACTAACTAGAGCATGTGAACTGGCAGCAGGCAAATCTGCTAACATTTACACTGACTCGAGGTATGCGTTCGGGGTGATTTTGGGACTCTATGGCGTCTGAGAAATTTTATGACAGCAGCAGGCACACCAGTTGCACATTCCCGACACATAAAATATCTTTTAGAAGCAATCCAACTGCCCAAAGCGGTGGCAGTAATTAATTGTAAAGCCCATACATGTGAGGATGATCCGGTGTCACTGGGCAACAACAGAGCTGATAAAGCTGCAAAATGGGCAGCAGGGTTAAAAATGTTTTCTCCCACTGAAACAATTATGTCTTTCCAAACAATTGATATGCTGAAATGGGAAGGAAAAGGTAAACCAGTAGCCCCCAAGGCATATTACCCCAGCCAGGCTGAGGCAGCACACGGTCTGACTCATCTGGGAAAACAAGGTATGTGCAAGTTGGTGAGAGCATACTGGTGTGCACCAGGTTTTTCTTCACAAGCAGAAAAGATAGCAATGTCCTGTCTGACCTGCTTGAGGAAGAACATAGGGAAAGCGATCCCTACCGAACCGTCCCACATTCCACCGACTGATGGACCTTTCCAGGTGATACAAATTGATTTCATCCAATTACCACCCTGCAGGAATCTTAAGTATGTATTAGTGTGCACTGATGTATTTTCTAATTGGGTTGAGGCCTACCCAGCGGCCACTAATACTGCTGCGTTTACTGCCAAGAAAATAGTTCAGGAATTTGTATGCAGGTACGGTGTCCCTAAAATCATTGAGAGTAACAGGGGTACTCATTTCACAGGTGATGTTTTTCAAAATATGTGTAAGCTGATGAGTATTAATAGCCGACTTCACACCCCATACCGACCGCAAGCCAGTGCCAAGGTAGAGAGGATGAACGGGACTATTAAAAATAAGTTAAGTAAAATCATGGCAGAGACTGGACTAGAATGGCCAGAAGCGTTACCTTTGGTCCTACATAGCATAAGGACCACTCCTAGACCCCCTCTAAATCTGTCCCCATTTGAAATACTGTTCGGTAGACAACCTCATTTGATTATAAGTCCACAGGAAGACTTGAAGGGTAACAACGAGGTAACTGTAAAGTATCTTATATCAATGAGTAAGCAGTTAAAGCAACAGCAGCAGAAACTGAAATTGTTGTCCCATGATATGCCTGAAACTAACTGTCATGATGTTGAACCAGGAGAATATGTTATGATCAGAAATTTCTTGCATTCAGGTTGTTTGACTGATCGGTACCAGGTGCTGCTGACAAGTACTACATCTTTGAAGGTGGCTGAGAGAGATACCTGGGTCCATTCCACTCACTGCAAAAAGGTCAATCAACCAGTGGAGAAACAAGTCGGAGACAAGGCTAATAGCGTGGACCTGTCGCTCACGAGCTTGTTCTGGGAGGATTGAAAAGGTCGTAGTGAGATATCTGAACTAAGAGAAATTTGCAGGTCTTGTTGTGACAATGGACGGGCCTGCTGTGTTCATTGTCATATTCTCTTTTAGAGTGTTCACCATCCTGGTCGGTTCGGGAATATCCAGTTTCTGTGATGGGAGACCGATTGAGGAAATGGGAGCTGATGGTAGTTCTGATGGAGTGGAGTCAGGAGGAGTGCAATGCCAATCAGGGGAGTGTCTGACCAATCTTAGTACTGTTATTGTTAAGAGAGCTGTCATTCCGGATAGTCGGGGATGGTGTGGAGGTTTATCGTCTGAAGATTCCTGTATTTGTGAGCCAACCTAAATTTAAACCGTACTGGGGTGGGTATCCTTTGGAGGATTATCATAGCATGGTGGGCAAAGTGTTAAATCAAACTGATGGCTGGGTGTGTTCACATGTGCCACAGGGACAGCATAATGTAGGGTTGGTGCCATTTCCGCTGAATATCACAGAAATTTTAGAATTACAAAAAGGGAAAACATTGGATGGAAAATTTCTCTCATCCAAACCACCTCATTTCAAACTATATCAATTCCAAGTATATAGATCACTTTTGTGTTTAAAAATAACCAACCCCACTAAACCCGGGAGTTGGGAAGTGATGGGGAATAATCAGACGATGACCTTCTGACAAAGAGCTGATAATGAGTCCATAAACCATGATCTGTTACGCTCAATTAAATCTAGTGGGAAACATTTTAGGTATCGGTATATATTGAGTTCCACCAAAGAAATTATTGGTAAGGTGCCAGATGGTTTTTGTGCTAAAATAATACAGCCAGAAACTTGCATGTACCAGATGGAAGACCCAGAAATAGGATTGTTTTCAAGGGAAATGTGCTTAATGATAATGATGCATACCATTCCTTATGTTCTCCCTGATAATGTATATTTTATATGTGGAAGAAAAGCGTATAAGTGGCTATCCCCGAGTTCCGAAGGTTTGTGTTACCTGGGAAGAGTAGTCCCAGAAGTTATGACCCTCACACATGTTGAAATGCTTGGTATACATAAAAACACACCATCACCATATCTTCACACACAATATGAACACAGAGGCAAACGAAATATGATACCTGGTGACATGCACAAAGCCACTCAGTTAATTAGTGAGACAACTGGCTTTCAAGTTTTAGTCGCATTGGATCCCACCAGGATCGCTCGGGGTACATTAAACTTTAGATATATTCAGGAATTTGCTAAATTGATAGATAATATCACCAAGATCTACGATGACACATTCAGGTATACAGGGAGAGAATTGCAAGCATACAAGAAAGAACTGGTGCAACACAGGCTAGTGTTAAATTATTTAACCGCTGTTACTAGAGGGTATTGCGTAACATTGGCCACCCAATTTGGAGTAAAATGTTGCACCTATGTCACCAATGATACCAGCGACCCCAAGGAGGTGATAGACTGGAAGATGGATGAAATTCTGCAGCTAAAATGGGAGTTTCGTAAGAACCATAACCCTTCAGTGGCTGAAGTAAGGGAGAAGATAAAAGGATGGGTTTCATGGCTTAACCCAGTGAAATGGTTCTCAGGTCTAGGGGAATGGGTCCAGGAAATGATCGCCAGTATAGGCAAATTCTTAATCCTTATACTGATTGTCATCATAATAATTGGCATATGTGTCCGGTAAGTTCCTATTGTGTTGAAGTGTGGAAAATGTAAAAACAGAGTAAAACGAAAGAACGAGGTAAATACAGAACTGCATTACAACCCTGAACTAGGAAATACCATCATTTAATGTATTATATTTAGACATGCATAGAATGTATTATTGAAATGTTATTTTTAAAAACACCTCAGATAATGTAAAGTCTCAATTCCCCTTCAAGACTGCCTTTATAGGACTGGTGTATCCCCACACCTTTCACATGATCTTCCAAGATCCGCGGTGTACGTATAATAGTAGTTTTATGTCCCCACTCAGAGACACATTATTGATGGATTAAGAACCACCTTGTGCCATCCCATAAGAACACTAAATAGTATATAAATGTAAGCCTAAATTATATTTTAAAATCAGATTGTGATAGCATGTTGTTCGCTATCAAAGGGTGGACTGTGGAAGCTGGATTATTGGCTGAGACAAGATCAGTTTAAAATCGAATCGCAGCAACACCATCTTGCGACTGGCCGCAAGACACCATCTTGGAAATGAGATCGCAAGACAACATTTTGCAAATGGCCGCCTAAGCGCCATTTTAGATAAACTCTCATTTTAGTACATGTGGCGATATTACTATTAGCATCATGCGATTGCATCTGTGACCATCGCCATAAGTTACGGCGATTCACCAAAAACTGATTTAATTAGTTTACGTAGTTTGGGTGCTCTGGATAAAGTGTATATTATTATAATTCTCCTAAAGGATTTATTTCAGAAATGACTGTACAGTATGTCAAAATTGGATTGCATTAGCTGAACAGAGCAAATGGCCACGTGACAACTGGCTTGTGTAGACAAACTTCCTGGACATAACGTCTGCTCTCACTGCAGGTGGCCCTGCTCGAATACAGCAAGCTGGTTGTTTGTAGCACCTTACATTAGCAGGCTTCCTACAATAAAATACCTTCAAAGCCAAGAGTGTTATCTGAGGTTTGGGTCTTGTAGCTGTGCTAATTTGCATTTACACAAGAACCTGGGAGAACAAAGGATTGTACTTTTTGAGCCTGGGAAGGGTGGGGGCTGCTGAGAGAGGGGGCGTGTGGAACTATAAGGCTCAGCATTCCACACTGCTAGGTGTTCACTTAGTTTAATTGAGATTTAAGTGCACCATTTCTCATACACACATTAGTACACACAATTGCGCTGGTAACTAATCGCATATTAGCGAATGCATAAGATCCTGTATGAAAATGCTGTTTATTAGCTTCATGCGCACGCATCTGCCCCAAGTTAACTAGCGTCTTTACATCACAACCCGCATACTTACACATTACATATTCACATAAAAGGTTTAATAAGCTTTAAAGTATAAGATTTAAGTTTGTTCATTTAGCATAAATGCTGTGAAATAAAGATTATTTGGTAACTAAGGTTTTATTATACATGATAAGTAAGCCGTGATTGGTATTGTACTGATGTGTACTCTTTCAACAGTATTCCGGTACCATCGGTGTGGAGATCTCATCATGCATTCTCAACTTATGGACCGCAGAGACTTCAAGCAACAAAATGTACATTATATGAACAACTGTCAGAATGTTGCATGAGGCAGGAAACTAGAGACCCCCAGTTGTTAGAGGCTGGGTTGTGTATATTTGAATCAACCTGTTAAATGCCTTGTAACATATGCCCTCTCCGTTACGACCAATGGTATTAGCAACAAACTTCTCTATTGTGTTGTTTATTTCTGGGGGGTATAAATATGCTCTGACCCTGGGTTCCTAGTCTTTGTGCTGAATGCTGATTGACGAGGGGTTTCCTGCTGATGCCTAACATCTGGACCAGAGAGCGCTGCGTATGTATAAATTGTACTTGGGTCTCTTTGCGCTAAGATTATATGAGGATCATAGCGTGTAACTGCTGTACTTTTACTTGAATAATACTTTGTGCTTTGGAACCACATGTTCTAAGTCTGGAGTCTTTATTTACTGGATGACAGCGTACGCAAATTAGCGTCATCCTTAGAGGTTTATAGGAAGGATATTAGGAGGTATAGGCAGGGGTATATAGAGGTTCAAAGGCAGTATCCTTAGCTTAGTAGGGACAGAGCTAGACATTGTACTGGCAAAGACTGAGAGCCAGAGACTGGAATATATATTCTGGGATTAGCCAGGATTGGATGAGCAGTGTTAGATGATAGCGGCTGACTAGTGATTGGTGAGATCACGATCGGGTGATCGGAACAGCAGTATTCTGGGGCTGGCTGGATGTGTGCTGTGCAAGACGCCTGCCTAGCAGGCAGGAAACAATGAAGCTTGCGTCTCACAGGGATAATAGTGTACGCACGAACTGAGCTCAGGGAGCTAGCTGGCTGGCCACAGGAGCGGTAAGTGACCCAGCGGCAGGGGTAATAAGCCCAGGTTGTGACACGTGAAATATGATGTGACCTATGACATCATACCACTGCATTGCTGATTGCAAGGTCACACCTGGCCTGGGCCACGACAGAGCCCCCAGCAAGAGCCCAGTACAGTGCCTGCATGCAGAGGGAGCAAGAAGAGGTGGAAGGAGGGGTGTTGTTCTCTCCAAACTGTGGCAAGTAGCTTTGTCTTGAAAGGGTACACTGCTGGTTGCGCTGCGACCTCAATGGGGTGGCGTCCTTGTTCGGCCGCACTGGACGCACGGCCCTCGAGCCGGCCCTGACTAAGCGGATATATAAGAGGGTATGTGGATAGCTCTGTATACAGGAGAATATACTGTACACAGTTGCATGCACTCAGTACACAGTTAGTTGCATGCACTCAATATGGGAGTACAGTACATTAGCCCGATTTCCATCCAACTCTGCATCAGGTCCTACCAGTGATAGCTGGCTGTGTATTAAACTGTCATATCCAACAACCTCCCAATGTGACATGTTTTCACAGACTGCTAATGTTCTTATACTTCATCTGTCATCCACATGCAACGATGGCATCCATTTTGTGGGTTAAACTATTATTCATAATAATGTAGCCGATCAATTCACTAGGGTATATGACCTTGTTAGTGTGTCAGACTTCATGCTTGTCAATAAAACTTTTCTGCTGGGCCAGCTCATCAAAGTTCAGTGCCCACTGTACTCTCTAGCAGGGTATCCTCAAAGTGCTCTACTTTGTCCCCCCAGGTATACTAACACTATCTGCAGGGTTGATAACCCCCAGAGGGATCAAGCAAAACTAATAGACTGTATTCTTCCTGGTGAGAGATACACTCTCTCCATGGAATAAATGCTTAATATTAGTATGTAGTCAACATCAGCCTGTTGGGTTGGGTATGGGAGGTCGACAGTGACGATGTCACCAGTCACTATGTCAACCGACATGGATGAAATGCTACTTAGAGCATTTGACCTGTGTGGTTGTTGTAAGTAGTGCATGCAGTAAGTGGCATGTTTACACTTATTTCACCTGCAGGGCTAAAATGCAGCAAATAGCAATTCAGCCATGTTGGGATCCTTCTGTCAGCATAGTGTGGTCGACATAATAACTGCTGACATTGTCACTGTTGACTTCATGCCCAGCAGCATACCCAGCCTTTTATCTGCTATCTAGTATAAATTATGCATTTGCCTTGGTAACCATTCATCATCATACAGAGCTGAGAAAGCAGTGTTGCTAATTTTCCCTTCATGTTCTGATAAGGAAGATAGCTACATAGAAGCATGTTAGCTTTATGTCACAAACTCTCACAATGCTTCCTATACAGTTGTACAGTGTGCATATCATATGACACAAATTCTAACTCTTCATTGACAATGCACAATGCCAACATTTTCAATCCATTGTCAGGGACACTTTGCTGCTTGGTCATTATGTCAAACAACAATGGGCCTGACATAGTTTTGTAAGCTCTGCATCTTTGGACGCTTCTGCCAGCTTCTGTGCTTTGCCACATCAATGCACCCACATTATCCCTATATATCCGCTTATGTAAGTAACCATTGTCACTGTCAGCGCTCAATAGCACCAGCCCTTGGTGCAAGAGATCCAGCTAAAAATCATACGATGTCTGTGTACGCGCAACAATGAATAGCCCGCGATTCCATCTACACATCCATCCATGACATGCCCACAAGACACTTATCCCACATGTGAAAGCACTGTTACTGCCCAGTGTCTCTCACTAAGCTGCAAGAAGAGATGGGGCTGAGATGTGTACGGCTAAAACGCCCGTCGTACCCAGACTAGTGAAAGCAAGGTACCATGCTGCATACACAGCTGTTAGAAATGGCAACATGCATCTGCATGGTGAACTTACTTGCGGCTCTGAATCAGGCCTGAAGGAAATGTTGGGAGATTTTAATGCATTTCATTTGTGAAGTGCTGCGGAGAATGCCTGTGCTATAAATAAATGTTAGTAATAATAATTTAGGGGCATATGTATCAAAGTTTGATATGAGATAAAATTGTGAGATATATATCACCAACCAATCAGCTCCAAACTATCATTTCTTAAACACAGCCTGCAAAATGTAAGTTAGAAGCTGATTGGTTGGTGATATATATCTCACAATTTTATCTCACATCAAGCTTTGATACATATGCCCCTAATTAGTGTCTAGTTGGTCAATATTATAAAGAGATGTTTCATTAAAACTTGGGGCAATCCCTGGAAATTAGGGAAAAGTGGCAAGCTTGGCAATGACAACCCAATTTAGAGGTAGAGCACAGAAACAGTTAATGGAGAAAGTGAAAGTAAATAGGGTATAATAGTGTGTATATAGAGGGTGGTGGGTGCCGAGAGAACAGGAGTGAGACAGAGCTGAGAGATCTCCCCCTCCCCTATTCTGCTCATATGTCACTATTATTGAGCTGTCTTTCTGCTACAATTGTTTTCCTGAAATTGTTGTTTTATTAACTGGCTGCCTGGAGTTTGGGGCCCGTGACCTTGCCGTGTGCGTTTTTGTATTATATTCCATTACATGTCCGCATTTGTATGTATGTGGCCATTCATAATCATAAGTGGACACTTATATTGCTGAACCTATCCATATATGTTCAGTGCGATACTCCAAGCAGGTGTACACTACCACTCCTAGACAATGCTCCTCTGTTTGTGTCCAAGTAGGTTGTTTCCATTGGCTTCCAGCTGTTATTATTGTGATAAGGGATGAGATGCCTTAACTCTCACTACAAGTTAGACTGTTTGTTAGCTGGCATAAATGCTTTGATTAAATGTACTGTAGACAACATTGTCATAGAGACTGCAATGAGCTACAGTTAATCTTTCTGTGAGCCCTTTTTACAAGGTAACTTTTGGCCAGCATTTTTTGCTGATACACTATTGGTTTAACCATGGTCAGAGCATGCCTTGGGACTTGTAGTGCACCAGCAAAAATGTTTTTAAATAATCACATTGACATTGTTAATAAGTCATTTATTTACACAAATAAAAAACAACTTGGCTTTGCAGAGCCGTTCTGTATTAGCTAGTAATAACAAGTGCAACAATAGAGTGTAGTTTATTGCTAAAAGTACAGCCTAGGGTTGCTACTCATAGCCTGGAGCTGGGGACGGACACCTTGTGTTCCCCCAAAATCTCTGCTATTAGCCTAGGCTATGAGTGCTGAGAGCACTTTGCCATGCATCTATTGACAGTTATATTTTTAAAACAAAACACAATTCATCACCATCACATTGATGATGATGATGATGATGATGATGATGATGATGATGATGATGATGATGTCTCCATTATGTCGCCACATTAGGAAATATACATTAAATGTATCTTCATATGAACACATTTATATGGATTGGATTGTACATAATGTAAATAAACATGTAAATGAACTTTTGCTACATGTATTGCACCATACAACAGGACAGGACATGACAGGATGATTAGAGATTGTGGGGTGTATTTAGGATTGGTGGCAGCTCGGCCCCAAAAAGAACAGTTTCTTATCGCACCACATTTTGGTGCGATAAGAAATTATTTTATTGAGAGTTTATTTAAAAAATAAAAAAAATACTGGGGAAAAACCTTTTCATTGTAAAAAGCATCACAAAATTGTCCCGGTGAAGACTATCGCTTTCGATAGTCAACAATAGCTTTAACCAGGCTTTGGTTAATAGGCAAATTAACTACATTCTACAGTACATTTTTACACTACCACCTATAAAGAGATCAATATCAGCCAAAGGTAAAAAAGAAAAGTTCAGATTAAATTGGGCTATTTTCTCCTCCCTCATTCTTGATATAGCTGCCTCAAACTGTCACATAATTAAATCACTTCAATTTCCTATTTCTAGCCATTAATTTTGTTACTGAAGTCATAAAGTAATTTGCGTTCCTCTCTGTCCCCAGCCTAGGATTGTCACCTGTCCGGAATTATGGAAATCAGGACATCTGCTGGACTACGGACTGTTGGTAGGCCAGACCTGGTCACAATCTCATAAGCACAGCTCCTGCTCACCTCCTCTGGTTTCGTGACTGTGGGGTTTATGTACTAAGCCTTGGATGGAGATAACGTTAACTGAGATAAAGCCCCAACCAATCAGCTCCTAACTGCCATGTCACAGGCTGTGTTTGAAAAATGACAGTTAGGAGCTGATTGTTTGGGACTTTATCTCTGTTCACTTTATCTCCATCCAAGGCTTAGTAAATAGACCCCTGTGTGTTCTTTATGGCCATATGTTACTTCATGGCTGCACGGCTGCAGTAAAATGACAGACAGTGTGGAGATCAGGGATCACCTCCGCCACTGCCTATGATCATGGTTCTGTCGCACAAGCCAAGGTAAACATTTGTAATGTATGTGCAGTCTGCTGGCAAAAAAGGCAGCTTGTCTGCATGTCGGGGCACTTTAATGGGTGATCAGGTGAAGGTGACATATGGAGAAGGGGTAATGTTGTGCAAAGGGCATAAGTGGGCTTTGGCATATTAAGGGGCATGTGAAGGAAGAGTGATGGCATATAATAAGCATGATGGAATCTGGTATATAGAGGGACATATGCTATAAGGTAATGGCATATAACAGGCATGTTATAAGCAAATCTGATATCATAAATCCATATTTCTGTCTTTATTACAGTGGTAAGAAAATGGTACCAGAACAGGGATCTGTAGAATCCCTCCCCAGCACTCTCCATTTTTGTGTTGATCATTTCAATGTCGACCTTTTGACCCTGTTGACCTTTTGTACCTGTCTATCTTCATCCGTGTCAACCTTTTGTGTGTCGACCTTTTGTACCTGACGAACTTTTGTCCCTGTCAAACTCTTGACTGTCTACCATGTGGTGTCTGTCTAGACATTGTCGATCTTTTTAATGTAGATCTATTGACTGGAACCTGTTCACGCATGAGCACTCACACTGCCGAGTCAGATGTGACGGTGCTAAGTTTCACAGCTACTAAAGTAGCTGTGACAGGAATTGTGGGGACAGCTGATCTTTGGATAAACTGTCTCCAAATTGGAGCAATGTTATATTGCGCTGGTGATTTTGTATCCACCGCTGCTACTCGCAGCAAGTTGGATACTTAATTATTGGCCCCCGATAATGAATATGATGAATAGGCCCCAATTGAGACATATAGCATTGGTTTCACTACATGATCCCCAGTGTCCCTATTTATCTGACAAGAGGTAAATGTCCGTTGCATCCACGCCTATCGTAGCCTTTAGTAGACCTCTTGGAACAGAACTTCGCAAATTTTAATAACACTGTCTTAATGAACTCTGCCTATGTATACTGTCTTAGCAAAATGCAGTGACATTTTTTTATACTGTGCCCTGTATTGGAGAAGGAATATAATCTTTTTTGACAAAGTGTTTATGTACTGACATTGCAGAATCCTGTCACTTTCCCTGTACACTCATGTATTTGCATGTGTTTTTTATACAGTCTACCGTTGTGTAATGTTTATGCTGCAGCCTTCCTATTTCAGCTTTATTCTCTTTGAATTTGGCTGTCATCGCCTGCATATTATTTAACAGGGGCAGCCTTCTAAACATCTCCCTGCCATTAGAAACAGATCTGACCCAATGAATTTATACAGCTTTTCTTGGCGTGTTGCCAGCATTAGGCCCGCTAGGGATGTTTTGTCTTTGTGCCTGTCATCGAGCTTACCATTTTGGCTTCATTTCACTTTTGCCCGTCTAAACATTTTGTTGTTTGATTGTAAGATTTATGCAGGTTGTGAAGCGAAGACAGAAAAATCCTTATCAACTAAAGGAGTTTCATAATATAAACATATGTCTGTCTTATCTCGGGGGCTCTTGGCTTATTAAACCTGATCTAAAGTAGGTTGCCACCTTGTTCAGAGGGTTTCACCCTGTGCCTATTTTTGAAAAACATTTCTATGGAATTAGATAACTATTATTCATATTCATTCATATTATTCATATTTTAATATTAATCGGTACAAGTATCTACATTTGTAACAATTAGTTTTATTGTGTTAATTATAATATACTTGTAAATACCATTAATGTGGAATATACTTTTCAAAAGTCATTGATCTGAAACTATAAATACATGTGAATCGATCTACTCATATGTTTCTCCTAATTGCCAAATTTTCCACTACAATTCCAATTTTCAGTGCCTAAAGCTGGCAAGGCTACAGATTTGGGGTGCGTGTCCTTGGACAATTATTGATGTGATTGTGGTAATTGGGGGACTGGTGTATAAGGGGTGTAACCAATTTGATCCTAACTATTATTATTGTATTACTCGCGGAGTGTTCGGAAGTATGGATTTTTTTTATCTCACTATGGACTTTATCATCAAAGTGTAGTCATAGACAACAACACCTTTTCCAACATTGTTGATGATTCTATGCAATCCTTTCTAAAGTAATACAGCACGACTCAGATTGATTCTTCTTTGGACGATTTCCATTATTTAAACAGGTGGTTTAATTAGTTTGGTCACCAGCTGTATTTTGTTATAAATTAAATAGATTGCAACACAGTATGCAAGTCAGGGAGCAGAATGCAACAAAGTACTGACCTCTATCAGGTGGCTATTATGTAATGCATGCAAATTGTATCTGAATAATATTTAATTTCACCCTTTTTGGTCCTGAGCTTAATACTGTCAGCGTAGAACTGTGTCTGGAGTGTTTTATGGTGGAGCATCTACAGTGTGACATCATACGGAGGGGGCGGGGCCAAAATCACCGGGAATTACAGCAATGCCCACAGCATCTTCAGGATGGATAAGGTAAGGGCAGCGGTGTGCATGTCTGGAGCATCCAAAGCATGCTCCAGGTGGCACTGCTGCAGAACTTCTATGGTTGCTCTGAATGTCTGCTGCAACATGGCTAGTGCAACTGCAAAAAAAGACGCAGTCACTGGCCGTGAAGGGTTTCGGATTAATACATCTACAGTAAAAAGGTCGACAATGTGTCGACATTTTTGTGTCTACTCTTTTCATGTCAACATTTTGATCCTGTCGACCATTTGTACCCTACGACCTTCTTACATGTTGACATTTAGTGTGTCGACCTTTTATCCCTGTCAGCCTTTTGTCCCTGTCGACCTATTGACTGTCTAAAATCTGGTGTCTACCTAGACATTGTCACCCTTTTTACTGAATATCTATTAACCGCATACCCCGTGAAGCGCCAGCATCTGGCTAACCACCGCCCTGTTACCTTCCAGGAATGTCCACCGAATTTGTTTTCTCTGCAACAACATTGGTTCTGCGTCACATATACAATACTATTGGTTCTGCGTCACATATACAATACTATTGGTTCTGCGTCACATATACAATACTATTGGTTCTGCGTCACATATACAATACTATTGGTTCTACATCGCCCGGAAGAAACCATGGGGATGTGTAGTGTGCTTCAGACACATAAGCAGTACAAAAAACATTATTACAATACAATACTATTGGTTCTGCGTCGCATATACAATACTGTTGGTTCTGCATCACATATACAATACTATTGGTTCTGCGTCACATATACAATACTATTGGTTCTGCGTCACGTATACAATACTATTGGTTCTGCGTCGCATATACAATACTATTGGTTCTGTTTCACATATACAATACTATTGGTTCTGCGTCACATATACAATACTATTGGTTCTTCGTCACATATACAATACTATTGGTTCTGCATCACATATACAATACTATTGGTTCTGCGTTGCATATACAATACTGTTGGTTCTGCGTCACATATACAATACTATTGGCTCTGCGTCACATATACAATACTATTGGTTCTGCGTCACATATACAATACTATTGGTTCTTCGTCACATATACAATTCTATTGGTTCTGCGTCATATATACAATACTATTGGTTCTGTGTCACATATACAATACTATTGGTTCTGCGTCACATATACAATACTATTGGTTCTACATCGCCCGGCAGAAACCATGGGGATGTGTAGTGTGCATCAGACACATACGCAGTACAAAAAACATTATTACAATACAATACTATTGGTTCTGCGTCGCATATACAATACTGTTGGTTCTGCGTCACATATACAATACTATTGGTTCTGCATCACATATACAATACTATTGGTTCTTCGTCACATATACAATACTATTGGTTCTGCATCACATATACAATACTATTGGTTCTTCGTCACATATATAATACTATTGGTTCTGCGTCCCGTATACAATACTATTGGTTCTGGTTCGCATATACAATACTATTGGTTCTTCGTCACATATACAATACTATTGGTTCTGCATCACATATACAATACTATTGGTTCTGCGTCGCATATACAATACTGTTGGTTTTGCGTCACATATACAATACTGTTGGTTCTGCGTCACATATACAATACTATTGGCTCTGCGTCACATATACAATACTATTGGTTCTGCGTCACATATACAATACTATTGGTTCTGCGTCACATATACAATACTGTTGGTTCTGCGTCACATATACAATACTATTGGCTCTGCGTCACATATACAATACTATTGGCTCTGCATCACATATACAATACTATTGGTTTTGCGTCACATATACAATACTATTGGTTCTGCGTCACATATACAATACTATTGGTTCTGCGTCACATATACAATACTATTGGTTCTGCGTCACATATACAATACTATTGGCTCTGCGTCACATATACAATACTATTGGTTCTGCGTCACATATACAATACTACTGGTTGTGCGTCGCATATACAATACTGTTGGTTCTGTGTCACATATACAATACTATTGGTTCTACATCGCCCGGCAGATACCATGGGGATGTGTAGTGTGCATCAGACACATACGCAGTACAAAAAACATTGGAAAACTGCGCAAACATCAGCACTGCATCCATCTCTGACTCTGGGCCTATGTCCCAGCAATCCCTAGTAATGAGATGTGGTTACCGAACTATCTATCATTACATAATATTTCTCTTTACTGTAATAGAAATTGCTGATTGTCTTTATGAACTCTGGGCCTGATTCAGACCCACTCGCGAGCGGCTGTACGCTCGCAAGTGGGTCGATGGTCTGCACTGAGCATGCGCACGACGGAGGGAGCTCCGTCGTGCGCATGCGCCAGACACGACGAGCGAAGGACTTTCCTTCGCTCGTTGTGTCCGATCAAAGGGGGCGTGCTGTCAATGTTGATTGACAGCACGCCCCCTTTGGTGGGCGTGCCGGGGGCGTGCCTCCCTGACGGGGGCGTTCCCACGGGAACGCCTCCCGTCAGAAGCCGGCCCACTGACATCACTAGTGATGTCAGTGGGAGTGATTTTGGCTCTGATAGAGCCAAAATCACTCCGGAGCTTGCGGTTGAAAACCTCAACCGCAGGCTCCGGCTCGCAATTTCGATGGTCGCGATGGTCACGACCATCGCGGCCATCAAAATGCACGCTCGTATAGCCTGTGGGTGGTGACCCACAGCTATACGAGCGTCCAGGAGGACGCTCCATGAAAAAGGAGCCCGGCCCTCATGCAGAGCGTGCGCTCTGCTCAGAGCGTACGGCTCTGAATGAGGGCCTCTTTTCCTCCCTTTGTGTTTTTCTCTATAGTCTCTGCACTTTCTTCTTTCTGCCTCTGTTGTCAGGGTATATCAGCATCCCTCCTCCCATCCTCCTGTATATGAACAACCTAACGTAGCAAGGTAAGAAGCCTCCTAATTAGGTTATACCTCTCATCCTCTTCTGCTTTCACACCTTCTCAGTGTCTCCCACTAATACTTGGGTAAATGCATGCAGCTCTGAGCCATCGCCCTAGAACAGAATCATTCTCCTGTAGCTCCCTCCTTACCGCTCTGTGAGCTGACCTAACCTCACTGTGGGAAAAGGTCAGCCAGAGCAAAGCAGGGAGACTTAAGTCTGATAGACTGAAAGTGGTTGGAAAAGGGGGTATTCAAAATTTAAAGGACAGATTAATATTAAAAGGCGCTTTGCTTTTCTCTATACCTCAGCAATTAATAATGTATTAAGTTTAAGCACTGCTCTGAATAGCAATCACACACAAAATATACACAGACGCGCACACACATGCTGAATAACAATTGCACACAGCCGCACACACAAACTGAATGACAATCGCACACAGACATACTGAAACAGATATGAATAATGATTCAGAACATGCTAATTAGACTGCAAGGAAGCTTTAGATTTCAAAAACGGATGCATATGTTTTAAGTGAGGTGCACACTGACTGAATAAGTAGACTACTGTTCACTTGGTCTCATCAACACTGTGTAGAGTAAACAATAAGTGACGTTTCAGACTGAGATCCTATTAGCAGGTAGTTGTAAGAATCGTTGTGTGGCTAGATGACAATCTGCTTCTTTATTAATGGAAGTTTTACCTTGCGGGTTGCTCACATAAGTGATTGATCCCGGTGCCTGAATGCATCTGCAGTTCAGATGAGCAGCAAAATGGTGGAATATTATCATTTATTTATATAGTGCTACCAATTATACAGTGCTGTACAAAGATAATATTTATCATTCACATCAACCTGCCCAGGACAGTAGCTAGGGTAGTGCAGCCGGTGCCATCGCACAGGGCACCGCAGGGCAGGGGGCGCTGTTTGGGCCTCTTACATTTCTGTTTATTATAATTCTCACTTGTAGCTTCCTCTTATTTCATCCCCAGCATCTCCTGGCCTCTCCTATCTCTTCCCTGGCCCTTCCCCATGAGGCCATTCCCCTTTTTCGGGTGCATTATGTCCCTTTGAAAAATGAAGGGGCGCCAATATTCTTTCTGGCACAGGGCACCAAAAAGTCTAGTTACGGCTCTGGCCTGCCCCATATGAACTTACAGTCTAAGGAACATATTGTATCCAGCAGCATTTTATTTTTTACAGAAAACATGTGGAAATTGCACATTGCAAGGCCACAGTGTCCTGCCTTTTTACTCCAGGATATTGGGAGGTATGTGTATTAAATAAGTAACACAGAAGGTGTTGCAATTTGCAAATATCATTGCATAATATGTGAAGCATCATAACAGCATTATATATGACCTGAATAGTGATTTGAGCATGAAAACCCAACAACCATTTTGGTGCATCTGATGCACCTTTATCAAAGACTGCCACTAAAACAACACAGTATACAGTACATGCTTCAACTGGCAACAAAGTTACAAATGAACACACCAATACAGTTACCTGTCAGCAAATAAATGCAACTATGGTGGAACAGCTCTGTACTTGGTCACCTAGAAAGTATCAACACAATGATGCAGCTATGTCACATGTGCCGCCATAACTGAGATAGACAGAAGACAGTAGTTGTACTGGTAGTCACATGACCTGTTGCCAACCAAGCTAAATGGAGTCATGTATTATGGTGCATACACACGGTCAGATATGTCAGATGAACGATTGAACGATTTACCAACGATTTGAACGATTGAACGATATTAAAATGTATTCAAATGTATTAAAATGTATTAAAATGAATGGAATCGTCCAAATCTGACTGCAAACACATCAGATGTCAAATATCGTTATCTGACAAACGGGAACGCACATCGTTCATCGTTCATCTGACAAACATGTCAGATATGTCAGATTTTCCTTCAGATATGAACGACTGAACGATTTTTAAAATCGTTATTGTACAGATCTGAAGGAAAATCTGACCGTGTGTATGCACCATTAGAGGCCCACAGATTTGTTGCAGCCTTGAGGATAAGCAGAATACTGTACACACTAGCACAGTGGTTCCCAAACTGGATGTCATGGTTGGTGGTCCAAAACAAAATCAAATTATTTATGGTCAATGTAATAGGCAAAACTAGTGCTGCTAGCTGTCAATCATAATATGTATGGACAAACAAAGCACAACCTTGTCTGCCATCACATAACTGAACCTAAGAAAGACATATAACCACAATTTACTTCATTTTAAATATTTGCTAAATGTTTCAATAAAAAAACTTTTGGCCTAGGGATGCCATGAAAAAAATGTTCATACTATAGGGTGCTGTGATTCAAAAAAGTTTGGAAGCCACTGCACTAGTGGTTAATTGTGTAGACAATGACCACTCAGGTAGCTTTACCAGACTGCAGTTTATTTGTAGAAAGTGAATGTACAGCTGTACTCACTGTTATATATATATTCAGCGATGGAGCAGAGCCTGTAGCTGAGTGCTGGTGCAGAGAGCTCACCAGCCTGTGATGCTCCTCTCTCAAGATAACGATGCAGCGTCTGGAACAGTGGATGAAGTAAGGTAATGTCTCGGCACTAAAGAGCTAAGAGAAGGACCTCCGTCCTCCATGTTGCTCATACTCAGTGGAAAGATGGTAAAACGCATGCACAGATGCATTACTGGTGGCCATCTTGGTTATGGAATGAAGCTCCACAAGAGGAGCCGTTTTGTTGGAGACTGCGTCATAGCGCACTCCACTACTAACAACCCCCCTGCAAGCTTATCCATGTTACACATACTTTCAAATGAAGTTTTCTCAGTTCCCTTAATAACTAATTAAGGTTATGTTTTACGCAACAGAATTTAGCTATAAGAGTGCTCCATAAAGTACTCTATATTGGACTATTCCTTTTCTCCCTCTATACATCCTCTCTAGGTGAACTCATCAGCTCTTTTGACCTCCATTATCATCTCTATGCTGATGACACTCAGATCTACCTTTCCTCCCCTGACATCTCTCCCTCTCCTCACTCGTATCTCCAACTGTCTTTTTGCTATATCTTCCTGGATGTCCCAGCGATTTCTTAAATTTAATATGTCTAAGACTGAGATGATCATCTTCCCACCCTCCCACATAACCTCACCTCCCACTATTTCTTTATCAATTGATGGCACAACTATCACCTCTAGCCCAAAGTGCGCTGTCTTGGAGTTATCCTGGACTCCTCCCTCTCCTTTAAAACGCATATCCAGAACCTCTCACAGTCCTGTCATTTCCATCTTAAAAATATTTCCAGGATCAGACCCTTTCTCACCCAGGATGCTACTAAGACCTTAATACACTCACTGGTCATCTCAAGATTGGATTACTGTAACCTTCTCCTATCTGGCCTCCCCAAATCCCATCTCTCTCCTCTCCAGTCTATCCTTAATGCTGCTGCACGGCTTATCTTCCTCTCCAAACGCTCTACATCTGCCTCCCCTCTCCTACAAGCCTTCCACTGGCTCCCCTTCCCCATCAGAACCCAATTCAAGGTTCTCACACTCGCTTACAAAGCCCTCACACACTCCTCTCCCATTTACATCTTTGACCTCATCTGCCTTCACTTTCCTGTCTGCCCTCTTCATTCAACAAATGCACACTGCCTCTCATGCCAACTGATTACTTCCTCCCACTCCCGCCTCCAAGATTTTGCCCGTGCTGCTCCCCACCTCTGGAACTCTCTCCCTCTCCCCATCAGACTCTCCACCTCTCTACAATCCTTCAAACGGGCTCTCAAGACCCACTACTTCATCAATGCTTTCCAGCTCTCATCCTAACTTGCTACTACATGCTCCCTCCTCCCTGTCTTCCCCATCTGTATCATGCCCATCTGTCTGCCCCTCCCCTTCAGAATGTAAGCTCTTGCGAGCAAGGCCCTCTACCCTCTTGTGCTTCTCCTTACTTTATGTTCATCTACTTCTTACTCACCACTAGGACACCTAACACTTGGTGCCTATGCTTTGTTGCTTATGTGGGTGTTATGGCCACCTATGTATCAAAGTATATTATCCATGTCCTTGTCCTTCATTGCACTGTATTTTACTGTAAGTCCTTGTAAGGTGCTGCGGAACACTTGTGGCACCATATAAATAAACGATAATAATAATAATAATAATAATAATAATAATAATAAATAGAGTCTTTACAGGTCACTTAGACCTTCTCCTTTCTTTGCAACTACGGTTTATTTATTCTGAGTTGCACCACCACAACTCCCACATGTACCTGTTTGCAGATTAGAGGATATTTGTGGGGATAGCATTATTGTTCCAAAAATGTTTTGATATGTTGTTTATTGTATTATAGTAACATTAACTATGCGGTGGACTTCTTCCTTTCCCCTCTTCGTCCCCTTAATTTTAGTTTTCTCAACCTGTAAAAAAGGTGAGGTTAGTCACACAAAAGAACATCATAAAATTAAGCAAATTAGATTTGGCCTTCTTTGAAACTTACAGTTCACTTTCTCGATAATATAGGCCTTAAGGCGCACATCCACTAGCAGATATTAATGGACAACTGAACGATAACGACATCGTTATCGTTCATCCGTCCATTAATAGTACATGACTCGGGCACTAAAATGTCGGAAACGACCAGCGATGCGCGCTTCCGCTGGTCGTTTCCGACATCAATCATCACCTGAACATGCTGGTCAATCTGCCGATAATGACAGATTGACCATGTTCAGGGATGAGGGAGGGTGCCTACACTGAGCGACATATCGTTTAGTGTAGGCACTGCACAATTTAATGAACAACTGAACGATAACGTTATCGTTCTGTCCTTCGCTAGTTGCCTAGTGGATGTGCCCCATTAGCAACAGTCTCTTGACTCAATAGTTTTAAAGTGTTGTCAACATCATGATGCTTGATGTCTTTGTGCTGTGGAGTCCTGTTTCTTGAAAAAGTCACTTTTAAAGTTATTTCCAGCCCACTTCTTTTCAGGAATTTTGTAAGAGAGCAAAATGTGACTCCTTTTGTAAATACTGTATATACGCCAGGTTTTCTTCACTCAACAAGCTCCCAAATAAAGTGGTGTCTAATCTCGATATGCTTTCATCTCCTGTGAAGCTTGGTGCTATGAGAGAGATTGATTGCTCCCCTGTTGTCACATTCTATATTGATCTTTTCTCCCATGTCTGTGACTTGCAATTCTAACAGGGTTTCTTTTAAATATAAGGCTTTCATAGCTGATTCAGTGAGGCCGATGTATTCTGTCTCTGCATTGGACACTACTACCGTGGGCTTTTTCCGACTAGCCCAACCTGCACCTGCAAGCAAGAACAGATATCCAGTATATGAATGACGGTCATCTTCATCTGCTCCCCAGTCAGCATCGCAGAATGATTCGGCATTTCTTGACCTTCTAAATATCTATTTCAAGGAAGGGGTCCCCTTTAAATATTTATATACCAGAGGCTTCTTTGCAATGCCATGCAGTATGGCCTGCCTAGATTTGTGGTAAATTGGCTCACCTTACTCACAGTGTGAGTGATATTTGGATGTGTCCCAATGCTTGCATACAGCAAATGTCCAATGGCATTTTGGTATGGGACATACTAGATGTGTTCGGCTTCCCTTTCATCTTTTTGGGACATCTCCTTTGTGGGTTTTGTGCCATTGTCAATGGGTGCAGTTTTGGTTTTGAATTAGACAGTCTATTATTATACTCTAGTATGCTCTCTCTGTATTTTTGCTGGTCAACATTTATAATGCTCTTCTTTTAGGTCTTGTTAAAGTTTCAGGTCTAGCAGATCAGGGTCATAGCTAGGGGTGTGCGACTGGTGTGGCCGCACAAAGTGCAGGACCCTGTGGACGACACTTGCTTCTGGCTAGCAGGGTGCCTGAACCACAGTGCCATTTGGAGGTTTTTGGGGTACCTCCTAGGTGAGTCAGCTCTCAGCTTATACATGTGCTGTTATCAAGCAGTACATTAATTGTAATTATATGACCCAGAGTGGGTGCTACTATTTTGTAGCAATCATTATTTTGGGGTGAGTGTTTGGGCGTGGGGCCCCCGGAGTGGCTCTGGCTGGGCCTTTTTCAGGGCATCACCACTTAATTCACATAGATATTTTTTCATCACCTTTCGATCTGTTTGTTTATTATTTATGTGATTTTAATTCTTTCTTATTATATTAACACTTACTGATTATCTTGACACATCTATACTTTACACTTCACTATCACCTTTCTTCCATTTTTTGTGTGATGCCCTAGGAGTGGTCCTTGGCAGGGTTCTTTTGGGCTGCTCTGCGCCTCGGATGTGAACCCCTTAATGTTAGGGACGCTTGTATAGAGGAGCCTTGACGCTGGCCTGGCGCTTAATCATATATTTGCAAATGTATGCAAATAATACCTCTGAATTTCTATTATCATGTAGGATTCAAGTATGTTTGCTAGTATTGCTGCAGTGTGCTGGAGGGAATCTTCTTTTTTCTGTGGTTCAGTATAAACCCCGCCCTTTACAAGCACCTGAGCAATATCATTAAGCTGATGTGAGCGACCACCATACTTTCTATTAGCAGGGTGCCTAGAATGGCACTCTGCAGCCAGTATACAGGCGGCAGTGGCACCTGTAGCATTTTTTGGATGCTACAGGCAGGCACCCTGCTGTAATTACAGCTGCCTGGAGTGTCTTCAAGACTCTCCGAGCACTACTGCAGTTCTGGGTGCCGGCAGCCCTGCCCTCTATGCGCGACTTTGTGATGTCATGTGCAAAGGGGCTGGGCCGGCACAGGGTGTTCAGAGCCCTTGTTACGGCTCTGTAACAAATAGTTTGCCGGACCCAGGTTTTGTAGAGCTAATACAGCCATATTGAGCCGCAGGGTGAAATATTTAGCTACTGGAGAGTATGTCTCGCTGTAGTCGATCCCTGACTACTGGGTATAACCCTTCGCCACCAGTCAGGCCTTGCAACATGCAATACTTTTAGCTCTCTGCAAAACACCCATTTTACATTAAACAGTCTTTAGATGACTTGACCTTTGAACCATGATCTATGTGTCGTTATCACTAAAGGTGGGCATACACGGCAAGATAAAATGTCTGTCAGACCGACAGACATTTTATCTGGCCGGCTGCCAGCCGCAGATGTCCGCGGCATACACTGTGAGAGAAATCTCACAGTGTATAGCCCGACATCTGCGCTCCGCCCCCGGGGGAGGAGACATTTCCCTGGAACACAGGAAATGTCTGTCTGTCGGCCGCACTGGGCATACACTGCCCGATGCGGCCGACAGTTACTGGGTAAATATCGCATCGGACGGGCATGCTGGACAATCCAGCATGCCCGACCGAACAATATTTAACCCTCGGTCGCCCCCCCACGCTACAATTATCGCGGCGATCCGCCGATATCGGGCGGATCGTCCCGATAATTGCAGCGTGTATGGCCAGCATTTGTGATTCCATTTCTTTTATCTTTGGCAGATTTCCACTCTGTCCAATTGCTTCTGGATTTGCATCACAAATACTTAGAGGTTTGCAGAACACTATGTTTGCATACTCTTCATTATATCTTTTGGGTGGCTTGACAGTGTTGGATCAAGCATATAACCTTTGTTGTGGTTGATCTCCCACACTGGTAGTAGTTTTTGGTTCAGCTGCATGTCCAAAGACTCATACTCGCTCTGCATGTCAAAATCTGGCTATTCCACAACTTGTATTGTTTCTTTAAATACCACGTCCCTTGACTTGATAAGTTTTCTTGCAGTTTGATTCCACAATCTGTAGCCATTACTCTCATGACAATATCCGAGCATTATGCACTTTCCATATACCAATCTGGCTTGGTATATGGACATAAGCAGTACTTCCAAACGTTCTCAGATGCTTTACACTTGGCTTTCTCTTTGACTATCCCTCAAATGGTGTTATGTCCTTCAGGGCAACTGTTGGTTTGCTCTGGACTATAAGCAATGGTCAACTCATGCTCTATTCCATATTTTGCCAATAATTTCTCCACCCCTCTGTTGAAATACTTTCCTCCATGATCAGATCTCAGAATTTTGAGTCTGCGACCCACTGCTGACCTGAGGGAGCTGCGTAAGAATGCAGTGGAGTTCGTATTACATTTCTCAGTATGTCCAAGGGGGGAGTAAAGTCAGGCACATATGCAGTGCACTAGTGGTGCAAGGAAGCAGCAATAGATCAAGTGTTGCAGAGACTTGTAGTGCCACAAGTTATATCGGCTGCACTCCGCTCTGGGTGAGATAACACTATTGCTATTTGCTTGTAGATTTGCCAGCTGCATTTTGAGGGATCCAGAGTTATGGGCATGAGTCACACACAGAGTTGCCAGATGGCTGCTGCAGCTAGATCTGGAACCATTTGTAAATGCAAAAATATATACAGCGTCATGCGTATTGTGACATCGGACACTATTTTTCTGTTCATAGCCAGAACCGTCATAAGTATTGGGTGCAAAAGACACGCCCACAAAAGGATTCGCTTGCATGAATCTGCAATCTAGCAGCCCAGTTGACACCCAGAGATGCTAATTGCATGGAGTGATACAGCCGAGATCAGTCTGACTCAGAAACGCACAGAGATACGCAAGATTGAATATATATTCGTTACTGTGCATGAGCTATCTGCTAGTATTCGCTAGATGCAGCCTCAAATAGAACTGCATGTGTGTATTTAGCAGCGCTGCAACACACAGTGTAAGGGCCCCAACTTGAGCACACAAAGAAGAAAATGCAACCTGGGTTCAAGCCCAATAAAGGAACCATCTTGATAATAGTGTGCTGGACATTTTAGATAGTAATAATTGTAGTTAGTTAAGTGAGGTGCATAAACAGTGCTGACTGCATGCATATATGCCTACCCTCCCGGAATTCGCGGGGGGCTCCAGATTTTTTGGGTAACCCCCCCCCCGCACCCCCGGAAGGGTAGGGACTTCTCCCGCACTCTGCCCACTTTCTAATGAAGTGGGCATAATGGGGAGAATTTCTGTGGCAATCGCGGGTCCCCGTGTAGGAGGCGGGGCTTAATGACGCAATTCTACACTAATCGCATCATTTAGACACTCCTCTAGTTAAATTAGCGCCAATCGCATAATTTATCATGAAGGGGCGGGGCTTAATGATGTGACCCAGCAGGCCCCACCCCCATCGCAACCCACCTGCCTCTCCTCTCCGGGCAACTCTCGGGGAAGAGACAACAAAGGTAGTCAAGTATGCTGCAGAGTGTCATAGCACAAGCAAACTGCCAAAATACTTGTAATGTGTTATTTAGGGGTCTAGTTACTAAGCAATGTTAGGAGACAGAGTGAAAAGTGATAAGTCTGTGATAAGGTGCCAGCCAATCAGCTTCCAACTGTCAACTCACAGGCTGGAACCCCCAGGACACATGACTAATATAGGAAGAGCCTGCTCTTGATGCAGCCTATCCAGCCGTACAATATCAGATTTCCTGTCCGTATGGGTTACTCTGCAGACTACAGTTGCCGAACTTTACCGCATACCCGGCTTGGTCACAAAGCCACTTACCAATTTTGGATTACAATTACCAGTCACGGTATCCAGGGGTGCATTATATCTCTCATCACGAGGGAATACCTCCCACGGCATGGAATATTACCGCTGGCCGCACTGTTGCCCTAACCTCTCATCTACCAGCTCCACCCGGTGAACACATCAGGGACAATACAGGTATTTATTCCAGGTGCTTATCCCCCCACCTGGATGTGAGACATTTACCTTCATATCATAGAGGGCTGGTACGGGGCTACACAGTGAATTCAGTCTATCCCGCATTGCTCTCCAATACATCGGGACATTGCTTTGAATACTTCTTTCTTATACTCAGTTTTTGTTTCCAACAGAAAGAGACACCATTGCCTTTGGAACTATTTGGATACTTATTTTAAACATAAGGATTCTTTAAATTGAATATATGCAGGTTCCGTTTTTTTTATTTCACCCTTCAGTGTCATTATATGCATAGGCTGTGACTTTTTAGTATTTTAGTTTTTTTGTACATGTGGGGATATATATTTCTCCTCTTTTTAGTTTGCTTTGAACTGTATATGTCCTTTTATATTTATTCTTGACTTATGTGTGAATAAATTAAGTCTTTCCCTATTTATTGAATGTTCTAAGTGCTGCTTATTTATTTGTGGTCTATAACTCACAGGCTGTGCTTGCGGCCACGAGGTCCCTACCACAAGGGTCTCGTCGCAAGCCCGATGGTCGCGATGGTCTTGACCATCGCGACCATCATCCTGGCCGCTCGCATTAGCTGTGGGTGGCAGCCCACAGCAATGCGAGTGGCCAGGAGGCCGCTCCATAAAAAAAAAAAAAGACGGCCTGATTCAGAGCGAGCGCTCTGTCAGAGCGTCCGGCTCTGAATCAGGGCCTCTGTCTCCTCACACTGCTTAGTAAATAACCCCCTAAGACAGCAATAGGTATATAGAATAGATAAGTGAAGAGGAATTCATAGTGCTTAGTTGTGATATATAACCTTTAGTTAGTGATATGAATTAGCATATTGTGTTAACTGTAATACATAGGACCAAATAATGTTTGAGATAGTAGTATAGTATTACATCTGTTTTGTTGTATTATTGTGTAGAATCAGTGAATTGTGAAATATAAAGTGCCATTATTGTGAGAAAGACAGTTCTGTGTTTATCCATCTTTTATGCAACCCACTTTCCCCAATTACCTTTACAAGTTATGTGCCCCACCTTAGCTGTACTGGTGAAGTTTTTAGTAGTAAATACTACTTTATTGATTAGTGTCTGTTGCTGGCGCCTAAAAATGGTCCGTCTTATGGGCGTGTTATTGGATGTGTCTCATGCGTGTCAGTGTAAGCAGCTACGTACACCGATGCACAGCCGCTCACATAGGAGGCCATACGCAGACAGAGAAACTGCACCTGCCATAGGGCTAGTGAACATTTTGATATTGCGACCGATGGTGACGTCTATTATTATTATTATCCTTTATTTATATGGCGCCACAAGTGTTCCGCAGCGCCTTACATAGTACATAAACAAATAATTTGACAACTGACTTACAGTACAAAATAGGACAAGGACATGGATAATATACATTGCTACATTAGTGACCATAACACCTACATATGCAACAGAGCGTAAGCAACCAAGTGTTAGGTGCCCTGGTGGGGGGTAAGAAGTAGGTGAAAGTAAAGTAAGTAGAAGCACAAGAGGGTAGTGGCCCTGCTCGTAAGACCTTACATTCTAAAGGGGAGGGGCAGACAAACAGGCGTGACAGATGGGATAAACAGGGAGGAAAGAGCATGTTGCAGTAAGTTAGGATGGGAGCTGGAAGGCTTTGATGAAGTAGTGGGTCTTGAGAGCCCGTTTGAAGGATTGTAGTGAGGTGGAGAGTCTGATAGGGAGAGGGAGAGAGTTCCAAAGGTCGGGAGCAGCACGGGAAAAATCTTGGAGGTGGGAGTGGGAGGAAGTAATAAGATGGCATGAGAGGCGGCGTGCATTAGTTGAGCGAAGGGGGCGTACAGGATAGTGGAGGGAGATGAGGTCAGAGATGTAAATGGGAGAGGAATGGGTGAGGGCTTTGTAAGCGAGTGTGAGAACCTTGAATTGGGTTCTAAAAGAGAAGGGGAGCCATTGGAGGGCTTGTAGGAGAGGGGAGGCAGATGTAGAGCGTTTGGAGAGGAAGATGAGTCGAGCAGCAGCATTGAGAACAGACTGAAGAGGAGAGAGATGGAAGTTGGGGAGGCCAGATAGGAGAAGGTTACAGTAGTCCAATCTAGATATGACCAGTGAGTGTATGAGGGTTTTGGTGGCATCCTGGGTCATAAAGAGTCTAATCTTGGAAATATTTTTGAGATGGAAATGATAGGACTGTGAGAGGCTCTGTCGATGCCCCCTCAGCATAGTACTCACAGTTTTAGGCTATCATATAGGCACGTAGAATTGGTCTTGGAGTTGAAGCCACTTTCCACATTGATGGTGTCCATAAAGAGACATACTGTTGCTGCCATTCACAGGAGTAATAGGGCGTTTTTTCTGTGGAACAATCCTCACAGATACGGAGGAGGCAGAGAAGGCGAAGAGCCGACCAAGGCTACCTGTCACGGTTAGTTGACAAATGTCAGACGGGGATTTAGTGCACGCTTCTGTAGTGGCAAAAATAAAGAAAACAAAATAAAGATACTATAAGTAGCTGCAATAGGCTGCCTGTGCACTATTCAGAAGCACCTGACTCCTAGGGTCATTAGTTTACCTGAAGGTCTAGAAGTGGGTGGGGCAAGACCAGCCTGCATACATCAGAAGGAAGAACTAATGGTGAAAGCATTGGAATTATTGTACCATTGCCGACAAATGTTTATTTTCCTGCAGTGTTGGTAGTGTGAAGTTTTCACCTTCCACATTGTTTAGAACACTGGAAACTATTGATTAATTTGATTATTTTTTTTATCTGACTATGTTACACGAATCTTGGATGTGTGTTTGTGTTTTTTTATTACATGATTATATGAAATTGAGATACTAAAGGAAGAGAAGACATGTACAAAATACATAAAGGAAGTGATTGAGAACATGTTTAATGCTTAGCTCCATTGCACACAATATAATTGTTTTTTGATACATGTTTAATTAGAGCTAGTGTGTAGTTATTATTTTCTTTTGGGGAGCATAGGCTGGAAGGGAGAAGCTCTCTCCTCTCACAGCTCTCACTGGCTGCCTGACTTTCATACATCCTCTATTCCAAGCTGTTCACTGGGAAGAGCTGTAATTCTCTTAGAAAAGATAGATAAATTAAGGCTGCATGCACATATAAATCTCTCCAGAGCCCTAGCAGTCAGCAGCCAGAGCCTTCCACCTTCTTTTGAAAAAGGCTGCATGAACAACATCAGTAACCTAATCCCTTTGACCAACTATAATGGCCTGCATGGCACTGAATGCATCAAGATTACAGTGATAGTTACTATGATTTGTCCCTGTTCACATGAAGAAGAATCTACGATAACATTGAGGGTGTCGGGGAAGGATCAGAAGATCTCACTATGGTGATACTGTTGCCATAAGGCTTGAATGGCTAATGCTATGTGATGATGCTGTTAGCTACTGTGGCCAAGCTTAGAAAAACTAAACTTTTTGGAGTGTGGCAAATTGTCCCAGACTGCAGTCCCCATTGAGATAAATAGAGACTGCAATCTGTGGTGTTAGTTTCCCAACGGAAGAGATAGCTCTGATGAAAAGCTGAAATACCTAAACAACGCAGAAACAATCATGTTTGTGTGGTTTTAGCTTTCATAAGTAGACCTTTTAATCTTGTGTATATTGTATTTCATCCAGTGCTCAAAGCGGAAATTTAGAAGTGGGGGTTTGGAAATTTAGGCCCCCAGTAGCTTTTGGGATATTGATAATATGAGATTAATCCGCAGGTCAGTTGCTTAAGAGTCTTCATTACCTATAAGTCGGTATTCACTATTCATGTAGGAGATAACATGGCACGGAAGATACTTGTTTGCGTAGGAATATAACCAATGTCACCATCATATTGCAGAGGTTCAACCAGATAATACACAGTTAACAGTGGTTTTGGTGTAGGGCAAATTGTTAACTTCCCTGATCAAACTATTTTCTAATGTTAAACTGTATTTGCTAATGTGGTACTGTCAGGATTCTGCCTGGTATTGGCTGTTACTTACCTCAGCACCGACTTCCCCTCACTAGCGTGAGCAGTTAGACGCCAGGTGCAGTGGTAGGTGACTTGCTGAGTTCCAGCGGTGATGGTCATGGGCGCAGCCAACTTGACTGAATTACCTGATAGATCCTTATCCAGTGGTAACTGTGTCAGTTCTCAGCTGACTTGCTCATCTAATGGACAGCTACCTGGGGCTATAAACAGGACTCCAGGTGAACAGGAAATGGCCTCATCAACTTCGTTATTCCCAGATGGTTGCTGTTTACTTTGTTCCAGGCTTCACATGCAATCTTCCAGAGACTCTTCCCAGTGGTATTTCCAGTATATCCTCAGTACATCACATTTGTACTGAGTCCTAGTGATTATTTCAAGTGCCTTTACCTGTGTGTTATTTACAAGTGCCATATCCTGGTACAGCAGAGCTACAGAACACCTCTTACCTCTGTGTGCTATTTCCAGTGCCTTTACCTGTGTGTTATTTACAAGTGCCATAGTCTGGTACAGCAGAGCTACAGAACACCTCTTGCCTGTGGGCCTGATTCAGAGCCGGACGCTCTTTGCGCTCGCTCGTTCAGAAAAAGGGGCCGGATATTTAAATTGAGCGCTCGCTCTTTGTGGTCTGTTGACGCCTCTATGTCTGAACGAGCGAACGAAACATGCGCTCGCTATTTTAAAAAAAAAAAACCCTGGCCGCTCGCATCCTACGTCATCTCCGCTATTTATTAGATTAATCGAGTACATCGAAAGGCGTATGAACTGCTCGCAGTGCTTGTGGTAGCATTTTCCTACCGCAATCATGCGAGCAGTTCAGGCTAAAAGACAACCAAGTGACGTGGTCGATGACGCTGCTTTGTTAATTATGCACACCCTTAAAACGCCCGTTTTGACCGTTTGGCACGCCTGCGTTCGGATCCCCACTCCCCGTTTTCAAGCACCTTCCCATTACCACCCACAAACGCCTCATTCTGTCACTCAAATTAGCAGGCATTCGCTAATTTGCGAGCACACAATTTCCGACCGCAATGACTGGTTTGCGCATGCGTATTACAACCCATACGCATGTGCAGTTGTGCAAACATCGCTCGGAGCGAACGAGCGGCCGCTTATAAGCGGCTCTGAATCAGGCCCTGTGTGTGCTATTTCCAGTGCCTTTACCTGTGTGTTATTTACAGTGCCATAGCCTGGTACAGCAGAGCTACAGAACACCTCTTGCCTGAATGTGTGCTATTTCAAGTGCCTTTGTCTGTGTAATATTTACAAGTGCCATATCCTTGTCTTTTTCTGTGTATCTGTGTACAACTTCAAGTGCCACCTTTTGGTGCAGCAGTGCACCAGAATACCTTTGCCTGTGTACTTGTTACACACAGTGGTGTACAAGTACAGATCCTCCTTCTCCTCGAGTCAGCAGCATATCCTTATTCTCCAGTGTTAGCTACAGAACATACTCCTTAGTGGATTTCCTTTCTCTGGTCTCCCACAGCACTTCATCAGGAAACATTTCTATTGTGCTTTCTCTGTACTAGTGGTACAGCAATTATATTTCCAGCGAGCCAAAGTGGTGTGTCTTTTCCATTCCCACTCTCATCGGATCCCTGACCTGGGGACCGCGACCCGCTTACCGGATGCAGCTGAAACCCATATCCCGCTTTGAGGGGTCAATGGTGAACACCTCCCGGCAGGTTAGACTCCGCACCCTAGGTCAGGTCTCGCCAACATCCGATACTTGTGGATGAGGAGACTGAACATCCAGACCCCTCGTTCCTGATTCCTTCCTTGACCCGGAACCACAACTTCCAACCCCTCAGTAGGGGACTCCAGGATCACAAACGTGACAGGTACCATTTGTATCAGTAATATCTCCAGACCCCCAGTGTCTCTCCAGCTCCCTTCTCTCCCTCCAGTAAAGCCTCCAGTGTCTCTCCAGCTCCAGTCTGCCTCTTTTTGTCTCTCCAGCCCCCTAGTGTCTCTCCAGGTGCAGTCCACCAGTGTCTCTCCAGACCCCCAGTCTCTCCAGCTCTAGCCCTTCTTCTGTGTCTTCAGTAGTCCCCAGTGTCACTACAGCTGCAGACCACCAGTTTATCTCCAGAGCTCCAAAGTCTCTCCACCTCTTATGTCTCTCCAGCAAAGCCTAAGTGTCTCTCCAGCTTCAGCCTCTTTCTGTCTCTTCAGCCCCCCAGTGTCTCTCCAACTGCAGACCCCCAGTGTCTCTCCCAACACCCAGTCTCCCTTAGCTGCAGCCCCCAGTGTCTATCCAGACCCCCAGAGTCTCTCTGACTCCCTTCTATCTCTCCAGTAGCATGCCCTCAGTGTCACTCTAGCTGCAGCCCCCCAGTGTCACTTTAGCTGCAGCCCCTAGTGTCTCTTCTGTCTCTACAGCCCCCAGGGTCTCTCCAGCTCCAGCCCCCACATCTCTCTGGCTCCAGCCCACAGACACTTACCTTCTACTCCGTCTTCTGACTGCTCCTCATTCTCTCTGAGCTGTGGCTCCTCTCTCTCCTCAATGGTTTGGCGTGGTGTGCCAACATGACGTCACACATACTGTGCTGCAATAAACAAAATACTTTATTGCACCACCAACTTGTGCAGGAAACTACAGCAGCTGCCAGCTTATCTGAATACAGTACATGCCTGTGCCCTGCTGATTACTACAGTGGCGCAGGCAGTGGTGCCAGTGGCAGCTGGAAGAGGTGGTATGTCATAAAGTGCCTTAATGAAATATACATTAATTATGATTGTTCGTCTAATGAATACATGCTGTCACATATGTTTTAGGCTGGAGAATTGCATGTCTCCTCGTTTATATTCCACTATGTTCAGCAACGAAAGTGAAGCTAAAGGACACGATAGCACCATTATGCTTTTCAAGTTAGCATAGGCAGTGTTGTTTGTCCCATTCTTGACGGGAGACAAAGCAGGTACTATATTGGCTGGTTTTTCTCTCTCTGTGTCAGTGAACACGACATGTCACGCAACAGTACTTAGTAGATATTTTCATGGTCAGTGGTGACACTAAAAATGTGTGTTGTATATAAAAGTTTAATCATTATAGTTTACCATACACTGAATTCTTGTATTTATTTTCTGTAAAGTACATCTGCTCAAACATGTTAATATGAATAATATTACTAAAAATAATGTCTTATTTAAATCATTTTGATATGTAGTGGAAGAAGAGGAATATAATCTATATCTTTTATACATGCCTAACTGGTTCTTGTGCTGGACCTAAATGAATCCAGCGGGAAAAATACAAGAATAAAGTCGAAAATACCAAAATAGATTTTCAATTTAATAACGCTGTCCACCCAAATCAAATGTTATATGTTAAATTTCCATCCAAGCAGCTAGCTGCTCAATATGTGGGAGCCGGGGACCCCTGTTGTTAAAGAGATACAATACTAAAGACACAGCAGTGTTATCAGGTGTCTAAGGCTCTATCATGTGTCAAGAGCTTTTGTAGACTCCAGTCATACAGTGACCTTGATGTACATTAAAGCGCACCTTTAAATGCATTTTCATTACTGCATCTGGATAGTACAACCAATGAACTACAATGTGCACAACATCTTTCCGCTCTCTGGTTTAGTGGCGCATGCAGGGGGGGTTTCTGAGTATCTAGGACCAACCTCCAGACTGATGACAATTGGAGCCTTAGCCCAGGGGCGTTTCTATAATGGGTGCAGGGTGTGCGGGGCACATGGTCCAGGGGGGGCACACACTATACACCCTGCACCCATATTTTTAATACTTACCACTCTGTCACCGGAGTCCCATGTCGCGCCGGTATCAATGCTGCCAAAATCACCTGGAAAATGGCGGCCGTGATCTACCGAGCCCAAAAAGGGGGCCTGGTATGCAAAAAGGGGCATGGCCTCACAGCAAGGGGCATGGTGTCTGTCCTGCATAAATCACATATAGTATCCCCAATTCAATTTATGCCACACAGAAGCACAATCTTGTTCACATTACTCCACATAGCAGTGTCCCTTATTCACGTTATGACACACAGTAGTGCCCCTTATACACAATGCCAACAGTAGTGCCCCTTATACAATGACCACTGTAGTACTGCCCCTTATAAAATGCCCCCAGTAGTAGTGCCCCTTATGCAATACCCCTTGTAGTCGTGCCCATTATGCAGTTCCCCCTGTAGTAGAGCCCCTTATGCAATGCGCCCTGTAGTTATATTTGTTAATGGAATCCTGCGCTCCAAAAAGCGATGTTAATTGTTTGGGGAGCTCCTCCGATACTACAGATGTCCCTTCTCTTAAATAGGAATATTTATAATAGTTATTGCGATCGGAGCGCTACACCACAGGTGTCGTGTTCGATTCAAAATAGCAAAAAATGTTACAAAAGATTTTTTTCAAACAAACAATGATGAGGTTGTATGTTGGATAACGAGTACCATAAATCTTTTACTCAATAACAAAAGATATAAAACAATCTTAGTGGGTGAGACATGCAGTCTATGAAACAACTACCCCGTGGTCCAATATAAATAACAAAAGAAGGTTATGTCCAAATGTGACCTTAAATGGTGTCACTACCCCAAAATAGTAACACACTAACCTCGGCGGGTCACTCAGTCAGTATACACTTAAATGTCTAAAAAATACTAGTGGTGAATGTATTAAAAAATAAAAATAAAAAACAAACAAGAAATATAAATGGTCTGCTGTCAGAGGCAGCGCTCTGCATGGGTTAATGGTGATGTTAGCTTTGAGAGTCTCTAGTATTAATTAGATAGTATAGGTGGATATCTTGTAGATGTATCCAAATAGTTCCAGTATGTAGTATTCTAAGGTAACCTTAGTAGGTAAATGTCAAGGGGGTGAGGATCCAGCTCATAGATGTAAATCTCAGACAATCTCAGGCCCGGGCCCAGTGCCGCTACTGGCCCCCAGTACTGGTGCCCCCTCCCAATGTAGAACAGGCCCCACTCCCCTGTGCAGTACTTATCTCTCTTTGCGCTGGGCAGGGGTCCACACCGCCAGCGCTCCCGCTTTCACTCCCGTAGAAGCTGCTGCTGACTGGATCTAACTAGATCCTGCAGGCTCACAGGCTACTCATATCACGGATGACGTCATGAGGTCACCCACGCACTGGATTAATGGGAACGCTGGCCTCTGAAGCTATCAGAGACCAGCGTTCCCAGTTGCTGCAGGTAGATCGCGATCGACGTCTTGGCTGGCCCTGCTCTAATGTAATAGTCCAATCATGCTTCTACCATTCTTTCCAAAACTGCAGTTTTGTCTGATGCCCCATATTGAATCCAGTGGTTACTGCAGCCTTGCACACTGGTGATTTCAGAGGTAACCCTTATGTTGATTTGTTCCTAGTTGATTCTTGAGGGCACTATTCTGCGACCTTAGGCAACAATGCTGGGTTCAATACAAATATGAGTGGTCCAAAATAAGTGCTGTCTCTTGAATAAAATATGGCAATCTTCTCTAGTGCTGATGTCACATCCGATGGAAATTCATTACCCTAGAAAACAAGAAGAGATGTTCTGTTATCTCCAAGCACAATACACGTCTGTAAACTGATGGTATAGTTTCCCAGACTCACCTGACTGAGGTGAGACGCATACACATTAGGGGTGTGCACCGGCCACTTTTCGTGTTTTGTGTTTTGGTTTTGGATCTGGATCTTTCTTCGTGTTTTGGATCTGGATTGGTTTTGCCAAAACCACCCTTCCGTGTTTTGGGTTCTGGGTTTTGTGTTTTGGATCTGTATTTTTTTGAAAAAAAGCATAAAAACAGCTAAAATCACAGAATTTGTAGGTTTTTCTGCTCCTATGCTATTATTAACCTCAATAACCTTAATTTCCACTCATTTCCAGTCTATTCTGAATACCTCACACCTCACAATAGTGTTTTTATGTCCAAAAGGTTGCACCGAGGTAGCTGGATGACTATGCTAAGCGACACGAGTGGGCGGCACAAACACGTGACCCATCTAGGCGTGAAACTGCAGTGGCAGACAGGATGGCATTGAAAAACTAGGCCCCAAACTGTACATAATGCAAAGAAAAAAAAGAGGTGCAAGATGGAATTGTCCTTGGGCCCTCCCACCCACCCTTATGTTGTATAAACAGGACATGCACACTTTAACAAACCAATCATTTCAGCGCCAGGGTCTGCCACACAACTGTGGCTGAAATGATTGGTTCGTTTGGGCCCCCACAAAACAAGCTGGCAATTTATCTGTCCCTGCACAAACTGGCTCTACGGAGGCAAGATGTCATCCTCATCCTCCTCATCCACCGATTCCTCACCCTCTTCAGTGTGTACATCCTCATCCTCACAGAGTATTAATTCGTCCCTGCTGGAACCACAGGTCCCTGTGTACGTTCTGGAGGCTGGTCTCCCTGGAAGAGTTGATAATTCATTTTATGAACATCATCTTCTCCACATTTTGTGGAAGCAACCTCCTACGCCTTTCGCTGACAAGGTTCCCGGCTGCACTAAACACTCTTTCGGAGTACACACTGGAGGGGGGGCAACTCAGGTAAAATAGAGCCAGTTTGTACAGGGACCTCCAAATTGCTTCTTTTTCCTGCCAGTACAGGTACGGACTGTCTGACATGCCTACTTGGATGCTGTCACCGATGTAATCCTTTAACAGACAGACGCTCGCTTGTCGCTGCTGCTTTGAGGATTCAAGTGCGGCTACAGCCCACACAATTCACAAAGACAGAAAAAAAAAAGAATATTTTTATTGTTTGTGGAGCACACTTTGAGGGTTACACCACCCTTTAACAGACAGACGCACGCTTGTCGCTGCTGCTTTGAGGATGCAAGTGCGGCTACAGCCCACACAATTCACAAAGACAGAAAAAAGAAGAAGAATATTTTTATTGTTTGTGTAGCACACTTTGAGGGTGTCACCACCCTTTAACAGACAGACGCACGCTTGTCGCTGCTGCTTTAAGGATGCAGGTGCGGCTACAGCCCACACATTTCACAAAGACCGAAAAAAAAAGAACAATATTTTAATTGTTTGTGTAGCACACTTTGAGGGTGTCACCACCCTTTAACAGACAGACGCACGCTTGTCGCTGCTGCTTTAAGGATGCAGGTGCGGCTACAGCCCACACAATTCACAAAGACAGAAAAAAGAAGAATATTTTTAATGTTTGTGTAGCACACTTTGAGGGTGTCACCACCCTTTAACAGACAGACGCACGCTTGTCGCTGCTGCTTTGAGGATGCAAGTGCGGCTACATCGCACACAAGTCACAAACACATTAAAAAAATAGTTTTTTATTTTTTGGAGCACTTTGAGAGTTACACCATCCTTTAACAGACAGACGCACGCTTGTCGCTGCTGCTTTAAGGATGCAGGTGCGGCTACAGCCCACACATTTCACAAAGACAGAAAAAAAAAGAACAATATTTTAATTGTTTGTGTAGAACACTTTGAGGTGTCACCACCCTTTAACAGACAGACGCACGCTTGTCGCTGCTGCTTTAAGGATGCAGGTGCGGCTACAGCCCACACAATTCACATAGACAGAAAAAAGAAGAAGAATATTTTAATTGTTTGTGTAGCACACTTTGAGGGTGTCACCACCCTTTAACAGACAGACGCACGCTTGTCGCTGCTGCTTTGAGGATGCAGGTGGAATCTAGACGGGATTTGGAACCGAGGACACACTACCTCCATCAATTGTCTAAATCCCACTGCACTAATGTCGGATACCGGACGCACGTCTAACACCAACATAGCAGTCAAGGCCTCAGTTATATGTTTTGCTTCAGGATGACTGCTGTCGTACTTCATCCTCATCGCTAGGGACTGTTGGAGGGTCAATTGTTTAGTAAAAGTAGTGATGTTCCTACTTCCTCTCTGGGATGATGAACAACTCCCAGCAGCAGCAACAGCACTAGGAGGAAGTGGTTCTTGATCTTTCCCTATTTTATTTTTATCGGAGAAAGTTTGGTCCTCCATTTATGTTATATTGATATATATACGTGCGGCTAAAGCGCACACAAACACAGAAAATATTTTTTTATTTTTGCTGGAGAGTAGTGCACTTTGTGGGTTACACCACCCTTTAAGAAATGAGCCAGCCGGCTCTTTACTTATGGGACACAGGCGCACGCTTGGCGCTGCTCCTTTGTTGATGCACGTGCAGCCACAGTGCACACAAGTCACAAACACAGAAAATATATATTTTTTTGGTTTGGAGTGTACTTTGGGGGTTACAGAACCCTTTAACGGTCAAGCCAGCCGGCCCTTTACTTATGACACAGGCGCACGCTTGGCACTACTTTGTTGATGCACGTGCGGCTACTGCGCACACAATTCACAAACACAGAAAATAATTTTTTTTTTGGTTTGGACTGGAGTGTACTTTCGGGGGTTACAGCACCCTTTAACGGTCTAGCCAGCCGGCCCTTTACTTATGACACAGGCGCACGCTTGGCACTACTTTGTTGATGCACGTGCGACTACTGCGCACACAATTCACAAACACAGAAAATTAATTTTTTTTTGGTTTGGACTGGAGTGTACTTTGGGGGTTACAGCACCCTTTAACGGTCAAGCCAGCCGGCCCTTTACTTATGACACAGGCGCACGCTTGGCACTACTTTGTTGATGCACGTGCGGCTACTGCGCACACAATTCACAAACACAGAAAATTATTATTTTTTTGGTTTGGACTGGACTGTACTTTCGGGGGTTACAGCACCCTTTAACGGTCAAGCCAGCCGGCCCTTTACTTATGACACAGGCGCACACTTGGCACTACTTTGTTGATGCACGTGCGGCTACTGCGCACACAATTCACAAACACAGAAAATTAATTTTTTTTTTGGTTTGGACTGGAGTGTACTTTGGGGTTTACAGCACCCTTTAACGGTCAAGCCAGCCGGCCCTTTACTTATGACACAGGCGCACGCTTGGCACTACTTTGTTGATGCACGTGCGGCTACTGCGCACACAATTCACAAACACAGAAAATATATTATTTTTTTAGCACTTGGGGGGAGCACCCCTGATGGACAGAGCACCCCCTGGACAACACTACAGCACCCCTTTAGGACTGGGACACTGCACAGGACTTTGGAGTGGACACAGCCCCTATGGAGAACTGACTGCACAACACAGTCCAGCCAGCCCCTATGGACTTTGAAGTAGTGGACACAGCCCCTATTAACAACAGCAGCACAGCACAGCCAGCCCCTATGGACTTTGAAGTAGTGGACAACAGCAGCACTACACTACACTACACTGCACAGCCCTAACTCCCACCCTCCCTCTTCACTGTCCACAGCCGAGTGAGAAAATGGCGCCGACGCGGGTACCTTATATAGGATCCAAAACCCGCGAGACTCGGAAGGCGGGATGATGACGTTTTGCCTCGATTTCAGATCCGAGTCAGGCGGGAAAAGTCGAGCCTGATTCGGATCGGACTCGGATCGGGGGGGCTCGGGGGGGTTCGGATTTCAGAAATCCGAACCCGCTCACCCCTAATACACATAAAGGTATCTTTTATACTTCCAATACACCAATGTCTTATATCACATCAGGAATGGCTCAGAAAAGATATGGCTCCCCCTTAGAACTCACATGGGTACAGGCATAGTCATTCATATAAAGGTTCATTTTAAGCCTGTTAGTTCCTACAAGTCAGATGTGGTGTTTCCGAGGTAAGTATGTATAGAGAAATCTCCCCAAAAATTGATAATTTTTCAAAAAGGGGTATTTATTAAAAATATATAATAGGACTCACCTGCCAACTTACTCGTGGCTTTTAAAAGTGGTCTGCAGGCTTAAATGCATTGATCAATCCATAACCCATTATTCATGTACTATGGTGAGTGAGTTTATGATGGTGAGTGCAGGTTTGGGAATGGTGAGTGCAGGCTTGCACCCCGCATCTAGGAGTGGCAAGTGCAATGGATTTATGTCTCTGTTTATTTGGTTCATTTTTAATTAACATTTCACAGCTTTCTCATGCACCCCTGTGTAAGCTCATTTATTTTAACCTGTGTAAGCTGTTTTCTTTGTAGTATTACAGCAGCTATGTTTGGTGACTGTCTTACCTTTCAAAGTCTTAAGTTAGTTGGCAGGTAACCTTTAAACCAGTGTGATAGTATTTACCAAGGTTTCAGAACCATGAATATTAGTATATATACAGATGTGTCCTGCTACATCTTTGCCGATCGCACTACAAACATGTGCACGCATTGCGCCATGCGATTACCCACAGCAGCATACACTACGGTGCCCACTGCGATCGCACCATGCATTCCTATGGCAGCATGGGCGCGCGTATCCACTAGCAGGCATACACCTTGTGCCATGCATGGTGCGATTTGCTGCCTACACAGCAAAGATGCAGCAGGACACATCTGTATACAGTATTTCAAATCTGGACTTTCACACTGTTCAAGTCAATTTACGCATGTATATGTACAAATACAGGCACAGCTAATAGGTTAGCCAATTGGTTCTCAAACGTTTTTGAATCACGGACCCTAGAGTATCAGCGTATTTTCCACGGCACCCCGGGCCAAAAGTTTCTTATTGAGAAATTCAGCAAAAATGAAATGAAGTAAATTGAGCTTATACAGTAAGTCACCCTTAGGTTCATTTATGTGGTGGGTGACAGCACTCTGCTTCTTTTTGTCCATATATTTTTTGATTGGCAGCCATTAGCACTGGTTTTGCCTATCACACTGACTAAAAATAATTTTATTTGGTACTGGACCACCATCCCGAGGCACCCCTGCAAGTATCCTGAGGCACCCCAGTGTACCACGACAACCAGTTTGGGAACCACTGGGTTAGCCCTTATAGCTCTTGGCTAGTATAGTTCAGTTGTCTGGATTTCTCTTTCCTTGTTAAATAGCAGTGATAACTATTGTGGGCAATCTTGTGGGTAAGGGCCATTCCATTTCACGTATGGGACATAAAGGAAGCTTCTACTTCCAGATTCAGCTCAACTCATTGTATTATTTATTTTATTTATTTATTAACAGTTTCTTATATAGCGCAGCATATTCCGTTGCACTTTACAATTGGAAACATTTATAGAACAAAACAGGGTAATAACAGACAGACATAGAGGTAAGAGGGCCCTGCTTGCAAGCTTACAATCTATAGTATTAAGAGCTTGTGTTATTTTTTAAGAAAGCCTATGAGAAAGAGCTATAATTTAACTTGTCAACCTATGTTGAAAACTCAAAAGATACACAGCTACAGATTATTTCTACAGTGTCACGTATGGGACAATTCATGGAATGGCACATACAGTAACTGTTTTATCACCAGAAAAAAGTGCCAATAATAAAGCATTGAAGCTCTGCTGATAAATAGGTAGATAGTATACATACAAAGAACAAAATCATTCACTACGCAAAGGTAAAAATTAGCTTTGGCCCCACCAAGCACTATGATCAGGCAAATGCGCCTAGCTTTCTGTAAAGTATATGCCAAGCATTCCACCATTAACTGCATGGATTATTGTACACAACAAAGGTATGTAGAAGGAGCTTTATTCGGGGATATTCCCACTTCAGAAAAGGATTTCGTTTGCACAAGCTCAGAGCTGACATCCTTCAGGTCTCAGCATATGGCTATGTATTATGGGACCTACTTTGCTCCTCAGTCATTTCAGGGGGAAAGCACGTACAGGAATTCCCCCATGTCTAACAGAAGTTAAAAGTGAGTTTCATAACAGAGACTGCCAGCATGTAGGATATACTTCCACCCTAGTTCCTGCAATAGTCATTCATTGGTATACAGTCATAGGGGTATATTTACTAAAGTGCGGGTTTTTAGAAGTAGAAATGTTGCCCATAGCAATCAATCGGATTCTAGCTATAATCTTCTAGAAGGTGCTAGATAAATGATAAGTAACTTCTAAAAACCTGCACTTTAGTAAATATACCCCATAAATTCAACATTGTGAAGGTCGACAGACAGGGGCTTAGGGGTATATTTCCTAGAGTACTGTTTTTTAGAATTGTAGTTGTTGCCAATAGTAATAAATCAGATTCTACTAAACATTTATCTAGCACCTTCTAGAAGATAATAGCTAGAATCAGATTGGTTGCTATGGGCAACATCTCCACTTCTAAAATCTCGCACTTTAGTAAATATATCCCTTAGACTGCAGTTAGGGTTAGGCTACAGTTACGGTTAGGTTTAGTTGATAAGTGTATGGAATACCGCATTGTCAACATGCAAACTGTCGACATTCTGCCAATGTCGACATTAAGACAGTGCCGACATTGTGAATATCAACAATGATATGTCAACATCCTGTCCATGTCAACATTCTTAATGTCGATGTTTTTATGTCGACATTCTGAATGTCGACTCTTTGTACCAAACCCCATCCAGTGATCTGCAGTCAACAAACTAGAGCTGTTGGTGTTGGTATTATAAGTTGTCCTGACTGGTGATGTTGGATAATAAGCCTATCCCTGGGTTCGGTTATGTGGAAAACTCTCATATTCAAATTAAATTAGGTTAGCCATAAAAATCCGATAGCATTTCCTTACTGCAGAAGGAGATTGTTTTTATGATAAATAGGGATTTTTATTTACAGGAACAATATGTTGTGAGGTAATACATGTTTATTTAGAAGTGGATAATGAACAAATTAAGCAAATCATTTAAATTAAATTTGCAGTAGCAAATAGTATTTAATAGTATTTATCACAGCACCACTTTGCATATAGTCCATCAGTCCTTGATGGCTAACATGTTCCAAAATGCTGAATAAATCATAGTATAAGCAAGAAATATGATTTCATAGTTGAACAAATATTTTTCCTCAGCCTCCAAACCAGACATCACATGATATGATGTGCATCCACCCTGCTCTTGTAATCAATCACTGTTATGAACTGTCAATGCAATAAGATGTTCAGCTTTCAATGTAAGCTGCTTAGCTATAAAAAGAAATCAAGGATTACAACCATAACAGGCAACAGGTTTGACACCTTTATGCTTGAAAACACAATGTAAGACTCAGGTAAATTTTTATATGTCTGAATAAAGATGATTTTCCTAGGGTGTATTTGCTATAAATGACTGTTTATAGGATGATGCCAGATAGAAGGTTGAAATGTATTCCATCATCTCTGTGTACCGAATGAAAGGTTCAACTCCGTTTTTTTATTTCATTGCTGTAAAACGAGCATATCTTATAAGCTTTTGCTTGTAATCTACAAATTCAGAACACTGGTACTAGTGGTCATTTTTTACCTGAAATTTCAGTTCACGACCTGCTTGTGTGCATTTGTGGACTCATTCATTTCACTTAATTTAGTACTTATGAATGCTATTGCATGCCAAGATGGCACCTATGCAGGCAAAGGCAGAGGCTTTGTGAACTCTCATGAATTGCTTGTGTAGAATAGGTTTATGGGGCAGTCCTAAGGTCATACTTGCTGACTTTCATTAAAACTCTTCCAAGGAGAGTTCCGGAGGGGGCAACTTACTACAATGGGCGGAGGGCGTGATGCCGCATTCTGGTCATTGTGCCCCCACTCTCCACAGTTTAAAACACAATTTGTGGCATTTTACTGAGGGAGACTGCTCTATGCCACTATTCATGGCATTTTCCATCAGAGGGCGGGGCTAGGATGATACAATTCAATGGGAATTATGTCAACTAACCTCCCAGCAGCCCACTTAAGTCAAAAAATCAACGGCCACAGATTGGCCTAGCTTATTTACACTGCTCTGACAGTGTGTATCACTGCCGGAATATTATGCTCACATCCTAAACTCCAACATCTGTTCTGCCTTAACCTCCAGTGTACTTACGGTCTGATGATTCTCCTTACCTGCTCCCTGGCACTGCTTCTTCTGACTTCCTGGTTCTGACCTTGGCTTCCTCCTGACCTGATTCTACCTGTATCCTATTACCGTATTGCCTACCTGGTTCTGAACCATTCCTGTTGACTACACTCCAGGACACTTCATGGCGATCAGTCCCTGCCTGCCTTGTACCCACCAACCTGTACATGGGATCCCGAGGGCCGTGACCTACGTGTTGGATGTAGTGAAATCTAAACTCTCTGGTGAAGGCTACCAATATGTTAGACTTAGCGCCTCTGTTCTGGGTCCACGCCAATCCAATTTGTATGGTCAGTATCCATGCCGGGTGTGGATTAGCAGATAGACAGTAAAAAGGTAGACAGTGTCTAGATAGACACCAGATGTTAGACAGTTAATAGGTCAACTGGGACAAAAGGTCGACATGTAAGAAGGTCGACAGGTACAAATGGTTGACAGGGTCAAAAAGTCGACCTGAAAATGGTCGACAAATGATTTTTTTTATTTATTTGCCCTAATCTTCACCATAACCCTAATCCTCCCCTTGGTGCCTAACCCTAACCGACCCTTCTAGTGCCTATCCCTAACACTCCGGTAAGTGCCTAACCCTCCCTCTTTGTACCTAACCCTAATCATCGGGATAAATGCCTAACCCTAACCGTCAGCATAAGTGCCTAACCCTAACCCTAAAAAACAAACAAAAAAAATCATGCGTCAACCATTTTTGTGTTGACCATTTCACGTTGACATGTCGACTTTTTGTCACTGTCGACCTTTTGTCCCAGTCAACCTATTGACTGTTTAACATCTGGTATCTAGCTAGACATTGTCAACCTTTTCACTGTCTATCTATAGTTCGGAACCCATCCATACCACTCCAGTGAGAGTTGTGACAGTATACTCTGGCCAAGAATCATGGATTGCACAGGTAATCCTTATCTGAAGAAACTATTAGAACACCTGCTTAAGAGAAAAACCAGGCCCAGATCATGCAATATTTGCAGACCCTTGTGCATCGGGTTTATGCTATCCAGCTTCTCCAGACACAGCCTGCGCCACCTCCTTCAGCTCCTGTTCAAACAGCATTAGTCTTGTCTCAGCTGCAGATACCTAAACCCCCAAAGTCGGGGACCCCAAAATGTGTCTGGGTTTTTTGAAACATTGTTCAATACAATTTAAATTTCAATCATACAGAAATAGCAAAAGTGGCTTTCTGGAAAATTTTAAGAAAGTCTTTGACAAGGCTGGATGGGTGATGTCTGCAGCTTCCAGAATTTTGCACATAATACAGGGTACCCGATCCGTAGGCCAATATGCCATACAGTTTAGGACTCTAGCTTCCAAGCTCCACCTTCTGAATGAGTTGAGGATGAATTAGCATCCAGGGATCTGCCGTCGTTCTCGGATAATTTAATGTCCTTCTGCATCAAAGTGGACCATCGCCATAGGTTGAGAATTCAAGAAAGGGAGTACTGTTCAAACTACAGATTGGCTCCCCAAGATCACAGTTCCACTTGCCCCTTGAGGGCCCATGCAAGTTGGGAAGACGCAACTCTCTCCTGAGTAGCGAGAAAGGAGGTTCAGGAACAAGCTCTGCTTGTATTGTGGGGAATACTCAATACCTTTTCACCAATTGTCCCAAGGTTTCGGGAAACAAGTAAACCTTACTGATCAAGGGGTGGTTAGATTAGGTTCAGTTCAATACACCCAAAAAAAAGATACCTCATCACAGTATTAAATCGAAGCTGTTGAACAAGTCTTCAGAGTAGAAAAATTATAGTATAATGCCTTCACTTACTCCTGTGGGTGTTGGGCTAGCTGCGGGCAATAGGAGATGAACCCAGTCTCCTCAGTATTCAATATATATAACAAGTATGTGCCTGCGCTCAGCTTGGTGGTGTAATTCAGTACAAAACATAATAAACTAATGTGGGGTGAAGTATAAAGGTATGTATTGACTAATAACATGGAGTCACAGTGCTCCCTTGAAATTAGAATAGGATATATATGCTTGTGGATAAAAATGTCAAGATAAATAATGCCTCTTGGCTGGCTTAAGGAGTGTAAGAAGTATTATGGGTGTTGCACTCTGGAGGGGCGGCGTCCCGTGCCCTCCGGTCCGTCAACTTACCCTAAGTTTCTGTTAGGTGATTTGCTTCTTCCGAGATGTGTTCTTCTGTTCCTCGCGATCCTCTGCCGCCGCTGGAGTGTGTGCCTGGTTACACACTCACTATGTGTCCTGTTGTAGTGAGCCAGTTGTAGTGATACTTACGGGTCCCATGATCCCGGTCAGTCACGTGGTCCTCAAACGTCTTCCACCGCAGACGGGCGCTCTACTCCCCCAGATGGTGAGGAGACTTGGGGCCAAATGTAATAGGGTGAGAGTTTAGAAAATGTGAGAGTTTAGCAGTAAGCTCTCACATTGGTTGAGTTTTATCTTCAAAATGGGAAAACATCTGGATTAGATTTTAAATCATGAGAGTTTTTTAAGTCTAAAAAAACATGCAAGTTCGCTATGTTACTTTGTTTTTGGACTCTATTACATTGGCAAAGTTTAAAAAGTGTCAGAAACTCTCACTTTTCTAAACTCTCACCCTATTACATTTGGCCCTTAGGATCTGTACGCGGCTGGACAATGTTCCATGCTAGTGTGTGCGAAGTTACACACTTCGTATTTGTCCTTAGTGCAGCTGTATTGTGAGGGAGACCTTGCTTGTAAGGGAGATCCCAATAATGATAATGGTGTGCCCATGGGATAAGGGCAGATTTAGTATGTTGCTCACACAGGTTTTGGAGTGTAAGTGTCCAATGCATAGTGGATAATAGCCTTGCCCAGGGATGTCCTTGGCCCGGAGGGGGTGGACAGACAGGGGTCCCGGGTGGCAGCGGTGCTGCACCAGCAGCCAGGGATGGATACAATGTCGGTGGCCGCAAGCTAGCCTGAGATCGTGGAACGGCAGCCAATCAGGAGCTGCCGTATCAGGCACTCCTGATTTGCTGCCGGTCCGCGAGCTGCGATTGGCTAGCGGACCGGTGCCATATTTGAAATGCTGTCAACTGAACAAACCACTAAACAAAGTAATCCCTAACCTTGACATGTGCACCCCCCCTGTTCCAGCCAGCCTTCCCTGCTTTATGCCTCCCCTGCTTTATGCCTCCCCCCTTTGTCCAGTCATCCTTTCCTGCCTTATGCTTTCCCCTCTTACAGCCTTCTCTGCCCTGTGCCCTCCAACCTAGTCCTGCCAGTTTTCCCTGCCCAGTCCCCCCCAGTTTTCTCTGCCCAGTGCCTCCCCTATTTCAGCCAGCCTTTCCTGTCCCCCTCCTAGTCCAGTCAGCCTTCCCTGCCCTCCCAGCCTTCTCTGCCCTGAGCCTCCTCCCCCTAGTCCAGCTAGCCTTTCCTGTCCCCCCAGTCCAGCCAGCTTACCCTGCTCCCCTCCTAGTCCAGCCAGCCTTCCCTGTCCCCTCCTCATTGTCCAGCCAGCCTTCCCTGCCCTGTGTCCTACACTTCTACACTTACCTTTCCTTCTGGCTTTTTATGTGGGTCTGGCTTTTTCAGTGTATCTTATGTGGGTCTAGTGTATGTATGTATGTGGGTCTAGTGTAGATTAAATATAGCCCTTTATATCTTGAATAGCTACCTGTAAAAGTAACTATGTATCTGTTCACCTGACTGTTGGTATAATTCAGCAAGAAAGTAGGTAGATGAGGACAGCATCGGCACAGAAGTCAGAATGGAACCAGGTGAACTAGCAAGGGACATCCACCATCAGAACCAGTAAGTAAAAACTGGGTGCTGCACACGGCATTCCCACCCCAACTACCATGTTGTGATCCATTAGTTCCATTCTATGCTAGTTTTCATCTATAAGCCTGGTTCTTGCAAAGTCTAATGTTAATTCAGCTTCAGGACTTGTTTCAAGGGTGTTAATCAGTGCACTATAGGAACTCACAGAAAGAGGGCTACCAACGTAGTTACACGTTATGGTCTCACCAATTTAACAAAGCTCTATTTATATGCTCCTGCTTGTCCTTTCCTTTGCCAAATATCTTTTTGTATAGTTTACTCAGTATAAAAATATTACTGGTTTAAACTGGATAGTTCATGCAGCTTCTGTGATGCATCCTACATGGGATGTGCAGTGGTCTCATACCTTAAATTATTAATATGATAAGTTTCAACTAATAGTCTTATTAGTACTTATACTAGCTTGTCATCTTTCTTATTCCATTCTTGGTTATTAGCATCTGCTCTGTCTATCTGTAGTAAAAATCTTCCACAAGTTCTACAAGTTATCTTTGGATAGCAGGATCTTAAATTTACATTTCCACAGCTGAAAATTTACATTATTCAGTTTGGCCACTGTTCTGACCTGTCATTTTCATTCTTTTTTTCTTTTTACTCCTTTGGAAATACTGTGTTTATTTCACTGAGTGAATGCTTATATTCTTCTGTTGTGCTGGGTCTGGGCCCAATAAATTGTTTCAGTATATACTTCTTTGTTCAAGCATCAATTTGTAATGATATTGCGAGAAAAACTTTTCAGTGAACAGTTCAAGAAATTCATAACAAAAGTATTAACATGCAAGATTGTACATTAAAGTACAATACCGTTATAGAGATACTACACAGTGACATCATATGATACAGCTCCACCTACTGTCCCTCTAGTATAGTTTCTAAAGTACTTAGTTTGTAGTTGTGCTGCTACAACTACTAGAGCTAGAATAAAGACCCATAAACTGTTAAATCTAGTATGCATGTTGTTTTATATAAAACTAGCTTTGTACACAATGCAATCACTTTTGCCAACATTTTTTATATTTGAGGTGTTCTAGTTTTATTGCTTTGCATACGGGCCCTGTGTTGCAGGAGTGGCCCACATGACCAGCAGCGCTATACAGACTGATGGCAGCAGCACCTTCACCCACCACTCTTAAGAATGACACTGTGTGCCCTGTGCTCAGACTGCTGTGAAGCCTATCCTATTTACATGAATGCGGGCCCAAAGCACCTCTCCCCCCACCCTTTACCGGCCATGCACATGGTGCCACACACTGTTGCATGTCAATACATTTTGTTTTAACTTGACAGATCTAGTTGAAGCATAGTGCAGGTTATTTCTATGAGTTTCCATTACAGAATGATGACATTTTCATAAAAATCGGTTCAGTAGTTTGTGTACCAACTTGGAACAAACAGACATACTGTACACAACTTTCTTATTATATTAGTATAGATCCCTTATGTAATTAGCCATTGGTAGAGGTATACTATTCTAAAAGTTGAATGACATTGTCTTCTGGCTGCCTCTTTTAGAAGGATTATAAACAAGAGGAAGGGCAATAGCCTCTATTTTTGCAGCAAGTTCTAAACTGCTGGCATTGTGCAAATTGTGCTATCTTAACTATTGTGCTATGTTAACTTTTTTTTTTTATAAGAAAAATAAATGAAGGAGAGACCAGGTAAGTATTAATTAGGTATTTACTTTTATTATTATTTTTTTTAGATGGTATTTTTTTATTTTGAAAAAATGGGACCAATACTTCTTTTCCTTTAGGGATAACCTAATAATGTTTTATTTATTATATTATAAGACGAATATTGTAGTATTTCTTTTAAAAGAGACACCACTTTTTTCAAATGGGGCACTAATGTATTTTTAATAATATTATATGGGCAACACAAAATAGTAATAACATTATAATGGGCAAAGATTTATCCATAATTTGCTTGGTTTTCGTAGCCCAGGAATCCAGGTTGTTATATGTTTTCTCAAGAATAAGGGGGTGCACATACATACCCCACTTCCTTGAGGACTGGATTCGATGATGAATAGTACGTGCTTATTACAGAAGGGAAGGGGGGTACTTTTTTTAGTTTTGTATTTCAGCATAACAGGCAAGTTAGTTGCTATCTCACCTGTCACAACCTTCTCTATTTTTATGCCCATTTTCTTGGTGAGTCTGTAGTGGTTCTTCTACTCATTGGTTATTCAGGGGATGTGTATATCTAATATTAAAAAATAATTGGGATGGCAACTTGATGTGACTTGTGTGTTAAAAATCTGTTTTCTGTAAATTTTTCAGTGATTTAGCCTCTATTACACATGGCTGATTGCAATTCACCAGAATATTGATTGAAAGTCTGTTGTGTACAGGGCCATTTTAAAAGTGGAACAATAGGGGATTTGCTCTAGGCCACAGGTTCTCAAACTCGGTCCGCCAATCATGAGCTATCCTAGTAATGGAGCCTATATAGCAGTGGCTCTACGTGAACTTTTATCTCAACATCTATCTTGAAGATTCTAGCAAGCCATGCAATCTATCAAGACTACAATTAGTGATACCTCAGAAATGTCCCCTTACCCTAATGGCATAATTTTGCTAAATATGGAGAGAACATGTCTTTGGGACATATTCCATGACTTGGCACTGTTATATACAGCCACACCAGATTTTGTTTCATGGCATTCTTAGTACCACTTGTACTAATATATATCAATGGAAGGGCATGACTGAGCATAATAAAACCTGTAAGGGTCTTGGGAGTAAGCATTTGGAAACACTGGGCCTGATTCAGAGCCGCTCGTAAGCGGCCGCTCGTTCGCTCCGAGCGATGTTCGCACATCTGCGCATGCGTATGGGTCGTAATGCGCATGTGCTGACCAGTCATTGCGGTCGGAAATTGAGCGCTCGCAAAATAGCGAGTGCCTGCTAATTTGAGTGACAGGATGAGGCGTTTGTGGGTGGTAACAGGGGAAGGTGCTTGAAAACGGGGAGTGGTGATCCGAATGCAGGCGTGCCAAAAGGTCAAAACAGGCGTTTTAAGGGTGTGCATAATTAACAAAGCAGCGTCATCGACCACGTCACTTGGTTGTTTCTTAGCCTGAACTGTTCGCATGATTGCGGTAGGAAAATCCAACCACAAGCAATGCGAGCAGTTCAGACGCCTTTCGATGTACTCGATTAATCAAATAAATAGCGGAGATGACGTAGGATGCGAGCGGCCAGGGGGCGTCTTTACAAAATAGCGAGCGCATGTTTCGTTCGCTCGCTCAGACATAGAGGCATCAATAGACCGCAAAGAGCGAGCGCTCAATTTAAATAGCCGGCCCCTTTTTCTGAACAAGCGAGCGCAAATAGCGTCCGGCTCTGAATCAGGCCCACTGGCAGCATAGGATGACAGTGGTGTTTCCAGTTATTTGATACTTTATCCCTGTAGTATAATGGAGGCTTAGTAGGAAACTGGGATGCACATACAATGCACCAAAAGGTTATATCAAATTTTAAAGCCACCAACTTTAGTATTTTTTAGTTTGAGGTACAGTAAGAGTAAGACCCTCTAGAAACATTATACTACAGAAATACTTTATAATACGTTTGTCATTTTTGTACCTTACTGGCAGCTATGTTAAATGAGGTGTATGACAGTAATTTGTCTATCTATTGTTAATGGTTGTTCAAAATCACGAAGCAACTTTTGGCTGCCTATTGTACAAGGCCAACCCGCACATTATATGGACTTATCGTTTCAACTAAACCATTTTATTATGCAAATATTCCGACTCCAGTCCCATGTTTTAACTGGCAAAATGAATAATGAAGGATGATCTAATTTCAGGATTACTTTTCCAGTGCCTCTAAACAAAACTATTGTTTATATGTATTCATGCTTTGCCAATCTCATATGCCGTTCAGGAAAAAACATCTCTTTTCCCAGATACAGCCTTCTCCTGCCCATGGCAGGCACACCTTCTCTGCTCCGACAGGTATTATGAGCAACAACGCTCTCATAAAGGGACTAGTAAGCACCGTTCATTGTCCCCTGCTCATTCATATAAAGATACCAGCTACCCCTCCGTGGACAGGGAGTCGGAGGAGGTCACGAGAACCAGTGCGTCCTTTCACAGAGGCGAATACAGTGACCTGCAGATGGCCCGGGTAGTCTTAGCAGACAGAATGCCACCTTCTAAATTATATACGTCCCATTGGGCTCTCAGCGAGTGCTCACAGGTATATCAGTTAGCTTAATTGGCCTCATTAAGGAGGACGGGATGGTTCTCCGTAACCATACTGAAATTCCAGACATTCCTGCCCTGTTTTCTCCGGAGATTGATCTGGCTCTTACTTCACTAGTCAGGGATAAAGCCCAGAGTGACACTATAGATAGGCTACTGAGAAAGATTCAGTTTAAACTTTCAGATGCCGCCTGCCCACTTTTGTTTGTTTTAGACAAGGCGGAGAAAGAAGGTGCCTCTAGTGGCTCCCTAGACTCCCTAGTTGCTTACAAAATGGCCCTCTTAAAGGCTACATTAATGATTGGCCAAACTTTCTACTTCATATCCAATACCCGCAGAACGTGTTGGTTAGCGGGTGTGGGTCTGACCAACCTTGCTTCCAGGCTTGTGGATGTTCCCAACCTGACAGACTCTGACCTATTTGGTCCCGACTTTATAGATGAGGTGAAAGTCCGCTATAAAGCTTGTAAATGCTTCACAAATCTGCAGGGCCTCCAGCCTCCAAAACGGCCCTTTCGCCAGGAGGATTGTTCTGTTTGAGCCAGCAGTTCGACCCCAGAGCACCTAGAGGAGGTTTTTCTCAAACACAAGTGACAAGAGGTGCAGTGTCCGACAACTCCAACTCCTCCATGATAGACAGAGGATATGGTAAGTCGCTTCTGTACAACCACTTCTCCCTGTCTTTCTCAGGCAATAGATTTCTGGAAGCAGATTACCACAGACAGATGGTTGCTAAAGATCATAGAAAAAGGTCTGTCCCTTCCCATTTTTTTATTTTCACACCAAGTGTTCCCCTGCACAAAGAATGCCAGTCCTCTGCTAAATGAGGTCCTATCCCTAGCTTTACATCAAGGCAAAATCGGGCTAGCGGACATGTCCAAAAAGGATTGGGTCAGCCACCTTTTTCCCATAAAGAAACAAGACGGTTCCTACAGGCCCTTTTTAAACGTCAAATCCCTGAACAAGTACATACAGCCTCATTCCTTCTGTATGGAGCGCCTAGCAGACGTGCCATTCCTGCTCTTCAGGAATGATTTTTGTATCAAAATAGATCTCAAAAAGGCCTTTCATACAATCCAAGTTCACCCGAACCACAGGAGACTCCTGATCCTCTGGAAAAATGCCTTCTATCATTGGACGGTGATGGTATTTGGCCTGTCCAACGCCCCATATACATTCACCCACCACATGAAGGCTGTTGTGACACCTCCATCAGAAGGAAGCCCTCTATGTCATCTACTTGGATGATCTCCTGGTTATCCACCCAGACACAGAAATCCTTCTCTCTCACAGGGGCATTATTTTGTCTCTCCTTCAGAATTTAGGTTTCATAGTGAACCTAGACAAATCAGTTTTGACGCCTTGTCAATCAATTTTTCTGGGTGTTCTCATAGATTGCCCTTCTTTCTTAATCTCAGTTCCCTCAGAAAAATGGAGAGACACCCAGGTCCTTCACCCCCAGCTTTCCCTGTGAGATTTAACTAAGGTCATAGTGAAGATGAGAGTGCTGGATCCAGGTTTCATCCACGCTACCCTTGTATGCAAACACTCTCAAGACCTTCTTTCACGTCTCCTTCTACAAGTATTTGCTTGGTCAGACGTCATTCCCCTACCTCTCACAGTTCACAGGGAGATTCTCAGTTGGACAACCCTTCCGCTAGCTCATCCCAGACCCCTTTTATCCCCTCACCCGGAAATTAGCATTACCTCTCTCGAAGGCTAGGGAGTATTCACAAAATAAAAAGCGGTAATGGGGAGATGGGATGCCCACATCAACCTTTGGGAGTTAAGAGCTGCCAAACAAGCCCTATCTTCTCTAGTTCTTCGAGAGATATCTGTTCAACTCTGCCTGGACAACAGAACTGCACTCTCTTACCTCAACAAAATGGGAGGTACACGATCCTGAAACTTTCTGTCAAGAGGCAGTAGACATCTGGATCTGGGCGGTGCATCGATCCATACTCCTGTCTGCCTATATGCCCCAGGGGAGCTGAATGAGCTGGCCAATTTCCTGTCTAGAAAACGCCTTACATTGGATCGCCTAAGTCTCAGGCCAGAAACCTTCCTTCCCGTAACGCAGGTGTCCCAAGGCGAGCTCATAGAGGGCAGAAACCTCCCATGGAGCAGAAGGGTCCTTCTGCTTCACGGAAGGTTTCTGTCCTCCCTGAGCTTGCCTTAGGACACTGGCATTATGGTTTGACAGGTGTACCACCCCAGTCAAACTCCCCACCTGCCACTGCCCCCAGAGTGGGTCATTTCTTCACAACCATGACCAACGCACAGGTCCCGGCCTTCATGTCCAAAATCTGGACCCAGGGAGCACTTCACATGGATGCCATGTCCTTTCCATGAACCGATCTTGCTCTCCCATACGCTTTCCCCCTCCTGCCATGCTACTGAAGATGCTCCACAAGGTCAAAGCGGACAGAGTGTCTCATCTCATTCTACTTTACCCTGTCTGGCCCTCCAGAATCTGGTTCCCATTGACCACCCAACTCTGGAAGGGACCCAAACTTCCCCTAGCAACTCTGTGCAGGGACTGTTTTCAGATGACTTCATATCTACTGCAAGTGCTCCCACAATGCATGCGGGATAGCAACATTACTTGGCTTGTAGCTCATGCCAATCTTTCAGTCTCTTCCACAACCTTGATAAATGCTTCCCTCAGGCCAAGAACAAGGTTGTCAGGATCCGGCCTGGGATCGGACCTTTACTCACCGCTGGACTGGTGTCTTTAGGCTCTGAGGCATTCAGACATCAGTGGCAGTGGTGGGTTATGGCTGAGGATTCTCCCCGGGGTCCGGTTGGACTTCCATGCATGCGTCCGGACTCCTGTGTTAACAGGCATGGGCGCAGCCATGTTGGTTCATCTCACCTGACCAGTTTCCTCCAATGGCAGTCCTGCTAGTGTCCCAGCTGATCTCAGGATCCAATGACCAGCTGCCTGAGGGTATTTTGGACCGACTCCTGCAACAGGAAGTTGTCTGATCAACAATTGTGACTCCTAGTGTGCTAGTAGAGTTTTAGTTCCAGGTTCCCTTGGTTTTCTCGTTTTCCAGTGTTTGCTCGAGCTACAGTGCGAACAACATCCTTGCCTGTGTGACTAGTTCCAGTGTCTCCTTTGAGCGACAGAGCCATTACATCTCTGTTTGTGTATTAGTTCCAGTGTATCCTTTGAGCAACAGTGCGACCAACATCCCTGCCTGTGTACAAATTACTAGTGTCTTCCAGAGCAGCAGTGCGACTAACATCTTTGCCTGAGTGCTTCACCTCCAGTGACAGTGCTATTACATCTCTGCCTGTGTGTGTTATATGTGACATTCCTTGGTGCAAAAGTGCATCAGCACACCAGTCCCTGTGTATTCCTCGAGTGCCACTCCATGGTACAAAAGTGCGTCCGCACGCCATTACCTGTGAATTCCTCGAGTGCCACCCCATGGTGCAAAAATGCGCCACATGCCACTACCTGTGTAATCCTCGAGTGCCACCCCATTGTGCAAAAGTGCGTCCGCATGCCTCTCCCTGTGTATCCCTCGAGTGCCATCCCGTGGTAAAAAACTGTGTTCAAACGCCACAACCTGTGTATTCCTTGAGTGCCACTACGTGGAGCAAAGGTGCGTCAGCATGCTATTCTCAGTGCCACTTCCAGTGTACCTCTCAAGTGCCAATTCCAGTGTACCTCTTGAGTGCTAATTCCAAAGTACCTCTCAAGTGCCAATTCCAGAGTACCTCTCGAGTGCTAATTCCAAAGTACCTCTCAAGTGCCAATTCCAGTGTGCCTCTCGAGTGCTAATTCCAAAGTACCTTTCAAGTGCCATCCTGTTGTGCAAAAGTGCGTCAGTACGCTATTCCTGGAGTACTCTTCAAGTACCATCTTCTACTGAAACTCCTTGTGTAACAGTGCCTTTGTTAGGCGCTTCCACTGGGCCATTGATATCTTGAGTCTCTATTCACTCGGATCTTGGATACCTGGTCAAAGGACCGCGACCTGCCTGCAGGGTGCAGCTAAACCCATATCCCGCTCGGAGGGGTCACTGGAGAACACCTCCCTGCATGTTAGACTCCGCACCATTGACCAGGACTCGCCAACGTCCAAGATCTGTGGATGAGGAGTTCTGATATGCAGGCCTCTCACCCTGAATTCTTCCAAACCCAAGATCACAACCCATCAATAGGGCATTCCACAACATCAAACCTGACAAAGGTCTAGATACCACTCCATTATAGACAAGTTTGTTTCCTGGTGGAAATCACATGCTTCAACCTCGGGTTCCCATTCCGAACTCAACTTGGCAATAGATTTTCTTACCACCAAATTTGAAACAGGCCTAGCCTCTGCCACAATATGCTCATATGGTTCAGCCCAGTCGCTTTTAATCCCCGACCTTACAGAAAATAAGTTATACCTGAGGTTGCTCAAGGGCATTTTCCTTTCCAGGCCATCATGCTCAAGCTACTCTTCCACATGGGACATTAACCCTTTCCTAAACTTTTTAGCTACTATGCCTTCCTCAGCTGATATTTTTTGTCTTTCACTAAAGTAAGTTTCTATATTGGCTTTGACCTTTGCTGCCAGAGGCGCAGAGCTTTCATTGATCCATACTTCAGAGCCATGGATGACATCCACCCCAGAGGGTTTTCACTTGGTTCTTAAAGGACACACAAAGACCATCTCTATTGGAAATTACCTGGTGGAATTCAACCTCATCAAGAGCAATCCGATCCCAACCCCTGCATAGTCGAATGTCTATCAACCTACATCACTTTCACGGCAGTGAATAGAGGCGACATTTCCAACATATTCATCATGTGTCACAAGCCCTTTCACCCGGCTAGGCATTCTACGATCAGGGGCCGGATTGTTTCTGCCATTCAGAGCTCAGGAATAGACACCTTTCTTTTCAAGTGTTACTCCCTTCAGGGAGCAGCTGTTACTTCGGCTGCTGCTAGAGGTCTTCCTTTGTGGTCCATAATGCAGGCTGCATGTTGGTCTTCCACATGTACCTTTGTTGAACAATATTGGAGGCCTTCAGATATTTAGAGGATAGAATTCTTAGAGCAACCACCAGGTATATGGTAGTCGGCCCACCAGCTCTTGCTAGGTGGCAAGCCTCCCAACGAACAAACAAAAGTTAGCAGGAATCTATGATCTGCAAACTCTCTTTGATCTAGGGAATAGGATTGCCACCTAGCAACAGCTAACATACTACCCACCCTTGGTAGGTCTGTTGGTTGTGTTCTCTAAGCTTCAGTTTATTTATACTTGATCTATCTCTGGTTCCAAGTGCTCTGAGAGGACAGAAGAAGCAGCAGGCCCAACCAACTAAAGAACAGAAATAACCTAGTCCTTCTCTTTGGAAGGTCCCCCAAGTTCGTGAGGGTTATGTTCCTGGTCCAAGAAAACATGATGCCTCCACCTTCTACCCATTCCCAGTTGGTCTCCTAAGCATGTTTATGTTCGCACTTACAAGGTTCAAGTAAACTTAGTTTTCACCATCTATATGGTCTCCTGTCTCCGTTGTTGGTAGGGTACAGGAATCAGATTGACCTCAGTCTCATTGTTCTACTCAGAATTGCCATCTATAAGCTTCTGAAAAATCTGACTCAGGGGGTGGGGCTTAGCGCTACTGTGACCTGCGCACGTGACCAGCATGCACACGACCTGGCTGAGACGTGCACGTGAGGTGCACGTGACGCACGCATGCGGTCCCGCGGCTCCAGCTATGCCTGCTCCCCCGGCCTGTGTGAGAAGGTAAATGAAAGTTTCTTTCACTTTATCTTCTCAGTGTACGCGGGAAGCTTGTACCTAGCCCACCAGCTGTTGCTAGGTGGCAATCCTATTCCCTAGAACAAAGAGAGTTTGCAGATCATAGATTCCTGAAAACTAGTGTTTCTCACGTCCTAAAAAAGCTTAACTGGCAAAAAACAACAACGAATAACATTTATAATAGGAAATGCATGTGTTATAAGCAGCTCATTAACAGCATTGTAGGTGATGCAACACAACATATGGTATTTTTGTCTTACAAAAAGTAGTCAGATCCACTGAGCTATTGTAAATGAGCGCTCTTGCAGTTAGTGCTGTAACCTTTGCAATGTACAGGATTATAGGTTTGTGAATCCCCAGTTGTAGCAAGGTCATGAGAAAATTGCAAATAAAGTCAGTTTATTTCACTGCCTAATAAGTGAGCCCTCCACCCTCATTTGTTTTTCATCTTTTATGTCTGTATATTATATATATGCATACGAGATGCAGTCAGGAAGCCGACAGTCGCAATGTCGACCGCCGGCTTCCCTACTGTCAAATCCCGGCAAGGTACTAATGACAGATGTCGAAATCTTGTGTTAGGCACCCCCCCTGGGAGGGTTAGGTGTAGGCTAGGGGAAGGGGGGGTTAGGGTCAGGCACCCCCCCGGGAGGGTTAGGTGTAGGCTAGGGGAAGGGGAGGTTATGGTTAGGCACTCCCCCTGGGAGACTTAGGTTTAAGCTGCGGGGACGGCTGTCCGTGCTTGGCTTATCTTCATTCGGTATGCCGGGCGTCGGGCTCCCAGCGTAGGTCTAATGACAGGCGTCAGGATTTCGACTCCTGTCATTAGTACATTGCTGGGATTTGACAGTCGGGAAGCCGGCTTCCTGACTGCATCGAAATCCCAATTTAGGACTAAAGATAGGCGTCTAAAACCTGACTCCTATCTTTTGCCCGATGACGGAGTCCCAGATGGCTTCCCGAATGAAGATAAGCGGGGACAGGGTTAGTGTTCGCTGTGGGTGGAGAGGGTTAGGTTTAGGCACCCCCGGGGGGAACTTATGGTTAGGCACTCCCCGGGGAGGGTTAGGCTAGGGGAAGAGGGGTTAGGCACCACTGGGGTGGGAGGTTAGGGTAAGGCACCTCTTCGGGAGGGTTAGGTTTAGGGAGCGGGAAGGGAGAGTTAGGTTTAGGCACCCCTGGGGGGACTTAGGTTTAGGCACCACCCCAGGAGTTTTATGGTTAGGCACCCCTAAGAAAGGGTTAGGGAGGAGGAGAGGGGTAGGGATAGGGTACTTACCTTAGCCGCGGGATTCTGCTTGTTTGGGCTTTCGGCGTCGGCATTTCACCCGGTGGCTATATATATATATGTATTGTGGTTAGAGGGTTTGTCTCTCACCTTGAATTGCTCACATTCTGGTAGGATAATCTCCCCTCAAGGGAGAGGAAAACAAGACCAGCACATTCTGCAGTTATAATAGAAGTTTGGAATTTCAGGTTTTCTGGGCTGCACAGCTCAAAGTGGAGATATGGAACTCCGTGTTTTCCAGGTCGCACAGAGCCAGCAGGAAGTCAGCAGCACAGTAAAGGTTTAAGACATTCACAAACCTGTTGCTTATTGCTCCTGATGCCAGACAAACTGGCCAGTTGATAGGATGGGGGTGGTGGCTAGCATTAGGGTGCCAAGACCTGGAAGGTCCACAGACATTAGCTCAAGGAGTACTGAGACATTTAATTTTATATTAGAATACTAATAATAAAGATAAGGACCTGGGCTTCACTACTTGGGCTGGGGCTTCTGGTATATCAATCAGAGCTGCAGGACCTAACAGGGTAACCCACCCAGGGGGTAGCCCAGGGGTGGCGGGGATAGCCCCGGGCTATCAGCCCAGGCTAGGAGTGTCCTGGAGAGGGAGACCCCTTTTTTTTTCTCCAACTCCCCAGGGATCCCTGGCCTGGGCTGACTAACGGTCAGGGCTGATGCTGCGGCTGGTGGGCCCAGTGATCGGGCTCCCCTGGCTGTGGCATCAGTCCCCCGTTAGAAAGGGTCCAGGGCTGGTTCTGGATCTTACAGGGAACCCCTACGCAAATTTTTCCCTGTAAATCCAGAACCAGCTCTGCTTCCCATAGTCCAGTGCTGGTTGTACTACGTATTTTGAGGACGATTTCAAATCGAATGATAGTAAATAAGGGTTTTGTGTGTTGGGCTATGTAAAAGTACCAATGTTTTTCCAATGGTCGATTTGAGGGCGATTTGAGTCCAAAGTCGATTTGAAGTCCGATTTTACATGCGATTTGGCCTTTAATAAATACTCAAAACCAAAATTGAATCCAAATCGAATGAAAATTGCACCTCAAATCACTCAAAATGCCAAATCGACCTTTAGTAAATTTACCCCAAGTATTGGTTTTCACAAAGTTTGCTGCTTCAGTGTTTTTAGACCTTTTTGTTAGATGTTACTATGGTATACTGAAGTAAAATTACAAGCATTTCATAAGCGTCAAAGGCTTTTATTGACAATTACATTAAGTTTATGCAAAGAGTCAATATTTGCAGTGTTGACCCTTCTTTTTCGAGACCTCTGCAATTCACCCTGGCATGCTGTCAATCAAATTCTGGGCCACATACTGACTGATAGCCACCCATTCTTGCCTAATCAGTGCTTGGAGTTTGTCAGAATTTGTGGGTTTTTGTTTATCCACTCGCCTCTTGAGGATTGACCACAAGTTCTCTTTAATTCCAGAGGATTGCATTTGAAGATCTTTAATGGAATAAGCTTTTGGATAAAATCCATAGACACAATAGAATGGATACATTCTAGATGATACATGAAGGGCATGGTTATAAGCAAGCTCCATCCACAGTAGCAATTCCACCCAATTCCTATGGGAATGCATGACATAGCATCTCATATATTGTTCTAGGGTTTGCTCGACTCTCGCCATCTGGCCACCAGATTGAGTATGGTAGGCAGATGCCCTCAAAGAAACTGAAGGAAATCCCCAGTAATGAAAAAAGGCTTCCTAGAATCTGGCCACAAATTGTGAGCATCTTTCTGAGACAATGTAAGAGGGTAGTCCATGCAACCAAGTATATTCTTAACAAAAAGATAAGCTAATTTCTTAGCTGAAAGCAGACTGGTGAGGGGAACAAAGAGAGTCATTTTTATAAACCAGTGAATAATAACCCAGATGCTATTTCCTGCAAAAGAATGCACATGGGTGCAGTTTTCTACAGGATTAACTTGAGAGAGGATGGCTCTAGCTCCAACATCCACCTTAACCAGAAATGGAACCTTTCAGATTGGGGTGATGGAGATCTGAAGCAGACTGAAAGGTTAATTTTAAAGGCTCAAAAGCTCTGGAAGCATCTTTGGACACTGAGTTGGATCAGCTCATTTGAGAGTCAAGTCGGTGAGCACAGCTGTAATTAAAGAGAAACCCTGAATCTTCTATAGTAGCTGGCATAGCTAAGATACCTCTAAAAAGCTTTGAGGTTTAAGAGAGATTCCTAGTCATGAATGGCTTGAACCTTCTTAGGGTTCATGGAGAAAACTTTGACTGAGATTTTGTAACCTATGAAGTCACACTTCTCCAGTTATGCATAGACTAGAGATGATTTTCTCTTAACGTCTGAAGGACAAAACAGACTTGTTCGCAATGTTGCTTTACAACCTTGGAGTAAAACTAATTATCGTCCAAGGAGACCAAAATAAATATCTAGGATATCTCTCAGTATATCATATGAAATCTTGCAAAACTTATTGTATGTTTCTAAGACCAAAGGGCATTACCAAATAGTCATAATGCTCATTGTGCAACTCAAATATTTTCCATTTGTCTCCCGTACGGTAAGATAAGGTTGTAAGCACCCGAAGGTCAGTTTTAGTGAAAATTGAAAAGTTCCTCAACTGATTGATCAACTATGGAATCAGGGTAAAGTGTACTTGTTCTTTACAGTAATTTTATTCAAAGCTCTATAATCAATACAGGGTTGCAATCCACGCCCTTTCGTACTTGCAAAATATAATCCTGCCCCTAAAGACTGAGAAGGTCTAATAAAACCTTTGAGGTTCTTCTGAATGTAGTCTTCAACTGGCTTCAGCTCAGTGGTGGATAGAGAAAATAAAGATGATGAGGTGGCAAAATATCTGTTGCTTTCTTGCAGAACTCATCTGTGAATATTGGTAAGGTTCAGGAATATTTTCAACAGTTTTAGGAAGGACATCATTGGCAATTCCTACTGCAATCCTCACCCAACTTTAGAACATAGCCAAGCTTGCAATCAATTAATGGGAACAGGGGTGTATCTAGGGGTCCGAGCGCCCCTGGAAAACTAAGGGACTGGCACCCCCCTCCAATGACTGCTTCTACTAAAAAAAAAAAAATAACACACACTGGGGGCAGTTTAATTCACACACGTGAAGAAATAGGGAGAGTATAATTTGTATTTCTCTTTTTAATATATATATCTTTTATAGAACTTACTCTGTTGCAAACCACTATATACAGTCAGGTCCATAAATATTGGGACATTGACAGAATTTTCAGATTTTGGCCTCTATTCACCACCACAATGGCTTTGAAATGAAACAAACAATATGTAAGTTAACTGCAGACTTTCAGATTTAATTTGAGGGTAATTACATCCAAATCAGGTGAACAGTGTAGGAATTACAATGGTTTCTATATGTGCCTCCCACTTTTTAAGGGGCCAAAAGTAATGGGACAAACTAAACAATCCTAAATCTATCATTCACTTTTTAATACTTTGTTGCAAATCCTTTGCAGGCAATTACAGCCTGAAGTCTGGAACGCATAGACATCACCAGACACTGGGTTTCATCCCTGGTGATGCTCTGCCAGGCCTCTACTGCAAATGTCTTCAGTTCCTGCTTGTTCTTGGGGCATTTTCCCTTAAGTTTTGTCTTTATCAAGTGAAATGCATGCTCAATCGAATTCAGGTCAGGGGATTGACTTGGCCATTGCATAACATTCCACTTTTTAGCCTTAAAAAACTCTTTGGTTGCTTTTGCAGTATGCTTCAGGTCATTGTCCATCTGCACTGTGAAGCGCCGTCCAATGAGTTCTGAAGCATTTGACTGAATATGAGCATATAATATTGCCCGAAACACTTCAGAATTCATTCTGCTGCTTTTGTCAGCAGTCACATCATCAATAAATACAAGGGAACCAGTTCCATTGGCAGCCATAAATGCCCACGCCATGACACTACCACCACCATGCTTGACTGATGAGGTGGTATGTTTTAGATCATGACCAGTTCCTTTCCTTCTCCATACTCTTCTCTTCCCATCACTCTGGTACAAGTTGATCTTTGTCTCATCTGTCCATAGGATGTTGTTCCAGAACTGTAATGGCTTTTTTAGATGTTGTTTGGCAAACTCTAATCTGGTCTTTCTGTTTTTGTGGCTCACCAATGGTTTGCATCTTGTGGTGAACCCTCTATATTCACTCTTGTGAACTCTTCTCTTCATTGTTGACTTTGACACATATACATCTACATCCTGGAGAGTGTTCTTGATTTGGCCAACTGTCGTGAAGGGATTTTTCTTCACCAGAGAAATAATTATTTTGTCATCTACCACAGTTGTTTTCCATGGTCTTCCGGGTCTTTTGGTGTTGCTGAGCTCTCCGATGCGTTCTTTCTTTTTAAGAATGTTCCAAACAGTTGATTTGGCCACACCTAATGTTTTTGCTATCTCTCTGATGGGTTTGTTTTTTTTTGATTTTTCAGCCTAATGATGGCTTGCTTCATTGATAGTGACAGCTCTTTGGATCTAATATTGAGAGTCGACAGCAACTGATTCCAAATGCAAATGTCACACCTAGAATCAACTCCAGACCTTTTACCTGCTTAATTGATAATGAAATAATGAGGGAATAGCCCACACCTGTCCATGAAATAGCTTTTGAGTTGACAGTCCCATTACTTTTGGCCCCTTAAAAAGTGGGAGGCACATATTGAAACTGTTGTAAATCCGTTCACCTGATTTGGATGTAATTACCCTCAAATGAAATCTGAAAGTCTGCAGTTAAAGCACATCTTGTTTGCTTCATTTCAAAACCATTGTGGTGGTGAATAGAGGCCAAAATCTGAAAATTCTGTCAATGTCCCAATATTTATGGACCTGACTGTATAAATTTATTTATGCAAAAAAACACAGGAAAAGCTTGAAAGCATTGAATCAACAACAAACAAAATGCATTATGAGTAACCTAATTTACATATATTCAAATTGGGCTATCTATACTGCATTACGCTTTTTAACAACTGATACCTACACTCCACCATTAATTTACTGTCAAGGTAACTCACATGATCTTTTATATTATCCCTCATAAGAATGAAGACAGTCCATATGGATCATGTCTTATTCCCAACACAGGACTAGCCACAACCTATAAAAACATAGCCAGTCCCCCAAACTGAGGACAAGATATATTTATTACACGTACACTGGGGGTAGTTCAATTTACAAGCCTGTAGAAATAGGGAGACAATATATTATATATATATATATATATATATATATATATATATATATAATATTTTTTTTCGGTTATAACACTTACTACATGAAAAGCACTGTTTATTAATTTCTATATGTCAACAACACAGGAAGAGAGGGCATCGATAACAAACAAGATGCATTGTGGGCACGATAATTACCTTGCGAATAGAGCCTTGTGATTGATGTGGTGCTTGCACTCTTTTCCTGCACAGTTGACCTATTGGAATTAGTGAGTGGTGATTGGTATGTGTTGGGTATTGTGGGGGAAGAGATATATTAGGGATAAAAATAAAAAAAAAATTACTCTCCCTAATTTTAAATGTTTCTGATATAAAGGGACATATAAGAAGGCTAATTCATGCTAGCAGTCAATGGAGAACACTGGTCAGAGCAGAGGAGACAGAAGAAGACCAGGGATCTTTGCTGCAGCTGACTGCGGGACACTGCTAAGAGCAGAGGAGACTCAGGAGATCATGTGCAAGTGATGTTGGGCTGAAACAGTGCCCCCCTCGGCCAGCGCCCCTGGCAAGGGCCATCCAGGCCAATAGGAAGATATACCCCTGAATGGGAATTAAAGTAACAAAGGATATGCAGGTGAGGGAATAATGCTATGAGATTGTCTCATAACATAAAGCTCCTACTGTCAAGGAAACAGTGTTGGTCTGAAACTTGATTGGTTCGCCAGACAGCTGGTTGTTATCCAATCCCACAATGGATAACAGGCCTAGGCTCAGCTGCCCGGGGCTGGTTATAAAGTTTGGGAGAACTAAACACCATTTAAAAAAAACAAAAAACATTTTAAATGTTTTATCAATATAAACAAAGCAAAGCCTGCACAGAACATACTGATCTGTGCAGTGCTTCACACAGACATGCCTGCCAAAGGCAGATATATTATTTGGGCAGGTTTGTTGTCGGCTTTGCAGCGGGTTTTGAAACTACTGATACTTGAAAATAATATTGTTGGTAAGCCGATGTTCTATTGTGTTTTAAAGTCTCTATTTATGTCAGATTCCCATTGGATTTGCCTTTTATTAAATCAGCGAATCGCAAACTCTTCGGGAAGCACCATCTGTACTTGTACTTGTTTTGTCTAAAGATTTGGGTGAATCCTTCTAGAATGATTGCTCCTTTTTTATATGCATGCATGGTATTAGTGCTACTAAGGCCATTACTGAAAAATAACAGCATCTATACTGATGACAATTGTCTTCATTTCAGTTATGCTGTTTCATCCCTACCCAAGGTTCTTCAGTTTAGTACAATATTCAGCACTTAATCTAGTCTCAAAATTAACTGGTACCATAATTTTCCAATTCACAATATCAGTTCACAAAAAAGTACACAATTGTTTTTCATTCTGGAAATGTAAGCTGTATAAAAACAAGAGACTGAATCATTTGTAATCAGAGAAACATGTTATAAAACTAATCAAACAATGAATTTAGTAAACCATTGGGTTTCTATATACTACATATGTATTATCAATATGTATTGAAAGTGTACGTTATTTAGATTAATATAATAGTCTGTGTCTTGCATTTATCTTAAACCTACTTTTTCCTTGTTATAAATTAAATAATAACTTCACAAAGAAACATATGTCTTAAAGCTCAACTGTACTGGGCAAATCATGAATCCATTAATCTATCTGCTGACATATTAATTTAAATTTGTTCACTCAGATTGATGCTGGAAAAAATTGAAGGCATAACTATTGACAGATTGATCCATAGCCCCTTTCGGCTTTATATTTCGATGTATCCAAAAGGGGGATTTAATACACTTACACCTCAAACTGAAAACATGCTACTAGCAAAGAGAAGCCTTGGTGCAAGATGGCAGCTATCCGAAACACCCAAACTGCTAGACACATTCAGATATATTTCCAGTTGGGATTCCTCTTTTAAAATCATCAATTCAGGTTAATAATAAAACCATTTCTACTATCCATCATCTGCTTATTTCTTATTATCATGTGTCCATCAACTTTCAACATCTTCCAGATCATTCATTATTTTATCCCAACAGGATTAAGAAGAAAGAACTGGAAATCTATTGTGAAAACATTATTTGTGTAGTGAGCTTCCACTTAATGCAGTTTAGTGCAACATAAAGCAAAGTGACAATTTCATCTGTGTGAAAGGTTTATACTATAGATGGTTAATTGTTGCTTAAAGTACACAGATTCTATAATAGGAATAGATTTGCGCCAAGCATACAGAACAAGAAGTGACACTATGTAAAAATATATGTATGAAAAAAATCAGAGGGCTACATAAAAATATTTTTTGGGCTTAGTCATACTTTCTAACTTTGAATGAAAACACTACGAGGCAGGTGAAAGGTGCATGGGACCTGAAGCATCATTCATGTCATTGTGTCCCAGCCTTATGCTGTATACAGCTTTGAAACAAATAATTGAACAACATGGGAGGGGCCATGATGACATGACTCAATGCGAATTGTGTATCAAGCCCCTGGGCCAACAGTTTTACCTGGGAAGTGGGCGACATGCTGGCATCTGGTCCATGCTCTTAGGAGTCTGGGAGAGATCACCAAAACTTGGCAGTTTCCTGGACATTCCGGGAGAGTAGGTAAGTACTTTAAAGTGGACCTGTCATGTAGTTTTTGGAACACTAATATTTACAGTATAGTCTGTGTAAAAACCTATTTGTAATGTAGTTTTGTTACTCTCAACGAAATTAGCCCTAAAACAAAGATCTTCAACCTATATTGTACCTCCTGCAATGACGCACTAGTTGTTACATAAATGAGCCGTTTATGTAGTCTGTTAGTCCCAATATGATTATTCTAAACCAGTGGCTAATGTCATAGCAATGATTTGCGGGAGCTGGTGAAATTTTAGTGTGATGGTCACTAGATTCAAAGCAGCATATAGTTTAAAGGCAAAACCAGATTGTGAATTGTGAATTCATGAAAGTCGTAATTCAGAAACTGTCCTGTTTTTCGGTTGACAAAGGAACATACTGGAGAGAAAGAAGGACTGAAGATGAGCACAAAATATAAAGTATAAGGAAGGATGGACAGAGAGTAAGTGTAAGATACAAAGTATGGTTGAAATTAAAAACCCACACTGGTCAAGTATACTCTTGTGTACAGCACCACCATACCGAGGGTGGCGGTGCCGAAGCGATGGAAAGAACTGCAGCACCACAGGAGTATCCTCAGGATGCTCCGTGGTGCTATGAAGGGTGCAGGGTTCGTCCAAAGCACACTCCAGCGGTTGCAGGGTACCATTCCAGTCATCCTGCTAGGTTGATGCAGGGATCATGGGGCAGTGATGGACTTCTTGCATGCACTTGGTTACGTCCCTGCCTTTGTGACCCCTGGATGGGTTGGGTATGAAATCCCAGCTGTCAGGATGCCGCTGGTCAGAATACTGACAGCGGCATCCCAACAGCCAGAATCCCGACACCCATAGGAAGGAACGTGTTTTCCTAATCCCTACTCTAACCCCTACCCTCCCTCTCGATGCCTAACCCTAACCTCTGCCCTCTAGTGCCTAAACCTAACCTCCCCATGTCCTAAACCTAACACCCCCTCCCCGGTGCCTAAACCTAACCACCCCCCCTAGTGCCTAAACCTAACCTCCCCCTCCCCCTAATCCTAACACTCCCTCCTCGGTGCCTAACACTAGCCCTCCTCCCCCTAATGCCTAACCCCGCTACCTAACCCTAACCTCTCCCTAACACCCCGATACTTACCTTTGGGATGCCAGCAGTCGGGATACTGGTGCCTGGATTCCGACCTGCCAGGATTTTGGCGCCGGTATTCAGACCGTCGGCATCCCACACGCCGGGATGCCGACTACATCCCCCCTGGACAGACCTGTCCTGTGATTGTGGTTTATTTATTAAAAGTTAACTCACTGTTGTTGTTCAAGTGCCTTCACAAACTCTTTATGGCTCACACAGCAGGAAATAAATGTAGACATAACCCACAAGAAGTTGGGAGAATTATGTCTGGACTTACCACAACACAGATTGCAATACGGATATACAGTAAATGGGTACTGACTAATGTGGTACGTCTTTGATGAGGCAGGCAGAGGGATGTAAGGACTCTGAGGGCGCAAACACATAAATAAATAGGGACAACCCAGTTCGGGATACATTCATTATCCTGGTACAGGGGATGCCGGTGCTTAGAATACCGATGCCAGAATCCCGACACCTGTCAGAATCCCGGCGCCAGCATCCCGAAGGTAAGTAGTGGGGAGAGGGTTAGGTTTAGGGGGTGTGGAGGGGGTGGTTAGGTTCAGGCATCGGGGAGGGAGGGTTAGGGTAGGGAGCGGGTAAGGGTTAGGATACCAACCAGAAATCTGATGCACAATTATGAGTTGCATTGAGAGTAGATTTGGTGAATACTAATAAATCCATAGTGGTATATTAAATCAATGAGAAACCAATTCGTATATCTTATTAAGAAAATATGTTAAGCATTTTAATTATTAACATTTTATTCACTTTGATGATATTGGTATTAATGAGATCAATGGAATTGTGAATTGCCACACAGCTGTGTCCCAAATTCATAATATGCATCAGAGCAGTGTCCCAATTGATAATATACTTTAGAGCTGTGCCTCCAGTTGATATTATACCTAAGAGCAGTGCCTCCAATTGATAATATGCCATAGAGCAGTGCCTCCAATTGATAATATACCTCAAAGCAGTGCCCCTAATTGATAAAATGCAACAGTGCAGTGCCCCAAATGATAATATGCCTCAGAGCAGTGCTCCAAGTGCTAATATACCTCAGAGCAGTGTCCCAAATTGATAATATGCCTCAGAGCAGTGCCCCAATTGATTATATACCTCAGAGCAGTGCCCCCAATTAATATGCCTCAAAACATTGCTCCAAATTCTTATGCCACACATCAGTGCCCCAATTCATATGCCACACAACAGTGCCACCAATTCAAAATCCACATATCAGTGCCCCTAATTCACAAAGCAGTGCCTCCAAATCTTATGCCATACAGCAGTGCCCCAATTCATATAGCCACACAGCAGTGTCCCCAATTCATATGCCACACAGCACTGACCCAATTCATATACCACACAGCAGTGCCACCAATTCATATGCCACACAGCATCCCCCCAATTCACAAGCCGCACAGTAGTGCCCCCAATTCAAATATGCTACACAGCAGTGTACTGCTGTGGATTACTACTGACTGCTAACCGTGGAGCCTAAATTCAGTCTGAAATTGCCATGGCAGGAATTAAAGATCGGCACTGGAAGAGGCCAAACCACCCAGTCTCTCCCCAGTGCTGCACAAACCTTATTGGCTCAAACAGATCAATCTGACCTAAGCTCAGCATATCATGCAGAGCACTTTCTGCAATATCACACAGTGGATGCCCTGCAAAAACACAAGTGCTGCATTGCATCAGGTAATGAGCTATGTTTTGTTCACGGGCCATAGTTTGGATGCCCCTGCTCTAGATAAACAGACAATGAAGTCAGCACTAACAGCTTCACAGATGAATCAGCCAATCAGAAGCGACTAGCTAGTGCTGGTGCTGTCATAATTATCAGTGGGTTTATGCACAAGCCTTCAGGCACCCTCAAGTAATTTGGCTACTGACAGACATTGCTTCCGTCTCCGTCAGAGCAGGGCCGGCCCTAGCCCAAATTCTTTTGGTAAGCGAGTAGGTTTTTTGGTGTCCCCCCTATGCAGTGCCCGCGGTAGTGGTCCCCCCTGTGCAGTGCCCCTTGTGCCCCCATTAGTAAGCTTATATAGTGCCCCCAGTAGTAGTCCCCCACATGCAGTGCCCCAGTAGTGGTCCCCCCTTGTAGTGCCCCTAGTAGTAATCCCTCCTCTTGTAGTGCCCCTAGTAGTCCCCCCATTGTTGTGCCCCCAGTGGAGGTTCCCCCAGTAGTAATCCTCCTTTCAAGTACCCCCAGTAGTAATCCCCTATTCTAGTGACCCCAGTAGTAATCCTCCCTTCAAGTGGCCCCAGTAGTAATCCTCCCTTCAAGTGCCCCCAGTAGTAATGATCCCTTCTTGTGCCACCAGTAGTAATCCCTTCAAGTGCCCCCATTAGTAATCCCCCCTTCAAGTGCCCTCAGTAGTAATCCCCCCTTCAAGTGCCCCCAGTAGTAATCCTCCCTTCTAGTGCCCCCAGTAGTAATCCCCCCTTTAAGTGCCCCCAGTAGTAATACTCCCTTCAAGTACCCCCAGTAGTAATCCCCCCTTCAAGTACCCCCAGTAGTATTCCCCCCTTCAAGTGCCCCCAGTAGTAATCCTCCCTTCAAGTACCCCCAGTAGTAATCCCCCCTTTAAGTGCCCCCAGTAGTAATCCTCCCTTCAAGTACCCCCAGTAGTAATCCCCCCTTCAAGTACCCCCAGTAGTAATCCCCCCTTTAAGTGCCCACAGTAGTAATCCTCCGTTCAAGTACCCCCAGTAGTAATCCCCCCTTTAAGTGCCCCCAGTAGTAATCCTCCCTTCAAGTACCCCCAGTAGTAATCCCCCTTCAAGTACCCCCAGTAGTAATCCCCCCTTTAAGTGCCCACAGTAGTAATCCTCCGTTCAAGTACCCCCAGTAGTAATCCCCCCTTTAAGTGCCCCCAGTAGTAATCCTCCCTTCAAGTACCCCCAGTAGTAATCCCCCTTCAAGTACCCCCAGTAGTAATCCCCCCTTCAAGTGCCCCCAGTAGTAATCACCCCTTGCAGCCCCCCCAGTAGAGACACACGTAATAAAAAAAACCCCACTTACCTGAACCCCCATCGCTCCTGCTCCCACCACCGCTATCAGCTACTCCCGACCATTCTCCAGTGCCGCTTTGCATTATGGGAGAGACTTCATGACGTCATGAAGTCTCTCCCATTATCCACTGCGGGAGCCGGAAGATGGCTCCCGCAGTGGGAGCAGCAGCAGCAGCCGATGAGAGTCTGACAGACTCTCATCAGCTGCTGAAACAAACACACAGCTGCCGGCACCGGCGGCTGTGTGTTTGGCACTGTGTAGCGCTGACCGAACTCCGTCCGGTCAGCGCTACACGCGCGGTGCAGCTGTGTCACAGAGACACAGTCTGCACCGCTGTAAGCCTCTGAAATCTGCATGGTCGCGGCCACGGCGCCCTTCACTATGCGGCGCCTTACGCGGCCGCGTACCATGCGTAACCATAGAACCGGCCCTGCGTGAGAGTCTACCTCAGCTTGCAGTTATGCGAACACACTGTGATCATGTGCAGTACAAATTTGGGTACTTTTTGCTGAGAAAATGGGTGTATGCCTAGCTCAGCAAGAGCGCCTGTGTCTCAATAACAATGGCACAACTGTTCTCTTTTGTTGGTGTACTTAGAACTTAGAAGTATGCAGGGCTGTATTAAGAGAGGAGGGGGCCCATGTTCACTCCCCGTCCGGGGCCCCCTCCTCTCTCCCCGACTGCTATCAGTGAACTGACAGCAGCAATAGACTCTGGACACTGGAGTGTGTCAAAAACCTACTGCACATGCACAGGTCACCGGGAAAATGGTGCGGCAGTCATTTTCCCGGTGACTTCCTACTGCGCATATGCAAACCGCCTGGAAAATGGCCGTGGTGGCCATTTTCCAGGCGTTTTGTGTAGCGCTACTCCGTGGGACTTCAGAGAGGTAAGCATATAAAAAAGTATGGGTGCAGCGTGTGCGGTGCAGGCCCCCCCTGGACCCAGGGGCCCGTGTGCACCGCACACCCTGCACTCATTATAAATATGTCCCTGGTAATATGTGAGTTGCCTCTGGCAGATTTATCTCTCTATACAATAACTATAGCAATAGCAGGTGGTTCAGAGATTATTTTTAGCTAGGTACACACCTTTGGGATAATAATAATAATAATAATAATAATAATAATAATAATATTATTATTTATATAGCGCTTTTCTTCCATAGGACTCAAAGTCGCTTTGAGTGATCACTCTTTCGATGTGATGGTTCAATCTACTTCACTCCAGATCGGTCCTGAATACAGTGCCAATATGTGCATACACACCTATACAATCATACTTGCGACCTTCGATCGCTGACTGCCAAAATATTGTAAGAAAATTATTGTACCACCAACAGGCGGAGCTGCTGCTGGTGTAGAATCACAAGAATGGTCGGAAGAACAGTCGAAGGTGCAAACACACTGCACTTTTGGTTCGATCTTGCCCAGTCAAATAGGATGAATATTAAACAGTACATAAGATGCGATCCTTCGATTCAACCAGTTTTCTTCCAACAAAAGATGACCAAAGGTACGTACGTACACACTCTTGCGATATCGCATGAACAGGTCAAAATCGAAAGAACGGCTTGAGCATTGTATAGGTGTGTACCAAGCTAGGTCACCAAAGGCTTTTGGTTCTACTGATACTGATAGCGCTAAAGGGGATATGCTTCATTAATAAATGGGGGCCTCAATCTTACAGGGAGAAAACATTCCTTCCTGTCCACTAAATGGCAATTGGATACATTCGCTGAATAAATAACCCATCTAATACCCTCTGCTAATTACAGATCCAGATGCTAAGTTTTGTGAAAGGCAACTAGTCCATTTACAAGTTCTGTTAGAGATTTTGCCATCACCATAAGGACAGAACAACTAATGACCCCTTGCACTCTGTATGAATCTTGGTATGAAAAGTACAATAATGAGTTTTCTTAGCCTTTATACATTTTTGCTCTTCATGTATCAATTTAAACTAGATCATTGTTAGTCATACATGTTAGTTTCTTCAACTATATATAATATACTCAGAGCTGCTAAGACTTCCAGTTGGCCCGCTGCTGGGGGGCAGTACATAGCTATGGTGAGTGCACTGGAGGAGCATGGTCACACCGTCTAAAGGCCCCATACATCAGAGATTGATTGCAGCAATCGTGCAATTTGTATTCGATTGTGTATAAAAATCTTTCCCTTTTTCAATCGATTGTGGCAATTCTGCAATCTGCAATCGATTGAAAAAGGGAAAGATTTTTATACACAATCGATTGCAAATTGCATGATTGCTGCAATCAGTCTCTGATGTATGGGGGCCTTAAGGGAGTGTGGTTACACCTTGCTCTCCAGGCTGCTTACATAGGCCAGTGCCTGGGTGCTCTGTACCTTCCTCCCCTGATTTACTGTAGTAGATGCACTCAATATCACATGTGTTATGCTCACAGGCTCTCTCCCATACACAGTGCTCACAGGTTCATACCAAAATTAACTAATGTAATGTTTTAGTTACAACAGATATATATCCATACAAATTATTTTATGTCTGTGGAAATTGACTATTAATTAATAACTCTTAAATAGATATTCTATTCTTGAGTGGTTCAGCTCAGTCCTTTCAATGGATTGTAGCAAGAAGCTGCTGTATGTGTTTTATTTTGGCCTATTTAATAGGAAATGAGTCAATTAATGTTGCTCTGTATCTGAAGCATTGAAGCAGACAATAATTATACTATAATATACCAGGGGACTCCTTAAATAAGTAGAGATATGTGCTTCGGATTTCCTGAAAAACGATCACACCCGAACTTTAGGGTTCCGAGTCAATTAGGGTCCCAGCTTGGACCACTTTTGGGGTTCAGAGTAAAACAGAGTTCTGGTTCGAGGCTGTTGTAAGTCCAAAACTCGGATTTAAAAAACACATTTTAGTTTTGGATTGCATGTAAACAGGTCCAAGCATGCCCAAATTACATGATTTTAGCTGTTTTTATCAATTTTAAAGAAATCCAAAACCAAACCTGAATCTGAACCAAAACACTTGAGGGTGGTTTTGCCAAAACCATAACATTTAAAGGTGGTTTTGCCAAAAGCAAAACACGTGCGCATCTCTACAAAAAAGTAAAGCATCATCATTAACCCACTGTTTATGACTATTCTATGATTTTTTTGTGGAATAATTATTATTTCTTCATTATGTTTATATGTATATGAGGTTTAACTATGTTACCAAAAATAATTTTCCGTTTTTAATAAATCATACCTTTAAGAATAAAACTTTGAAAGAGTTTTAAAATGTCAGCAGAAAGCAGATCTAGATCATTATCTCACTGGGTCCCTGGATGAAGATGACAATGACATGTAGGAAGGAATATAACAACATTCCTCATTCGCCTGTGTAGATCAGGACATTTGTCTTTCAGGAGTTATGTTTTAGAGCAAAGAATCATAGCATGAAATGTTTTATGGTTCCCACAAGTGGTCCCTGTTCCTTTTATGGGGCATTCCTTATATTTTCAGAGAAGCAGCGGATCACATTATATTAACTAGCATTAAGTGTTAACCTATAGTCTGGCTAGTCAAGTAGTTGAAAAAAACATCAAAACATAAACTAAACTGCTGCATAGACTGTGTGAATACACTGTGATCATCCACAGTTAGAGGTCATCACTCTATTCATCATCACTTAAATTCTACAAAAGCAGGTCATAATGAACATATTCACCTGCTTTTGTAGAAATTAGGTATCGGGGCCATTCGTTATAAAGGTAATATCATGGATATCTCCTGCTTACCTTTCACTCCAGATCTGGCCCGCTGTCCCCATACACTAGTATTTTCAGGGCTTGACTGCGGGAACCTTCACCATCTTTAGATGGTGTTTTTCCCGCAGCCCTGCTCCTTCCCTATGGGATAAAGTCCCGGTTCACGCAAGCGCAATATCCAAGTTCACACATCCAAGGGTACTAAAGAGCTTAAAGGGGTACTGGTAACACCATTAACCAAATTATTCAACCAGTCTCAGCTACTGGAGTAATTACAGAGGACTGGAAGAGAGCAAATGTAATCCCACTGCACAAAAGTGGAAGCAAGGAAAAGGCAAGTAACTATTAAAAGAAACACTTGTGGAACATCTCAAATCCAACAATTTACAGGATCCCAAACAGATTGGGTTTACTCAGGGGATATCATGCCTAACAAATCTTATTGTTTTTTTTTTGACTGGGTAGCTAAAGTAATAGGGGGGGCCATAAATGTAGCTTATCTAGACTTTAGTAAGGCTTTTGACATGGTCCCACATCGCAGACGGATAAATAAACTTGAAAATTTGGGACTGGATTTTAAGATGGTTACATGGATAAGAACTTGGTTGCAGAATAGGAAACAGAGAGCTGTAGTAAACGGAGTGCAGTCTCAGGAGGGAATTGTGACAAGTGGTGTACCCCAAGGTTCTGTACTTGGACCAGTGCTATTTAATATCTCTGTTGGCGACATTGCAAATGGTATTGAAGGTAAAGTATGCCTTTTTACAGATGACACAAAAATATGCAACAGGGTAGACACACCTGGAGGGGTAGGACAAATGGAGGATCTAGGTAGACTACAGGAATGGTAAAGAACATGGCAACTACAGTTTAATTCTAAAAAATGCTAAATTATGCACTTGGGTCTCAAGACCCCAAAAGCTACATATAGTATTGAGAGTACTCTAATGGAAACTACAGAGGAGGAAAGGGATTTAGGAGTCACTATTTCTGGTGACTTAAAGGCAGGTAAGCATTGTAACAAAGCAATGAGGAAGGCAAGTCAGTTGCATAGGGAGAGGAATCAGTAGCAGGAAGAAAGAAGTAATAATAGCACTGTGTTAGGTCATTGGCACGTCCTCATCTAGAATACTGTGTTCAGTTCTGGAGGCCATATCTCCAGAAGGATATTAATACATTCATAGACTATACAAAGAAGGACAACTAAATGGTGCATGGCCTACAGCACAGAACCTACCAGGAAAGACTAAGAGATCTTAATATGTATAGTGGAGCAGAGAAGGGAAAGGGGGGGCATGATAGAAACTTTCAAATATATCATGGGTTTTAACAAGGTGCAGGAGGGAGACATTCTTCAAAAGAAGAGAAGTACTAAAACACAAGGACATGCACTGATACTGGAGGGAGGTAGATTCAAAGGACATTTGAGGAAAAATTACTTCACAAAAAGGGTAGTAGATAAGTGGAATAGCCTCCCATCAGAGGTGGTAGAGGCTAAGACAGTAGAACAATTTAAACATGCTTGAGATAGGCATAAGAATATCCTTACAAACTGAGATCACATAGGGTTGAGGTTACCAAAAGGTAAAAAAGGGCAGACTAGATGGGCCAAGTGGTTCTTATCTGCCGTCAAATTCTATGTTTCATGCGCAGTAGCCTCGGCAGTGCTAAGTTTCACTGCTACTAAAGTACTGTAGTGCTGAAAGAATTGGCAGGGACAGCCTATCTTCGGATCAGCTGCCTCCGCACCGGAGCAATGTTGAAGTGCTCCAGTACTCTCAGCAAATTAGATACTTAATTATCGGGGGCCACCAATAATGAATGGGCCCCTTAATGGATTAATATAAAGAGCACCAAAGAAGTAAAATTGGTACAGGTCAGGAGGGCCTATTCTGTATTGCACAACGAGATGCTATTTGTACAACACTTATTTAGAATAACTTTACAAAACATGGAAATAGCGCTGTGGAATATGTGTGCACTTTATAAATAACTGGTAAAAACTAATTATTAACAGGTTTGTATTACATATATCTGTTGTATTACATATATCTATTGTTTTTGCTTACAGAGCACACCAGCAGTATCAGTGCAAAAATGTTTAATACATGATTGTTTTATATGGTATACACAATGTTTGAGGAGTGTGGAACCTCAAGGTTATCTATATAATTTTAGGTTATCACTTGAATCAGTTATGAATTATTTAATATTTTTGCCCTAAATGAGGGCACATGTACAGTAGTTACTGGGCAAATTACCCACATAGCCTGATTCTTGGTATTGGATTAGATCTTTTCTTAGTAATCGCAGCCAGGCAAACGCCACAGATCAGTCATTTTTTACTGCATTCTGCAGGCAATTGGTGATTTTTCATTATAATCTGACCACTAGGTGCTGCATTTGTCTAAAGGTGTCTCTGGATGATTGTGTTTTTCATTTACAGAACAATAAGGTGCAAATATATCAGACTAATAACATGCATTTAAAACACCTCTAATAAGGGCATCAGACTCTCTATAGGCTTTTGACCAACAATCTTAGTTTCTATTTTTTTGTATGCATTTTAATCCTCTTTTGAGATTACTGTAGCTATAGAAGCAAAGGGGTAATTAAATAAGGCAACCTTTGATCCAACCTTATGTCAAGTAAATCCTCACCTTGGAATTTAATTACGGACATTTCTAAAACTCTGACAAGTAATATTTGTCACTGAGAAAAGAATGAGTTAAAAAATCCCAAATGATTTAGAAGCTACAGCAAAGCCCGGATTGCTTCCCAATCACAAAGATTGATCCCCTTGTTCTCCTGGGGGCTATTGAGTTTTTAAGTATCAGGATTTAAAAATGTCAGATTTGCCTTCCGCCTGTTCATCCCGCCCTCTTTGGCTGCGATGTGAAATACAAATGGAACAATCAATGCTGGCATCTGCCAGCTGTGTGTGGAATGAGAAAGTGGGAGAACCGTGCCTGGAATTACATCATGTGCTATACAGCCACTGCTCACCTCTAGCACTGCTCAGAGTGTTCCTCTACGCCTCTATCCAGTCTTTCCTGCTCAATCTACAGAGCCACTTCACTACTGTTCTATAAAGTAAGGGGAACTTTCCTGTGCTACATGCAACATTGAGAAACTATAGGCAGCACTTGGGAAAAAAATGTCACCTATCCTATGCTATGTCAGACTTGGTGTAGGGTTAAACCACAGAAAGAATATATGTTACAGCCACCTGCGGCCCAGAACTGCTGCTTAGTCCACACTCTGGAGCACCAATCCTCTACAAATACACAAAAATTCTGAGTGGTCCAAAAGCGCAAAGTCCTTGCGCTTTTGGACCACTCATAATTTTTGTGTGTTGGTGTAGGGTTAGTTTAAAGGGGATGTAGTTATGAGACCGGCGGGCGTGATGCCGCCGGTCTCTATATCGACAATGGAATCCTGACAAGGGACTTAATGTAGGCATCAAAATACCGATGGCTATCTTAATCCTGAAGCCGGAATGCCGAAGGACGCCAGCCCGAACGGGGTAAGTCCGGGGTGCCCTTAGCGGTAGCAGCGGGGGAAGGTTAGGTTTAGGGAGCGTAGAGGGGTTAGGTTTTGGGTGGGAGGTTAGGGTTAGGCACACCTAGGGGGGAGGGTTAGCGTTAGGCACCACTGGAGGGGGGTTAGAATTAGGCACTACGGGGGAAGGGATAGGTTTAGGGATGAAGGGGGGAGGGTTAGGTTTAGGCACTAACGGGGATGCTTAGGGTGCGGGGTGGGGAGGGCTAGGGTTAGGCTACAAGAAGGGAGGGTTAGGGTCAGGGGGGAAAGGGGAGGGTAAGTATACTTACCTGACCCCTGTCGGGATACCAACCATCGGGATGCCGCTGTCGGTATTCTGACAGGAGGTATCCCGACAGCCGGCATTACATACCCATTCTGTTTAAAGAGCTATTTGTGGGACATTAGTAAAACCTACCTGCAGTTTAGTAAATATAGGGCATTTTCTATTTAATTATTTTTGTACAAGTTTTATTTTTATAATTTGGCCATGGGTTTGTTAAAGCTTTCCCACATCCATTGTGCTGGGGGCGGGTGATTCCAGATACGCTCTCCACCTGCAGGCTCCCCGGCATTGTAACAGGGGGCTGATTATAAAGTTGTGCAGCAAATACCCTATGCTGGTGATACTATGGTACATCAATAATATATTTGACACATTTCTCTGATATATACGATACTTATTTGTGGTACTGTATCCCTAGATATTAGCTTGCTGCTGCACACACTATGGACAGCTTCTTTGTAGCACCAAATTCTTTACCATTTGAAATGAATTGTTCTTAGCAAACTGTGGAACTTTCAGTTTGATTGAAAGTCAGCAATGGGCACCATATCAGAGTGGTTTCTCCCCACTCCTAAAATAAGGTTTGGATGAGATACATTTTCAAGTTTTGTTGTATTAGATTAGGTCCCGGATATACCTTAGTAATATAAATGGGAAGTACAAGTCCCTGTGTTAATCTGTATTTTCGTATCTATCCTTATGGCGTTTATGCTGGTTATTTAGGTATATGTAGTATTTGGGTCTGATACTCTAGCTATGCCCACTTCCAAGCATGGTCGTTTGTTATTGTTCTGTGCCATCCATGGAAACATTTAACTTCACACATTAAGGGCTCTATTCATTATCACTAAATTTCTACAAAAGCAGATGGTGAGTGCCCCCGCTACCTGCGGATTCCTCCGCCCCTGTCCGGCTCCTTCCACTGGACGTCGGGGCTCATGTGCACATGCGTGACCTACAGGTCCCGCATGCGCACTTGTCTCACTGCTCTGAAAGGAGCAGTGGCAAGAATCAATGCACTGAAAGGATCAGTGAAGCTACTCGCAGAGACAGATGATATTCGGATCAGCTGATGAATTGCTCCAGCACTTGCGGCAAGTTAGTATGTTAATTATTGGGGTCTGTTCGGGCTCCAGGAATTAACATAGTGAATAAACCCCTTAGACTGCACAAGAGTACATATAAATTACTGGTGAGGATGAGCTATTTGATACAGGAAACATTATTATGGATAATAATAATATTATTCATTTAAACAGTCTCATTTATTTGGTCTCATCATTACATGGGTGTAGACTGCATGTCCAGGGAGGATGACATCAGTCATTTCATCTCCAGGTTCCCCCAATGAGATCCTGTGTGAGAACTATTTACAGACATTGTGGAGCTGCTGCCATCATTGGGAGGGGGTAGAGTTGAGCAGTATCTGTTCCCCACGTAGTCCCCAGAAGATAAGGGCTTCCAGTTACAGAGCCAAAGGAGGGAGAGCTTCCCTGAAGTATGTGAAATGGAGACTCTATATATAAGGCTGTGCAGCAAGAAGAAGAGGATTCATGTATTAAATGGACTATCACTGGAATGGATACCCCCAGGCATTAGCTATAGAGACTGGTACTTATATGTTTCCCTCAGTGTTATTTTTCAGTGTTAAATGTTAAGTGTTAACAGTTTTTTTGAAAGTGAAATATTTCTGTTGGTGCATAGTTGTATTTAATAAACTAAGTATACTTGTTTCAGCTATTTGCCTGGGTGTAGTAAACCTTTCCATCTACACAGTATCGGAGGCTCAGGATCAGGAACCGCAGGATAACTCCAACAGTGACGTGCGGTGAGGTAAATGGCTGGGGAGGCACTGGCTAGTATCAGAGCCAGACTTACACACACATATGTGTACATGTGGGCATTATACAAAGGGGCAGCAGTATATAGTGCTGGAAATTTGGTGTGTTTTGATCAGGGATGTGTGGAAAAGGTACACGGGGAGGCAGTGCCTCACCTGCCATACAATTTTTATTCCAGAGTTTTGACTATAAAAATTATTAGAATGATACAAAGAAGATATTTATAATATTTTCTTTACATTTTCCTTATGATTTTTAAAGTAAAACCTCTGGAGTATACCTAAGTATGGCAGGAGAAGCAGAGAGCCTCATCTACCGCACATCACTGAACTCCAATATACACTCCCCACAAGTGGGTGTCCCGGTATTGTAACAGGGGGCTGTTAATATTTTGCAGGGGTTAATAATACTATGTGAGGCCTCGATTAAATGTGGGGACTAATAATTTAATTGCTAGACTGGGTGGGGGAATATGGCCTATTTATTATATGTATTATATTGCTTTGCTTTCAGTGAGGTGCAAGTACCTATCCCTTCTCCAGACAGGGCCCCAACAATCCAGAATCCGGCCAGACAGCAACAGAGTTTATGACATCGGCAGCAGAAGGCAGTCAAAGCCGCAAAAACAGGTAGTAATGAGCAGCTCAATCTCCCAATTGTTCCAATTGTCCTGATTTTGATAGACTGTCCCATGCAGTCAGGTCTTTATCTTGACTGCAGGGGCCAGGGGCAGTAGGGATTTTTTTCTGCTACCCGGAACTCTGCTTGTGAACAGAGAGTCCTGTTTATACTGTATCTAACAAAGATGTTCATGCTGCTGCTTTATGGTCTGTACAGAGCCTCAAAGGAAACAATAGCACATGGAGCCACAACTGCGGAAGCTGCTGTAAAGAAGAATCCTCCTTCACCAGACACTTCAGCTAAGCAGAACCTGCGGAGGGAAGTTTGTGGCACATGTGGCAATGGGTAAATGATGGAGAACATATGTGACAAGGGGAGAGTGAGAAGGGTATATGTCACACTTTCCCTGTGTTTCTCCTCTTGTAGCATATGACATCCACCCTCACACCTATTTTCGCATAGGATATGTGTTCGGGGTTAGGGCCCAGGGCATATGTAAAGCCCAGTGCACCAGACCATTTTAATCCACCACTGAAGCTGCGCTGCTATTTTGGTGTCACCCCTTGGATGGTGTCACCGAGAAGCCAAAACGTGGAGAGAGGCAGAGGAGAGTCTGTGGGCTGCCTCAGCAACTGCTGGAGCACTGGGTAAGCCCTCTGTGTCCTGAGAATGGGGGTGGTAACGCCACCAAGATTGGCACACATTTGGGGGCTGGCTTCGCAGAGCGATGTCACACCCATTTCGCTAAGCCATGCCCCCAACCAGCTGCCGCACCAGATGTCAGCCAGGTAAGTGACGACTCTAACTAATCCAATCAGAAAGCCCTGATTCCAGATATCCTTATTATAATCAGCTATTACAACATTGTTTTATTAATGATTTTTAATTTTCAACAATAGCAATCATTTAGGTAAAAAAGTTTCATTCCATCACATACTGTAAATATCCTGAGCCACTGAAGACTAAAAAACGACCTACTCTTCTACCAGGAGTTCACAGTTTGTTCCTTGGGAAGCTCACAACATTGCGAGGTGTATTGATCAACAGCATCAGCCCACTAAAAAGCAGAAAATAATGCATTCAAGATTTGAGGGTATAGTTTCGTACTAAAGGTCGATTTTGGGTTTTGGTAATTTTTCCGTTAGTTTTGCAAACCAACCAAAACTGTCCATTTACTAAAGACAAAACCAAGGGAAAACTGAACAAAAACCAGACTTTGCAACACCTTAGAACATGGGAACAAAAATCAATGTTTTTACAAAGACAACTATAGAACGAAGAGATTTACTAATGGTTTAGTTTCAAAACTGACCAAAACCCGATGGCGGAATGATGGTAAACCCACCCAAACAATAAACCTTTCTAAGGCAGGCGAGTTTGTGAGAAGCACTGCAAAGATCACTATCATCTGTGCAGGCTTTGTTAGTGTAATTTGTGAAGAAAGAGATAAATAAAAAAAATGTGTGCCCCCTCCAAAATCATAACTAGCCCCGGACCTCTCAGCCAGGGCTTGTATGGGAAAATAGGGGGGGGAAATGGTGTGGGATTCCCCCTATTTTCCTAACCAGCACCAGGCTGAAATAGCAGGAACACACACAATTGAAGCTGAACCCCACAGGATGATAAATAGGTGGATTTTTTTTTATAGCAATGCAACGGTTGATTTTGGTTGGACTTGGTTTAGAATCAAAACCAACCTTTAGTGAATTTACTTCTTGGAAATTACAAATTCTCCACCCTCACTATTGCACATTAAAGTTTTCGAAGAAGAGTACTTATCTCAAAATATTATCTTACAGAGGCAAATAAAACAAAAAAACGAATCTTGTCCAGATGAAATTATCTGGTGTAAAGAAACATGTTAGGAAAACTGCTATTGCACAGCCTGGTTTCTTCTACTGTTATCCATATTGAATTACTCATTGCTAATACCACGGAAATCATCTGCAGTAATCTACCTACAAGATGCTCCACACGGGGACCCTTCAAGGAAGCCCGCTTCTACCATCCGTTGACGTTATAACTAGGGGTGAGCGGGTTCGGATTTCTGAAATCCGAACCCCCCCGAGCCCCCCCGATCCGAGGCAGATCCGAGTCAGGCTCGACTTTTCCCGCCTGACTCGGATCTGAAATCGAGGCAAAACGTCATCATCCCGCCTTCCGAGTCTCGCGGGTTTTGGATCCTATATAAGGTACCCGCGTCGGCGCCATTTTCTCACTCGGCTGTTGACAGTGAAGAGGGAGGGTTGGAGTTAGGGCTGGCTGGGCTGTGTAGTGTAGTGTAGTGCAGAGTAGTGTTGTGCTGTGCTGTGCTGCTGTTGTCCACTACTTCAAAGTCCATAGGGGCTGGCTGTGTTGTGCTGTGCTGCTGTTGTTAATAGGGGCTGTGTCCACTACTTCAAAGTCCATAGGGGCTGGCTGGACTGTGTTGTGCAGTCAGTTCTCCATAGGGGCTGTGTCCACTCCAAAGTCCTGTGCAGTGTTCCAGTCCTAAAGGGGTGCTGTAGTGTTGTCCAGGGGGTGCTCTGTCCATGAGGGGTGCTCCCCCCAAGAGCTAAAAAAATTATATTTTGTGTGTGTTTGTGAATTGTGTGCGCAGTAGCCGCACGTGCATCAACAAAGTAGTGCCAAGCGTGCGCCTGTGTCATAAGTAAAGGGCCGGCTGGCTTGACCGTTAAAGGGTGCTGTAACCCCCAAAGTACACTCCAAACCAAAAAAATTATTTTCTGTGTTTGTGAATTGTGTGCGCAGTAGCCGCACGTGCATCAACAAAGTAGTGCCAAGCGTGCGCCTGTGTCATAAGTAAAGGGCCGGCTGGCTTGACCGTTAAAGGGTGCTGTAACCCCCAAAGTACACTCCAAACCAAAAAAATAATATTTTCTGTGTTTGTGAATTGTGTGCGCAGTAGCCGCACATGCATCAACAAAGTAGTGCCAAGCGTGCGCCTGTGTCATAAGTAAAGGGCCAGCTGGCTTGACCGTTAAAAGGTGCTGTAACCCCCAAAGTACACTCCAAACCAAAAAAATAATATTTTCTGTGTTTGTGAATTGTGTGCGCAGTAGCCGCACATGCATCAACAAAGTAGTGCCAAGCGTGCGCCTGTGTCATAAGTAAAGGGCCGGCTGGCTTGACCGTTAAAGGGTGCTGTAACCCCCAAAGTACACTCCAGTCCAAACCAAAAAAAAAATTATTTTCTGTGTTTGTGAATTGTGTGCGCAGTAGCCGCACGTGCATCAACAAAGTAGTGCCAAGCGTGCGCCTGTGTCATAAGTAAAGGGCCAGCTGGCTTGACCGTTAAAAGGTGCTGTAACCCCCAAAGTACACTCCAAACCAAAAAAATAATATTTTCTGTGTTTGTGAATTGTGTGCGCAGTAGCCGCACATGCATCAACAAAGTAGTGCCAAGCGTGCGCCTGTGTCATAAGTAAAAGGCCGGCTGGCTTGACCGTTAAAGGGTGCTGTAACCCCCAAAGTACACTCCAGTCCAAACCAAAAAAAAATATATTTTCTGTGTTTGTGAATTGTGTGCGCAGTAGTCGCACGTGCATTAACAAAGTAGTGCCAAGCGTGCGCCTGTGTCATAAGTAAAGGGCCAGCTGGCTTGACCGTTAAAGGGTGCTGTAACCCCCAAAGTACACTCCAAACCAAAAAAATTATTTTCTGTGTTTGTGAATTGTGTGCGCAGTAGCCGCACGTGCATCAACAAAGTAGTGCCAAGCGTGCGCCTGTGTCATAAGTAAAGGGCCGGCTGGCTTGACCGTTAAAGGGTGCTGTAACCCCCAAAGTACACTCCAGTCCAAACCAAAAAAATATATATTTTCTGTGTTTGTGAATTGTGTGCGCAGTAGCCGCACGTGCATCAACAAAGTAGTGCCAAGCGTGCGCCTGTGTCATAAGTAAAGGGCCGGCTGGCTTGACCGTTAAAAGGTGCTGTAACCCCCAAAGTACACTCCAAACCAAAAAAATATATATTTTCTGTGTTTGTGAATTGTGTGCGCAGTAGTCGCACGTGCATCAACAAAGTAGTGCCAAGCGTGCGCCTGTGTCATAAGTAAAGGGCCGGCTGGCTTGACCGTTAAAGGGTGCTGTAACCCCCAAAGTACACTCCAGTCCAAACCAAAAAAAAATTATTTTCTGTGTTTGTGAATTGTGTGCGCAGTAGCCGCACGTGCATCAACAAAGTAGTGCCAAGCGTGCGCCTGTGTCATAAGTAAAGGGCCGGCTGGCTTGACCGTTAAAGGGTGCTGTAACCCCCAAAGTACACTCCAAACCCAAAAAATTATTTTCTGTGTTTGTGAATTGTGTGCGCAGTAGCCGTACGTGCATCAACAAAGTAGTGCCAAGCGTGCGCCTGTGTCATAAGTAAAGGGCCGGCTGGCTTGACCGTTAAAGGGTGCTGTAACCCCCAAAGTACACTCCAGTCCAAACCAAAAAAAAAATTATTTTCTGTGTTTGTGAATTGTGTGCGCAGTAGCTGCACGTGCATCAACAAAGGAGCAGCGCCAAGCGTGCGCCTGTGTCCCATAAGTAAAGAGCCGGGTGGCTCATTTCTTAAAGGCTGGTGTAACCCACAAAGTGCACTACTCTCCAGCAAAAATAAAAAAATATTTTCTGTGTTTAGCCGCACGTATATATCAAATCGATATAACATAAATGGAGGACCAAACTTTCTCCGATAAAAATAAAATAGAGAAAGATCAAGAACCACTTCCCCCTAGTGCTGAAGCTGCTGCCACTAGTCATGACATAGACGATAACATGCCATCAACGTCGTCTGCCAAGGCCAATGCCCAATGTCATAATAGAGGGCACATACAATCCCAAATGACAAAGTTCAGGAAAATTACCTTGAAAAAAACATTTAAATCAGCTGAAGAGAAACGTAAACTTGCCAATATGCCATTTACGACACGGAGTGGCAAAGAACGGCTAAGGTCGATCCCTAGTATGTTCATGACTAGTGGTTCAGCTTCACATGACGATGGAAGCCCTCCTCCCACTAAAAAAATCAAAAGAGTTAAGCTGGCAAAAGCACAGCGAAGAACTGTGCTTTCTAAGAAGATATCACAAATCCCCAAGGAGAGTCCAAGTGTGGTGGTGGTTGCGATGCCTGACCTTCCCAGCACTGGACGGGAAGAGGTGGCTCTTTCCACCATTTGCACGCCCCCTGCAAGTGCTGAAAGGAGCACCCACAGTCCACTTGCTGATATGCAAATTGAAGATGTCACTGTTGAAGTACAACAGGATGAGGATACTGGTGTAGCTGGCGCTGAGGAGGAAGTTGGCGAGGAGGATTCTGATGGTGATGTGGTTTGTTTAAATCAGGCTCCGGGGGAGACAGTTGTTGTCCGTGGGATGAAAAAGCCCATCACGGTCATGCCTGGGCAGAAGACCAAACATTCCACCTCTTTGGTCTGGCAATATTTCTATCCAAATCCGGACAACAACTGTCTTGCCATATGTACCTTATGTAAAGGTGGAATAAGTAGGGGTAGGGACATTAACCACCTAGGAACATCCTCCCTTATACGGCACCTGCAGCGCGTTCATAATAAGTTACTGTCAAGTTCAGAAACTTTGGCTAAGACCGTAAGCAGTCCAGGGACACCTAAATCCCGTTGTCCTGTTGTATCCAAGCGCCTGCAAACCACACCGTCAACTCCCTCCTCGTCAATTTCCTCCTTAATCAGGATCGGAAGTAGTCCTGCAGGCCATGTCACCGGCATGACTGACTCTCCTATCCCGGATTCCTCCGGAGGATCCTGCATTGCTACGCCTCCTGCTGCTGCTGTTGCTGCTGCTGGGAGTCGTTCATCATCCCAGAGAGGAAGTAGGAACACCACTACTTTTACTAAACAATTGACCCTCCAACAGTCCTTAGCGAGGAGGATGAAGTACGACAGCAGTCATCCTGAAGCAAAACGTATAACTGAGGCCTTGACTGCTATGTTGGTGTTAGACGTGCGTCCGGTATCCGCCATTAGTGCAGTGGGATTTAGACAATTGATGGAGGTAGTGTGTCCTCGGTTCCAAATCCCGTCTAGATTCCACTTCACTAGGCAGGCGATACCGAGACTGTACAGAAACGTCAGAAAAAGTGTCCTCAGTGTCCTGAAAAATGCCGTTGTACCCAATGTCCACTTAACCACGGACATGTGGACAAGTGGAACAGGGCAGACTAAGGACTATATGACTGTGACAGCCCACTGGGTAGATGTATCACCTTACACAGCAACAGCAGCAGTGTCACCAGTCGCAGCATCTCAGAAACGCCAGCTCGTTCCAAGGCAGGCTACGCTATGTATCACCGGTTTCAATAAGAGGCACACCGCCGACAACCTCTTAGAGAAACTGAGGGAAATCATCGCCCAGTGGCTTACCCCACTTAGACTCTCCTGGGGATTTGTGATATCTGACAACGCCACCAATATTGTGCGGGCATTACATCTGGGCAAATTCCAGCACGTCCCATGTTTTGCTCACACAATAAACTTGGTGGTGCAGAATTTTCTGAAAAGCGACAGGGGCGTGCAGGAGACGATTTGGGTGGGCCGAAAAATTTCTGGCCACTTTCGCCATTCAGCGACTGCGTGCCGAAGACTGGAGCGCCAGCAAACACTCTTGAACCTGCCCCGCCATCACCTGAAGCAAGAGGTTGTGACGCGGTGGAACTCAACCCTCTATATGCTTCAGAGGATGGAGGAGCAGCAAAAGGCCATTCAAGCCTATACATCCACCTATGACATAGGCAAAGGAGGGGGTATGCACCTGACTCAAGCGCAGTGGAGAATGATTTCCGTGTTGTGCAAGGTTCTCCAGCCCTTCGAACTTGCCACACGTGAAGTCAGTTCAGACACTGCCAGCTTGAGTCAGGTCATTCCCCTCATCAGGCTTTTGCAGAAGCAGCTGGAGAAAGTGAAGGAGGAGCTAAGACGGAGCGATTCCGCTCGGCATGTGGGACTTGTGGATGAAGCCCTTCATTCAGTTTGCCAGGATTCCAGGGTGGTCAATCTGTTGAAATCAGACCACTACATTTTGGCCACCGTGCTTGATCCTAGGTTTAAAGCCTATGTGGTGTCTCTCTTTCCGGCCGACACAAGCCTGCAGAGGTGCAAAGACCTGCTGGTGAACACACTGTCAGCTGAAGCGGAACGTGACACGTCAACGGCTCCTTCTTCATTTTCTCCCGCAACTGGGGCTGCCAGGAAAAAACTTAGGTATCCTAAGCAATCCGCTGGCGGTGATGCAGGGCAGGCAGGACCAAGTCTGAACATCTGGTCCGGACTGAAGGACCTGGGAACAATTTCTGACATGTCTACTGTCACTGCATATGATACTGTCACCATTGACAGAATGGTGGAGGATTACATCGGTGACAGCATCCAAGTAGGCATGTCAGACAGTCCATACCTGTACTGGCAGGAAAAAGAGGCAATTTGGAGGCCCCTGTACAAACTATTTTACCTGAGTTGCCCCCCCCCTCCAGTGTGTACTCCGAAACAGTGTTTAGTGCAGCCGGGAACCTTGTCAGCGAAAGGCGTAGGAGGTTGCTTCCACAGAATGTGGAGAAGATGATGTTAAAATGAATTATCAGCTCTTCCAGGGAGACCAGCCTCCAGAACGTACAGAGGGACCTGTGGTGGTGGATTCAAGTGGGGACGAGTTAATACTTTGTGAGGATGAGGATGTACACACTGAAGAGGGTGAGGAATCGGTGGATGAGGAGGATGAGGATGACATCTTGCCTCCGTAGAGCCAGTTTGTGCAGGGACAGATTAATTGCCAGCTTGTTTTGTGGGGGCCCAAACGAACCAATCATTTCAGCCACAGTTGTGTGGCAGACCCTGGCGCTGAAATGATTGGTTTGTTAAAGTGTGCATGTCCTGTTTATACAACATAAGGGTGGGTAGGAGGGCCCAAGGACAATTCCATCTTGCACCTCTTTTTTTTCTTTGCATTATGTACAGTTTGGGGCCTAGTTTTTCAAACTGCCATCCTGTCTGCCACTGCAGTATCACGCCTAGATGGGTCACGTCTTTGTGCCGCCCACTCGTGTCGCTTAGCATAGTCATCCAGCTACCTCGGTGCAACCTTTTGGACATAAAAACACTATTGTGAGGTGTGAGGTGTTCAGAATAGACTGGAAATGAGTGGAAATTAAGGTTATTGAGGTTAATAATAGCATAGGAGCAGAAAAACCTACAAATTCTGTGATTTTAGCTGTTTTTATGCTTTTTTTCAAAAAAATACAGATCCAAAACACAAAACCCAGAACCCAAAACACGGAAGGGTGGTTTTGGCAAAACCATTCCAGATCCAAAACACGAAGAAAGATCCAGATCCAAAACCAAAACACAAAACACGAAAAGTGGCCGGTGCACACCCCTAGTTATAACCACTGGTATCTATACCTTAACGGCTATATGAATTGGTTCAGTTCATCTGCAGCAGCACCGGACCTGTGACTATAACATCCAGCATCCCCTGTGTCCTCCAGGGTAGAGACGCCGGTCCCATCCAGGAGGCTAGCGAGGACGCGCGTCCGAACATATAGACTCTGGCGTATGGTGTATACGGACCAGCGGAGACGTTTTCTTAAACTAACGGAGTGGTAAGATATTTTGCCATCGGGGCACAGATATTGACATCCATTCTTGGGACTTTTTCAGTATTTCACTTATTGCGGAGTGAACATTGTGGATACTGTCTATAACAGTCGGGACTGTGTTTATCTATTGCTCTTTGGGACATTGTATCCAAGGATTCCATGAAAGAGATACCTTTGAATAAGGGTTATAATATAACTCATATGAGTTGATTATTATGAAAGATTGCTGCTTATTTGTGGATTTTTTGCTCTACACAAGAACAAGTTTTTATGTATATTATGTGTGTTATGAAAACATTTATACTGAAACCAGGTCGCTATCCCACATTAATCTGTGGGCAGCCACAGATTAATCCCTCTCCTATATGACGATTTTGGCAAAACTTTTAGTGAACATACAGTATTGGAATCAGTTATTGCTTTTATCTTGTACACCCAGACCAAAAGGGTTTCATCCCTAATCGACAGGTGTCGGATAACACAAAAATAATCATTGATATAAGCCATGTATCCAATCATAGAAATCATATCTTGGTGGCTCTCAATACAAAATAAGCCATTGGCAGATTGGTGTCACCTTTCATGCACCACACCCTTGTGAATACGGGGATCCAGGGTGCCTTCTGCAGGGGTGTAGCAGTACTACAGTACCGTATATAATAATCCTTCTGCATCAGTGCTAGCTAATGGTTTTTCTTCATCTCATTTTTTGGGAGATGCACTATCGGTGCTTCATCCAACAATGCACCTGTATATTGGACCCTATACAGTACTTGCTGGATCATATGGTCTCCCCTCATCTCAACCCCTACACTTATTCTCTGTTTTCTTCTATATGCTGACCCCCACAGTGGGAGCTGTTAAGGCTGGATGGAGGAGCGTGGGTACTAATCTGATTTTGCAGAATTATTATATAAATTTCTCACCCAAACAAAATCTTGTTACTGAACCAATAAAACGACAGTGGATAACTGCGCACAGGGGGCTGCAAAGGAAGGAAATGCCAGTAGGGGGATCATCAACTCCCAAATCAAATACAATGAACACAAAAATAGACAAACCCATCCTCTGCGCACTCCAATAAATACCAAACTACGAATGGAAGTCCTCAGTGGAGATGGAAAATGTCCAACGTGATGAATGCTGTAATGATTCTTCTTACGTGGATACTTGTCAACATTGAAGGAAAGCAGAAGAAGAAAAAAAAAACAAGATGGTGTAGTAGATCAAGACAGGTCCTTCTTGTATACTAATAACAATCAACTTCTTCCCCTTAAATCCAAATAGATATATGAAGTATCCGTACCGTACGTTATAGTGCTACGGTAACCTCTTATCAAGGTATCTTTTGACAGGAGAATCTTGTCACCAGTGTGTGTGCTATCATCTAGTGGGGTTCACCATCATGCAGTGTGAAAAGATAGAACGTGAAAAAGTGGGCGTACCCCAACTCACACTGCAGGGTAGGTACACATGTACATAAAGGTTTCTTTGGGATCTGACGGTAGCATTATAACGTGAGAACAGTATGGATACTTCATATATCTATTTGGATTCAAAATCTTGTTACTGCTTTTGTACAGAAAAAAGTTAATTATTGCTGTTATTCCATGGGTATGTAATCATAAATTCAACATTCGTAATGTCGACATGGACAGAAAGTCGACATTCACAAGTCGTCACTGACATAATGTTGACATTGTGATGCCAACAGCCAGAATGTCGACAGCTGGTTTAAGGATTAGGGTTAGGCTATGGTTAAGGTTAGTTTTAAATGACAAGTCAAAGCAAAATTGCATTGTTGACATGCAGTCAACAGTCTCATTGTCAACATTATGACAATGTCAACATTGTGAATGTGAACATTTGCCATGTTGACATTCTGAATGTCTAATGACTACACAACACCCATTTTTTGCCAATGTCTGTCCGATCGTAAGTAGAAAGCAACGTGCCCTGTATGCAATTGATGTTCCTACGATTTAAAATAATACCCCTTTTACACCAGAGCAAAATCCCGGGTTTTTGCAGGGTCTACCCGGGTTGCAGCTCAGTGTAAATAAAAGGGTCCCTGAAAAATAACCTGGGTCAAGTGACCCAGCAATCCAACCCAGGTAGCTAACAGGGTTGGACCCAGGATGGACCCGGGTCATGCCTAAAATGAGCTGATTGGTGGTTGTGGAGCAGTCACCTCCCACTTTTTATGACTTCAAAGGTTTAGCAGAGCAGATCTGGTTTCATTATGAGCAGGGCTGACCTGTGAGTAACCCAGATCGAAGGTGCAGTGTAAATGGGGTCTGACCTGGGTTGGAACCATATCCAAAAACCCAGGTTGGACCCAGGTTTTTGGTTGAAAAGAGGTATAACTTATTTCTACTTAAGTTTTGCTCACAGTACTTTATCCAAACACCTGTTAAGTGCTATTATTCATTATTTAGAAACTTTGTTTATAAATGCCCAATAAAACATAGCAACATACTGTAAGTTATTCTTCAGTGTACCTCGTACCTAATTTTGTTACCTGGTACCTAATCAGTGTACCTCGTACCTATTTTTTTTTTCAGCATATTTGCATTTATTAGTATGTAGGTAAATTGTCATTGTGAGATAACCATGGAACAGTGGGTCTCATTCAGACCCGCTCGCGAGCGGAGGACGCTCGCAAGTGGGTTGATGGTACCCAAATGCGCATGCGCAAGACCCGGATAGCGACAGCCAAGCTGTTGCTCCGGGTCTCGTACCAAAGGGGGCGTGCTGTCGATGGTGAGTGACAGCACGCCCCCTTTGGTGGGCATGCCGGGGGCGTGGCTGGCAGACGGAGGCATTCCCATGGGAACGCCTACCGTCTGGGGCCGGACCCACTGACATCACTAGTGATGTCAGTGGGAGTGATTTTGGCTCTGACAGAGCCAAAATCACTCCAGGGCTTGCGGCAGCGAGACCCTACCGCAGGGTCTCGTCGCAAGCCTGATGGTTGCGATGGTCTTGACCATCGCGACTATCATAATGGACGCTCGCATAAGCTGCAGCAATACGAGCGTCCAAAAGGCCGCTCCAAATTTAACTAGGACGACCCTGATTCAGAGCGAGCGCTCTGGTCAGAGCGTCCGGCTCTGAATCAGGGCCAGTAGCCTATGCTGAAAATGATCCAAAAGCACAGTATAAATAGTATTCTATGCAATCATGTTTGAAAAAGGATATTTCTGTATAATGTCCCTTTAAATAGATTGATTCCCTTTTATTATAATATTACATGGACTATTTAGCTAATGTCTATGAAATCACAACATTTGGTGTTAACAAAAAAGACAGCATTTCTACACAGACTAATTCTGATTACTTTAAACAATGTACGTTCCTTCCTTGGATTGTAGTTGTCATGGAAATATTGTATTGGCAGGTCTCAGAGGGGTCTCGAAGAGAGGCGGGTGAGGAGGGATGAGGCATGGACATACTGACATGCTGAGGATAGATAGGGAGAAGCTATAGGCAGAGGGCACACAATGTATTGTATGGAACTACACACTAGACAATAGAGAGAACTCGACAGATAACAAGAGACGGAGGTTAAAGTAAAGAAAGAGATAAAAAAAAGAAAGAGAGACATAGAATAAAGTACAGATAAAAAAGATCAGGAGAGAGCAAGTTAGAGAAAGACAGCCAGGCTGAACATTTTGTGGGTCTCTCCCTCAGCCGCCTGTCAGGCTGATTCAATGAATTAGGCGTGTGGTTCTGTGCTGCAGGAGGGAGCTCAGTGCTGTGAATCAGACCTCAGCAGCCAGCTAAAGGTCAGAATTATTGATTTCTTTTCATAGTGGGGGCCAGAGTTGTCCGTCACTGGCAGCCCCCCTCCATATAAGATGGCAGGCGCAATACTAAAAAGGCAGTCTGCATAAGCATGAATTATTTCCAGGACTGTCCTGTTACCAAAAAGTTCATCTTTTTACAGCAAGTGGTTCTGAAGTGTGTGGGTCACATTAGGTGTACAGTCAGGTAACATATTTATAGTGAACGTTAGGCAGACATTATGGAAGTATTGCTGCAGAATGACTATTTAGGTTGGTTTTCACTACAGCTAGAAGATAAAGCTCCGGATGAAAACTGACCTTGTTTTTTTAAGCGCTGTTTGACTCTGATTTTTGCAAAACTAAACAAATTCCAATCACTGAAAAAATATTCTAATCCCATACTCAGCTTTGTATTACCGTACATAGGAATTAATGGTTTTCATGAAAGATTCAAGGGCATATTTATTAATATTTGCAGTCTGCCATGGAAAAGAAAGAATCCTTATTTCTGCAAGTTCCCCCTCCGGCATACAGTACCTCCCAACTGTCCTACTTCTGACGAGACAGTCCCACTATTCAAGTACTGTCCTGCTGCCTCTCCCGCGGGCTGCAGTGTCCCACGGTGGGAAGAAGTTGGGGGAAAGCAATGGTTAACTTAATAGATGCCGTGCGCATGTGCACTGTATCTCTTCACTGTGTAGGAAGAGCCAGTAGGCAGCCCAGCATCTCCAGGAGTGCTGGGCTCACCCCCACCCCTCACCATGAGGCCACACCCCTTTTTGGGGTCCTGATGCTGATATTGAGACTGTTGAGAGGTATGCCCACTGGTAAAATCAGTGATAGAGTAGTCAATAGGTTAGTATGGGCTAATGCCGGGACCAAACACCAGAATGCAAAGCATTGGTAAAGCTTGGTAAATCCCACAGTTTAGCAGCCCTAATGGGGGCTGGGACCATGGTAGATACAGTATAGGAGGTATCTGCTACGGTCCCTCCTTCTTAAATCCTGGGGATCTTTAATGTTTGTGGGTTCAGCTGCATGTCGAGTGCCGTTGTACAGGTTGTTTACCTCTGAAGTGATTTCTCTTATCTTTTCAGATGAAAGAGTTTCCAATATTAGTTAAATTGCATTCCAAAATAAATGAAAATGTTTAAAATATACAATTCTTCAACTGAGAAGTGACTGAGAAAGATGAAATAGTGAGGTGAAGAAATGTGTGTACTCATGGGTGCTGAGAGGAGTTAGTGGAGCGGCTCCCCTGCCCATCCACCCATTGGGACTAATATCTTCCTATTGATTTATGCCATCGCACTTTCCCATAACCTGCCATCACGCATCACACGCCGTAACCTGCCATCACACCTCTGTAAGTTGCCATGGCTGCACATGCAGCCTAAAGGTGGACCTACAATCCGAGTTTCCCTTTGCAGGCTGTGTGTGCGCTGGCTATTTTCACTCTTCAAAACAACTTCAGATTTTCAACAGCTCAGAGCTGGTGGTTTTTGGATTTTATCGAATACTTTGAATGCATGTCGGGCACCTCCATGTTGCACTTTGATGGAGATACATATTTCACAGTGCGCTCTGAACAATTAAATCAAGGGTTGAACACACATGGCTGCCACATGTAATAAAGGCACACCTGATGTTATCTCACTCCTGATTTAAGTAACTCATATATGAGGCTAAACAGCTGTCAAGGGGGCACAGATAAATCCTTCTACAACCGCTGCCTGCGCCCTGCTGATCACTGCAGCGGCGCAGGCAGTGGGCATAGCTGAATTTATCTGTGGAGCTCGTGCAGTCACTGTCGCTTCATGGCGGCCGCTGGTATAATAAAGTTTGTGACATGGCACACATTATATCATGCCTGCTGCACCACTGACGGAGGAGCCGGCCACACCTCTGACAGAGGTGCAGCAGTCCAGATGACAAGGTAAGTGTGTGCACCTGTGCAGGCTGCAGGGGGCTAGCTGGAGAGACAGAAGGTGGCTGGCTGGCTGAGGAGACAGAGGGGGCTGGCTAGGAAGACAAAAGGAGGCTGGCTGAAGTGACAGAATGGTGCTGGCTGGGGATACAGAAGGGTGCTGACTGGAGAGACAGAAGGGGGCTTAAGAGACAGAAGGGGGCTGGCTGGGGAGACAGAAGGGTGCTGGCTGGGGAGACAGAAGGGGGCTGGCTGGGGAGACACAAGGGGGCTGGCTGGGGTGACAGAAGGGGGCTGGCTGGAGAGACAGAAGGGGGCAGGCTGGAGAGACAGAAAGGAGCTAGAGATATAGAAAAGTGCTGGCTGGGGAGACAGAAGGAGGCTATCGCTATACATTTTGGGCTTACTAATACACATATGTGGTCATCAGACAAAGATAAGAGAGCAGAAGCAACCTATTCGGGAGGGTACAGATTCTCATTCTGGCTGCAACTTACCTATATACAAAATGAGCTAATGCATTAGTTAAATGAGAAATTAGCTTCATGTTACTATCCTAATAGAGAATTAAGGGGACAGTTCTTGTGATCTCTATAGTATTGAATGCAGGAGATATCTTTTTGCTTCTACCAGGGGCGGATTGGGTTGGAAGACCAGCCCGGGAAATTTCTGGAAGCAGCCCTAATGGTGGCGGGTCTGTTGAGGGGACGGGGTATGTGGAGGAGGGCAGGATACTCCTCTTAGGGCCTGGAGGGACTTTTGCAAGCCACTATGGGAAGCAGGGCTGGCAACAGAAATCTTGGTGAATGATACACTCTTTTTTGGGCCCCCATCCCCTGCACTAAGTAAATGCCAGTCAGTTTGAAAGTCTTCTCTTACCTATATGGTGGTTTCTCTGCAACGGGGAACCTCTGAAGAATTTGAGCCTCACTGGGCAGCGTCTTCAGCCGGTATTCACTATTCATGTAGAAGATCATATTGTATGGAAGATGCCTGTTTTCATAGAAACATAACCAATATCATCATCATAAACAGTTAATATATGGTAACAGACGTTTTTGTGCAGGACAAAATGTGAATTTCCCTTATCAAACAATTTCTGTGTCTCTCCAGGACCCCTGTGGTACTCAAGGCTCCCTGTGTCTCTTCATCTCCAGGCCTCTATGTCTATCCATCTCCAAACCTGCAGGCCTCTCCAGCTCCAGGCCTCCATGTCTCTCCATCTCCAGGCCCCCTTGTCTCTCTCCAGGCCCCACTGCGTCTTTCCATCCCCAGACCCACCTGTGGCTCTCAGCCCCATTCCTCCGGCCACAGTGTGCATCTCCCAGCCCCATTACCCCAGCCCCATTCTCCCCAGGCCCATCAGTAGCTCTCAGCCTCATTCCCCCAACTCCAGTGTGTTTCAGCCCCATTACCCCAGCCACAATGAGCATCTCTCAGCCCCATTCCCTTGGCCCCAGTGTGCATCTCTCAGCCCCAGTGCTGCCCCATTCTTCTCAGCCGCTGTGTGTCTCTCATTCTCATTCCCCCTAGCCCCAGTGTGCATCTCTAAATCCCAGTCCTCAGCATCAGTCCTCAACCACCAGCCCTAGTCCTCAGCATCAGTCCCCAGCCACCAGCCATAATCCCAGCCACCAGTCCTCGGTATCAGTCCCTAGCCACCAGCCCCAGTGCCCATCCGTCTGTATACCCATCCACCCGCCAACACTGCTGCCTGCTTGTTGAGTTTGTCCTGGAGCCGGGGCTGGGCCGCTAAGGGACTGGCTCTGCAAAGGCTCGTGGGGGAGCTGCTGTAGCTGGGCATGCTGCTATAGTGTGTAGAGCTGCCCGATCGAACCTCAGCTCCGATTGCAGCAGCATAAGTTAACTAATAGCAGTTTTCACATTGTTTTTGGACTAAAACAGCTATTCAAAGAGGTATTCCATCTACAAGTATATATCTACTATACTTTAAACACACAGTTACATTTTGCAAAACACAGATATACAGTAAAAGCAACATGGATTATTACTCAGTAGAATTAGCAAAAACCTCCAAACTGTTAAGTATATACTCTAAAGTGCGTACAAAATTATGTCATTTGAGTACTCTGTTGCTGGACAAACACTAACTTATAACATGCATATATTTGTAATCCACAATTGGTAATAGCAATGAGCTTAGCATCTAATGCTATTCTTTCCTGATTCCAGGGAGCAATAGCGATTCTCATAGAATTGCGTCATTAGGCTCTGCCGCCTACTCATGGACCCGCTGATCCCCAGGAAAATTCTTCCAATTCTGCCCACTTCGTTAGGAAGTAGGCAGGATGCGGGAGACATGCCTACTCTTCCGGGGGTGAGGGGGGATACTTGAAAAATTGAGAGCCTCCTGCAGGTCCAGGGAGAGTAAGTAAGAATGTCTCTAACTGAACTCAGTACTCACACAAAATGGCTGTCGCTCTTTACATTGGTAAACTCAGGCACTGTATCTAGTTCAAACATAATGAATATCACGCTAATTACTCAAACTCAGGCTATACAATACTTGAAATATAGCAGATCTCAGTATCTCTCAGCAATCCTTAGAATCTGTCAATAATTCTCAGAATCATACACTCTTGCAATAGCTCTGTAACAGTTCTCTTTAGCTTTTAAATAGTTCTCAATAGCGCCTAAACAATTCTCAGTAGCACTGCATCTCAGTAGGGACATCTCCCTTTTACAGCTCTTTTTACTCACAGCCCCCACAATCTCAACTGCGGCTCCCAGTGCTGACACACTGTCTCCAGCTCCGTCTCAGCTGTGGGTACTCAGCAGGGCCGGACTGGCCATCGGGCACTTCTGGCAAATGCCAGAAGGGCCGATGGCCATATGGGCTGGTTTGGCTGAGCGCAGGCTTGACCTGCAGCACAAACCTCCCTGGCGGCGCCATGCTAAGCAAGGTTTATTTTTTTTACAAAGGCACGGCCGCGGAAATACGTAATGACGTCATGACGCAGTCGCGTCATGACATAGCCGGCGGCCAATCACCATGGCATTGGGGGGACATTGAGAGTCTGGATGGGCGGAAGCTATGCAGAGGCTTGGAACTGACTGCTCTGCCTCCCGGAAGCATGGGCTGACTGGGAGACAGAGCCGAACGAGGAGCTGAGGCAAAGGCACGTCAGAGGAGCTACACTTCCGGGTTCTGGTGTCATTATCAAAACCCGGTCATCAGCTACAGTGAGTACAGCAGGATGCATCTTCACTAGGGACTGCATTAAATCTTCTCTGCACACTCCAAAACTAGATGTGGTATCTCTCTGCCATCTTCCCCATTAATTTCCTTTTGTCTCTCTCTCATCTCGCCGTATTCCTCCTCCTCACTCTCTCTTCCATCTCCCCTGATTTCTTCTTTCTCTCTCTTTCCTGTTTCCCCCTCTTCCCCTCTCATCTCCCCCTATTCCTAAACTCTGCTGTCTGCCCTAATTCTTCCTGTCTCACGTCTCCGCCTATTCCTACTCTTTATATCCCATCACCCCTATTCCTCCTCTCCCCCAGCTCCCCCTTTCTCCTATGTCTCTCCCAGCTTTCCCTATTCCTTCTCTCACTCTCCTAGCTTCCTCTCTTTCTGCTATGTCTCTCCCAGCTTCCCCTATTCCTCCTATCTCTCCCATCTCCCCCTATTCCTTCTCTCTCTCTCCTGGCTTCCCCTCTTTCTCCTATGTCTCTCCGGCTTCCCCTCATTCTCCTATGTCTCTCCCAGCTTCCCCTCTTTCTCCTATGTCTCTCCCGGCTTCCCCTCTTTCTCCTATGTCTCTCCCGGCTTCCCTTCTTTCTCCTATGTCTCTCTCGGCTTCCCCTCTTTTTCCTATGTCTCTCCCAGCTTCCCCTCTTTCTCCTATGTCTCTCCCAGCTTCCCCTCTTTTTCCTATGTCTCTCCCGGCTTCCCCTCTTTTTCCTATGGCTCTCCCGGCTTCCCCTCTTTTTCCTATGTCTCTCCCGGCTTCCCCTCTTTTTCCTATGTCTCTCTCGGTTTCCCCTCTTTTTCCTATGTCTCTCCGGCTTCCCATCATTCTCCTATGTCTCCCCGGCTTCCCCTCATTCTCCTATGTCTCTCCGGGCTTCCCCTCTTTCTCCTATGTTTCTCCCAGCTTCCCCAATTCCTTCACTCTCTCCCGGCTCAACCTGTTCCTTCACTCTTTAGTGGATCTCCCTATTTCTTCTCTCTCCCAGTTCAACCTATTCCTTCTGTCTCTCTCTCCCGGCTCTTCCTATTCCTTCTCTCTCTCCCGGCTCTCCCTATTCCTTCTCTCTCTCTCCCCACTCCCCATATTTCTGCTATGTCTCTCCTGGCTCTCTATATTCTCTCTCTCTTCCCACTTCCCATATTTCTCCTATGTCTCTCCTGGCTCTCCATATTCTCTCTCTCTGCCCACTCCCCATATTTCTCCTATGTCTCTCTTGGCTCTCCCTATTCCTTCTCTCTCCCAGCTCTCCCTATTCCTTCTCTCTCTCTCCCCACTCCCCATATTTCTCCTATGTCTCTCCTGGCTCTCCCTATTCCTTCTCTCTCTCCCGGCTCTCCCTATTCCTTCTCTCTCTTGGCTCTCCCTATTCTTTCTCTCTCTCTCAGCTCTCCCTATTCCTTCTCTCTCCCGGCTCTCCCTATTCCTTCTCTCTCTCTCGGCTCTCCCTATTCTTTCTCTCTCTCGGCTCTCCCTATTCCTTCTTTCTCTCTCCCGGCTCTCCCTATTCCTTCTTTCTCTCTCCCGGCTCTCCCTATTCTTTCTTTCTCTCTCCGGGCTCTCCCTATTCCTTCTCTCTCTCCCGGATCTCCCTATTCCTTCTCTCTCTCTCCCCATTCCCCATATTTCTCCTATGTCTCTCTTGGCTCTCCATATTCTCTCTCTCTTCCCACTCCCCATATTTCTCCTATGTCTCTCCCGGCTCTCCCTATTCCTTCTCTCTCTTCCGGCTATCCCTTTTCCTTCTCTCTCTCCCGGCTCTCTCTATTCCTTCTCTCTCTTCCGGCTCTCCCTATTTCTTCTCTCTCTCTTGGCTCAACCTATTCCTTCTCTCTCTCTCCCCACTCCCCATATTTCTCCTATGTCTCTCCTGGCTCTCCATATTCTCTCTCTCTGCCCACTTCCCATATTTCTCCTATGTCTCTCCTGGCTCTCCATATTCTCTCTCTCCCCACTCCCCATATTTCTCCTATGTCTCTCCTGGCTCTCCATATTCTCTCTCTCTGCCCACTCCCCATATTTCTCCTATGTCTCTCCCGGCTCTCCATATTCTCTCTCTCTGCCCCAGTTCCCCCTATTCCTCTTCTCTCTCTCCTGGCTCTCCCTAATTCTCCTATGTTGGATCCCCTCTTTCCTTCTCTCTCCCTCAGCTCCCTGAATTCCTCCTCTCTTTTTTTCCAGGCTCCCCACTTTCCTCCTCTCTTTCCTGTCTCTGTCTATTCCTTTTAGTATGTTGCTATTTCAAACCTGTAGTATTAATATTAATTGTATACAATATATTTATAATATGTCTATTTTAAAATATTTGTGTACAAATATTCATAATGTTTTATTTTTTTGTATACAATCTACTGTATTTGGGTGATTGAGCACTATGTAGTGTTTATCTCGATTGAGGAGGATATCACAGCGGGGATAATTTTTTACATGGTTTTCCACGCTATGTACTAAATGTAATTTGTAGGGACAGCGGTAGCGCTAACTGTTCTCCCTGCCAAACTCCGAAAAGCTACACTTTTTTCAAATTTGATACATAGGTCAGGTGTTAGATTGCAGTCCTCATTGACATTGAGAGGACTGCGGTTGCAGTTTTAGTTAGCATTTTGCAGGACATTTCTGTGAAATTCCAACATTAGGCTGTTAGTAATGTATATAGCCGTGATAGATACAGTTATGCAGAAACTATAGTTTGTACATAACTTTATAAAAAAAGCATCCTAATAAATAGGTCTCATTTATCGTTATCTGTGTACAATGTTTATTCCACTAAGGGACATCAAAATCGATATTCGCTTACCCAAAAAATTAGGATCCGGCTGGCTCTGTGTGTGGGCCACGTCGTTATGTAGTGATGTCATTACGCAGCCGCGTAATGATATCATGACACGGTCGGGTATGAGATGAGCGGTGGCAGTGGGGCCCAGGAGTAATCTGGGAGGAATGGCTGGATGGCATTTGACAGCTCTTGTGAGTTGCCTGTAGGACTGTCTGGCAGCACCGCGCTGAGGACAGGGTGGAGTCTCTGGAGTGTCACGTTCGGCTGCAGTGATGTCATGATGCGGCTGGCCCAGGGATGAAAAGCGCGACAGGGGTGGGCAGGAAGCTGACTGGACGCCATATTCGGACACCTCATGATCTACTGACAGATGCCATCTACAGATGCCAGGGTATTACTGTATGTGGCATAATGTGTAAGGGGCATTATTGCGTGTGTCATAATGTGTAAGGGGCATTACTGTATAGCATAATGTATAAAGGGCACTGCTACTGTGTGACATAAAGTGAATGGGTGCTGGGTGGCATAACGTGAATGGGCTCTACTGTGTGGTGTAATGTGAATAAGGGATATTACTGTGCAGTGTAGTGTGATGAAGGGGCACTACCTTGTGACGTAATGTGATGAAGGGACACTACCATGTGATGTGATGTGATGAAGGGACACTACCGTGTGATGTAATGTGATGAAGGGGCACTACTGTATGATGTAATGTGATGAAGGGGTACTACTATGTGATGTAACGTGATGAAGGGACACTACCGTGTGATGTAATGTGATGAAGGGACACTACCGTGTGACCTAATGTGATGAAGGGACCCTACTGTGTTACATAATGTGAAAAAGGGACACTACCGTGTGACCTAACGCGAAACTACTATGCGACGTAATGTGATGAAGGAGCACTACTGTGCGGTGTAATTTCTTTAGATTGTAAGCTCTCATGAGCAGGGCCCTCTTTTCTCATGTGCTTCTAATAGTTTCTTCTACTCCTTACTCCTTATAAGGGCATCTAACACTTGATTGCTGACTCCCTGCTTCTTATTTTGAGCATTATGATCGCTAATGCAGCGTATTCTTGTACTCTATTGTTTTGAATTGTAAGTCATTGGTTACTCCGAAACACTTGTGGTACCTTATAAAGAGAGGATGATAATAATGTCTCTAAGAGGCACTACTGTGTGGCATAATTTGAATTGGGATTACTATTATATGGTTACGCCCCTTCCCAGCAAGACCACACCTGGATTTTCACTTCACTTGGATAGCGGCACAAACGCTCTTTTGTCCAATTGTGGCGTTACGGCTCTGCTTTGGTGTGCACAGATGTGTCCTCTGCGTTCAGCACCCCTGCCCTAAAAATTTCTACAGCAAATGCTATCTAATCTTCTACAACTTCGAAACTAGGGCTTGGTCATTTGGGAAAATGCCTTCCCCTTTCTTTGTGTGTGACTAACAGCAGTGAAGTGCCAGCTTTACCTAAGGCTGTGTACACACCTATAGATATCTGTCTGGTGGGAAGGAAAATCTGGTACATTTTCCAGCATCTGGGAGCAAATTTCTATTGTTATTTGCCCCATACATTACCAGATTTTCTGTCCCACCATACGGATTGGACAGATATATCTATAGGTGTGTATACAGCTTAACAGAACCAACACAATACCAAATGTTTGACTATGGCACATGTTTGACTTCCCTGCAGGATGTGACTGTTGTATGTATTTTAATACAGAGAATGGTGTACACTTGTATGTTGTTCTAATATTAATTATATTTGTAAGAGCATAGACTAAGAAGTGGGAGGGGTCAGGAATTGTAAGGGGAGGGGTCTATGCCGGGAGCCAGATGCTGACGCAAGGTGGGCCTGTGTGCTCTTTAAATGCCAGGGTCTATATTTAGTCCCAGTCCGGCCCTGGTACTCAGTGGCTTTTGTCACCTCACCACTTCAATGATAACACTTTTCCCAGGCTCTTGTCTCTCACAGCAGACTTGCGGAAGCTCACCCTGATCTGAACTCCGCTCCTCGGCATCTCCCGATCTCAACTGCGCATGTATAACCACAAACACTGTCCTGTTCCTAGCTTGTCTCAGTTTTGGCACATAGCAGCTTCACCTGTGGACATATTGCAATGTCCATTGACTCCTGTCAGAGCCAGGGATATCACATTTGCGCACTGACTTATGATACAGTGCCATTGGTGATCCTCCCACTCATCTGGGTAGCTATATTTTATACATCATAATAAATGGTCTGTAGGTCTTATCCAATGCATGTCTATCTTCTCAATGCCTTTAAAATGTATTTTATGAAAGTATTATAAAAATGTTATTCCAGCATTATAAGTTATAACGTGTCCTCTTAAAGCCCCGAAAATCAGCATTCCTCATTGGTGCATGTTCTCTCAATTTGGAATGCTTTTTCCAGGCTATATATAAAGAGGGAGACGTTGGGACATAGGGGTCTATTCATGATCCTATGATGATCATTTTTACCCCACATTTTACTTAGTTCAGTAAATTTTAATTATTATTTGTATTCATGTACCTTGTAATGCATGTGATATCACTGATATCTCCTGGTTACAGTTCTGCAGCGTTAATTTCCACACTCCCCATACTTTAATAAGGGTTTGTAAAAATAAGTCTATTCATCAGCTTCCGAAACCCTAGATTTTCTGAAATTGACTGTGTAACTGTATGTGTACAGCCCCCGATTGGCTTCACAAGCTGCCATTTACACGGCAGCTTGTGAAGCAGGGGTACGCAGCGGGACTCCACTCCACGTCCCTCGCCCTTCTGCGCTCCGGCTCCCCCTGCCGCCACTGCATGCTGCTGTATCATTGAGGCGTCTCTCCTATCAGGGGAAACGGAGCAGACATCTCCTATAATTGCTGCATTTCCCTGATGTTAAAAGCCCAGATGCTCAGAAATGTGGCAATCCTCATAAAATAGCTATTTTTAGAGGATTGACTGCATTTTGGGCTTAATAAATAAGTCCCTCAGTCACCTTAAAGTTCTATTACATACTTAAAGACACTGAAATTTAAAAAAAATTCTAATTTCCTTATAATTTACAGCAAATGACCTAATATCCCCAATATAATACAATCTGTTTGTGCCCAAACCTAGTTATAAGAGATGAGCATTGTATTACTCAGATACGTTTAATACCGAACAATATATCCTCATACAAAATGCTCTTTTATTATATTCCATTTATTTTTATTTTTTTTGTGAAAGTAACGACCTGAATTAACTGATGCAGGCAGCAGCGAAATCCCAACAAGTCTGGGCAATGTTTTAAAGGGGTAATCATTTAAAAAGCAAAACCGACCTGGTTTTACCTTTTAAATGATTGCCCCTTTAAAACATCATCCAGACTCACCGGGATCTCGCAGGTGCATGCAAGTTGCAGGCTATTACATTTACCCCTAGGTCCTTGAATTCTGCATAGGTTGTTTCAATTAACTGGAAAGATCAGGAACTGTGTACAGTATTTTGTAATACTGTAGCTACAGTAACTTACATTGGAGGGTTAGTAAAAGCACATGCTGAAGTGGATGGTCTACCTATCAACAAAATGCTGTTGATGCAGGATAAATTTATGGAGCTAATAAAAAATAAAATTAAATGCTGGATCTTGTAAGTAAAAAAGCCATATGTGTAAATCATGTTTCTATATAAAAATTCCTGAGTTTCAGCATCCTCATATCAGAACAATAACTTTGTTTTTTGATCATATCAGTGTTATTTTATCATGACTGTGGTTTAAAGGGTGTCATGCTGACCTTGGGATCTGTCGATAAGTGCCCTTAGTGTATGCATGAACAGTCCTCTCTTTGGATTATCTCCCTTTCTTGCTCTCTAGACTTTGAAATTTAGTTTTCGTTGTGTGCACAATGTTATGATTCTGTTGACAAATGAAAATGACACATGTAGGGATTATCTAGGTGTCACTTGCAGGCTGGATTTGTAAAACTGCCTAATTTCAGGTAAAAGCAGCTCCAATAGTGGGTTTCCAACTGGGAATAATAACCCTATTTATCTAATGGGGAAAACTGATTACCTGTAACTCTCCAGCAAATAACAATTACATGACTGATTCCCATGACAACAGACTCCTAATTAAGATGTCAAATGCCAACATATGTACTCATTGTAGTATGACTGTATACTGTAAGTGTAATTATTATACACAAGACAGGTTTTACCAGAGGCTAATGTTCATTTCCGAACCTGAATTATACCTAGATATTGAGCAAAAAATATACCGTACTCAATGCAACTAAATATTTAAACTAGAGATGTACGTGGACCCCCATGTGTTGGTTTTGGATTCATCTTTTGGTTTTGCAAAAACGACCCTCTTATGTGTTGGATTTGGATCAGTAATTTTTTTGTGGGGGGGGGGGGACAGGTTTTTTGTAATATACTATTTGTTTTATAAATTGATAAAAACAGGTAAAATCATATAATTTGGGCCTGTTTATGTTCCTACAGTATTATTAACCTCTATAACAATCATTTACAGTCTTTTTGACCACCTCACAGTTCACAATATGTTCACCAATATTGTCCAAAGGCTGGCTGGCTAAAATAAGCAACAGACCTGTAGCACACACAGCAGTTTAAAAGACTATAGCACATCTATGAAACATTGCCAGACAGCAGTTGCAGACAGGATGACAGTTTAATAAACTATATGACCCCATAGAAACCAAGATATATATTTTTTATTTATAAAGAACTATATCAGAGGCTCGAGGGCAGGACAGTGAAATGGAAGTGGAGTATGTATGTAGTGGAAGTCAGCTAAAGGAAGGAAGGATTGATTAGTTAGTTAATTTAATTGTTTGATTGACAAACAAAAATAAGGGAGAATGGGGGATAGTATGGCCAGCAGGTCAGCCAACTAATATTTGTTGTGTGTTCTCTAACCCTTGTTGGGTATACTTGGCTATTAACATTGTATTATTATTATTATTTTTAAAAATGTGTAGTAATGTATTAGAGTAATAACCAATAAAAATGTTTATCTATGCAAACAAGATTGTCCCCAATGCTCCCCACTAATACAGTCCATTATGAAAAGAAAAGTGGTGCAAAATGGAATTGTTCTTGGGCCCCCCCACCACCCTTATGTTGGATATTAAAAAATACATGCACAGTGGATATTAAAAAAGACATGCACAGTTTAACAAATTAAGCACTTCAGCAACAGGGACTGCCACTATTGTGGTTGGAGTTCTTGGTTTGTTTGGGCCCCCACACAAATCATTTTTGGAAGGACGTTCTCTGACGATTAATGAGGAGGTTGATGATGAGAGTGTTGATGGTGGAGATTGCATGTGCTGGTCCAAACTGCTGGAAACTTATACCGGACTGCACGTTATTGTTTTACAAATTATTATAATTTTGTTAAATAAGTTGCATGAACTCGCTGCAAATGATGTAATAAGGAAGAGGTGCCTAGATGGTTAATCACTCTACTAACTTTGGCCTCCGAATGATACAAATGCCTTTACAAATGTTGTCAGGATTTGGGTAAAAATAATTCCACACCCAAGAGGTGACTTTTGTGGTCTTATGCCCAGGCATGACAATGGCTTTCTTTTTATCATGAGCGAGAACTGTTGCCATTGGTGCCTGACTTACACAAACAACATCCTCATCATCCTCATTAGCATCAGATAGTACACAAATACCCCCCTCATCATCCTGTTGCACTTCCACACTAGCATCCTTTTCTATTGTCACCATTTTTACTTGTACTGCTCATTCCCACATTTGCAGAGTGCAGAAATGGTGGAAGAAGGTTTCTCTACAAGTACAATGTCAGAAATGTCAGACTCACACATAGGTAACGTGGACACTCCTAGACAATCCTCAGGGATTTGTGAACACACAGTTTGTTCTTCAGCCTTAGGGGTATATTTACTACAGTGAGAGTTTTTAGAAATTGAGATGTTTTGCCCATAGCAACCAATTAGATTCTAGCTATTACCTTCTATAAGGTGCTAGTTAAATGTTAAATAGAATCTGATTGGTTGCTATGGGCAACATCTCCATTTCTAAAAACTCTCACTTTAGTAAATATACCACTTAGTGTTTTTTTTAAGCACTGATTTTAAAGGTGACACCTCTATGTTGTAGCATCATCATCATATGAGGTTACAGAAGAAGATGCCTGACTGTGTTTGGCCCTGGCTTACGCAATAGGCATTCTACTAGTACATGAAACATCAGTAGCACTAGCAGGACCACCCATCACAAACAAAAGCCATGATCTGAGCCTTTCCTTGCCACTGCATGTGGTGTATGTCATGTGTGCAATTTTAAGTTTTTTTGGCAGTCATTTTTCCCTTTCTTATTACAGGTGATATTTTCTTTAACATCATAAACTATTTAGATTTCAGGTGCCCTTTCTACTACTGGACACAAAAGAGTACATGTTGAAGTACTATCATGACTGGTAGCAGCTGCAGCACTAGTACTGGGTTGTTGCTTCAGCTCTTCTATCAACTGATCGTGGCCCATATCGACTCACTGCGCTTCGAGTAATGGACAGTGGAACGGCACGTACTGTAATTATTCTTTTTACTACAGTGCCACTGCCTGAACACACAAAAAGTTTTATTCATTTTTATTTGTTTTACAACACTGACTCAGGCCCTCATTCAGAGCCGCTCGTAAGCGGCCGCTCGTTCGTAGTCAGCCGATGTTGTACAACCTCGCATGTGTTGGTGTAACAGTGCGCATGTGCGTACGTCTGATTGTGGTCGATCGTAGACACAGCAAACAGGAAGTGACATGTCAAATGTGATTGACAGAACTGTCTGTTTTGGGGCGGTGACGGGGGTGGAGATGGGAAAACGCAGGCGTGTCGAGGCGTTTTTTGGGCGTGCATAAATTATCTTATGCAAGCACCAAATGTGAACGGAACAAGTGATACATCACTGTCTGATCCAATTTCCATTAAGACTGCTCACTCAGCTTGTGGTCTGGTATAGTCTACCGCAATGATGATGGTCTCTTCGTACTTCCCTGGGCTCATCGATGGTGTTTCGATTTATCAATTGAGGCCACAAAAACAATCATCTTTTAATTGCTAAACTGCTTGTAAGGTGTTTCGCAAATAGACCTTTTTTAGTAGCTAAAAACCGAAAGCAGGTGAACTACTCAGCTGCTAATTTCTGGGTAATACAATCAATTAGCTAACAATTTTTATTTTATTTTGTGGGCTTTTGAAATATTTGTAAGTTTTTTTTTTTAAGGGAAACAATATTGTACGCATGTTTGTTTTTTTTCTTAATTTTTTTTGGTCCAAGAAACCAATTGTCCTTTTTTTTTTTCTAAGTGTTAATTAAAACTCATAAATTGTTTTTAACCCTTTTTTTCCCCACAAAATTAATGTTTCTATTTCCGTTGTATTGCTTATAATGTTGTTTGAGGGATTACCTTTTAACCAGTTTTTGAATAACTTAACAATAGAATTTTGCAGATTTTCAACATAATTTTATTACATGATTATGTTTTTTTTTTTTTGTCATAAAAAAAATTTTGTTAACGTAAATACAAATAACAAATGTTTTTGGCCACACACAAACAAAATAAGTGGCATTTGAAATCCAAAAAATATAAAAATTTAAAAACAATTCACAAGAAAGGAGAGGGAGTTTTTGGGCATTAAGGAATATGGGGCAAACACAGAGATGGATTGTGGGGAAATTAGCCAGTGCTGTCATCGCATTTTAGGCCGTTTGGCCGGGGGTTGGAGGGAGCCTGAACGGGTCCGGGATGTCCTTCGGCTGGCCTGGCCAAAGGCAGATGTTGTTGCCTCTGGACTAGGCATAGGGCTAGGCACATTTGGAGGGATGGCTGTTGTTGTGCCAGAGGTGGAGGGTCCTGATGTTCCGGCAGGAAGGGAGGCTGGCTCCAACATGTGCTGGTGAACGAGCTGCTCCAGGGCATTTGAAATTCTGATGTTTGCCCCAGTATTTTCCGCCAGGGCATTTGCAATTCTCACGTTGGCCGCAGTATTTTCCTCCAGGGTAGTCCACCACCCGTCGCAGATTGGCGTCCATCCTCAGCAGAATCTCGGTGTGCTGATCCGTTTTAACATTGAGATCAGTGAGGAGGGCCACTGCCTGCGAGGGGGAATGCCCTGGACTGTCTGCCACAAAGTCCCAAGCCGGATCTACTGCTTCCTCCTTTGCAGAGCCAGAAGAAATTCTGCGGCCAAAGCTCACCTCTGGAGCAGACTCATCCGCCTGTGTCTCTGTGAGAAAAAAGAGAAAAGAGTAAAATCTCAATATTTTACAAAACACATTTCTGAGTTGTTAACATTACAACATTTACCTGGGGCAACATGAGGAGCCGCAAAGTCTGGCATGTCGGTATCCATGTTCGACATGCCAAACACCTCCTCATCCTGCACACACCCCTGGGCCAGCTCCTCCAAATCCGTGAGCTCAAGTGACACAGGGGTGGGACCCCCACCTGTTCCCCCTGCATGCCTAGCCCTATCAGCCAGTTTTAGTTTAAGCCGATATTTGAAGTCGCTCCATCTGTTGGTTAAAAAGTTGTCATTATTACTGCAGTATTTGGACCTGTAAACACTTCTTAGTCAAATGTAGTTTTTACGTACCGGCGTTTGACCTCCCAGGGTGAACGTTCAAACTCACCCACCCCATTGACAGCACTGGCTATGTCGTTCCACAGTTTCCATCTCTGGGTTGCACCCATATTCCTTGGTGCCTTTGCCAGGTTGTCGTTGCACATTTGCACCAAAACCTCCATCTCCTTCCTTATGAATTGTGCCTTTTTTTTTGGCCCTAGTTTGATTACTAGACCCAGCAGCCTCTTCCATGGCATCCTCCACACCTTTTTTTAAAATAGTTTCAAAATATTTTAAGTAAAATGTTTCCAAATGTAATGTGAACCATAAGCATTTTCCCATAAAAAAAAATACTTACATGGCGCCTCTTGGCTAGTATTTTGCTGCTCTGTACTCATTGTCTTTTCTCAATGTAGCAGACCGATTTTGGCCTTCAGCGACGTTTTTAGACATGCGTCAGCATTATTCGGCCGCATCATTCCTTGTGCGCTGCTATTGTCCGTCCTTAATTTGAGCGGGAAAATAAAGCCTATTTATGGCTTGGTGTGACTCCATTCGAGGTGGCATTTTTGGATTGTTGGAGGTTTTTCGGTGTAGTGGTTTGTTTGTGGTTTTTTGAGAAGGACAGTTTTTTATTACTTTCTTTGTTTATGTTAGCATTTTTGCGTTTCTTTTTGCTATTTTTATTTAAATTTTGTGAGTAAGTATTACAAAAATTCCCCTAAATATTTATTATTAAATTGTTTACAATTTTTTAATTTTTTTTAATTTTTTTTTTTTTACAGTTATTTTGGCAGTGACCAAGTGACCTTTTCTAACTTTGGGATATTTGTCTGTTTTTGGTAAGTGTTTTTGGTTTTATTAATTAACAAATTAGATGTGTTGGTCTTAGCATATGTTTCGCTAAGTTATGTGTGTTTTTTCTGTGTAAAATAATGTCTTAACTCTAAATGTAGCGTACTATTTTGCGAACTAATGTGTGTTTTTTTCTGTGTAAAATCATGTCTTAACTCTAAATGTAGCGTACTATTTTGCAAACTAATGTGTGTTTCTTCTTTGTAAAATCATGTCTTAACTCTAAATGTAGCGTACTATTTTGCGAACTAATGTGTGTTTTTCTGTGTAAAATCGTGTCTTAACTCTAAATGTAGCGTACTATTTTGCGAACTAATGTGTGTTTCTTCTGTGTAAAATCATGTCTTAACTCTAAATGTAGCGTACTATTTTGCGAACTAATGTGTGTTTTTCTGTGTAAAATCGTGTCTTAACTCTAAATGTAGCGTACTATTTTGCGAACTAATGTGTGTTTTTCTGTGTAAAATCATGTCTTAACTCTAAATGTAGCGTACTATTTTGCGAACTAATGTGTGTTTCTTCTGTGTAAAATCATGTCTTAACTCTAAATGTAGCGTACTATTTTGCGAACTAATGTGTGTTTTTCTGTGTAAAATCGTGTCTTAACTCTAAATGTAGCGTACTATTTTGCAAACTAATGTGTGCTCCCTTCTCTAAATTTTCGACAACTATATTTGGCTTAATTCCTAGTTTATTAATAGAATCATAAAAATATTTTCTACTTTTGAAATGTAGGTTGATTTTCACATGACACAACCCAGGCCTGTAAGAATCTTTGGTTTTCTTTGAAAAGATAAGTATATTTTTCGTAACACATTTGTCTAAAACAATAACTACCTGGCTTAACATTTCAGGTTGATGTTGGTCATGTTATATTGGCCATGGTTCCAGAATCCTAAAAAAAAAAAAAAAAAACTAAGCAAAACAACGACATTTGTTGGTAGCGTAAACAAGAAAGACACAAGTGTGAGTGTTTGGACATGTGTCATATGTGTAAGGGGAAAACATCCTTGACATTGTTTCACAAAGATATATTTAAAAAACATTTGAACTACTTTACTATTTTGAACTGCACAGGCAAAAGGACAACATCAACCAAAATAAAAAAAACATAACAAAAAACCACAGTTGAAAATGTAAACATACCAGGCACCAGTGGCGTAACTAGGGCAGGGCGAGCGGGGTGCTTGCCCTGTGCGCCGTGGGACTGGCGGCGCGGGGGGGCGCCGCCGGCCACGGTCCGGCCCGCCCTAGTTATCCTCCAGTGTAGCGCTGACCGCAATGAGTGCAGTCAGTGCTACACATTTACACAGGACCGGCGCTAGGCTTCCAGCGCCGGTCCTGTGCTGCACACCTGAGCCCGTTCTCTCCCCCTGAGCGCTTGCCCAATAGCGCCAGGACGCGGGTTGAGGCTGTGCATAACACACGCATCGCCGCCAGCGCTGGCGGCGATGCGTGTGTTAAACAGCAGCCAATGAGAGTCAGATAGACTCTCATTGACTGCTGAAGCACCCACTGCAAGAGCCGGAGTGGGTAATGGGACAGACGTCATGACGTCCTGACGTCTGTCCCATTATGCTGATCGCGCCAGCCCGGGAGGACTGGCGGGCGGCGGCGGGAGTAGCGTCGCGGACTGGAGGAGCAGCAGCAGCGTGGATTCAGGTAAGTATGTCTTTATATATATATTTTTAAAAACCTGTCAGCACTACTGGGGGCACAACGGGGGTGGCTACCACTGGGGGGACCTCTACTGGGGTGGGGGCACAATGGGGGGGGAGGGGGTGGCTACTACTGGGGGCACCATTATTAGGAGGACCTCTACTGGGGGGGGGCTATTACTGGGGGAACCATTGTTGGGAGGACCTATACTGGGGGGGCTATTACTGGGGGCACCATTATTAGGAGGACCTCTACTGGGGGCACCATTATTAGGAGGACCTCTACTGGGGGGGCTATTACTGGGGGTACCATTATTGGGAGGACCTCTACTGGGGGGGGCTATTACAGGGGGCACTTAATCGGGAGGGGGAACCTCAACTGGGGACCACTACTTGGGGGGGGAACTACTAATGGGGGCATTATAAAAGGGGCCTACACAACTGGGGGCAATAACAGGAAGGACCACTACAGGGACCACTGGATAGGGGGGGTCACTACTGGGAGCCTGCATCAGGGGGACCTCTACTGGGGGCACTGCATGGGAGGGGGGGACTATTGCTGGGGGCACTATATAAGGGGCTTACTGCTAGGGGCACTGCGGGGACCACTACAGGGGGCACTAGATATGGGAGATCACTACTGGGTGCCTGCATAAGGGGGACCACTACTGGGAAACCTGCATGGGGGGGACTACTGCTGGGGGCACTATATAAAAGGCACTGCATAGGGGGAGGGACTACTACTGGGGGCATAAGGGGATACCACTACTAGATGTACTGTATTGTGGGGACTGCTACTGGGGGCACTGCATAAGGGGGAACACTACATAGGGCACTGCATTTCGGGGGACCACTACTGGGGGCACTGAGTAAGGGGAACTAATTGGGGGCTGTATAAGGGGGACCACTACTGGGGATACTGTATAAGGGGCACTACTATGGGCCTGCATAAGAGGGACCACAACTGCATACTGGGGGTACTGTATAAGGGGTACTACTGAGGTTAAGGTGCATATGGATAGGAATGTTCAGCGTGAAAATAAAGGGGTGTGTCATGTTGACACACCCCATTTTTAAGTGACCACGCCCATTTTTTCAGTGCGTGCCTTCGGCGCGCGCACATATCGTGATGTTGGGGGGGGCTCCCTTTTCAAATTTGCCCTGGGCTCCAAATACCCTAGTTACGCCACTGCCGGGCACACTGCTGACTGGGCCTGGAGCCCCGAATTCCTCCTCATCAGAGGTGGGCCAGTGGCTCAGGGAAGGAGGAGGGGTAATGTGGGATGAAGTGGAGGGTGAGGAAAAGAGAGGGGGGGTTTGAGGGGAGGGGGAAGTTGGAGGGATGTTAATGTGAGGAGAGGGAGGGGACTGACGGTCGGCAAGGTTTGGGGTGGAGGGGGAATTTGGGGAAGAGTGGGCAGAGGATGTTTGAGTGGGAGTGGGGGATAGGGGACGAGACACACGTCTGTGACGTGTGAGTCTCCGCTCTGCCCCTAAATGATGGAGAAAAACATTTTTAATTACAAATTTCCTTCTTTTTTTTTATCCAAAAAAAACAAAAAACAGGGCTACACTGTAAACATGCACACGCAGGTATATCCAAAATAAACAAACAGGCCTATACTGTAAACATGCACATGCAGGTATGTCCAAAATAAACAAACAGGCCTATACTGTAAACATGCACACGCAGGTATGTCCAAAATAAACAAACAGGCCTATACTGTAAACATGCACACGTAGGTATGTCCAAAATAAACAAACAGGCCTATACTGTAAACATGCACACACAGGTATGAGAAAAAAATAAACATACACAGAAACACTTACTTTGCACTATCTGGAGACGCAAAAGGGCCAGCAGGCGTGGGGATCTGTGCCTCAGATCCGACCACCTGCGTTCCAGCTGGCCGATATTTCGTCGATAGCCGAGGGAACGCAGGCGGCGCACCTCCGCGTAGGCCAGCCGCTTGCGGAGGTTGGTGATGGGGGGCGGATGGTCAGTTATTCGCTGGTCCATCACCTCAGTGAGGACCAGTAGCTCACTGTGACAAAAAGCGGAGGCTCTCATGATGGCAATGATTTTTTTTACACAAAACAGTTTTAATAAAGGTCCTAGAACAAATTTGATTGGCTAATGTACTTTGTAAATTAACAGGAACAATTTTATTGGTTATTGTATGAGTCATGTGACCTACACCCTCACAAATATAATGTGAGTTATGATAGGCTTGATGCAGTGACATGCGTAAGCTAATTTAAATATAAAAATTAAAGTATTAAAATCTGCCCATAAAAAAACGCAAAACAATAGTAGCATTCAAACAAACTATTAATTTCGAAAAACCATCCCCTTGGTCAAACCGTACGTATTCTGCGGAAGAAATGACAAAGAGAATAAAGTTTATTGACATTGAAAAAAAACCCAGGATTGCAAACATGTGAATAACAATTAAGGTAATTAATATAGTGATTGCTAGTAATCGATTCAAGTATGTTTGCAGAATGAAATAGCAGGCAATCGAAAACTGACAGGGCCACTTCCGGAATTGACTTGTGCGAGCGCTCAATGCAACCAAAGAGGAGACGGACGCTCGCTATTTTGAACGCTCGCTAGCTAGAGGAGGGGGAGAAAATGGGGCGGAAGGTTAGCTACGAGCGAACATACGAGCGAGCGCTTAAATGTAAATTTTTCTGCTCGTATTACGGCGGACGAGTGAACGGCCACTTGCGTCCGGGTCTGAATCAGGCCCTCAGAGCGCTTCTGTTAATAGTTGTACACTGGCACCTACTGAACGTTATTATTGTACAACACAATGCCTGGACAACACACATGTCATTTTATTTACATTTTTTTACGCACTGCTGTGACTCAGAATGCTTCTATTAATGGTGGCACAATGGCACCTAATGAATGTTATTATTGTACAACACAATGCCTGGACAACACACACGTCATTTTATGTACCATTTTTTACACACTGTGACTCAGAGTGCTTGTATTAATGGTGGCAGTATGGCACCTAATGAATGTAATTATTTTACAACACATTGCCAGAACCTGAACAACACGTCGTTTTATTTTTTTACACATTGCTGCGACTCACAATGCTTCTATTAATGGTGGAACACTGGCACCTAATAAACGTTATTTATTTACAACACAATCTCTGAACCTGAGCATCACAGTTTTTTTTTTACACACTGCTGCAACTGTTTTATTTTTTAACACGGTGCCTGCACTGAACAATGCGGTGCCTCACAGTGCTGCACCCCACAGCCCTTCACAGTCTGACACAGTCACAGCACACAGCAGGAGTGCCACAGCACCCCATCGTTCTTCAGAGTCTGACACAGCCACAGCAGTAATGCCACAGTAGTGTTTCCACCCCACAGCTGTTCACTGACACAGTCTTAGTGCTGCAGCCCACAGCTTACCAAAGGAGTGGTGTTAGAGTCTGAGGTAGTAACAGCAGCATCAAAAGGCCATGGCGTGGTAATCAGGCTACACTGTTTTTTACCTGATACGAGCAGGCTTGGACTGGGCTGCCGGGGAATTGGGTATTTTCCCGGTGGGCCCTACTGCAATGTGGCCACACCCCTTTCTGTGAGGAGGCGGGGCTTAGCGGACCGCAACGGGGGCATTGCTGTCAGGCAGAGCCAGGGCCAGGGGGTTCCACCTCTTCGCTGTGGTTTCTAGCAATTTTCTTTTTTTAGGATGACCAGTAGCACTGCTGCTGTCTCTATCAAGGTTTGCTAGGGAGAGCTGGCAGGCACTAGGACCCCTGTGGCTCCAACAACAGGACCACCTAACAACACTCTGAGCAGGGGGCTAAGCTACTCCGGGCTGAGCAGGGGGCAGGGCTAAACGGGCCTTTACATGGGCGGGGCTAAACAGGAGGTGGGGTTACACGGGACTAGAGAGATTGGGAAATGCTGCTGTTAGAGAGGGAGATGGAAAGAAACTGCTGCACAGCCAAGCTTGCCCACCTGGAGACTGAACTCTGCCGCTTGTAAGGTTTGTGTCATCTGTCCTTGTGTGTGTGACTTGCATGTGAGCTTCTCTTTGTGATTGCTGGGGAAGAATCAGGGGTTGTGTGTGTGTGTGGTGTCTATGTGTGTGTCAGGGGGTGGTGGGGGTTGAAGTAGTGGGAGAAGCAGATTGGCATACTGGTAGAAGTCTAGGGCATGAGGCAGGGGTGTCTTTAGAGAGGAGGGGGCCCATGTGCATCCCCGTCATGGGCCCTCTCCTCTCACCCCGGCAGTCGACTGACGTGGCTTGCCGGCCACCGCAGAATCAGTTGACTGGGCACTAGAATGTGCGCAGAGTCTACTGCTCATGCGCAGATTGCCGGGGAAATGGTTCAGCTGCAATTTTCCCGGCGATTTCCTCACTGTGCATACGCTAAATGTCAGTAGAATGGCCAATTTCTAGCGTTTTGTGCAGCGCTGGGAGACCCGATGCGGGATCTCGGAGAGGTAAGTTTTGATATTATGGGGGACGGGTGTGCGGAGCGGGTCCACCCTGCACCCTTTGTAGATACGCCCCTGGCATGAGGGGGCCCTGAGGCAGGGTCATATCTACCCCTTGGCCAGGATGACATTCACACAGGGGAGGAGGGGCCCCGAGAATTTAAAATCACTGATATGTGTATTCCCTACGTAACAACACTGCCCACCAAAAAAATTGTGCTGTGTGAACAAGGCACAGGGAGCTAGGACTTGGAGGGGACACTGATTGTTGCCTGGAAAGGCATGACGTCACAGTGTGCCCAGCCGCTGCAGCCAGTGACCGGGATTCCAGGTCATGGAGAGATCACCACCAGATAGGCATTAAGTGGTGCGGTGCTGCCCGCATGACCATGGCACACGGTGAGGACCACACAAAATTCTTATCAACACCTATTGGAGGTTGCTGTGTAAATGCATGTTAAGGTGAGCAGGCAGTGGACTCCACTGTACATGGGACCTGATTCAGAGCCAGTCGCTAAGGTGCGATTGCTCGCTGCCGGGCGATTGTTGCTCAGTTCGCATGCGTATAATTCGCAGTGCGCGTGCGCAAGCCAGTCTCAGCGATGGGGACTTGTGCGCTCGTAGTACGCAGACTGCCTGCTATTTTGAGTGACAGATAGTGCTGTTTGTGGGTGGTAACAAGGGAAGATGCTTATGAACGGGGGAGTGGTGGAGCGTACGCAGGCATGTCTGACTATCAAAACAGCGTCATTGTACACGTCAGTTTGCATCTATTTCGATGAATGCAATCGCAGTGCTTAAGGGAGCCCAGGGTCTACCTCAAGCACTGCATGAGCAGTCGATGGTTCTTTACACTGCCTATGTCTGCAGTCAAATAAAAGAGTAGCAGGTATTACTCATTGCATTGTATAATTGCAAAGTAGATGCGTTAATTAGCATATTTTTTTATTTCTGGTTACTCTTTTTGTTTGTGATTGTGATATTATTACAGATACCATTCCCAAAAACCTTTTACTTCCCTAACAATTCCCCCTATATTTTTTAATAAACAAATACATGATAAATTGATTTTTGTATTATTTTAAGTGTAATAGGTTTTTTTTTGGAAACTCCTTTCAAGCATGTGTGGAACAGCACATCCCAGCATGCCATTCCAGAGTAAATACATGCCTTATTAGCAATACTGTGCCAGGCCAGGCCCGGATTTGTAGTTCCATAGTAGATCTAGTGGTTTGTATTTTTTTCAAGAAGGATAAAAAAGCATTTTAAAAAGACAAATGAGTAATTTTTGGGTGTTTTTATTTCATAATCCAAACATTTTTGGCTCCCACCTAAAAAAAACACACACATTGGCCTCCGCAGGAAGTGGAATAAAACACACATACAGTATATATAGCTCTATCCAGTAACTGGTATTTTTGATATTATATCTGTCTGAACTAAGTTCAACAAATGACAGACAATGAAGTTGTTCTGCTCAGAGATGACCAGCAGATAGATACTTGATGGAGCAGTGGCGTAAATTCATCCCAGACGCCCGGAGGCAAGTTATAATTTGGTGTCCATCTCGCGTCACAGCCACTGACACTGTAGTTTAGCAATTCGCATGCAGACAGGTTATAGATAGACGAAGGCAGCAGCTGATGGTGTGACAAGGAGCTCTCCATTAGTGTATGGTGGCTACTCAGGTGCAGGGAAGGGGTGCCATGTATTGGGCAGCCATGACGGTACACTCCAGGTACATAGTTACAGCCCTAAGTGGGGTGAATATGTTGTGGACAATGGAGGAGGTGCCTCTTCAGAGCTGGAGCCCGGTAGCAAGCACCTCCATTGTCTCCCATAGTTCTGCCCCTGTGATGGAGTCACAACGTCTGATGGCTAATCAAAGGCCTCTTCTGCCTATTTGGAATGTAAACGTTAGTTCCTTTAGGCATACAATGATAGTCAGACTTATGACAATGGTTTCTAATTTTGCATTTAAAACACTCGTCTGCACCTCACAGTATGTGTGTGTTTTTCAATTATCTGCCACAGAAATACACAGAACCTGTCTCTTATACACTGGCTAAAAGTTGCATTTTTAAATGTATATATACGCATTTGTGCGCATCGGCTTGCTTCCGACGCAGAGTAGTGTCCGATTTTACTCTTTATCAGCCCATAAACAACTAGATCATCAGACAATAATTACAAATGATCATAACCAATTATTTGACTTCGACAGCCTAGATATAACTGCAGTGAAAATCACCAATCAATCCAGTAACAGAGAATACTCTATTAACAATTTTTTTGTGGTCAAATCGATATTAATAATTATTTGCTTTGGCTCGGGCCTGTCTGGGTGCCTGGTGTTGCCAAAAAGACTCAGCCAAGATAGCCATGCCCCTCATCACACATCTACAGATGGTGCACAAAAGTCACAATGTGAATGCATAAATATTATTGTTTCATACCAAAGGCTTTCACTAAAACTCTTCTGGCATGCAGAATTTATTCCTTCAAATTCAACAAAATATGAAGCACTAATCAGGGTCAGACTGGCCCACAGGGATACAGGGAAAATCCCCATTGGGCCCCACTACCTCCTCTTCTAATGTCAGGTTTCAGAAAGTGCACTGGAATTATAAATTGTTCATCTATTACAGAGTCAGTTACTGTTATGATTGCCAGTGATCACCCCTAGTAAGCTGACTAGAACGTCAGGCCACAAGGTCTTCCACCAATAACAACCGCCCGTTGTTCCCTTAGAGATGAGTAACTCACCGGTACTTAGGCGGCCGCCTGGACTTACTGCTCGGAGTAGTAGCAGCTTACAGGAGTGTCAACTGGAATCCTGAGGTGAGAAGAAGGAGTTTATATAATAGGAGAGATGCGGCTTTGAAAGCCGATGATGTGGTGAGTCAATGGTGCAGCAAGTGTGTCGATGAAGCGGCAAAGGTGCCGATGGTACAGCAATAGCTGTTAACAATCAAATGGTATGTTTTATGACTTTGAGAGCTGATGGTGCAGCAAATGTGCCGATGATGTAGCAAATGTGCAGATGATGCGGAAAATGTGCCGATGATGCGGCAAAAGTGCAGATGGTGCGGCAAATGTGCTGATGGTGTGGTTTGTGTGCCGATGGTGCGGCAATAGCTGTTAGTATATAGACAAGTAGTATGTTGTTGTTTTGAGAGTTGAATGGTGTGACAAATGTGCCGATGATGCGGCTTGTGTGCCGATGGAGTGGCAAATGTTGTGGCTTTGAGAGCCGATGGTGCGGCAAATGTGCAGATGGTGTGGCAATAGCCATTAGTAGACGGACAGGTAGTATATTGTGGCTTTGAGAGCCGACGGTGCAGCAAATGTGCCGATGGTGCGGCTTGTGTACCGATGGAGTGGCAAATGTTGTGGCTTTGAGAGCCGATGGTACGGCAAATGTGCCGACGGTGTGGCAATAGCCATTAGTAGATGGACAGGTAGTATATTGTGGCTTTGAGAGCCGACGGTGTGGCAAATGTGCCGATGGTGCGGCTTGTGTGCCGATGCTGCGGCAATAGCTGGTAGTAGATAGTGAGGTAGTTTGAAGTAAATGCTGCAGCTTGGAGAGCCGATGGCAGAAGGGAGATATAGATGCGGCTTGGGAGCCGTAGAAGAGGCTGGTGAGCCGGTGACAGCATGGAAGCTGTTGATGCTGCAAATAAGCCGAAGGTGCAGCAAGAGCCGATGGTGGCGTGAATAGTTGGTGCTGCAGCTTGGAGAGCCGATGGCAGCACAGCAACGTAGGTGCGGTTTGGAAGCCGTAGAGGAAGCTGGAGAGTTGGAAACATCACGGAAGCTGCTGGAGCGGCAAATATGCCGAAGGTGCGGCAAGAGCCGGTGACAGCAAAGTTAGTAGTTGGTGCTGCAGCTTGCAGAGTCGATGGCAGCATGGCAGTGTCGGTGAGGCTTGGAAACCATAGAAGCTGGAAAGCTGGAGGCAGCACGGTAGCCACTTTGGGAAAATCCAATTCTGCACCAGAAGGAGGACCAGAATGCTGATCATGCAGCCAAGCCGATGTAACTCATAGGTATGCTATAGTCGGCGTGGCGGCAAAAGTCCAATGAGTACAAATAGGAGGCAGCACCAATCATGCAGCACTGTGGATGACACGTCACTTACTGAGACGTGCCGATCGCTTAGTGACTGGAGTAACCCCGTCCTGACCAGGTAAACTGCTTGAAGGATCCAAGTCATGACTGCAACTTGTGACAGTTACCTGGTAGAGCAGGAACATGGATTAACAGACCATGCACTGTAGTATCCATGCTGTCTGCATGCTATGTCATCTATAATGGTTTGTCAAGCCTCTGTGGTTGCTGGCCTCACCCTTTAAGCACGGGCGCCTACCACTGCCTTCCCCGATGGGTCCTTCATACCCCTGTGGCACTAATCATCCAGCGACATGAACACTTACACAAGCTGGCAAAGGTGGCGAGTCCTAACTGAGTCCTGGCTGCTGTTACAGTGAAGGGGAACAAGTCACAACCATTCCTCGATGGCTGGACTGCATAAGGCTACTGGGTGACATCATCACAATGCAACATGTCACGTTGTCATCATCCATGCAAACCAAATTATTTCAGCAGTGGATGATCGCGTCCCTGAAATATGGTATCTTTAGCTTTGCTTTACTCCTGGACCGGGTATGCAATCATAGGGCCTGATTCAGAGCCGGACGCTATTTGCACTCGCTCGTTCAGAAAAAGGGGCCGGCTATTTAAATTGAGTGCTCACTCTTTGTGGTCTGTTGACGCCTCTATGTCTGAGCGAGCGAACGAAACATGCGCTCGCTATTTTGTAAAGACGCCCCCTGGCCGCTCGCATCCTACGTCATCTCTGCTATTTATTAGATTAATCGAGTACATCGAAAGGCGTCTGAACTGCTCGCAGTGCTTGTGGTTGGATTTTCCTACCGCAATCATGCGAACAGTTCAGGCTAAGAAACAACCTAGTGACGTGGTCGATGACGCTGCTTTGTTAATTATGCACACCCTTAAAACGCCCGTTTTGACCATTTGGCACACCTGCGTTCGGATCTCCACTCCCCGTTTTCAAGCACCTTCCCCTGTTACCACCCACAAACGCCTCATCCTGCCACTCAAATTAGCAGGCACTCACTATTTTGCGAGTGCTCGATTTCCGATCGCACTGACTGGTTGGCGCATGCGCATTACGACCCATACGCATGCGCAGATGTGCGAACATCGCTCGGAGCGAACGAGCGGCCGCTTACGTGCGGCTCTGAATCAGGCCCATAGTGTGGCGGCCCAATTCGACTTCCCCGTCCACTCCGCTGTTAACCCTGCACTGCCTGCCACTGCTTGGCCGCAAGCATCAGGAGACCTTCTTGGCACTAGCCAGACGCCTAGGTTGCATAGTGGGTAATCTGACCCTGAACACCACTACAATCAGGGATGTTTCAATGTTGACCAAGGCTGATTATGTACTGTTAGGTAGGGTTTTTGTTTTATATTTTTTTTATTAAGTATGTAACTATTCTTCAAAGGAATTAAGAAGCTGATTTTTAGTGTTTAATGGCCCTGTTTTTGATCTACCATTATTTTATCACCATGACAGCTGAGTAACAACTATCTAGTCACATTTAGTTTGGAGCCCCATAAGCATGCAGGAACCTAGAAGCTCAGTTAGAGCTTCCAGTTCCGCTGTTACTATCAAAATTAATTAATATATAAATAATAATTTATTTTATTTTATATACCTTTTCATTCACATAAAATGTTTATTTTCATTATGCATTTTAAAAAGAATGAGTTAATTAAAGAATATTTTTTTCCATAATGGTTGGCATTAACAGAATAGGTTGGGTGGCAGGACAATAACTTTATAAATAAGCTTTAAAAAGTGTGGTGCTACATAAATAAATGTGTACACATAAACTCCCAGGTATGTAGGCTTATTAGTACATAAACAGAAACCATTATGCACAATTTTCTGACTGCATTACTATAATAAAAACAATGTGAAGTGTACAGTCAGTAAAAAGAAATGAGCTGATTTAGTCTATTCTGCAATGTCGCACTTACTAGGAGCATACTGTAGTTTTACTCTCAATTTCCAGTACTTTCTAACCCTTCTCTCATGGGCACATATCCAGACTTCTTCAGAAGACTGACAGGTGGGGGCTTCAATCTGAGACTGCTGGGAGGTGCATGAGATGAACTATAGGAAAGAGGATGGGATACGAGATGAGCTGTGACAGACAAGAGACAGGTCCAGGAAAGGGGCAATAAGAAACTATGATGTAAATGAGTAGGAGGATTGACTTGAGACACTAAGATGTAGCAATGCGTTTGCTCTTTCCCCAAGCACATGAAAGGATGTCTTTAATTGCAGACCTACAGTATATTCATATAACATGAACAACTGAGCAATGGAAACATGATGAAAGGAAAAGAGCTTTATACACAGAAAAACAAAAGAAGACAAATAAGAGTTTTTTTGTTAATCAGTTTAATAGAGAAACAAAAATACTTTTCTAAATAAAGAATCTATGAGCACAAAAGCAGATTAGAAAGGTTGTATCAGCTTTCACACAAGCACTGCCCTTCTTCCATAATATAATATGTATTTATTTATTTCCAGTTATTTATATAGCGCACACATATTCCACTGCGCTTTACAGAGAATATTTGCCCATTCACATCAGTCCCTGGAACTTACAATCTATGGCCTTGATTCAGACTCGCTCACTGCCGAAGGGCGTTTTTTTTTTTTTTTGGTCCGGCCTTCTGGCCGCTCGCAAAGATGTGGGTGACCACCCACAGCTTTTGCGAGCAGCCAGATGATGGTCGCGATGGTTGCGACCATCGGGCTTGCGACGAGACCCTTGTGGTAGGGTCTCATCTGCTGCAAACCCCAGTGAGCTTCCAGCTCTAATAGAGCCGGAAGCTCACTACTGACATCACTGCTGATGTCAGTAGGGCCGCCCTCAACCGGCAGGCGTTTCTTCGGGAACGCCTCCGTTTGGCCAGCCACCACCCCCCACCCTGCCTGCAAACCAACATCGACAGCTGCCCTGTTTTGCTGCGAGCCCCGAAGCGAGTAAAAAGTGGGAAGCACATATAGAAACCGTTGTTATTCCTACACCGTTCACCTGATTTGGATGTAATTACCCTCAAATTAAATTTGAAAGTCTGCAGTTAAAGCACATCTTGTTTGTTTCATTTCAAAGCCATTGTGGTGGTGAATAGAGGCCAAAATATGGAAATTATGTCAATGTCCCAATATTTATGCACCTGACTGCATCTTTGCATTAATACAGAGATTGATCCTGAAGTTGATATACCTGGAGGAAAAAAAATTACGACATGCCCATCTAGCATCATTACCTCATTTTCATTGCAACTCAAAGTTTCAGACACAAGTTGTTATCAAGAAATTACAAATACATTTTTCCTCCAGGCATTTCTAACACCTACAAAATGTGCATTTATTGGCCTCTCCTCCAGTGGCTCCAGCCCAATGTGAGGGACTGCTGACGTGGAGCTAAACTGCGGTTCTAGCACCAACTAATCACCTACTATAACACTGCTTTGGGTATAACTTTTATTAAAACTCCACTTTGAGCAATTAATGGGTTATTTACTGGACCAGGTTATACTGTCCCTGCAAACTTTCAGATGACTACATTTTAAAAAGGACTGGCTGGAAAATTTCCATGACAAAAACAATTATCACCTACAGTATGTTGCAATATTTCAATGCTGGGGAAAATGTATTCACACTTTCTTTGACCACCATAACTGCTATAAAAAAAGATTTGAACAGACTAGTATATAACTCAATTAACTGTGCCTCAACCCCCCAATATCCAACAGAAGCAGGGCCGCACTGGGCCTAAAATTAGGTTAGGCCCTGGCATTTTAAAGCACACAAGCCCACCTCAGTGACAGCATCTGGCTCATCCCATAGACTCCTCCCCTTAGTATGCCTGACTCCTCCCACATCTTATTCTATGCTCTTACACATATAATTAATATTAGAACAACTTAAAAGTATACATCATTCTCTGTATTAAAATACACACAAAAAAGCACATCCTGCAGGGGATTTAAACATGTGCCATATTTAAACATCTGGTATTTGGTTGGTTCTGTTAGGTTAAGCTGGCACTCAGGGTTGGACTGGTCCACAGGGGTACAGGGGAAATCCCCGGTGGGCCCCAGTGCATGAGGGCCCCACCACTTGCTCTATTGTCATGTTCCAGACTGTGCACTTGAATTATACATTGTTACTCTATTAGAGGGTCAGTTACATGGTCTCTAATGTCTGTCAAAGCCTGTGGGGGCTGGTCTCATCCCTGTGATAACGACCACACCCCAAAGTGTGCACCCCTGCCACTGGTGGGCCTTTCATGCTGCAGTCTGACACTGTTGGCACTTCATTGGTGTAGGTCACGCACAAAGAAAAGGGAAGGCCCCAACATGACCTGCCTTTTGCCGAATCAGCTGCAGTGCTTCCTGGTTAGTGAAGTGTGTGTAGGGAGTGATAAAAAGTTAGACCATCCCTGTTACTAGGGGTACAGCTGGTCCTCTAGCGTCCGCCAGCAGAAAATTGCAAGTGAAGATTCCTCAGTTTTCAATGTGCACCGATTGTCTCCTTTTAGGTGGTGGCCATTTAGGAAGAGACAATTTCAATAGTATCCATGTAGTTGGCCAGACTGGCCCACCTGTCCATCGGCCCTTCTGGCATGTGCCAGAAGTGCCAGATGGCCAGTCCGGCCCTGAACAGAAGTATAATTCCAGAAACAGAATTATAATTCCAGAAACAGAAGTATAGTGCTAGAAAAGTCTATTAAATGTAAAACACCATTGCTCATAGGTGATCACCACCAGATTTGTCTCTTTCTCGTTTTGAAGAACTGAGGGCAGAATTTTGCAGGAAGTGGCTTAAACCACAAGCCTTGGCTGATGGCCCATGTGTCAGTCACATATTGTGCATCCTATCAGGTTTAAATGGGTGTGTTAACACAGAGACTTTAAGATCTGTTGCCTCACTGTGTCTATGCATTTTTGTCTGTGAATCTTTCCCACCAGCCCTTCTGGGTTTTATTTTATTTAGTTTCTTTTTCTTGTTGTTAGCTATCATGTGTGTGTGGGAAAGTATGGTAGCACAGCAGACAGGGTGCAAATTTAGAGTTGTAAGTTCAAAGTTTTATTCATAACTGTTTTGTGGTGCAGTCATCTTGGTGACTATTTTGAAGTTGCCGCACCCTTACAGGGGCAGCAGACACCTCCCTCACAAGAAAGGGTAGTTGGATATCATGTAAGTTTTGTGTTTTTTCTGCACCTTGTCGGTTTGTGTTTACAATGCAGGTGCATTGTAGGTTTTGTTGTGTTCTTGTCCATCCTTTCTTACAACTATACATTCTTCAATAAACGCTGTAATATTTACATTTGATTTGTTATTTAATTAATAGCTGACCTAATTTAATCCAAAATCTTGTATCTGTGTATTTATTTTAGAATAAGATTTATTGGTGTTATTCATTTATGTGATTGGCATGGGGGACATCTATATTAGCCAATTGTAGATTTCTAAGGGGTCCTTTCATCATGTTAATTATCGGGGCCAGGCAAGCAGCAGTGGATACATATCCATCGGAGCAATTCAACATTGCTCCAGTGCAGAGACAGCTGATCCGAAAATTAGTTATCTCCGCTATCTCTTTCACTACTACTTTCAGTGCAGTGAAACTTAGCACTACAGAGTCTGACTCGGCTGTGCTTCATGCAGGCTCACAAAGCCCCAGCGTCAGGAGCAGGACAGGGGCGGAGGGATCCAAAAAGTTCCCTCTTCGCAACCTGGGACTCCATCCCATAAGAAAGGAGTGGGGGTGCGGGAGCAAACACCATCTGTAGATGGCCAATGCTCCTGCTGTCAAGCTCAGAAAATATTGTATTTCGGAGCTTGAGAAATGTAGGTCCCCATACTAGTGTATGGGGACAGCAGGACAGATCAAGGCTGATACAATATCAGCATTACCTTTATGATGAATGGCCCCGAACCTTAATTTCTAGAACAGTAGGGGAAAATCTAAATTTGCACTTATTTTTGTAGAAATTAAGTGATGATGAATGGACCCCTAAGATCTTTGCTCACACTTGCTAACTTTAAAATGCTTCCCTCCAGGGAAGATGCAGCTAATCACTGTAGGGGGCGCTGCTGGGTGCATCTCATTATTAGGCCCTCTGAGAATTATGTCATTACACAGCGTTCTCTCTTCTTCTAGTGAGTTAGTGTATTCCACCTCAAATATTTAACCCAGTAATTGCACTGGTGAGCACTAATAGAGATATCAAACCAACAGTAAAATCATAAGTATCATTTAATCAATGAGAAACCTAGCTAATAGGATACAAGTGTAGAAATTAGCGTATTAGTAATCAAAGTACCATGGACTTACTTATATTGGTTGTTACAGGGTAACAGAGGACCTCATTCATGGATTAACGCAAATGTCATCGCAACTGCAATCTCTTAAGGATCGCAGTTGCTAAAATATGCTAATGTCTTTCAAAGCATAGCTGAGCATAGGGACGTCCACTGCTGCCTTCTCATATCCGTCCAACAATGTACAACAACGCAAGCATCGGTAACATTGGCGCACATCGGCTTGTAAGTCAAGTATTACCAGGGTCAAACATTGCAGCTACCCTGACACGTAGAGATCTCTCATGTGCGCAGGAGGCAGCAATTGCTATTTTATGCACGCCCATAAAACAGAGTTTAAATGGTTCCGACATGCCCGCGTTTGCCCAGCCACCCCCCAAACGCTGACTACCTGTCACTCACTTTACGAGTGAATCCTCTGTGTGAGCGTGATTGCAATACAAAGGCTGCGTGTACGCAGTGTGGAATTTGCACATTCGCAATGGCAAACAATTGCTCGATCTGCAGAAATATCTCAGAATTTAGGCCGACAATTCATGTAGCAACATTCAGCCAGATGGGCACTACTGTCTCATAGTAGTATATAAATAAATTGCATATAAGAGAACAGTATATGGTACTGTATTGTTTAAAACTCTGTGATAGGCTTTTTGTATTATCTGCTGGTGAAAAGGGGGAGGGGCTTGCTACCATGGTAAGACATGTAGTACAATGCAGGGAAAAGAAAATGCAGGTGCACACTCTAAGTACTAAGAACAATAATAGTCAAATATAAACTCTACAGTATAAGTGAGGTTCTTAGTACGTTTGGCAAAATATGTTTGCCCATCCACCACCAATGTGGTATATATTTTTCTGTGTAGCCAGCCAATGTGATTGTTTTTCCTGTGAGGAGCAATGTGTTGTTTTTTTTACTGTGGGGGCCAGCCAATGTTATTTTTTTTTTTTGTGAGGGTCAGTGTATGAGCATTCTATTCCTGTGGGGGTCAATATACTGTATGTTTGTTTTATTTCTCTGGGTCCAATGTATGTGTGTTTTATTCCACTTCCTGCGGAGGCCAATGTGTGTGTTTTATTTGGTGGGAGCCAATATGTATGTTTTTTCATAGGTAGCGTATGCCCTATGGCCGGATGGTGTGCCTTGGCAATTTTAAAATGTGCGTAGTGTGCTTCAAGTTGAAAAAGGTTGAAAATCACTATGTCAATTTATCCAGGACTTACCTATAATAGTGCGGTGCCTATTCGAATATGTAGACAGCAATGTAGGAACCTGTGCAGTCCAAGCCCCAACTCCCCTTTTCTCTACGTTTGTGTATATGTTGTACACTTAAAGGCTGAGTCTCCTTCTGCTTGGTATGCGCGACCGACGGTCGCGATGGTTGCAATGGTGATCCCAGGCTGCAACCAAGGTCGCAGCGCTGGGATCGCAGATGCAGTAAGGAGGTGTCTGTTTCCTGCAGATACCTCCTGCTGCGTTTGCATTTTAGATGGATGGAATTGCACAGTCGCTTTTGTGCGTCCCTACAATTCTGTCCATCTCTGAATCAGGCCCATTATCCCTTCTGTGTCTCAGGCGCTTGGTGTATTTTTGTCTGTGTTCAACCTCACTTGTCAGTATTTTTAAGAAAACTGTATTAATCAATTAAGTCAAACTTCAGTAAAAACTAGACTTTTTCCAAACCATTGTCCCTCCATACTTTGCCTCTTTTTCTCCATTCCTCACAATCTGTAATATAAAGTTAATTACAGTACTTTGTCGGATTGCACAACTTCAACTTAACATTTGTACTGAAACATATACATATTGGACACGATTTAGAGTTTAATGCACTTTACATCCCAAACGTCAGACATACTTATGTAAATATAATGGGATGTTCATTCATGCATTAGTCCAAATGGAAATTAAAAACAATACATCCAAATAGACAGCCACAACATGACATAATATAGCCACAATGCTAATAACCAAAGTACTATCAATTGCAGCGGTCAATGCGCAAATCAGACCAGGTAATGCTGTTGGTGTCATAATCATCATCACCTTCATAAATGTCCACATCGCATCCATTACTCCTAGCAGATACACCTGCCCAGCAGATACACCTCCTCAGCAGATACACCTCCTCAGCAGGTACACCTCCTCAGCAGATACACCTCCCCAGCAGGTACACCTCCCCAGCAGATACACCTCCTCAGCAGGTACACCTCCCCAGCAGGTACACCTCCCCAGCAGATACACCTAGTCAGCAGATACACCTCCCCAGCAGATACACCTCCCCAGCAGATACACCTCCTCAGCAGATACTCCTCCCCAGCAGATACACCTCCCCAGCAGATACACCTCCTCAGCAGATACACCTCCCCAGCAGATACACCTCCCCAGCAGATACACCACCTGAGCAGATACACCTCCCCAGCAGATACACCTCCAAAGAAGCATATCACTAGGTCGCATCTCCGGGAGTTGTGCTACACTAATTTGTTCACATCCTTACTGTACTATACTTGCCTGGGCATATTCCGCTACTCAAGGTGAAGAGGGTGCAAATTTTAGACATACTCAAATGTGCACATGTGCAGTATGGGAATATGTATTTTTATGCTCCACACTTACACCCAATGGGGATAGATTAGCTAAATAGCACTAATATAAATATTCAGTGTTTCATAGCAATCAATTATATATTTGCTTTCATTGTTTAACTTGCACAATCTAAACCCAATTATTGATTAGTTGCTGGGGATCAAGAGGGGGGTGTGGATTGGGGACTATTTACCCGGTTGGAGGGGCATGGCAGGGGCCCGGGTTAGCAATCGCCCCCATTACTCTGCCCACTACCGTTCGCAGCGGCACAACGGACATTGAGAACAGTCTGCTCTCTCTCTCTGCCTGATGTGCTGCTACGACTGTGCTACAATACAAGCACTGTCAGTGGTAGTGGTCAGAGTGGAGAAGTGTTACAGGTGGGAGCGATTGCACTGATCACCCAGAAACCGTCCTCCTGTGCTGACTGCACGGCACAGCAGATACTAATTTCTTATTTTTTTCCCAGGGGGTATGTGGTCCCAGATTTGACCACACCCCCCCAGTACCCAAGCTCGTCACAGTTCTCAACAGCCCTGATTGGTTGCTAGGGGTTACCACACATTTGCATTTCTACTTCAGGGTCCATAGGGTATCCACAGGATACCTTGGGGTATAGGTGTGACGTCAGTCGCAGGGCACCAAAGAGTTAAGCTTTCAGCCTCCCAGGATGCACTAGGTCCCCCTCCTATACCCCGCCCCCGGGCCAAGGCACCTCAGTTTAGTTTGGTGCCCGGCCGGAGTCGGGTGCACCTGTTGGAGTGGGGGCTAGAAGAGCCCCTGAAGCTTTTTCTTCATGCAGCTGTGGCTGCACATCTGGATGAACAGCATGGACAGTCAGTCCTGACGTCCATGCTGTCTTCCCTACACCCCGCCGGTACCAGAACGCCGGTACTGATCCGGGGATGCTGGTGGGCGTCTGGGGTCACAGCTAGCGGTGACCCCAGATGCTCCGGACCATGGCCGGATTCAAGGGGAACAGAGGTAAGCAGCGGGGTCCCGCGGTGGGTCCCCGCTGATCACATGGTCCTAAGTCCCCAGGCAGGGGGCTCCCTGGGGACTGGCTGCAGCGTGGAGCCAGGCGACCAACCTGCGCTTCCACTACCCCCTGGGACAGCAGACCGCAGCAGAGCGGTAGCGCTGCGGCGTCCCAGGGGTTAAATGCATGCCAGGGGAGCGTGCCTTCCCTGTCTCACAGCCGGCGCCTCCCCCGCTGCACACAGCCCTCTCTGCATGCTGCCGACTGGTCCTGTGGCAGCGCTCCTCCCCCAGGCCAGCCTCCTCTCTGCTCCTCGGCGGCCATCTTCTCCAGAACGCATGGTGAATGCTGCTGGAAGCGCTGGACGGAAGCATCGTGGTCTGGGTCCCCCCGCATACCTCTCCTCCGCTGTGGCTCAGGTCTGTGTATGCAGCGCTGTGTGCTACCAGGCCCTGTGTCTGTGTAGTTGAGTAATCAGCGCTGTTAGTGCAGGAATTGTTATTTCTCTGCATTGTATGTGACTGTGCTAGCGCTGCCTGTAACTTTTCTTCTCTAAACTGTCAGCTTTATTACTGTCCCTGTTCTTCTGCTAAAGCCCTTGCGGTGCGGTGCTGCAGGGTGGTCTCTCGCCTATTTAATACTTAATTGGTGAGAGAGGTCACATACGTGGTGCCATCATGTCTGAAAGTGATTTTCCCCTCCGGCTACAGTGTACCACATGCAAAGTACCGTTAGCGGAGGGGGAGGGTAGCGCGGAGGGCCTTTGCCGGCAGTGTTTGTCCATGGCGCGGCCTATTACGGTTACAGCACCGGTACAGGAGCCGCCCTGGGCTTGTTTCGCTCAGGCGTTAACAGCTTTAGTGGGCCAGTTAGCTCCGCAGCCCGCGTTTACTCCGATGGGTTTGTCCCAGCAGTCTGTGGTGTCGTCACCCATGCAGGGGTTCCCACGACAATTGGTGGTACCCCACAGTCTCCCTATTTCCCCGCTCCCGGGTTCTCAGGAGCCAGCGTGGGTTAACTCCCTGACGAGTTCTGTACAGCACTTGTCGGATGTGTTGCAAGGGGAGTCTGTGATGCGGCCTCATAAAAGGCCGGTGGCGTCTCTGTCCGCTCCTTATGAGGATGACGAAGGGACGTCTGATGATGGGGAGATTCTGGATCCTTACGATCAGGAACCTCTCCATACTAAGGACGCTGATGCTAAGTCCAAAGTATATATTCCTGGACTTATTCGGGCGGTCCGCACAGCCTTGGTGATTGAGGACGAAGTTCCCCCAGCGGCTAAATCTAAGTATGCCTTTTTCAAAGATGTGAAGGGCGATGCCACAGTCTTTCCTCTTTCGGGTCAGTTGGTGGACCATTTAGAGGAGGCGTGGAAACAACCTGGCAAAAGATACCAGCCGCAGAGACGCCTGGCGGTGGCTTATCCGTTCGCGGATAATTATTTTGCTAAGTGGGAATCCCCTCCACAGGTGGATTCTCACGTGACCCGTCTTGTCCGTAGTGCCACATTGCCGATGCCATCCATGTCCTCCCTTAAGGATGCTACGGACCGCAAGGTAGAAATCTGCCTGAAGTCCGCTTATTCCCTTGCAGGGGGGGCAGCACGGCCGGCTATGGCCATTTGCTGGGTTGCCAGAGCGATGGAGCGCTGGGCGGATTCATTAGAGGCTTCTTTTGAATCCGACTGTCCGGCTGAACAGGCGGAGTTGATTGGCAATCTCCGTGATTCGGCCACCTGCATCAACGAGGCGGCTCTAGACATTAGTACTCTGGTGTCTAGAATTTCTTCAGCAGCGGTAGCTGCTCGTCGCACCTTGTCGCTGCGATCCTGGAAGGCGGACGCAGATTCCAAGAAAGGTCTGGAAGCGTTGCCGTTTACCGGAGAAGTTCTCTTCGGTCCGGATCTGGATAAGATTGTGGCCACGCTGGCGGCAGCCAAATCTGCTTGTCTCCCGTCAGCCGCTGCTCCTTCTGGTTCGGGACCATCGTCCTTTCGGTCATCTAGGGCCCAGGGCAGGCCCAAACCACAGTCGTTTCCTCGACAGGCTGGCCCTAAGAAATCGGTCAAGCCCCGGAAGCAGGCATGGAGTACCAGACGTCCGGCCCCCAAGCCAGATGACAAGCCTGCGGCCTGACGGTCCGGGCCTCCCTTTGGGGGATCCCAGGGTGGGAGGCCGCCTGCTACAGTTCGCCCAGTGTTGGTCGACCACTACGACAGACACTTGGGTTCTGGAGGTGGTTTCCCACGGATACGCCCTCTCCTTCCGGCACAGACCCCCGGCTCGCTTCTTCACCACGGGTCTCCCATCAGACCGGAACAAGGCTACGGAGCTGCGGAAGGTATTGCACACTATGCTCCAGGCTGGAGTTATAGTGCCTGTTCCATTCTCCCAGAGGGGCCAGGGTTTCTATTCAAATCTATTTTTGGTACAGAAACCCAATGGGTCATATCGTCCGATTCTCAACCTCAAAGCACTCAACAAGTCTTTGCGGGTCCCGAAGTTTCGGATGGAGACCCTACGGTCCATCATTCTGGCGCTGGAACCTGGGGACTACTTGGTGTCATTGGACATACAGGACGCTTACCTGCATGTCCCTATTCTTTTGCGCCATCAACAGTTCCTCAGGTTTGCAATCCGCAGCGACCACTTCCAGTTTCGGGCGTTACCTTTTGGCCTGGCAACAGCACCACGTGTTTTCACCAAGGTGATGGCGGTCATGGCGGCTTCTCTGCGGCTGCAGGGAGTCCGCATGTTACCGTATTTGGACGACCTGTTATTGGTGGCAGGATCTCCAGAGCTCCTGTTACGCCACTTGGACCTGACCATTGCACTGCTGCAACGGCACGGCTGGCTAATCAACTGGCAGAAGTCCACTCTAATCCCGTCTCGGAGGATTCTGCATCTTGGAGCCTTATTGGACTCGGGACAGCAAAGGATCTTCGTGACGGAGGACAAGATCTCTGCTTTACAGTCAAGGGTGCGCAGTTGCCTGCACAGCCGCCGGGTGTCCTTACACTCGGCGATGAGGTTACTGGGCTCCATGGTGTCGGTGTTCGACATGGTGGAATACGCCCAGTTTCACTCCAGACCTCTGCAGCACCTGATCCTGTCCAAGTGGAACGGGCTGACTCAGTCTCTGAAGTCCCAGACGATTGTGCTCACCCAGGAGGTTCGCCTGTCCCTTACGTGGTGGTTACAGACGACCCACCTCAACAAGGGACGTCCGTTCTGAGTTCCAAATTGGGTCCTGTTGACAACGGACGCCAGTCTTCGGGGCTGGGGAGCAGTTTCGGGTCCACACTTGTTCCAGGGCAGGTGGACGCCGACAGAAGCGGAGCTTCCAATAAATATCTTGGAACTCCGTGCGGTCTTCAATGCTCTCCAGCAGGCACAGCGGTTTCTCCAGGGTCGCCCGGTGCAGGTCCAGTCGGACAACGCTACCACCGTGGCCTACATAAACAGGCAAGGAGGAACTCGCAGTCGGGCGGCTCTCGTAGAGGTCTCTCGGATCCTGGTTTGGGCGGAGCGCAATCTTCCGGCCATATCAGCGGTCTTCATCCCGGGAGTGCTAAATTGGGAGGCGGACTTTCTAAGTCGCCAGGACGTTCATCCGGGGGAATGGTCCCTGCACCCGGACGTTTTTCAACTACTGGTGGACAGGTGGGGTCTTCCAGAAATCGACCTCATGGCGTCCCGGCACAACAACAAGTTGCCGGTGTACGGGTCTCGCACAAGAGACGAAGGGGCGTCTCTGGTGGATGCTCTGTCCGTCCGGTGGACGTTCCGGTTCGCATACCTGTTCCCTCCGGTCTCCCTTCTTCCACGGGTAATCCGGAAATTCAAACAGGAAGGAGGGACGCTCCTGTTGATAGCTCCCGCGTGGCCCAGACGGCACTGGTTCTCAGACCTTCAGGGTCTGTCCGTGGACAGTCCTCTGCGGTTGCCGCTACGACCGGACCTTCTGTCTCAGGGTCCTTGCCTTCACCCGGACCTGACTTGGCTGTCTTTGACGGCGTGGCTGTTGAGACGGCCATGCTGAGGTCCCGGGGGTTTTCCAGCTCTGTGGTGCGTACCATGTTACGAGCTCGGAAACAGTCTTCCGCGAGGATATACCATCGCGTGTGGCATACGTTCTTCCAGTGGTGTCGACCGAGAGGTTATGCACCGCGGGAGTTTCGTCTGTCTCGGATTCTCGCCTTCCTGCAAGCGGGACTAGATCATGGGCTTCGCCTTGCTTCTTTGAAGGTACAGGTTTCGGCCCTATCTGTCTGGTTTCACCGTAGGATTGCTACAATCCCGGATGTGCGCACCTTTATGCAGGGTGTTCTCCGCATTCAGCCGCCCTTTGTTCCACCTGTGGCGCCTTGGGATTTGGCTGTGGTCCTGAGGGCTCTCCAAGGACCGCCGTTTGAACCACTGGGCTCAGTGGATCTTAAATGGCTAACAGCTAAGACTGTTTTCCTTCTGGCCATTGCTTCGGCCAGACGTGTTTCTGAGTTAGGGGCTCTTTCTTGTAGACCCCCTTTCTTGGTTTTTTATGGGAACAGGGCAGTACTCCGCACTCGGCCCGAGTTTCTTCCCAAAGTTGTTTCCCAGTTTCATGTTAACGAGGAAATAGTTGTTCCGGCCTTTAACTCACCGGGTCTTTCCGTGGGTGAGGCCTCTTTGGATGTTGTGCGGGCCTTAAGGACTTATGTTGACCGCACTTCTTCGTTTAGGAAGTCGGACGCTTTGTTTGTCCTCTATGGCTTCCGTAAAAAGGGTTGGCCTGCTTCAAAGCAAACTTTGGCAGCCTGGATCCGTATGGCTATTTCTGAAGCTTATCTTCATGAAGGCCTACCGGTCCCTCCTTCTCTGAAGGCTCATTCCACTAGGTCTGTGGGTCCTTCGTGGGCAGCTCGACGTGGTGCCTCGGCAGTTCAGATCTGCAAGGCTGCTACGTGGTCTTCTGTCCATACCTTCGTGAGGTACTACAGGTTTGACACCTTCGCCTCTCAGGATGCTTCCTTCGGGCGGCGGATTCTCCTTTCTGCACAGGAGCGTCCCCACCCTTAAAGGATACTGCTTTGGGACATCCCCAAGGTATCCTGTGGATACCCTATGGACCCTGAAGTAGAAAATATGAGATATGGTAAGAACTTACCCTTGTTATCTCTATTTCTACGAAGTCCATAGGGTTCCACAGGACTCCCGCCCTGTCGCACCTGTGCTGCAGATGGGCTTTGCTCTGGTCACCGGTTTTCCGTCTCCCTCTGGTGAGAATGTGATTCTTGTATGTGTCCAGATCTTTGTTCTCTCTCTTCCTTTTCCTCCTCCGGCCTATGGCTTGGTAACTAACTGAGGTGCCTTGGCCCGGGGGCGGGGTATAGGAGGGGGACCTAGTGCATCCTGGGAGGCTGAAAGCTTAACTCTTTGGTGCCCTGCGACTGACGTCACACCTATACCCCAAGGTATCCTGTGGAACCCTATGGACTTCGTAGAAATAGAGATAACAAGGGTAAGTTCTTACCATATCTCATATTTTTGTTAGCATATTACCTTCAAGGCTTCTCGTTAATGTTTTAGGATTAATTTGCAGAAGAATCTTTGCGTATTTTCGACGCATTGACACACTGAACATGCAGTAAATAAACTGATATTAATAGCACTACTCACACTCACTGTAGTTATATCGTATTTTAACATTTCAAAGGTTTTTTGTTATTTCAATCTATTAATTTGAAATGGGTATCTGCAGTGAAGATAAATGGAATAAACATGGGTAGACAATTGTGTCCCAGTAGAAATAGAATTATTTCTGATTCTAAAAGCACAAGCATTTTGTACACATACATATGCCATATACTGTACAACATATGGGCATTCAAAAATGCATGCACACGTCCATACACAAGCGCGCACACACACAGAGCAGTCAGGGGGAGGTGAAGCTTGTGGAAAGGAAGATGTTCTGTAATATTTAATGTCAGGTCGGCTTGTCTGTTTTCCAGTAATTAATGCAAACGCATAGTCGCAGCCTCTCTGGAATCATATATCAGTGCCAGGCCGGCATGCCATGCTAACCCAGGGAGTTTTATTATGGGAATTTTATATGTATTAGCAGCTGATGCGCATTAATACGTTAAAAATGTCAGACAATCAAATCTCTAATTGTCTGATTTAAATGTCTATTTGTTAGGGGTTGCCCAGGTGACTGGAGACAGAAGCACATAACAATTTGGCTTCATGCAAGAAACCCAAGGAAGTTGGGGAGGGGAAAGAGAGCACAGAAACATTTATCTTTGTACCCGAGGGAGCAGGAAGAGCGTAATGGATGTTGATAGGTAAAATCTTACAATATAAAGTTTCATGGAGGTTAAGAAGATTATTAATTATCTGAAAATGAAATGGAAATACATGCAATAAAAATTAAACAGTGTAATTATCTATAATTTGATAATGACAGTTGCGATGTGATGATATTCATTATAAGACTCACTGCAAGAAGCAGTTATTGCAGCTGCAAACATTGTTCAGTGTAGCTTTTTAAATCAATTCAGGAACTTATTGTTGCAGATATTAATATTGGTCCTTTCTCCATTGCTTACATTTTGCAGAAATGTGCTTTAAATTCTCACTCAATGCAATATGTTGCTAAAGCTGATTAGAAGAGCCACAGTTTGTGTCTAACCGTGCTTGATTACACTCTTGGAATGTTCAAGATACTCCTGAATTTCAGGTAGTCCTCCTAGACTGCAGGATGAGTAGATCACCCTCCTGGAACTCACTTCTCTTTCTTGTGAATGTTGGAAAATATTAGTGTGCAGGTGTTGATATTGCAGAGTTATATACACCAGTGGATGACTCAAACTATGAACAGCCCATTTACAGTACTTAACCTGTGCTGTTGATTTTTTGATTGATAGCAGGTACAGCCGTACTCTTTGTTACATACAGGGCAATTTTTTTTGTGAAACGCACCGGGACGCCATTCCCACGGCCGCAACTAGGGGTGTGCGAGTGGTGATACCGCACAGAGCGCAGGTCTCTGTGGGCGGCACGGTCCTTGCACCTGGCAAGCAGTGTGCCTGAAATGGCACCCTACAGCCAGAATTGCTATGACACTGCAGCCAGTATGCTACCTCTGTCCTGCCCAGTCCCCTCCCAAACTCTTCTCAGTTCTCCCATGGCATGCGGCCCTCTTCCTTACCCTGCCCACTCCCTCCTCCTTCATTTCATACACAAGTCAAGCCAAAGAAAGAGCTCTGCCTCCAGCTGCCAGGGCAGCTGCCGCCGGTCCATCATCAGCGATCTTATCCAGACACTGCCGTCCTGGAGCCATGTGCTGGCGCTTTGCGCAAAGAGGGAGGGCTGTGAAGTTAATGTTCCATAGTGGCTGTGCTGATGACCCAACCGGGTGTACTCCCTCCTGGGTGGCGGCTGGGGTAATGGAGTGCTGTGTGTGTCTGTGGTTGCGAGTTGTGTAGTGTGTATTAGTGTAGTGTGTTTTACTGTGTAGTGTACTTGGTAACACCTGAAGGAGCACTGGTTTCACCCTCACCCAAGGCTTGTGAAAAGGAAGGCATTGGATCCTCCCCTGAAGCCTGTACCATATTCCCTCATCCCCCCTCTCCTCTCAGTCTGAAGGACACATAGTCTGTATTCTTGTGAATAGCCCTGTCACTGGCCCCATCTCATCCACTATGCCCCATATATTTCCCAAGGTCATAGAACCATCATCTCCAGACTATTTAAATATTCCCCTTCCCCATAAGACTACACGCCTTTTTTGGTTTGGCAAAGTGTCGATGCTCTTTTTGGCACAGGACACCAAAATGTCTAGTTACGGCACTGGCCATTCTGAAAAATCTTTTGACAAATGATGTCATTAGGAACAGTGGGCCTGATTCAGACCCGGACGCAAGTGGCCGTTCGCTCGTCCGCCGTACGAGCGGAAAAATTTAAATTCAAGCGCTCGCTCGCATGTTCGCTCGTAGCTAACCTTCCGCCCCATATTCTCCCAACCCCTCCTCTAGCTAGCGAACGTTCAAAATAGCGAGTGTCCGTCTCCTCTTTGGTTGCATGGAGCGCTCGCACAAGTCAATTCCGGAAGTGGCCCTGTCAGTTTTCGATTGCCTGCTATATCATTCTGCAAACATACTTGAATCGATTACTGGCAATCACTATATTAATTACCTTAATTGTTATTCACATGTTTGCAATCCTGTTTTTTTTTTCAATGTCAATAAACTTTATTCTTGTTAGTGTGTGTCATTTGTTCTGCAGAATACGTACGGTTTGACCAAGGGGATGGATTTTCGAAATTAATAGTTTGTTTGAATGCTACTATTGTTTTGCGTTTTTTTTTATAGGCAGATTTTACTACTTTAATTTTTATATTTAAATTAGCTTACGCATGTCACTGCATCAAGCCTATCATAACTCACATTATATTTGTGAGGGTGTAGGTCACATGACTCATACAATAACCAATAGAATTGTTCCTAGAATTGTTCCTGCCAATCAAATTTTTTCTAGGACCTTTATTAAAACTGTTTTGTGTAAAAAAAATCATTGCCATCATGAGAGCCTCCGCTTTTTGTAGGTGTGAGCTACTGGTCCTCACTGAGGTGATGGACCAGCGAATGATGGACCATCCGCCCCCCATCACCAACCTCCTGAAGCCGAGGGCCTACGAGGAGGTGTGCCGCCCCTCGGCTATCGCCGAAATATAGGCCAATTGGAACGCAGGTGGTCAGATCTGCGGCGCAGATCACCATGCCTGCTGGCCCTTTTGCGTCTCCAGATTGCCCAAAGTAAGTCTTTCTGTGTATATTTTTAAGTTTCATTTTTTTTTTTTTGGCTCATACCTGCGTGTGCATGTTTACAGTATATCCCTGTTGGTTTATTTTGGACATACCTGCGTGTGCATGTTTACAGTATAGCCCTGTTGGTTTATTTTGGACATACCTGCGTGTGCATGTTTACAGTATAGCCCTGTTGGTTTATTTTGGACATACCTGTGTGTGCATGTTTACAGTATTGCCCTGTTGGTTTATTATGGACATACCTGCGTGTGCATGTTTACAGTATAGCCCTGTTGTTTTTTGTTTTTTTTTGGATAAAAAAAATAAATAAAAAAGGTAATTTGTAATTAAAAATGATTTTCACCATCATTTAGGGGCAGAGCGGAGACTCAGACGTCGCCGATGTGTGGCTCGTCCCCTATCCCCCACCCAAACATCCTCTGCCCACTCTTCCCCAAATTCCCCCTCCACCCCAGACTTTGCCGACCATCAGTCCCCTCCCTCTCCTCACATTACCATCCCTCCAACTTCCCCCTCCCCTCAAACCCCCCCTCTCTTTTCCTCACCCTCCACTTCATCCCACATTACCCCTCCTCCTTCCCTGAGCCACTGGCCCACCTCTGATGAGGAGGAATTCGGGGCTGCAGGCCCAGTCAGCAGTGTGCCCGGTATGTTTACATTTTAAACTGTGCTTTTTTTAAAAAAAAATGTATTTTGGTTGATGTTGTCCTTTTGCCTGTGCAGTTCAAAATAGTAAAGTAGTTCAAATGTTTTTTATATATATCTTTGGGAAACAATGTCAAGGATGTTTTCCCCTTACACATATGACACATGTCCAAACAATCACACTTGTGTCTTTCTTGTTTACGGTACCAACAAATGTCGTAGTTTTGCTTAGTTTTAAATCTTTTTTTTTTCGTTTTTATTTCTTCATTTTGGGCCCTTATTTGTTTTAAATCTTTTTGTTTTACATTCCTTTTGTTTTGGACATGTTTTGGTAACTGATGGTTTTTTTTTGGATAGTCTGAATTTTTTGTTGATATTTAAAATCTAAATGAAGGTGTCATTTTAGTAATCCGCACAATTTTTTAACCCACAGAGGACCAGAGGCGTAACAAGGCAATTGCTGGCGTATTGCTGGATCTCTGGGGACATGTCATTGCCATGCTTGTGGCATTGGACCACCTTTTGGCGATCCTGCGCCACTAAGTTTTTTACTAGCAAAAAAAAAATTATCCCAAAAATAAAGTTTTTTTAGAATTATTTAAGTCTCATTCCTTGTCTGTAAATCTTAGATTGTTGAACCTTACATAAGTCTACTATTTGTCCCTGAGTTTTTAAGTAATGTAAATTTGTTTGTAGAAAGCTCAAGTATGTATGTAAGCTTGCACATAAAACACATAACAATACCAATAGGTTTGTAGAATTAGCCTCAAAAATCGATTTTTTTGGGGGGGGGGCGGTAATGTAAAAATTAAAGCTACCTGTTTAGGCCTAGAATTGAAAGCATACTGATTCACTATAATACCTTTGGTGTTTGGTTTTAGCAACAAAGCAGGGTACAAAAGTTTACAAATTTAGAAATTACAGTATTAGGCATTAAGCAAGTTTGCATTTTTTTTAACAGGTTACACTTGGTTGTAATTTACGAAGGAAATGGTTGGTTAATGTAAAAAATAAATTTAATGCACACAAATAATAAACACCAAGTGAATTGACACAATAAATTCACACATTGAAAACACACACAAAAGTCCAAACAACACCAAAATCCACCCAAAATAAAAAAAAATCAGGAACTGCTTGAAGAAGTAGCATGCCAACATGAATCCACAAATGAGAAGAAATCATTGTTCCCGAAGGAATCATGTGCACTGCCTGGGAATTTGGCATTCAGGGACAGGATCTGGAGGGAGGCATCACATACCACCATTACATTCATCGAATGAAAGTGCTTGCGTTTCCTAAATATTGCCTCCAGACTTGCTGGAGGCTAAAGTGGTATGTGAGTGCCATCCACAACCCCTATGATGTGTGGGAAGCCAGCAATTTGGTAAAAATTACCCTTCACCACATTAAGGGAACCCATATCCAATGGCATTTTAATAAAATGATGGAGGTGTTTAAAAAGTGCATCCATCACTGCCCTCAGGATCCTTGAAAAGGAGGATTGGGATATTCCTGCCACTATTCCCACGGTGGTCTGAAAGGATCCTGAGGCACAAAAATGTAACATCGACATTAATTGCGTAAGTGGTGGTATTGCTGTAGGACTGTCAATTTGCCATTCAAGATCACTCTCTATTAATGAGAGAGTGTCTATGATGATTTGTGGCGGAAGACGGTAGCGCCTTAACACCTCATCATCTGGCATTCCAAAAAGGGTGACACGTGTTCTATATATCTGGGGCCTTGCACGCCTACGAGGCCTATGCCTGGGACGAAGTTGAGGTTGGTCGGGTTCTGGAACCATGGCCAATATAATACCACCAACATCAACCTGAAATGTTAAGCCAGGTAGTTCTTGTTTTAGACAAATATGTGAAGAAAAATATACTTATCTTTTCAAAGAAAACCAAAGATTCTTACAGGCCTGGGTCGTGTCATGTGAAAATCCACCTACATTTCAAAAGTAGAAAATATTTTTATGATTAATTTAATAAACTAGGAATTAAGCCAAATATAGTTGTCGAAAATTTAGAGAAGGGCGCACACATTAGTTCGCAAAATAGTACGCTACATTTAGAGTTAAGACATGATTTTACACAGAACAAGCACACATTAGTTCGCAAAATAGTATGCTACATTTAGAGGTAAGAAATAATTTTACACAGAACAAGCACACATTAGTTCGCAAAATAGTACGCTACATTTAGAGTTAAGACATGATTTTACACAGAACAAGCACACATTAGTTCGCAAAATAGTACGCTACATTTAGAGTTAAGACATGATTTTACACAGAACAAGCACACATTAGTTCGCAAAATAGTACGCTACATTTAGAGTTAATACATGATTTTACACAGAACAAGCACACATTAGTTCGCAAAATAGTACACTGCATTTAGAGTTAAGACATGATTTTACGCAGAACAAGCATACCTTACTTAGCGAAACATATGCTAAGACCAACACATCTAATTTGTTAATTAATAAAACCAAAAACACTTACCAAAAACAGACAAATATCCCAAAGTTCGAAAAGGTCACTTGGTCACAGCCAAAATAACTTAAAAAAACATAAAAAAATTTGAAAACAATTTAATAATAAATATTTATGGGAATTATTGAAATACTTACTCAAAAAAAAAAAAAATGAAACGCAAAAATGCTAACGTAAACAAAGAAAGTAATAAAAAAAGCTCCTTCAAAAAAATACCAACTACTCCTTCACGAACTAACAAACAAAGAACAAACCACTACACCGAGAAACCTCCAACAATCCAAAAATGCCACCTCGAATGGAGTCACACCAAGCCATAAATAGGCTTTATTTTCCCGCTCAAATTAAGGACGGACAACAGGAGCGCACAAGGAATGATGCGGCCGAATAATGCTGACGCATGTATAAAAACTGTAGGCCAAAATCGGTCTGCTACATTGAGAAAAGACAATGAGTACAGAGCAGCAAAGTACTAGCCAAGAGGCGCCATGTAATTATTTTTTAAATTATGTGAAAATGCTTATGTTTAACATTACATTTTGAAACATTTAACTTTAAAAAATTTTAAACCATTTAAAAAAAAGGTGTGGAGGATGCCATGGAAGAGGCTGCTGGGCCTAGTAGGCAAACTAGGGCCAAAAAAAAAGGCAGTCACAATTTCACAAGGAAGGAGATGGAGGTTTTGGTGCAAATGTGCAACGACAACCTGGCACAGGCACCAAGGAATATGGGTGCAACCCAGAGATGGAAACTGTGGGACAACATAGCCAGTGCTGTCTATAGGGTGGGTGAGTTTGAACGTTCAACCCGGGAGGTCAAACGCCGGTACGTAAAAACTACATTTGAGTAAAAAGTGTTTACAGGTCCAAATACTGCAGTAATAATGCCAACTTTTTAACCAACAGATGGAGCGACTTCAAATATCGGCTTAAACAAAAGCTGTCTGATAGGGCTAGGCATGCAGGGGGAACAGGTGGGGGTCCCACCCCTGTGTCACTTGAGCTCACGGATTTGGAGGAGCTGGCCCAGGGGTGTGTGCAGGATGAGGAGGTGTTTGGCGTGTCGAACATGGATACCGACATGCCAGACTTTGCGGCTCCTCATGTTGCCCCAGGTAAATGTTGTAATGTTAACAACTCAGAAATGTGTTTTGTAAAATATCGAGATTATAATTTTACTCTTTTCTCTTTTTTCTCACAGAGACACAGGTGGATGAGTCTGCTCCAGAGGTGAGCTTTGGCCGCAGAATTTCTTCTGGCTCTGCAGGGTAGGAAGCAGTAAATCTGGCTGGGGACCCTGTGGCAGACAGTCCAGGGCATTCCCCCTCACAGGCAGTGGCCCTCCTCACTGATCTCAATGTTAAAACGGATCAGCACACCGAGATTCTGCTGAGGATGGATGCCAATCTGCTACGGGTGGCGGACGCCCTGGAGGAAAATACTGCGGCCAACGTGAGAATTGCAAATGCCCTGGCAGAAAATACTGGGGCAAACGTGAGAATTGCAAATCCCCTGGAGCAGCTCATTCGCCAGCACATGTTGGAGCCGGCCTCCCTTCCTGCTGGAACATCAGGACCCTCCACCTCTGGCACAACAACAGCCATCCCTCCAAATGTGCCTAGCCCTATGCCTAGTCCAGAGGCCACAACATCTGCCTCTGGCCAGGCCAGCCGAAGGAGCTCCCGGGCCCGTTCCGGCTCCCTTCAACCCCCGGCCAAAAGGCCTAAAAGGCGATGACAGCACTGGCTAATTACCCCACAATCCATCTCTGTGTTTGCCCCATATTCCTTCATGACAACAACCTCCCTCTCCTTTCTTGTGAATTGTTTTTTTTTTTTTTTAAGTTCAAATGCCACTTATTTTGTGTGTGTGTGGCCCAAATCATTTTTAAAATTTTTTACCTTATAAAAAATATGTTTATGGAAAAAAAAAAAAATAAAAGGAACACAATCATTTAATAAAATTATGAAAAAAATCTGCAAAATTCTATTGTTGATTTATTCAAAAACGGGATAAAAGGTAATCCCTCAAACAAACGGAAATAGAAACATTTAATATTTAGAAAAAAAAGGGTTAAAAACAATTTATGAGTTTTAATTAACACTTAGCCAAAAACAAAAGGACGATTGGTTTCTTGTCCCCCAAAAAATTAAGAAAAAAAAAATGCGTGCAATATTGTTTCCCTAAAAGAGAAACACTTACAAATATTTTAAAAGCCGCCCCCCCAAAAAAAATTGTTAGCTAATTGAATGTATGACCCAGAAATTAGCAGCTGAGTAGTTCACCTGCTTTCGGTTTTTAGCTACTAAAAAAGGTCTATTTGCTAAACACCTTACAAGCAGTTTTGCAATTAAAAGATGATTGTTTTTGTGGTCTCAATTGATAAATCGCTACACCATCGATGAGCCCAGGGAAGTACGAAGAGAGCATCGTCATTGTGGTAGACTATACCAGACCACAAGCTGAGCGAGCAGTCTTAATGGAAATTGGATGAGACAGTGACGTATCACTTGTTCCATTCACATTTATGTATGCAAAAAAAACGCCTCGACGCGCCTGCGTTTTTCCATCTCCACCCCCGTCGCCACCCCAAAACGGACAATTCTGACAATCACATTTGACATGTCACTTCCTGTTAGCTGTGTCTACGATCGACTGAAAAATGACCGCAATCAGACATACACACATGCGCACTGATACACCGACGCATGCGTGTTGGACAACATCGACAGACTACGAATGAGCGGCCGCTTACGAGTGGCTCTGAATCAGGCCCAGTGTTCTGGAACAGTCAGTCAGCACAGTTTGTGGAGGGCAAGCGGTGCTTTCGGCCGGTTCCTGTGCTGTAAGGTGTGATTCTCTCCAGCTGGCACTAACAGGCAGCACACAGCACACACAGTGACAGAGATCTGCGTTAGAGCTGGTGGTAAGATAGTTTGCCACTTCACCCCACACTTCTCCAGTAGTTGCACCTTGCATTCTCTCCAGCTGGCACTAACAGGCAGCACACACAGTGACAGAGATCTGCGTTAGAGCTGGTGGTAAGATATTTTGCCACTTCACCCCACACTTCTCCAGTAGTTGCACCTTGCATCTATCGTGTCTCAGGACACGGAGCCTCCTGACAAGATTGCTCCTGCTCATCCTCAGTAGTGATGGCAGCCATCTTGGAACAGGGCAGGAAGCCTCCCTGGAGGGACAGGAATACTGGAATCTGCGCAGTAGCACACTCCTCTTTCTACAGTGAAGTGGGCAGGGTTTAGGCCCGACACCCCACTGCATGATGGTTTCTTTGCCCTGCAGTGAGTGAAGCATGATGGTGCAAATTGCATTAGCATGTAATGCACTCTGCTGCCGAATGACACAAGTGAAGCCTATGAGCACCAGCATGCCCTAGCAGCTATGATAATGCTGGTACTTTCACTTCTACAAGTGACAGCGTTCCCTAATCAATTTAGTTATGTCACATACAAATATGTTTTTTTCTTTTACATTTAACACTCAGGTGTCTATTTACTAAGCAGTGTTAGGAGACAGAGTGAAAGTGATAAGGTGCCAGCCAATCAGCTCCCAGCTGTCATTTTTCAAACACAGCCTGTGAGATGGCAGTTAGGAGCTGATTGGCTGGCACCTTATCACTATCTTATCACTTTTCACTCTGTCTCCTAATACTGCTTAGTAAATAGACCCCTTTATATTGCCCTAAGTTTCACGCAACTATTACAGAGGTACTTTGTGGTGATTGCTGCCTAAGTCTGGCCTGTAACTCCTCATGGTAATTAGAGTAGTGACTAACTTGAGTGGCCACAGTGTTATTGAACCAAGGGCCTGATTCCGAGATTTCCGCAAGGCAATTATTTTCACAGACGGAGCAATGGTTTGCTATTGCGCATGCGCAAAAGCCGTACTGCATACGTGCAGCGATTACAATGTTATTACACCGGCATAGAGGAACCACTCGCAAAGTGAGTGACAAGTAGCCAGCCTTTGGGGGTAGTAATGGCAGTAGGGAGTGGTTATAAAAAGCCAGGCGTGTCTGATCGATTAAACGTCTCCTTCACAGCATGAGAGCTCACTGCGTGTCACGAGAGCCGCAGTGTTTGTAGCTGGTCAGACTTGGCTTACATGCTGTGTGACTGCCCGATGTGTGTCGATGGTACTGATGTTTACGCTGTTGGTTGGACAGATATGAGAAGGCAGCAGTGGGCATCCCTATGCTTGGATATGCGTTGGACGGCATTAGCATATATTAGCAACTGTGATCCGAGAGAGAATGCTGTTGCGATTATATTAGCGTACAACTCGTAATCAGGCCCCAAGTCAATTAGATATGCAGGATGTAGTACCTATATTTCTCCAGCAATAATGCTCAGCAATGTGGAGAGGTTTCTCCTGCTCAAATGGATGAATGGTTCTAACTAGCAGTAAAGCTAAGAAAAGGTCACAGGTATCAGTTCAAATGGCAATAAGTAGAATCCAAGTATCCTAGTCAGTACAGGTTTTATCTTTTTTTTTTTCAAATGGAAGTGTGGGAAAAATAGAGACACAGGGGGCCTTATATAGGAGGCTGGGCTTATCGAGGTCGCATTTGGACTAGTGTTCTTTCTGCTGGTTAGACTAGCAGTTAGCCACTGTATAGCATTTGCTGTGTGGAACCATGATCCATTCCTCCATCTGATACTTAGCTCCCCTCTGTTTGGGCCTGTCTCCTGCCACTCATTGGCAGCAGTGAGTGCATGGTGTCAGCAGACAGCACTGGCAGTATGGGAGCTTAAGCCATACTACTTACCAACTCTCCCTCATTGTCAGGGAGACTCCCTGAAATAACAGCATAGGCGTCTTTATAATGGGTGCAAGGTGTGCGGTGTGGGGTCCACACCGCACATTCTGCTCCCATAAGTAATTACACTTACCTCTCCGACGATTCCTCTCTTAAAACGCCCCTGAATAACAGTAATCTCCCTGTCTCCCTGAAGAGTCTGCCAAACTCCCTGATTGCACCTTACCCCAATATGAAGCTGTTATATTTGAAAAAACAGAGATATATACAAATGTGATTATTAGTGTCATTTTTGGTTATAAGGCATAATGTTCTCTATGGCTACATGCATTTTCTGAAAAGTATTAGTGTGTTTTCATCAACAAGTAGATCTTACTAACTGCTTTTGGGCGCATTTACATTTGGATGTTGTTATAACGGTATTAAACCTCTGGTACAATCCTTCCTATACCTTCTAAAACCTGCCTATACCTTCTAAAATTGACGCTATTTGCGTACGCAGTCATACAGTAAAATAAAAGCCTTCAGACCTTGAAAATGTGTTTCCAAAGCACAAAGTATATTATTCAACATAAAAACAGTAGATTACACGCTGTGATCTAAAGACAATTTAGCGCAAATAAACTATACAGACCCAAGGTACAGTTATACATACGCACGCGCACTGGGACCAGTTACCGGCATCCATAAGAAACCTCCATCAACAGCATCAGCATGAAGATTCCAGATTGGAGTCTGTAAGCACATTTATACCCTTACAGGGATAAGCAATACAATAGAAAAGTTTGGCATGGTTTCATTGGTTCCCACTGCGGGTGCATCTGTTACAGGATATTTAACAGGTTGATTCAAATGGACACAGGTCAGCCTCCGACAGCCTAATGTCTCCTTATTCCCCCTGCATGCAACTGCTAACATTACAAAGTACATTTTGGTGTTTATACTCTCTACAGTCCATAAGTTGAGAATGCATGTTGCGATTTTCTCACCGATGACACCGGAAAGCTGTTGAGACAGAGTAGATCAGTACGCTACCAAACATGGTTGGCTTATCATGTGCTAAACCTTAGATATCAAATAATCTTTGTTTCACAACATTAATAATCACTGAGTAAACCTTGAATATTACACTTTAATATTAGGGAACCTTTCATGTAATTTGTGTATGTGTAAGTGTAAGAGAATATTGCATGAAGTAGCTAATATGCGCGGTGCGTTTATTTGTAGAGTGAAACAGTGCAACTGTGCGTAATGTGCGGTGTTTATGCATGTGAGTCTATTTATGATGGATTTAATATATATATACATATATATATATATATACACACATATACATCATCCCTTACTAATATTTTTTAAATGCAATGCAATGTTGAAAAATATCAATTTGAGGTGAGGTTAAACAGTAAGCCTAACCTTAGCAATTTTTGAAACACTCCTCAAACAAACATACCCCAAAAACAAAATTTGTGAAGGACAATAAGTTGAGGCTCCAGTAACATATTACATTAACATGTCAGAAAATTTTACAGAAATCCATGTTATTTTAAGCTAGATTGTAAGATCTAACAGGCATGTTCATCTACCCCATTGTCTCATGTAAGTCCACTCTCCATACCCTTTGTATGTCCTGCCTCATAATGTCGACATTTACATTGTTGACATTCATAATGTCATCATCACAATGTCATCAGTTATGATGCTGACAGGAGCAGGAGAGGAGGGATAGGGTTAGGCACTAGCGGGAGAGTTAGGTTAGGCTATGGGAGGGGAGGTTAGAGTTAGGCAGTAGGGGAAGGGTTAATAATACTTACTGCCCGGGAGTAAAGCAAGATCCACCACAAGTTATCCTGGCATTACCGCTGGGCCTGGAAGACACTGCTGGAACCGCCAAACCCCCCTGGACCAGGTAAATCACCTCTAGTCCAGCAGGGATGTTTAGCCGGTATTCTAATCATGTTAACATTTCATCCGTGTCGACCTGGTCAGTGTCAACATGCTGCGTGTTGGCATTGCAACCATATTGACATTGTGAATGTCGACATGATGAATGTTGACAAAATATACCACACCTGTATGGCACTGTCGTCTCTATTACACCTTATAAATAAACTTTCCTGATGATTAAAAATGTCATAATTTCCAAATTTTAAGAAGAAAACAATTACAATTATGTAGGTTCCAAAAGTGATAACAGTCTTACTTTGTTATACATAGTATGACGTCACCATTCCCAGCACGCACCATTACTCCTAGCCATATTTCACTCCTACACATTTTTTGGGCTTCTCCTCCGCATCAAATCGAATTGTCACACCATTGCCCACCCAGTAGGAATAAGCAGCATCTGGGATGGTGGCCTCATGGCAATCCAGGAGGACTCCCCCAAAGCTAGGGTTACCACCTTTTTATTTTCAGTTTCACGAACAGGGGGCTAGGGGTGTGGCCAAAGCCGCAGTAAGATTATAATTATTTTAATTGTCAGATTACAGGCCATATTCTCACAATCTAACAAACACATATGAGTCCCTTCATGCTATCAGGATCCCCTCATACACCATAAAATACCCTTAATGCCTATATATATATCATCTAAGAGCTCCCTCATGCTATGCCCATTTATATGCCATCAGATCAGAAAGCCCCCTCATAATTAGCCCTTATGCCAGAACATTGCCCCCTCAAATTATGCCTCAGTCTTTAATCAACATAATACATAGCAATAAACACAGCCCTGCTACATTATAATACACAGTAGTCAATATGGTTCAATTATACACAATCTGCACAGCCCAAGGGACCACCTGGATTAAAGACTGTTCCTGGACCAGTCAGCAACTCAGCAAGGAAGCCAGGGGATTCTGCAAATATTAGCGTCTGTAGGCTGGGTTGTTCTCTCTCACATTCCGCTGCCCCCTTACATGCCTGTGTGTTCCTCCTCCCCCATCCGGTATGTAGTCAGGAAGCTGGCGGTCGAAATGCCTACAGTGAAATCCTGGCTTGGGACTAATGATAGGCGTCTAAATACAGGCACCTATCATTAGCCCCACGCTGAAATCCCGATGTTCAGCATACCAATCGTAGGTAAGCCTGGCGATAGCGTATAGCCGTGGGGGTTTTAGGTTTAGGGTCTCCCGGAGGCACTTAGGGTTATGCACCCCCCCGGGTGGGTTAGGGTTAGGCTAGGGGAAGGGAGGGTTAGGGTCAGGCACCACTGGGGGGAGGTTAGGCAAACCACCGGTAGGGTTAGGTTTAGGGTGCAGGGAGGGGGGGTTAGATTTAGGCACCCCTGGGGGCCTGGGGGGAGGTTAGGGTTAGGCACTAGGGGGGAGGTTAGAGTTAGGCACCCCTAAATTAGAGGGGGAGAGGGCTAAGGATAGCCTACTTACCTCCCCTGTCGGGATCATCATCTGCCGGCCTTCCGGCATCAGTATTTCATTCGACGGGCTGACGTACGGTGGTATAACATACCGATTCCCCCCAGCCACCATCTTCCTGTCATGCCCCCAGTTTCTTTCGGACATGCCCCCTCCACAGCAATTTCTGACTTTCGAAACTCACCCTCCCATTTAGGGATTTAAATCCTGAAATCATTTTGTAATCCTGGGATTCCGGGATTATCGGGCTCCAATCATGGGATCCCGGTATTAATATGGGATTAATCTAGGGATTGAGATTAAGCAAAAAAATTAGTAATAAAAGCATTATACTTTTACATTTGTTTTTATTTCTTCTCCTCCCCTGCATTCCCTGTCATCCATCTCCCCCTCCTGTTCTCTCTGCCATCTATCTTCCCCTCCTGTCCCTCATGCTATCCTTCCACCCTCTGAGTCACTGAGCCACCTAATATCCATTACCCCTGATATCCTTCTCTCTCTTATCTTCCTGCTATCTCTGCCCCCCCTGCGTCCCCTGGTATCTTCTCCTTCCTCCCCCCTCTTCTACCTTATTCACATAGTGGCTGAGAAGGGACTTCACTTGTCGGTGGGCATGTTGTCCAGTTCTCACCCAGGCCCAGCTGCAGTAGAAGAGCTGGAGTCCTATGATGCCCCTGCTCTCAGTCACTGCTTTGCTGGAAGCGCGCCGTGCAGTGATGATGCCACCATGCAGCGAGCTCCCAGTGATTGAGAACAGCTGCATCATGGGACGTTATCTATTCTATATGTGACTGGAACCAAGAAGGTAAATATCATCCCACTGCCCCCTGACCCGATCCACAGTGTGTTTTGAATCTCATAATACTCAGGATTTAATGATTATAATTGCAGCCTGACCTGTCACATGACCTGCTGAGTTATCATGACTCAGCTGTACATTTCCTGTACTGCAACACTACTCTGTCAGCTATGGGCAGAGGAGGCGGGCCGCAGGGCGGGAGGAGCAGCTACTGCAAGGAGAATGGTCTGTGATTTCTGGACACTGCCTGTCTGGGATTGTCCAGCTTCCGGACAGATCTTGCTGTTTCCGGACTGTCTGGAGGAATCACAGACAGGTGGTAACCCTTCCCAAACTCATGTATGCTTCCAGCAACACTACAGTCACCATTAAACCAACATGAACTCGCACTTCACAACCAATTCCAGCATCCACCATGATTGCACTATTGATCCCAATACACACTACAGAAACAGTAGCTCACACATTGTGTCAAAATGGTAACAGCTAAATCCCCTTCCGTAGATTGATCATGACGTCATCAGCAGTGTCCAACGTCATTCCCTACAATCCAAGTGAGCATAGAGGGGGAATATAACCATGTGGCGAGCGTAGCGAGCCACCGTGCCCGAAGCGCGGCGAGAGCGAAGCAAGCCCGCGAGGGGTTAACTTTCTTATTTTGGTGTACTGTGCGGGCAGGTAACTACACTTCCGCCCTCAGTGCACGTCACTTCAAGATACAATAACTGAAGTGGAACTAGTCTTTACCATGTCAAAATACTAGTGTATTTTTTTACATTGGCATGAAGTACTGTCCCTCCGTCAGGAGTGCATCTACAATGGGTGCAGGGTGTGTGGGGAATATGGGCCCCTGCACACCCTGCACCCATAATATTACTTACCTCACCGGAGTCCTACGTCGGTGCGGGAGTCCGGCGCTGTAAAACGACTGGAAAATGGCCATAGTGGCTATTTTCCCATCGTTTGCGCATGCGCAGTACAGACTATAGACTCTGGGCACACTCTAGTGCCTAGAGTCTATAACTCTGGCGCTGGCCGCGCACAGCTCAGTGCGCTGCCGGCCGCCGGACGGAGAGGAGGGGGCCCATGTCGGAGACTGCACACGGGCCCCCTCCTCTCTAGAAACGCCCCTGCCCTCCATGCTATACAGGGGGACACTAGAATGCTCTCTGCATTGTACAGGGGTTATTAAAATACTATGTATATATAATTATAGTGATAGAGTTCCTCATATAATTATAACAGGGGAATATCACTCATCTGTAATGGGAGGTATGTCCTGTTCATTCTGCTCTACTTGAGAAAGTGTCCCTGATAAATACTGTAGTGTCTTTATTTGCTATTTAATGCATAGTTTTTTTTTCATTGCACAGTAAATTCCATTATTGAGGAAGCTACAAGGGCTGATACGTAAGGCTGCATTTGTGGTGAATAAAACTGTTGAAGTGGTCGTCTCTGTTTGCCTCTCTGATCTTTCTTTATCACTACCCCCAACACCCAGCTGCCTTTCTAATTGCCTTTGGAAGAGAAACCGGATCCCTCCTCCTCTAGAATCTGTAATAAATGCTGCCTGTCCAGAGGATGGATGGTTGGAGGTGAAGGGTGCTCCGAGATAGATGTCTTGTTAGTTCAATACGAGATATATATATAAGGGACTTTCAATTCATACTTGTCAGTATGATAATGAACCACATCGCTGCTGGGGAGAATTAAAGAATGAGCCCAGCTCAAGGGCTGGAGTGGAGGAATCTGTAAAGGTGTGAATGTCAGAAGTGTTATATGAATATATAAATTATATGTATATGGTATATAGTATATTTCCATACATATATTAAAGCATTTTGAACATTACTAGTAAATGCTTTGTACCTGATGTTAATAATTATTCATTCTTTTTGGATGCATGCCTCAGTATTGAATGACTAATGGATTTTACTTATTTATGCACACATTGTCATGCAAAACGCAAACTCAGATTGTTTTTAAAAAAAACTTTGGTCTACAGAGAACATCGAGGGGACGATGAGTAGATTTTAATATACAACAGTCTGCGGAGCAATGCAGAGCTGTACACATCTCCACTTGTAATCGAAGAGGTGTAATTGGGCTGTATTGTGACCGTTATCATACAGGCAAAGTTAGATGAGAGCGTGTTGATGAAATTGCGTAAATACATGTATTCAGACGCATCTTTGCCCCAAAGACAGGGCTGGTTCAAGTGTGCACTGATGATGATGATGATGATGGGTATCAAACCAAGCGGCCGCACTGCAAGATGTGCTCATCTCTGCATATGGGCGTATATACATATTTTTTCCATGCATGCAATGGGAGAGCATCTGCAGCCGTGTTATGTTCTGCAACAGTCCACAAGTGTGCAACAACAGCCATACCCAGTCACCTACAGTATATAACAAAGGGAAAGAAAATGGCAGTATGATAACAAACTGTCAGTAAACTGCTACAGATATCTAGTAGTGTAACCTGAAGAAATAGAAGGAATAATGGGAGAGCAGATGATGCTGTCATTTTACAATATGAGGGGAACGGATGAGAAGGGTAAGGAAGAGATGGGGTAAGGCTGGAGAAGTGAAGGTGGGTCGGGAAGATGGTTAAATGAGGGTAAGGCAAGGAGTGGAGATAAGAATGAGCAATGAGCAAGAATACTGTAAAAATAGGTTGGTTGCTGTCCTGAATGAGGGTTTAGAGGCTACGCAACCTATGATTGTGGAAAGTGACCTACGGTACAAACCTTGTAAAACAAAGACCGAGGAATTCCTCAGTATACTTGCCACACTGGTTAAAGTTGATTGTGGTGAACCGCGCTCATTTGATGGGCTGGAAGGAATGGGGATCTAGGGGGAGGGGGTGTTGTGGGAGAGGGGGGAGGCGTTGGATGCGAGAGATGTGATGGGTGATAGGAAGGGGGGGGAGAGTGCTGCACCTAAGGTATAGAGATGAACTGATAATTGGTGGGTAAGGTGTGCTCTCTTGTGGTGCGGGGTGGGGGGGTTGTGGTGTATGTTCGGTGTAATGTGTGTGGATAAATGAGAGACTGACGATGGGATGTAGGGTCAAGTATTTTATTGTAAAGTAGGCACAGTGCTACTTGGAAATATGACCCATGGGGCGGGGGTAGCGGGAGTTCGGAGGATAGCTCGGGGGGGGGGGGAAGGTCGGTGGACCCTTTTCAGGGGGCTCCTTTCCGTGCGGTTCTTCGCTGCTGGACCTTTGGACGACAGTCTTAGACGTCCACCATCTCAAGACAACAAGCATCAAACCAACCTGAACGAGACTTTCTCACAGCCACCCTCCACACCCCTATCGCAACGCCACACCGGAGGCACCCTACCGGTAGGTAAGTTGCAAACAAGCAGGACGCTGCCTTCCTGCCCACACCCCCAGAGACTTCCGCCACCCCACTGCCAGGTGCCTAAGACTGTCGACCAAAGGTCCAGCAGGGAAGAACCGCACGGTAAGGAGCCCCCTGAAAAGGGTCCACCGACCTTCCCCCCCCCGAGCTATCCTCCGAACTCCCGCTACCCCCGCCCCCATTTGTCATATTTCCAAGCAGCACTGTGCCTACTTTACAATACAATACTTGACCCTACATCCCATCGTCAGTCTCTCATTTATACACACACATTACACCGAACATACACGCAGAGGTGTAGCATGGAGCCATGGCGCCCGGAGCATGCTTATTTTACGCACCCCCCCATCACCACCACAAAATTTTGCTAAAGTGGACATGGCCAGCATGGGAGGCTACTTTAAATGAAAAACAAAATCATGAATCCACCCTGTGGCTCTGTTTATCCCACCTCTCTCCATCCAGGGCACAATGCTATGTCACCCACAGCCCGTCTATAGTCCCTCATTTTTGCACGGGGGGAGGGTACTCAGCTCACCTCACAGCTGTCAAATATAAATGGAGCAGCTATAAAAATATACACTCAAAGGTAAATAGAATATATATTATTATGCAAGAGTGATGTTAATATAAAGACGAAATGAAATTAATACTTGAAGTATTTGTCATGTGTATGGTCCCGAGGACGGGGTGGCTGCCCTGAAAACGTTAGATCTATTATACACTGCTGGTTTATATATTCGTTCTCTCTGAGTGCCGTTATATATACACACACGTATTTATATTTATAGAAATTAGGGGTGAGCGGGTTCGGATTTCTGAAATCCGAACCCCCCCGAGCAGCCCCGATCCGGGGCCGATCCGAGTCAGGCTCAACTTTTCCCGCCTGACTCGAATCTGAAATCGAGGCAAAATGTCATCATCCCGCCTTCCGGGTCTCGCGGGTTTTGGATCCTATATAAGGTACCCGCGTCGGCGCCATTTTCTCACTCGGCTGTGGACAGTGAAGAGAGAGGGTGGGAGTTAGGGCTGGCTGGGCTGTGTAGTGTAGTGTAGTGCAGAGTAGTGTTGTGCTGCGCTGTGCTGCTGTTGTCCATTTGGGCTGTGTCCACTACTTCAAAGTCCATAGGGGCTGGCTGTGTTGTGCTGTGCTGCTGTTGTCCATAGGGGCTGTGTCCACTACTTCAAAGTCCATAGGGGCTGGCTGGACTGTGTTGTCCAGTCAGTTGTCCATAGGGGCTGTGTCCACTCCAAAGTCCTGTGCAGTGTCCCAGTCCTAAAGGGGTGCTGTAGTGTTGTCCAGGGGGTGCTCTATCCGTCAGGGGTGCTCCCCCCAAGTGCTAAAAAAATATATATTTTTTCTGTGTTTGTGAATTGTGTGCGCAGTAGCCGCACGTGCATCAACAAAGTAGTGCCAAACGTGCGCCTGTGTCATACGTAAAGGGCCAGCTGGCTTGACCGTTAAAGGGTGCTGTAACCCCCAAAGTACACTCCAAACCAAATAAAAAAATATTTTCTGTGTTTGTGAATTGTGTGCGCAGTAGCCGCACGTGCATCAACAAAGTAGTGCCAAGCGTGCACCTGTGTTATAAGTAAAGGGCCGGCTGGCTTGACCGTTAAAGGGTGCTGTAACCCCCAAAGTACACTCCAAATCAAATAAAAAAATATTTTCTGTGTTTGTGAATTGTGTGCGCAGTAGCCGCACGTGCATCAACAAAGTAGTGCCAAGCGTGCGCCTGTGTCATAAGTAAAGGGCCGTCTGGCTTGACCGTTAAAGGGTGCTGTAACCCCCAAAGTACACTCCAAACCAAATAAAAAAATATTTTCTGTGTTTGTGAATTGTGTGCGCAGTAGCCGCACGTGCATCAACAAAGTAGTGCCAAGCGTGCGCCTGTGTCATAAGTAAAGGGCCGGCTGGCTTGACCGTTAAAGGGTGCTGTAACCCCCAAAGTACACTCCAAACAAAATAAAAAAATATTTTCTGTGTTTGTGAATTGTGTGCGCAGTAGCCGCACATGCATCAACAAAGTAGTGCCAAGGTGCGCCTGTGTCATAAGTAAAGGGCCGGCTGGCTTGACCGTTAAAGGGTGCTGTAACCCCCAAAGTACACTCCAAACAAAATAAAAAATATTTTCTGTGTTTGTGAATTGTGTGCACTGTGGCTGCACGTGCATCAACAAAGGAGCAGTGCCAAGCGTGCGCCTGTGTCCCATAAGTAAAGAGCCGGCTGGCTCATTTCTTAAAGGGTGGTGTAACCCACAAAGTGCACTACTCTCCAGCAAAAATAAAAAAATATTTTCTGTGTTTGTGTACGCCTTAGCCGCACGTATATATCAATATAACATAAATGGAGGACCAAACTTTCTCCGATAAAAATAAAATAGGGAAAGATCAAGAACCACTTCCTCCTAGTGCTGTTGCTGCTGCTGGGAGTTGTTCATCATCCCAGAGAGGAAGTAGGAACACCACTACTTTTACTAAACAATTGACCCTCCAACAGTCCCTAGCGATGAGGATGAAGTACGACAGCAGTCATCCTGAAACAAAATGTATAACTGAGGCCTTGACTGCTATGTTGGTGTTAGACGTGCGTCCAGTATCTGCCATTAGTGCAGTGGGATTTAGACAATTGATGGAGGTAGTGTGTCCCTGGTTCCAAATCCCGTCTAGATTCCACCTGCATCCTCAAAGCAGCAGCGACAAGCGTGCGTCTGTCTGTTAAAGGGTGGTGTAACCCTCAAAGTGCGCTCCACAAACAATAAAAAAAATTCTTCTTTTTTTTTCTGTATTTGTGAATTGTGTGGGCGGTAGCCGCACTTGCATCCTCAAAGCAGCAGCGACAAGCGTGCATCTGTCTGTTAAAGGGTGGTGTAACCCTCAAAGTGCTCCATCAAATAAAAAACTATTTTTTTTATGTGTTTGTGACTTGTGTGCGATGTAGCCGCACGTGCATCAACACAGTAGCAGCGCCAAGCGTGCGCCTGTGCCATAAGTCAAGTGCCGGTTTGGACATCTGGTCCGGACTGAAGGACGTGCCAACAATTTCTGACAAGTCTACTGTCACTGCATATAATACTGTCCTCAAAGCAGCAGTGACAAGCGTGCGTCTGTCTGTTAAAGGGTGGTGTAACCATCAAAGTGCCCTCCACAAACAATAAAAAAATTCTTCTTTTTTTTTCTGTCTTTGTGAAATATGTGGGCTGTAGCCGCACCTGCATCCTTAAAGCAGCAGCGACAAGCGTGCATCTGTCTGTTAAAGGGTGGTGACACCCTCATGGTGTGCTCCACAAACAATAAAAATATTCTTCTTTTTTTTCTGTCTTTGTGAAATGTGTGGGCTGTAGCCGCACCTGCATCCTTAAAGCAGCAGCGACAAGCGTGCGTCTGTCTGTTAAAGGGTGGTGTAACCCTCAAAGTGCGCTCCACAAACAATAAAAAAATTCTTCTTTTTTTTTCTGTCTTTGTGAATTGTGTGGGCGGTAGCCGCACCTGTATCCTCAAAGCAGCAGCGACAAGCGTGCGTCTGTCTGTTAAAGGATTACATCGGTGACAGCATCCAAGTAGGCATGTCAGACAGTCCGTACATGTACTGGCAGGAAAAAGAGGCAATTTGGAGGCCCCTGTACAATCTGGCTCTATTTTACCTGAGTTGCCCCCCCTCCAGTGTGCACTCCGAAAGAGTGTTTAGTGCAGCCGGGAACCTTGTCAGCAAAAGGCGTAGGAGGTTGCTTCCACAAAATGTGGAGAAGATGATGTTCATAAAAATGAATTATCAACTTTTCCAGGGAGACCAGCCTCCAGAACGTACAGAGGGACCTGTGGTGGTGGATTCCAGCGGGGACAAATTAATACTCTGTGAGGATGAGGATGTACACAACACTGAAGAGGGTGAGGAATCGGTGAATGAGGAGGATGAGGACGACATCTTGCCTCCGTAGAGCCAGTTTGTGCAGGGCCAGATTAATTGCCAGCTTGTTTTGTGGGGGCCCAAACGAACCAATCATTTCAGCCACAGTCGTGTGGCAGACCCTGGCACTGAAATGATTGGTTTGTTAAAGTGTGCATGTCCTGTTTATACAACATAAGGGTGGGTGGGAGGGCCCAAGGACAATTCCATCTTGCACCTCTTTTTTTTCTTTGCATTATGTACTTTGGGGCCTAGTTTTTCAAACTGCCATCCTGTCTGCCACTGCAGTGTCACTCCTAGATGGGCCACGTGTTTGTGCCGCCCACTCGTGTCACTTAGCATAGTCATCCATCTACCTCGGTGCAACCTTTTGGACATAAAAACACTATTGTGAGGTGTGAGGTGTTCAGAATAAACTGGAAATGAGTGGAAATTAAGGTTTTTGAGGTTAATAATAGCATAGGAGCAGAAAAATCAACACATTCTGTGATTTTAGCTGTTTTTATGCTTTTTTTCAAAAAAATACAGATCCAAAACCCAGAACCCAAAACACGGAAGGGTGGTTTTTATCAAAACCAATCCAGGTCCAAAACACGAAGATAGATCCAAAACCAAAACACAAAACACGAAAAGTGGCCGGTGCTCACCCCTAATATAAATATATATATTGATTAGGGGTGTGCACCGGCCACTTTTCGTGTTTTGTGTTTTGGTTTTGGATCTGGATCTTTCTTCGTGTTTTGGATCTGGATTGGTTTTGCCAAAACCACCCTTCCGTGTTTTGGGTTCTGGGTTTTGTGTTTTGGATCTGTATTTTTTTGAAAAAAAGCATAAAAACAGCTAAAATCACAGAATTTGTAGGTTTTTCTGCTCCTATGCTATTATTAACCTCAATAATCTTAATTTCCACTCATTTCCAGTCTATTCTGAATACCTCACACCTCACAATAGTGTTTTTATGTCCAAAAGGTTGCACCGAGGTAGCTGGATGACTATGCTAAGCGACACGAGTGGGCGGCACAAACACGTGACCCATCTAGGCGTGAAACTGCAGTGGCAGACAGGATGGCATTGAAAAACTAGGCCCCAAACTGTACATAATGCAAAGAAAAAAAAGAGGTGCAAGATGGAATTGTCCTTGGGCCCTCCCACCCACCCTTATGTTGTATAAACAGGACATTCACACTTTAACAAACCAATCATTTCAGCGCCAGGGTCTGCCACACAACTGTGGCTGAAATGATTGGTTCATTTGGGCCCCCACAAAACAAGCTGGCAATTAATCTGTCCCTGCACAAACTGGCTCTACGGAGGCAAGATGTCATCCTCATCCTCCTCATCCACCGATTCCTCACCCTCTTCAGTGTGTACATCCTCATCCTCACAGAGTATTAATTCGTCCCTGCTGGAACCACAGGTCCCTCTGTACGTTCTGGAGGCTGGTCTCCCTGGAAGAGTTGATAATTCATTTTATGAACATCATCTTCTCCACATTTTGTGGAAGCAACCTCCTACGCCTTTTGCTGACAAGGTTCCCGGCTGCACTAAACACTCTTTCGGAGTACACACTGGAGGGGGGGCAACTCAGGTAAAATAGAGCCAGTTTGTACAGGGACCTCCAAATTGCTTCTTTTTCCTGCCAGTACATGTACGGACTGTCTGACATGCCTACTTGGATGCTGTCACCGATGTAATCCTTTAACAGACAGACGCACGCTTGTCGCTGCTGCTTTGAGGATGCAAGTGCGGCTACAGCCCACACAATTCACAAAGACAGAAAAAAGAAGAATATTTTTATTGTTTGTGTAGCACACTTTGAGGGTGTCACCACCCTTTAACAGACAGACGCACGCTTGTCGCTGCTGCTTTAAGGATGCAGGTGCGGCTACAGCCCACACATTTCACAAAGACCGAAAAAAAAAGAACAATATTTTAATTGTTTGTGTAGCACACTTTGAGGGTGTCACCACCCTTTAACAGACAGACGCACGCTTGTCGCTGCTGCTTTAAGGATGCAGGTGCGGCTACAGCCCACACAATTCACAAAGACAGAAAAAAGAAGAATATTTTTATTGTTTGTGTAGCACACTTTGAGGGTGTCACCACCCTTTAACAGACAGACGCACGCTTGTCGCTGCTGCTTTGAGGATGCAAGTGCGGCTACATCGCACACAAGTCACAAACACATTAAAAAAATAGTTTTTTATTTTTTGGAGCACTTTGAGAGTTACACCACCCTTTAACAGACAGATGCACGCTTGTCGCTGCTGCTTTAAGGATGCAGGTGCGGCTACAGCCCACACATTTCACAAAGACCGAAAAAAAAAAAGAACAATATTTTAATTGTTTGTGTAGAACACTTTGAGGGTGTCACCACCCTTTAACAGACAGACGCACGCTTGTCGCTGCTGCTTTAAGGATGCAGGTGCGGCTACAGCCCACACATTTCACAAAGACAGAAAAAAAAAGAACAATATTTTAATTGTTTGTGTAGCACACTTTGAGGGTGTCACCACCCTTTAACAGACAGACACACGCTTGTCGCTGCTGCTTTGAGGATGCAGGTGGAATCTAGATGGGATTTGGAACCGAGGACACACTACCTCCATCAATTGTCTAAATCCCACTGCACTAATGTCGGATACCGGACGCACGTCTAACACCAACATAGCAGTCAAGGCCTCAGTTATACGTTTTGCTTCAGGATGACTTCTGTCGTACTTCATCCTCATCGCTAGGGACTGTTGGAGGGTCAATTGTTTAGTAAAAGTAGTGATGTTCCTACTTCCTCTCTGGGATGATTAACAACTCCCAGCAGCAGCAACAGCACTAGGAGGAAGTGGTTCTTGATCTTTCCCTATTTTATTTTTATCGGAGAAAGTTTGGTCCTCCATTTATGTTATATTGATATATATATACGTGCGGCTAAAGCGCACACAAACACAGAAAATATATTTTTATTTTTGCTGGAGAGTAGTGCACTTTGTGGGTTACACCACCCTTTAAGAAATGAGCCAGCCGGCTCTTTACTTATGGGACACAGGCGCACGCTTGGCGCTGCTCCTTTGTTGATGCACGTGCAGCCACAGTGCACACAAGTCACAAACACAGAAAATATATATTTTTTTGGTTTGGAGTGTACTTTGGGGGTTACAGAACCCTTTAACGGTCAAGCCAGCCGGCCCTTTACTTATGACACAGGCGCACGCTTGGCACTACTTTGTTGATGCACGTGCGGCTACTGCGCACACAATTCACAAACACAGAAAATATTTTTTTTTTTGGTTTGGACTGGAGTGTACTTTCGGGGGTTACAGCACCCTTTAACGGTCAAGCCAGCCGGCCCTTTACTTATGACACAGGCGCACGCTTGGCACTACTTTGTTGATGCACGTGCGGCTACTGCGCACACAATTCACAAACACAGAAAATAATTATTTTTTTGGTTTGGACTGGAGTGTACTTTCGGGGGTTACAGCACCCTTAACGGTCAAGCCAGCCGGCCCTTTACTTATGACACAGGCGCACGCTTGGCACTTCTTTGTTGATGCACGTGCGGCTACTGCGCACACAATTCACAAACACAGAAAATAATTTTTTTTTTGGTTTGGACTGGAGGGTACTTTCGGGGGTTACAGCACCCTTTAACGGTCAAGCCAGCCGGCCCTTTACTTATGACACAGGCGCACGCTTGGCACTACTTTGTTGATGCACGTGCGGCTACTGCGCACACAATTCACAAACACAGAAAATAATTTTTTTTTTGGTTTGGACTGGAGTGTACTTTCGGGGGTTACAGCACCCTTTAACGGTCAAGCCAGCCGGCCCTTTACTTATGACACAGGCGCACGCTTGGCACTACTTTGTTGATGCACGTGCGGCTACTGCGCACACAATTCACAAACACAGAAAATAATTATTTTTTTGGTTTGGACTGGAGTGTACTTTCGGGGTTACAGCACCCTTAACGGTCAAGCCAGCCGGCCCTTTACTTATGACACAGGCGCACGCTTGGCACTACTTTGTTGATGCACGTGCGGCTACTGCGCACACAATTCACAAACACAGAAAATATATTATTTTTTTAGCACTTGGGGGGAGCACCCCTGATGGACAGAGCACCCCCTGGACAACACTACAGCACCCCTTTAGGACTGGGACACTGCACAGGACTTTGGAGTGGACACAGCCCCTATGGAGAACTGACTGCACAACACAGTCCAGCCAGCCCCTATGGACTTTGAAGTAGTGGACACAGCCCCTATTAACAACAGCAGCACAGCACAACACAGCCAGCCCCTATGGACTTTGAAGTAGTGGACAACAGCAGCACTACACTACACTACACTACACTACACAGCCCTAACTCCCACCCTCCCTCTTCACTGTCCACAGCCGAGTGAGAAAATGGCGCCGACGCGGGTACCTTATATAGGATCCAAAACCTGCGAGACTCGGAAGGCGGGATGATGACGTTTTGCCTCGATTTCAGATCCGAGTCAGGCGGGAAAAGTCGAGCCTGATTCGGATCGGACTCGGATCGGGGGGGCTCGGGGGGGTTCGGATTTCAGAAATCCGAACCCGCTCACCCCTAATATTGATATATCTATATCTATATCTATATCTATATATATATATATATATATGTATATATATATATATATATACTTTTATTCAGGGGAGATATTTATGACATAAAGTGCTGCCAAAACATGGATGGTTTAAATACTCCATTTTACTTACTGATCCTGTTACACAAGTAGCTGCCCGCCCGCCTGGCCACCGGCTCCTGTTCTTGCTGGCTGCTGGTCAGAGGAAGCTATAGGCGGACCCAGAGGCGGAGCCGTCAGTGGTGACTGACAGGCTCCGCAAATGCTTACGGGAGGAGCTGCTGCAGCAGTTTCCCCGTAGGCCATTCTTTTTTTTTTTTACAGGTATCTTCAGCGCAAGCGCAGAGTCAGAAGCTGTCTGTCAACTAACGCTGCCCGATCGGAGCAGAGCTCCAATCGCGGCAGCCGCCCCTTGCTGTCAGGATCAAAGGCAAGCACCTAACTGTGGCACTGAAGGAAGAGGAAGGGATCAGTGAGTCGCGGCTGCTAGAAGCAATGCACCTGTACCCTGCAATCTGTCTGAGTTTTAACATCTGACGGAGTCCGGGTTCAGCCGCAGCAGGCGCCCTCTTATCTGTACAGCGCCTGGAGCTTGTGCTCCGCTGGAACCGCCCTCCCTACGCCCCTGCATACACCACGACCCCCACCCACCCCGCACCACAAGAGAGCGCACCTTACCCACCAATTATCATACTTGTCATAGTGAATATTCCATTTGATATGTTTGTCATATACGGATTCCCATCTGAGGAAGCGGACTGTGGGCCTGACTCAGACCCGCTCGCTAGATGCGTTCGTACGCAGCCAAAGTATGCAAATCCTGTGATTGCACGTCAAGGCATTAGCACGCCCACTATGTCTTGGCATGTGATCGCAGTAGGGGTATCTTAAGAGAGGAGGGGGCCCGTGTGCACTCCCCATTTTGGGCCCCCTCCTCTGCCCAGTGGCCGGCAGCCAAATAATGCAGCTGGCCAGACACCGTAGCATTAGTAGACTCTGGGCACTAGAGTGTGCCCAGAGTCTACTGCGCATAGGCAGAACGCCGGAAAAATGGCCGTGGTGGCCATTTTCCGGTGTTCTGAGCAGCGCCGACACCCGACGCCGGACCACGGACAGGTGAGTTTAAAATAATATGGGTGCAGGGTGTGTGGTGAAAGGCCCCCGGTTCCGGGTGCCCGTGTGCCCCGCACACTGCACCCATTATAGATACGCCCCTGGATCGCAGTGTGTATTCAGACGCCCACCAGCCTGTCTTAAGACGCCCAGTTATACCCGTCATCTCCAGGAAATGAATGCAACAATCGGTAACATAGAGTACCATTGGAAGCGAATGCAGCACTTGTGGCTGACCATACTCTACCGCAAGCACTGCGAGTGCTTCAGTGTGTAATTCAGCTATGTGGCATGTATTATGATGCTGCGTCTTAATTATGCACGACTCTGAAACGGCGTTAAAACACTCAGACACGTCTTCGTTCGCACAACCACTCCCCCGTTTCCATCTACCAACCCCTGTCACCACCCACAAACAGCTCGTCCTGTCACTCAAGCTAGCGAGGCGTCTATGCATAAGGGGTGATCGCTTCACGATCGCATGGTCTGGTTAACGCACATGCACTGTGATGTGTACGCATGCGCACATTGCAAACATCGGCAGGCTACATGCGAACGCAGCCTAGTGAACGGGTCTGAATCAGGCCCTGTGATCCAAGAAACACTTTGCTTTAAGATACCGCACAGTGATTATTGTTTTTAGATTCTTATTTTATTTTTAGGTTTTTTTATTTATTTATTTATTATTTTTTAAGTCTGTATAGTTTATTTATTATTCAATTGCTCATTTTAATATTATACTGTGAAGTTTTAGTGTATGTTATTTTAATGTTCTGATATTGATTATTTGCACTATTAACATGAGTCCATTATAGGAATACTTTACTCCAGGACCCACCAGTGTATATATTATAAAATATGTTCCTCTTCAAGCAAGGTGGCTGTACTGATACTGTTTGTCCACTGTATTAGAGTAATAAAACTCCAGGATAAGGATATTAAAATATTCATCAATAAATAACATTTAGACATTTCCTTGCAATAATGAGCATTTATTTTTGCTATAGCTCATGATAATAAGGGCTCTATTTACTACAATCCGCATTTGTAATGCAGATTGTAGTGTGATATTACCGACTGAATTCGCATTGCGAATTCAGGCAATATAACAGGGATTTACTACAAATCCCTTGCAGAGACAGAGCTTGCGATAAAGCTCTGTCCCTGTGAATCCCCTCCGCACACTTATCATGGTATTTTCGCAAAAAATACTGTGACAAGTGCCGACGCATGCGCCGACCGACCGTCGCTAGGCCCCACCCCTGGCGCTAAGCCCCGCCCCCGTGACCCCCCTTTAATTACACTTACCTGCATTCATCGGTGCTCCGGTGATGTCCTCCATGGCTCCGGTCGGCTGGCATCCCATACTGCACTGGGACAACCGGGCACCAGTGCAGGCTGGGAGACCAGCTGACCGGAGGGAGGACTTCCCCCGGAGCCCCGTTCACCGGTCCCTGGACTCTGGTAAGTTTTTTTTTTTTACTATTTATTTTTTCTTTTTTTTAGCAGTTTTCAGGTTGTGGTCTGTTTAGACCACAAAGCTGGTCACTGGGGCCGGCTCCGGGCTCTGCTCTGCCCGTTAGAGCAGAGCAGGAGTCATGTAACTGGGGGAGACCCTGGATAACACCAACTCCAGGTGGCGTTATTATCACAGGGCTTCCGCTTGTATTTTTTCACAATTTATTTTTAGTAACTTTACAATTATGGGAAATGCGATCTGCTTACTAAAAATAAGTGATACTTAGGGCTTGGAGTAGAATTTTACGAATTCTACTCCCGGAGGAAGCAGCCAGGATGTAGGCAAGTATGCTTTAGACCCGGATTTGGCAGAGATTCTTGGAGATGGTGTAATATCAGCTGGCGTAGGTCTCCCAACCTAAAGGACCGCTTATTTCATAAGAACTGGAAAATGGAAAAATAATGTTACGGGATGCTATACATGCACAAAATGTAAGGCATGTAACTATTAAGAACAGAGAAAAGAGACCATTGACAGATATGGCAATACTTTTAAAATCAAAGAATATATAAATTGTAGTACCACTGGAGTGATTTATTGTCTATACTGTACCTGCAATTTAAAATATATAGGGCTGACGAGTCGACAACTGAAGCAAAGGGTCCTAGAACATGTTGGAAATGTTAAAAATGCTAGGATTGATCAATCTAAATTTAAACCACTAACAAGTGTGGCCAGACACTTCATGAAAAAACATAACAGTGACCCAAGTCATCTGAAAGCTTTTGGTTTGGAGAAAATAAAACTGGGAATAAGGGGAGGAGATATGAACAGAGAGCTGCTAAAAAGGGAGGCAAAAATAATATTTTTGATGAATAGTATCGAACCTCATGGATTAAATGAGAACAGTCAATATACTGCCTTCCTATAATAGAGTATATTTCAGTGAGAACATGAATCTATGGGCCTGATTCAGAGCTGAACGCTCTGACCAGAGCGCTCGCTCTGAATCAGGGCCGTCCCAGCTAAATTTGGAGCGGCCTCCTGGTCACTCGCATAGCTGTGGGTGACCACCCACAGCTTATGCGAGCGGCCAAAAAGATGGTCGCGATGGTCAAAGACCATCGCGACCATCGGGCTTGCGACGAGACTCTCGCTTCCGCAAGCCCAGGAGTGATTTTGGCTCTTTCAGAGCCAAAATCACTCCCACTGACATCATTACTGATGTCAGTGGGGCCGGACTCAGACGGTAGGCGTTCCCATGGGAACGCCTCCGTCTGGCAGTCACGCTCCCGGCACGCCCACCAAAGGGGGAGTGCTGTCAACCAACATCGACAGCATGCCCCCTTTGGTGCGAGACCTGGAGCGACGGAGAGCCCGTCACTATCCGGGTCTCGCGCATGCGCATGACGGAGCTCCCTCCGTCGTGCGCATGCGCAGTGGGGCAACATCAACCCGTTTGCGAGCGTCCTTTGCGAGCGAACGGGTCTGAATGACCCCCTATGTTCCTTGAACCCGGATGCCTATCAATTTGAATATTGCAAAATGATAGCTCTTATTGGACTTTGGAATCGAGAATATTAGAACTATATATTATTTGGAAAAACGATTAGAACTGAGTCTCAATATATTTGTATTTTTAACATCTAAGATTATAATATTACCTACCATTTATGGAATATCCTAATAAAATTAAACATAGCATTAATACATGAGGATCTATTTATGACATTAAAATTCTTTTGACAGTAATATGACCCATTTTGTATCGTTATCTAATCCATCTAACAGGATTATAGAATATTGTGAGAAATGGGTATCACCCATATTCAATAAGTATATATAGAGGATAATTTAAAAATATATATTTAGTGATAGACGATGTAGAGATGTAATATTATATATATAATATTGTTTGCATATACTAACCTTATACATTTATATAAAAGAAAATGTCAATATAGACACTAACTTAAATTTATTTGAGCACAAATAATTCTTTACACACAAATAATTATACACAGATATTGTTCACACTTATGTGGGTCATAATGACACTAATACTAGATATTAATTATTCACAAGTGTTTGGGCTATAAATTACATTAACACTAGTAAATTAAATCACATATATAATATAATTTTTAATTATAAATATTTAGAAAGTAATTAACATGGATCACATAATTGATTTTATTATATATATATATATATATATATATATATATATATATATATCCACAAAAAGAAAGCCTTTAAACTGCGCTAAATTTCAAAATATATAAGTACGTAAATCTAGAATGGACTTCAATGAATAATAGCTGCAAACCCTTTTTTCTTGACCCCCTGTTAGAAGGGTCTACACATCCCACACAACCAATATAAAAAAGGGTGCGCTTCAAAGATAATGATAAACACTTTTATGTATATAGTCCTTATAGTATCACTAAACCTTGAATATAAGCCCAATTAATAATTGATTTTCATTGACATAAATGAAAAATGCTATGATTCCAAATTGTCACTATAAACCAAAATCCAAACTGTCATTCACATAAAAATGTCCTCCAAAAGTCAAACGTAAGACTGATCTTCTTAACGTTGTTAATCCAGAATGAATCTTTATGATATTGATGAACAAATGTAGCACTCCTCTTTAGGGTAGTGGAACCTTCCTTTGTACTTGATCTAAAACAAAAACCCTCGCACCAAGAGAAAATCACCAAAGAAAGCCAAAAGGCCACTATTAGTGTTGTACAAATATAAAATGTATTGTAACACAATAATTAAAAATACATCTTTAAAATAAATTTTTTGGAAAAGGGTGGTCAATAATGGTGTCCCACCTTATATTCTCCCACTGAGGTAGAAATTACTAACAATAACACCCAACGCGTTTCGTTCTTGAAAGGACTTCCTCAGGGGTGGATCAAGTTTTTTTCCAAATGTGAAACTCACAGATATGGACAGTGCTTTCAGATAATCAATCTCCAAAATTCTGGATAACACTAGTTTATCAATTGCTCTGGATTAATCTCACTGACCGCTCCTCTCCATGTGTGTGAGGAAGTTTTAGTCATACCACCAATGGTGAGGGGTGGTAATAGGTCACGTAGACTACTGCAATGCGAGTCGCGTTGGATCTATAGATTGGGCACTTTGAACCCCAAAGGTTTAAATGACAACTTGGGCCTGCATTGTTTTATCTAGGAGGGTAGACTACATTATTTATGGTTGGAACTATTTGTGATGTATGAATCTTGATTGTAGATGCATATCTAATAATGCTTTATCTTAGGCATTTGCATAGACACTATAGTTCAATATTATATGGGTTGATTCTTCAACGCAGTATTATCTGTGTATGACACTTGTGGTATGTGTTTAATATTCATCCATTTATGTCGTTTATTGAATTATGTTGTGTATATATTACAATGTTCAAATGCATCTTCATGTCAGCTTTGTTCATATAAGTATCGATGATGCAGCAGTACCAGTATAACAGATTGCCTTCTGATTTTATGTTTTTAGCATTTTGATCACCATGGCAAGGTGCCGTGCATGATGATGTCATCTGTGGGCGTCTTCACTGACCGGAACCTGGAGGCCGTGGGGAAGCACGCGGTGTATGGTGGAGGGGTATAAGTAAGTGTAACTTTGCTATGTTTTGTATCCTGATGATGATGTGAGCAATACATCGAAACGTTGATGATACCTGCGTTTGTGTCTTTTTATACTGGAGTGCCGCCGCTGATCGTGTGTATATATATATATATATATATATATATATATATATATGGAAATAGTAGTTCTTGGATCGCACACAGTGTATTAGCCTGATTGTGACATTAAAGTGCAGGTGTCATACATATGAATAGTTAATCGACCACTTGAATCCTTCAAATAAGAGGAGGCAGCAGTCCCTTCCGTAGGTCTGTATGGCAGTCAGACGAAATAGTGATCTGGAAAATGGGGTGGAAAGGACAAGCGCCAAATAGTGTGATAAATTAAAAAATAATTGTGCCCGTGCTCAAATAATAATGTGCGTACCAAAAGATAATTCTTTAAGGCTTATCTGTAAATCTTGTCGGTCGATGGAATAAACAAAGCTGGACCAGGGTTACTGGTGCCAAATAGGACCTTGATAAGAAGAGGCTCTTGGCAGAGCCAGGTGAAGAAGAAAAATAATATAGTGTAGTATTTTCAGAATAGTGAGTCTCGTAATAAATGGTTATGCGTACCCGATAAATTCTTGTGTAGATGCATATAGTGTTAACCTTGGTAACTTTATCCAGGTTTCTTCCTTATTTTTCAGCCCCAAAAGTACCCACATAAAGTGGTGATGGTCTGTGTAGGTAAACTAGGATGAGTGCTGCTTCCAACTTTGTGGCTGTGCAGCTGCTGGAGCATAAATTCTCCTTCTGCAGAAGGTTCCCAGGTTTCATTTCCCACAGTGTTCACTTTTGAATAGACGCTGACAACGAACCATAGAATCAATGAGAAAATAAAATAGCCAATGACACCATTCGAATGGACCAATGAAGACTGAGGTAATGGTATATACGAGTACAGACACAAATGCTCTGATTGATCTGCCTAGATAAAGCAGCCTTAGGCGAAACACGCGTCGGCATTTCCTCACATACCGTTGCCTCAATGCATTACAGCATGTAATCAGTGAAGCTAACCAGAGCTTCACTCAATGTCTTTTCACTGTTTTCTCTGTCAATATTACCAGTATATGTGATAGTACAGATTAAGCTGCTTGATTGGTATAACTACAGAAAGTGCGAACATAGCGCGGGAAGTGAAAAATTGATTAATAGCATCAGCATGCCAGTATTTCAGTGTACGATACTATAATCTATTTCATACACTCCACGGCACTGTAACAGTGGAGGAGGGTGTGTATCAAGTGATAATAATCTATGATAGGGTGACTGAATATTAATCTTTCCCTGCAACAGCATTGACATAGTGAGCTGGTTAATAATAATATCATATAAGTAGCGTACAACATGTGCAGCATTAAGCCGACTAGAACCTGACTTTATTTTTATTACTACTCTTTCTCCTATGCCCCGCTAAATTGTGAAAGCGGAAGATAGCAGGAGCTGTATTTAATATAGGGTAATAACTAGCCAAAAAAAAGGGTGATTTTTTTTGTAGCAGTGTGAACTTTACTATATTACTATTCCTTCTCCTATGCCCCGCTAAATTGTGAAAGCGGAAGATAGCAGGAGTTGTATATAATACATATATATAATAAAGGGTGATTCTATTTGTAGCAGTGTGATAATACTAAAATATGGATACATACAACTAAAATTGCAACAATATAACTAAACAACATTTTGCCATAATCTCCTGCTACAATAGAGGTTTATTATGATATGGGAGAATTAGTTGCCAGAAATCAATAACACTGATCATCTACGAATAAAGAACCCTATTGGTACAACTGTCACTTACAGTTAAACATATAAATATATAGTAAGAACTGAACATCACCCAAAACACACACCGTTCATGACATGTACCAACAATAGGATAAAGATTGTCATAAATAGGGAAAGACATTATTATTTGAGAGATTACTAATAATTTATTAATATAAAGGCAGCGGTATTTTGAAAATCTTTTAATTTCACTTTATTTAATTTTTTTATATCATTCACAATTTATTTATTTGTTTATTTTTTGAGTTGTATAGATTGTTATTGATTTTATTTATATTTCGCCATGTGTTACCCAACAATATATTTTAATTACGTAACTAATAAAGATTATATGTTTTAATATATACAGATTACAATAATAATTTGTGGAATACATAAGTGTATAAGAGTGCACTGAATAGTAGAACTCCATTCTTTTTTCTTTTTCTTATCTGTACGTGTACTATGCACCATAAGGTTTGTTTGCATAGTAACCAAGGATTTTTCCATGCAGCCACAATCTGCAAATGTGCCTGATAAGCCTATTCACGGACAGTGCAAAATTGAGACTTTAGTATGCAGAACATGATTATTGAAATGAGAAATACAGTAGGGGTGGAGAGTGTGATTTTTTGGAGATGTTCCATAACAAATGCTGTACATTTAGAGGTAGAACCTCAAGGGCTGTATTCAGGTTATAATTTAAATTATGCCATATTTGTCTACTGGAGGATCCCGGGACGGAATGGGATCTTGTTGACGCGATATACGGTGAAACGCATCAATGTGGCCCAACCCCTACTTCACATTGCCTTGAACTGCAAAATATTTATAGCAGGACTAAAATAACCACATCCCAATGAATCTCCCTGAGGACACCATTCAAATGTCAACAAGTATGCGTTTTAGAGGTTAAGGGGGCAATCCAATTAGGTGCTAGTTGGCTTGTGTGAGCAGTTCTTATGGCGAACTCACACTGCGAACTGCAGTTGCAATCCAATTCCAAACTCACATTTTTTATTCAGAGGAAAGTAGCGTTTTTTGTGCTGGGGGAGTGAAAAGGTAGGGAAAATCTTTATTTTAAGGTAAAAATGTCCAGACACTGGACCTGATTCTGTAAGGATCGTAATTGCAAAGCTGCACGCAGGCAGCTTTGCAAGTGCGATCCCTGCAGATATGGTAATGCAGCAGGAGTCATCACGCCTCCTGTGCATTACTTAACCGAGTTGCATTGTCCAACGCAGTATCAGTTAATCTGCGTATCATCGGCCGGCTGCGGTGACCCATGGGGTTCCACAGCTGGCCGCCGCAGTTTAGGGGAAGATGCCAGGAAATGTCGATCAGCCGACAGAGATCCTGGCTTCTTCCCTCCTCCGCAACGGCGGCGACACGCCCCCTTCCCATCCACAAATGGCAGCAGACTGTCAATCACTGAATCTGCTGCCAGTTTGCGTGCAGCCTTGCAGAATGGGTCTGGTGTCTGCGCAGATTCCCAAATGTCGGTAATCTGCGTTCAGCAGTGCACTAGCGTACACTGCTGAATCAGGCCCACAGTGCAGAACTTAATGGACACCCCTTCCTAATGACAAATAAGGCATTTGGAAGTTTTCAATTAGCTTAATTGGCCCAATAATTATATGTAATTTTTGGGTGTTAGAAAAAATGGGCTCAAATTTCCTCAAATCAACTTTCTTTTTAGTTTAGGCACCCCAAATTTTATTAAAGTATTTTTTTAAATGAAAAATAATTGCTATTTATAATTTTTTTTTATAATTTTTTTAAAACAATTAAGTGGCCACAAATGAAAACAAAATCATGTTTTGTTTTTTTTACTTTTTTGTATTTTTTATTTAATTAATTTGTGATCGAAAAAAGTGTACTTTTTATAATGTTTTTCATTTTTTTTTTTTACAAATGCGCAAATCAGCCATTTGACACCAATTAAAAACCTTCAATATGCACACTAATATGCCCACTAACAGCCTTCTATATGATTCTGCTAAGGAAATTAGCACTTTTTTAGGGTCCAGGATGTTATAGAAATTGTCGCTACTCTTGCCAAAAGTAGCATGAATAGGCACAGGAATTGGATCTCGCGTTTCTCAGCTGCTCGCATTTGTGCAATATTTGCAAGTTTCATAAAATAAACTCGCTTTTGCAAATTCACATCTATTTGCATTGACCCCTAAGACTTAAACTGTAAAGTGAAATTTATATTTTTAACAAACTATTTTATTAGTCTTTTCGGAATAAGATATTACACACTTGATTTTATATTCTCCCTGTGCTCGTATGCGTTTTCTCTGGCTACAAAAACAAAACATACTGGTAGGTTTATTGGATTCTGACAAAAGTTAACCCTATTGTGTATGTCTGTATGTACATGTGATAGGGAATATAGCAGGGGCATTTTAAGAGAGGAGGGGGCCCGTGTGTCCAGACTCAGTGCGAGCCCCCTCCTCTCTCTGGCAGTCCTGCAGGGTGGTAGATCCTGGCTCAGTGGGGGAATCTACTGCAATTACGCGGGTCTCTGGGAAAATGGCGCCTGTGCCGCTTTCCCAGGGACAGCAGTACTGCGCATGCTCGAGTCACCGGGAAAATGGCCGTTGCCATTTTGCCAGTGATTTCTGCTGCTCTGCAGCGCTGGCTTGGCGGTGCAGAGCAGCACTACGGACAGGTAAGTATAAGACTAAGAGGGGTATTCAATATGAAAGGTTAACTTCCCTGGCGAAGTTAACGTTTCATATCAGAGTTTTTTTCTGCGTAAAGATATGGTGCGCGCTCCCGCTTATCCCCGTATTCAAGTTGGATTTGCGTAAAGTTACGAATTTTTCCTTAAAATAATTGTAAGACCCCCCTAAAGTTGTAAACACATGGGGGAACACTATGGGTACCCCCATTTTAGCCTTTAATTGAAAGTCGGGGATTTAAATAGCCGCAGCAGGTGTTTTTTTTCCGACATTGAAGAAGTGATGCAGAAGAGCACTTAGGTTATTTTTTCATTTTTTTAAGTGGTCCCATCAAATTTGGGGTACATGAAAATGGGTACTAGCATATTTTGGTGTCCCTAAAGTAATTTTTTTTAAATTCTGCATTTGTGCACCTGCCGCTATAATTCTATTCTAGAAAACACCTGCTGCATACTTGCAGAATGGCCCTGAACCTATTTCCCTATTGTTTAACAATTTTTTCCCATTTTTTTTTTGCACCCCAATTTTTACATTTATTTTTTGGGGTGTCCCTATTTATTTTTTAAACTTTTTTTGACACACCCCTAAACCCCTATTCTGCACTTTTTTTCGACACCTATTCAATGGTGAAAAGTTATCACCGTTTTTTATCAAAGACTTTTCAAAACTGCGATAAGTCTTTGAAATTGAATACGGTGTAAAACTAAAACAAGTGATATTAACGCAAAAACGTTAAAAAGTGCGATATTAACGCAAAAAATGATGTTATCACACCCATATTGAATACCCCTATATGGATGCAGGGTGTGGGGTGTGGGCCTCCCAGGTGCCCGTGTGCACCGCACACCCTGCAAACATTATAGAAACACTTCTCGAATTTAGACTGTAAGCTCCACTGGGGCAGGGACTGATGTGAGTAACCAAGTATTCTCTATAAAGTGCTGAGGAATACATGTGCGCTATATAAATAACTGGTAATAAATACTTTATACAATATGTGAAGGTGATATGGTGAATTCACTCCTGTCTGCAATGTCTAGAAGCACGTGTGTTGTTTATAATAATTATATTAATGGAAATTTCATCAAGTTATTGTTAATGTTTACTGATGAAGCTGCATTTCTACTTGTAAGGATAGATCTTCACTGGTTTCTGACAAATTATTTTCCTTCACACCCCATGAAAACATGACACATGGTTCAGCTTCATTGGTTTTCTAGCTCAATTGAGTCTGAGATGTTTTATGCCACAAATCCATAATCCAGTCATTCTATGGTGTCAATTGCTTCTTGTCTGCTACATTAATCAACGCCTATTAAACTGATTGGGGTAATATGATAGTATAGGCGAAAAGTAAAAGAAGGCATTTAATAATAAGTGTAACAGAAAAGATAATAGCCAGGATTGAGATGTACAGGATGTACAAATATTGCACGGCAAGTGACTGCATCTTTAGAGACTTTTGACATTGCTATTTGATTCATTACTTAAAATATAAGGAAAAAATATTCATATTTATTAATTGATATAAAAAATTAGCTAGTTATGGGGTTTGTAAAATGTACAGTGATTCTAGTCAGCACAGCCTAATTTGCATATACATTTAAAGGTGTTACATTGCTGTTACTGAAAATACTCAACCTACAGAAAGATACGGTTGACATTAAGTAGCTGTTGAATGAAATTATAGGTTTTATAAACTGACTTTTAGAATAAACATGAGGTTCTTAGTGCAAATTTTGATCAACTTGTCCATCCAGGGGCTGTGCTGTATCCATCCAGGGGCTGTGCTGTGTCCATCCAGGGGCTGTACTGTGCTCCGTCCATACACTCCAGTGGCTGCTCTTGTGCTCTGCGCTGTGCTGTGTCCATCCGCTCCAGGTCTACCAACGCACCTGTCCGGTGTCCATCTACTCCAGTGCTGCCGATGCACCTGTCCGGTGTCCATCTGCTCCAGTGTTAAAAAAATAAAGTGAAAAAAGTAAAAAAAATAAGTTAAAAAAGTGTATACAAGTACTGTGGCGATGCAGGCCGTACCCCAGTGTGTATCCATATAAGTACTGTGGCGATGCAGGCCGTACCCCAGTGTGTATCCATATAAGTACTGTGGTGATGCAGGCCGTACCCCAGTGTATCCATATAAGTACTGTGGTGATGCAGGCCGTACCCCAGTGTGTATCCATATAAGTACTGTGACACTTCAGGCTGTACATAACACAAGTACTGTGATACCTCAGGCTGTACATAACACAAGTACAGGCCACAGGCCGTACCCATAGTGTGTTTTAGTCACCCGTGCACGCAGGGGGGGTTTCGGAGTACCTAGAAACCCCCCCTGCCCGCCACTCCATCGCAGCCCAGCTTAACAATATATATTTTTTTGTTTAAAACATGTGAGCCCAGCAACTGTCCCTGGCTGAGCTGCCTGTAGGGGGAGCTGCAGCGCTTGCGCACAGCTCCTCCCGGGCAGTTCCCATAGGGCACAGCACACCAGCAGCATTGTTGGAGGCTGAGTCATCGGAGCCTGCTGCGTGACAGTGACCAGCTCTCTCTCCCAGAGCCGCACCACAGGTGGGTGTAATGTTTTACGTGTGGGGGGAGGGTGATCTTTGTCAGTGTGCCAGTGTGTGTGTGTACAGGCTTTGTCAGTGTGTGTCAGTCTCTGTGTGTACAGGCTTTGTCAGTGTGTGTGTCAGTCTCTGTGTGTGTGTATAGGCTTTGTCAGTGTGTGTCAGTCTCTGTGTGTGTGTATAGGCTTTGTCAGTGTGTGTCAGTCTCTGTGTGTGTGTACAGGCTTTGTCAGTGTGTGTGAGTAGGCTTTGTCAGTGTGTGTGTGTACAGGCTTTGTCAGTGTGTGTGTGTACAGGCTTTGTCAGTGTGTGCGTGTCAGTCTCTGTGTCGGTCTCTGTGTGTGTGTGTATAGGCTTTGTCAGTGTGTGTGAGTAGGCTTTGTCAGTGTGTGTGAGTAGGCTTTGTCAGCGTGTGTGTGTCAGTCTCTGTGTGTATAGGCTTTGTCAGTGTGTGTGTATAGGCTTTGTCAGTGTGTGTGTCAGTCTCTGTGTGTATAGGCTTTGTCAGTGTGTGTGTGTGTGTGTGTATAGGCTTTGTCAGTGTGTGTGTCAGTCTCTGTGTGTGTGTGTGTATAGGCTTTGTCAGTGTGTGTGTGTCAGTCTGTGTGTGTGTGTATAGGCTTTGTCAATTCAATTTAAGGCAAAATCATTATTCATTTCTGCAGATCACTGTTGCTTGTTTCTTTGTAGTGTGTGTATAGGCTTTATCAGTGCAATGTGTGTGTGTGTGTCAGTCTATGTGTGTGTATAGGCTTTGTTAGTGCAGTGTCTGTCAGTGTGTGTGTGTCTAGGCTTTGTCAGTGTATATATGTGTCAGTGTGTGTATATGCTTTGTCAGTGCAGTGTGTGTATAGGCTTTGTCAGTGCAGTGTGTGTGTTAGTGTGTCTGTGTCAGTTTGTGCTTCTGTGTGCGTGTATATGTCACTGTGTATGTTTGCGCTGCCGCCTTTTTATTTCTTCAAGGAGCTGAAAAGCTCCATATAAAATAAATATTGTCAAGTAGACTCCAAATAAAAAAGTTCAACACCCGGGGTGCAGATCCTAAGAACTAAGCAGACCGCTCAGTTTTGAACATACAATCACATACAGGCAGCGCTCCTCAGGTACTCAATAATCCAAGCTTGTTAATCCATTACTGTGCAACGTTTCAGATGCAATTATTACATATTTCGTCAAGGCATTGATGAAATGTAATAAATTCATTTAGATTTTGGTTAAATTTTTTGCCATTGGTTTTGTAACCAAGTATTGGAAACCCCCCTTTCAAAATCCTGCGTTTGCCACTGTTAGTAGTTTATCAAACTACCATACTGTCTTCCACTGTAGTGCCACTCTGTTTCCTAGATGTGTCATGTTGGAAGCTGAACTTCCACATGTTTGTGACACCCACTGCTGTCGCTTAGCTTAGTCAGCCAGTTAGCTTGGTGCAAGCTTTTGGCCTAAACTGGATGAAATCAATGGGCTCGATTTTATTCTGCGCAAAGTGAATAGCCCCGGGAATCAGCTCCTAGCGCTGCTAAGCCCAACTAAGGATTTCTTCTCGCACCCCTCCGGGGATGCGAGCAGAAATCTTACAAAAGTCCAGGCACGAGGCTGTTTTCTGCCCTTCGCGCCTGGAAAACACCATCGCGCCTGGAAGTTAGGTTGGGGAATGCCTGTTCTCGCGCCTTAAACATGGTTTTTAGTCGCGAGAACGGGCATTCTCCCATAAACACATCGCAGCATAGAATAGCTTCGGGAGCTATCTCCCGACGCTATTTACATCGCGGGCAATTGAATCGAGCCCAATATTGTGAGCTGTCAAGTGGTCAAAACTGACTGTAAATGAAATTTATTGAAGTTAATACTACTGTAGGAACAAAAAAGGCCTAAATTATGTGATTTCAGCTGTTTTTATGACTTTTTAGAATTAAATATTGTACAGATCTAAAATCAAAACCAAAACACGGAAGGGCGGTTTTGGCAAAACCAAATCCAGATCCAAAACACGAAGGAGATACAGATCCAAAACCAAAACACGGGGGTCAGCGCACATCTCTACTATAGATACAATAATGAAGGACATCATTAAAATATTACCCCTTTCAGATATTCAACCCGGGAAATTTCCTGCTCAGACCCGGGAATTTCTCCTGTGCAAATTCCCGGGTATTTGGTTGAGACCCCCCTTTGTCTACCCCCCTTCCCCCCTTTGACCCCCCCAGTGTCTACCCCTGAAATTCCCAGGTAGACCCCTTTCAGACAAGAGCAGGGTTTTTCTGCTTAACTGCCTCTTCTCTGCCGTCTGCTCCTCCTAGCCTATCCCCTCTCTGGTTGATGATGATGATGTCATCATTCAGCTGCTGGAAGCCGGCCAATCATAATAAAAAAAATTTAAATTTCTTTTAATTCCCTGGTGGTCCAGCAGGAGTGCGGGTGGCCAGCTGTCGCTATGGCCGGGACCAGTCGGCGGTCTCCAGCGCGGGTGTCCCCGGCGTCCGTCTGGTGTCCTATGTCGCTGACACAGCGACCGGCGTGGCAGGCGGCCTGCTGTGGCAGAGATCCGCCGGCGGGTGTCCACACTGTCCAGCTGGGGTTTTCTGTACACAGCTGGCTGGCGCTGGGGGTGGTGAGCAGCAGCGCTGAGCGTCCTATAGGACGCTCTGCGCTGTCAACTCAAAGCAGCAGCGCTGAGCATCCTATAGGATGCTCTGCACTGTCAATTCCATGTCAAAGCTGCTTGGTGCTGCCCGGGAGTAGTAAATTCCCGGGTAGCACCATTAAGTCAGAAGCAGGGTAATTTCCCGGGAATTAAGTCCCGGGAAAAACCCTGGTCAATTGAAGGGGCGGCTACCCGTGTTCCCGGGTAGGTAGCTGTCAGACAGACACGGCTACCCAGAAATTTGGCTGAGGCAGGCCAAATTCCCAGGAATCTCGAGATGTCTGAAAGGGGTATACATCACTTTTTTGTGTTTTTGTCTTTAGGATAAAAATTTTGCATTTTTCAATTAATTTACATTGCACACTTCTGGTTGTCAGAGTTCTAGTTGTGCCACTGTGGTTTATAGATAATTTTTTGGTTACAAATAAAAAAACAGACTGAAACCAATACTTTTGAATATATCAATAAACATAACAACACAACACAATTGCCGGTTCTCATACTTCAGATCACTTTTTTAATTTTGCCTTATGTGACTAGTGCTACTTTATATTACTACTACATGAGTACACACTCCCCCCAGCTTGGGCAGCCATAGAATCAGCCAGAGAGAGACTAGATAGCTGCTTACCAGCATGTCCCCATCCCTAATCTAAGTAGCTCCATTATTGTGCTGCAAAGAAATAATGTTTAATACCACCCCTAGCTCACAGCCAATCACATTCTGAAATGCATTCTACATGGCCTGTATCCCCAAGTATTTCACATGTTCTATGAGTAATTCAGAACATATGTGGGCCCATTTATCATTTAATATTTGTGGTGTATTTCCCAAAAATACCTGTTTTTGAGGTATACCTGTAAATATTAAGAATCCCCCAGATGTATTATGAAGGGATCGTAACAGATATCTCTGATATCTGCTGCTGTCCCTCCACTCCCACTAGCTCCGCAACCCTCATAGGTTACTATTGGGAATGCGCTGCTGTCAGATTTACCAAGTTCCAGAATGCGAAACATTCTGGAACTTGATCCCCACAGCTTTCGCCATCTGAAGATGGCGTAAGCTGTTGTAGCCTATAGGCTACACATCACAATAACTACCGGGAGAGGGTTCCATAGGAATCCTCCCCCGGCAGTGGCCGCCACACATGTGTGGTCTGTGGAACAGAATGCCCAGGACAAGGCATCAGCTTTGGTGTTTTTGCTGCCTGAGGAGTAGGTTATCACCAAGTTGAAGTGATCGAAATATAGCGACCATGTGGACTGACAGTATTTCAAGCAGTGAGCTTTCTTGACGTACTTTAGATTCTTGTGGCCAGGGTAAACCATCACAGAGAATTTTGCTAATTCAAGCAAGTAAACACCATTCTTGCAGAGTTCCTTATCATTGACAGCATAGTTCTTCTCTGAAGCTGAAAATTTTTGAGAAAAGAAGCCACAAGAGTACCACTTTCCTTTGTCTTTTTGTGAAAACACCACCCCAACCCCAGCTGTAGAGGCACCTACTGCTAAAAAAAAAAGCTGGTCACAGTTAGGCTGTCTTACAATGAGTGCTGAGATAAAATGCTGCTTTAAGCGAACAAATGCTTCTTCCGCCTCTGAAGGCCATACCCTGGTATCCCGACCTTTTTTATTGAGAGCGGTGATAGGAGCTGCAACAGATGAATAGTTCCAGATGAACTGCTGGTAAAAGTTATAGAAGCCCAGGAAACATTGTATCGCCTTCAACATCACTGGTCGAGGCCAAATGACAATGACAGAAAGCTTCTTCAGGTCCATCTGGAGGCTAGAACCCGAAATGATGTAGGAATGCCCGCTCCTATGGCTCAAAGGAGCATTTCTCTAATTTGCAAAAGAGCTGGTTAGCCCAGAGTTAAGACAGCACCTCATATACGTGCTGGCGATGGCTTACTATATCTTCAGAGAATATCAGAATATTATCTAGATATACCACCACGTACTGGTATAGCAGGTCTTGGAAAATGTTATTCATGTTTTTTTGTAAAACAGCTGGAGCATTACTTAATCCAAAAGGCATGACCAAGTATTCATAATGACCATCACCGGTGTTGAAGGCTGTCTTCCACTCATCCCCTGCCTAGATCCTGATGAGATTGTAGGCCCCGCGAAGATCCAACTTGGAAAAAATCTTTGCCCCTTTTCTACAGTCAGAGAGTTCTGAGATCAGGAGTAGTGGGTACCGGTCCTTGATAGTGATGGTATTCAATACACAGTAATCAATACATGGTCTTAGGCCTCCACCCTTCTTTTTAACGAAGAAGAGACCAGCTTCTGCAGAAGACTTGGATTCTTTAATGAACCCTCAATCAAGGTTCACCCTGATGTATTCGGATACCGCCTGGGTCTCAGGAAGTGAGAGAGGAAATACTCTACCACGAGGCAGTATTTTCCCAGGTAGCAGGTCGATAGAGCAGTCCCACTCCTGATGCACGGGTAGGATCTCTGTGGCTTTCTTACTGAACATGTCCCTTAAGGATTTATATAGAGCTGACAGAAGGTCATCTGGTGAAACTGCCACACTCAGAATAACTTGATGCGGAGGTCAGATCGTGGACAAACACCTCTGATGGCACTGCGACCCTCACAACAGGATTTGGGGTTTATTCCAATCTAATGTGGGAGCGTGTTTGCATAACCATTGAAGAACCAGGATGATTGGGCTTTCAGCTGATGGGAGTATATAGAAGGAAATTACTTCCTTATGAAAAATGCCCACTTGCATTGTGACTTCTTCAGTCCAAGAGTGGATGGTAGTCGCAGGTAGTTTATTTCCGTCCACTACAATAATACGCTAGAAATTCCTAATTCTTGGACTTTTTTGGCTGTAATGAAGTTCCCATCGGCACCAGAATCCAAGAAGGCCTTAAAGGTTTCTGATGACTTCTCGAGTAGTAGAGTCACTTTGGTTGAGAACTAGTTGTAAACATTTCCTTTTGGGGTGTGCTGAAATGCACCTAATCTGACCACAGCTCGATCAGTTAGGTCCTCTCGCTTCCACAGCTAGTTTGCTATGTTTTGGCCAGCTAGTAGGGAGGTGACCTGATTCGCCACAGTACAAGCACAGCTTGTTCTTGAACCTCCTTTCCCTTTCAGCAGCAGTAAGATGTGTTTCCTGATAGGCTGTTCAGGAGGATTACTTGGTGCCATAAATCGAGGAGCGAATCCCTCTCTCGTGCTCTTTCTCTATGACAGACGTCTACTTGGGATGCATAAAGATATTAGATCATCCAGAGATGTTGGTAATTCTCTGGATGCCAACACGTCCTTAATTTGCTCTGAAAGTCCTTGCTTGAATGCAACAACGAGGGCATCATTGTTTTATTTCAACTCGAAGGCAAGAGTTCGGAACTGCACCGCGTACTGACCAGCAGTCAGACTGCCTTGTTTCAGTTGCAGAATACCCGATGCTGCAGAGGTTACTTGTATGGGTTCATCAAAGACTTTATGAAAGCTGCTATGAATTCAGCCCTATTATTACCCAGAGGGTAATTTCTTTCCCACAACAGGAAGCCGATGCTAGGGCTTGCCCAGCAGTCGCTAAGATAAATTATAAGTAGGGGTGAGTGGGTTCGGATTTCTGAAATCTGAACCCCCCCCGATCCGAGGCCGATCCAAGTCAGGCTCGACTTTTCCCGCCTGACTCGGATCTGAAATCGAGGCAAAACGTCATCATCCCGCCTTCCGGGTCTCGCGGGTTTTGGATCCTATATAAGGCACCCGTGTCGGCGCCATTTTCTCACTCGGCTATGGACAGTGAAGAGGGAGGGTGGGAGTTAGGGCTGGCTGGGCTGTGTAGTGTAGTGTAATGTAGTGTAGTGTAGTGCAGTGTAGTGTTGAGCTGTGCTGTGCTGTGCTGCTGTTGTCCATAGGGGCTGTGTCCACTCCTTTAAAGTCCATAGGGGCTGGCTGGACTGTGTTGTGCAGTCAGTTGTCCATAGGGGCTGTGTCCACTCTAAAGTCCTGTGCAGTGTCCCAGTCCTAAAGGGGTGCTGTAGTGTTGTCCAGGGGGTGCTCTGTCCATCAAGGGTGCTCCCCCCAAGTGCAAAAAAAAATTATATTTTTTCTGTGTTTGTGAATTGTGTGCACTGTGGCTGCACGTGCATCAACAAAGGAGCAGCGCCAAGCGTGCGCCTGTGTCCCATAAGTAAAAGGCCGGCTGGCTTGTCCGTTAAAGGGTGCTGTAACCCCCAAAGGGCACTCCAAACAAAATAAAAATATATATTTTTTTGTGTTTGTGAATTGTGTGCGCAGTAACCGCACGTGCATCAACAAAGTAGTGCCAAGCGTGCGCCTGTGTCCCATAAATAAAGGGCCGGCTGGATTGACCACTAAAGGGTGCTGTAACCCCCAAAGGGCACTCCAAACAAAATTAAAAAATGTTTTCTGTGTTTGTGAATTGTGTGCACTGTTGCTGCACGTGCATCAACAAAGGAGCAGCGCCAAGCGTGTGCCTGTGTCCCATAAGTAAAAGGCCGGCTGGCTTGTCCGTTAAAGGGTGCTGTAACCCCCAAAGGGCACTCCAAACAAAATAAAAATATATTTTTTTTGTGTTTGTGAATTGTGTGCGCAGTAACCGCACGTGCATCAACAAAGTAGTGCCAAGCGTGCGCCTGTGTCCCATAAATAAAGGGCCGGCTGGATTGACCACTAAAGGGTGCTGTAACCCCCAAAGGGCACTCCAAACAAAATAAAAAAATTTTTTCTGTGTTTGTGAATTCTGTGCACTGTGGCTGCACGTGCATCAACGAAGGAGCAGCGCCAAGCGTGCGCCTGTGTCCCATAAGTAAAAGGCCGGCTGGCTTGTCCGTTAAAGGGTGCTGTAACCCCCAAAGGGCACTCCAAACAAAATAAAAATATATATTTTTTTGTGTTTGTGAATTGTGTGCGCAGTAGCCGCACGTGCATCAACACAGTAGTGCCAAGCGTGCGCCTGTGTCCCATAAATAAAGGGCCGGCTGGATTGACCGCTAAAGGGTGCTGTAACCTCCAAAGGGCACTCCAAACAAAATAAAACATTTTTTCTGTGTTTTTGAATTGTGTGCACTGTGGCTGCACGTGCATCAACAAAGGAGCAGCGCCAAGCGTGCGCCTGTGTCCCTTAAGTAAAGGGCCGGCTGGCTCATTTCTTAAAGGGTGGTGTAACCCACAAAGTGCACTAGTCTCCAACAAAAATAAAAAAATATTTTCTGTGTTTGTGTGCGCCTTAGCCGCACGTATATATCAATATAACATAAATGGAGGACCAAACTTTCTCCGATAAAAATAAAATAGGGAAAGATCAAGAACCACTTCCTCCTAGTGCTGAAGCTGCTGCCACTAGTCATGACATAGACGATAACATGCCATCAACGTCGTCTGCCAAGGCCGATGCCCAATGTCATAGCAGAGGGCACATACAATCCCAAATGACAAAGTTCAGGAAAATGACCTTGAAAAAAACATTTAAATCATCTGAAGAGAAACGTAAACTTGCCAATCTGCCATTTACGACACAGAGTGGCAAGGAACGGCTAAGGTCTTTCCCTATGTTCATGACTAGTGGTTCAGCTTCACATGACGATGGAAGCCCTCCTCCCGCTAAAAAAATCAAATGACTTAAGCTGGCAAAAGCACAGCGAAGAACTGTGCGTTCTAAGAAGATATCACAAATCCCCAAGGAGAGTCCAAGTGTGGTGGCGGTTGCGATACCTGACCTTCCCAGCACTGGACGGGAAGAGGTGGCTCTTTCCACCATTTGCACGCCCCCTGCAAGTGCTGAAAGGAGCACCCACAGTCCACTTGCTGATATGCAAATTGAAGATGTCACTGTTGAAGTACAGTGTTTAGAATAGAATGGAAATGAGTGGAAATGAAGGTTATTGAGGTTAATAATTGCATAGGAGCAGAAAAACCCACAAATTCTGTGATTTAAGCTGTTTTTATGCTTTTTTTCAAAAAAATACAGATCCAAAACACAAAACCCAGAACCCAAAACTCGGAAGGGTGATTTTGGCAAAACCAATCCAGATCCAAAACACGAAGAAAGATCCAGATCCAAAACCAAAACACGAAAAGTGGCCGGTGCACACCCCTAATTATAAGTAGTATAAAATGTGTTGCACATACTTAGAAAAAGTGCGACTGACTATTAATAATATTGCACTGTCACAAGGTTATAAATTTAACATAAAATTATGATTAATATAAAAAAGTATTAGTCCATAAGACTATAATAGAAATATACATTTTCTGTAGATGTCCATAAGCATAGCTTATTTAATAAATACTGATCTTTATATTACACAGCCATATCACATCTAGTTTAAACAAACACAAGCAAAATAAAATCTTATATTGCAAACAAAATGTCTCATAAACATTGGCTATAACAAAACTCTCTGAGAAACAATCCAATCACTCAAAACCTATAAAACTTCTAGCCATATAGCTCAAACTGTGGTTGTATATTATATTAACAGTCTCTTTCAAACAAGTTAACATGAGCGTATTCACAAGAATGACAATTTAGTCCTCTGCTTCTACTGGGGTAAATCATCTGATTACTTGGTACTTCTCCAAGCATATAAAAAATATAAATCAAGATAACCTTAATAGAGAGACTAATCAATTATTTTTTATATTAATTCCTTTGTTGAATTCATTATATTGACAGTGCAGTTTTATTAATGATCAATCACACTAAAATAGATGCCAAAGTGCCTCACTCAGATGGTACAGGATCGATTTTCAAGTGTAGCAGCCCAGAAAGAAGCCTTTAAAGTTCCACAGGTGGCTGCAGCCATCTTGAATTTGCCCATTTGCTATTTCGTAACTCATTAAAAAAGTTTTGGGTAGATGCCCTTTGTCTCCAGCCTTATTTGCACTCGCTATAGAACCTCTGGCATGTCTGTTATGCGCCCACCCAACCATTTGTGGACTTAGGCTTGGGGGGTAGAGAAGATAAGGTGGCTTTATATGCTGATGACCTGTTGCTTTTTTTATCTGATTATTCTATATCTATGCTGGTTGTCCTTCAGCTGATGTCCACATTTGCTATATTTTCTGGCCTTACGACCCCTTCAGGGGTCCTGCCCAGATAGCCCTTTAATAACTCTGCCTCTTTGTTGGGTGGATACATTTAAGTATTTTGGAGATTAGATTAGCAACTCCTCATCAGATTATATTGGCCTAAATGACCAGCCACAGTTGATATCCTTAAAGGCCAAAACCTGATCTTTTGAGTAAATTACCCTTACATTAACTGGTAGAGTCAACCTGGTGATCCAGCCTAAGCTTCTATATATTTTCCTCCAGTTCCCTGTTTATCTTCCAATTCAATATTCCACAAAGTGGAGGGCTTGGTTTCCACTCTGATCTGGGTGGATAAACGAGCTTGAATTAGTAACAATACTCTTGCTAGAGCCAAATTTGGTGGAGGTCTGGCATTGCTGCATTTTTGGATCTGCTACTGTGCGGCTCAACTATCACACTTGAGGCTTTGGCTGCAAGATACCTCAGTAAATGCCCTTCACACTTTGCTGGTAGCTCAGGCAACACAGAGACATACACCTTTGCAGGCCCTATTGGCCAATAAGGAATAAAGAGTGGGCCCCCAACAACTTCTACAAGCTGTTTAAAAATATTGGTTCTATTTAGTAAACTCCCTTCCTTTAAAAAATATGGTATAAACTTATATCTTATATAAAAAATTGTATTCACTGTAATGTGAAGCAGTCTGTCTTTGTGTAACTGATATGATTCCTTACAGTATTCATTTCCCGCTACCAGAGGTCACCAGGCCTATTGTGCAATCTGGGCTGCAGTTCCAGAATCACCCAGAGGTGCTGCTCTTCTGAGCCTGTTCTCGGGTCAGGTGTCAGGTAATTGCCTACTCATCACCAGCATGGCTTACACCTGACACCTGGTTATTGCTGGATCATCAATTGTCTCTGGTTACCCATGTCTCTATGAACTCCAGTTTTTCTTGTGCCTGTCAGTTCCCAGACAGAAAAGAAAGTACAGTTCCAACACCATATTCCGTTGCATCTACATCAATGAAGAATGGTAGCTTGATGTGAAGATGTTGAAGAACAAAAGAAAAATTAAATAAAACTTCTAGGGATATAATTACTAAAGTGAGAGTTTTTAGAAGTGGAGATGTTGCCCATAGCAAGTTAGCAACCAATCAGATTCTAGCTATTATCTTCTAGAAGGTGCTAGTTAAATATTGTTAAGTCTGATTGGTTGCTATGGGCAACATCTCCCTAAAAACTCTCACTTTAGTAAATATACTGCTAGAAGTTCTTTACAAAGCCCAAAAATATTGAAATACCTTTAAGTAGGTAGAGCTCAGATAATGATTGATTGTACCTTCACAGGGTCAATACAAAAACCAATGTTACCAACAAAAGAGGCATCTTTTAGCTCTAATTTACATTTCTCCTGCTTTTGCAAACAACATTTTTCTTACAATAAGTTTTCCAAAACTATACTGTATTACTAAAAATAAGATTATCTTACAAAAATAAGATTATCAATCTATAGGACTATAAAATTCCCCAGAAAATTCCTGAAAATGACATTAATTAAATCTTGAAAATGTGCTAAAACATTTTGTAGCCTGCATTTCATAATTCAATGTATTAAGGTTTTTTTTCCCTGAAATCAGCATGATCTTTTCTTATGACTTCTGGATCTATAGTCAGGTGCATAAATATTGGGACATTGACAGAATTTTCATATTTTGACCTCTAATCACCACCACAATGAAACAAACAAGATGTGCTTTAACTGCAGACTTTCAGATTTAATTTGAGGGTAATTACATCCAAATCAGGTGAACGGTGTAGGAATTACAACGGTTTCTATATGTGCCTCCCACTTTTTAAGGGGCCAAAAGTAATGGGACAAACTAAACAATCCTAAATCTAACTGTCACTTTTTAATACTTTGTTGCAAATCCTTTGCAGGCAGTTACAGCCTGAAGTCTGGAACGCATAGACATCACCAGACGCCAGGGGCGGATTGGTCCGCCGGGACACCGGGCCATTTCCCGCTGGGCCGGTCCCTTTGTTTCCTGTAGTGGCTGGTGGCCCTCCTTTATTCATCCTTCCTGCCGGCTGCCACAATCGGAGCTCAGTTCCGATCGGGCAGAAGTAGTACACTGTAAATAAAAAAACATGGCCGTCGGGGGAGCTACTGCGCATGCCCAGCCGCAGCAGCTGCTCCCATAAGCATTTGCAGAGCCAGTCAGTCACCACTGATGGCTCCGCCTCCAGCCCGACCGAAAGCCCGCCTCCAGGACATCTCCATTTGCACGGCAGTGTGGTGTGACTGATCTGCAAGCAGCCATCCCAGCAGCGCAGCCTAGACAGAAGGTAGGTAGTCAAAATATAATGTATATGTGCAAATAACACCCAGCTCTCTCCACCTATCCCACACAGCTCCAAAAACAACCCCCCCACAATCGCGGCACCCCCTCCCCCCCACACAGATCTGCTTACCTACTCCTCATAGCTCCAGACACTTCCCCCACCCCCAATAGCGGCACCCCCGATCCCCCCATCCTCCACACACACAGGACCTCTTTCCTGCTCCTCATAGTTCCAGACACTTCCCCTACCCCCAATAGCGGCACCCCCGACTCCCCCTCCCCCACACACAGGACCTCTTTCCTGCTCCTCATAGTTCCAGACACTTCCCCCACCCCCAATCGCGGTACCCCCGACCTCCCCCTTCCACCACACACACAGGTCCTCTTTCCTGCTCCTCACCTTATAGCTCCAGACACTTCCCCCCCACAATCGCGACACCCCCTCCCCCGCTCCCCCACACACAGGTACTCTTTCCTGCTCCTCACCTCATAGAACCAGGCACTGTCCCACCACACTCATATAAACAGGTCCCCCTTTCCTGCTCCTCACCTCATAGCTCCAGGCACTCCCCCCCCCCACACACACACATACACACATAAACAGGTCCCCCTTTCCTGCTCCTCATAGTTCCAAACATTTCCCCCACCCCCATCCGCAGCCTCCCCTCCACACACACACACACACAGGATCCCTTTCCTGCTCTCTCCTTATAGCTCCAAACACTCCCCCGCCCCATCCACGGCACCCCCGACTCCCCACACAGGTCCTCTTAACTGCTCTCTTCATAGCTCCAAATGCTTCCCCCACTCCCATCCGCAGCCCCGCTTCCCCCACACACAGGTCGCCTTTGCTGCTCATAGCTGCAAATATTCCCCACCCCCAATCACGACACCCCCTACACACACACACAGGTCCAAACACTTTCCCCACTCCCATCTGTGACACCCCCGACAACCCTCCTCCCCTACACATGTCCCCTTTCCTGCTCTCCCCTCACAGCTCCAAACACTTCACCCACCCTCATCCTCGGTACCCCCCATCTCCGCTCCCCCTCACAGGTCCCCTTAACTGGTAGAATAGTTTAAGTGGCTAGGGTCCTCATTTATTAATGAGTGATGAAACTCGTTGTGTATGATAATGGTGCTCCAGCCAATCACCATCCAAACTGTCATCTGTTTGAAAAATTACAGTTGGGAGCTGATTGGCTGGAGCACCATTATCATACGCAATGAGTTGTATCACTTGTTGTGAATGATAGAACTCGTTAATAAATGAGGCCCTTAAAAAGATTAACTTTTTCTGAAATGTGTACAGTATGGCGGTGAAGTGCTGTTATTTTGTCAGTAGTGTCTCTCTGGGGGCGATTCAATTCAGCGTGATGTTGAATAGCCCGGAAAGGAGCTATTCAATTGACCGTTCTGTTAAGTCCGACTGAGAGGATTTCTGCTTGCACTCTCCTGAGGTGAGAGCAGAAATCCTACAAAAATGCCAGCTGCAATGCTTTTTTCCGGCTTAGCTTAGTGCTAACAGCATTGTGGCCGTTACTTTGGTCGGAGGATGCCGGTTAGTGCGACTAAATACCCAGCTTAAGGCGCGGTCACTGGCATTCCCGACTGAAGTGGTTCTAGTCAGACTTAACAGTGCGGTCAATTGAATAGCTCCAGTAACTCCTTCCCGGGGCTATTCAACATCGCACTGAATTGAATCACCCTCTGTGCTAGTGTTTACAGGTGGATCTGTTTACAGGTTAAGCTGGAAACTGCGGTCAGGGAATAATGTGCAGTCATGTGATCTAGAGTTCCTACTAGGCTGTTTCAGCGGGGCTCTGTGCTCTGCTCTATTTTTAAAGGGCAGAAAGCACCCTGCCCTCCGGCGCGGCGCACTGCTGAAACAAGCCTGGGGATTCTGGGCCTGATTCAGACCCGGTCGCAAGCGGTGAGCGCTCACAACTGGGTCGATGGTGGCCCAGAGCGCATGCGCACGACGGAGCCAGCTCCATCGCGTGCATGCGCGAGGCCCGGATAGCGACGTGCAATGCGTCGCTCCGGGTCTCGCACCAAAGGGGGCGTGCTGTCGATGTTGAGTGACAGCACGCCCCCTTTGGTGGGCGGGCCGGGGGGGTGGCTGCCCAAACGGAGGCGTCCCATGTGAACGCCCCACTGACATCACAAGTGATGTCAGTGGAGAGATTCCGGCTCTGTTAGAGCCGAAATGTCTCTGGGGCTTGCGGCAACGAGACCCTACCACAAGGGTCTCGTCGCAAGTCCGATGGTCGTGTTGGTCGCAACCATCTGCCTGGTCGCTCGTTACAGCTGTGGGTGGTCACCAGCTATGCGAGCGGCCAGAGCCAGGAGCGTCCGGCTCTGAATCAGGGCCTGTCCCATCCCACGGGCCGCAGTGTCCCGCGGGTGGGGTAAATGGTGGTGCAGCGGTCAGCTCCCGGCATCCATTCACAGTGACTGCAGCGCTTGGGGGCACGCCCCAAAGACTGACATAAAGGGGATGTGTCATAAAGACATGCCCCCTTTTCCTTGACCATGGCTCTTTTCGGACGCGCGCTTTAGGCACGTGCAGAAGTGCCCTTTCTCTAGGTCCGGCACCGGATCTAGGGCCTGATTCAGACCCGGTCGCAAGCGCTGTGCGCTTGCAAGCGGCCCGATGTTTAGGCACTGCGCATGCGCCGCATTCAGCGTGTGCAAGCCCCGCCGAGCGACTGAAGTTCAGTCGCTACGGGGCTCGCAACAAGACGGGGCGGCTGTCGATGGTGAGTGACAGCTCGCCCCGTTTTGTGGGCGGTTAGGGGGGGTGGCTGGACAAACGAAGGCGTTCCCTTAGTAACGCCTGGCATTTGTAGGGTGGTCTCCCACAGCTTTGCGAGTGCCTGGAGAACAAAAAAAAAAAACGCCCACAATCCCAATTCAGCGTGTGCAAGCCCCGCCGAGCGACTGAAGTTCAGTCGCTACGGGGCTCGCAACAAGACGGGGCGGCTGTCGATGGTGAGTGACAGCTCGCCCCGTTTTGTGGGCGGTTAGGGGGGGTGGCTGGACAAACGAAGGCGTTCCCTTAGTAACGCCTGGCATTTGTAGGGTGGTCTCCCACAGCTTTGCGAGTGCCTGGAGAACAAAAAAAAAAACGCCCACAATCCCAGCGTGCGGGCAGAAGCGAGCGGGTCTGAATCAGGCACTTAGAGTGAACACAGGGCCTGATTCAGATCCGCTCGCGAGCGCTGTGCGCTCGCAAGCGGGTCGATGTTTGGCCACTGCGCATGCGCACGCCGGAGCCGGCTCCGACATGCGCATGCGCGAGACCCGGCTAGCGACGGGCCCTCCGTCACTCCAGGTCTCGCACCAAAAGGGGGCGGCTGTCAATTTTGATCGACAGCTTGCACCGTTTTGGAGGCGGGCAGGGGGGGTGGCTAGCCAAATGGAGGCATTCCCGAGTGATGTCAGTGGTGAGCTCCCGGCTCTATTAAGATCCAGAAGCTCACTGGGGCTTGCTGGAACGAGACCCTACCGCAAGGGTTTCAGTGCAAGCCCCGATGGTCGCGATGGTCTCGAGCATTGCGACCATCATCTGGCCGCTCGCAATAGCTGTGGGTGGTCACCCACAGCTATGCGAGCGGCCAGGAGGCCGCACAAAGAAAATATGCCCTGATTCAGAGTGTCCGGCTCTGAATCAGGGCCACTATGATCTATGGTGTCCAACCATGTTAGTGAGTATTAGCGAATCACCAAAATATCACACCAGTGAATTTATGTAAATATGAATGTCCCTTTTGTAGTTATATTATATAGAAAGCACTATTATGACATCGTATACAGCATTATGGGCCTTATTCTGAGTCAGATGCAGCAGCAATGTTGGACGTAGTGGAGTGATGTTTGTTGTCTGAGTTACACCACATACATAGTACTGAAGGTGTTTGTACAGATATGCAGTACAGATTTGGACACACACAAAGAAGTGCATCAGAAATGTGTTGGCCGTTCCTGTTTGGTTACACAGTATTGGCTAATCAGACGCAGATGTAACGATGGGCGTGTTATTGGAGTGACACAGGAGTGCTGAGGAAAGTGGTTGTGTTACAGAGACGCTGAATCGCTCACATTGGAGGCCATACTTATTTGGATGATCTGTCCCTAGCATAGGGCTGGTGCAAGTTTCAATGGCGCAACTGACGTTGGCGTCTGAAGCTGCACAAAGCATGATTGCCGCGTCTGTGCACACTGACAGTGGGTGTCTTTGTACTTGCGCATTCAGATGCATGGAAGTACACCAGGGAAGGGCTTTGTTGGCATTGGTATTAAGTCGCAGACGCAACTGCATCAAAAGATGCATGGACGGCCTCTACAGGAGGGAGTATCCCGCTCCCCTCAACAGTCCCCGCCCCCTCAGCAGACCCGTCCCCATTAGGGCTGCTACCAGAATTTTCCCGGGCTGGTTTTTCACCCCAATCCGCCCCTGCCAGACGCTGGGTTTCATCCCTGGTGATGCTCTGCCAGGCCTCTACTGCAAATGTCTTCAGTTCCTGCTTGTTCTTGGGGCATTTTCCCTTCAGTTTTGACTTCATCAAGTGAAATGCATGCTCAATCGGATTCAGGTCAGGGGATTGACTTGGCCATTGCATAAAATTTCATTTTTTAGACTTAAAAAACTCTTTGGTTGCTTTTGCAGTATGCTTCGGGTCATTGTCCATCTGCACTGTGAAGCGCCGTCCAATGAGTTCTGAAGCATTTGACTGAATATGAATATATAATATTGCCCGAAACACTTAAGAATTCATTCTGCTGCTTTTGTCAGCAGTCACATCATCAATAAATACAAGGGAACCAGTTCCATTGGCAGCCATACATGCCCTCGCCATGACACTACCACCACCATGCTTCACTGATGAGGTGGTATGTTTTGGATCATGAGCAGTTCCTTTCCTTCTCCATACTCTTCTCTTCCCATCACTCTGGTACAAGTTGATCTTTGTCTCATCTGTCCATAGGATGTTGTTCCAGAACTGTAATCGCTTTTTTAGATGTTGTTTGGCAAACTCTAATCTGGTCTTCCTGTTTTTGTGGCTCACCAATGGTTTACATCTTGTGGTGAACCCTCTATATTCACACTTGTGAAGTCTTCTCTTGATTGTCGACTTTGACACATATACACCTACCTCCTGTAGAGTGTTCTTGATTTGGCCAACTGTTGTGAAGGGGTTTTTCTTCACCAGGGAAATAATTCTTCTGTCATCCACCACAGTTGTTTTCCGTGGTCTTCCAGGTCTTTTGGTGTTGCTGAGCTCTCCGGTGCATTCTTTCTTGTTGAAGCTGAGTAATTGGCTGAGACAAGTTCAGTTTAAAATTGGATCACGGCGACGCCATCTTGCGACTGGCTGCAAGACGCCATCTTGAAAATGAGATTGCAAGACGCCATTTTGCGAAAGGTCATGTAAATGCCATTTTAGATAAACTCACATTTTAGTACATGTGGCGATAATACTATTAGCACCATGCGATTGCATCTCCCATCATTTCTCATATACACAATAATACGCATAATAGCGCTGTTAACTAGTCGCATATTAGCGAATGCACAAGACCCCGAATGAAAACACCATTTAGTAGCTAAATGCGCATGCATCCGCACCAAGTTAACTAGCGTCTTCATATCAAACCCCGTACACTCACACATTACATATTCACTTACAAGGTTCCATTCGCTTTAAGATAAACGCTTTAAGTTGGTTCAGTTAATATAAATGCTGTGAAACAAATATATTTGATAACTAAGGCTTTATACATGCTAAACAAGCCGTGTTTGGTTTCGTACTGATGCGTACTCTTTCCACAGTATTCCAGTGTTATTGGTGGGGAGATCGCATCATGCATTCTCGAGTTATGGATCGCAGAGACTTCAAGCAACAAAATGTATTAACTGTTAGGATGTTACCGGGGGCGGGAGGGGAGAGACCCCCAGCTGTTAGAGGCAGGGAGAGTCTATTTGAACCAGCCTGTTAAATGCTCCGTAACAGATGGATCCCCCTTGGGAACCAATAGCACCAGCAGCAAACGTCTCTATTGTTTTGTCTATTCCTGGGGGGTATAAATATGTGTGCTCAAACACTGGGTTTTTAGTCTTCGTGCTGCATGCTGATAGACGAGGGGTTTCTTGCTGATGCCTAACACCTGGTACCGGAAGCGCTGCATATGTATACTGTACTTGGGTCTGTATAATTCCTTTTGCGCCTAAATTGTGTCTGGATCAATTGCGTGTAACTGTCTGAACTTTTACTTGAATAATACTTGTGCTTTGGAACCACAGATTCCAGGTCTAAGTCTTTATTTACTGTATGACTGCGTTTACGCAAATTAGCGTCATCCTTAGAAGGCATAGGCAGGATATTAGAAGGTATAGGAAGGTGTGTATAGAGGTTCTGATCCAGTATCGTTAGTTGGGGGCTCGTAGGGAAGTCACTTACCTGCTCACACGGTACATACGGCTATCGATATTTCAGCAAAGGGTGGAGTGGCCACATGCAGGGTTTGCCTGCAACCGCTTTGTGCTGAAAGATCGCTATCCGTCTCCGTGTGAATCAAGGAAGCTGACTAGAATCCAGGGACAAGAGAGGAAAAACTTTGTTTTCCTTTCCTCTGTTGATAGAACCTTACGTTTAAAGGAGTGGCGCAGTACCGAGTACGCGGCTAAGTCGCAGGTTTGTGCATAGACGCACTTTTGTGTATGCAGCTAAAGGTTGTCATACGGTTGTGGTAATCGCATTATTGTGTATGTGACTGGTTGCACAATAGCGTATACATACTTCCGGTTGTGCTGCCACGTGTTTGAACAAAGCCGTTGAGGTTTACATTTTTCTTTATTTAATTTTTACCAATATCTGGGTTAGCGTGTATTTTTCTGCGCAGGAAAAAGTGTGTAACAGTGAGTGTTTTGTTGGTAGGGGTAACTTGTTCCCTACAGTTAAAGGTACCATATGACCTTTAAAGGCTAAGTGCTAGTCACTCGGTAAGCAGCTTTACCATTCTATACACAGTAGCAGGTGTACATGTTGTCTTTGTTGTAGAGAGGTGCGTGGGAGTAGCCGACATATAAACTCCCATAGGTGTGGAAGTTGCCTTACTAAATCTTATCCGGGTGTGGAAGTTGCCTTTTTCAAATATTATCCAGGTGTGTGGGCGCCGCCGACTTAAATCGTCCACAGGTAAGTGAAAGTATCTTGATTGTCTTTCACCAGTTTAAATCTTTATTGAAAAGCGTAGGAGTTGTATCAGAATGGGAGCCATGCAAACAGTAGAGATGTTAGAAAATGATGTGCTGCTAAAGGAGGCGCCGATCGGATCGGCCCGTCGTATTATGCATACTAAGTACGGTACTTATGCAATAAGGTATTGTGATTTATGGTTTAATATGACGAGGAAGAGTGTTAGACCGTTTCCCAGAATTGGTAGTTTTGATAAAAATGTGTTAGATAATGTCCGAGATCACATCAGTTTGATGCACTCCCGAGAGAAAAAGGTTAAATATTTTGAATGTTTAAAATGGTGACAGCATGAAGGGGATGCGTGGCTTAAAAATGTGCAAACGACGCAAACTAGCGTCGCGAGTACAGCCAGAAAATAAATCTGCGGTGCTAAATTGCAATACGGGCGAGCCCCAAAATAGCGTGCCCGTGCGGCAATGTAGCATCGTGGAGAGTATTGCCAGCAGTTCACGCTCACCTCCCCCACCTTATGTGGATGGAGGTGCAAATACAGTTACCAAAAATACCCATAAAAATGTAACAAGCAACTTGTACCCTCTCTTAAGCAACTATAAAGAAAATGTTCATGATGTGGATGATGAGCCTATTGTAATGTCTGCCATTTCCCATGCTGTGCAGATGATAGATGCTGCATCACCACAATCACGAGGGGTGCCGCCATCTCCATCGGTAACAGCAAGGGAAGTGTTTATGCCCTCTGCACCCGTAGAGGAAGTTGTTCATACCATACGAAGCAGCAGCAGCCTAACCCCCAGCCAGGTAACCAGGTCAAAGGTAGCAGCGCTACCGGTCTGCATCCCTTTTGGACAATAACCGTTCCAAATGGAAATGCAGATGCGAACGGTATAGTACCAATGAGGGAAGTAGTAATGCATTGTCCTTGGACAAGAGCAGAACTAAATTCCATCATAAATGATTTCCCCGATCCCAAAAAGGAACTAGCCAAATGTCAAAGATTTTTGAGAAATTTGGGTAGTTCTCATGAACCAACTAATAAAGATTGGCGTGTTGTGTTAAGGGCCTGTCTGCCACGCAATACCGAAGTGACAAAATTTATCACGGATTGTGTATTGGATGGTGACGTTCCCTTAACAGACCAAGTAAACCAAGGTAACATTTCCCGCATTGTAACTCAATTGGGTATATATTTTCCAGTAGTAGTTAACTGGAACAAAATTAAAGATAGCACTCACCACAGGGGAATGATAGTCACGGTACTCATGGACGGTCTGAAAGATAGTTTAAAAACTCGGGTTCAGACCTCACAGCCTGGTTGGCGGGGACTCACAATAGATGCCCTCATAGAAACCGCCATCGAACATGACAAAAACATCTCAAAGAGAGAAGCCCAGAGCGAAAAACTAATGGCTGTCAGTATACAAGCTCTGGAGGGAATGACGGTAACATCACAGCCAACAGACACACTTGCACTTGCACACACACTCACATCTGAACAAGTATGTGCCCTCACTAATCCCACACATCAACAAGCACAACTCTATCCCACTAACCCGACACAACCACAGGTCCCATACTACCCGCCAACTTCTTATCCCCCACAATACCCTTACCCTCCCTATCCTTATACATATCCACCAAATTTACCCTCTGCGCAAACCTCACAACAGCTCATGTCTTCACCCGATACACGAACATGTTTTAACTGTAAACAACCAGGACACTTAAGTAGAAACTGTACAGTAAAAAGAGTAGGAACCCCAAATCAGGGGAGACCTGGATATCCCCATAAGGGATATGCACAGAGGCCAGCAAATGTCCAGCAGGCACCAGCTCCAATTGTGACCGTAAATGCTTTATTGGAGAATGGTAGCCAACGCTAGGGGTCAGGTCATACCTGTAGTCTACAGATAGTCAGGTTAACGGGAAGTACTAGGGAAGAACCGGTCATGATGGTTGATGTAGCTGGTACTGAATATCCTTTTCTTGTAGACACAGGGGCGACCAGGTCAGTGATAAAATCTCCTGTTAATTTACAGGTGACCAATGAGACAGTACCAACAATGGGTGTAACAGGTAAAGTGGAACATTGTCCTTTAACAAAGTCCACAGAGGTTACTATTGGGCCGTTGCATACCAGGCATTCTTTTCTCCTGGCTGCTGCGGCTCCTACTAACCTACTGGGCAGAGACTTGTTATGTAAGATGGGATGTGTTATATATTGCACCCCTGATGGTGTATTTTTAGATATCCCAGAGAGAATGGTATACGAGGTGCGGGATATGTTAGACACTCCTCAAAGGATAATGTATCACTCTACAGTTTTAAATGAAACTCCATCACAGGTAGATGAAATGTTGTCCCTAATTCCAGATTTCCTTTGGACTAAAGATGGACAGGACACTGGATTAATGGCAAACGTAAGCCCCGTAATGGTAAATTTAAAAAGCGGTAGGCAAGCTCCAAAAATTCCCCAGTACCCACTAAAACAGGAGGTAGAATTAGGGGTTTTCCCAATAATTGAGCGATTATTGCAACAGGGAATTTTAGATTGTACAGCTAGTGTAGCCAACAGTCCCATATTTCCAGTGAAGAAGAGTGGTGGGGGGGGTTATAGGCTGGTACAAGACCTTGGAGGTGTTAATAAGGTAGTAGAGAGCCAATTCCCAGTAGTGCCAGATCCAGCTGTCATTCTGATGCAGATCCCACCAAATACAACCCATTTCACTGTCATTGACCTCTCTTCTGCTTTCTTCTCTGTGCCTCTCCATCCTGACTGTCAGTATCTATTCGCATTTACATACAGAGGTTTACAATACACATGGACACAGTTACCCCAAGGTTTCATAGACAGCCCCAGTATCTTCTCCCAGGCATTGCACGACTGTTTACAATCTTTTCAACCTGCCAATTGATCTGTTCTAATTTAATATGTGGACGATTTATTGCTATGTTCTGACTCGTTTATGTCATGTTTGAATGATACTAAACTTTTGTTACTTGATCTCTTGCAAATAGGACACAAGGTGGCTAAGGACAAACTACAGCCGTGCCAATCCAGAGTAAAATATTTGGGACACTGCCTAACCCAGGGGTTACGACATCTTACTACAGATAGAATCCAGGCCATACAAAACATGACACTGCCGCAGAATCAACAGCAAATTCGTACCTTCTTGGGAATGTGTGGATACTGTAGAATGTGGATTCCAGGTTTTTCTATTTTGGCCTTACCTTTACAGGAATTAGTCTCTTCCTCAAAGCCTGATCATGTCGTACACACAGAGGAATCAGAACAGGCTTTCCTTAATCTTAAGGATAGTCTGACAAGAGCTCCCGCATTGGGAATACCTGATTATGAAAAACCTTTTGATTTGTATTGTACGGAAGCCGATGGTTGTGCTGCAGGTGTCCTTACACAAAAACATGGTGATGCCAGTAGGTCCGTAGCATACTACAGTGCCCAATTGGACACTGTGGCAAGATCACTCCCCACCTGTTTGAGAAGTGTAGCAGCTGCCGCTCTATTGGTGAGAAACAGTGAGGACGTAGTATTGGGCCATGATATGATTGTCTACACTCCCCATGCTGTATCTGCTCTGTTGAACTCAGCTCAAACCAGACACGTCTCCTCGGCTAGGTTCACCAAATGGGAACTAGCTCTACTCGCTCCTGCAAATATTACTGTTAAATGTTGCAGTACGCTGAATCCAGCAACATACCTACCATATGTACAACATGATGTACAAAGGGTGGAAGGAGAGGAGTTGCTGGTGGGAGGTGAGTTCGGCAGACATAATGATACGCACGATTGTATGACATATCTGAATCAGACCTTTACTGCTAGACCTGACATACATGACACACCTTTAGAGAATGTGGATGTGACTTTCTATACGGATGGGAGTTGTCATAGACAAACAGACACAGGTGAATTATGTACAGGTTATGCTGTTGTAAATGACACAGATATCATAGAAGCTAAACCTCTTGGTCCTCCTCACTCAGCCCAGGTGGCAGAGTTAGTAGCACAGACTAGAGCATGTGAACTGGCAGCAGGCAAATCTGCTAACATTTACACTGACTCGAGGTACGCGTTCGGGGTGGTGCACGATTTTGGGGCTATATGACGTCTGAGAAATTTTATGACAGCAGCAGGCACACCAGTTGCACATTCCCGACACATAAAACATCTTTTAGAAGCAATCCAACTGCCCAAAGCAGTGACAGTAATTAAATGCAAAGCCCATACATGTGAGGATGACCCGGTGTCACTGGGCAACAACAGAGCTGATGAAGCTGCAAAATGGGCAGCAGGGTCAAAAATGTTTTCTCCAACTGAAACAATTATGTAATTTCAAACAATTGATATGCTGAAATTAATTGAGATGCAAAATTTGTGTTCAATTCAGGAAAAATCCATTTGGAAGTCCAGGGAATGTGGGCAAGAGTCCTCTGGGCTCTGGAGGGACGGACATGGTAAGCCAGTAGCCCCCAAGGCATATTACCCCAGCCTGGCTGAGGCAGCACACGGCCTGACTCATCTGGGTAAACAGGGTATGTGCAAGTTGGTGAGGGCATACTGGTGCGCACCAGGTTTTTCTTCACAAGCAGAAAAGATAGCAATGTCCTGTTTAACCTGCTTGAGAAAGAACATAGGGAAAGCGATCCCTACCGAACCGTCCCACATTCCACCGACTGATGGACCTTTCCAGGTGATACAAATTGATTTCATCCAATTACCACCCTGCAGGAATCTTAAGTATGTATGTATGTACTGTGCACAGACGTATTTTCTAACTGGGTTGAGGCCTACCCAGCGGCCACTAATACTGCTGCGTTTACTGCCAAGAAAATAGTTCAGGAATTTGTATGCAGGTACGGTATCCCTAAAATCATCGAGAGTGATAGGGGTACCCATTTCACAGGTGATGTTTTTCAAAATATGTGTAAGCTGATGGGTATTAATAGCCGACTACATACCCCCTACCGACCGCAAGCCAGTGCCAAGGTAGAGAGGATGAACAGGACTATTAAAAATAAGTTATGTAAATTATGGCAGAGGGCCTGATTCAGAGCCGCTAGTAAGCGGCCGCTCGTTCGCTCCAAGCGATGTTCGCACAACTGCGCATGCATATGGGTCGTAATGCGCATGCGCCAACCAGTCATTGCGGTTGGAAATCGAGCACTCGCAAAATAGCGAGTGTCTGCTAGTTTGAGTGACAGGATGAGGCGTTTGTGGGTGGTAACGGTGGAAGGTGCTTGAAAATAGGGAGTGGTGATCCGAAATGCAGGCGTGCCATACGGTCAAAATGGGCATTTTAAGGGTGTGCATAATTAACAAAGCAGCGTCATCGACCACGTCACTTGGTTGTTTCTTAGCCTGAACTGTTCGTATGATTGCGGTAGGAAAATCCAACCAAAAGCACTGCGAGCAGTTCAGACGCCTTTCGATGTACTCGATTAATCTAATAAATAGCGGAGATGATGTAGGATGCGAGCAGCCAGGGGGTGTCTTTACAAAATAGCGAGCACATGTTTCGTTCGCTCGCTCAGACATAGAGGCGTCAACAGACCGCAAAGAGTGAGCACTCAATTTAAATAGCCGGCCCCTTTTTCAGAATGAGCGAGCGCAAATAGCGTCCGGCTCTGAATCAGGCCCAGAGACTGGACTAGGATGGCCAGAAGCGTTACCTTTGGTCCTACATAGCATAAGGACCACTCCTAGACCTCCTCTGAATCTGTCCCCATTTGAAATATTGTTCGGCAGACAACCTCACTTGATTATAAGTCCACAGGAAGACCTGAAGGGTAACAACGAGGTAACTGTAAAGTATCTTATATCAATGAGTAAGCAGTTAAAGCAACAGCAGCAGAAACTGAAATTGTTGTCTAATGATATGCCTGAAACTAACTGTCATGATGTTGAACCAGGAGAATATGTAATGATCAGAAATTTCTTGCGTTCAGGTTGTTTGACTGATAGGTGGGAAGGTCCGTATCAGGTGCTGCTAACGAGTACTACATCTTTGAAGGTGGCTGAGAGAGATACCTGGGTCCATTCCACTCACTGCAAAAAGATCAATCAACCAGTGGAGAAACAAGTTGGAGACAAGGCTGATAGTGTGGACCTGTCACTCGTGAGCTTGTTCCAGGAGGATTGAACAGGTTGTAGTGAGATACCTGAACAGAAAGAAATCTGCAGGTCTTGTTGTGACAATGAATGGGCCTGCTGTGTTCATTTTCATATTCTCTTTTAGAGTATTCACCATCTTGGTCGGTTCGGGAGTATCCAGTTTCTGTGATGGGAAACCGATCGAGGAAATGGGAGCTGATGGCAGTGCTGATGGAGTGGAGTTAGGAGGAGTGCAATGCCAATCAGGGGAGTGTCTGACCAACCTTAGTACTGTTATTGTTAAGAGAGCTATCATTCTGTATACTCGGGGAAGGTGTGGAGGTTTATCGTCTTAAGATTCCTGTATTTGTGAGCTTTCTGGGTCACTAGTTGATGATAACTGTATCCAACGGTGCCAACCTATATATAGCCCGTACTGGGGTGGATATCCTTTCGAGGATTATCATAGTATGGTAGGCAAAGTGTTAAAACAAACTGATTGCTGGGTGTGTTCACATGTGCCACAGGGACAACATAATGTAGGGTTGGTGCCATTTCTGCTGAATACCACGGAAATTTTAGAATTGCAAAAAGGGAAAACCTTGGATGGAAAATTTCTCTCATCCAAACCACCTCATTTCAAACTCCATCAATTCCAAGTAGGTAGATCAATTTTGTGCTTAAACGTAACCAACCCCAATAGACCCGGGAGTTGGAAAGTGACGGGGAATAATCAGACGATGACCTTCTCACAAAGAGCTGATAATGAGTCCATAAACCATAATCTATTACGCTCCATTAAGTCTGGTGGGAAACATTTTAGGTATCGGTATACATTGAGTTCCACCAAAGAAATTATTGGTAAGGTGCCAAATGGTTATTGTGCTAAGAAAATACAACCAGAAACTTGCATGTACCAGATGGAAGACCCAGAAATAGGATTGTTTTCAAGGGAAATGTGCTTAATGATAATGATGCATACCATTCCTTATGTTCTCCCTGATAATGTATATTTCATATGTGGAAGAAAAGCGTATAAATGGCACTCCCTGAGTTCCGAAGGTTTGTGTTACCTGAGAAGAGTAGTCCCAGAAGTTATGACCCTCACACATGTTGAAATGCTGGGTATACATAAAAACACACCGTCACCATATCTTCACACACAATATGAAGACAGAGGCAAAAGAAATATGATAGCTGGTGACGTACATAAAGCCACTCAGTTAATCAGTGAGACAACTGGCTTTCAAGTTTTAGTCGCATTGGATCCCACCAGGATCGCTCGGGGTACATTACATTTTAGATATATCCAGGAACTTGCTAAATTAGATAATAATAGATAATATCACCGAGATGTACGATGACACATTCAGGTATACAGGGAGAGAATTGCAAGCGTACAAGAAAGAACTGGTGCAACACAGGCTAGTGCTGAATTATTTTACTGCTGTTGCTGGAGGATATTGCATAACATTGGCCACCCAGTAAAATGTTGCACCTATGTCCCCAATGATACAAGCGACCCCAAGGAGGTGATAGTCTGGAAGATGGATGAAATTCTGCAGCTAAAATGGGAGTTTCGTAAGAACCATAACGCTTCAGTGGCTGAAGTAGGGGAGAAGATAGAAGGATGGGTTTCATGGCTGAACCCAGTGAAATGGTTCTCAGGTCTAGGGAAATGGGTCCAGGAAGTGATCGCCAGCATAGGCAAATTCTTGATCCTTATACTAATTGTCATCATAATAATTGGCATATGCGTCCGGTGTGTTCCTATTGTGTTGAAGTGTGGAAAATGTAAAAACAGAGTAAAACGTAAGAACGAAACTATGATGGTGGTCAGTAATGACAATATGTATACCGAGGTAAATATAGAACTGCATTACAACCCTGAACTAGGAAATACTATTGTTTGATGTATTATATTTAGACATGCATAGAATGTATTATTGAAATGCTATTTATAGAACACCTCAGATAATGTAAAGTCTCAATTCCCCTTCAAGACTGCTGTTATAAGACTGGTGCATTCCCACACCTTTCATATGATCTTCCAAGATCCGCGGTGTGCGTATAATAGTAGTTTTATGTCCCCACCCAGAGACACATTATTGATGGATTAAGAACCACCTTGTGCCATCCCACAATAACACTAAATAATATGTAAATGTAAGCCTAAATTAAATTCTAACAGCAGATTGTGATAGCATGTTGTTTGCTATCAAAGGGTGGACTGTCAAAGCTGAGTAATTGGCTGAGACAAGTTCAGTTTAAAATTGGATCATGGCGATGCCATCTTGCGACTGGCCGCAAGACGCCATCTTGAAAATGAGATCGCAAGACGCCATTTTGCGAATGGCTGCCTAAGCGCCATTTTAGATAAATTCACATTTTAGTACATGTGGCGATAATACTATTAGCACCATGCGATTGCATCTTCCATCATTTCTCATATACACAATAATACGCATAATAGCGCTGTTAACTAGTCGCATATTAGCGAATGCACAAGACCCCGAATGAAAACACCATTTAGTAGCTAAATGCGCATGCATCCGCACCAAGTTAACTAGCGTCTTCATATCAAACCCCGTACACTCACACATTACATATTCACTTACAAGGTTCCATTCGCTTTAAGATATATGATTTATGTTGGTTAAGTTAATATAAACGCTGTGAAATAAAGATATTTGATAACTAAGGTTTTATACATGCTAAACAAGCCGTGTTTGGTTTCGTACTGATGCGTACTCTTTCCACAGTATTTCGGTGTTATCGGTGGGAAGATCGCATCATGCATTCTCGAGTTATGGATCGCAGAGACTTCAAGCAACAAAATGTATTAACTGTTACGATGTTACCGGGGGCGGGAAGGGAGAGACCCCCAGCTGTTAGAGGCAGGGAGAGTCTATTTAAACCAGCCTGTTAAATGCTCCGTAACAAATGGATCCCCCTGGGAACCAATAGCACCAGCAACAAACGTCTCTATTGTTTTGTCTATTCCTGGGGGGTATAAATATGTGTGCTCAAACACTGGGTTTTTAGACTTCATGCTGCAAGCTGATAGACGAGGGGTTTCTTGCTGATGCCTAACACCTGGTACCGGAAGCGCTGCATATGTATACTGTACTTGGGTCTGTATAATTCCTTTTGCGTTTAAATTGTGTCTGGATCAAGTGCGTGTAACTGTCTGAACTTTTACTTGAATAATACTTGTGCTTTGGAACCACAGATTCCAGGTCTAAGTCTTTATTTACTGTATGACTGCGTTTACGCAAATTAGCATAATCCTTAGAAGGTATAGGCAGGATATTAGAAGGTATAGGAAGGTGTGTATAGAGGTTCTGATCCAGTATCGTTATTCTTTTTAAGAATGTTCCAAACAGTTGATTTGGCCACACCTAATGTTTTTGCTATCTCTCTGATGGGTTTGTTTTGATTTTTCAGCCTAATGATGGCTTGCTTCACTGATAGTGACAGCTCTTTTGATCTCATATTGAGAGTCAACAGCAACTGATTCCAAATGCAAATGTCACACCTAGAATCAACTCCAGACCTTTTACCTGCTTAATTGATAAAGAAATAACAAGGTAATAGCCCACACCTGTCCATGAAATAGCTTTTGAGTTGATAGTCCCATTACTTTTGGCCCCTTAAAAAGTGGGAGGCACATATAGAAACCGTTGTAATTCCTACACCGTTCACCTGATTTGGATGTAATTACCCTCAAATTAAATCTTAAAGTCTGCAGTTAAATCACATCTTGTTTGTTTAATTTCAAAGCCATTGTGGTGGTGAATAGAGGCCAAAATATGAAAATTCTGTCAATGTCCCAATATTTATGAACCTGACTGTACGCTGAATGAATCTGGGCTCGTTTACTAAACCTTCAAGTGTCAGGTACATAATTAGTAAAATAGCAATGTTGGTGCAGAATAAAGCATGTAACTCCAACGGTATCGTCATATTGTATGACTTCCTCATAGATGTTTATTAGTCCGTAATTGTTAGAGACCATCCCTGTATGTTTTTTGCTACCTGTTGTTTTTGAAGTGCTGGTGGATTTTTTCTGTCTTTATACTAATTTATACATGCCCATGTAACGGCTTTTAAATGGTCAGACTTTCCAGCATTCTTCTAACCCCCCCTTACCACCCCCAAATGAACTTACCTCACTTTGCGAATAGTTACTCTATACAAATGTAGTCGTAAATCAATCGCTGCATTTGCTGTAATTCTTAAATCTAAGAACTGGAATACTATATATGTTCTGTATATATCATATAAATGAAATACCCAAACCAATCAGTATTAATTTGTAAAGATTATCATGTTGACAATTCATGTAGAAAAATAAAACAAAATTAAATTATTGACTATACACTGTTATATAAATATAAATTGTAAATTAATTTCTAACAAAAACAAATAATGTATTCATGAAAAATGCATTGAAAGGAAAGCCATCATTGAAAATTCCAGTATAAAAGTATCAAGTGTATAAATTCAATAGGATTAATTTCTACATAAATAAATTAATGTATTTCTCCCTCTAGAGCCAGATTTAATCTCTTTATTACCAAAACAGACAAACATACAGAGTTACTATTATGTTCTTTTTAAAATCAATGCATATATTATTCAGGTATTAGTTTGATATTTTATATGACTTGGAGTTCATAAATTATTTGCTTTAATATATTTCTAGTTAGTCCAATATATTGCTTAACACAAGGTCATGTGGCTAGATAAATTAAACAGATTAAAAAGCCAATATTGCACATAATTTTATTCTAAATGAGGAAAATGTATTGGAAAAAACATGCAATCTCATTATGAGTTTGAAACAGCAGGCACCCTGCTGTTTCATGCATCCTCAGAATCTAACCCACTGATACAGTGGTTTCAATGGAGTGAGTATTGGGCGACAAAATCACTTACATAACGTGAGACCTATCCCTTTTCATTGACATTTTTGTGAGTCTAGACCCTCACTGAATTTAAGTTTTATGTATATCAACATCATTGAAAGTTGGATGAGTATTGTTTATCTTTATTGCTGTTGGTAAAATATTCTACTGTTTCCCTATTATACTGTGATTCATTGTATAATGTGGATTTTATAATGTGTGTTCCCCAGTTGTATCCCTCCATTTTTCTTTTTTATTTTGTACCCTTTTCCATCCACAATTTTATAATTCGATAAAAATCTTATATTGAAAAAAAATATTAGGAAATTTGTTTGTTTTATAAGTCATTTTTGTTATATATAAATGTCAGATAATTAATTGCAATAGCATGAAGTCTGGAATAATTTTTTAATGTATTCCGATGTTTTTTAACAGTCATTCCCTTTTATGATTAATATTAAGTCTAGTAGTCAAGATGTTTTTTAAAAAGTTGAAAATACTCATTTGTTTATTTTTATATATCAAACATTCCAGATGTATTTAATCAAATGCATGCCTAATGATTTTGAAATAATTAATATTGTATTTCTTTTGTATAAAAGGAATAGTCATGAACTCTGCTTGTCTATGGTTATCAGAATTATCTGACAATTTATTAATATTTTACTTTAAATCTAATTGGGTGAATAAACGTTATCCAGGTGTTTTAATGTCCACTATTTGCATGCAGTAAAATATTACCATGCACAATTTTAAAATGAGTGTTGGCTATGAGTCTGTCGAAAATATGATCTACTATAATATTCAGATTTGAACAGTAAATGGTATCATCCACTCTATGGATAAACACTACATTTAAAACATAAATATTAAGATATTATAAAATGTATCCAATCATTTGTTGTGTCATTTCATGTAAATAAAATAAAAGAATAGTTTTCATAAACATATATACAGTAAGTGTGGAAAGGTTATGATCTCATTAAGTATTTACAGTAATTCCAAGAAATTTTCCTGCTTAGGCGCTACAATTATTGTCAATATAAAACAATTTTCTATCAGCTTAGTGACAGAATGCAATGTCATCTTGAAAAAGTGTAAATGTGTGATAAGCAGCAGTGGCTCCTGCCCCTTACCTGAGGGGGGCTACTGCTGCTGCTGCTCTGGCTGTGGCCAGCTGGGTCCTGGCACCCATTCAATGAATCTGGCAGACGCCGGGAACGGCGCTTGGGCATGTGCTGTGGTGGCACTGTGCAATGCGCATAACACTGGCTTCTGGGGGCTGCATTGGTTGCAGCCCCGAGAAGCCCTATAGGGTTGCCCGAAAGGCAGAGAAGCAGCTTCCACTGGAAGCCGCTCTCTGCTACTCGCAGCCTGGACTGGCAGTTCCAGGGGGAGGAGACACCTCCCCCTGGAGCTGCCTGTCCTTTGTGTGACTGGCAGGTGGTGCTTCCAATGAGAAGCCACCTCCAGTCACAGTGAAGCCAGTGCAGTTGATTGCAACTGGCTCACTGAAGTACAGGAATTTACTGGGGGGAGGGCTGCAGCTCCGCAGCCCCTAGGTAAAATCAGCCACTGGTGATAAAATAAACCTAATATCAATAAAAAATTGTCTGTGTTTGTCAAGGAAACCCTGTTTTCATGTAAAAAAAAATGAACTAACTGCAGACACACATGGTTTATGTGCATGGTGTACAGGGTCAGCAACAGAAATCTTGGGGCCTGGTACTCTGATATCTCTCTGGGGCTGACTGTTCACTTGCTACATAATATTTCACACCACTTGGCAGGTGGCATTGTATCGAGATAATCAGTGACTTTAAAGTTATGACTGATGAGTTTATGGTTTGTTAAATAACTAAATAAAAATTGCTTTCCAAACTGGTTTGTTACAAATATCAATATTTAGATAAACATAACATTACTAAACTCATTCCTGAAACTTTGGGTCTATCCAGTGGAGTACTAAGGGCTCAATGCAATTAGATGCGAAGGGCGAGTAGCGAGTTTGTTTCTTGAAACTCGCACACTTCGCAGAAAAGCGCACTCCCGAGAATTCTCCAATCCAATTAAAGATGCCTATTTGCACTACTCACAGCGGAGGGGTGCAAATGGACTGCCAAATGAGATTTGCGAGAAATGCATGAAAATGTGGGGAGACCATCCTGGACCTCCCAAAATGGATAATTTAGTTAGCAGGACCGTATAGAAGGCTGTTTGTGGGGATTAGGGATTAGGAAGGTACTGTAGGTTTTTAAATGGTTTCAAATGGCTGATTTGTGGTTTCTTTTTTTAAATGCAAGAAAATGATAAAAAAACAAACTTTTTTTGTTTAATCTCAAACGATTTAAATGAAAAAAGACAAAAAAAAGTAGGAATAAGGGTGATTTTGGGGTACTTTGAGGGCACCTTGAAAAATGTAAAAAAATTATAAAAACAATTATTTTTCAACTTTAAATTATTGTAATTAAATTTTGGATGCCTAAACTAACAAAAAAGTTGATTTTGGGGTAATTTGAGGACATTTTTTTTACCCCAAAAATGACATGTAATTATTGGACTAATTAAGCTAATTGGAAACTTCCAATTACCTAATTAGTCATTAGGAGGGATGTCCAAGGGCTTCAGCACAGTGTCCCAACATTTAAACCTTAAAATAAAGATTTTCCTTTCCATCTCTCAGGAAGGTGCGAGTGGAAAGTTGCAAATTCAGTCTGACTGAGTCAGTGCGAGTTTCTAATTGGATTGCAAAATGAATTCGCTTTAGGAATTCGAAGTGAAAATAGCAACTCACACCTCGCAATTCGCACCTAATAGGATTGACCCCTAAGACTTGTATGTATTTTCAGTATGTGGTGAAATATAGGTATTTAGGAGTAACTATATATTATTATAAAAATTTGGGATTATTAATAAGATTAGCATATGAAGCTAATACAACAAACAACCTTAATGTATTTATGCATTCCTTAGGATCTTGTGACGGCAGTGCCAACATATCTGTACCTCTCATTGCAGGCTATGTGCTGTTCCCATAGTGCCAGTACATATATGTATTTTGTTACACTCTATGTCAAAACAGTGCCAAAAACATTGTATACCCCATTGAACGATACATGCTGTTCAAACAGTGCCAACATCTCCCTGTATCTTATTGCACATTATGAGCTTTACAAACAGTGCCAACACATTTGTGTATCTTACTGAATGCTATTCACTGCTCAACCAGTATCAACACCTCTGTGTACCTTATTGCGCACTACGCGCTGTACTAACAGTGCCAACGCATCCGTGTACCTTACACCTTGTGGCATGCTACCAAAATCCTACACTTTGTGTACTCAGCTCAGGGTATTCCATGGCTACCACCTCTCTGAGTATTGCAGCTATATCTCTTCGGTGTATTCCCCCATAGAAACAAAATCCCAAGGCTTCAAACATCCTAAAAATGGGTGTCCATAATTGTAACATCAATGACTAAATCATAATGTGTGACTTTACTTATGACACCATAATTTATACTGTATACTCAGTTATGACATTACTATCAGTGCAATAACTTCACAAAAATAGTTTCAGTTACAGTTGATGACTTCACCAGATACATCAAAATTAGTTATATAATGAATAATCTCATAGTGTACTCACTGATGACATCACATTGGATGACATCACAGTGATAGAAAATAATTACATAATTTATTTATTACTTTTAAACACCAGAATAAAATAAAGCTTGCCATGCAGCATGTTGGTATATTGTTGGAAATCTATACTAATAGTAGGGTAGTCCAGATTGGACAATTACCTATAAAATAGCAGTTCTAGATTCAATGTTCATAATCTTTAGTGCAAAATTCAAAAGTGCAGTAATAAAAGCCTGAAATCTACAAAGTGTGTTAACAAATTTATAGGCCACAAGAAGAATTTGTATTCATGTACTCAACTCCCTGGAGCATTCTGGATCAAATTCTTACAAAACTAGCCCTTTATTTCCCAACAAACCCACAAGACAATGTTCCTGCCCTCATTAATTCAACAGCCACTTTTGCTAACACCATTTAAATGAAGTACACAAAGTATAATGTTCACACAAAAATATGAGATATGGTATGAACTTACCTTTGTTATCTCTATTTCTACGAAGTCCATAGGGTTCCACAGGACACCTATACCTTGGGGTATAGGTGTGACGTCAGTCAATCGGGCACCATAGAGTTAAGCTTTCATCCTCCCAGGATGCACTAGTGTCCCCCTCCTATACCCCGCCCCCGAGCCAAGGCACCTCAGTTAGTTACCAAGCCATAGGCCGGAGGAGGAGAAGGAAGAGAGAGAAAGAAGATCTGGATACACACAAGAATCACACTCTCACCAGAGGGAGATGGAAAAACCGGTGACCAGAACAAAGCCCATCTGCAGCACAGGTGCGACAGGGCGGGAGTCCTGTGGAACCCTATGGACTTCGTAGAAATAGAGATAACAAAGGTAAGTTCTTACCATATCTCATATTTTCTACTTCAGGGTCCATAGGGTATCCACAGGATACCTTGGGGATGTCCCAAAGCAGTATCCTTTAAGGGTGGGGACGCTCCTGTGCTGAAAGGAGAATCCGACGCCCGAAGGAAGCATCCTGAGAGGCGAAGGTGTCAAACCTGTAATACCTCACGAAGGTATGGACAGAGGACCACGTAGCAGCCTTGCAGATCTGGACTGCAGAGGCACCACATCGAGCTGCCCACGAAGGACCCACAGACCTAGTGGAATGAGCCTTCAAAGAAGGAGGAACCGGCAGACCTTCATGAAGATAAGCTTCAGAAATAGCCATACGGATCCAGGCTGCCAAAGTTTGCTTTGATGCAGGCCAACCCTTTTTACGGAAGCCATAGAGGACAAACAAGGCGTCCGACTTCCTAAACGAAGAAGTGCGGTCAACATAAGTCCTTAAGGCCCGCACAACATCCAAAGTGGCCTCACCCACTGAAAGACCAGGTGAGTTAAAGGCCGGAACAACTATTTCCTCGTTAAAATGAAACTGGGAAACAACTTTGGGAAGAAATTCAGGCCGAGTGCGGAGTACTGCCCTGTTCCCATGAAAAATCAAGAAAGGGAGTCTACAAAAAAGTGCCCCTAAATCAGAAAAACGTCTGGCCGAAGCTATGGCCAGAAGGAAAACAGTCTTAGCTGTTAGCCATTTAAGATCCACTGAGCCCAGTGGTTCAAACGGCGGTCTCTGGAGAGCCCTCAGGACCACAGCCAAATCCCAAGGTGCCACAGGTGGAACAAAGGGCGGCTGAATGCGGAGAACACCTTGCATAAAGGTGCGCACATCCGGGATTGTAGCAATCCTATGGTGAAACCAGACAGACAGGGCCGAAACCTGTACCTTCAAAGAAGCAAGGCGAAGCCCATGATCTAGTCCCGCTTGTAGGAAGGTGAGTATCCTAGACAGACGAAACTCCCGTGGTGCATAACCTCTTGGTCGACATCACTGGAAGAACGTATGCCACACGCGATGGTATATCCTCGCGGAAGACGGTTTCCGAGCTCGTAACATGGTATGCACTACAGAGCTGGAAAACCACCTGGACCTCAACATGGCTGTCTCAACAGCCACGCCGTCAAAGACAGCCGAGTCAGGTCCAGGTGAAGACAAGGATCCTGCGACAGAAGGTCCAGTCGTAGCGACAACCGCAGAGGACTGTCCACGGACAGACCCTGAAGGTCTGAGAACCAGTGCCGTCTGGGCCACGCGGGAGCTATCAACAGGAGCGTCCCTCCTTCCTGTTTGAATTTCTGGATTACCCGTGGAAGAAGGGAAACCGGAGGAAACAGGTAAGTGAACCGGAATGTCCACCGGACGGACAGAGCATCCACCAGAGACGCCTCTTCGTCTCTTGTGCGAGACCCATACACCGGCAACTTGTTGTTGTGCCGGAACGCCATGAGGTCGATCTCTGGAATACCCCACTTGTCCACCAGCAGTTGAAAAACGTCCGGGTGCAGGGACCATTCCCCCGGATGAACGTCCTGGCGACTTAGAGAGTCCACCTCCCAATTTAGCACTCCCGGGATGAAGACAGCTGATATGGCCGGAAGATTGCGCTCCGTCCATACCAGGATCCGAGACACCTCTACGAGAGCCGCCTGACTTCGGGTTCCTCCTTGCCTGTTTATATAGGCCACGGTGGTAGCGTTGTCCGACTGGACCTGTACTGGGCGACCCTGGAGAACCCGATGTGCCTGCTGGAGGGCATTGAACACCGCACGGAGTTCCAAGATATTTATTGGAAGTTCCGCTTCTGTCGGAGTCCACCTGCCCTGGAACAAGTGTGGACCTGAAACTGCTCCCCAGCCCCGAAGACTGGCGTCCGTTGTCAACAGGACCCAATTTGGTACCCAGAACGGACGTCCCTTGCTGAGATGGGTCGTCTGCAACCACCAGGCAAGGGACAGGCGAACCTCGGGGTGAGCACTATCGTCTGGGACTTTAGAGACTGAGGCAGCACGTTCCACTTGGACAGGATCAGGTGCTGCAGAGGTCTGGAGTGAAACTGGGCATATTCCACCATGTCGAACACCGACACCATGGAGCCCAGTAACCTCATCGCCGAGTGTAGAGACAACCGGCGACTGTGCAGACAACTGCGCACCCTCGACTGTAATGCAGAGATCTTTTCCCCCGTCACAAAGATCCTTTGCTGTCCCGAGTCCAATAAGGCTCCGAGGTGCAGAATCCGCCGAGACGGGATTAGAGTGGACTTCTGCCAGTTTATTAACCAGCCGTGCCGTTGCAGTAGCACAATGGTCAGGTCCAAGTGGCGCAGAAGGAGCTCCGGAGATCCTGCCACTAATAAAAGGTCGTCCAAGTACGGCAACATGCGGACTCCCTGCAGCCGCAGAGAAGCCGCCATGACCGCCATCACCTTGGTGAACACACGCGGTGCTGTCGCCAGGCCAAAAGGTAACGCCCGAAACTGAAAGTGGTCGCTGCGGATTGCAAACCTGAGGAACTGTTGATGGCGCAAAAGAATAGGGACATGCAGGTAAGCGTCCTGTATGTCCAATGACACCATGTAGTCCCAAGGTTCCAGCGCCAGAATGATGGACCGTAGGGTCTCCATCCGAAACTTCAGCACCCGCAAAGACTTGTTGAGAGATTTGAGGTTGAGAATCGGACGGTACGACCCATTGGGTTTCTGCACCAAAAAGAGATTGGAATAGAAACCCTGGCCCCTCTGGGAGAATGGAACAGGCACTATAACTCCAGCCTGGAGCATAGTGTGCAAGACCTTCCGCAGCTCTGTGGCCTTGTTCCGGCCTGATGGTAGACCCGTGGTGAAAAATCGAGCCGGGGGGTCTGTGCCAGAAAGAGAGGGCGTACCCGTGGGAGACCACCTCGAGAACCCAAGTGTCTGTCGTGGTGACCGACCAACACTGGATGAACTGCAGCAGGCGGCCTCCCACTTTGGGTTCCCCCAAAGGGAGGCCTGGACCGTCAGGCCGCAGGCTTGTCATCTGGCTTAGGGGCCGGACATCTGGTACTCAATGCCTGCTTCCGGGGCTTGGCCGATTTCTTGGGACCAGCCTGTCGGGGAAAAGACTGTGGTTTGGGCCTGCCCTGGGCCCTAGATGACCAAAAGGACGATGGTCCTGAACCAGAAGGAACAGCGGCCGACGGGAGACATGCCGATTTGGCTGTCGCCAGCGTGGCCACAATCTTGTCCAGATCTGGACCGAAGAGAACTTCTCCGTTAAAGGGCAATGCCTCCAAACCCTTTTTGGAATCAGCGTCCGCCTTCCAGGATCGCAACCACAAGGTGCGACGAGCAGCCACCACTGCTGAAGAATTTCGAGACACCAGGGTACTAATGTCTAAGGCCGCCTCGTTGATATAAGTGGCCGAATCATGGAGATTACCAATCAACTCCGCCTGTTCGGCCGGACAGTCGGAATCAAAGGACGCCTCCAATGAATCCGCCCAGCGCTCCATCGCTCTGGCAACCCAGCAAATGGCTATAGCCAGCCGCGCTGCCCCCCCCCGCAAGGGAATAAGCGGATTTCAGGCAGATCTCCACCTTGCGGTCCATAGCATCCTTAAGGGAGGACATGGATGGCATTGGCAATGTGGCACTACGGACAAGACGTGTCACATGAGAATCCACCTGTGGAGGGGATTCCCACTTAGCAAAATAATTATCCGCGAACGGATAGGCCACCGCCAGGCGCCTCTGCGGTTGGTATCACTTGCCAGGCTGTTTCCACGCCTCCTCTAAATGGTCCACCAACTGACCCGAAAGAGGAAAGACTGTGGCGTCACCCTTCACATCCTTAAAAAAGGCATACTTTGATTTATCCGCTGGGGGAACTTCGTCCTCAATCACCAAGGCTGTGCGGACTGCCCGAATAAGTCCAGGAATATATACCTTGGACCTAGCGTCTGCGCCCTTAGTATGGAGAGGTTCCTGATCGTAAGGATCCAGAATCTCCCCATCATCAGACGTCCCTTCGTCATCCTCATAAGGAGCCGACAGAGACGCCACCGGCCGTTTATGTGGCCGCATCACAGCCTCCCCCTGCAACACATCCGACAAGTGCTGTACAGAACTCGTCAGGGAGTTAACCCATGCCGGCTCCTGAGAAACCGGGAGAGGGGAAATAGGGAGACTACGGGGTACCACCAATTGTCTTGGGAAAACCTGCATGGGTGACGACACCACTGATTGCTGGGACAAACCCATCTGCGTAAACGCGGGCTGCAGAGCTAACTGGCCCACTAAGGTTGTAAGCACCTGAGCGAAACAAGCCCAGGGCGGCTCCTGTACCGGTGCTGTAACCGTAATAGGCCGCGCCATTGACAAACACTGCCGGCAAAGGCCCTCCGTGCTACCCTCCCCCTCCGCTAAAGGTACTTTACACGTAGTACACTGTAGCCGGAGAGGAAAGTCACTTTCAGACATGATGGTACAAAGTATGTGACCCCTCTCACCAATTGTTTTTGAAAAAGGCGAGAGACCACCCTGCAGCACCGCACTGCAAGATCTTTTAGCAGAAAGAACAGGGACAGTAATAAGGCTGACAGTCAGAAATGAAAAGTACAGGCAGCAGCGCTAGCACAGTCACATACAATGCAAAGAACTCAATTCCTGCTCTAACCAGCGCTGATCAATCAACTACACAGACACAGAGTCTGGTAGGACACAGCGCTGCATACACAGACCTGGACCAAATCGGAGGAGAGGTATGCGGGGGGACCCAGACCACGATGCCTCTGATTCCAGGCTTCCAGCAGCGTTCACCATGCGTTGTTAAGATGGCCGCCGAGGAGCTTAGAGGAGGCTGGCCTGTGGGAGGAGCGCTGCCACAGAGCCAGTCGGCAGTGTGCAGAGAGGGCTGTGTGCAGCGGGGGAGGCGCCGGCTGTGAGACAGGGAAGGCGCGCTCCCCTGGCATGCATTTAACCCCCGGGATGCCGCTGCGCTACCGCTCTGCTGCGGTCCGCTGTCCCAGGGGGGTAGTGGAAGCACAGGTTATATACCTGGCTCCACGCTGCAGCCAGTCCCCAGGGAGCCCCCTGCCTGGGGACTCTGGACCATGTAACAGCGGGGACCCACCGCGGGACCCCGCTGCTTACCTTGCTGTCCCCCTTGATTCCGGCCATGGTCCGGAACATCTGGGGTCACTGCTAGCTGTGACCCAGATGCTCACCAGCATCCCCGGATCGGTACCGGCGTTCTGGTACCGGCGGGGGTGTAGGGAAGACAGCATGGACGTCAGGACTGACTGTCCATGCTGTACATCCAGATGTGCAGCCACAGCTGCATTGCAGAAAACTTCAGGGGCTCTTCTTAGCCCCCACTCCAACAGGTGCACCCGACTCCGGCCGGGCACCAAACTAAACTGAGGCTGAAAGCTTAACTCTATGGTGCCCGATTGACTGACGTCACACCTATACCCCAAAGTATAGGTGTCCTGTGGATACCCTATGGACCCTGAAGTAGAAATAATTTTCAGCATTTGTCACATCACCAATGACTTTATGTTAGTGGCATCACACATGACATTGCAATGGGTGACATTACAGAAGACAACATAACTAATGGCAAAATAGTACAGATGTGTCCTCTTGCATCCTTGCCGCTCGCACTGCAAATGTGCGCACGCATAGCGCCATATGACTAGCCACGGCTGCGTGCACCACGTTACGCTATGCCACGTGCTGTGTTCGCACCATGCAATCCCATGGGGTTGCGGGTGTGAACGCAGTGCACAAAAATCGTTCATGGCCGCACGACTCGGCAAAGATGCTCCTGGACATATCTGTATGCCTTACTGTAGGTTAGCCATTGATGAGATGAACATCTGTTACTCTACTTATTACATCACAATGGGTGACATAGGTAAAGACATCACAATGAGAGATATCAATGACTGCATCACAATGGGTGACATCAGTAATAACATCACAATGTGACATTAGGGATGGCAGTATAATAGATGATAATACTATACTATAATAGTATTCCATTATATTTTTATTGATTTTTGGTTCTAGTAAATTAACCTAATTTATACCTGTCTGTATATTAGCGCAGTTTTTGCCCATATAAGTTCTTATGTGGGGTTGCAATTTCCGCTTATTCTTAACTGCTGCAGCTACAGATATTACCAGTGTTATTTAATCGCTTTGGTTGATTTTTGTTTCTTCTTTATGACAATGGTTGAACCTGTAATGACATTATCATAGGTGACATTGGCCCTCATTCAGAGCCGTACGCTCTGAGCAGAGCGCACGCTCTGAATGAGGGCCGGGCTCCATTTTCATGGAGCGTCCTCCTGGACGCTCGTATAGCTGTGGGTCACCACCCACAGGCTATACGAGCGTGCATTTTGATGGCCGCGATGGTCGTGACCATCGCGACCATCGAAATTGCGAGCCGGAGCCTGCGGTTGAGGTTTTCAACCGCAAGCTCCGGAGTGATTTTGGCTCTATCAGAGCCAAAATCACTCCCACTGACATCACTAGAGATGTCAGTGGGCCGGCTTCTGACGGGAGGCGTTCCCGTGGGAACGCCCCCGTCAGGGTGGCACGCCCCCGGCACGCCTACCAAAGGGGGCGTGCTGTCAATCAACATTGACAGCACGCCCCCTTTGATCGGACACAACGAGCGAAGGAAAGTCCTTCGCTCGTCGTGTCTGGCGCATGCGCACGACGGAGCTCCCTCCGTCGTGCGCATGCTCAGTGCAGACCATCGACCCACTTGCGAGCGGACAGCCGCTCGCGAGTGGGTCTGAATCAGGCCCATTGTTCTCTGTCACAATGATTAGTTTTAAAGAAAACACAGCAGCATAGTTAGGGGGATTGATGGGAACATGCCTTGTGTGCTGGATGTGGGGGGCACCAGTGACAGTACTGAAGTGTGCTTCAGTCACTTGCTGTGGCTTGGCACGGTCCCTACACAAAAAGACCCATCCCATGACATTATACCTCTTTCACTTGCCATGAAACCCCTTTCACATGTCACCAGACCCTCTTCAAGAGCTCCACATGCCATCGGAACACCTCCACAGACCGTCAGACCCTTCCGCCATCCTAATAGGAATACCTTTCTATATCCATGCATTGCATACACACCTACCTAAGCACATTTTCTAATGGGTATAAGAAAGGGTAAACATCCCCTCATGCCTTCGATCCTCCATATGCCCCCTTACATGCCCCATTGACATATTCACGTGATTAGATCTTCCCACACATCAATATGTTCACAAAAATCATCAGCACAGCTCTTACCTGACTGCTGTATCCAGTGTCCAAATAGTCTTCAATAGACTTTTCATGTTCTTTCACATTGCTAGAGCATACACTGTGGAAGGTTTTGTTGGGCAAAAAAGTTGTTAATGGCCATCATGCCCCTCAAATCTCAGAAAATTTGTTGGATAAATTAAATACATAGGTTGATAAATACAGGAGTTACTTGATCGTATTTAATTGCAATAAGAAAGAGTGGACAGGTATTACAATTACAAGTAACATCGGGTATATAGTAGGGATGTGCAGGCTCGGATAGGTTCGAATTTGCACGCCGAGTTCAGATTTTTCCCTCCAAAAATCGGGACTCAGAAAGAGGCAAAACGTCATCTTTCATGGACAAACATCATCTTCCATGGACTTTTGTCCAGGAATGATGATGTTTGTCCATGAAAGAACCTCCCCTAACCTTCTTTTTTTATCACACACATCTATTGTACTCGTACTTATTTCACTAGTATATGAATTGATTTCAGGACTATTTTAAATGTCACTAATAAAATGTATACATATTTTAATATAAATGAGTGCACCATTCAATAAGTGTCTCATTCAGCATTCTTTGTTCTTAATGTAAAAAATGCCATAAAAAAGGGTACATCTGAAAAAAGGTAACATCTCTCTAAATGTGCATTTTTACAGCGAACCCAAGGCTAATTTTAATAACTGAATCCTAAAAAAAATTAAATCTCATTTTGTATTTATGTGCCTAATCTGTACTTATCAGGGAATGCTCCTAATTCAGTCCAATGCCTTCCATCGGATGTCAGTCCCACCATCCTTGTCCACAAATCCATATGCTTCGCTGTACAAGCAAGTGTATTTGCACAAACAAGATACTTGGCATCACAAACAGCATTTGCACTTTTGTAAATGACCTGTATAGTTTTGGTGTGAATCAGCCCTAACAGATCATTTGTGAAGTTCTAGCTATTTAATCACTGACAGTTCTAACACTGATATAATATGACTAAGCATTTATAAAATGTTCCCTAATACAGCAGATTGTACGCCAGCCAGGGTTATGCACCTGAGGAGGGAAAGCTGTGGCTGTGTTTGTGTCATGCCTGCTTGAGAGACACATTCCTAAGGACAATACAGGTTAGCTTGATTGATGCACTTTCCTGTCATATGTGCGCTTATTGAGGAAGGATGAAATATATATGTGTCCCTGATGAGGTTATGGATGTACAGCACTGCATTGTGGTTTATCATGCACACTGGCATATCATGAAAACCAGGGCTGAAACACCTTTCAGTAACAATACTTGTGCCCTGAGGTGTCCTTTATCAGGGCCGAAACTAGGATATCTGTCACCCGGTGCAAGGTAGCAATTTTGCGCCCCCTCCCTTCCTGTACCTGGATTTTGTCCTTACTCCTCCATAAGACAGTGCACTAGTCAAACGTCCCTGGTATAGTGACTTACATTACTCCACCATACCTCCCAACATGACCCTCTCCAGGAGGGACACAATGCTCTGGTCCTGGACTTCCCTGGTAATTTATGATTGGTGGAGGCTCCAGAGGTGGAGCTGCAGTACAGTCCAAAATTCAAATAGGGGATTCACACCAACTGCCAGTGAGTCCCAGCCAGTGATGTTTGGCTGTGTGTGAAATGACAGTTGGTGTGGCTACCCTATTTGAATTTTGAACTGCGCTGCAGCCCCACCTCTTACCAGGGAAGTCCAGGACCAGAGCATTGTGTCCCTCCTGGAGAGGGTCATGTTGGGAGGTATGCTCCACACACAATAATGCCCATTACACATTATGACACACACTGTAATGCCTATTACCAAAGTGCCACTTACATATTTGCCCAAGACCATTTTATGCCCCACAGTAAGGCTTCTAATTACTTTAAAATTACCTGCTCATTGTCAGGGGTTTTATGCTCGGTGCAGGGGGTTCCATGCTCATTGTCAGGGGTTTTATGCTCATTGCCAGGGAGATCCATGCTCGTTGCCAGGGGGTTTCATGCTCGTTGCCAGGGGGTTTCATGCTCGTTGCTATAGGGTTTATGCTCATTGCCAGGGGTTACATGCTCGTTGCCAGGGGTTACATGCTCGTTGCCAGGGGGTTTCACGGCAGAAGATGCAGCTTTCAGCTGGGACCTCTAGTGTCTGTCTCCTCCTTGGCGGCGGCCATTTTTGGATGGCCGTTTTCAGCAGAGTCCATGTAGACGGCTAGTCCGCATGGAATCTGCTGAAAATGACCATCCAAAAATGGCCGCCGCCAAGAAGGGGACAGACACTAGAGGTCCAGTAAGGACCTCTAGCATCTGTCTCCTCCCTGGCAGCGGCCATTTTTGGATGGCCGTTTTCTGACTGCAGCCCCCAAGCCACGGTGAGTCATCCCTTTTTCACCCACTGCATTCCGGCACCCGGTGCATGTGCACCTCTAGCCTCCCCTAGTTGCGGCCCTGCATTTATACATACTGTAGAATGATTTCATATTCACTAGTATCATGGGGATTTAGTCATAATGTCGACACCACAATTTTGACAGTTATGATGTCGATATTGTTGAAATGTTGACACTGACCATGCGGGCATCTGCAGAATGTTGACATTTTGACAATGTTGATTTGAAATGCTGACACTCTGAATGGGCTGGCAGCAGAGAGTTAGGTTGCAGAAAGGGTATGGTTATGGTTAGGCACTAATGGGAGGGTTAGGGTTAGGCTAAAATCATGTAACTTAGATCTGTTTTTGTTCCTACACCAATAGCATTAATTTCCAGTCATTGCCAGTCAATTTTGATCACCTCACAGCACCTGAAATCACCAGAGAGGGGCTTAAATGCAATCCCAAATACGCAAGATCCATTTTTTAGATCAGAGTTCCAAACTTGTGAGAAGACCCGAATTGGGTCGGAACCCCAAAGCGATTACAATCGGGACTTGGTTCTGCTCGGAACCCCAAAATGATCAGAGTCAGGACTTGGTTCTACTCAGAACCCAAATGCAATCAGAGCTGGGACACGGTTCTACTCGGAACCCCAAAGCGATCATAGCCGGTACTCATTTTTACTCAGAGCCACAAAGCGATCAGAGCCAGGACTTGTTTGTACTTGGACTCCCAAAGTGATCAGAGCCGGGACACGGTTCTATTCGGAGCTCCAAAGTGATCCGAGCTGGACGCAGTTCAACTCGGAAACCCAAAGCGAACCGAGCCAGAACTCGGTTCAACTCAGAACCCCAAAGCGATACGAGCCAGGGACTCGGTTTGACACAGAGAGCCTGATTCAGACCCGTTCACTAGGCTGCGTTCGCACGTAGTCTGCCAATGTTTGCAATTTGCTCATGCATACAAGATACACACAGCAGCACTCGCAGTGCTTGCGGTAGGGTATGGTCAGCTACAAGTGCTGCATATGGGTTCGATGTTACTCGATGTTACCGATTGTTTAATACACTTCCTGGAGAGGACGTATGTCAAAAAGGGAAAGTGGGCGTCTTGTGTCAGGCTGGTGGGCGTCTAAATACATACCGCGATCGCACAGCATAGACATAGTGGGTGTACTAATGTCTTGCCAGTGATCGAGGGATTTGCATACTCAGGCTGCTGACGGCTGCGTGCGAACGCATTCTAGCGAACGGGTCTGTATCAGGCCCAGAGCCCCAAGGTCCAGGTGTACTCAGTTTTCAGCAAAACCGACCTGTTCATCTCTACAAAATATACCATACCCAGTATCACTATATATCTGATCCATGGCTGCATGGAACTAAAAATTTTAAAAAAAAACTGCAACAGTCAAAATCAGTTCACAGAGTTCTGCTTGTCCATCACTGAGAGAACAGTCAAGATGAATGTACTGTGGACATGTCTTTAACATAGTTGCAACTGAACAAGCTTTTCAGCTAAGACATACCGCATTGTCATGTCTCTCATACAGGAGTGATGGATACATGTCTCCGTGCACCAGAGAGACATGTTTGTGCACGATTTCTTGGTACAATAGTTGTGGCTGTTTTTATTTGTGGTTGCTGGCTGCTCCACCCCCACCTCCTTCTCCTCCTCTGTAAAGTTAATATTATTCTTCTGTGCAGCAGCCTGTCCATCATATAATGTACACTTCATAATGTCATCCAAGCCCGGCTCAACCATGTCCCCCCCTCACTCACTGCTTCCTTTAACACTAATAGGAGCTGCTGCTCTTTTTCTAGAAAAGAGAAGCTGTCACGTCACCATCTCCTTCATGTTTCTTAATATCGCCTTTGCCATCGGGTGACAGGTAAAAGGAGGAGGTGGGAAGATGGGCAGCGCTGTCTCTCCAAAGATATAATACTCAGCGTTGCTGAACCTTATGCTCATGAACTTTAACCCCAAAAAGCCTGGAATCAATCCAATGCAATATATGAGTATAGACTGAGTCTATACAAAATATACGTAATGATGAAATGAACGGCTATGTGCGATGTGTCATTACTTTATACAGAAGAGGGATTTTATATACCTATCTTCATTAAGACCTTTTGGGGGAAAATGCATGCAATAAATTCAGAAGAGTTATGACATCATAACTACCAAAATGCCTAACTAAGGGACTGATTCAGTAAGGATCGCTATTGCGATCGCAATAGTATTTACGCAAGCAGTTCCATTGCGATAGTATGCTAATAATTGCAATCCAGTCTCAGCATTACATAAGGACGCCCACTTCCCCTTACTCACATCTGTAATACTTAGCAAAACTGCAAAACCATCGGCAACATTGAGTACAATCGCAGCCTCACGAACCCTTGCACAAAGTCAGACCTTACTAATAAACTGCTAACCTCATCTCACACAGTGAAAGCCCAGGCTGCGTATTGCATTGCAGGGGATAATTTATGCACGCCCCTGCAACGCCATTCAAACGTACTGGCACGCCTGCGTTCGGCTGACCACCCCCTTGTCACCACCCACAAACGGTACTTCCTGTCAATCACTCTGCGATGGTTCTGCGTAGTCACTGTGATCGCAGTCCTGATCGCAATGGCTGGTTCGTGCACGCGCACTGCGATGTTCGCATTAGCAACTGAGGGCCTGCTTCAGAGCCGCTCGTAAGCGGCCGCTCGTTCGCTCTGAGCAATGTTCGCACAACTGCGCATGCGTATGGGTCGTAATGCGCATGCACAAACCAGTCATTGCGGTCGGAAATCGGGCGCTCGCAAAACAGCGAGGGGCTGATAATTTGATTGACAGAATGTACCGTTTGTGAGTGGTAACAGGGGAAGAAGTTTGAAAACATGGGGGTGGAGATCCGAACTCAGGCGTGCCTAACGGTCAAAAGGGCGTTTAATGGGAGTGCATAATTAGTAAAGGAGCGTCATCGATCACGTCACTTAGTTGTCTTTTAGCCTGAACTGCTCGCAGTGATAGCAGTAAGAAAAACCTACCACAAGCACTGCGAGCAGTTCAGATGCCTTCCGATTAATCTAATAAATACCGGAGATGACATGTGATGCGAACGGCAAAGGGGCGTCTTTACAAAATAGCGAGCGCATTTTTCGTTTGCTCGCTCAGACATAGAGGCGTCAACAAATCTCTATCAGGCCCTGAGTTCCTTGCTGAATCAAGCCCTCAATGCACAATGAGGATGAACTCAATGCACAATGCAAATCACCATGATTCTGATTCCATGTGTGTGGCAGTGCTTTCTGTTCTCCAGACACTTCCACATACTAATGTGAGCCAGATGTGCAGTGGGATGGTAAAATCTCTACATGCATACTGTGAAAAAGGTGAAAGATCATTTTAGGGGGTCAATTTACTTATCAGAAGTGGTTACACGTGGGTCCCAGCCAATGAGCGGCCACTACATGCAAAGCGGCCTCTGATTGGCTGGCGGCCCGTGGGAATTCCCGAGCCGGCCCGTCAGCTGTCATTCGTGAAATATTGCTCTGTGTGACAACACAGTAGCAATACTTGTCCATATAGCTTCGGGATTTTCAGGTTGTTATTTTGCCAACACCCCTGGATGCTACGGAGACCAGCGCGAGGATGGAGGTGAGTATAGGATCCTTTTTTCAGGTTTCTACATGGGAGAAGTGGACGTGAACATCTGGCAGCAGGTAAGTGTGTGTGAGTGAGGTAGGTGTGTAATAAAGTTATACTATCTACGGTGTGTGTTGTGTCTTTTTTTAGCTATTTATTTTACAGTGGGGGTACGGGTGCCGGCCGCCTGCTGGCACTTGTAGTTCCACAAGTGCCAAAGGGTAGGCATGCTGGCACCTGTAGTTCCACTGTAAAATACAATAGTTTAATAACTTTAATACTATTTAACACTTTATTACCCCCGAAACCACTGCTCCAGGGGTGGGGGAAAAGCCCCGGGCTTCGGACCAAGCCTGGGGTTTCAGGAGAGGGGGGATTCCTTTTTTGGGGGGTCCTCACCTCCCCTGAGATTCCCAGCTTGGCCTGGCCAGCTTGGGGTGAGAATGCTTTGGCCATGGAGACCCGGTAATAGGGTCTCCTGGCTGTGGCATTACTCCCCGGTCGGTTTAGGTCCGGTGCTGGGGGACCTCTACGCATTTATTTTCCCCCTATATTTAATACCTGCACTGCAGCCAGGTGCTGGTTCCTAAATTCCGATGGAACCCTACTCGTTTTGTTCCCCATGATATTCAGAACCAGGACTGTCTGACCAGTCCGGGGCTGGTCAGGCTTTTGGGGGGGGGGACCCCACATAAATTTTTTCAAATAAATTAACCCTTAAAATATAAAAAAAGAAACAAGCAGCGTACAAATATTTCACTGATATGTGCAGGCTGCTTGTTCGGGAGAGAAAGTCGGGCAGGAAACTCGGGGATTCAACACGGACAGGATCGATCAAATATACCATCAAACAAAACGATCCTGTCAAAACCGGGAGCATGTTAAATTCCCTATTTTTAAAGTGAAAAAAACGGCAATTTTTGATCGATGCTATCCAAATTGAAAAACGGGACAAATTGGGACCTACTTCCTGATGGAACTTTTAGACACACTACTGGAAAAAAGGTATGACCATTTAACCTTTTTAATATAATCCTGGGACTTTTTTGTATATTTTTTTGTTACTTGGTCTGCCTGTCCCTATGTGTTGTCTACCCCTTCAGTTTAATCAAATTTTTGATTAATTATTTTATTGTTTTTTTATATCTTTATGTGAATAAAACACTGCTTTTTTACTGTAATATTGGAGTACATTCTGGAACTCATCGTTTTAAGATACCGCTACATGTTTTCTACCACTACGACAACTCGTGAGTATCGGTACACACCATTATGAATGACCTATAAAGATTATATTCAAGCTTCATTACCTGTATATTAGTGTAAGTGAGGTACGCTACCTCTACGAAATACTCTACGCATCAACCATACTTCATAAGTCAGAGATACTATTCATTTGCAGAAGCCTAAATCTCGTCCTAACGAAAGATACCTTTATGGGAAAGTTACCTCCCTTTACTCAGTGAGTGGGGGTACATCTTTCATAGATGCATAAATTATGTTGAGACAGAGACTCTGATTCTCTGTTTTCTTCAGTTTTTACATTATCTTCATTTATTTATCTATTTGCATAAACCTTGGTGAATTCAACCCACATCGAGGACATGTTAAACAGTACCCAGAATCCTTGTCCGTATCGAAAAAGATAAGTATAAATATATATCTAATACGTACATCCACTCCAAGGCGACTAGAATTGTAGCGCCCTGACTCACATCATATCTGTTTTTTACATGTTTATTCTCTGATCTTTGGGATGATCACTTTGATGTGAATAGGTGGCAGCAATTTTTCTTTTTGTGGATCACCCTAAACCTCTTATATATACTATTTGGACATGTCATTTCTAACTCACCTGCATGATATAAGGCTGCCTATTGTCAGTGGTGAATTGGGTGATGAAGGGTAGGCAGATGGATCTCCACATCCAACGTGTTTCGATATCTGGGGGTGGACATTTTGGATTTTGGGTATTTAAGTGGATAAGGGTACTCAGTTCCAACTGTATCCCTGAGGAAGACACACAGGAGACTGTAGACGAAACGCATTGGGTGTGGAGATCTGTTTGCCTTATCCTACACTGACTGGGTTACTGATATCTTAGGTGTATACTACATTGCTTTAGATAAGCTGTTAGATTTGTAATTAGTTTTCGTATGAACCTTATTGTCTATTAAAATTGCTTGAATTTAAAATAATACACCATGAAGCTATTTGTATATATTTATTTTCTGAAATCACATGCTAAAATGTAAATACCATTATTCTGAAAATGGTCCTGACATTTGGCTCAAAATTCATGTGTATATTAAGCTTTTTACATTTTTACCCCAACTGGTCTATAGTAGCAGATATAGGTCACAATTTAATTACATTTAAAACACTTTACACTAAATAATGTTATAACTACTTACAGAAAATGGCAGCTTGAAGGTACGTTTGCAGCTGAGTTAAATATTTCAAATAAGTGAGCTGGTAAATAGGAATGCTTTATGAGTGAACAGCAGACAGACCCCTGACAACCCCCACCCACCCACCCGTGCTCTCAAATAAGTCTTTATACATGTTTCAACACATCTTTTATTAACCTATCATGGATGCTATCATCTCTCTGAGAAAGAGCAAACTTATTTAAGTACAGTTTCAATAAATATTGAAGTAATAGTGCTCAACCTTGCTTGATCTGGTGTCAATGCCAAGTGTCAATGCCATTTTTCTGACACTCCAAATGAGGTGCATTCCAATAGAGTGAAATGCATTTTTCACAATAAAATTCTAAAAATAGATTTTGGAAGTAGGGGCCATATTTAAATCCTGACCTAGAGGTTGCTCTCGTTGTTAGAACACATTTCTTCCAATAATTTCAAATAGTTTAATTGTCTCGAAGGTACAGGCAAGATACAGGGCTATGAGCCTATTAAGGGTATGATTTCTGACAGTTCACTGTAAATTGTCTATGTATAAGTAATTCTACTACCAATGACTATTTTACAAAGAAAAAAAAATAGAGCTTGGGAAGACTTACTAGAGCTAAGTGGATAAATCCACGCTACAGCAACCCTGATAATCTCATTTAAATCTCTCCAACAAGCTTTGTCTCTCTATCCTGTGCCCTCTGGAATGCCAGGTCAGTTTGTAATAAACTGATCCCAACCCACAACCTTTTCATCTCTAACTCCCTGAATCTCCTAGCCATTACTGAAACCTGTATTTTACCCTCGGATACCACTTCTCCTGCAGCTCTCTCCTCTGGGGGCCTCACATTTTCCCACACCCCACAACCTGGGGGTCGTCATAGTGGTGGGGTTTGGGTCCTTATATCCCCTGGTTACTCATACCAACCCATTCCCTCTGAACCATCCCTTACATTCTCTACATTTGAAGTCCATGCTATACGCCTCTTCCACCCAGTACACCTCCAAGTAGCTGTCATTTACCGTCCCCTGGCCCTCACTCCAAGTTCCTTGACAACTTTGCTTTCTGGCTACCTCACTTTCTCTCCTCAGACCTTCCCTCCATTAACCTAGGTGACTTCAATATTCCAATTGATATCCCCACAGAATCCTCTGCCTCCGAACTCCTCACCCTCACATCTTCACTTGGTCTTTCCCAATGGACCTCCTCACCCTCCCATGTGAGTGGCCATTTGCTTGATCTGGTCTTCACTCACCGATGTGATATTTCTGTTTACTCCAATTCCCCATTTCCACTTTCTGACCCTCACCTTCTCTCTTTTAACCTGTTCCTCTCTCCTCTACCTCCAAAAGCCACCATCACTAAGCATAACATTGACGCTATCGACACAGTTTCCTTTTCTTCCCTGCTTGACTCACTTCTCTCCCCTATCCTCTCTCTCTCCTGCCCTGAACAAGCCACTTCCCTATACAACGCCTCCCTTACTTCTGGATTCTGTTGCTCCGGCGATCACTACTCACACTCGCAGATCTACTCCTCTACCCTGGCATTCCAAATGCACCAGATACCTGCCTCCTGGCCGCTCGCATAGCTGTGGGTGGAGTGCTTTTGGCTCTATCAGCCAAAAGCACTCCCACTGACATCACTAGTGATGTCAGTGGGGCCGGCCCCAGATGGTAGGCGTTCCCATGGGAACGCCTCCATCTGGGCAGCCACGCCCCCTGTACGCCCACCAAAGGGGGCGTGCTGTCAATCACCATCGACAGCACACCCCCTTTGGTGCGAGACCCATAACGACGGCTTGGCCATTGTTATTCAGGTCTCGCGCATGCGCACGACGGACCCGGGTCCGTCGTGCGCATGCGCACTTGGGCAACATCGACACGCTTCCGAGCGCTCAGCGCTCGCAAGCGGGTCTGAATCAGGCCCAGTGTCTCTTCACCACTTTCAACTCCCTCCTTCGCCCACCCCCTCATCTCCCCTCCTTTCTCTTTGCCCTTGACTTTGCTACCTTCTTTACATCTAAAATTGATTCGTCAGGACATCATATCCAACCAGTCCCCCAGCTCTTCACCTCCTCCTTTCCCAGATCACCCCTCCCCATCAACTTTATAAAATCTAACATCTTTCTCCCCCTGTATCTGGAGAGGAAGTCATGGAACTCATCCAGTCCTCCCCCCTTCAACCTCCCCCCTTGACCCTATCTGCTCCCACCTCCTCTCTCTTTCTGCCTGCTCCCATCCTGCCCACCTCATTAACCTCTCCCTCTCATCAGGCACTGTTCCTCCTGCATTGTAGCATACCCTTGTCTCCCCCATTCTTAAAAAACCTGCCCTTGATTCTAACCTTCTTTCTAACTACTGACCCATATCTCTCCTCCCTCTTGCCTCCAACTCCTTGAGCGGATTGTCTACAATCGCCTTATCACTTTTCCTTCCTCCCACTCCCTCCTTGACCCTTTTCAGTCCGGCTTCCGTTCCACTGGAACTGCACTCATGAAAGTCAGCAACGACCTCCTTGCTACCAAATCGAAAGGCCACTACTCTCTTCTCATTCTCCTTGATCTCTCTGCTGCTTTTGACACTGTGGACCACCCTCTCCTGCTGCATATCCTTCACTCCCTTGGTCTACGTGACACTGCCCTCTCCTGGTTGTCATCCTACCAATCTGACCTCTTACAGTAGGCATTCCCAAAGGTTCTGTTCTTGGACCTCTCCTATTCTCCCTCTATACTTCCTCTCTAGGTGAACTCATGAGCTTTTTTGACTTCCATTATCATCTCTATGCTGATTATACTACCTTTCCTCCCCTGATCTCTCCCCCTCTTTTCTGACTTGTATCTCCAACTGTCTCTCTGCTATCTCTTCCTGGATGTCCCAGCATTTTCTTAAACTACATATCTCTAAGACTGAGCTGATCATTTTCCCACCCTCCCACATAACCTCACCTCCCACTAAATCTTTATCAATTGACGGAATAACTATCTCATCTAGTCCAGAGGTGCGCTGTCTTGGAGTTATCCTAGACTCATACCTCTCCTTCAAACCACATATCCAGAACCTTTCACAGTCCTGTCGTTTCCATCTCAAAAATATTTCTAAGTTCAGACCCTATCTCACCCAGGATGCTACTAAAATCCTCATACACTCACTGGTCATCTCCAGATTGGACTACTGTAACCTCCTCTTATCTGGCCTCCCCAAATCCCATCTCTCTCCTCTCCAGTCTATCCTTAATGCTGCTGCACGGCTTATCATCCTCTCCAAACGCTCTACATCTGCCTCCCCTCTCCTACAAGCCCTCCACTGGCTCCCCTTCCCTTTTAGAACCCAATTTAAGGTTCTCACGCTCGCTTACAAAGCCCTCACCCAATCTTCTCCCATATACATCTCTGATCTCATCTCCCTTCACTCTCCTATCCGCTCTCTTTGTTCAACTAATGCACGCCGCCTTTCATGCCAGCTGATTACTTCCTCCCACTCAAGCCTCCAAGATTTTGCCTGCACTGCTCACCACCTCTGGAACTCTCTCCCACTCCCCATCAGACTCTCCACCTCTTTGCAATCCTTCAAACGGGCTCTCAAGACCCACTACTTCATCAAAGCCTTCCAGCTATCATTCTAACTCCCTGCTACATGCTCTTTCCACCCCATCTATCCCATCTGTGTCAAACCTGTTTGTCTTCCCCTCCCTTTTAGAATGTAAGTTCTTATGAGCAGGGCCCTCTACCCTCTTGTGCTTCTCCCTACTTTAGTTTCATCTACTTCTTACTCACCACTAGGGCACCTAACACTTGGTTGCTTATCTGGGTGTTATGTCCGCTAATGTAGCAATATATATTATCCATGTCCTGGTCCTGTATTGTATTGTTCTGTATGTACTTTGTAAGGCACTGTGGAACACTCGTGGCACCAGATAAATATATGATAATAATAATAAGAATAATAATAATAATAATAATAATAATAAATGAAACAGGTCTTTGGTTAAATCAATCAGAAATTCAAAAATAGTTATGTGGACCAGATATCAATAACAAAGTTCTAGTATATTAAATCGTTATATTACATCATCATATGTATAATAGATATACTTAAAATATGGACCACCTATGAAGCGATAATAGCTCATCGGAGCTTTCCTGCTATAGTGTAATTCAATTAGTGGCACATACACGGTCACTCCCAGCCTGAATACAGTAGGTAAGGGATATTGATCCTTCCAAATGCAATATAGCATAGGTTCTAGATAATTGTTACCAATCTCCAGTTGACTCCCCAGTAAGGACTGCAGATAGACAAACACCAGTCTCCTCAAGGGATCCAGAGCCCTCTAGTAAAGAAGGCTAGTTTGCACTAATTGTTGTCTCCAGAAAACCCTACAATTAGCTTTTAAATATATTCCAAAAGTGTCATGGTTTTTAGAGAGTTAGGTCCAAGTTCAAAATGTAATAATGGGAAGTCCTTGTCGCTCATTGTTCCCAGTGGGATGTATATAACACACGGTTATCGGTGAAGAAATATCATGTTATTGAGTAAAGATATGCATAACCAAATTTATAAGGTTATATAAACAAACAGCAGTTTATTATCAAAGAACAAAACAGAGATAGAAATACAGTCTGTTGGTGCAGCAATACTCAACTTATATGTGGTCAAATATGTCCTTCATATCTTCAATCATGGGAGGTTTGCGTCATATCGCTAATGGATGATCACACTTGCAGACATCTAAACACAGGTGCATGTCGCTCCACTGCCTTACAGGAATCCCCCATTCTTCCTTCCAACAGATTCTCTTCCTACGACCTCCCTTCAGACAACTGCCCTCCTCATCATAGGGCACCACTGTTCATATACTATCTCTTTAGCTTACCACACTATTCTGTGTCCATCTCACACTGACCATTCTTTGCATGTGGTTTGCTCACACCATCTAAGGTACTTCTATTATCGACTGTTTCTTACGAGCTCACTGTACCTAGGTCTCTGAATGTCCTTTTTGACCTAACAGTTGTCCATTCTCTAAAAATAAACATGAACCAATACTGCATGGTACATTTGCTGCTTGAGACATGTAGAAATGAACTTATTCAACCTAAAGTTACACTCATCATTGCGAAAATACCCACAACCTCATTGTATTTAACTAATAAGTAAGGATTTGATATTCTCCTTTAAAATAGATTTTGCACCAAACATTTTTAATAGCACCAATTAGGGTTTTCTACTTCAGGGTCCACAGGGTATCCACAGGATACCTTGGGGTATAGTTGATGACGTCAGGCATCTGGCACCATAGAGTTAAGTTTTCAGCCTCTCAGGATGCACTAGGGTCCCCCTCCTGTACCCCGCCCCCAAGCCAAGGCATCTCAGTTTTCGTTGGTGCCCGGCTCTGAGTCGGAAGCACCTGTTTAGAGGGGGGCTAAGGATAGCCCCTGAAGTTTTTCTACAAGGCAGCTGTGGCTTCACATCTGGAGCTACAGCATGGACAGTCATTCTTGACGTCCATACTGTCTTCCCTACACCCCCGCCGGTACCAGAACGCCGGTACTGATCCGGGGATGCTGGTAGGCATTTGGGGTCACAGCTAGCGGTGATCCCAGATGTTTGGGACCATGGCCGGATTTAAGGGGGACAGCAGGTAAGCAGCGGGGTCCCGTAGTGGGTCCCCGCTGGAACATGGTCCGGAGTCCCCAGGCAGGGGGCTCCCTGGGGACTGGCTGCAGCGTGGAGCCAGGTTTCGGACCTGCGCTTCCACTACCCCCCTGGGACAGCGGACCGCAGCTGAGTGGTAGCGCTGCGGCGTCCCAGGGGTTAAGTGCATGCCAGGGGAGCGCACCTTCCCTGTACACAGCCGGCGCTCCCTCGTTGCACACAGCCCTCTCTGCACCTGCCGATTGGCCCTGTGGCAGCGCTCCTCCCCCAGGCCGGCCTCCTCTCTGCTCCTCGGTGGCCATCTTTATGGAAGCATGGTGAACGCTGCTGGAAGCTGCTGATCGGTGGCATCGTGGTCTGGGTCCCCCAGCATACCTCTCCTTCGTTGAAACAGGTCTGTGTATGCAGTGCTAAGTCCTACCAGGCCCTGTGTCTGTGTAGATGAGGATCAGCACTGATACTGCAGGGATTGATTTCTTTGCATCGTATGTGACTGCTGCTAGCGTCTGCTGCCTGTACTTTCACTTTCTATTGTCAGCCTTTTCACTGTCCCTGCTCTTCTTCTGCTAAAGCCCTTGCGGTGCGGTGATTGCAGGGCGGTTCTCTCACTATACTAACGTGTATCAGTGAGAGGGGTCACAAACTTGCCATCATGTCTGAAAGTGATTTTCCTCTCCAGCTTCTGTGTACTACATGTAAGGTACCTATAGAGGAGGGGGAGGGTAGCGCGGAGGGGCTATGTCGGCCGTGTTTTTTATTGACGCGGCCAATTACTGTCACGGCTCCGGTACAGGAACCACCCTGGGCTTGTTTCGCTAAAGCGCTTACAACCCTAGTGGGCCAGTTAGCTCCGCAACCCTCCGCGTTCCCTCAAATGGGATTGTCCCAGCAGTCAGTGGTGTCGTCACCCATGCAGGGGTTCCCGAGACAACTGATGGTACCCCACAGTCTCCCTATTTCCCCTCCTCAGGTCTCTCAGGAGCCCGCGTGGGTTAATTCTCTGACAAGTTCTGTGCAGCATTTGTCAGACGTGTTACAAGGGGAGTCCGTGTTGTGGCCTCACAAGCAGCCGGTGGAGTCTCTGTCCACTCCTTATGAGGATGACGAGGGGACGACCGATGATGGGGAGATTCTGGATCTGTGGGACCAAGAACCTCTCCGTACTAAAGAGTCGGACGCTAAGTCTAAGGTTTATATACCTGGCCTTATTCGTGCAGTCCGCGCAGCTTTAGTTATTGAGGATGATGAACCTCCGGTATCAAAATCCAAATATGCCTTTTTCAAAGATGTTAAGGGTGACGCCACAGTGTTTCCTCTTTTGGGTCAATTGGTGGACCACTTAGAGGAAGCGTGGAAACATCCTGGCAGACGGTATCAGCCTCAAAAACGTTTAGCAGTGGCTTATCCGTTTGCGGACAATTATTTTGCTAAGTGGGAATCCCCACCACAGGTGGATTCTCATGTGACACGCCTGGTCCGAAGTGCCACATTGCCCATGCCCTCCATGTCCTCCTTAAAGGATGCCACGGACCGTAAGGTGGAAATCTGCCTGAAGTCCGTTTATTCCCTCGCGGGGGGAGGGTCAGCCAGGCTCGCTATGGCCATTTGTTGGGTAGCCAGAGCTATGGAGCGCTGGGCTGAAAGTTTGGAGGCGTCTTTCGATTCCGACTGTGTTCGGCTGAACAGACCGAGTTGATAGGCAATCTCCGGGATTCGGGCACTTAAATTAACAAAGCGGCTTTAGATATCAGTACCCTGACTTCCCAGGTTTCTTCGGCAGCTGTGGCGGCTTGTCACACCTTATGGTTGCGATCTTGGAAGGTGGACGCCAATTCCAAAAAGGGTTTGGAAGCTTTGCCTTTTAATGGAGAAGTCCTATTTGGTCTGGATCTGGACAAAATTGTAGCCACGCTGGTGGCAGCCAAATCGGCATGTCTCCCGTCTGCTGCAGTTCCTTCCAGTTCAGGTACATCGTCCTTTCGGCCTTACAGGGCCCAGCGTAGGCCTAAAGCAGTGTCCTTTCCCCATCAGGCTGGCCCCAAAAAATCGGCCAAGCCCCGGAAGCAGGCCTGGAGTACCAGACGTCCGGCCCCTAAGTCCGATGACAAACCTGCGGCCTGACGGTCCGGGCCTCCCTTTGGGGGATCCCAAAGTGGGAGGCCGCCTGCTGCAGTTCGCCCAGTGTTGGTCGGTTACCACGACAGACACTTGGGTTCTCGAGGTGGTTTCTCACGGGTATGCCCTCTCCTTCCTGCACAGGCCCCCGTCCCGATTCTTCACCATGGGTCTTCCATCAGACCGGAACAAAGCCTAGGAACTGCGGAAGGTTTTGCACACTATGCTCCAGGCTTGAGTTATAGTGCCTGTTCCATTCTCCCAGAGGGGCCAGGGTTTCTATTACAATCTGTTTTTGGTGCAGAAACCCAATGGGTCGTACCGTCCGATACGCAACCTCAAAGCACTCAACAAGTCCTTGCGGGTGCCGAGGTTTCGGATGGAGACCCTACGGTCCATCATTCTGGTGCTGGAACCTGGGGATTACATGGTGTCGTTGGACATACAGGACGCTTACCTGCATGTCCCTATTCTTTTACGCCATCAACAGTTCCTCAGGTTTGCAATCCACAACGATCACTTCCAGTTCCGGGCGTTACCTTTTGGGCTGGCGACAGCACCACGTGTGTTCACCAAGGTTATGGTGGTTATGGCGGCTTCCCTGTGGCTGCAGGGAGTCCGCATGTTGCCATACCTGGATGACCTTCTGTTGGTAGCAAGATCTCCAGAGCTCCTTCTACGCCACTTGGACCTGACGATTGCGGTACTCGAACGGCATGGCTGGTTAATAAACTGGCAGAAGTCCACCCTGATCCCATCTCAGAGGATTCTGCACCTCGGAGCCTTATTGGCCTCCGGACAGCAAAGGATCTTTGTGACGGAGGAAAAGATCTCTGCCTTACAGTTGAGGGTGCGCAGTTGCCTGCAGAGTCGCCTGGTGTCTCTGCATTCGGCGATGAGATTACTGGGCTCCATAGTGTCAGTATTCGACATGGTGGAATATGCCCAGTTTCACTCCAGACCTCTGCAGCAATTGATCCTGTCCAAATGGAATGGACTGCCTCAGAGTCTCAAGACCCAGATGATGGTGCTCACTCCGGAGGTTCGCCTTTCCCTTTCCTGGTGGTTGCAGACGACCCATCTCAACAAGGGTTGTCCATTTTGGGTGGCGAACTGGGTCCTATTGACGACGGACGCCAGTCTTCGGGGCTGGGGAGCAGTCTCGGGTCCACACTTGTTCCAGGGCAGATGGACTCAGGCAGAAAAGGAGCTTCCGATAAACATCTTGGAACTCCACGCCGTTTTCAATGCTCTCCAGCAGGCCCATTGGGTTCTCCACGGTCATCTCATGCAGGTCCAGTCGGACAACGCCACCACCGCAGCCTACATAAATCGGCAAGGAGGAACCCGAAGTCGGGCGGCACTCGTAGAGGTGTCCCGCATCCTGATCTGGGCGGAGCACAATCTCCCGGCCATATCAGCGGTATTCATCCCGGGAGTCCTCAACTGGGAGGCTGACTTTCTCAGTCGCCAGGACGTTCATCCAGGGGAATGGTCTCTGTACCAGGACGTCTTTCAACCTCTGGTGGACAGGTGGGGTCTTCCAGAGATCGACCTCATGGCATCACGGCACAACAACAAGTTGCCGGTGTACGGGTCTCGCACAAGAGATGAAAAGGCTCTGTCCGTTCGGTGGACGTTCCAGTTTGCCTATCTCTTTCCTCCGTTTTCCCTTCTTCCATGGGTAATCCGGAAATTCAAACAGGAAGGAGGGACGCTCCTGTTGATAGCTCCTGCGTGGCCCAGATGGCACTGGTTCTCAGACCTTCAGGGTCTGTCCGTGGACATCCCTCTGCGGTTGCCGCTGCGACCAGACCTACTGTCACAGGGTCATTGTCTTCACCCGGACCTGGGCTTGTTTCGCTAAAGCGCTTACAACCCTAGTGGGCCAGTTAGCTCCGCAACCCTCCGCGTTCCCTCAAATGGGATTGTCCCAGCAGTCAGTGGTGTCGTCACCCATGCAGGGGTTCCCGAGACAACTGATGGTACCCCACAGTCTCCCTATTTCCCCTCCTCAGGTCTCTCAGGAGCCCGCGTGGGTTAATTCTCTGACAAGTTCTGTGCAGCATTTGTCAGACGTGTTACAAGGGGAGTCCGTGTTGTGGCCTCACAAGCAGCCGGTGGAGTCTCTGTCCACTCCTTATGAGGATGACGAGGGGACGACCGATGATGGGGAGATTCTGGATCTGTGGGACCAAGAACCTCTCCGTACTAAAGAGTCGGACGCTAAGTCTAAGGTTTATATACCTGGCCTTATTCGTGCAGTCCGCGCAGCTTTAGTTATTGGGGATGATGAACCTCCGGTATCAAAATCCAAATATGCCTTTTTCAAAGATGTTAAGGGTGACGCCACAGTGTTTCCTCTTTTGGGTCAATTGGTGGACCACTTAGAGGAAGCGTGGAAACATCCTGGCAGACGGTATCAGCCTCAAAAACGTTTAGCAGTGGCTTATCCGTTTGCGGACAATTATTTTGCTAAGTGGGAATCCCCACCACAGGTGGATTCTCATGTGACACGCCTGGTCCGAAGTGCCACATTGCCCATGCCCTCCATGTCCTCCTTAAAGGATGCCACGGACCGTAAGGTGGAAATCTGCCTGAAGTCCGTTTATTCCCTCGCGGGGGGAGGGTCAGCCAGGCTCGCTATGGCCATTTGTTGGGTAGCCAGAGCTATGGAGCGCTGGGCTGAAAGTTTGGAGGCGTCTTTCGATTCCGACTGTGTTCGGCTGAACAGACCGAGTTGATAGGCAATCTCCGGGATTCGGGCACTTAAATTAACAAAGCGGCTTTAGATATCAGTACCCTGACTTCCCAGGTTTCTTCGGCAGCTGTGGCGGCTTGTCACACCTTATGGTTGCGATCTTGGAAGGTGGACGCCAATTCCAAAAAGGGTTTGGAAGCTTTGCCTTTTAATGGAGAAGTCCTATTTGGTCTGGATCTGGACAAAATTGTAGCCACGCTGGTGGCAGCCAAATCGGCATGTCTCCCGTCTGCTGCAGTTCCTTCCAGTTCAGGTACATCGTCCTTTCGGCCTTACAGGGCCCAGCGTAGGCCTAAAGCACAGTCCTTTCCCCATCAGGCTGGCCCCAAAAAATCGGCCAAGCCCCGGAAGCAGGCCTGGAGTACCAGACGTCCGGCCCCTAAGTCCGATGACAAACCTGCGGCCTGACGGTCCGGGCCTCCCTTTGGGGGATCCCAAAGTGGGAGGCCGCCTGCTGCAGTTCGCCCAGTGTTGGTCGGTTACCACGACAGACACTTGGGTTCTCGAGGTGGTTTCTCACGGGTATGCCCTCTCCTTCCTGCACAGGCCCCCGTCCCGATTCTTCACCATGGGTCTTCCATCAGACCGGAACAAAGCCAAGGAACTGCGGAAGGTTTTGCACACTATGCTCCAGGCTTGAGTTATAGTGCCTGTTCCATTCTCCCAGAGGGGCCAGGGTTTCTATTACAATCTGTTTTTGGTGCAGAAACCCAATGGGTCGTACCGTCCGATACGCAACCTCAAAGCACTCAACAAGTCCTTGCGGGTGCCGAGGTTTCGGATGGAGACCCTACGGTCCATCATTCTGGTGCTGGAACCTGGGGATTACATGGTGTCGTTGGACATACAGGACGCTTACCTGCATGTCCCTATTCTTTTACGCCATCAACAGTTCCTCAGGTTTGCAATCCACAACGATCACTTCCAGTTCCGGGCGTTACCTTTTGGGCTGGCGACAGCACCACGTGTGTTCACCAAGGTTATGGTGGTTATGGCGGCTTCCCTGTGGCTGCAGGGAGTCCGCATGTTGCCATACCTGGATGACCTTCTGTTGGTAGCAAGATCTCCAGAGCTCCTTCTACGCCACTTGGACCTGACGATTGCGGTACTCGAACGGCATGGCTGGTTAATAAACTGGCAGAAGTCCACCCTGATCCCATCTCAGAGGATTCTGCACCTCGGAGCCTTATTGGCCTCCGGACAGCAAAGGATCTTTGTGACGGAGGAAAAGATCTCTGCCTTACAGTTGAGGGTGCGCAGTTGCCTGCAGAGTCGCCTGGTGTCTCTGCATTCGGCGATGAGATTACTGGGCTCCATAGTGTCAGTATTCGACATGGTGGAATATGCCCAGTTTCACTCCAGACCTCTGCAGCAATTGATCCTGTCCAAATGGAATGGACTGCCTCAGAGTCTCAAGACCCAGATGATGGTGCTCACTCCGGAGGTTCGCCTTTCCCTTTCCTGGTGGTTGCAGACGACCCATCTCAACAAGGGTTGTCCGTTTTGGGTGGCGAACTGGGTCCTATTGACGATGGACGCCAGTCTTCGGGGCTGGGGAGCAGTCTCGGGTCCACACTTGTTCCAGGGCAGATGGACTCAGGCAGAAAAGGAGCTTCCGATAAACATCTTGGAACTCCACGCCGTTTTCAATGCTCTCCAGCAGGCCCATTGGGTTCTCCACGGTCATCTCATGCAGGTCCAGTCGGACAACGCCACCACCGCAGCCTACATAAATCGGCAAGGAGGAACCCGAAGTCGGGCGGCACTCGTAGAGGTGTCCCGCATCCTGATCTGGGCGGAGCACAATCTCCCGGCCATATCAGCGGTATTCATCCCGGGAGTCCTCAACTGGGAGGCTGACTTTCTCAGTCGCCAGGACGTTCATCCAGGGGAATGGTCTCTGTACCAGGACGTCTTTCAACTTCTGGTGGACAGGTGGGGTCTTCCAGAGATCGACCTCATGGCGTCACGGCACAACAACAAGTTGCCGGTGTACGGGTCTCGCACAAGAGATGAAAAGGCTCTGTCCGTTCGGTGGACGTTCCAGTTTGCCTATCTCTTTCCTCCGTTTTCCCTTCTTCCATGGGTAATCCGGAAATTCAAACAGGAAGGAGGGACGCTCCTGTTGATAGCTCCTGCGTGGCCCAGATGGCACTGGTTCTCAGACCTTCAGGGTCTGTCCGTGGACATCCCTCTGCGGTTGCCGCTGCGACCAGACCTACTGTCACAGGGTCATTGTCTTCACCCGGACCTGACTCGGCTGTCTTTGACGGCGTGGCTGTTGAGACGGCCATGGTAAGGTCCAGAGGGTTTTCCAGCTCTGTAGTACGCACTATGCTGAGAGCTCGGAAACCGTCTTCTGCAAGAATATACCATCATGTGTGGCATACGTTCTTCCAATGGTGTCGACCGAGAGGTTATGCACCTCGGGAGTTCCATCTGTCTAGAATGCTAGCCTTCCTACAGGCGGGCTGGACCATGGGCTACGCCTTGCTTCTTTGAAGGTGCAGGTGTCTGCCCTGTCTGTCTGGTTCCATCGTAGGATTGCTACAATCCCTGATGTGCGCACCTTTATGCAAAGTGTTCTTAGAATTCAGCCGCCATTTGTTCCACCGGTGGCGCCTTGGGATTTAGCTGTGGTCCTGAGGGCTCTCCAGGGACTGCCGTTTGAACCACTGGGCTCAGTGGATCTTAAATGGCTGACAGCTAAAATAATTTTCCTTCTGGCCATCGCTTCAGCCAGACGTGTTTCTGATCTAGGGGCTCTCTCTTATAGACCCCCTTTCTTGATTTTTCATGGGAACAGGGCGGTGCTGCGCACTCGTCCTGATTTTCTTCCCAAAGTTGTTTCCCGTTTTTATATCGAGGAAATCGTTGTGCCGGCTTTTAACTCACCTGAGGTATTACGCGTTTGACACCTTTGCCTCTCAGGATGCTTCCTTCGGGTGGCGGATTCTCCTTTCAGCACAAGAGCGTCCCCACCCTTGAAGGATACTGCTTTGGGACATCCCCAAGGTATCCTGTGGATACCCTATGGACCCTGAAGTAGAAAATATGAGATATGGTAAGAACTTACCTTTGTTATCTCTATTTCTGCGAAGTCCATAGGGTTCCACAGGACTCCCGCCCTGTCGCACCTGTGCTGCAGATGGGCTTTACTCTGGTCACCGGTTTTTCCATCTCCCTCTGGTGAGAATGTGATTCTTGTGTGTGTCCAGATCTTTTTTCTCTCTCTTCCTTCTCCTCCTCCGGCCTATGGCTTGGTACGTAACTGAGATACCTTGGCTCGGGGGCGGGGTATAGGAGGGGTACCCTAGTGCATCCTGGGAGGCTGAAAACTTAACTCTATGGTGCCCGATGCCTGACGTCATCACCTATACCCCAAGGTATCCTGTGGAACCCTATGGACCGTAGAAATAGAGATAACAAAGGTAAGTTCTTACCATATCTCATATTTTTTCCTTCAGTGTTATTGATTCACTGTGGCATGTAGAAGCAGCAATATGTTAATATGTCAGATGGAGTGGAAGAATACGATGCAAAACAACACTCAATGAACCTGAACCCACAGAATGGGTGAACAGACCGCTGCACCGGTGTCAGAAATAGTGCTAATATTGCTAGGAGGAAAGAACAAGGCAAGAGGGCACTGACTACAAAGGGTTACAATTTTTTAGTCATGGGCATAATGATTACGTTGAACTGGGAGAGATGGCTAGTGGGTTGTGAGGGGAGCTGAAAGACTTTTATGAAGGGACGTAATGTAAGGGTCAAACTGAAGGTGTGGAAGAAAGTCTGATAAAGCAAAGGAGTGAATTCCAGAGCAGTAGGGCAGCACAATAGAAGTCTTGCATATGGGAGTTAGTGGTGATGACCAAAGTGGCTGTAAGGCGATAGTTGGTGAGCAGGGGCAGAACTGTGGGAGGCAATGGAGGCGCCTGCCGCCGGGCTCCAGCTCTGAAGGGGCACCTCCTCCATTGTCCACAACATATTCACCCCACTTAGGACTGTAATTATATACCCGGAGTATACCGTCATAGCCGCCCAATACATGGCACCCCATCTCAGCACCTGAGAAGCCACCATACACTAGTGGAGAGCTCCATGTTAGACCATTAGCTGCCGCCTTCCTCTATCTATAGCCTGTCTGCAAGCGAATTGCTACATTACATTGTCAGCAGCGGTGACGGGGGGGTGCATAAAATTATAACTTGCCTCCAGGCATCTGGGATGAACTTACGCCACTGTTGGTGAGCATAGGATGGAGTGTTTGGAAATATAGGAGGAGTCGAGCAATTGAGAGCAGGGCTGTTGATTGATCAACGGGGCCCAGGTACTGGGAAGGTGGCCAAAACCAGGGGGTGTGGCAACAACATTCCCTAAAAAAAAAAAGCCTGAAAAAGACTATTGTGTGGCACCATGAACTAGCGCCAGATGCTGCAAAGGGGGATTTTTCCTCCAACAGGCTCAGGCACGGGTAATCAGTACACGTCCACCCTCTCGGCACCCTTGATTGAGCATTCTATATTTGAGGGTAAATTTAAACTGATTGATTGAAATGGGGAGAGGCAGGTGCAAGGCAGGCCAGAGAGGCAGAGGTTGCAGAAGCCAGGGTTGAAAATGTAATGTGCATGGATGAGACTTTTGGTGCATCCATGATGATGGTGTCCATGATTCTAGAGAAGGTGGAAGCAACAATATTGAAATAGACTGTTTTTGAGGATTGAAGAAAAGAGAGGAAACAATGATGATGCCTAGACAGAAGAGTTGAGGGACAGAGGAGAGGATAGAGAGAGGAAAGGAAAGGGTCATAAATGAGGGAAAACAATAACATTGGTTTTAGGCATATTGCGTTTGAGAAAATGCTGGAACATCCAGTAGATGGCAGAAACATAAGAGAGGACAGAGGGAAAGAGATCAGAGTACAAGAAGAAGATTTCAACGTCATTAGCATACAGGTGGTATTCAAGGGTGAAGCAGCTGATGAGATCTCCACAGGAGAAGGTGTAAAGGCAGAAGAGAAAGGGGTCCAAGCAAAGATACTTGGGGGTCACTAACAGGTAGAGAGACAGAAGGAAAGATTTACAGAGAGAAAACAGTGGAAAGTTTGGAGAAAGAGAGGGTGGTCCACAGAATTCAGTGCTGCATACAGATCCAGGAGGAAAATGGCCCTTAGATTAGTAAGGTAAAAACAGTTTCAGTGGAGGGGAGGGAGAGGAAAGTGGTGAGGCAATAATAAATAAGCCACTTGGGTGCCTTACAGATAAAAGGAGGCTTTAAGTAACAGCAGAAGCAGCAGAATACAGTGCTGTATTAAGGATGCAGTTGTAAAGGGTTAGAGCCAGGTCAGGACAGATAAGGGTTGAGATTGGGGAGAGAAGTGCACCCGGTGAGGAGAACAGGGCTGTGTCAAAGACATTAGGATTCTATTTGGGGAGAGAGGCCTTGGGAGTTGGACAGAGGAAAAGAAAGGCTAAAGGAGTGAAGATGATGGTTGAAGTGAAGAAAGAGTGTGTTGGTGAAGTCAGTGGTGGGAAAAGATGAAGTCAAGTGAATGAGGGGGGAGAGGCCCATTGGGTGAGACCAAAAAAGGAAGAGACACATAGCAATTTGGGGTCAATAGTCAATAGGGATGTTAAAGTACCACATGATGAGGAGAGAAATTGGAGGAGTCATGCACTTATCTAGTGGAAGGTGGGGAAAAGTGGAAGGTAGATGATGACTACATGAAGTATGCAAAGTTAGGCTGAGAGAGATGAATAGTGTGCAATTCAAAGAAGGATATGGAGAGAGAGGGTTCCAGGGGTAGACCCATAAGGAGAGAGAAAAGGATTCCCACACTGCTAACTTGCAGGTCACCAGGGATGTCAGCGAATGATGGACCTCTAAAAAAAAGAGCCATTGGAGATATGTTGTTGTTGGGATGAGCCAGGTCTCAGTGAGAGCGAAGAAGTTGAGGGAATTGGGGATCAAGTGGTCATTGCTAAATGGCAGTTTATTGTTCAGACCTGGCATTCCAGTGGTCACAGGAAAAAGAGGGGCATTAAAGAGGGGGATGTGGATGAGTTTGGATGGTTAATAGTAGAATGGGTTGGGCTGGGCTGGTGTCAGGGGGTGCGAGAGGGGGGAAACTAGAAGGGGGATGTTGGATGGGTGAAGGGGATGGGTGAAAAGCTTGACAGGGAACTGCTAGGCAGAGAAGAGTATGATGGAGAGAGGGAGAGGAGGAGGAGCAAAAAAAAGAGGAAATGGAGGAGGAGGAAAGAAAGAGAGGAAGCAGAGGAGGAGGGAAGAGAGTGAGGGAGCAAAGGAGGCAGAAAGAGAGAGAACGGAGAATGAGAAGGAGGCAGGTAAGAATGTATAGTATCTGTTCTATGAGCTAGGAGGAGGAACGGAATGTGAAGGGGCATGGCATGGATTATGGGAAAGAGGAAAGAGAATGCAGGGCGCAATTAGTAAATGGGGGGATTGGATATATAGGCAGCATGGTGGGGGTGGCAGAGCAGAGTGAGCAATAGGTGAAATAACAATAGTTACAGTAACATAAAATCACAATTAAGTGCATTGACAACTAACAGGAAGTAAAGTGGGAGTAAGTAAAAAAAGAGTGTGGATATATAAGTAAGCGTATGATCAAATGTATTAATATGTAGCAGAAGGATTAAGTAGGATAAAACAAGGAGGGTTAGTGCATGAGAAGTTCAGGTAATTTGATGCAGAAAAATTGAGGTGGAATTCAGAAACGGGTGTGGTATATTTGTCCACATTTATCATTTTAATTGTCATAGTGGTGACATGAGAACGCTGACATGGTCATAATGTTGACATGGTTGTAATGTCGACATGCTGCATGTACGCACGCTGCATGTAGACATGCTTGGTTTGTCAACATTGACCACATTCATCATGTTAACATTAATGAAATGTCAACATGATTAAAATGTTGACAAAACATCTCTGGTTGTCTAGTGGTACAGCAGGTCCAAAAGATCCAGCGGTGTCTTACGATGGTGATGTCCTAATGAATTTCAGCGGATCCTGAGCCGCTTTCGGTAGTAAGTATGACTAACCCTGAGCCCTCACTTTACCCATAGTGTCTAACCCTAACATCCCCTTCCATGGCCTAACCCTAACCCTTCCCCTAGTAACCAACCCAATACCTTCCCTACGTAGCTAAGTAGCTTAAAACTTGAAACTCTGTAAAATGTTGACATTTCACATGCTGACATTGTGAAATGTTAACATTCTGCAGATGCCAACATGTTTAATGTTGACATTTATTATTATTATTTACAGTTATTTATATAGCGCAGACATATTCTGCAGTGCTTTACAGAGAATATTAATCATTCACATCAGTCCCTGCCCCAGTGGAGCTTACAATCTATATTTCCTAACACATGCTCATACACTTACACACTAGAGTTAATTTGTATTAGGAGCCAATTAACTTACCAGTATATTTTTGGAGTGTGGGAGGAAACTGGAGTACCCGGAGGAAACCCACGCAAGCACAGGGAGAATATACAAACTCCACACAGTTAGGGCCATAGTGGGAATCAAACGCACAACCTCAGTGTTGTGAGGCAGTAATTCTACAAAAACTTTTATGCTGTCTTTATGTATGTCTTGTCTATTGTCCATCAGATTTGTGTATAATTATCATGTTAGCTAGTGGGTAGAGAGAAGACAGGGAACAGTAATCAGGAGGAGATAGATACCCCATTAGGCAGCAGTCAGCAGAGGGCTGATAAGGGGAGGAGTTAGGGAGCCAGGTTACTACTCCTAGCAATACAAAATCAGTACACAATTTACATACAATTCACATTTGAGGAAATGTGTGATTGATTTCTATTATTTTATAATACACTGTTATAAATGCATTTGTTGCAGCCACGCTACCTAAATCTTATTGACAATAAAAAGACAGTAGTGGGCAGGTGTGTGCAGAGCGGAAAATGCACTTGGAACAATGAAAAGGAGTGATGAGAACTTCAGGAAATGGTTATCAGATTTAAAAAGATAGATTATGGAGAACATGTCTGAGGAGAGGAGATCAGTCTCAGGCACAGGCGGTGGTTCCCCCATATATATATATATATATATATATATATACAAAATAGGGATGTGCAGGCTCGGATAGGTTCGAGTTTGCACGTTGAGTTCGGTTTCCTGGTCAGAAGTCCAGGAATGAAGATGTTCGTCCATGCAAGATGACGTTTTGCCTCTTTCTGAGTTCCGTTTTTTTGGAGGGAAAGATCCGAACTCAACGTGCAAACTCGAACCTATCCAAGCCTGCACATCCCTAATACAAAATCAAACTCCTGACAAGATGACAGCAAATTGTTATGTAATTTACCTCTACAGGCCCATCACAATCCCAGCTCTAGCCTCCATGCACTCAGCAAGCTCAGGAAGATGGTGAAATCGCAGGTGTTCTCCCTGGGAAAAAAGACATAAACCCTTCAATAAAGGGTATTAAGCTTATGTCCTCCCCCAGTGAGCACAAACCAAACCAGACATTGTTCAGGTTACAGAGATATTATCTATTACTGTGGTACTTACACAAATGTTTCTCTTTATAGGACCATCTAAGGAAGCCAATCCCAGGTCGTTTTTCATTCCCTGGATTCAGGCTTGAAAAACAGTCTATCTCGGGGTTCCCGGGATTGAGGTGGTCAATGGGGAGGGCGCGGCTGAAGGGGTGGGCCGGCATGGGGCTGCACACAGGCGGGGGGTGGGGCAGCATCTGAGCGAGTGCTGCGGGTGCTCAGCGCTGCCTGGCATGAACCTGAATTCATCCTTAATTTGGTAGAGGAGCACGATATGGCACCGGGTGAACAACACAAGTAGCATCAATAACAACCTGCTACCCTGCCAGCACAATGTGCACCTGCTGCTGATATTTCTGGCAAAAACAAGAGATATGGTAAGAACTTACCTTTGTTATCTCTGTTTCTACGAAGTCCATAGGGTCCACAGGGTTGACCTTGGGGTATAGGTTGGGAACCAAATCCGGGCACCACGCAGTTAAAGCTTTTAGCTCCCAGGATGCACTGGGTCCACTCTCCCTATAACCCCACCCCCAAGCCAGAGGCACCTCAGTTTGTAAGTAGCCAAAGGCCGGAGGAGGAGAGAAAAAGAGAGAGAAAACTGGAACACTCAATAACCATACTCACCGAAATGGGAGACGGAAAACCGGTGACCAGCCACACAGCCCATATGAAGCCAGGTGCGTCAGGGCGGGCGCCCTGTGGACCCTATGGACTTCGTAGAAACAGAGATAACAAAGGTAAGTTCTTACCATATCTCTTGTTTTCTACTTCAGGGTCCATAGGGGGTCCACAGGGTTGACCTTGGGGATGTCCCAAAGCAGTTCAACCAAGGGTGGGGACGCTCCTGTGCTGAGAGGAGAATCCGTCGCCAAAAAGGAAGCATCCTGAGAGGCAAAGGAAACCAATGCCTAGAACCTTAAAAAGGTGTGGACAGAAGACCACGTGGCCACCTAGTAAGGTAAAACAGCCGAGGCGCCACAGCGAGCCGCACACATGGCCCGAGAAAAAACAAGCATCAACAACAGGAAGGCCTACCCATGGGTAGGCCCCTGAGGAAGACCTACGAGGCCATCCAGCCAACATTTGGTTATAGGCCGGCCATCCTTTCCTGTGAAAACCAGAAATCTCAGACCACCAATAAGGAGTCCGATTTCCGTAAGGAACCTGAACGGATCACAAAAATCCAAAGAGGCCAGACCACAGTCAATGAGGCCACACCAGCCGAGAGGACTGGGGACAGAATGGCCGTACCATAAGTTCCAGAACAATATGGAACCTGAAAACCACTAAGAAGCAACACAGGGCGAGAGCAACTCCCACCCTGACATGATGCCCTCCAGAAGAGGGAGCCACATGAGAACGCTCCCAATTCAGACACTCTCCTGGTTGATATAAACACCCTGAGAGAAAGAGAGAGCCTAAGCAATAGACCATGTAATGGCTATCACAACCAGCGGTTCCATTGACTGTCCCCGGAGGTAACGAAGAACCACTACTTACTCCCCAGGAGTCCCTAGGGAGGACAAATGGAGGCATAATCAAGAAAACACTCCAAAGGATGAACTGGATACCAGAGTGGAGCAATTCCATATCTTAACCATACTGACAGTGTAGAGATCCGCACTGTCAGGAAGACCAGGCCAAGTGTGAAACCCAAGCCAGCCGGAAGGAATGCCAGAATATCTGGAAATCCTGGACACCGGAGGATTGTATCGACAGGTACAATACCATAAGATTTATGGCTGCCACAGTTTGTGGTAGGTCCCAGCAAAAGCTGATCCATGTGCTCTAATCATTCCAACGATGACAAAGCCAGGGAAGCCGTAAGACCACTGTAAGGACACAGTCAAAGACAAACGACCCAGGTCCAAGGCAAAACCAAAGACCCTGAGACAACAGGTCCGGGCAGTGAAGCATCAGGGATGGAGTATCGATGTAGAGACTCCGAAGATCCAAGTACCCCTGACATCTGGGGCAATCAGGAGCCACCAGCAGGAAAGCATCTCCGTCTCGATTGAAAACACTTCCAAAGACCTTGAGGAAGAAGGGAGACCGGAGAACACAGGTACACAAAGTGGAAGGACCACTTCACCGACAAAGAGTCGCTGAAGGTTGCTTCAGAATCCCCAAAGCTGAACTGTAACACCATAGTGTGATAAAGTCAGAAGGCCATGAGGGTCACCTCAGGGGGGCCCCCCCTGCTCACCAGGAGATGAAACCTCTCTTGGGGAAGAGACTAGTCCCCGGGATGCACGTCGTGACGGCTGAGGACTCCCGCTTCCCAATGGAGAGCTCCTGAAATGAACGCTGCCGAGATGGTCGGGAGGAGACCCTCGGACTATGTCCGAATATGTGACATACCTGTCATTGCCACCCAACGAACAGTGTTGCTAAAAAGGAAGCCACTGTCCTGACCCTGTCGGACTGAACCTTTTCAGGTTCACCGGGAAACAAGAGTTATGCCAGAGTAAGTTAATTGACAGGGTGGAATCGACAGACGTCCAACTGCACTGAAAAGGATTCGATCCAGACACTGTCCATAGCAAAGAAAACCCTGGACGAGATGGCCATAGCCACCCGGACAGGGACCGACTTGCCTCCGGAGAGAGCATCATCGTTTGAACAGTTATCCGACAGAAAAAACTCATTCCATCTGGAGATGAGCCAATTATGGAAAGGCCTGGAATGGAACTGAGCCCATTCCACCATGCATCCCAGAGTGTAAAGACATCTGTCGACTGCGCAGACAACCATGTACTCCTAATGGAAGAGAGGAGATTCCGTCTTACGCCAGAAGAATTCTCAGATTCTGAGAATCCAGCAGGGATCCTAGATGAAGAATACCCAGAGAGGGATGCAGGGAGGACTTTTTCCCCGTTGATTAAACGTCTGCACCCTGAAGAAGCCACAGTCATCCTGACCTGGCCGTAAAGTACCCCGGTGATCCCGCTAAGAGCAGGAGGCCGTCCAGGTACAGGAGCATTGGGATATACTGAACAGAAGAACTGTCAGAAAATCCAAAACGCTGGTAAACCCCTGTGGGGCTGAGGACAGTCCCAACAGGCAGAGCCCGAAAAATTGTAAGTGTTGCTGTGATACAGCAAACCTCAGCCCATGCTGAGGAAAGGTCTCTGTAAGTACCCGTAGGCACGCGTCCTGTATATCCAGTGATACCATAAAGTCCCCAGGTTCCAAACATCGTATGATGGAGCATAGGGATTTCCTCCTGAGCCCAGGTAGCTTTAGGAACTGGTTCAGGGAATTGAGACAGAGAATAGGCCAAAGAGGACCATTCAGCCACCGCACCAGAAAGAAAGCAGAACAACCAGTCCCTCACTGAGATAGTGGGGATGGCCTAATTAGCTCCGCTTACCGCAACAACTGCATAGCTTTCTGGATCTGTAAGGCCCTTGTAAAGAGGGCGTACCCTCCTACCCACGTAGCCGCGGCAACTTGACACTAATACCGGGCGAACTGAGAAAATCGGTATCTCCCAGTTGTAGGCCTGTCCCGTCAGGCTGAAGAGATATCCGTAGGTTCAGAAGCAGGATCGGCTGGCAGTCCAGGCCTGCTCGGTACTGGATATGTCGGCCCTTGTAGATGCCGACAGTCTACGAAGAAACAGACCTTTAGGCTGACCCAGAGGACAAAAAAGACTTAACAGACTTAGTCTGAGGCCTTGTAGTGGGCATAGCTGAAAGCGGTAAACTTGTCGTTAGTAATACTGCCAATGTTACTACAATCTTGTCAAGGTCAGGACCAAACAATATCAACCCTAAAGATGGTATCTGCACCTCTGCATTCCCAGAGCGCAGCCATAGGGTATTACGGAGGATACAGTCGCAGCCGGAACTCTGAAAGTTAGGAGACTGGTATCCAATATAGGCATTTCCACCTATGACAACAGCATATATTACGTGAGCGACCAAATACATTTGAACCCCCGACGTGTTGGAGGGGAAAAAACGTTACAAATGCATCAACCCAATATGCAATAGTATTAACCAACCATGCTATAGCCATGGTAGGATGGATAACAACTCCTGAAAGCAAGTATACTGATTTCAGGCAGAGTTACCACCTACGGATCCGAAGAATCCGACCACGCAGGAATGGGAGGCGTAGTAACGTCTGTAATCAGACGAGTAACACGCCCATCCCCCCCAGGAGGGGCTCGTGATGACCCTCAGGGAATTTGGGACAGGAGGCCAAACACTGTTGTAACACCTCCTATCTGGCAACAGCCAGAGTCCCGCTATGCGATCCACCCGCTAGTCAGCAACAGGGAACCCGAAGGCACGCAATACTGAGGGTGTATGATACAGGTGCAGGTCAACATTCACTCTAACCAGAATGGACCTGCTACCAGCCCTAAAGCAGGGATAATAATACCTGAAATAGGCTTCCCCCCGTGTAAGAGGGAAAGAGCCCCGAACAGTACCCAGTTCACGGCAGAGCCAACTGGGAAGTAACCACAGGGCGTCAACCACGCCAATTAGCGTTTCGTAGAAAACGACATCCACCCAGGGTGGCTGTTGTGGTAATCCCTGCAAGGGGAATGACAGACTATTGTGGCACCAGGGGGAATTCATATACTGCGAAAAACCCCTGCAGGGAGCGGTAGTCTGTGTCACAGGGGAAGAGAGCAAGAAGCTGCGAGATACCCTGAGATGAAAAGGGCAGTATGGTGAAGTAACCCCAAGTGAGGTACAACAATGGGGCCCGCCCGGCGATCCGCAATTGAGAGGATCCCGAGAAAACAAACCGCCCAAGGGGGTCGTGAAAGAGGCCGGCACCAGATGACGCCACATACAGAACCCTTTATGAGTCAAATCCTCCGCACTAACACCTGCAGCACATGACTTGCAGGATAGTAAAAATGGGTGCAGTATAACGCTCTATCTCCTGGTCAGACATATCTGACCAATCTTGGCGGAAATATTAAGCAGCGCTATACTGGTCCTGACTGATGCCAAAAATTAGCTGCAGGGACCCATTTTCAGCGTATGCAACACACAGTTCCATCTAAAATATGGCAACGTGCAGCACGCAACAGTATGTGACAAACCACACAAATATTAACAAGTATATAAATGTGAGGTCTCAGAACCACCCTAAGTACAGCTGTATTAGGGCAGATAAAGAAAAGGGATAGATATACACTGACAGGTGAGAGAATAAAGTACAGTCAGCACTAGCATAAGTCACATACAATGCAGATATATACATATATACATAAACATGTCATATAATATACTGCACTATTACACTGCATTCAACTGCCCAGATTCAGTGTCTGGGAAGGCTACAGTGCTGTGTACACTGACCTGATGGTGAGGTACGCAGGGGGACTGGACTCACTGCCATCCTGAGAGATTTCTGCTGCACCACAGAGATAAAATGGCCGCTGGAGACCTCAGAGGAAGCGTGGCCCGCGGAGGAAGCAGCTCAGCGACGCCAGACTATGGATACTGAAAGGCGCGCTGAGCTGAGGGGAGGAGCCGCTGTAACAGGGAAGGCTGCCTCCCCTGGCCGGCTATTAACCCCCGGGACGCCGGCTCCCTGCACCGATCGTTAAGTCCCTGGTGGTCTAGTGGACACACGGGGTATGGGGGGCCCGCCGCCACTGCCGGCGCCTCCGGTCTGTCCCCTGAGACCGGAGGCACAGGACTGCATTTGAAATGCGCGGATCACCGCAAGCGGTGATCCGCGACCTTACCTGCTCCCCGTGGATCCGGCAGCAGTCCTGGGCGCCCACAGAGTCTGGCTAGTACAGACTCTGGGGTCCCGCTGAGATCCCCAGATCTGTACTGGCGTCTCAGCGCCAGCGGGGTGACGGAGCGGCAGCTTAGACGTCCTATGGACAGTCCGACGCTGCCGCTCTGAAGAGTCCAAAGTCCATGGAAAAAACTTTGTCCCTAAAAAAATAAAATAAGCTTAGGGGCTGCTAATCAGCTCCCCCTGCGCTAACGGTGACCCGACTCCGGCCGGGCACCAACTTAAACTGAGGTGCCTCTGGCTTGGGGGTGGGGTTATAGGGAGAGTGGACCCAGTGCATCCTGGGAGCTAAAAGCTTTAACTGCGTGGTGCCCGGATTTGGTTCCCAACCTATACCCCAAGGTCAACCCTGTGGACCCCCTATGGACCCTGAAGTAGAAAAAGAGGATTTCTAAGTAATGAAAACCAACTTCATGATTGAACAAAGAATCCAAATGTGGAGTATCTATTTACATCCTTGCATAAGCGCAAGGATGTAAATATATGGCCTAATCACAGCACAGACAGAATTGGCAATGCAATGCCATAATATTTAGAGCTGACAGACTGAAAAGAGCCTGTAGTGTTAAAGTTAAGGGCATACAATAATTTCAGCAACCCAGACACTGTATAATTCATTGATATTAAAGGCTCTAAATTATGTCTCACCTGCTCATAAATACTAAGAAAGTGCATGCAGTTCAGCAGAAATATTTGCACAATCTCTTGATCTGAGAGTGAGTCCAGGGTAAGTGAAGTGTTACAGACAGTGACCTTTGTAACCCTGGTGTCACAACCCTGGATAGTTTTTCACTTTTTGCCTTGAGACTTACCCCTGTCAGCTGTCCCCTGGATCTGTATGTGTAATCCACCTGGGAGATCTGTCCTGATCATGCTGGCTGCAGCACTTCTGTGTATGCATTTGGACTGTGCTCTCCTTTCTACAGTGCTTGTTCACCTGGGCCCTCCCCTGTCTGTGAACACTGCTAGCCCTGATTGGAATCACAGGTGTAGTTCAGACTCAGTGCTGCAGAGATGATTACTCCCTCTGCATGTTGTGCCCTCCACCACTCAGAGTGCTACTACCAGACCGTATTCACCAACTCCTGCCAGACCCAGGGTATATACATCCTCCTCTGATAGCATTCAGGGACTGAACATATCATTACTTCTCATGGTGTATTGTTTGTGCTTCGTCCATGTACAAGTGTATTCCAGGCTCCTGCTGATTGCTATACCTGGCATGTCCGGAAATCCTGCTGGTTCCTGATCAGTTCATTCGGCAATCCGGCCGATAGCTGTACCTGGTGAGTCTGGAAATCCTGCTGGTTCCCAGACTAGTTCTATCAGTAATCCTGCTATACAAATATACCTGGAGCATCCAGAAATCCTACTAGTTCCCGGGCCAGTGCATAATGTCTATTGCTGTTGCATGACTTATGATCCTGAGTTCCCTGTGTGTTACCAGTGCTTCCCAGCACAGCGAACGCTACTCCAGTGCGGAGTCAGTTCCAAGTTACAAGTTCATTCCACGCTACTCCAGTGCGGAGTCAGTTCCAAGTTACAAGTTCATTCCACGCTACTCCAGTCCAGAGTCATATCCAAGTTCCAAGTTACCCATTCCGCTCTACTCCAGTTCAGTGTCAGGTCCAAGTTGCCCATTCCGCTCTACTCCAGTCCGTAGTCAGATCCAAGTTACCTATTCCGCTCTACTCCAGTCCGGAGTCAGATCCAAGTTCCAAGTCAGGGTCGTAGCTAGGGTAGTGCGGCCGGTGCCATCGCACAGGGCACCACAGATCAGGGGGCGCTGTTTGGGCCTGTGAAATTTCTGTTTATTATCATTCTCACTTGTAGCTTCCTCTTATTTCATCCCCAGAATCTCCTGGCCTCCCCTATCTCATCCCTGGCCCTTCCTCATGAGACCATTCCCCTTTTTTGGATGCACTATGTCCCTTTAAAAATGAGGGGTGCACCAATGCTCTTTCTGGCACAGGGCACCAAAAAGTCTAGTTACGGCTCTGTTCCAAGTTATCCATTCCACTCTACTCCAGTCCGGAGTCAGATCCAAGTTCCAAGTTATCCATTCCACTCTACTCCTGTCCGGAGTCAGATCCAAGTTCCAAGTTATCCATTCCACTCTACTCCAGTCCGGAGTCAGATCCAACTCCAAGATCATTCCATATTGCTCCAGTCCGGAGCCAACTGCAAGTTCCAAGCTCATCAGTTCAATTCTCATTACTCCAGTCCGGAGTCAAGTTCCAAGTTCACCAGTTCAATTCTTATTGCTCCAGTCCGGAGCCAATTCCAAGTTCCAAGCTCACCAGTTCAATTCTCATTACTCCAGTCCGGAGTCAAGTTCCAAATTCACCAGCTCAGTCCACGTTATTCCAGACCAGAGTCCAAGTCCAAGTCCTTCAGTCCGATCCACTTTATTCCAGTCCAGAGTCAAGTTCCAAATCCTTCAAGTTCAAATCTCGTTACTCCTGTCCGGAGATCCAGCACCAGTTCACTTAAGTTTCAAGTCTACAGTTTCTTTTCCAGGTTCAGCGATTATTGGAAGACTCTTTCCTTCAGTCTATTCAGCTAATCTTCCTGCCAGTCCCAGTCTGGTTCCTCAACGTCTCCTACTGGTTCCACTCCAACGTTACAAGTTTCCTGTTGCTGTCATTTATCACCAAAGGCAGTTCTCACTGCTATCCAATTCTTTTGCAAATAGAGCTATTTACCTCAAGCATGGTTCCAGTCAAGCCGGTCTCCGCTGAATCCAATTCAACACCTGAGTCAGGTAATTCTCAGACTCCAACCGTGACACCTGGTTCTGGTGCTGGAACTCTCTGACCTCCTGGCCCACTCCTCCTCATTAATGAGTAAGGCCTTTCAAAAAATTTCCCAAGATCAACCATATGCCATCTCATAATTGCTATGATTACTGCTAGGTTTTCATAGGTTTCCGGTGTCCTAAAAGGCCAGTGGTATGTGATTTGAGCCACCTCTTGTTTTGCCAGTTTTTGCAGTGGGTTTTCCAGTCTATTATGTCTGTCAGTTAATATTTAGAACATATCAAAAATCAGAATGTCGATTTGTTTGAAAATGGCAGTTTATTATTAATTTTCCAGCTGTTTTGTCTTTAAGAAGATCAGTTTGTACCCTGCCAAAAAACAGCTGCAATTGAAACAAATCCCCAGGGGCTTCAAAAGGGGAGCGGGAGTGGGTACTAATTACCTGGGCCAGGCCTATTGGAGGGGAGCAAATGCCCCCCTTTTTTTGGATGGGGCCATGTCTCCCCAATTTGAACATACCCCTCAGTATTCGGATTTCCCCCTGAATCCCTCAATGGCACTGCAAAGTCCCCTAGTCTAAGACCTCGAGCCTAATGCCTAACCAGCATCCTCTTGTTCTCCAGACCTCTGCTACTGAGTTTGGAAAATACCAGCTATCCACATCAAGGGGCAGGCCAGGGGACCACAACTTGGTGGGAACAATTTTGTACAAGCAACAGACATCTGCATCAAGAAACAAAATCACAAGGACAATTAAGTCAATTTGATTCTAAAAAGAAGTGGGGAGCATTGCAAAAACAAAAGGAAATAAGCATACTCAGAATAATAAGGGAAAAGAGGTATATCTTAATAGGCAAATGGCAGAAGGAAGCAATCAGATGTAGAAAGGCTCAATCAGAATTGAGTAGAACAATGGGAAAAAGTTATTTTTAAAGGTATATTATTGAAAGAAAATAGAACAAATTAAGACTAAAGACAAAGGGAGAGGGAGGCAAAGGTACAGGAAATCATTTTAATACTTATTTTTGCTCAGTATTCATAGTGAAAGAGAAGGGACCACAGCAAATCAGCAGGAACATTTATCATCATTTTTGTTTTTGTAATGCGACACAAAACTGCTCAGCCGTAATGAAAAATCATACAAAATATGTTTTATACATAGTAAAGGGCCTAATAATTATTAATATAAGGATGCCATATTTTTCATTTACATTTATCACAGCGATAAAATATCATGTATGCCTGTAAAATCAATAAAATATTGCTACAATAAGTGATACTTAGCTGCCATTGTGGTAATGACCTGGAGCAGGAAAGGATAACTTACCACTTTGCTGCACCAGTCTCAGGGAACATACACATTTATTGACATGGCTAGACAATTCACAAGGAAACTGAAAGGCATAGGCATAGACTAATAATAATAATACTAATAATAATCTGTAAACAAATTAGATTAAAATATATTTTTTTAATATTTACATATACTAACCATTGAAAAAAATGGTCAAAATGAAGAAAAAAGTATTATTTTTTCGTTCATTTTCTATTTCAGGATAACAATAGAAGAACACATATAGTGGCATATATAGGTAATAATAAGGAGTCGGTGGAGGAATTTCCATAATGGAGCAGAGGAGAAAGCCAGTCTTATACTGGTTGTAGGGTATACAATCGGGAAACCGGCAGCCTTAATACCGGCAGCCGGCTTCCCGACTGTCATGTGTCGGCAAGGGTCATACCGATTCCGTTTGTAGGACTAGTTAAAGAGAGGAAAGATAGGTGAGGCTAGGCCAGATAGCAGGAATTTGTAGTAGTCAAGTGTTGATAAAATTGAGAATGTATAAGTGTTTTGGTAATAACCTGTGTGAGAAAAGTGCATATTCTTAACAATTCAAAGCAGGAGATTTGATGTATGGAGTGAAGATGACGGTCGATTCAATGCTGACAAGGAGGCAGCAGGTTTGGTGAACAATCAGTGTGTAATGTTGTTATCCGTGAGAGGGACTAGGGGGCGGTAATGACGTACAGAGTTGGAACACAAAAAGCTCCATTTTGGAAATGATGACATTTAGGTAGCATTGTGGGATCTAAGTGGGATAAAATATTGTATTAGATCAATTCTGAGGTATAGGAACTTAAGAAGGCACTTAGCATTATTTATTTAACCACCTCATCAGTGTGAACACCTGTTATTTGTCTGAATTAGAAGCCTGGGATAACTAATACCCTAGGGGACTGGTTAAACCATTTATTATCATGAAATACACGTACAATGATTAAGGACCTGCATAAGCATTACAATCTGAGTGTCATAATACATGCAATTTGATAAGTATATTCTTGTGATAAAAACATCTGGGATGAGACCTTCAAATAAGATTATAACTGGTGCATTTAGAAATACAATGAGGAACACTAGAGATTTTTGAGTGTCACTTAATTCTATGGAATAATTTTCAAGATAGTTATTACAAAATTGCTACTCATACTGAAATATAGTGTCAACTATTTTATTGTGATACAGATCTTGCAGGTCTTTGTCAAACATAGTTTTAATATACAGGGCTCTATTTATTAACATTATTTTTACTAAAATAAGGTGAAAAAGGGTGTTTTCACACCCTTTTCACATTATTTTAGTTTCACCTACAGTTACTATAGGGTAACTGGAGTAGAATTCGTAAAATTCTACTCCAACCCCTAAGTATCACTTATGTTTAGTAAGCAGATCGCATTTCCCATAATTGCAATGGGAAATGTGATCCGACCAAAGTTATTAAAAATAAATTGTAAAAAAATACCTGGGAAAGCCCTGTGATAATAATGCCACCTGGAGGTGGCGTTATCCAGGATCTCCCCGGTTACCGGGCTCCTACTCTGCTCTAAAAGGCAGAGCAGAGCCCGGAGCTGGTCCCACTGATCAGCTGTGTGGTCTTAACAGACCGCAAGCTGATACACTGCAAAAAAAACTAGTAAAAAAAAAAATTCACGTACCTGACTCCAGGGACCGGTGGTCGGGGCTCCGGTGATGACTCCCCTCCAGTCAGCTAGTCTCCCATGCTGCACTGCGGCCCGGTCATCAGGTGGTCGCACTAGTCACGGTATTTTGCGAAAATATCGTGACTAGAGTGTGGAGGGAATTCGCAGGGACAGAGCTTTCTCGCAAGCTCTGCCCCTGCAAGGGATTTGTAGTAAATCCCTGTGATATTGCCTGAATTCGCAATGCAAATTCAATCGGTAATATCACACTACAATCTGCATTACAAATGCGGATCGTAGTAAATAGAGCCCACAGTCTTTGTCTTTAAGTACACATAGAGGCTAAATTACCAATATTGTAAAATTTCCTATTACATATAATGTCTTCATAGCATATCACCCCCAATCTGGCCTTCCTAAATTCAAGGGGACACACATTTAAAAGAGGCAGGTCTTAGAATAGAGAAATATTACTTATTGTCTGTGTATCATCTGTGAATAGTGTACACATTGAAAAATGGGCTCAACACAGGAACTGACCAATAGCAAATCTCTACCGAGACATCACCAACTGTTTCTAGGAACAACCTACAGTGTCATTTGGGAGTATCCTTGAAAAAGGCCGCTGGGATAGCCAAAACACATTGGATCCGCAGCTCCCCAATGCAGGAATCAGCTCCTTGAGGAGAGATTAGGAGTATCCTGCATGCAGAAAAGCACTTGTGTGGTTACAGAGGGCTCCATGAGTGACTGCTGATCTTACACTGCAGCCAGCCGCAGCAGTTCCGTTTCTGCTCCAGTGGGAATCAACTCTGTCCCAGGAACCTGGCAACATCTGTATCAGGAGACAGGACGGCTTCTGCTGGTGACTGCTTTGCTTACACTGCAGCAAGAAGAGGTGAACCCGCCACTGCTGTTGTCTAGCCAACTGGGACCTGGGACACCCGACTGATCTCCAAATTTAACAAATACCCATACAGAGTCCCAGACAGCCTTAGCTTGTGACTGCCAAGTCTGCTTTGCAGCAAGTGCAGTGCCTGCTTCAGCAGAGTCGGCTGAGTCCCAGCTTGTCTGTCTGACATTGACTCTCTGACCCCTGTCATTAAGTTCAGCGGGAGCCTAGTAATCCATTGTGGGCTCCTGACTCTAATAACGACTGAGAGAGTTACACATGCAGAAGGGTCCCATAGGTTACTGCAGAGCCTGTACGGCAGACTTTTGGACTCCCTGATCTACTCTAAAGGATGAAAATCTTTTGGAATCAACCAAGTAGGGACATTTTCCAGAAAAAGGGGGTGTGGCTTTGCAACAAGGAGTGTGGGGACTGTCCAGGAAAAATCGGGACAGTTGAGAGCTGGTTTTTCAGGGCTCAGAACCAAGGAAATGTATGCTAACAAGTCAAATAGGGGGGAATTCAATTCAAAGTGATGTTGAACAGCCCTGGGAGGGAGCTCCCGAAACTATTCAATTCACCGCACTGTTTGGTCAGGCTAAAGGATTTCTTCTCGAACCCTCCTGGGGTTGCGAGGAGAAATCTGGCAAAAGTGGGGGACGCACAGCTCTTTGCCGGTTTAGCGGGCGCTACCAGCCGTGCGGCCGGCACTTTAGTCGGAGAATGCCAGTTCTCGCAACTAAACAAAGAGAACCAGCATTCTCCGACTTAACAGCGCACTGAATTGAGCAATTCCGGGAGCTCCCTCCCGAGGTTATTCAGCATCGCGCTGAATTGAATTCCACCCATAGATTTAAACATAATTAAAGCTTGTCATGTATCTGGATAAAGTACCTAACACCCCCAGATACTCCACACCTGCTCTTCATTCACGTCACAACTGCCCCCAACCTATCACTCATGTCATCCCTATCCTACAACCTGTCACTCACATGCCACTGCCTACTAACCTGGCACTTGATGTACATGCCCTTTTTCCACTAGTTTTCCCATCAAATGCCGCCTCTTGTTTATCAGTGTACCCACAACCAATTATTTACACTTACCTGAATAATTGCTCAGGATTCAAATATTCAAAGGCCACAACATGTCAATCATGCTGCGGCTAAGGGGGACTGCGAGCGATCATGCAGGACCTATTTTGCACATTCACAGAACGGGTTCCGTGCATGCACAGACCCAGAACCATCGGATATGTACGTAAACCACCGGATTTGTGTACAAATTCAAATCAGGCCCTTTATTTGAAAAATGGGCTCAGCACAGGAATGAGAAAACCTTTCATAACAAAGGGGTTAAGAAACAAATGAAAGTCCTGCCCACTGCATTCAGGACTGCATGACTTCTCTCATCCAGCTACTCTGTCTGACATTTCTGGGGTGAATCTTCAGCTACCGTAAGTTGTGAAATGGCCTGAGGTTTCCTTTTCTCCTCCATCTGCCCGTCACAGATCTTACTCTGTGATAGTGACCTTATCAGTGGATATTTTTTGAATTATCAAGCTATAATTTTCAGTGATACATATACCTCTGTGATTCATCGGAGTTATTTTTGCAGATCTGTGTATTACAAGATTACTAGCAGGTTGGAGATATCATTTGCATAACTTTATTAACTAATATATCTGTTTTCACTCCAGATATTAGGTGGTTACATACCAAGTGTTTTCACATTTGCTCCAATTAATAGTGTGATATTAGGAAGGAGGAGCATTGTGACTCAGAGTCAACATACAGCTGTTCTGAATTGTGCAGTGATTGATCTCTAAAAATATGAATGAGATCATTCTAAAATAATTTGCACTTCAAGTGGTGTATTCACTCCAGTTCCTAGATGTATTAACATTTATGTATTTCTATTTTGAGATTATTCTAAGGGACTGGGTGAAGAATATTTTCGCCATATGCTTAAACTGCATTTATTATTCATGTGTATAATTGTTATCTATGTTTGTTTGTGATCCCTGGGTACATATCAATATATGTGTATAATACCTTTTTACTTTATTATTATTAAAGGTTAAATATTAAATACTTTATTACATATCATTTTTCATTTCTAATTAATTTTTTTTACATTGCTTAAGAGTACACAAGATAGACTATATTTGTTCTTTTTTGCATCTCTGCATTAATAGTTGATTTTATTTTCTCCTCCTTCCTCTGGATCCCCTCTGTTTGGTGATGGCTTTTTGTTTGTTCCTCTTTGGTGTTTGTCCCGTCTTCATTGCTGCAGGTGGTCGCAGCTACACTGCCACAGCTCCTGTCACCTGCTTTGCCCTCCTAATGAGTATGAAAACTCATGCCTTGACAGCTGCCAGGCTGGAAAAATTTGCCCGTTCTGCCCCGGGCCAGGACACCCTGATAACTTCTGTGAAAACCTTGGCTCCTTCTGAAACCTTACAGCCCTCAGGTCCATCCGCTGTGAGTTCTGGTGTCACTATAGAGCAGGTCCTCCAGTGACTTGAGCATATAGAGGGTGGAATTCTATCTGGTTATTAACTATTGCTTCAGTTGGTGGCATGGCAATGTTCTACATGCGGTTGCTGAATGACAAAAATGCCCCAAAATTCTGTAGGCCACAGTCAGTGTTTTCTGCCAAGACCTGTCATTTTTTAGTAAATTCTGAACCACCAAGTTGTTTGTGTGCGCAAACAATGGTACATATTGAAATTCACCCAGTCGTAATGCTTGTACAATGTCAGTTAAGTTATCGGAAATTACAAATGCTGAGGAGAGTGTTAACTGGGTAAGTCATTTTGTTATCACGAGTTTTTCCAACAAATTGACACCAGTATGCTTCTTAAGGGCATATTCAGTTGGGCGCTACGTTTAGCAAGGAAAAACCTTGCACCCCTCGCTCCCAATTTTGAATTACCGCGGGTATGCACGGTCCCGATACCTGCGGTATCCAATTAAAAAAAAGTGGTTGCGAGGCTTTCAGCTCTGAAAACCCAGCGCCGCGTAAAAAAACAAAGAAAACACTCTGCATTTACTTGCCCGGGAGTCTCCGGTGGTTTCCACGGCACCCAGTGGCCTCCCCTCTATCTTCTCACTGGAGAGGGGACTGCTGGGAGTCCCGGGGGCTGCTGGGAGGCTTCAGGGGCTGGTGGAAGGGGCAAGGGCTGCTGGGAGATGTAGTTCTCCCAGTGCCCATTCTGGGAGGGCACATAGACACTGGGGGGGGGCACACACATCGGGGGTCACACAAACACACAACACTCATACACACACACTCACTTATACACGCTTACAAACACTCACACACACTGACATACTCACTCTGCTACAGAAGACTCGGCTTCCGACGCTGGATGCAGAAGAAGATGCAGAAGACAGTGCTGCTGAAGGTAAGTAATTAAGGACTAATTAAGCTAATTGGAAACTTCCAATTGCTTAATTAGTCCTCAGGGTGGGAGCCAGAGCAAGTCCCGCTGATTTTTCCTAAAATTAACAATTTTAGAAAAAATCACACTTGCTTTGGAGGTGCGAGAATAAAAAGCTCCCAGAGCGCAAAAAAAAGAGAAAATCCGCACCTAATTGAATAGCAAAAATCCCACACCTGCATTAAAAAACCTCCCAGGTGCGGGATTTCTGCTTTTCTCGCCCCCGATTGAATATGCCCCTTATACCCCTTTTCCACCTAAATTCCGGGTCTAACCCGGAGTTGGAACAAAGTTCCTATCCGGATCAGACCCGGAATTTTGCCGGCGCTGACTCGGGATATTCCCGAGTCAGCGGCGCTCACACCGCAGTCGGGTCTGCATAGACCCGGCTTTTGCGGAGTGAAAGTGGACGCTTGGAGATGACGTCATCTCCAAGCGCCACTGAAGCCGGACCTATCGGCTGGCTAGCAGCGCACTCCAAGTCATCGTGACCCGGAGTGCGCTGTTCCCATAGCAGGGTTTCACGGGCTACGCCCGTGTTAAACCCTGCTAGTTACCTGGGTTGGATTGCCGGGTCACTCGACCCGGCGATCCAACCCTCTGCCCTTTTACACCAGGGAGCTGCCCGGGTTAACCATTCAAAAACCCGGGTTTTAGCTCCGGTGTAAAAGGGGTATAAGTGAGGCCGGTGATAAAGAGAGCAGCCTGTCTGTGAATGAACTAGCATTGTGTGTTAAGCTAGGTACACACTATAACATTATCTGTCCAATCTGACAGGTTGGAACAAAAATCTGGTAATGTATGGGATCAATTGACAATCCACCATTTGCTCCCAAATACTGGAAAACAGCCACAGACAAAAATGGTAATTCAGACAAATTGGTTAACTCCAGTTCATTTAAACAATTTGTCAGAACAAAATTTTTTGCTCGTTTTACAGCGTTTTTGAGTAAATGGCTGATTGTCATTTGCTCCCACACATTACCAGATTTTCATTCCAACCAGCCAGATTGGACAGATAATCTTATAGTCGGTACAATGATATTTTGTAGGCAAAGATTAACTATTTGTTTAACGTCCCTCTACAGGTGAGGAATTGCCGTTGTGAAAAAATAGAATTGAGATGGAATCTTGTACAATGGACCCATGACCTCAACTAATCGCCTAAAACCAAATGCATTGATGGAGCATAGATGAATGCAGATCTAATGCTAACATTGCCATCATGGCTTCAGTGAACCGCTGTGCATCAGGATGGTGGATGTCATACCTGGTTACTCTTGCTAATGTTGTTTGAAACTAGTCTACTTGGTCCCCAAATGTGATGAAGATTCACCATCAGCAGCAAGGATTCCTCTTGGGATTTGTGTATTGCATTAGAGGAGTCAGTGTGCCTTTGCAAATTGGATGCAGGAGGACTCCATTTGATTGCTTATGAGGAGGTTGATGATGAAGGTATTGGAGATTGCATGTGCTAGGATCTATCCGTGCAGCTGGTAGCGGATACTGGGTACTTGTATATAATTTTCCAGATTTTGATAAACAACTTGAATGAACTAGCTGCAAATTATGTAACAGGCAGGGGGAGGAGGTGCCTATATGGTTACTGTCCCTACCTCTACTGACTTTGGCATTACAAATGCCACAGATGCCTTAAGAAAATGTAGTCAGGATTTGGGTAAACATATTTCTTCATGGAAGAGGTGGCACTTTTGGTCTTTTGCCAATGCATGACAATGTGCTTCTTCTCCCTGGCATGAAGCACTGCCACTGGTGACTGACTGATTTACTTCAACACAAACAACATCATCCTCCTGAATTTTATCAACTTCTTCTTCTCCAACACATTCATCATCGTAATCTTCATTAGTGCCAAATACACAATGATCCCCCTCAATCTGTTTCACAGTTACAACTTCCAAAGTAGCATCCTCAATATATATATATATAAATATATATACATAAATATATATATATATATATATATATATATATATAATAAAGTTTAATTAAGAGACTTGCCTTATTTCAAATTTTATTGTTTTGGGGTACAGCAAAAGTTATAACAACCAGTAAGTGCAGTAATATACACTGCCCCCTTAAACACACACAATCTTCCCTTGAATATATAATATAAAGTTTAATAAAAAGATTTCAGATTTTTTTTTTAAATGTTAAAAGATGTCATTTTCTTTTTTTTATTATTTTGGAGTGCAGCTTACAAGGCCAAAACACCCAGTAAGTACAGTATTTTACAGTATCTTCCCTAGAAATATATATTATAGTTTAATTAAGAGACTTGAAATTTTTTGTTAACCAAGAAAAAAATATTTTCTTTGGGTTACAGCACAGTGTGTTTTTGGTCAGCTTAGCTAGCAAACACAGTACTGTCTCTACCCCTGATGCACAAAATATATACCCTTCAAATGTGTACATGCTGCACAGTAAGTGCAACTCAGACTGTCCAATTCGAGCAGGAGTCTTGTTTTCTGTGAAAAGGTGTGGGATTACCATTACATTGAGTAAACATTTAAAGTATTGTATTTTGGACATATTAAAAAAATCGTAATTACAGGTGGAGGAACAAACCCGACAAGCTATTGGCAAATCTGTTTAAAGCCCATTCTGCCCTGACTCATATGTTAAAGTAACAATGGGTTCTTCAAGCCATTTATCGGCTCCTAAAGAGATTTTGGAAGCTTTCAAAAATATTATGAAGATCTATATAAGAACCAAGCAAACAGCTCCTGTCATATTTCAAACACAGCCTGTAAAGTGACAGTTAGGAGCTGATTGGTTGGTGCTTTATCTCTCACAATTTTATCTCTCTTCAAGCTTTATTAAATCTCCTCCTAAATAAGATGTCTGACCCTGACAGCTTTAGTGCCAATTATTATAGACTGTTTTGCCACATGTAATACCATACCTGACCTCCCTTTATCATTCAGTTATAGACAGCAATGATACTCCCCTCAGCTATGATCAAGCCAGAATTATTGTATTTCCTAAAGTTGATAAGGACCATGCATTATTACAGTCCTACAAACATATTTCATTATCAGGATTTAAAAATATTCACTAAATTAATTGCTCTAATATCAAAAGGTTGTTGGCTTATTCATCACATCATGCACAGACAGGATTTGTGAAGGGTTGGACATCTGTGCGTAATATTAGATTGCTGTTAACGGCTTTGACACAGACTCATCTCGCTGGAGGTAAACATGGTATGGTAGCCAGTTGTGATGCTGACAAAGCCTTCAATACGGTTTCTTGGACGCATATTCTCAAAGTGTTTCATTTAACCTGACTTTGTTAGAATATTTCATATTTTATGCCAAAAACCCTCTGATTTTTGATGGTTAATAGACTGCATACAAATTTGTTTACTGTATATTGGCCAGGGACATTTGTCAGGGCAGGCCCTTGTGGTCCTTGTTATTTAATATTGCACTTGATCTTTTAATTAGACATTTTGTAGCTTGTGGCGCCACCTTCGGTCACACCATCGAAACTGCACTAGCTCAATGGCAGGTTCAGTTTCTATGGCTGTGCTGTGTGTCCGTGAATGCAGTTGTTTTCATTGACACTCCCATAATAGGCCCAGGGTCGTTAAGAGCCGGGTCTGGTCATTTTACCGATGAGGGGGCGTGGCCTAATCGCGGGAAGAGTGGTCACGCCCCCTTAGAGAAAAAAAAATATTTGCAGCGCAGCGAAGTATCGCTGTGTGCTGGGGAGTGGGGGCGCTGTGAGCCCCTCAGCCTGGCGCAAATGAAGAGGGGTGAGATCAGTGTGCTCGCTCCCCCCACAGAGTAGAGGAGACTGCTACTGCTCAGCAACAGCAGCAGTCCCCATGATCTCCCACTGCAGCCCAGTACAGGCCCAGGTAATTAGCACCGGCTCTCCCCCCTCCTCTCCGCACCCCTGAATAAGCCCACTGAACAGGGAATTTTTGCTTGCATTCCTGGATACCTCCGAGGAACACCTTTCAGTTTTCCACAAAATTTCTGAAACCATCTGTCCCAGCACCTTTATGTGTACACTTTGTGCAACTCATGCGCCATAGGAGTTTTTCAGAAAGTTTTGCACATGCGCAAATCACACATGAGCATTTGCATTGCATGTGCCTCTGAATAAGGCCGTATATGTTTGCTCAGTATGAGATAAAGGTGTCAGCTGGACAATTTATTGCTTTATGTTCACAACCCGCACACTGCTGTTCCTGAGGTGCTTTACCATTAACTGCAAAGGCCATAAAAGGATGGGGAACTAGTTTTACTTTCAAGTGGGCCCAGTCTGTATTTGGGTTTACATATTCCGACACACCCCTCACTCCTATATGATGCCAAATACCCAGACTTAATAAAATGTACCATGTCTGATTTGCAACCTTGGAAACACCTACCACTATCTTATTATAAACGTGCTCAGTTGATAAACATGGTTTCCCTTATTATCACCTTCAAATGCTACCCCTGCTACATAAAGCAGATTTGCATACACTAAGCATGGCCATCAGTAAATTTATATGGGCTGTAAAGTACCCTAGTATATGCTTATGTAATTGCAACCTAAAAAATTGGGTGGTATTACTTTGCAGTGTCTTAAAACAGTCTGGTGGCCAGTTATAGATTCACTCAGGGGCAGAACTATGGGAGACAATGGAGGCGCCCTGCCACCGGGCACCAGCACTGAAGGGGCACCTCCTCCATTGCCCAAAATATATTCATCCCACTTAGGACTGTAAATATGTACCCGAAGTGTAACGTCACGGCCACCCAATACATGGCACCTCTTCCCAACACCTGAGAAGCTACCATAACCATATACTATGAGATATATAGATAGATAAATATGAGATAGAGAGATATGAGATAGTTAGAGAGATAGATTTGCATCCTATTTATTTTCCCTATTTTTAGGGGGGGCACCAAATTATAACTTGCCTCCGGGCATCTGGGATGAATTTACGCCACTGGTTCTGACTGAATGTATGGAACTGCCAAGGAACTGCACACAGGGGGCCTGATTCAGACCCGCTCGCGAGCGCTGAGCGCTCGCAATTGGGTCGATGTTGGCCCAGTGTGCATGCGCACGACGGAGGTGGCTCCGTTGCGCACATGCGCGAGACCCAGATAGCGACGGGCAAACTGTCGCTCCGGGTCTCGCATCAAAGGGGGCGTGCTGTCGATGTTGAGTGACAGCACGCCCCCTTTGGTGGGCGTGCCTGCCCAGACGGAAGCGTTCCCATGGGAACGCCTACCGTCTGGGGCCGGCCCCACTGACACCACTAGTGATGTCAGTGGGAGTGCCTTCGGCTCTTATAGAGCCGAAAGCACTCCAGGGCTTGCGGCAACGAGACCCTACCACAAGGGTCTTGTCGCAAGCCCGATGGTCGCAAGCCCGGTGGTCACCCACAGCTATATAAGCGGCCAGGAGGCCGCTCTAAAAATGAAGAAGGACGGCCCTGATTCAGAGCGTGCGCTCTGTCAGAGCGCCCGGCTCTGAATCAGGGCCAGGGTCCCATCACTATCTAGGTACTTCACCAATTGCAGCGTCATAACAGGGCGGTAGTGAACCGATGTCTCCAGGTATAGTGATGTAGTAATTCTGCCTACTTTGGTGTTGGCTCCGCCTACAGTTGATTTGGTAGCGCCCATGTTAGGCCACTTACAGCAGATTTTTCCAGGGCCACTTTTAGTCCCCAATCCGCCCCTTTCTACACACAAGTCCTTTCTTTTTATTTTCTCTTTTCGTTTGCCTAATATTAATGTTAATAAATAAATGAATGCAAAAATAAAGTGACAGGACTTTGTTCAGCTTCAATGTACTCCCAAAAGCCTCCTGTCAGTATTTTTCATTTGTGATAAACCCCTGACAATACAATGGCTTTTTCTTTGACCTAGTCTTTGTGGAACGTTTAAGTTGCACATTCTAGAAATTATAGTGTTAAAAGGTGAACTTTAAAATAAACCTAGTAACGGCTGATGTTTTGCCCAGTGTATGTGATCATTAACCATAACAATATAAACACTTCAAACTTATCTAATAATAAAGACACGGAGACAGTAATGGATTTAAAACAGGTCAGCTATTTATTTAAGAAAGTTTATTTATTTAAATATTTTAAATATTGTATGGTGGCTGGAAGGATGGCACTTACACAGAGCAGCCCAACAATGCTAACTCAACAAAACACAGCATTGCGGGCGTATATCCGCCCTATGGATGTCAAACCCTGCACATGAGTATTAATCATAGACCTTCTACCAAACACAATACCATCCTTAGATGTCTGTATTGCCCCCGTAGAGGTGGTACAGTACTTCTCAACACTTAATAGAAGGTAAGCACACCCAATGCATACACACTACACCCGGGCTGATGATAAGCCGTACTTCTCGCCACACAGACTATAGCTAACAACAACCCTAGGGCAAGGGAGGACGGGCAAACGAGACAGGAAAGAGGCCACAGGCTTGTAAGCCTGGCTTTAAATAAGCTCTGTCCCACTCCTCCCACTAAGGATTTAATAGGTTGGCACCCAACCCCATGATCACTACCCCAGGCCAAAGCCCAGCCTCCTGGTTTAAGACACTCCTGTCTTATTCAAGCCCTGCATTATTCAAACAGCACATTGCTTAAAAAATGGTAGCGATATCCATAAAGTCCTGGTAGGGAGAGGGAGCAGCTAATGTACTCACATCAAATACAACCAGCCAACATGAGCATATTTATTTATTATGCACCATTGCAAAAATATTAATCCAGAACAGGGTGCATTTAAGAAAGATAAACATTAAAGTAATTTTGATATTGAACATATCACTACTTATATATCCAAACTCCAGAACAGGTGGTTACTGTATAACCCAAAGACCAATTCCTTCACAGTGCAGAATACAACAGGCCTACCCTACACAGTACATCTCCTCAGCTTTCATCATAAACCCCTACTTACTTTACAATGGGCCCAATTTAGAGATGGACGCAGTGTCGATTTTGGTCGCAAGCGGCTGATGTTTTCAGTCTGCTGCTGCGTATATGCGTCCCTATGGTTACTGCTGGGGGACACAGAACAAATTTGGATGCAGTGAGAAACAATTTTAGTGGACATTCCTGGGTGGAAACAGGGGGGGGGGGTAGCTAGACGAGGGCGTGTCATGGCCAGCGACTGCGTAATTTTTCGCAGTTGCACTGGCACCAGCCGCCATGCTCCAAAGGACATTCTGAGCAACCGTGGGGCTGCTCAAATGTCTGATGGTGCGACCGATGTGCATCCGATAAGTGGCGGTTTTGCGACGCAGCTGGTAGTGAAGTTGCGCTCCAAAAGATGACACAGTCTTGGCTGCATTACCATCCACCCCTGAATCAGGCCCAATATCTCCACCGACTGAACAGCATATCCTCACAAGTCCAGATTTGCACAAGACATTTAGAATATGATGGGCAAGGTCTTTGTAAAAAGTTGCATGTCTGGTTGGATTGGCATTGTACCTGGGTGAATCTAGTACAAGCTAAATTATTATCAGTGACAAAATGAGATGCTGGCACCAACCGTAAAGCTAAGCTTCCACCTACTCTACTGTCACATGATACCAACTTATTATTCCATTACACCTTTTCCTGCATATGTTTAATAGGGACATAATAGTTCTGATGCAGAGTAGATCACCAGTCAGCTGTAATTTCTATACTGCACGTATGGAAATAGATGCAAAATGCCTATTTCTTCTTTGCGGGCTGAGGGCCCCTTTACATATGCTCAAATAGATAGCTGTCACCATCAGGACACATTTGCACCACAATATACCATAAAAACAGGTGTATTAACATTAGGGATGTGCGCCGGACCATTTTTGCCGGATTTGGATTTGGTTCTAATTCGTCGTCCGGCTTTGGATTTGGATTTGCCAAACTGCGGTGACTGGCTTTGAATTTGGATTTGGATTTTTTTTTACAAAAATTGTCGAAAAAAGCTAAAATCACATAAATAGGTCTTTTTTTTTCTTCCTAGAGTATTATTAACCTCAATAACACTCATTTCCAGTCAATTTAGAACACCTCATAGCTTATAATATTGTTTTCAACATTATTGGCCAAAGGTTGCAGAGGGCTGACTGGTTACTAAGCAACAAAGCAGCGGCACAACGACAAAGACACCACAGTATAAAGCACATCTATGAAACATTGCCACACAGCAGTGGCAGAAATGAAAAGTAGTGCACCCACCCAGTGGGGTGCAGCCAGAAGAATCACAGTACTTGTTTACATAGTGGGCTACGGCCCAAGGAGTCACAGTGCACAATCTTATTCACATTACACCACACATAGGGCCCGATTCACATTACACCATAAAGTAGTGTCTCTTATTTGTTACGATGCACAGTAGTGCCCCTTTTACACAATGCCTACAGTAGTGACCCTTTTACACAATGCCCACAGCAGTGACCCTTATACACAAAGCCCACAGTAGTAATGCCCCTTATACAATGCCCACAGTAGTAGTGCCACTTATACAATGCCCACAGCAATAGTGTCCCTTACACAATGCCCCCAGCAGTGGTGTCCCTTACACAATGCCCCCAGTAGTGGTGCCCCCTATGCAGTCCCCTTAGTAGTAGTAGGGCCCCCTATGCAGTGCCCCCAGTAGTAGTATGCCCCCCAGTAGTATGCCCCCCATTAGCAGGCCCCCAGTAGTATGTCCCCCAGTAGTATGCCCTCCATTAGCAGGCCCCCAGTAGTATGCCCCATAAGCAGGCCCCCAGTAGTAGCCCCCCCAGTAGTAGGCCCCCCATTAGCAGGCCCCCCAGTAGTATACCCCCCATTAGCAGGCCCCCCAGTAGTATGCCCCCATTAGCAGGCCCTAGTAGTATGCCCCCCTAGTAGTATGCCCCCCATTAGCAGGCCCCCAGTAGTATGCCCCCCCAGTTGTATGCCCCCATAAGCAGGCCCCCAGTAGTATGGAAGACGGAGCTCCTGCGTGAGCTCCAGCCGGTTCCCTCCAAGCCAATGACAGTCTGTTTGACTCTCATTGGCTGCTGTAACAAACACACAGCTGCCGCTGGCAGCTGTGTGTTTGTTCTGTGTAGGGCAGACCGCTATCACAGCGGTCTGCCCTACACTCAAGGAGCCCTGATGTCGGATTCTCTAGCGAGAATCCAACATCAGGTGGCCGCCGTTTGGCCCCGAATGGGGATCTGAGTCAGGCGGGGAACACCCGAACAGGGTTCGGGTGGACTCGGATCCCCTATGTTCGGAGCGGTTCGGATTCCACAGAATCCGAACCGCTCATCTCTAATTAACATTTCCGTTCAGCCCTGCATAGCCCACAGTTGCATCGACAAGCTGTCTCTGAACTTTTCCTATGTGAAAACGCCCCATTAATGCCCAATTACACCCCATCAGTCACAAGTGGAGATGCAACTGAAATGTGTAATACTTTGCATTGCCTGTACTTGTGTACATTTGGTTCAGGAAGAGTGTAAAAAATATGCTCCTCAGACAGACATACATTCAACTTATACAGTATGTATATGCCAGTGTTGTATGGACTTTATTACAACCCCCGATGGAATTTATTCATGCGTGTGCAAGGGCTGAATATCTAATCGAGTAATATGTGTGTGGAGATGAGGAGAGCAAGGGCTGACTATCTAATCGAGTAATATGTGTGTGGAGGTAAAATTGTCCAGCTACAGTAATGGTACAAGTTTACAGACAACAGCAGAAAACCCATCATAGTATAAAAATGTGTAATAAAACAAGTATGATTATTTAATCCCGCCACCACTCCAACCTAGCTGATTCCAGTGTTAACCCCTATTATACTCAACTACAGTATGGAAAATGAAAACTAGTAAGAATAATTGAAGCTTTAATTAAGGCAGTTTACATAGAGACGGAAAAAAACAGACCATTAAAGCAGTATTTCTCATCCTGTGCAGAGTGGACAATAACACTCCTAGACATTCTGGGGCTGGTTTCCCCACTCTAGGGGTAATTTTACTAAAGTGCGGGTTTTTAGAATTGGAGTTGTCGACCACAGCAACCAATCAGATTGTACTTATCATTTATCTAGCACCTTCTAGAACAGCGGTTCTCAAACTCGGTCCTCGGGACCCTACATAGGTCACATTTTCCAGGTCACCCACCAAGTGCACAGGTGTATTCATTACTCACTGGCACATTTTAAAAGTCCACTGGTGGAGCTAATTATTTCACTTGTGATTCTGTGAGGAGACTGGAAAACATGCACTGTTTGGGGTCCTGAGGACTGAGTTTGAGAACGTGTGGTCTAGAAGATAATAGCTGTGATATCTGATCGGCTGCTATGGGCAACAACTCCACTTCTATAAACCCACACTCTAGTAAATATGGGGGAGATTTAATAATGCTTGGAGAGAGATAAAATTGGACGTATATAGCACCAACCAATCAGCTCCTAACTGTCACTTTACAGGCTGTGGGCTCCATTTACTAACGAACGAAAATACCAGCATCAACTTTTGTTTAGTATCACTGTGAAACAAACGAAAATGCCTTTAGTATTTATTAATACTTACCCCTCTGGCGAGGTCCTCAGCTGGCTGCTGGCAGCCTGACACTGCCAGCAACGGGGCTCCAGTGTTATGCGCATGCGTAGCGGTCCGTCTGCGTATGACAGGAGGACCCGGCAGTGCCTGGAAGGCTTCGCTGAAGCCGGAAAGTCACCGCCGGGTCTCCATTGCCGACAATGGGACCCGCATCGCTCTCGCCATCTAAAAGATGCTGTGAAAAAAGCTGTAAACTTAGATTACCGCTGTTTATTAAATGCAGAAAGGTGGCATAACCCATTTAGCGAGCGCTAAAGGGGTTATGTTCCGTTAGTAAGTGAAGCCCTGTGTTTGAAATATGACAGGAGCTGATTGGTTGGTGCTATTTACTTCCATTTTTATCTCTCTCCAAGCTTTATTAAATCTCCCCCTATACCCCTAAGAGTGACAAGCTAAAGCTGGGTACACACTAGGGATGAGCGGGTTCGGATTTCTGAAATCCGAACCCCCCCGAGCACCCCCAATCCGAGCTGGGAACCGAGTCCAGCTCGGGTTTTCCCGCCTGACTCAGAACTGAAATCGAGGCAAAACGTCATCATCCCGCCTTCCGAATCTCGCGGGTTTTGGATTCTATAAAAGGTCGCCGCGTCGGCGCCATTTCTCACTCCGGCTGTGGACAGAGAAGAGGGAGGCTGGGAGCTAGGGCTGTGTTGTGCTGCTGTTGTCCATAGGGGCTGTGTCCACTCAGTCCATAGGGGCTGGCTGGGCTGTGTTGTGCTGCTGTCATAGGGGCTGGCAGGGCTGTGTTGTGCAGTCAATTGCCATAGGGACTGTGGGCCTGATTCAGACCCGGACGCTATTTGCGGACGCTCGTTCTTAAAAAGGAGCCGGACATTTAAATTGAGAGCTCGCTCTTTGCGGTGTGTTGATGCCTCTATGTCTGAGCGAACGTCCGAAAAATGCGCTCGCTATTTTGTAAAGACGCCCCTTTGCCGTTCACATCACACATCATCTCTGTTATTTATTAGATTAATCAGGAACATCGAAAGGCATCTGAACTGCTCGCAGTGCTTGTGGTAGGATTTACTTCCCGCTATCACTGCTAGCAGTTCAGGTTAAAAGACAACCAAGTGACGTGGTCGATGACGCTCCTTTACTAATTATGCACTCCCATTAAACGCTGTTTTGACCGCTGTTATGATCCGCCTGCGTTCGGATCTCCACTCCCCCATTTTCAAGCACCTTCCCCTGTTACCACCTACAAACGGTACATTCTGTCTATCAAATTAGCAGCCCGTCATTGTTTTACGAGTGCACGATTTCCGAACGCAATGACTGGTTTGCTCATGCACATTGCGAACCATACGCATGCGCAGTTGTGCGAACATCGCTCAGAGCGAACGAGCGGCCGCTTACGAGCAGCTCTGAATCAGGCCCTGTGTCCACTCCAAAGTCTATAGGGGCTGGCTGTACTGTGTTATGCAGTGTCCCATAAAGGCTGTAGTCCTAAAGGGGTGCTGTAGTGTTGTCCAGGGGGTGATCTGTCCATCAGGGGTGTTCCCCCAAAGTGCACTCCAAAAAAAAAAAAATATTTTTTAATGTGTTTGTGAATTGTGTGCACAGGAGCCGCACGTGCATCAACAAAGTAGCGCCATGCGTGCGTCTGTGTCATAAATCAAGGGCCAGCTGGCTTGTCCGTTAAAGGGTGCTGTAACCCCCAAAGTGCACTCCAAAAAAAAATATTACTTTTATTGTTTGTGAATTGTGTGCGCAGTAGCCTCACGTGCATCAACAAAGCGCCAAGCGTGCGCCTGTGTCATAAGTAAAGGGCCGGCTGGCTTGACCGTTAAAGGGTGCTGTAACCCCCAAAGTGCACTCCAAACAAAATAAAGAATAATTTTCTGTTTTTGTGAATTGTGTGTATTGTGGTTGCACGCGCATCAACAAAGGAGCAGCGACAATCGTGCGCCGATGTCCCATAAGTAAAGGGCCGGCTGGCTCATCTCTTAAAGGGTGGTGTAACCCCCAAAGTGCACTCCAACAAAAATAAAAAATTATTTTCTGTGTTTGTGAATTGTGTGCACTGTAGCCTCACGTGCATCAACAAAGTAGCGCCAAGCGTGCGTCTGTGTCATAAGTAAAGGGCCGGCTGGCTTGACCGTTAAAGGGTGGTGTAACCCCCAAAGTGCACTCCAACAAAAATAAAAAAATATTTTCTGTTTGTGAATTGTATGCGCTGTAGCCGCACGTCCATCAACAAAGGAGCAGCGCCAAGCGTGCGCCTGTGTCCCATAAGTCTGTTAAAGGGTGGTGTAACCCCCAAAGTGCGTTCCACAAAAAATAAACAATTCTTTTTTTTCTGTGTTTGTGTGCGTTATGTATGCGCAGTAGCCACACGTTCATCAACAAAGGAGCAGCGCCAAGCGAGCGCCTGTGTCCCATAAGTCTGTTAAAAGGTGGTGTAACCCGCAAAGTGCGCTCCAACAAAAATTAAAAATTCTTCTTTTCTGTGTTGTGAATTGTGTGCGCTATAGCCGCACGTGCATCAACTAAGCAGCAGCACCAAGCGTGCGCCTGTGTCATAAATCAAGGGCCAGCTGGCTCGTCTGTTGAAGGGTGGTGTAACCCCAAAGTGCTCCAAAAAATAAAAAAAATTTTTTTTCTGTGTTTGTGACTTGTGTGCACTGTAGTCGCACGTGCATCAACACAGTAGCAGCACCAAGCGTGTGCCTGTGTCATAAGTCAAGGGCCGGTTTGGACATCTGGTCCGGACTGAAGGACGTGCCAACAATTTCTGACATGTCTACTGTCACTGCATATGATACTGCCACCACTGACAGAATGGTGGAGGATTACATTGGTGACAGCATCCAAGTAGGGGTGTCAGACAGTCCGTACCTGTACTGGCAGGAAAAAGAGGCAATTTGGAGGCCCCTGTACAAACTGGCTCTATTTTACCTGAGTTGCCCCCCCTCCAGTGTGTACTCCGAAAGAGTGTTTAGTGCAGCCGGGAACCTTGTCAGCGAAAGGTGTAGGAGGTTGCTTCCACAAAATGTGGAGAAGATGATGTTCATAAAAATGAATTATCAATTTTTCCAGGGAGACCAGCCTCCAGACCTGTGGTACGAATTAATACTCTGTGAGGATGAGGATGTACACAACACTGAAGAGGGTGAGGAATCGGTGGATGAGGAGGATGAGGATGACATCTTGGCTCCGTAGAGCCAGTTTGTGCAGGTACAGATTAATTGGCAGCTTGTTTTGTGGGGGCCCAAACGAACCAATCATTTCAGCCACAGTCGTGTGGCAGACCCTGGCGCTGAAATTATTGGTTTGTTAAAGTGTGCATGTCCTGTTTATACAAATCCCAGAACCCAAAACACGGAAGGGTGGTTTTGGCAAAACCAATCCAGATCCAAAACACTAAGAAAGATCCAGATCCAAAACACGAAAAGTGGCCGGTGCACACCCCTAGTACACACTAGACAATTTGAAAATGATTTGTCATTTTCTGATGGATCAGAGCAGCAAATGGCTCAAATCGTCCAGTGTGTACACACTCTGTGCGCTTTCGCAGGGTCGTCCATCTACATCTTCACTCTTCAGACCTGCCATACATGATGCTCAATACGAAGATGTGACTGACGATCCCATGCATTTGGATGCAGCGGGGGACCGACATATCATGCGTTCCGTCACCAGATCATGTGGTGTGTACGAACCGCACGATATGTTGCCTGTCGCATCTGACGTCAGCTGAGTACACAGGTTGCCTACTGTGTACCCAGCTTAAGTTTCCCTGTTCTCCTACCCAAAAGATTTTTCTATGCAATTGCAAAGTATGTAATTGAATCCCCTCAATAGAAATGAATGTCTTCCTCGCAGTAGAGTTAGCTCTGTAGCAAAATGCAATGTTCATTCTTTCCTTGCTCCCACCTACTGTAAGTCACCCTCGATGGGGCTTGCTGATATTGCTGGCTATATAGTTAGAGCTGACTAAGCATTCCTTGGGGAGGGATAAAGATGGTCTTCGAGGACTATCACTGAGTCTTTGGGCCTGATTCAGAGATGGACGGAATTGCAAAGCCGCACACAAACAGCTGTGCAATTCCGTCCATCTTAATGTAAATGCAGAAGGAGGTTTCAGACACCTCCTTGCTGCATTTGCAAGCACCATCGCAACCATTGTGACTGGTTGCTCCTTTGGTCAGGCTGCTGATGCTTCCCGCAGCCTGACCAAGTGCTGGTCACTGAAGAGGTCAGAGATCTGCATCCGCCAACGCAGACACTGGCCTCGTCCCTCCTGTGAAACGTGAGAGAATCGCCCCTGTTTCCAGGAACGGTCACCAGGCACGCCCCTGCTCCGCCCCCCAAACTATCATGCTGTGGCTTGGGAGTGTCTAGGGGTGTAATCGCAGGATCCTTTCTGAACATATGCAAATGCAGACCCTAACCATCGGAGATGTACGTTCAGCATCGTACATTACACATCACACCACTTTATGTTTATGCACATGTGTTTAATTAGTCAGTTTAAACAGATCTTTCTATTTAATAAAAGTTAAGTTTTAAACTTTCATTGGTATGTTGCTCTCAAGCGCACCCTCCCATATAGAGTCATTTTCTTTCCTCTATTCCCTATAACTGCTAATATTTACTCTGCAGGAGCAATACCATGTTTACTTTAATTGCCTTGATGTTATTATAACAGATATTTATTAGGTCAGTGGCTCCCAAACTATGCGCCGTGGCTCCATGGCCTGCCGTGGCACTGACAGTGGGTCCAGCGGAGGCCAGCCAGTGTATTTTTGTGGTATCTGTGTGTAAAATATATTGAAGTAGAGCGGAGTGGTGGTGGGGGGTTGCGATGAGTGGAGGGAGAGCTATCACTGTAATGCAATCCTGAGACCATTCATGTGTGGGGTTGCTTCTCAGCCAAGGGAGTGGGATCACTCACAATTTTGCCTAAGAACACAGCCATGAATAAAGAATGGCACCAAAACATCCTCCACTCATACTTGTGTCATTCTGAAAACTTTTGGCCATGGCTGTATGCTAGGATTATTGATCCAATTTACCAGAGCTGTAACCTTAACTATCTTAACAGCCTTGCATTAGATAAAGCAGCTTGTGATGGCAATTCCTGTTTCCCTTCTGGATACTGTTTTACACTATCAATTGTTGCATTAGAGGAATAAAAGAGAGTATGAGACCTCACCCGTTGATATTATGATCTACTGAAAATACAAACATCACAAAAACCAGACACCTAGAAAATAAATGTAGAAAATAAATACAGGGAGTGAGCATGGAGAGCCACTGTATGATAACCTACTAAAGGCCACGTGTGTTCCCTAGAGCCCTATCAATACAGCCTCTCCCTATTCTGCCAAGGGCATAGCTACAGTACCCTAATCATCATAGTTGCTGACTTTCTGGCTGTCCTCTCTGGGAGGAGGTAGCCAGGATGGCACAGCGGGGGGGCGGCGAGTGGTGTATGGCTTTACCCCAATAAGTAGGCAGGTGGGGGAGGGTGGCCCATTTTTTGGGTGGCCAGGGGTTCTACCCGATTTTTGTCAGCCTCCTGGCCATTACGGAAAAGGAATTATTATCGTTGTTAATTTATAACAATGGTATCAGATGACGTGAAAGCATCTTGTTATTATAAGGCAGTAGCTGTATCCTTGGTGAATGTCTTGTCTGTGCTGCTCCTGATGGTGCAACATGGGTGATACAATGAGACACAATACAAGAACCAGGCTTTGTAGAAACCTCAAAATAGTCATAACTGTCAACCAATGGCGTAACTAGGGTATTTGGAGCCCAGGGCAAATTGAAAAATGGAGCACCCCCCCCCCTATGTGCGCACACCGTGAAAAATGGGCGTGGTCACAAGGGGCGGGCCATTGAAAAATGGGGATGTGCCAACATGACACACACCCCAGGAGTGATCCCCCCCAATGCAGTGCCCCCAGTAGTGGTCCCCCCACAGTAATAGTTCCCAGTAGTGGTCCCCCCCAATGCAGTGCCCCCAGTAGTAGTCCCCCCTGAAGCAGTGCCCCCAGAAGTAGTCCCCTCCTTAGTAGTAGTCCCCAGTAGTGGTCCCCGCCCCAATGCGGTGCCCCCAGTAGCCAGTAGTGGTGCCTCCCCCTCCCCAGCAGACACACATATAAAAAATAGAAAAAAAAACGAAACCACTTACCTGCTCCCGCCACAACCATCAGCTTCTCTGTCCTCCCAGACTGGCCAGCTCTGCATTATGGGAGAGACATCATGACCACCTGCAGAGTCACAAATACGTGGACGATAAACTGCGGCAGTGTCACCGAACAATAATAGCGCAGCTAAGTTGCTAACGCACACACACAATAAAAAAGAAAGAAAAAAAGCACTTTTATTTTTTTTACACTGGGGAAGAGGACCCCTAATTGACAGAGCACCCCCCTCTGGACAACATAGTACCCCTTTATGGACTGCAGCCCTAGCCTGATGGACAGGCACTGTCGGACTGGGGCATGAAGAACCCACAGGGGGAATGCAAATGTAGGGGCCCACTGAAGACCATGGCTGCAAAAATCTTGAGGGGTTTTGAGGGATGAAGAAGATAACTGTTATCATTAATGTTATGCACATACAGCCTCACAGACTCAGTTCTCATATATAGAATGAAGCAAAAGAGATGTTCCAAAAAAGAATACCATTGAACATTATTTATTAGATAATAGTAACTGTTATTAAAAATGATCTTTTACTAGATATGCATTCAAAATTTCATGAGCTATCCTATAATTCTCAAATAAGGTCAAATCAGCAAACTATTGTATTAAAAAGAAACGTAAATAAAATGTGAAGTGCAGGTGATGATATATATTTATTTATGTTTATTATCTACTAAAGTGTAAAGAAAAAGTAAAAAAATCCTTGTGGATACCAGTATCTATGTATCAAGCTTTTTTACATAAAATATGTAGAAAACTACAGTTTCTGCATAATTGTATGTATTGTTCCTGTGTACTAATAGCACAATGCAGGAGATTTCACAGAAATCTCCAGCAAAGTGCTAATTAGCGCTGCAAATCACAGTCCCCATTATTATCAATGGGGACTATGATCTGACCCCTATGTACTAAACTCCAGAAAGCAAAGCTTCTCTGAGATTAGCTCCGGTAGTTTACACCGTCATCAGAGGGTGTAAACTACTGTAAGCTTATGGGGGCTCCAAGAGCAGGAGAGAGATCTTTCGATCTCTCCCCCGCAGCCTCCGACCGGCAGCGGAAGCTGACATTGTGCGCATGGAAAGACTGGAGAAGTAATTCTACTAAATGCCGGGGATGTAACTCACAGGGACAGCGATTACTGTAACTGCTGTCCATGCGAGTTCCCTTTTCTACATGGCGGGCATATTTTCATTAAGAATGAAAACATCCCCAGCGATATGGATACATAATAATTGCGGTAGTTCTGCATTTATTAGTACATAGACCCCGTAGTGTTTAAAAAGTACCTGAATATTAGTAGTTAAAGTGTGACTTGACCAGTAGCCTATAAGACAGGCTTGCCTACCCTCCCGATTTGGCCGGGAGCCTCCCGATTTTCGGGTGCCGCTCCCGGCCCCCCGGAAAGGCAGACAAGCCTCCCGGAAGCTGGCATCCCTCCCTACCCCTTGCAGAGTTAATATCAAAACCCCCCGCACTGAATCGCATCATCGTGGCCTCGCCCCCTGCTCCACAATTCTGAAAATAACGGCATTATGAAAAGGGGGCGGTCCACGATGATGCAATCACGCGGCCCCGTCCCGGCTATGCCCCTAATGTGACGTCATGGCGGGCACGCCCCCCACTGTTAGCCGACAATCAGTTCCCTCCCGGAAGGAGGGAACTGGTTGTCGGCAAGTATGCTGTAAGATAGTCTATGAATACCCTACATAATGTTTGTAAGCAATAATATCACAGCAGTACAATTATTATAATATATGTAACCAGTATATTACTTCATTATTACTAACTAGGTAATCTATTTGCGACTACTCCCATATGCAGATACATTATAAGGGGTCAGTATTACTGAAGTGATAAACAAGCACTAATCTAATAGACTGAGCAGTGTTATATTGATACAGTGGGTCAGCTATGTATTGACATAGAAACGCCATATACTCAGTATTAAGATATTATTATAAACAGTTGCTCAGTGATATACTGGCATGGAAAAGTGTGATTATAAAGGGCACATCCCATAGGCAAACGCAGGGGGGGTTTCCGTCTGCTTGGAAACGCCCCTCCCCCGTCCACACCATGAATAGTAATATAATGGAACTTTACTAGCGCTGCATGTTCTTCTCAGTATCATAAATGAAATAAATAGCACCACCTATGGATCTTTTAACATGTATCAGCCAGTAATAAATACACCTGTGCACCAATTAGGGGATTTGGAAAACATGCACCGTTAGGGATGCACTGCTATAGAGCCCAATATGTACATATATGTCCAGGCAGGGCCGGATTAAGGTCTGTGGGGGCCCCTGGGCAACAAACTTGTGGGGGCCCCTATATACCACCGTCCCCTGTAGTAATGCCCCTTATGCAGTGCCCCCAGTAGTGGTCCCCCTATGCAGTGCCCCCAGTAGTGCCCCTTATATAGTGCCCCCAGACCCAGTAGTGGTCCCCCCAATGCAGTACCCCTTATATAATGCCCCAGTAGTGGTCCCCCTATAGAGTGCCCCCATTAGTGCCCCTTATATAGTGCCCCCAGACCCAGTAGTGTCCCCCTCTATGCAGTGCCCCTTATATAATGCCCCAGTAGTGGTCCCCCTATACAGTGCCCCCAGTAGTGCTCCCAAACCCAATAGTGGTCCCCCCTATGCAGTGCCCCTTATATAACTCCCCAGTAGTGGTCCCCCTATACAGTGCCCTCAGTAGTGCCCCTTATATAGTGCCCCCAGACCCAGTAGTGGTCCCCCCATGCAGTGCCCCTTATATAGTGCCCCCAGTAGTCCCCCCTTATGCATTGCCCCCAGTAGTAGCCCAACCCTATTCAGTGCCACCAGTAGTTGTCCTATGCATTGCCCCCAGTGCCCCCATGAAGTGCCCCCCCCTATGCAGTGCCCCTTACACACACAAAAAAAACCACAACTTATCTGAATCCCCACTCCTGACGCGACCGCCGCTGACTGCTCCGGCTCCTCTTCTTCTGCTGTATGGGAGAGACGTCAGCGTCATGACGTCACTCCCATCATCACTGGGGGGGAGCCGGAAGACGGAGCTCAAAAGTGAGCTCCAGCCGGCTCCCTCCGTTGAAGCAGCGGCCAATGAGAGTCTGTGTGACTCTCATCGGCTGCTGTAACATACACACAGCTGCCGCCGGCGGCTGTGTGTATGTCACTGTGTAGTGTGGCCGCGCTCACTGCGTGGTCTATACTACACTAGCAGCGGGGACACTAGCGGCGGGTGAAGCCACCTGCTGCACCACTGCTAGTGGGGGCCCCTCTGTGTGTGGGGGCCCAGAGACGACAGCCCCTGTCGCCCCCCCCTTAATCCGGCCCTGTGTCCAGGGCAGTGCTAGGTTCTTCTGCTGCTCCCCCAGACTCCCGGACTTGCTCTAATACTCTGGAATGGTGGCCACATCTAAAATAGAAACATTCAGCTTAAGCAGGATGGCCCTATTGCCGCATCTAATGGCTTACTGTGATCACTGGTCCTGTATATGCTGGATTTATTACACACAATATACTTTGTATGACGCATATTAAAGCTGGATAAGTGCTAATTCTACCCTCTTCATGGACTGGCCACACTCACTCTAAAATCAAACATTTGGAAACCCCCCTCTAGAAACCCTGCGTTTGTCACTGCATCCATTACTATTTATTCAGGCTCCTTGCCTTTATTTCTCCTGCTTCTTTTAGTGATATATATTATTACAATTATATATAAATCTTTTGATTGAGGGGGATATCTCAATGTCTTCCCAGCTCCAAACAGTGCTGATAAAGGAATGTGATTTAATAAGTTACCCAGGCAGAACCAAACTCACCCCCTCCGTACTGCACTATAAATCACTGCACATATTCCTGACGCACTGTTTGTATGGACTGTCTGTAATCACACTGCTTGACCAAAATTCACACTGCTGACATGCAGACTGTGGACTCACCTCTCCCAAGATCTGGACTGACGTCTCAGACACTGTTTCCACCTTACACTTTATGCGCAGCCCGTCGCCTTCTACTCACTGAAGAGCCCGGATCCGCAGCCAATGTCATAATAACACTGAGTCTCAGTAGCTTGTCTCTCCTGCTGGGGATGCAGTGTCTCTAGCCTGCTCACAGATTGCCTCCACGTGGGCCTGGGAGATGGGCTGATCCGGCTCACGCACCCTGGGACATGCAACGCCCGGCAAGCAGGTGCTACACACACTAAAAAAACTAGCTTCGGTGACAAGCACTAGGCCACGCCCACCTGTGAATGAGGGCGTGGCTACAAAGCAGCGGGGCCCACTGGGGAATCCCCCGAATCCCTGGCGGCCCAGTCCCAGCCTGTGGACAGGACAACAACAACACAACAGCAGCCACAGTTAATTGACAGGACAAGTGACACAGCAGCTGAAGGAAGCCCCCCCATTATATACTGCAGCCTAAACCCCTTTATAGTTAGCCCAAGACCCTAACTAGACACACACACTGAGTGACTGACAGTGACTACACATCTGCTAGCTTTTCTCACCACAGCCGGGTTGAAAATAGCACCGATCGCGGGGACCTTTATATAATCCAAAACCCATAAGAATCCGACAGCGGGAGGATGACGTATTGCATCGTTTTGAGAGCCGAGTCACATGGGAAACCTCGAGCCGCGTTCGGATCTCGGTCCGGATCTGAAAGTTCGTGTGCTTCTGGTTTTCGGAGAACCGGATCCACTCATCTCTATTTACTGTTGATGTGTTCTGTGCGTCGCGACCATTTAATGACACTAGGCCACAGTCAGAGTGATTTTATACAGGTCATGGAATTTTAAGGTGATGTTATATGTTATAAACATCACATTCAAAATGATAAGTAATGACTTCAGAACTCACAGTTTACATACTGTATAACTGATTACATGAATTTATACATATGTTAGTATCACTTGTTTTATTGTTTATACTATAAGACACTGAATAATGCAGCTTACTGATAGCCTGATGTACATTATATTTACAGAGTAATGGGTTACTAGGTGATATCCTAGTGACAGGCACTCTCATTATACATGATATGGGGAAACACCTAACAAAGAAAGGATAATGTAGTCCAGATCACACATTAATCCTACATTGAATTATAAACTAGCGCTGACATGTAGCAGCTTTTCTACCAACTGGAACTCGGTAATTGGGAACACATCTTATTATGTCACAGAGTAAGATCTTCCAGTCTGCACTTACAGGTCCTGGAATACTGGATCGAATAGTAGCTGACAAACTAGTTACGATTAGATACAGTCTGCATTGGATCTACTTTAAGCGTCCCGTGACACATTTTGGTGTTCATTTTATAACAATAAAGAGATCAAAAAAATAAAAGAATTAAGCCAATTAAAGTTTGGGGTTAATTAATGGGGATACCTTATATGGTAATACTATTTAAAATAATCTTTTAAAAATTTTTAATTTGTCCCAATTTTGCATACATTTTTCTATATGTTGCATTGTGCCATTATTCCTTGTAAACCTTACATCCATATAAATACATGAAAATGGGTCTTCTCATTGCACTATAAACATTATTTGGTGATTAAGGGCCTATTTATAATTTTTTTTACTAATATAATGTGACAATGGGTGTTTATACAACCTCTTCACATTATTTTAGTTTTACCTAAATATATCAAAGGGCTTTTGGGTAAGTTTTCATAAAAAGCTCCTCCAAGTGCTGAAATTCGCATATCTTTAGTAGGGATGAACGGGTTCGGATTTTCAATCCACGATCCGAGCCGGGAACCGAGTCCGGCTTGGGTTTTCCCACCAGACTCGGTTCCCGGAAAGAGGCAAAACGTCATTACCCTTGTGTCGGATTCTCGCGCCCTGCCATCTTCACTACAGTCCTGGAGAGGGTAGTGAGAGGACGTGTCTCAGTCTCTAATGTAGTGTCTGTGGGTAAGTGGCGTGGCTGCTCTGCTTAATCAGTCCAGTCCAGTGGTGCAGTGCTGCTGTATCAGTCTGGAGGTGACCTGCTCTGCTGTATTAGTCCAGTCCAGTGGTGCTGGGCTGCTGTATCAGTCTGGGGGTGACCTGCTCTGCTGTATCAGTCCAGTACAGCCTGTGCTGTATATTCAGTCCAAATAATTTTTACAGGGGCTGCCCTGTGTGGTGTTGCGGTACGCTGCCATGTGCTCTGTATTCACTCCAGTCTATTTAATTAATCCAAATAATTTTTACAGGGGCTGCCCTGTGTGGTGTAGGGGTACACTGCCCTGTGCTGTGTATTCACTCCAGTCGACTCTATTTAGTTAATCCAAATAATTTTTAATGTGGTTATTCACTCCATAAAAATAATGCACTCCATAAAAATTATGGAGGACAAAAATTTGGAGGATAAAATAGGGAAAGATCTAGAACCACTTCCTCCTAGTGCTGAAGCTGCTGCCACTAGTCATGACATAGACGATGAAATGCCATCAACGTCGTCTGCCAAGGCTGATGCCCAATGTTATTATTGAGGCCATGTAAAATCCAAAAAGCCAAAGATGACCACAATAAAAAACTAAATCGTCTGAGGAGAAACGTAAACTTGCCAATATGCCATTTACGACACGGAGTGGCAAGGAACGGCTAAGGCCATCAGCATTGTCTGCCAAGGCCGATGCCCAATGTCATAGTAGAGGGCATGTTAAATCCAAAAAGCCAAAGATGACCCCAAAAAAAAATTAAATCATCTGAGGAGAAACGTAAACTTGCCAATATGCCATTTACGACACGGAGTGACAAAGAACGGCTAAGGCCCTGGCCTATGTTCATGACTAGTGATTCAACTTCACATGACGATGGAAGCCCTCCTCCTCCCACTAGAAAAATGAAAAGAGTTAAGCTGGCAAAAGCACAGTAAAGAATTGTGCATTCTAAGAAGATATCATAAATCCCCAAGGAGAGTCCAAGTGTGTCGGCAGTTGCGATGCCTGACCTTCCCAACACTGGACGGGAAGAGGTGGCTCCTTCCACCAATTGCATGCCCTCTGCAAGTGCTGGTAGGAGCACCCACAGTCCAGTTGCTGATATTCAAATTGTCAAGATGTCACTGTTGAAGTACAACAGGATGAGGATACTGGTGTAGCTTGCACTGAGGAGGAAGTTGATGAGGAGGATTCTGATGGTGATGTGGTTTGTTTAAATCAGGCACTGGGGGAGACAGTTGTTGTCCGTGGGATGAAAAAGGCCATCGTCATGCATGGGCAGAAGACCAAAAAATCCACCTCTTCGGTCTGGAAATATTCCTATCCAAATCCGGACAACAACTGTCTTGCCATATGTAGCTTATGTAAAGGTGTAATAAGTAGGGGTAAGGGAGTTTACCACTTAGGAACATCTTCCCTTATACATCACCTGCAGCGCGTTCATAAAAAGTTACTGTCAAGTTCAGAAACTGTGGCTAAGACCATAAGCAGTCCAGAGACACCTAAATCCCTTTGTCCTGTTGTATCCAAGCACCTGCAAACCACACAAGCAACTCCCTCCTCGTCAATTTCCTCCTCAGTCAGGATCGGAAGTAGTCCTTCAGGCCATGTCACTGGCATGGCTGACTCTCCTATCCGGGATTCCTCCAGAGGATCCTGCATTGCTACGCCTACTGCTGCCGCTGCTGCTGTTACTGCTGGGAATCATTCATCATCCCAGAGAGGAAGTTGGAACACTACTACTTCTTTTACTAAGCAATTCACTGTCCAACAGTCCTTTGCGAGGAGGATGAAGTATGACATCAGTCATCCTGTTGCAAAGCAGATAACTGAGGCCTTGACAGCTATGTTGGTGTTAGACGTGCGTCCGGTATCCACCATTGGTTCGGTGGGATTTAGACAATTGATGGGGGTAGTGTGTCCCCAGTACCAAATCCCATCTAGATTCCACTTCACTAGGCAGCCGATACCGAGAATGTACAGAGACGTCAGAAAAAGTATTCTCAGTGTCCTAAAAAATGCGGTTGTACCCAATGTCCACTTAACCACGGATATGTGGACAAGTGGAACAGGGCAGACTAAGGACTATATAACTGTGACAGCCCACTGGGTAGATGTATCACCTTACGCAGCAACAACAGCAGCGTCACCAGTAGCAGCATCTCAGAAACGCCAGCTAGTTCCAAGGCAGGCTACGCTGTGTATCATCGGTTTCAGTAAGAGGCACACCGCCGACAGCCTCTTAGTGAAACTGAGTGAAATCATCGCCCAATGGCTTACCCCACTTAGACTCTCCTGGGGATTTGTGATATTTGACAACAACACCAAAATTGTGCAGGCATTACATATAGGCAAATTCCAGCACGTCCCATGTTTTGCTCACACAATAAATTTGGTGGTGCAGAATTTTTTTAAAAACTACAGGGCCATGCAGGAGACGCTTTGGGTGTCCCGAAAAAATTTCAGCCACTTTCGCCATTCAGAGACTGCGTGCCAAAGCTTGGAGCACCAGCAAACACTGTTGAACCTGCCCTGCCATCACGTGAAGCAAGAGGCTGTAACACAGTGGAACTCAACCTTCTATATGCTTCAGAGGATGGAGGAGCAGCATAAGGCCATTCAAGCCTATACATCCACCTATGACATAGGCAAAGGAGGGGGTATGCACCTGACTCAAGTGCAGTGGAGAATGATTTCAGTGTTGTGCAAGGTTCTCCAGCCCTTCGAACTTGCCACATGTGAAGTCAGTTCAGACACTGCCAGCTTGAGTCAGGTCATTCCACTCATCAGGCTTTTGCAGAAGCAGCTAGAGAAAGTGAAGGAGGAGCTAAGACGGAGCGATTCTGCTCGGTATGTGGGACTTGTGGATGAAGCCCTTCATTCGCTTTGCCAGGATTCGAGGGTGGTCATTCTGTTGAAATCAGACCACTACATTTTGGCCATCGTGCTCAATCCTAGGTTTAAAGCCTACATGGTGTCTCTCTTTCCGGCGGACACAAGCCTGCAGAGGTGCAAAGACCTGCTGGTGAAAACACTGTCAGTTGTAGCGGAACGTGACACGGCAACAGCTCCTTCTTCATTTTCTCCCGCAACTGGGGCTGCCAGTAAACAACTTAGATATCCTAACCAACACGGTGGCAGTGATGCAGGGCAGGCAGGACCAAGTTTGGACATCTGGTCCGGACTGAAGGACCCGCCAACAATTTCTGACATGTCTACTGTCACTGCAGATGATGCTGTCACCATTGAAAGAATGGTGGAGGATTACATTGGTGACAGCATTCAAGTAGGCATGTCAGACAGTCCTTACCTGTACTGGCAGGAAAAAGAGGCAATTTGGAGGTCCCTGTACAAACTGTCTCTATTTTACCTGTTGCTCCCCCCCTCCAGTGTGTACGGCGAAAGACTTTTTAGTGCAGCCGGGAACCTTGTCAGCGAAAGGTGTAGGAGGTTGCTTCCACAAAATGTGGAAAGTACAGAGGGACTTGTGGTGGTGGATTCCAGTGGGGACGAATTAATACTCTGTGAGGATGAGGATGTACACAACAATGAAGAGGATGAGGAATCGGTGGCTGAGGATGATGACGACATCTGTAGAGCCAGTTTGTGCAGGGGCAGATTAATTGCCAGCTTGTTTTGTGGGGGCCCAAACGAACCAATCATTTCAGCCACAGTCCTGTGGCAGACCCTGGCGCTGAAATTATTGGTTTGTTAAAGTGTGCATGTCCTGTTTATACAACATAAGGGTGGGTCGGAGGGCCCAAGGACAATTCCATCTTGCACCTCTTTTTTTTTCTTTGCATTATGTAATCTTTGGGGCCTAGTTTTTCAAACTGCCATCCTGTCTGCCACTGCAGTGCCACTCCTAGATGGGCCACGTGTTTGTGCTGCCCACTTGTGTCGCTTAGCATAGTCAACCAGCTATCTCGGTGCAACCTTTTGGCCTAAAAACAATATTGTGAGGTGTTCAGAATAGACTGGAAATGAGTGGAAATTAATGTTATTAAGGTTAATAATATCGTAGGAACAAAACAAAAAAATTCTGTGATTTTAGCTGTTTTTATGCTTATTTCCAAAAAAATACACATCCAAAACCAAAACCCGGAAGGGTGGTTTTGGCAAAATCAATCCAGATCCAAAACACGAAGAAAGATCCGGATCCAAAACCAAAAAGTGGCCGGTGCACACCCCTAATTTTTAGTAAGCAGATCAGATTTCCCATAAATGTAATAGGAAATGTGTTCTGCTCAAATTAACTAATGTTAAAACGTAAAATATTTTTGAGGGAGCCTTGCTATTATAACAGCCATCTTCAGATGGCTTTATGGAGGATTCCTTCCATTTCCCCTACTCCTTCTCTACCCTGCCTGAATGCTGACAAGCAGAGCAGAGCTCAGAGCTGGCTGTGATCTGCCTATGTGTCTAAATAGACCACAGGCTGAACACAGAGGAAATAGAATAGAATAGAAAGTATAATTAAGCTTACCTGCACCAGGATCAGTGATTGGTGGGCTCGTTCTCAGTGACCCGGTCAGCTGAAGTCCCAGCCGGCACCTCCGCTGACCACACAGATCAGCTGACCAGAGGTGACAGGAGGTGTATCATGCAGGTAAGTTTTCTTTTATTATTTTCTATTTTAAACCTTTTTCTCTGTGATCAGCTTGTGGTCTATTCAGACACGGTGACTGATCACAGAAGCCAGCTCCAAGTGCAGGGGCTTTGAGGCTGGCACATGCACAAGCATGGAATTTTTTGCAAAAAATACAGAGAAGTCTGGATAGAGGATTCGCTGGGACAGAGCATTCTTGCAAGCTCTGGGCCTGATTCAGAGCTGCTCGCTCTGACAGAGCGCTCGCTCTGAATCAGGGCTGGGCTTTTTTTTTTTTGGAGCGGCCTCTTGGCCGCTCGCATAGCTGTGGGTGACCACCCACAGCTATAGCGAGCGACCATCGGGCTTGCGACGAGACTCTTGTGGTAGGGTCTCATTCATCGCAAGCCCCAGAGAGCTTTCGGCTCTAACAGAGCCGGAAGCTCTCCACTGACAGCACTTGTGATGTCAGTGGGGCCACCCCCAAACGGCAGGCGTTCTCATTTGGGCAGCCACCCCCCCGGCCCGCCCACCAAACGGAGCGAGCTGTCACTCAACATCAACAGCTCGCCCCCTTTGGTGCGAGACCCGTCACTAGCCGGGTCTCGCGCATGGCTCCGTCGTGCGCATGTGCTGTGGGCCACCATCAACCCGGTTGCGAGCGCTCAACGCTTGCAACCGGGTCTGAATCAGGCCCTCTGTCCCATGATGCGATTTTCAATGCATTCCTGCGAATATATTAAATATCGCATTGTGAATTCAGTCATCATTTTCGCAGATGCTTGCCGACATTCAGCTCCCTCCTTCCGGGAATGTCAGCTTACAGTGGGGGGTGTGGCCGCACGATAATGCTATTGTGGGGGGGGCGTGTCCAGGGTGGGGCCACGAGATTGCGTCATTGCGGCTCCGCCCCCTCTTCACAATGCCGAATTAAACGGCGTTGTAAAGCGGGTGGCGGGGCCACGATGACGCAATTCAGTGTGAATCGCGTCATCGGGCCCCTCTGCTGCGGGGGTTTTGAAATTAACTCTGAGGGGGGGGTAGGGAGGGATGACGGCTTCCAGGTGGCTTGCCTGCCTTTCCGGGGGGACAGGAGCGGCACCCGATAATTGGGAGGTTCCCGGCCATATCGTGAGGGTAGGCAAGCCTGATTTTGCATCACAACCATTGGTTTCTTATATTTACTTGTAGTTACTGTTTAGCTTAATATTGTGGTGTAATAAATAATTTTTTATATTTACCAGCTAGCGCTACCTTCTCTCTTTTTTTTTTTCCACTATCAATTTCGCATCGCAATTTCATTGTAATTTGGGATAAATATGCCCCATAGAGGTTAAAGAAAGTGACTGCAGTGTTATCTTGCATTTTTTTCTAAGCAGGAGGATCTACAGAAAAGGTGAGCGAATATTCCAGCTGAGAGGCCACTAAACAAGTTTTAATTAAGGGCTGCATAAAAATATGTTGTACAGTATTTACAATACCTATTACAATATCTATCAGTATTGTAATGGTATTTATTGTAAAAACCGTTATAATTTTACAACGCTGCTGTAAAATAAAGAAAATTATATGCACTAATAATGTCAATGAATTATAGAAAAAAAACAATATAATTAACTTTTTGTTTAGTTACTATAATAAACCAAGGTACTATAGAGAGGTTGGGTATGGGATCCAGGCAGTCAGAATACCAACAGTGGCATCCCGACAGTCAGAATCCTGACCCAGTTAGGTAAGAGTCCTAACCCTCCCCCTAGCCCACTTTACCCACAGCCTAACCCTAAACTTCCCCCAGTAATATAAACATGGGGGGATCGAGCAGGGCATGTGCCCTGGGTGCCGACAGACCGGCGACGCAGGGGAGGCATCGCCGGCCGCGGTCCAGGTCACTGATTTCAAGTCAGTAACAAGCGCCGGGTAGTACACTTGTACTACCCACCATCGGTGTGTTTGTTTTGGCAGCCAATGAGAGTCAGACAGACTCTCATTGGCTGCTCCGCTCACTGTAGAAGCCGGGCTGGAGCTCACTTATGAGCACCACCTTCCGGCTCCTGCAGTGGGGTTCTATAGTGCAGAGTGGGCGCCGGGAGGATGGAGGAGCGGACAGTGGCGGGTGTGGCAGAAGCAGGGATTCAGGTAAGTGTTGTGTTTTATTTGTCTGTGTGTTTTTATACAAGGGGCACTATTGAGGGCACTGCATAGGGGGGACTACCACTGAGGGCACTGTATAGGGAGGTCTACTACTGGAGACACTATATGAGCAACATGACTGGGGGCACTGCATAGAGGGGACTACTACTGGGGGCACTATATAAGTAGGGGTGTGCACCGGCCACTTTTCGTGTTTTGGTTTTGGATCTGGATCTTTCTTCGTGTTTTGGATCTGGATTGGTTTTGCCAAAACCACCCTTCCGTGTTTTGGGTTCTGGGTTTTGTGTTTTGGATCTGTATTTTTTTGAAAAAAAGCATAAAAACAGCTAAAATCACAGAATTTGTAGGTTTTTCTGCTCCTATGCTTTTATTAACCTCAATAACCTTAATTTCCACTCATTTCCAGTCTATTCTGAACACCTCACACCTCACAATAGTGTTTTTATGTCCAAAAGGTTGCACCGAGGTAGCTGGATGACTATGCTAAGCGACACGAGTGGGCGGCACAAACACGTGACCCATCTAGGCGTGAAACTGCAGTGGCAGACAGGATGGCAGTTTGAAAAACTAGGCCCCAAACTGTACATAATGCAAAGAAAAAAAAGAGGTGCAAGCTGGAATTGTCCTTGGGCCCTCCCACCCACCCTTATGTTGTATAAACAGGACATGCACACTTTAACAAACCAATCATTTCAGCGCCAGGGTCTGCCACACAACTGTGGCTGAAATGATTGGTTCGTTTGGGCCCCCACAAAACAAGCTGGCAATTAATCTGTCCCTGCACAAACTGGCTCTACGGAGGCAAGATGTCATCCTCATCCTCCTCATCCACCGATTCCTCACCCTCTTCAGTGTGTACATCCTCATCCTCACAGAGTATTAATTCATCCCCGCTGGAACCACAGGTCCCTCTGTACGTTCTGGAGGCTGGTCTCCCTGGAAGAGCTGATAATTCATTTTGATGAACATCATCTTCTCCACATTCTGTGGAAGCAACCTCCTACGCCTTTCGCTGACAAGGTTCCCGGCTGCACTAAACACTCTTTCGGAGTACACACTGGAGGGGGGGCAACTCAGGTAAAATAGAGCCAGTTTGTACAGGGACCTCCAAATTGCTTCTTTTTCGACAGACGCACGCTTGTCGCTGCTGCTTTAAGGATGCAGGTGCGGCTACAGCCCACACAATTCACAAAGACAGAAAAAAGAAGAATATTTTTATTGTTTGTGTAGCACACTTTGAGGGTGTCACCACCCTTTAACAGACAGACGCACGCTTGTCGCTGCTGCTTTGAGGATGCAAGTGCGGCTACATCGCACACAAGTCACAAACACATTAAAAAAATAGTTTTTTATTTTTTGGAGCACTTTGAGAGTTACACCACCCTTTAACAGACAGACGCACGCTTGTCGCTGCTGCTTTGAGGATGCAAGTGCGGCTACAGCCCACACAATTCACAAAGACAGGAAAAAAAAGAACAATATTTTTATTGTTTGTGTAGCACACTTTGAGGGTGTCACCACCCTTTAACAGACAGACGCACGCTTGTCGCTGCTGCTTTAAGGATGCAGGTGCGGCTACAGCCCACACATTTCACAAAGACCAAAAAAAAAGAACAATATTTTTATTGTTTGTGTAGCACACTTTGAGGGTGTCACCACCCTTTAACAGACAGACGCACGCTTGTCGCTGCTGCTTTGAGGATGCAAGTGCGGCTACAGCCCACACAATTCACAAAGACAGAAAAAAGAAGAAGAATATTTTTATTGTTTGTGTAGCACACTTTGAGGGTGTCACCACCCTTTAACAGACAGATGCACGCTTGTCGCTGCTGCTTTGAGGATGCAGGTGGAATCTAGACGGGATTTGGAACCGGGGACACACTACCTCCATCAATTGTCTAAATCCCACTGCAATAATGGCGGATACCGGACGCACGTCTAACACCAACATAGCAGTCAAGGCCTCAGTTAAACGTTTTGCTTCAGGATGACTGCTGTCGTACTTCATCCTCATCGCTAGGGACTGTTGGAGGGTCAATTGTTTAGTAAAAGTAGTGATGTTCCTACTGCCTCTCTGGGATGATGAACAACTCCCAGCAGCAGCAATAGCACTAGGAGGAAGTGGTTCTTGATCTTTCCCTATTTTATTTTTATCGGAGAAAGTTTGGTCCTCCATTTATGTTATATTGATATATATGTGCGGCTAAAGCGCACACAAACACAGAAAATATTTTTTTATTTTTGCTGGAGAGTAGTGCACTTTGTGGGTTACACCACCCTTTAAGAAATGAGCCAGCCGGCTCTTTACTTATGGGACACAGGCGCATGCTTGGCGCTGCTCCTTTGTTGATGCACGTGCAGCCACAGTGCACACAAGTCACAAACACAGAAAATATTTTTTTTTTTGGTTTGGAGTGTACTTTGGGGGTTACAGCACCCTTTAACGGTCAAGCCAGCCGGCCCTTTACTTATGACACAGGCGCACGCTTGGCACTACTTTGTTGATGCACGTGCGGCTACTGCGCACACAATTCACAAACACAGAAAATAATTTTTTTTTTGGTTTGGACTGGAGTGTACTTTGGGGGTTACAGCATCCTTTAACGGTCAAGCCAGCTGGCCCTTTACTTATGACACAGGCGCACGCTTGGCACTACTTTGTTGATGCACGTGCGGCTACTGCACACACAATTTACAAACACACGAAAAATATTATTTTTTTAGCACTTGGGGGGAGCACCCCTGATGGACAGAGCACCCCCTGGACAACACTACAGCACCCCTTTAGGACTGGGACACTGCACAGGACTTTGGAGTGGACACAGCCCCTATGGAGAACTGACTGCACAACACAGTCCAGCCAGCCCCTATGGACTTTGAAGTAGTGGACACCGCCCCTATTAACAACAGCAGCACAGCACAACACAGCCAGCCCCTATGGACTTTGAAGTAGTGGACAACAGCAGCACAGCGCAGCACAGCACAGCACAACACTACTCTGCACTACACTACACTACACTACACAGCCCAGCCAGCCCTAACTCCCACCCTCCCTCTTCACTGTCCACAGCCGAGTGAGAAAATGGCGCCGACGCGGGTACCTTATATAGGGTCCAAAACCCGCGAGACTCGGAAGGCGGGATGATGACGTTTTGCCTCGATTTCAGATCCGAGTCAGGCGGGAAAAGTCGAGCCTGACTCGGATCGGCCTCGGATCGGGGGGGCTCGGATTTCAGAAATCCGAACCCGCTCACCCCTATATATAAGGGGGACTGTATAAGGGGGACCACTACTGGGGGCACTGTATAAGGGGCACTGCATAGGTGGGACCACTACTGGGGGCACTGTATAAGGGACACTACTGGGAGCACTGCATAGGGGACACCACTACTGGGGGCACTGCATAAGGAGGACCACTACTTGGGGCACTGTATACGGGGGACCACTACTGGGGGCTCTGTATAAGGGGCACTACATAGGGGGGACCACTAATGGGAGCACCTTATAAGGGGCACTACTGGGAGCACTGCAAAGGGGGAACCACTACTAGCAGCACTGTATAAGGGGCATTACTGGGAGCACTGTATAAGTGGCACTACTGGGGGCACTGTATAAGGGGCACTACTGTAGGCACTGCATAAGGGGCACTACTGAGGGCACTGTATATGGGTGCATTGCTGGGGGTACTGTATAAGAGTGCATTACTGGGGGAACTCTATAAGGGGCACTACTACAGGAGGCATTGCATAAGGAGCACTTCTACTGGGGACATTGCATAAGGGGCATTACTACAGTGGGCATTGCAAGAGGGGCACTACTATTGGGGGTATTAAGGTGCATATGGAATGGAAAGGAATGTTCCAAGAGTGACGATAAACGATGGTGCGTCATATTAACATGCCCCCATTTTCCAGTGGCCACGCCCCTTGTGTCATGTGACTATGCCCACTTTTTCAGCATGCACACGTACTTGGAGGGGGGGGTTTCCATTTTTTAACTTGCCCTGGGCTCCAAATACTTGTTACGCCACTGCAGTCCCCCCCTGCAGCTCAACCCTAACCCCCTTACCCCTGTTGCCTAACACTACCCTTCCCTTGCAGTCTAAGCCTAACCCCTCCCCTATGGTATTCTGGGCACCGGCATCTAGACCACCGGGGTGGTTAATACATCCGCTATAGAGAAAATGCCCTTATCTGCTGGGCAGGGCCGATTTAAGAGAGGAGAGTGCCCCTGTGTTCTCTCTGGCATACAGTAGACTCTGGCTTTGTGCCAGTGGGCCTGATTCAGAGATGGACGGTAATGCGATTGCAAGCTGCAATTTCGCATAGAACGCTGCTGCAAAAATATGCTAGTAGTTCCAAAACTTACCAGAGCTTTGAGATGCCCACTGCTGTCTTCTGATCTGTGTCCTACATCGTGTACTAGCGTGAAAATCGGTAACATCGACACTCATCGATCAGTCATGCAGCTCGTGCGGCAAGTATGACCTGTTTCAAATACAGTGGCTCTCCTGACATACAGAGCTATCATGCTGCGTAGGAGATTGCAATGGATAACTTATGCATGCCCATGTAATGGCAGTTAAATGGTAAGATACACCTGTGTATTTCTAACCACACCCCATTACCTCCCCCAAACGGGACTTCCAGTGACTCACTTTGCGAATGGATCCTCTGTGTGGGCGTAATTGTAAAACAATTGCTGTGCATGCGTCTGTCATGTATGCGCAATGGCAAACAATTGTATGAGCTGCATTAAAATCAGCATTGCATACAACAGGCGCAGATCTCCGGGAACATGGCAGCCATGCCACATCCCGAGAGACTTCTTTGTTGCATATGCGCAAAACACTGGAAAAATGGGCGATGCACCATTTTGCCAGTGATTTCTGCTGTAGTGTGGCAGACGCGGGACTCTGGAGAGGTAAGTATAATTATGGGTGCAGGGTGTGCTGTGTGAGACCTTCTTGACCCAGGGGCCTGAGTGCACCACACGCACCACACACCTTGCACCCATTATAGATATGCCAATGGGGAGAGGGCATGTTATATGGAAGAGTGATTGTCTAAAAAAACAATCCACTTAATCTGAGCAGTACCTGACATTTATGTAAATTGGGCACCAAAATAGTTGTATTTAATACTATAGATTTGTTATTGTAGACAACCCTTCTCTTTACCATTATAATGAAACAAAAAAGAAGGAAGTACTGAAGTGGTTCCCAAACTTTTTTGAATCACTGCGCCCTGAAGTATCAGCATTTTTCTATGGCACCCCTGGGCCAAAAGTTTTTTATTGAGAAATTCAGCAAAAATGAAATGAAGTAAATTATGCTTATATGTCACCCTTAGGTTTAGTTATGTGGTGGTTGACAGGATTGTGCTTCTTTTTGTCCACATATTTTTTGATTGCCAGTCATTAGCACTGCTTTTGGCTATCACGCTGACTAAAGATAATTTTATTTGGTACTGGACCACCAACCCAAGGCACCCCTGTAAGTGCCCTGAGGCACCCCAGGGTACCACGGCACACAGTTTGGGAACCACTGAAGTACTCTATTATTTAGTATTGCTCTGTTGCTAGAACAAGAACAATAGGTACTGTACTTTTGTGTGGGTCTGTTCCTGAAACTGAAATAGATATAGATAAGTAGATATAATTAATTGACAGTGCTGCCTATCACAGACATTGATTGAGGTTCACCTGACAAGCTCTTCATTTATCTCACCCCAGTTACAGGGGTTTGGGTACAATTTGTCAACAGTCACAATGTCGACTCACATCACGTCAACATGAGAATGACAACATGTTCATTATACCGGTCTTGATCAGAGCCATGCATTGTTCATTCTAGACAAGAGAGTATCAGGGGAGGCAGCCATCTTGGGCACACTTCATAGGTTACAATGTGAAAGATAAGCAATACATGGAAATCAGACATACAAGGGTAAAATGAAAAGCAACTTACAGGATACCTACTGAATAATAGTTCAACGGGTTGTTCAAGTTGCCCTTGAAAGTACCAGCTGAAGCAGCCACCAAGGAGTCACTACAAAGGTTACAATAGTCAGAATGAGCAATATATAGAATGCAGCAAGGAATTACAGAAATAAAGAAAAAAAGTGCAGTAGGTTGAAGTAGGCACAGACACTTGGGAATGGGATTGGGAAGAAGGATAAGGGGTGGGGGTCCATGATGCGTATAGTGTATAGTCAGACAGGGAGAGAAGTCAGTGTATCGTAGATAGAAGTAGGAGGTAAAATGGATTAATAACAGAGATGCCATGCTGCAAAATATGTGGGAACAGAATACAGTAATAATAGTAGTCAATGTTAAGCAATGATGTATACAATAACCAGGCGAAATTGCAGGAGGGCGAAATTGAGGAGTAATCAGGGGCGCCGAGGGGGGGGGGGAGCAGGTACTAATTAAACGGGCCCGGGCATGCTGGAGGGGCCTGGGTCCGACGCTGTTCCCCCCTCAGTAGCCCAGCTGCTGTGTGCTGGGCTGTAGTGGGAGACTGCTCGCGGCTTCTGAGTAGCAGCAGCAGCAGTCTCCTATGCCTGTACGTTTGTGCTGGACTGAGGGGCTCACAGCGCCCCCCTCCCCAATGCGCAGCACCAAATATTTTTCTCCTAAGGGGGCGTGGTCATGCTTCCCGCAAGTAGGCCGTGCCCCCTTCCACACGGCTCTCTATGCCCCTGGGAGTGGTAGCATGCTGGCCTTCTAGTGCTTGAGGATTTGTTGAGTTTTTGACATTAGAGAGTGGTGAGAAATCCAGTTTAATCTCCAGTTATAAATCTATCCTTGGAATGACTCCACTGTACAATGGTAGGCCAAGGCTTGTTTGCAGGAAATTCAGAATGAGTTAAGATAAAAAATGCATATTTTGAAATACATTCAGATTTTACATGTAGTCTTCAATGTAAATGTCCATAAACTCATTGTAAGATTCAGCCCCATCCAGTCTGCAGAGTCTCAGGTTGTGAAAACACTGCATAGACTGCCTTCAGTTAATGCTGTCTGGATCTGTCTAAGCCTGAGGCAGCGTGCACTTACAGCGTTCTGATTTTCAGTCTATAAGCATGCATGGCATTATTAAACTTTTAATTCCATCAATAGCCAGTTACACAGAAGTAGGTGGGGGGTTATAATGAACCAGTGCTTGGTGGTGGCCATAATTCTAATGCCCAATGCACCTACTTACAGCCCAAACTAAGCAATATTGTGGGTCAAGGAAAGTGAATGTGCACAAGGCCACTGTGAAAAGTTCTAAGCTAGGAGTGTGGTTCCATCAGAACTGGCCATGGGCATAGGCCAATAAAGCGAATGTCTAAGGCACAATTGTCTCAGGGGAGCCCTGCAGGCAAGACAGCCTTCCCCTACATCATTTAGGTGGCACCAGCTAGTGCACCAAATTAGTCAGGGCCGGCTGGGTCGCATCATGCATATCAGAAGACCATAGAGGTGCTATTGCACAGCCAAGCGGTAGTGTGAAACAGAAGGGGACATGAGCAAACACTTTATTAGGGGCGTAGTGACACCACCTTTCCTGGCCTGACCCCTGAACTGGCCCAGGACTGGAAATTTGACATAGATAATGTATCTCCTCCTACATTTGCCTCACTATTATATAGTATTTTGTGTATTGTATGTTTTAATCTTCTTCAATATTATCTTTACTTTGAAACACTAAATTAATATCTCACCTATACTACAATATAAAACAAATAGATACAGTAACTACACAGCATATACAACGCAAGGAAGGTATTGATTCTCTATAGTAGAGACAAAGTCTGTGCAGTTATATATAAAGAGCAAAGCAATTATCTTAAAGCTTTCGATTAGTTTGGGGTTCTATCACACCAATTTCACAGCGTAGCCAAGCATAACACGCTGGTGTCATAATAGTTAAACTGTCGTCTGTTTAGAAAGTCAAGCAATCACTTGATAGAGTGGCACTGCTGCCTGTCAGCACCCCTCTATTTCATCCCTGGATTGTCAGGAGAAGAGAGATGGTGAGAGAGACGGGAGCGCATAGCAGCAAATCTCCCTGGACCGAAGGAAATAAACAGCTCATTTTGTATCGTCTCAATAAGAAGTGCCAGTCCCCGTGCTGAGTGACAAGTGAAATTACAGCAACAGGAAATGAAAACCGGCAGAGGCACCTGTCAGCTGAAATGCCTCATCCCCCTCCTCTTTCCTGGGACATGCCTGGCTTGGGATCTCCTTTTAGCAGTACGAGGATGTACACATGGAATTAGCTGCTATTTAATGATACCTAATTGGACAGTGTAAAAAAAATTATGTCCAACAGCTTGCAATAAGCGAGCTAAAATTTCTGAGGAAATATACAATAATTACAAAATTAGATTTAACAAAAAAAAAATATTAAGTTTTCAGCACAGATAACCTTTTGCATAGCCTGACATTTAAGATGATGGATTCCTAATTCTTCCTCTTTTTTACTACATCAATATGCCACTTTGCATTGCTGCGAGGTCCGCTCTCACCCACGTACAGGGGCCACTCGTTCCCTCTTAAGGATAAATCATCCCTGCCAATGCTTTTCATATGCTCCTATTCGGTATGGGTCTGAAGTTTGCAGTGGCTACCATTTAGCCCGTACACTATGCTATAGTGGTAAAAACAATATATGTTGCATTGTACAATTCTACATGCAAAATAACAAACACATTAGATGCATTTAGTTAATGATAATGCTTAATTTCCCAACAGGAAATTACCCATATTAACTATTAAGCAATAGATTTGTTAGACTGTTGTTATGAAAACTGATACAATACATTTTTAGTAGTTAAGCAAGAAGCATCTCTTAGCCATGGGATTATCTCAGATGCCACCTGAGATAACCCTAATTTCCTGCCTGCAGCCCAACTGTGGACACGGTATTATTTGTACAATTAAAAATCTATTTTCATTGGGTCATATCTATGCAAGCTGAGCTAAACAGGCCACTCTCCTGCTCTCTATGGGGCCTATTTATCAACAAGTTTTATCATATGCAACGAGTAATAAGACTTGTTGCGTATGATAAATGGTGCTCAAGCCAATCATTTTTGAAACAGATGACAGTTCTTAGTACCTGATTGGCTGGAGCGCCATTATCATACGCAACAAGCTTTATCAGAATTGATGATCTTTTGAAGACAAAGGGTGGTCACACCAAATATTGATTTGATTCAGATTTATCTTCTGTTCATTCACTTTGCATTTTGTTAATTGATAAAAAATAAACTATTAACACTTCTATTTTTGAAAGCATTCCTACTTTTTATCACTTTTTCCAGACCTGCCTAAAACTTCTGTCTAGTTCTGTATATTCTGTAGGAATGATGATGTTTGTCCATGCGTGATGACATTTTGCCTCTTTCTGAGTCCTGTTTTTTGGAGGGAAAAATCCGAACTCGGCATGCAAATTCAAACCTATCCGAGCCTGCACATCCCTAATATATACTGAATATATCCTCTGTATGTCTTCCTGTTGATACCATCCACCATTAATGACCTCCTCTTCAGTGTGACAAGGTCCCATTGTAACGGGGATGTGCTATTGCACATGCGCAACCTCCGTCCCACCGAATGAGTCTTCTGCAATCCATGCAAGCCTTATAGTGTATTCTTCCTCAAGACAGATAGGATATTCCCCTAAGTGTCTCCTAGTGAGACTGTGCCCCCAGACATATCGGTGCTACATATAACAGCAGCAAAACCACAATACTACACCGTACCACCACCGCTGGAGCACTACTCAAGGCCCACTGACATCACTGTGTGTACCTGCAGGTAATCGCTATAAATACTGCACGCCACCTGCATTAACCCACTTCTGGCTGGATCTGTCTCCAATTGTATGTTCCTGCACTGTGCTGCATTAACCCTGTGTTGTCTCACATCCCGCTGTTCTACCTGTTTAATAACGCAATCCCTGGTTAAGCTATGCATCATGTGGACTGACTTCCATCACACACCACTGACACCTATCAACATAGGTTCTGTCAATATATTCATCACCCCCTTCATTATCTCCCATCACAATCCTCCATCCATTATTCCATTCATTATGTCCCTGTTATTTATCACTCTCATTATTCCACACACTTTCATTATTTCACTGTATACTTTCATTGGGCAGCATGGTTGGTATAATTACAACTAAATATATACACTAGGCACTGGGAGGTAGGCGTTTCCCTAATAAGTCACCCATTGTTTGAATCTTACATTATGCTAATTCACTCACTAAACTACTAACTAGAAATAAGCACATGGACACCTATGTAGAATTAAAAGAGGACACTGTCAAAATTTATTGATCGATTTGTAATTAGAAAGATGGTGGCAGTAAAAAGCAGTGCTCCAAGGCCACAGCCCGACTATTATAAGTGACTAAATAATAAGAGGCGGATCCCCGCCCGGCACAAACTGGCCTGAGGTAGAACCATTCACCCTTAATTGGCATAGCATTGGCCCCTCCCTAAGATGATGGCCCAGCCCCCCCCTTAAAGTAAATGACCACTCGCCGCTATCAAAAGGCAAATGCTACCCAGGCACTCTTACTCTATAATAGGCCGCCCAGGAGCACTGCTTACCGCCAAAGCTCGACTCAAAGAGCCGAGTCCCGCCATCCATCAGGAAATAATCGCACACCAAGGAAGATAGCAATGTTACTAATGCAAGAATCTAGACTTGCGCCCATGAGGTGTATCCCATTGGGCCTATAAAAAACTCCTCTCCTTGTAAGGCAATTGAAGGTGCCAATATAACCATCTGTCCGTTAGTGACCGGACTAGATATTATCTAGTCTACTATTTGCAGGTCCTTCCTAATAGCAAGTAGAACTGCAATGTAATTGCCAGTACCCCGATCCTTGCCCCCAAATATATCCAAATCGGTGTCCCAAATCTGGCTTTCCCTGTCCATAAACGTCTAATAAAGGCTACAGTACCACAGAGCTTGCCCCTAAAACCAAACCACTGAATCTTATTAGTACCTAATAAATGCGGGGCCTGAAATGCTAAAGGATGCTCTTTAGCCCAAAAGATACATGAAATGTGCTACGACCCACACCTGACATTTAGCATTCCTATAAACCTGCAAAAAAAGGTTCATCACGCCTGGATAGGCTCATACAATTGATAGAAAAACAGCCTAGCCATGGGAAGGAAAACAATAGTTGGGTGACCCATCTGAAGGTGAAAAACAGCAAATCTCTTTGAGGGCAAATCTCAAAAGCCCTCCAAACTCTCTAGTGGCAGTAGGCTTAAGGCCCCTGGGTTTCCCAACAAACTCACAAGAAGCGCTGCTAACTATGCAACTTATCACCGCACAACTATTACCTGTAGTTTGACGACTACCATTGACCTAAATGTTTTAAGGCGTCAACGGAAGCACCTGCAGCTGCCATGCAGATTGCCGCCCCAATCCTGGAAAATGTGTGCCAAACTGATCTGACCGCAATTCTAAAGCAACAAAAGTTGTGGAAACCCTTGTGAAATAAAACCTAGATAATGTCGTCTGAGTGGCGTGGATGAGCCAGCGTGCACTGTCTGGGGGCCGTAACCCATTAAACGTACGGCCAAGCTGACTATGATTGAAGAAAGGGTGTGCTTGAGCTGGGATAGAGGTCCATCGCCCTTTAGCAAGCTGAACAGTTGAACAATCCATTAATACGACACAATTATAGGTTAAACTGAAAACTTTCTTCTCAAACAACAACCCGTTGATGTCTAACTCATCTTCTTTGAGAACCTGGCAATTATAACGATCCCTAAATAAGCTAACCACAATGCCAAATTAAAGATTTGCACCTCTTAATAAACCAATGCGATACCCGACCCTGTGACTAATGAATCCTTTAAAATTGATAGCTCAATAGGTCTTCGTGAAATCATTTAGAACGAGGCGCTACAACCCTGACCTCTCTCTACCTTATCTAATAAAAAACCATCAGCTCGCCACCGACGTACCAAGAAACTTTGCGAAATATGAAAACGCTAGACCGAGCTGCTGACGTGAATGCACGGCGAATGACTTAGCTCGTACAATTCCAAATGATTCTAACAGGTATGCATGGAATGGCGAATCTCCTTTACCCTCGTAAGCCAAGAAACCTTACTAAACATTACGAGCTGTCAACTAAGTCCTCAGTGTACGCGGAGCCAATGACATCAAAACAAACTACTTAACTTCCGGCGCTACAACCAGCTTATATTAACAGGACCACGGCAAGCCGTGTATCTCAGCAAAAAAGGGGGAGGCCAGCCCCGAAACCCAATCCATGTACAATGAGACAAGGACATCTGCTGTCCCGTATTCCACTCCCGGAACGTGACATGCCCTAAACATCTATGCTTGTGCGCAAACACACAAAGAGGTGAAAAACGCCTAAACAAAAAACGCAAAGCCGGAGGGAACTCAGCCCCGTAAATATTGATAGCATGAACTACACCCAAAATATCTCTGCATAACCTAATCTTAGTGCTGCTGAGTCTGGTAGCCCATATATCGGCTACAACCATGATTGGAAAAAACTTTAAAAACAGCATACTGGCAATTATATCTTACCGCATCCATGAAACCTGCCAAATTCTTGCGCACCTTCCTCACTGATAACTCCCCGAAAACTACGGAACTAGATGCATCCTTAAACAAATGAAGCCTGTAATTGTCCACCTGAGCAGGTAGTCAATTCCAACTCCGTTGAACTCCGGAAACATTACCAAACAAAAGTGCAGATCCTCCCACAAGTCCCGAGACAAGCGAACAAATTGTGAGATTTTGAATCCTGGCTATGACGTGGTCCAACGATGGCAATTTTCTGGCCGTAGGTATTACTCTACAATCAAAATTCACGGCCTAGAAGCGATTGCAATTGCTTTAGTTACACTTCTCCAATTCACTAACTTTATCCAAAGGCAATTGGCAAAGACCTAGCAAAGTGTCCATATCTATTACCCAGATAGGAAAAACATGTAAACAGAGACCTCAATTTTACCGCGAGAAACTGGTACGCCTAGAATCGATAAAAAAGAAACGCCTGTAAAGAAAAGTAAATCCTTGCAAACTAAAACCAATGACTGGCCCCACTACCAATAAAGCAACCAAAAAATTGTGGTGCCCCCCCATGACGTGTACGTGCTTGCACGCACCATTGCAAAATTGAGCTGTAAACAGTCGACAAAGGAAAAGGAAGCAGAACAGCCCGTTGGAAAGAACTTATCTACAGAATAAGTTCCAGCAACTCAAATTCTCTTACACAGAAAAGATACGGAGTGAAAAACGGCATTAAACGGAAAGTGTATTCGATATCCACCTTAGCCCAGTGAGCTCGCTCGCCAAAACCTTGCACCCTCACCAGTGCCTGCTAGGAGGATTGGTACATCTCTCGGCAAACTGCAGATTCTAATGCGTCATTGGCAGATCACCGTTCCGGGTAGGAAAGATCCTGGATAAATCTAAACTTGTCCATCACCCTCTTAGGTACAAACCCCGATGGCGAGGTGCAAAATCCTTTCCCAGGGAAAGACAATAAAAGGGGCTACACATGTGCCCCAATCTAACCTCCGCTACCAAGTTACTCCTAACGATTTCCGTGTGATTGCGCATGGACTGAAGGTTCCGTTTGAAATATAACGTATATATTGCGCATTAAGAGCATACGAAACCCAACTTAAAAAAACCTTCTAACACTATGTAATACCCCCTCGCTGCTCGTTTCGATCACCCCACGACCTGCTCCTGCCCCGCCAATATGGCTATATTACTGGCTGATGGCCGTTACCACACAGGAAGCAGAATTTAATGCACCTACGCCGACTCCCTGTTGCACTGGGCATTATTGAATGCATAGCCTTCACTGCGCCCGGCACTTGAGGTACTTGGACCGGCTGGACAGTGCTGCCTCCAGGCTATCGCGGAACCCATAGTCATGCAGGACTGCAGAGGTAGCTTCAACCAAAAAAAAAAAACTCCACGAACTTCACGAACTGAAACACTGCCTAACCTTGCATGAACTGCAGCACTTCCATGTATTCCCCGGCCGGGTTTTCCGGTACAACTCACCGCGAATACTAACAATCCAGCTAACCAAATCAGGTATGAACGACGGTAACCAACCCCAAAATTCCAAAAAAGTCCTTAATCTGAAACAAACACCAAGAGAACATACAAACTCCACATGGATAGGACCTTGTTGGGATTCAAACCTAAGCCCTCAGTACTGTGAGGCAGGAATGCTAACCACTACACCAATCATGCTGCCCGTTTATGCCTTTAGCGTCCACCGTAATGGCAAACCAGGACCCTAGCTGCTAATATAGTACTAGATCTCTTTGGGCTTTAATGCTTACCCTTAATCGTTTGCGCAAACACCCCCTGAACTTACAGGGTCTAAGATGTATCTGGAAGAATCGCTACACAAAGCAAAGTAAAGTAAAACGCTGCACAAAAAGAAAACAATATGCTCACATGATCCAGTGGATGAAGGCCCAGCCCTGACCGACTGCCCGCTAACGCTTGTCCCTCACTGTGCGGTGCACCCACCACGACACGACCACCTTCTGAACATCCTGGACAGCCGAAAACTTGGAAGACTCAGAGACGGCAACCTGAGGACGTGAAATAAAACACGTAAGGTGGAAGCATGGGGCGTGACCTCTTTCAGCTGATCAGGATGGCGGAATGGCTGTAGAGGGACCGTAGTGGGGGGTGTATATAATTGCGCTGAAATGCAGTGAGGCAGGGCGGCTGAAGCCACCCTTCAGCTGCCCTGCGTCACTGCATTCCAGCTGATGCTGCATGGTTGCTGCATAAACGTGGGGCCAACCAGTCTGCCGCAATGGGTTGGGGCTGGTAGCGGCTACATGATAGCGTAACAGGCCGCATTGCCATTATACCAGTCCTTTTTGGCCGCTGTGATTGGGTATTGAGGACCCAGCGGCGCGCCAAGGGTGCTGAGGGACCAAAAGGCCTGGCCCCCAGGGCCAAAACTGTGGTGCAGTGAAGGCACTGGGGGGGGGCAGTGCTTAATATGGTGGGGGATGGTGGTTAAACGCAGAGGCCACCAGGGCGCTCTCTGCTGCTGCCGTAGGTTAAAATGGCAGCCGGAGTTTCATGGGCGGGGCCAGCTGTGAGATGGGGGGAACTGTGACCGGGGGAGATGCACGGTCCGGCAGGGGGTGCCCGGGTGTTTTGTGGAGTTCCCCCATGGGCCGGCGCCAGTGAAAGAACTTCACCGCACCAGCGTCTGCGTTCCTGGCATGTGTGCGGGGGGTGGAGGGGGGCGTGGCATAGCGTCGTGCTGTTGCCGCGTACTGTGCCTGCAGGAAGCTGCGGATGCAGAGGTAAGGAGTATGGCCCCTAATTGAGCGACACGGTGGGAGGGGAGGGGGGGGACGTTGGGGACGGGGGCTGCTGCGGAGAAACGCCGGGGTTGGAGGCAGGGAAGAAAAGCCTGCTTCCTAAAGGCCTGTGTGTAAGGACACAGGGGGGGAAAGAGGCTGTAGATGAAGAGGGGGGGAGCAGCAGCAGGAAAAACGGCAACAGGGTGTATGGACACAGGGGGAGAAGTTGCTGGAGTTGGATGGGGGGAGGGGAGCAGCAGCTAGAGAAATGGCAACAGGGTGTAAGGACGCAGGGGGAGAAGTTGCTGGAGATGGAAGGGGGGGGAGCAGCTAGAAAAAAGGCAACAGGGTGTAAGGACGCAGGGGGAGAAGTTGCCAGAGAAGGAGGGGGGGGGAGCAGCAGCTGGAAAAAAGACAGAGGGACAGAAGAATGACAGATAGTAGCACTATAACGAATGATACTCAGCCCAGCCTGGTTCAAAAACTAGTTGGAGCCTTGCCCCTTATTACTGCCATAGGCTACAATTTTGATGGGCACATTCCTGGCTACCACCCTCCTCTCCTTTAACCCCTGGGGCGGGATGCACCAAACAGAAAATGCAGTAACACCCCTGTTTACCGCATTTTCCGTATGCAGCAATCTCCTGGCCACCGGGCTGCGATGCGGAGAGTAACGCCAGCTATTGCTGGCATTACTCTATAGAAGCCTGTGGGCTTTTACCGCATCGCACTGATATGAGGGATCCGATCGGATCCCTCCCAGCATGCCCCGCGGCCGTCCCGTCACTGCGCATGCGCAGATGGACTCCCGGGTCATAAACCCGGAAGTCCACTGTGCAGGAGAGATCACAAAGGACAGCTGTTATCGGAAGAGCTGTCCTTTGCTGTACAGATCGCATATGTTAGTGCATATACGATCTGTACAATGGCGATGTCCGGCAGTAAGTATTACTGCATCCCGCCCCTGGTGGGCTAAGAAATATTCCATCACTAAACAGGGTGCTTATCTTTCCTCAAACTTATTCAAGTATTCAGATCTATTCACCTCTAACAGCAGCTGTGAATGGGTAGCCAGCCCAGCAGTAAAATAGCAGATATAATTACACAGTACTATAGTGGTGAATAATCTCACAAAACCATAATAATCAATAAAATTTCTATTTATTAAAAATGTATATAGCAGAGAAAATTTTGTCAATTCACACAGCCATCAGAAAAATATTTAACATCCTTATAAAAAGGATAATAATTAAATACCTAATAGGAGCTTATTAATATAACATAATGTTAAGAATATCAAGGATACCGTTCTATTCCATAGTGATCACTATTTAAATATATAGAAAAAATGTGTATACACAAAAAAAGTTCAAGTCAATTAGTACCATTAGAGCCACTCGTAGAAAAAATCTATTATTATTTAGTATATGTATATAAAATGGTTAGCATTGTTGCTTCACAACACTGAAGTCTTGGGATCAATCCAAACCACAGTCCTAACTGAGTGGAGTTTGTATATTCTCTCCATGCTTGGGTTTCCTCCAGGTACTCTGGAATCCTCCCATAAACCAAAAGTAGGTTAATTGGCTCCCAACAAAAATGAATCGTAGTGTGTATGTGTGTGCGTGTACATGTGGTAGGGAACATAGATTGTAAGCTCCACTAGAACAGGGACTGAAGTGAATGGGCAAAATATTCTCTGTAAAATACTGCAGAATAAGTGTGCATTATATAAACTACTGGTAAAAAATAATAATAAATCCCATGTTATACATCCCCCCCGTTCCTTATTCCCCCACCCCGTTATTTCTAATTCATGTTTATAATTTCTCTTCATAATCCCTTGTGTTATTCATTACCATGTTCATTATACCCAGCATCATCGCTTAACATCTGTTATTCATCACACAACTACATTATCTCCCCACTCTTGTTATTCATGAACCCCCTTCATTATCCCCATTATCTTCTACTCCCCTTATTTATCTCCCCTCTTCATCACCCCTTCATCCATATTATTCATAACCCCATCATTATCCCACTCATCATCTCCCTACCCTATAATTCAGAATCCCTTTGATTATCCTCCCACACCTGTCCTTCATTACGTCTCTTTATTATCTCTTATCTTCATACCCCCACCACTGTTATCTATAACCCATCTTCATCATCATCATTCCCCTATATTATCACCCCATTATTCATAACCCCCTTTATTATTATCCACATGTTATTCTCCAAACCATTCATTACCTCCACACCTGTTATTCATCACCCCCTTTATTATCTCCTTATTACTCATTACGGGATTGGTATGTTTGGTCGATAGTTATGCTGTTGGCAGTCAAAATGTCTTCAACATAATGTCACCTGGGACAAAAAACACAGAGGTAGCCCTGGTGTCCTGAAAATCACATAATCTGTTCTTATTAAATGTTAAATGGACCATGAACACTACATGCTGTATATCCTTGCCATCGCGGGTAATCTTGTGTTCATATAACTACGCATATTTATATTGGGTGCAGGGTATGCGGTGCACATGGGCCCCTGAGTCCGAGGGGACCTGTACTGCACACCCTGCACCCAGAGTATACTTACCTTGTGCCGCTAAGCAGGTCCCTCCTCCTCTGCGGTGCCATCTTCTCAGTGACATCTTCAGGAAGATGGCACCACACAGTGAAAGCAAAGACTCTTTGCTCGCTTGTGCACATGCTCCATCTTCCCGAATATCACTGAAAACATGGCGCCATGGAGGAGGAGGGACTCGCTTGTCTGCACAAGCGGAGCTTGTAGAGGGACACTGCTCAGAGGGGGGAGCTCGCTGCTAGTGTTCTATGTTATAGTAAGCTGTTGAGCACTTGTTACAGATTCAAGTAGTTTGTAGATAATACAAGCCTGCAATTGCACATTACATCATACATTATTTTTTTCCGTATTTGGTACTGAAAGGGTTAAGTAGCCTTGCTGGCCTCTTGTGTTTGTTATCGACCTGGCTTTGGCGGGCTTGGGCTCGTTTATCAGGCAGCGGTTCAGACGCCCTTAGCGGGGGGACTCAGCCCCTGCCCTGACACTCTTTAAATTGGTTTCTGCTGAGCCCAATTTAAGTGGCGTGATAAGAATGTAAAGTTCTTCATACTGACAGCTCAGAGACTGCTGTGCTCCCAGGGACAGCTGTAATAAATAGGAACCTCCCCTATAATAACAGCATTTACATTAGGGGGGAGATGCCCTTGGTCTTTAGGCTGGCAGGGATGCTCGGAAACGTCTTGTGTAATTAGAGCAGGATCCAGTATGGTTACATAGAGATTATCTCCAATTATGATCAGAGCCTTAATTGATATTGTTTGCACACACTGTGGCTGGAGGATACAGTGCGTGATTCTGAGAGCAGAGAGGTTGCACTGAAACTGACACAGCCTGAAGTGTATTGTATCCTTCCCAGAGGCCCTTTATCCAGTAACTAGGTGTTTATGTCACTACACATGTAGTAATAGATATATGTGATAGGGAGTGAATGTATCTATATTACTGTATATACCACTGCTTGAAAAAAAAAAAAATTATTGAGGATTTTGACTGCTACAGCTACCGATGTTGTTTACATATTATTTATTGAAGCTGGAAAGGGAAGTACATGATTTCAGATATGTTTATATTACAGCTGTCGCTGATTTATACATGGTGAGTGCAGCATCAGGATTAAATATTTAGGTGTAAATTTACATTTGTGTTTGGTCGACATTGCAATCTCAGGTGAGTTTAGGCATTTTTTTCAACTCGCAAATTTATTAAAGACAAGCTCAGGTGAGTTTGGGAGAGATTTCTCTATTTACACTGAAAAACTTGGGAGAGATTGCTAACACGATTAAATACACCATCGGCCAAACTTGAAAGTACTTTCAGTGAAAAAGATACTACTTGGGAATTTACCAAGAATCGTGATTACAATCAAGTGTATAATTGTATCAAACTCGGACCTAAATATAAGTTTCAAATAGACCACCTACCGAGCTGCGAGTTTGGCAGAAACAACACAGATCAGTGTGATTTGTGTATGTTTCTTCATCTAAACACTACCTAAAGGGTTAATATAAAAAAACAAAACATGTAGTGTCCCCTCCAAAAAAGCAAAATAGCCCTGGGCACCTCAGCCAGTCCTAGTTCCTTAAAATATGGTGGGAAAAACGAGTAGGGTTCCCCCGTATTTTAGGAACCAGCACTGGGCTGCTTAGCCTGTCCTGGTTTTAAAAAGAGGAGGAAAAAATTGCGTAGGGATCCCCCTATTATTAAAACCAGCACTGGACTCAACTTCAGCCAGGGTGTAATGCTACAGCCAGGAAACCCTTTCACCGGGTCTCCCCGCCCAAAACATTATCAACCCAAGCTGATCAGCCCAAGCCGTGGATCTCAGGGGAGGTGGGTACCCCCCCAATAAAGGGGTCTCCCCTCTCCCGAGCACCTCAGGCTTAAACTGAGGCCTGGGGCTCTTCCCCGACAGAGTTTGGCTGAGGTCAACTAGGGTGACTAATCTCAATCTGATTCACCACAGGTTCTCAAACTCGGTCCTCAGGACCCCACACAGTGCATGTTTTCCAGGGCTCCTCACAGAATCACAAGTGAGATAATTAGCTCCAGCTGTGGATCTTTTAAAATGTGTCAGTGAGTAATGAATGCACCTGTGCCCCTGCTGGGTGACCTGGAAAACATGACCTGTGTGGGGTCCGAGGACTGAGTTTGAGAACCACTGTGATACACCATTGGAAAACACGATCTCAGCTAAACACGTTTCTTAGTAAATTTGAGTGTTTCAGAAGCCTAAAATCACCCGAGTTTCAGCAAAGCAAATCGAGTTTAAAAACGGCAAAACTCGGTCAGACACGATTCTTTTAAAATAAATTTACCCCTTATTGTGTGGATATTCCATGCTGTTGTGATTGTTAAATGATTAGTTGTGGATTAGTTAATGTGGATTATCATTTTGAGTAACATGCTCAATAATGTAACTTACATAATTTTATGTAATATAAATTTGATAAAATTTCATAAACTTTGGCATGAGAAAATCTAAAAACATTGGTAGTTGGGATACATGTATACTGACTGTAATCACAACAGTTACATTTCCTAATTGATCTATTATAAAAGCATGGATCTGATTCTCAGCTCACAGAGGGCTGATTCAAAGATGGACACAGTAGCACGGCCTTTGTCGCGGCGTATGTGCTACAATATGCAAAAGTCGCAGGAGGCATCTTATGTAAAAAGATGCCCACTGCCGACTTCCCTGATCCTATGTTGCGACCAATGATGCAGCCATCGGATTAACTCCATGACCATCGGACATCTGAGTGGCCCTCAGGTTACTCAGGATGTCTGGGAAAATCATTCTGCAAAGGCCAAAATCCAAGGATGCGGCCACTGGCTTCGGCACGCCCAGAAAATGGGGCTGACACTTCCCCGTTTTTTGGGATGCTCCGTGACGCTGACCAGTTGTTGCCCCCAAAAATGACTTAAAAAATGTTTATGAACATCCTGGATTTCTAGCTTACTTTTTCCAAGGACCACAGTTCACTTTTGCAAGCTCCGTGGTGACTGGCAGGTTACTCACAAACTATTCTGAAAACATCTGGGGAATTGTTGATCATTTAATCCCTCTTCAGAATCAGAGAAACATACCTATCAAACTAATATTCTCTGAAAAGGTTCTTCATCCAAGAGATTTCCATATCTACTACCTCAATTTATCTAGCTTTCTAAGCCTAGGGGAAAATTTACTGAAGGCAAATCAGATTGAAATTCGCTGAAATACCCAACTTTAGAGGCAATAGACCATCGGACCGACTATCGATTACCAAGACAAGTATGGGAGCTGCAGGTTTACTTATGGTCAGGTTTAGAGCTGACCTAAAAAAGACAATTAAACAATGGAACATCTTCAAGAAAAATAGACCTGCCGTTGGCAGATGAGTTAGGCTGAAGCACTGCACATATCACTATGATCTGTGCAGGCTTTGCCAGGTTAAACACTAAACAAATGCTTAATTTTTTTTAAACATGCATTGGGACCCCACCTCCAATCCATAACCAGCCCGACCTCTCACCCTAGGCTGGTATTGGAAAATGGTTGGGAAAAATAATGTGGGGTTCCCCCTATGAATACCCCTAAATTGCTAGAGAGAAATAATCGCTGTCCAGACAATAATTGTGGTTCCAAAGCACAAAAATTCTTATTGCATTCAAAAAGAAAAGTACACGCTTTGATCTAGCACAATTAGCGCAGCGACAATTAAATACAGAAAATAAGATACAGCCCAATACATACATGTGTGCACTGGTCCCAGCATACAGTCCAGAAGCCTGTGGTCATCCAAGGAGAATGGCTGTATGTTGGGATCAGCAAGCAGGCTATATACTTTACAGATCACAGATAACAACAATGTAGACAAACATAATTCCATTGGTTCTTGCTCTTTGTCTTTGTAGTAAGCTGTAGTTCATAGGACAGTTTATATATTGTCACTAGGGGTATGTCCCAATTCTCCAACAATGTCTTTAGATTACATTGTCTTTCTGGTTTAAGACACTGGTTTAAGACACTACATACAGAGTATACATTCTAACCAATAATCTCCTATGATCCATAACGATCGAACACAAGATGCGACTCCCTCGCTGATAGACTTGAATATCTGGAAATAAACAGGGTGTCGCTATAGTACCAAACATGCCATGTCTACCATGCTGTATACCTTAAATATCATATATGCACACTTTATACCATAATGATTGTCTAACAAAACCTTTTTTTAATGCTAGGGAACCTTTTCTATATGTGCTTGCATAAGTAATAGTGAGATATTTACAGGAGTTCAGCAGTGTGTGTTGTGCGTCCGAACACAGCGCAAACGCTGCGCTGCGTGCATGTGTCGTGTATCATGCAAACATGTGCTGTATGTATTTTATTCGTTAGTGTGTGTCTGAATATGTGTCATGGATTAATATATATATATATTATATATATATATATATATAGCTTTATCCAATAACTGTTTTTTTATATTATTTCCGTCTGAAGATAATTACAAAAGGTCATATAAAATGAAGTTTGCCGTGCTCACAGGTGGAGCAAGCCTTGGCAAGAAGTCTGGTAATTTTAACAAAGGCTTTCCTATGCTTATTTAGAATACAATTGTTAGTTCTTCTTAAACACATCAGCATTGGACACAAGCCAAACAATTGCTTATGATATTCAAACTTCTGACAATTGTTTCTAACTCTACATTCAGAACACTTCAATTGTGCATATCAGTGTCTGGGTTACATTTCAATTTCCACAGACATACTGTATCTGTATGCTGAGCTTCTCAATTTATATGCAAAACACTCACAGTATCTTTGTGTATTTTTAATTACTTTTCTCAGACATACTCCTGCTTCTCACACACTTGACTAAACCTTGAATGATATATATATATATATATATATATATATATATATTAGGGATGTGCAGGCTCGGATAGGTTCGAGTTTGCACGTGGAGTTCGGATTTTTCCCTCCAAAAAAACGGAACTCAGAACGAGGCAAAACGTCATCTTACATGGACGAACATCATCATTCCTGGTCTTTTGTCCAGGAATGATGATGTTCGTCCATGTAAGATGACGTTTTGCCTCGTTCTGAGTTCCGTTTTTTTGGAGGGAAAAATCCGAACTCCACGTGCAAACTCGAACCTATCCGAGCCTGCACATCCCTAATATATATACGCATTTGTGTGCATCGGCTTGCTTCCAACGCAGAGTAGCATCCGATTTTACTCTTTATCAGCCCATAAACGACTAGATCGTCAGATAATAATTACAAACGATCATAACCAATTATTTGATTTCGACACCCCTAATTTCCAAAAACCAACACCAGACTGATCATCTGGGAGTATAATGCTATAGCAGAGAGACACAGTGCAAAGGGTCCCCCTGCCATACCGTTAAATAGCCCCAAGATAGTCAGCATAGAGCTGGAATCCCTAGGAAATACGGGACCCCCCTTTCTTGGTATAACTACTTTTCCCATTTGAATTTATCTGAGGTTCATGAATGTTGATAAGACAGAATTTCTGCCCTTTAACATAAAGCCAAAGCATCTACTCATCTCTATTTCCATAACATGTGTGACTGTGACCTTATCAGTCTTAAAAAGTACTGCCATTTCCAGGTTTAGTTATAATTTGATTTGTGGAATATAATCTGTAGACAACAAACACAATCTTTCTAGCAGTTCCTAACGTTGCCGCCATTGCAACCTGCCTTGTGATGGCATGTAGCTATTGCATAGAAACCATTCAATGGTTTAACCATTTATGGTTTGACAGTGCACATGCACAGTGGGCAGTTGAAGTTGGCACAAAGGAGCTCTGCTGAGCTCTCACTGAGTTTCTGCTTCTTGTGTCAGCCATTGGAGCAGCCATCAGAAACAAGCATGCAATGGTGGTGGCAGCCATCGCAATCCTGTCATTGGATGAAGAAATCATCTTCATTGCATACAAAACATAGTTTTTAGATGGCCATCCCTATACCTTATATGCCTGCATGTATCTGCCAAATACTCTATGGCATGACCAGACTCATCACTCATTCCTTGCCAATATCACTACCAATTTCACAAATTTAGCTGACCTGGATATAAACATTGGATTCTGGGCCTGATTCAGAGCCACTCGCGAGAACACAGCGCTCGCAAGCGGCTTGATGTTTGGCTACTGCACAAGCACCGCGTCCAGGAGGCGCATGCGCGAGCCCCGCCGAGCGACTGAACTTCAGTCGCTGCGGGGCTCGCTACAAGATGGGGCGGCTGTCAATGGTGAGTGACAGCTCGCCCCGTTTTCTAGGCGGGTAGGGGGGGGTGGCTACACAAAGGCAGGCGATCCCTTGGGAATGCCTGACGTGTGTGGGAGGACCTACTGACATCACTAGTGATGTCAGTAGTGGGAGTCCACTCAGGCTTGAGGCAGCCGAGACCCTACTCCAGGGTCTCGTCGCAAGCCCGATGGTTGCGATAATTGCGACGGTCTTCAGCGCGCTCGCACAAGCTGTGGGTGGACACCAGCAGCTTTGCGAGCGGCCTGGAGTAAAAAAAAAAAACGCCCACTGACCCTGCGAGCTGCCTGCGCCAGCGAGCGGATCTGAATCAGGGCCTCTGTCCCGCAGTAAAATTATGAGTGATATTCACTATCTTATAGCTTTGATTGTGCCTGGAGGGGAGGATCTCAAGAGGTGGATGCAGTGCTGATATGTGAGAAGTTGACTGATGTTTTTTTTTTACCATGCATGGGTCTCACACAGAGACATAGCACAGAATCGGATGCAGAGGGGTGTAGGCAGGCGTGTCACTAAAAGTGGCTGCATTCAAAGAGGGACAGCTGCTCACACAGGTGGTCATACAGTAGTGTTAAAGCAAGTTCTGACGACGACGATGATTATGATGATCAGCAGCACAGATCAACAACCAGGGGGAGGCAACTGACAAGAGGTGTACATGTGGCTGCTTCCCCTCTACATACTATGGGCCTGATTTGGATTTGTATGCAAACTCAATGATTTACATACAAATCTGATGTTTTGGGATCTGCACATAACGGGTCCTGCATGATTGCTCACAGTCCCCCCTTAGCTACAGCATGATTGACATGCTGTGAGGTTATTGGGGTTGGAGACCAGGACCGTTGTACTAAACAGGGACACGCCCCTGTTTTGTAGGCCGCCGAGTGAAGGGTCTGCTTCTTCGGACACAGGCTTCCTCGACCCGGCTGACTGAATAAGCTAAGGCTTACGCTGACTGGCGACCATCGCAGACACTGCATCTACGGACACAGCACTTGCATGCAGGAGCTGTCTATTTTTACAGACGCCTTTAGTTGTACGGTAATGCACAGCTGCTTCCCTGCGACTGTGCAATACCATCCACATCAGAATCAGGCCCTATGTTAGGAGAGTGAACACGTCCTTTCCATAATTGTGCTATGTAGCCATCAGCGCCCCCCCGTTCCCTCCCCCATTCCATCTCTCTAAGCATAGAGAGATGTAACAGAGTGGTACATCTCAGTCTACAGACAGACTGAGACAGTCTCCATTATAATGCGTATGCTCATTAAGGAAAAGCACATTTTGGGCTTCCTCTTCTGTTTACAGTTTTTTGGATTTATTTGTAACATTGTCATCTGAAATCATTTAAACCACTAATCCCATGGTTCTATACATATTTAGACTCTTCCTCTCTGCCAGGATGTGTTTTGCTTATACTTTTACACAGTGAAGACCTGTATTTATGTACATAGTTTTCTTTCACCTCAAAGACATAGAAATTACGATTGGTGCCAAATGATAAATATTACACTGTCCAACTTCATGACCCCTCAAGTGATTCAGCAAACAGTGATTCATCCACTGACTAAGTAGGCAGAGATGAATGAAGACTTAGGATGGGAACACCCGATAGAACACATTGTTAGTTAGTTTGATAGAGCTGATAACCAAACTGTGTCACATGAAGGAAATATTGATCTAATGTCGCTATACAGAAGATAGAGAGCGATTTGCTAAACTTACTGCAGCCTGAGTAGCTCATAACTACTTAAGAAAACTTTCCTTGTGTTGCTGGAACAAGGACACCCTAGTACACATATAACCAAATATTCAAGTAGGTGCTGTTGTGGAATAGCGATCAGCTCAGAGCAGTCAGACTGGCACATTTGCTCATTGACAGATACACTGGGCTCAGGGTACAGGAGCATACTGTAATACGTTACCAAGTTACTCCGAAAAGTCTGATCTTCTTTACAATGGAAACTAAAATAGGAATTTTCCTAGTTGAGGAGGGATAATGCCTTCATGTGACCCTACTCATGGAAGTAACTATTATAGATGAAAAGGGAGCAGCTACTATGGGGCCAAGAGACTATAACTAGTCAAAGTTATATGTGTTATATACATTTTTCACCATTGGGTGGTACATAGAGGCCCTTACAAACTTTTGCTATGGGGCCATCAAATACTTAGTAACGCCCAATACACTACTAACCAATAACATGCACTACAACATGTTAATCTGTCACAGGAAGAATGATGAGAGGGCAGGTTTACTTCCCTAGGTAGAGTGCAGTCACAATAATTACATTCACATATCTGCTAATAAAACATGTTTTTCTTTGTTTCTGGTTCCCAACCTCCCTTATCCTTACCAGTATATTTAGATGATCCAATTTCCAAGATGTTTGGAAGGAAACTTATTATGTCCTTGGAGAAAAGTAAATCTTAAATACTGAATTGTCATATGGGATATTTTATTTTTGCTTTATTAAGTTGTTTGGAGAGTTTGTGGTCTTTAGGAAAGCTCATGTACATGCTCTGCTGCTGCTCAGGAAGTTACATTTATGTTTCCCACTAAAGTACAGTAGATGAAGGATGCTTGTCAGGTTGGCGAGGGAGAGGGTACTCTTTACCCAACCCCGGGCTTGTTGGATGGACCCGGCGGGGGCCAGATCAGTTGTGCATCGGGCAGTTTTAGGCATGCAGCTTGCACCATACTTGCCTACGCTCCCGGGATGGTCGGGAGTCTCCTCTCCACCGTTTTCCGCTTTCCCCACCTCGCCGGCATCCGCTCCCCCTTGTAAGTGGGTGGTCCGGGGGAGCCAATGACACAATTTGCTCTGAATCGTGTCATTGTGGCCCCGTCCCCGGCTGCACAATGCCAGTAATCTCGGCATTGTGTAATGGGTGCATGGCGCAATTACGCGATCGTGAAGTTACGCCCACGTCCTGCATCCAAATTCCCGTCACTCCACCCTGCTGTGCCGATCTGGCTGCCTCCTCAAGGAAGAGGCAACCAGACTGTTGGCAACTCTGGCTTGCACATGCTTCAGACTGGAAATATGCACAATATTTGTACATTGTAACTAGTGGGTATGAGAGAAATGAACTGCTAACTACCCTCCCAGGTGTATGCAAATCCCAACGCATTTCGTCCTTTTATGACTTCATCATGAAGTCATAAAAGGATGAAATGCGTTGGGATTTTGCTGTTCACCAACCCCTCACATATGGACAGAAAACCATTGAATATTTTTACGTCTTGTACGTGTGTCTTTTTACCATTTTTTGGATACTGTGTCAATTAAATCATTTTTTAAATATAATCTGTCTCTGACCCTGCAATACGCCTTGAAACAGTTTTCTAGGTAATTGGGAATGAATCCCAAAAGGGTCTAGCTAATTATTATTGATTATGAAGCTATACACAGTATAGGATGGTACACACTATGTTGTTTTCTTGTTTTTTCTTTTTCATATCTCTTTCATTGGTCATTTGACCGAAGCAACATCCTTTCAGATAAGTAGCGGATATATTACGGTTCCCTTTTTTCACTTTGTTTTCATTATTTTTTGTGCACTAGTAGGCGCTCCTTTATTTCACTTATTATTTCTTATAGTGGGTGCCATACCTCATCACTTTATTGGAGCTGCCACTCAATGATTTTTGAGGAGTGTCACTTATGTTTATTTATATTTTGAATACTTATTGTTGTGTTACTTTAAGTATTGTTGTGTTACTTTAAGTGTCACGTTGTAACCTAGTGCGCCTCTTTATCTCCTACACTACTATAATCCTAAATCTAACTTTCACTTTTTAATACTTTGTTGCGAATCCTTTGCAGGCAATTACAGCCTGAAGTCTGGAACGCATAGACATCACCAGATGCTGGGTTTCATCCCTGGTGATGCTCTGCCAGGCCTCTACTGCAAATGTCTTCAGTTCCTGCTTGTTCTTGGGGCATTTTCCCTTCAGTTTTGTCTTCATCAAGTGAAATGCATGCTCAATCGGATTCAGGTCAGGGGATTGACTTGGCCATTGCATAACATTCCACTTTTTAGCCTTAAAAAACTCTTTGGTTGCTTTTGCAGTATGCTTCGGGTCATTGTCCATCTGCACTGTGAAGCGCCGTCCAATGAGTTCTGAAGCATTTGACTGAATATGAGCATATAATATTGCCCAAAACACTTCAGAAATAATTTTGCTGCTTTTGTCAGCAGTCACATCATCAATAAATACAAGGGAACCAGTTCCATTGGCAGCCATACATGCCCACGCCATGACACTACCACCACCATGCTTCAGTGATGAGGTGGTATGTTTTGGATCAAGAGCAGTTCCTTTCCTTCTCCATACACTTCTCTTCCCATCACTCTGGTACAAGTTAATCTTTGTCTCATCTGTCCATAGGATGTTGTTCCAGAACTGTAATGAGTTTTTTAGATGTTGTTTGGCAAACTCTAATCTGGTCTTCCTGATTTTGTGGCTCACCAATGGTTTACATCTTGTGGTGAACCCTCTATATTCACTCTTGTGAAGTCTTCTCTTGATTGTTGACTTTGACACATATACACCTACCTCCTGGAGAGTGTTCTTGATTTGGCCAACTGTTGTGAAGGGGTTTTTGCTAATGTTTTTGCTATCTCTCTGATGGGTTTGTTTTGATTTTTCAGCCTAATGATGGCTGCTTCACTGATAGTGACAGCTCTTTGGATCTCATATTGAGAGTCGACAGCAACTGATTCCAAATGTAAATGTCACACCTAGAATCAACTCCAGACCTTTTACCTGCTTAATTGATAATGAAATAATGAGGGAATAGCCCACACCTGTCCATGAAATAGCTTTTGAGTTGATAGTCCCATTACTTTTGGCCCCTTAAAAAGTGGGAGGCACATATAGAAACCATTGTAATTCCTACACCGTTCACCTGATTTGGATGTAATTACCCTCAAATTAAATCTGAAAGTCTGCAGTTAAAGCACATCTTGTTTGTTTCATTTCAAAGCCATTGTGGTGGTGAATAGAGGCCAAAATCTGAAAATTCTGTCAATGTCCCAATATTTATGCCCCTGACTGTACATCGCTAATGTAAGTGTCTGGTCCGGGTGCCGGTTTGTTTTTTTGCCAAGACACAGGGATGCTATGGAGACAGAAAGGAGGTGAGTATTGGGTTTTTTCAGATACTCCCAGTGGATTTCTACTTGGAAAAGGGGACAGAACAACTGGCAGTATGTAACTATGTGTGAGTGCGGTAATAAATAAAGTTGTACTTTTTACGGTGTGTGTACTGTGTTTTTTTAGCAATTTTTTTTTTCAGTGGGAGTACGGGTGCCGGCTGCCTGCTAGCACTTGTAGTTACACAAGTGCCAAAGGGCAGGCATGCTGGCACCTGTAGTTCTATGGTAAAAAACAATAGTTTATTACTATTTAAAATACTATTACCCCCGTACCCACAGCCCGGTGTTGTGGGGAAGAGCCCCAGGCTTCAGACTAAGCATGTGATGTTGGGAGAGGGTGGACCCCTTTATTGGGGGTCCCCACCTCCCCTGAGATCCTCAGCTTGGGCTAACCGACTTGGGGGGTGAATGCTTTGGCAGGGGTGACCCGGTGATAGTGTCCCTGGCTGTGGCATTACACCCCAGCCGTATTTGAACCAGGAATGGCTCAGCAGCCAGGTGCTGGTTCCTAAAATATGGGGGGGGCCCTATTCATTTTCTCCCCAAATTTTTAGGAACCAGGACTGGCTGAGCAGCATGGGACTGTATATGGTTTTGGGGGGGGGGCCCTATTTAATTTTTTTTTTTTTTTATCAACCCTTTTTTTACTGGTGTAACACAAGCTACCTTCACATATCTCACTGATATGCGCAGGCTGCCTGTACGGGAGAGTTAGGCAGAGAGAAGACACTACAATCTCCGGTGAGTAATCGCCTTCAAAACTTGCTACTCGGTGGAGAAATCTCTATCTGCTTCACCATCGGCCATCTCACTGTCAGCTAAACTCACTTCTTAGTAAATTTGTGAGTTACAGAGGCATCAAATCACCCGAGTTTTGACGATGCTAATCGAGTTGAAGAGAAAAACTTGATCAGCCTCAATTCTTAGTAAATTTACCCCTAATGGGGCGTACACACGTAAAGATTTTCTGTCCAACCATCCAACTAGTTGATTGGTTGGAATGAAAATCTGGTAACGTATGGGAGTAAATGATGATCAGCAATTTGCTCCTAAATGCCAGAAAACAGATAAAAATGGTCACTTAGACAAGTTTGTTAAATGTTTGATCTAAACAAATTGTTCAAACAGCAGTTTTTGTCCATTTTCTGGCGTTTGGGAGAAAATTGCTGACTGTCAATTACTTTCATTCCTTACCAGATTTTCATTCCAACCAATCAACTAGTTGGCTGGTTGGACATATAATCTTTACGTGTGTATGCAGCTTTAGAGTTAGGAGAAATTCCAGCTAAAGGGGCTGATTAGCATTAAGGTTAGGTCTAGAGGTTAGGATCACCTTAAAAATGGCTTGTCAACATTGTGTACACATTTCATCTGTGTTGACCTTTTCAGCATGTTGACATTAAAAATATCATCATGGTGACTGTCACCCTAATATATTGGACCCCCCTGTGGGCATGCTTTGTGGTTGTAAGTAGTCATAATGTAAACATGGCACATATATTAGTATTGTAGAGCTGGATGCATCTTGAGATGCCTCTGACTCAGCAAATGAGTAGAAATGTGTTATTTCTACCTGTGGCATCAGCATGAAGTCCATGTTCTCACTACATTTATGACCTATTTTAACAACACATATATAATGGTTAAATAAAAAAATATATAATACGCATGATGCTATGATACGTAAAAGCTGATGTCCAAAACAACTGTATTAAGTTTGGATATCATCACTACAATGTTCATTGGGCCTGATTCAACAGTGATTGCAACTGCAATTACGCACGCAATCGACCGATTGTTGCGTTCTGCTCATGCGTACGCATCGCAGTGTGCGAACACACCACTGTGATAGGGATTGTGATCGCAGTGACTACACAGACCCATCGCAGAGTGATAGACAGGAAGAACCATTTGGGGATGGGATGGTGACGGGGGGTGGTTGGCAAAATGCAGATGTGCCAGTGCATTTGAACACCGTTGCAGGGGCGGGTGTAAATTAGCCACTGTGATGCCATATGCAGCATGGGCTTTCACTGCGTGCGATGAGGTTAACAATTCCTGAGTAAGGTCAAACCTTGTGCAAGTGTGCGTGAGGCTGCGGTTGTACTCGATGTTAGCGATGGTTTCGCAGTCTTGCTAAGTATTACGGATGCCTGTATAGTAAGGTGGGCGTCCTTATGTTAGGCTGCGTATGGCATTGCGATTGCAATCATTAGCATATATTTGCAGTGAGACTGCGAGCATAATAGCTAGTGCGACCGCAGTTGCGATCCGTACTTAATCAGATCCATTAAGACACTGTATTTTAATACACTGAAGTGCCAAAAGTCATGTGATAGCAGTATGTAAAAGTAATGGTAGGTGGCGTCACCGTACTGTGACATCTTGGAAATGCCCAGACCTGCACCAGTTGTAATCTGACATCTCTTGAGTCAGTTTGTACACCAACTATGCTGTTCATGGCAAGGTGATGTAAATTATCAGAGTTCGAACAGGACATGATAGTGGGTGCCCGACGGATGGGACATTCCAATTCCAAAGTTGTGTGGACATTCAACATTCCTCGATCTAAGGTGTCACTTGTGTACCAAGAATATTACTGTACCTTAGAAGGTGTTAACACCCACTGTGTACAGCGCGTTGGCCGACCACGGGTGCTCAATGATCATGACCAGCGCCATCTAGCAAGAATTGTCCGTGGTAACAGACAAGCGACACTGGCTCAAATCACATCCACATTCAATGCAGGATGTACCAGATGCATATCCAGCAGGTCAGTGCAGAGTTCTTTAGCTTTCATGGGATATGCTAACACTATGACACTGGACACAGAGGCTCATCAGGGCTTGTGACATCACTAATTGGACCCTGGAGGACTGGCAAAATGTGGCGTTGTCCAATGAGTCATGGTTCCAGTTGTTTTGGTCTGACCATAGGAATTGGTTCAGACCCCAGTTGTCAGCAAGGCACCGTGCAGGCTGGTGGTGGCTCCATAATGATGTGTTGACGTGGCATGGGTTGGGTCCGCTGGTCATCTGAACACGTCATTGACCAGTAACCACTACACTGCATTGCTTGATGTCCATTTGCAGCCCTTCATGGACTTCACACAATGATGGAATACTCCAGCAGGATAATAAACTGTGTCATCAGTCCCAAGTTGTTCAGAAATGGTTCGAGGAGCATTCTGGAAAGTTCTGAAGAATGGTGTGGCCACCACATTCACCCAACAGGAACCCAAAAAAGAATCTATGGGACGTGGGGGAGAGGTCCATTTCCAGTCAAGATCCTGCACCTATACATATCAGGGAACTGTGGAAAGCTACAGTATACAGATGGCATGAGTCAACATCTCTCCAGAGGTCTTCTGTCCACTTGTGGACACTAGGCATTTACCCCATGACTTTTGGCACTTCAATGTAAAATGCTCCGGATATATTAGAAGCCTGTGTACATTGTTTGGTCACAGAACTCAATGACTTCTAATATCATTATAATTTTCAGTAGGGGGTACAGTATTTTATATATACAAACCAGGACTGGCAAAAGAACTCATGGGGCATGAAACACTCATGTTTTTAGGGGCTCCCCATCCCTCCATGGCAGGTACAGACAGGTCAGCCATTGGCTCACCCTCCCTGTTTCTCTCCAGCCTAAACCCTGCCTGTCTCTCAACCTTATCCGCCAGTGTCTCTCAAGCATCATCCACACCAACACCATCCCTGTATCTACAGCCTTATCCCCCTGTGTCTCTCCATCTCCAGTCATTGGCTCATCTCACAAGTGTCTCTTAGCCTCATCTTCCATGTATCTCAGCCTCATTCCCCATGTCTCTCAGCCTCATCACCCCCTTTATCTCTCGGCCTCATTCTCCACCCTGTCTCTCAGCCCCATCCCCCGATTCTCTCAGCATCACCCCCTCTATCTCTCAAACTCACTCCCCCATTTCTCTCAGCCTCATCCCTCCATGTGTCATGTTTCTCTCAACCTTATACCCCTTATATGTCTTTCAGCATAATCCCCGCCCCATGTCTCTCAGAAGTATCATCTTGTCCCTCCAGCACATCCCTGTGTCTCCCCAGGCCTGTGTCTGCAGCTCCATCCCCCGAGTCACTTAATCTCCAGCCACGTCTCTCCAGCTCTCTTCATGGTCCAGCAATAGTCAGCCAGCGTACTGGAACTCCATTTGCCTTGGGACCTCTATTCCATTGTAGAAATCTGCTAATGGAAATGCTTGCCATGCTCATCACTGACAGCCCCAAGATTTTTTAGGAAGAAGTCTAGGTGGAAGTCCAAGAAGAACCAACAAGAAAATGTTAGTTAAACAGAAATAGCAATCAGTTGAATGGTCCTTCGGTTATCTCCAAATCATAGGAATTGCAAATGGCATATGATGTGAATCATTTTTCCAGCCAGTGAGAAGCCTAATGATACACAGCATATAAAAGCGAGGGCCCAGTTCTTAACCAGATCACCAACTTTACACCCTAATAAAAGTTCATAACACTTTTTTACAAGTGGCATGAAATTTTGCCTGTTAGATTTGAAGGTTACTTCACCACAACAGAAATTGTCTGGATGATTTAAACACTTTCTTGGCATTACCAATTAATGCAACAAATACTTGTGCTAACAGGCTCCTCTATTGTGAGAGACACCCTGGGGTCACAGGACAATGTACTGAGTCCTGATTGGAGGAGCCCAGCACACATGCTCCTCTGACCCAATCAGGAGGTTGAGGCTACACCGGCAGGTCAGGCTGCATAGATGAGGAGGAGAAGGAGGAGGAAGCTACTGGAGGCTCCACATATAGGTGACACAGGAGGAACAGTGCCGGATTAAGGGGAGCGACAGGGGCTGTCGTTCCGGGGTCCCCACACACAGGGGGGCCCCCACAACTAGCACATGCAGGGGAGGTTTTTGAGTACTTAAAAACCCACCCCTGATGGACAAATCCCCCCCTTACAGCAGGCAAAGTGGGGGTGGAGCTAATATGACATGCCCCTCCCCCATATTACCTGCGAATTGTGGTGCGAGGGGGCAGGGCCTAATGATGTGAGGTGCCCGCCTCCATTATCAACCTGCAGCTGCTGCATAAAAGTGTAAGTGTATGTGTACTGGTTTATAGTGTATGTATGTGTTTTTGTGTATATGCTGTATGTGTTACGTGTGCATACTGTGGATGTATCATTATGTATATATGTGTATGTATGTGTTAATTTGTATATATGCTAGTGTGTGTATATTGTGTATGTATGCGTTTGTGTGTGCAAGTGTGTATGTAATATATATGCTTGCTATATATATATATATATATATATATATATATATATATTTGTGTGTGTGTGTGCATGTTTAACATATATATATTAGGGGTGTGCACCGGCCACTTTTCGTGTTTTGGTTTTGGATCTGGATCTTTCTTCGTGTTTTGGATCTGGATTGGTTTTGCCAAAACCACCCTTCCGTGTTTTGGGTTCTGGGTTTTGTGTTTTGGATCTGTATTTTTTTTTTTAAAAAGCATAAAAACAGCTAAAATCACAGAATTTGTGGGTTTTTCTGCTCCTATGCTATTATTAACCTCAATAACCTTAATTTCCACTCATTTCCAGTCTATTCTGAACACCTCACACCTCACAATAGTGTTTTTATATCCAAAAGGTTGCACCGAGGTAGCTGGATGACTATGCGAAGAGATACGAGTGGGCGGCACAAACATGTGGTCCATCTAGGAGTGACACTGCAGTGGCAGACAGGATGGCAGTTTGAAAAACTAGGCCCCAAACAGTACATAATTCAAAGAAAAAAAAGAGGTGCAAGATGGAATTGTCCTTGGGCCCTCCCATCCACCCTTATGTTGTATAAACCGGACATGCACACTTTAACAAACCAAACATTTCAGCGCCAGGGTCTGCCACACAACTGTGGCTGAAATGACAATTAATGGCAATTAATCTGTCCCTGCACAAACTGGCTCTACGGAGGCAAGATGTCGTCCTCATCCACCAATTCCTCACCTTCTTCAGTGTTGTGTACATCCTCATCCTCACAGAGTATTCATTCGTCCCTGCTGGAATCCACAACCACAGGTCCCTCTGTACGTTCTGGAGGCTGGTTTCCCTGGAAGAGTTGATAATTCATTTTATGAACATCATCTTCTCCACATTTTGTGGAAGCAACCTCCTACGCCTTTCGCTGACAAGGTTCCCGGCTGCACTAAACACTCTTTCGGAGTACACACTGGAGGGGGGGTAACTCAGGTAAAATAGAGCCAGTTTGTACAGGGACCTCCAAATTGCTTCTTTTTCCTGCCAGTACAGGTACGGACTGTCTGACATGCCTACTTGGATGCTGTCACCGATGTAATCCTTTAACAGACAGACGCACGCTTGTCGCTGCTGCTTTAAGGATGCAGGTGCGGCTACAGCCCACACATTTCACAAAGACAGAAAAAAAAAGAAGAATTTTTTATTGTTTGTGGAGCGCACTTTGAGGGTTACACCACCCTTTAACAGACAGACGCACGCTTGTCGCTGCTGCTTTGAGGATGCAAGTGCGGCTACAGCCCACACAATTCACAAAGACAGAATAAAAAAGAATTTTTTTATTGTTTGTGGAGCGCACTTTGAGGGTTACACCACCCTTTAACAGACAGACGCACGCTTGTCGCTGCTGCTTTGAGGACAGTATCATATGCAGTGACAGTAGAGTTGTCAGAAATTGTTGGCACATCCTTCAGTCCGGACCAGATGTCCAAACCGGCCCTTGACTTATGACAGGCGCACACTTGGCGCTGCTACTGTGTTGATGCAGGTGCTACATCGCACACAAGTCACAAACACATAAAAAAAATAGTTTTTTATTTTTTGGAGCACTTTGAGGGTTACACCACCCTTTAACAGACAGACGCACGCTTGTCGCTGCTGCTTTGAGGATGCAAGTGCGGCTACAGCCCACACAATTCACAAAGACAGAATAAAAAAGATTTTTTTTATTGTTTGTAAAGCGCACTTTGAGGGTTACACCACCCTTTAACAGACAGACGCATGCTTGTCGCTGCTGCTTTAAGGATGCAGGTGCAGCTACAGCCCACACATTTCACAAAGACAGAAAAAAAAAGAAGAATTTTTTTATTGTTTGTGGAGCGCACTTTGAGGGTTACACCACCCTTTAACAGACAGATGCACGCTTGTCGCTGCTGCTTTGAGGACAGTATCATATGCAGTGACAGTAGAGTTGTCAGAAATTGTTGGCACATCCTTCAGTCCGGACCAGATGTCCAAACCGGCCCTTGACTTATGACAGGTGCACACTTGGCGCTGCTACTGTGTTGATGCACGTGCTACATCGCACACAAGTCACAAACACATAAAAAAAATAGTTTTTTATTTTTTGGAGCACTTTGAGGGTTACACCACCCTTTAACAGACAGACGCACGCTTGTCGATGCTGCTTTGAGGATGCAAGTGCGGCTACAGCCCACACAATTCACAAAGACAGAAAAAAAAAGAAGAATTTTTTTATTGTTTGTGGAGCACACTTTGAGGGTGTCACCACCCTTTAACAGACAGATGCACGCTTGTCGCTGCTGCTTTAAGGATGCAGGTGCGGCTACAGCCCACACATTTCACAAAGACAGAAAAAAAAAGAAGAATATTTTTATTGTTTGTGGAGCGCACTTTGAGGGTTACACCACCCTTTAACAGACAGATGCACGCTTGTCGCTGCTGCTTTGAGGACAGTATCATATGCAGTGACAGTAGAGTTGTCAGAAATTGTTGGCACGTCCTTCAGTCCGGACCAGATGTCCAAACCGGCCCTTGACTTATGACAGGCGCACACTTGGCGCTGCTACTGTGTTGATGCACGTGCTACATCGCACACAAGTCACAAACACATAAAAAAAATAGTTTTTTATTTTTTGGAGCACTTTGAGGGTTACACCACCCTTTAACAGACAGACGCACGTTTGTCGATGCTGCTTTGAGGATGCAAGTATGGCTACAGCCCACGCAATTCACAAAGACAGAAAAAAAAAGAAGAATTTTTTTATTGTTTGTGGAGCACACTTTGAGGGTGTCACCACCCTTTAACAGACAGATGCACGCTTGTCGCTGCTGCTTTAAGGATGCAGGTGCAGCTACAGCCCACACATTTCACAAAGACAGAAAAAAAAGAAGAATATTTTTATTGTTTGTGGAGCGCACTTTGAGGGTTACACCACCCTTTAACAGACAGACGCACGCTTGTCGCTGCTGCTTTGAGGATGCAAGAGCGGCTACAGCCCACACAATTCACAAAGACAGAAAAAAAAAGAATAATTTTTTTATTGTTTGTGGAGCGCACTTTGAGGGTTACACCACCCTTTAACAGACAGACGCACGCTTGTTGCTGCTGCTTTAAGGATGCAGGTGCGGCTACAGCCCACACATTTCACAAAGAGAAAAAAAAAGTAGAATTTTTTTATTGTTTGTGGAGCGCACTTTGAGGGTTACACCACCCTTTAACAGACAGATGCACGCTTGTCGCTGCTGCTTTGAGGACAGTATCATATGCAGTGACAGTAGAGTTGTCAGAAATTGTTGGCACGTCCTTCAGTCTGGACCAGATGTCCAAACCGGCCCTTGACTTATGACAGGCGCACACTTGGCGCTGCTACTGTGTTGATGCAGGTGCTACATCGCACACAAGTCACAAACACATAAAAAAAATAGTTTTTTATTTTTTGGAGCACTTTGAGGGTTACACCACCCTTTAACAGACAGACGCACGCTTGTCGATGCTGCTTTGAGGATGCAAGTACGGCTACAGCCCACACAATTCACAAAGACAGAAAAAAAAAGAAGAATTTTTTTATTGTTTGTGGAGCACACTTTGAGGGTGTCACCACCCTTTAACAGACAGATGCACGCTTGTCGCTGCTGCTTTAAGGATGCAGGTGCGGCTACAGCCCACACATTTCACAAAGACAGAAAAAAAAGAAGAATATTTTTATTGTTTGTGGAGCGCACTTTGAGGGTTACACCACCCTTTAACAGACAGACGCACGCTTGCCGCTGCTGCTTTGAGGATGCAAGAGCGGCTACAGCCCACACAATTCACAAAGACAGAAAAAAAAGAATAATTTTTTTATTGTTTGTGGAGCGCACTTTGAGGGTTACACCACCCTTTAACAGACAGACGCACGCTTGTTGCTGCTGCTTTAAGGATGCAGGTGCGGCTACAGCCCACACATTTCACAAAGAGAAAAAAAAAGAAGAATTTTTTTATTGTTTGTGGAGCGCACTTTGAGGGTTACACCACCCTTTAACAGACAGATGCACGCTTGTCGCTGCTGCTTTGAGGACAGTATCATATGCAGTGACAGTAGAGTTGTCAGAAATTGTTGGCACGTCCTTCAGTCCGGACCAGATGTCCAAACCGGCCCTTGACTTATGACAGGAGCACACTTGGCGCTGCTACTGTGTTGATGCAGGTGCTACATCGCACACAAGTCACAAACACATAAAAAAAATAGTTTTTTATTTTTTGGAGCACTTTGAGGGTTACACCACCCTTTAACAGACAGACGCACGCTTGTCGATGCTGCTTTGAGGATGCAAGTACGGCTACAGCCCACACAATTCACAAAGACAGAAAAAAAAAGAAGAATTTTTTTATTGTTTGTGGAGCACACTTTGAGGGTGTCACCACCCTTTAACAGACAGATGCACGCTTGTCGCTGCTGCTTTAAGGATGCAGGTGCGGCTACAGCCCACACATTTCACAAAGACAGAAAAAAAAGAAGAATATTTTTATTGTTTGTGGAGCGCACTTTGAGGGTTACACCACCCTTTAACAGACAGACGCACGCTTGTCGCTGCTGCTTTGAGGATGCAAGAGCGGCTACAGCCCACACAATTCACAAAGACAGAAAAAAAAAGAATAATTTTTTTATTGTTTGTGGAGCGCACTTTGAGGGTTACACCACCCTTTAACAGACAGACGCACGCTTGTCGCTGCTGCTTTAAGGATGCAGGTGCGGCTACAGCCCACACATTTCACAAAGAGAAAAAAAAAGAAGAATTTTTTTATTGTTTGTGGAGCGCACTTTGAGGGTTACACCACCCTTTAACAGACAGACGCACGCTTGTCGCTGCTGCTTTGAGGGTGAAGGTGGAATCCAGACGGGATTTGGAGCCGGGGACACACTACCTCCATCAATTGTCTAAATCCCACTGCACTAATGGCGGATACCGGACGCACGTCTAACACCAACATAGCAGTCAAGGCCTCAGTTATAACTTTTGTTTCAGGATGACTGCTGTCATACTTCATCCTCATCGCTAAGGACTGTTGGAGGGTCAATTGTTTAGTAAAAGTAGTGGTGTTCCTACTTCCTCTCTGGGATGATGAACAACTCCGAGCAGCAGCACTAGGAGGAAGTGGTTCTTGATCTTTCCCTATTTTATTTTTATCAGAGAAAGTTTGGTCCTCCATTTATGTTATATTGATATATACGTGCGGCTAAGGCGCACACAAACACAGAAAATATTTTTTTATTTTTGCTGGAGAGTAGTGCACTTTGTGGGTTACACCACCCTTTAAGAAATGAGCCAGCCGGCTCTTTACTTATGGGACACAGGCGCACGCTTGGCGCTGCTCCTTTGTTGATGCACGTGCAGCCACAGTGCACACAATTCACAAACACAGAAAATATTTTTTTATTTGGTTTGGAGTGTACTTTGGGGGTTACAGCACCCTTTAACGGTCAAGCCAGCCGGCCCTTTACTTATGACACAGGCGCACGCTTGGCACTACTTTGTTGATGCACGTGCGGCTACTGCGCACACAATTCACAAACACAGAAAATATTTTTTTATTTGGTTTGGAGTGTACTTTGGGGGTTACAGCACCCTTTAACGGTCAAGCCAGCCGGCCCTTTACTTATGACACAGGCGCACGCTTGGCACTACTTTGTTGATGCACGTGCGGCTACTGCGCACACAATTCACAAACACAGAAAATATTTTTTATTTGGTTTGGAGTGTTCTTTGGGGGTTACAGCACCCTTTAACGGTCAAGCCAGCCGGCCCTTTACTTATGACACAGGCGCACGCTTGGCACTACTTTGTTGATGCACGTGCGGCTACTGCGCACACAATTCACAAACACAGAAAAAAATAATTTTTTTTAGCACTTGGGGGGAGCACCCCTGATGGACAGAGCACCCCCTGGACAACACTACAGCACCCCTTTAGGACTGGGACACTGCACAGGACTTTGGAGTGGACACAACCCCTATAGGCAACTGACTGCACAACACAGTCCAGCCAGCCCCTATGGACTTTGAAGTAGTGGACACAGCCCCTATGGACAACAGCAGCACAGCACAACACAGCCAGCCCCTATGGACTTTGAAGTAGTGGACACAGCCCCTATGGACAACAGCAGCACAGCGCAGCACAACACTACTCTGCACTACACTACACTACACTACACTGCCCAGCCAGCCCTAACTCCCACCTTCCCTCTTCACTGTCCACAGCCGAGTGAGAAAATGGCGCCGACGCGGGTACCTTATATAGGATGCAAAACCCGCGAGATCCGGAAGGCGGGATGATGACGTTTTGCCTCAATTTCAGATCCGAGTCAGGCGGGAAAAGTGGAGCCTGACTCGGATCGGCCTCGGATCGGGGGGGCTCGGGGGGGTTCGGATTTCAGAAATCCGAACCCGCTCACCCCTAATATATATATATATATATATATATTGGAACGCCCCAGAAAATCCTGCATTTTCCCCTGCACACATAGGGTCGGTGTTACCCTGCCGAGGCTTCGTTTGGCTTGGTGGCGGCCCCCACAACATAAGCCTTAGGGCCTGATTCAGACCCGCTCGCTAGATGCGGTCACTCACTCTCAGCATATGCAAATTCTGCTAAGTGATGTAAAGGCAGGCGATTGTACTGCAAGGCAGAAGCACGCCCACTATGTCTTGGCGAGTGATCGCTTTGGGTATGTAGACGCCCACCAGCCTGTCTTAAGACGCCCACTTGCACATGTCATCTCCAGGAAGTGTATGCAACCATCGGTACATGGGGCTCCATCGGAACTGACAGCAGCGCTTGCGGTAGACTGTACCCTACCGTAAGCACTGCGAGCACTTCAGTGTATAATTCAACCATGTGACGTGTACTATGACGCTGCCTGTTAATTATGCACGCCTCTGAACCGGCGTTAAGAAGCTCAGGCACGTCTGCGTTCACAACTCCACTCCCCCGTTTCCAGTGGCCTGCCCCTGTTACCACCCACAAACTGTCTCTCCTGTAACTCATTCCACTGGGCTGTCTTTGCAGGGAGAGCGAGCGCATCCCAATCACTCGTACTAGTTTGCGCACGCGCGCTGCAAAGTATACGCATGCACACATTAGCACTCATCGCCAGCAACGAGCGATCGCTTGCTAGCGAACGGGTCTGAATCAGGTCCTTAATCCGGCCCTGGGGAGGGACTACACGGGGACATATTGTTTGTATGCTCCTGTCTGTCTGTCTGTGTATAACAGGCCATAAAGAACATATTTGAATTCTGAATTTAATACTAGAGTCACTATTCAGTTTTCTTGTGAAAAAAAAAATCATGTTGATCAGTGTAATTGGAGGGTTTACTATCACCACACATCTTTTTCATTTTAGGTTTCCTTATATATAAAAAATGCAGATTTCTCTATATATATTTCCTATAGTTTGCTGTTGTACAAAACTACTGTAATAGAAAGTGTACATTCACTTCCTTCACTCATCGCATGCACCTACTGTACAACATCCCACTGAGACAAAAGTGGCAAGTCTAAAGGTCAATCTCTCTGTTCTTCCTCTTTCTGATTTTCTGTCATTTTTCTACTGCTCTAACAGTTATTATGAGAAGTGTGATATTGCTCATTGTATATCAACATTGTATATCAACATCAGCCCCAGCCTCTGATCTCTCTCCATGCCTAGAGGTTGGATACAATTACTAGTTAGCTTCTAGTGATGGATCTGTACTTTGTTACATTCTCTTTAAAAATCAAAACAGATCTATAGAGTATGTAAATAATTCAGAAAATAGACTTAAACTAGGTACTCACTGTCCGATTTTATTTGATCGGGATGACAAACGGGCGATTTTTCTGCAAATCGAAAGCCACAATATCTCTGCTGCACATTATGTTATTTTTTAATAGAAGTGACTGATTTTCGGCACACAGGGAGGATGACATAGTCACGGGAAAACGTAGAAAATATGGGCAGATTATCGAGAATGCACATACACTGCTCGATATCGGGGGTTCGAGGCTGAGATTCTCTGTCTTGGCCGACTGATCGGATAATCGAAGGAATGCGTTTGTGGATGTGTTTTTATCAGCGAAATGCCAAAACGGTCGTCCATACACTCTATACAATATATCAGGTCAATCACCCAATTATTGGCAAATCGGCCCAATAATTGTATACTATGTAGCTAGCTTTATTCCTATGAAAGTACTGAAAGTAATTCAAGTGAATATCCTTAAAGGTCCTCTAGGACAGTGCAAACACACAGGTACCCATACTGTGTCAAATATTTAAACTCTTCCCAGTAGACACAGATGCATTAACTATAATCTAGATAAAAATTGTATTATTATTATTATTATTATTATTATTATTATTATTATTATTATTATTATTATTATTATTGTACAAGGGAAAAACAAAATGAATCATATATATATATATATATATATATAGTGACAATTAAGAGACTGACAGTTATTAATAGTTATTAATATTATATTATATTAATTGTTATTAATATTAATAGTCAATGATCCAGGGCCCTGGGAAGGGTGAACAGAAAGAGTCAGTCACTAACTGAGTGATAGATTGGAGACAAAGAAAGATCTAGGTGAGAAACAAGAGAGTGGGGGAAATGTCTCCCATGAGGTGCCTCCGCCCCCTTCCCTCTCCCACCTTACTTATCGCCCAGCACAACAGTGGATCAAAACAACTGAAAAAATAGGAGCAATAATAAATAGCTACTGATTTAAGAAATATTTATAATTTTATTGCACATAATACAATTTAAAACCCATTATATCATTCAATATATATGTATAATTTTACAATAATGTGAATAAAAACATTAATGCATAAACAATTGTATTTATCGATGTAGTCAGAATGTAAGCGAAGCATACAATGTAGATGTTAAATCACAGCCAATAAGCATATAATGCTGTTAGAAATGATATCCAATCACAGCCAGTAAGTATGCAGGATAGTAGTAGAACTTAATCACAGTTAGTTAGCATATAGATGAAATAACTTGTGGTATGCAGATTAATGGTACTGTTACTGCAATAGAAGTTAGTATTCTGTTTTTTGTCTTTAGTTCATTACCATCCGTCCATTCCGAATGGGGATATACATTATAGTGCAGCAATCATAACCTCTACCCCAAATCTAGGGGGAGGAAACTCTGCAATACTGGCCAGATGGAAGAATTAATGTTGGACACTAGAATGGTGTGTATGCTGTATGAACCAAGCGGTCCAGAGGTATTTACGTCCTCAGGCAGAGGTACTTCTCACCACTCACGGTGTAACACTTGGCTGTAAGGAAACTATGGGCCTAATTCAGACCCGCTCGCGAGCGCAGAGCGCTCGCAAGCGTGTCGATGGTGCCCTAATGTGCATGCGCACGACGGAAGAAGCTCCATCGTGCGCATGCGCGAGACCCGCATAGCGACAGCCAAGCTGTCGCTATGGGTCTCGCACCAAAGGGGGTGTGCTGTTGATGGTGAGTGACAGCATGCCCCCTTTGGTGGGTGTGCCGGGGACGTGGCTACCCATACGGAACATTCCCATGGGAACGCCTACCGTCTGGGTCCGGCCCCATTGACATCACTAGTGATGTCAGTGGGAGTGCTTTTGGCTCTGATAGAGCCAAAAGCACTCCTGGGCTTGCGGCAGCGAGACCCTACCGCAGGGTCTCGTTGCAAGCCCGATGGTCACGATGGTCTTGACCATCGCGACCATCTTTTTGGCCACTCGCATAAGCTGTGGGTGAACACCCACAGCTATGCGAGCGGCCAGGAGGCCGCTCCATTTTTAGGTAGGAGGGCCCTGATTCAGAGCGAGCGCTCTGAATCAGGCCCTATATTTGAACCTCTATACACTCCTGCCTATACCTTCTAATGTCCTGCCTATACCTTCTAATATCCTGCCTATAAACCTCTAAGGATGACGCTAATTTTCCATACGCAGTCATACAGTAAATAAAGACTCCAGACCTAGAACCTGTGGTTCCAAAGCACAAAGTATTATTCAAGTAAAGGTACAGTCAGTTACACGCTATGATCTAAGTACAATTTAACACAAAGAAATTATACAGACCCAAGTACAGTTATACATACGCAGCGCTCTGGACCAGATGTAGGCATCAGCAAGAAACCCCTTGTCAATCAGCATTCAGCACGAAGACTAGGAACCCAGGGTCAGAACACACATATTTATACCCCCCCAGAAATAGACAACACAATAGAGAAGTTTGTTGCTAATACCATTGGTCCTAAAGGAGAGGGCATATGTTACAAGGCATCTAACAGGTTGGTTCAAATAGACACAGTCCAGCCTCTAACAACTGGTGGTCTCTGGTTTCCCGCCTCATGCAAATCCTAACAGTTGGTCATATAATGTACATTTTGTTGCTTGAAGTCTCTGCGGTCCATAAGTTGAGAATGCCTGTTGCGATCTCTACATCGATGTTACCGGAATACTGTTGAGAGAGTACGCATCAGTACAATACCAAACATGGCTTATTTATCACGTATAAAACCTTAGTTACAAAATAATCTTTATTTCATAGCAATTATAGTAAATGTGCATACTTGAATCTTATACCTTAAAGCTTATGGAACCTTGTACCAGCATGCGGGGCAGGCTAGCTGGGACTTGCAGTTCTACTTGTAAAGACAATGTTTGATATTCTTTATTTACACCACACCACACAATCAACCCGCCACCCACCGCCACCAGGGGTGGCGGGGATAGCCCCAGGCTATCAGCCTGGGCCTGGGGTGCCCTGGAGAGGGTGACCCCTTTATTGGGGGGTCTCCAGCTCTCCAGGGATCCCTGGCCTGGGCTGACTAGCGGTCAGGGCTGATGCTGCATCTGGGGGGCCCGGTAAAAGGGCTCCCCTGGCTGTGGCATCAGTCCCCCGCTAGAAAAAGTCCAGTACTGGTTCTGGAACATACAGGGGAACCCTACTCATTTTTTTCCCCTGTATTTCCAGAACCAGGACCAGATCAGAGCCCAGAGCTGGTTGCACAGAATACGGGGGACCCCTACGTCGTTTGTCCCCCCATATTTTGGCAACCAGCGCTGGTTCTGACTAGCCCGGTGCTGGTTGTGCTTAAGTACAGGGGACAAACGACGTATTTTGTCCCCTGTAATTAAGCACACCCAGCACTGGGTCACTAATGCCCGGGGCTGGTTGCTCTTTTTGGGGGGGGGGCACGCCATTTTTTTCTTTTTTTACACAGGTTTTTTTTTTTTTTTTACCACAGCAGCACAGACGGGTCTCACGGACCCGTCAGTGCTCTGTGTCAATCACACAGATGCATGTAGCACGGATCTCACGAGTCCGTGCTACATGCAAATGAGCACCATAATGCTGATTGGCTGAGAGCCATGACAGACGGCTCTGTCAGCCAATCAGCACTTTGCCCATTAAAAGCAAAGGCATTTTTTTTAAATTGGCCGCTCGAGGCAAAACCTCGAGATCCGACAGCAGATCTCGAGGTTTTCTCTCGGGAGAGGGATCCGGGGCAGACAGGGAGATCCGAGCTTGGGCTCGGATCGCCCCGGATCCCCGAAGTTCGGGTGGGTTCGGTTCTCAGGGAACCGAACCCGCTCATCCCTAGTTATTATGTATAACCAAGTGATTAGTTAACTGGAGGGAGTGAGTTAAAAGTGTGAGGAGGGTTTAAGCTGCTTTCTTAACATGCAGGACAGGAAATAAGGAACACCTTCTATAACAGAGTCTAAATAAACACATCCCCTAGCTACCTCTTCTTGTTATCTAACTTTGGGCCTCATTTACTAACGAGTTTTATCACCAAATCGAGTGTGTATGATAAATGATGCTCCAGCCAATTAGCTCCCAACTGTCAACTGTTAGAAAAATGACAGTTGGGAGCTGATTGGCTGGAGCGCCATTTATAATACACAGTGAAATTTATCACTCGTTTTGGTGATAAAACTCATTAGTAAATGGGGGCCTTTGAGTCTTATTTATCAACAAGTTTTATCACTCACAACGAGTCATACAACTCGTTGTGTATGATAATGGTGCAACAGCCAATCTGCTCCTAACTGTCATCTGTTTGAAAAACTGTCAACTGTTAAAAAAATGACAGTTGGGAGCTGATTGGCTTGAACACCATTTACCATATGCAACGAGTTTTATCACTTGTTGCGAGTAATAAAACTTGTTGATAAATCAGGCCCTTTATCAACAGCACTGATTACATCTTTATGTATAATGAACACAGGGCCTGATTCAGACCCGTTCGTGAGCTGTGCAATAGAATAGACCATCGACAAGCGGGTCGATGGTCCCCCACTGCGCATGCGCACGCCGGAGCCGGGTCCGGCGTGCGCATGGGCAAGCCCTGGAGCGAGAGATAAATTCTCTCGTTCCGGGACTCATTACAAAAGGGGCGGCTGTCGATGTCGATCGACAGCTCGCCCCTTTTTGTAGGCAAGGCGGGGGGTGGCTACACAAACAGAGGCGTTCCCGAAGGAACGCCTGCCGTTTGTGGGCAGCCCTACTGACATCACTTGTGATGTCAGTAGGTGGACTTCCTGCTCTATTAGAACAGGAAGTCCACTGGGGCTTGTGCCAATGAGACCCTATCACAAGGGTCTCGTCGCAAGCCCGATGGTCGCGATGGTCTTAACCATCGTGACCATCACGTGGCCGCTCGCATAAGCTGTGGGTGGTCCGGACATGGTTTCAGAACGTCCGGCTCTGGATCAGGCCCACAGTTGAGAACAATGGTGCAATTTCAAAGTTTCAGATGTCTGTTAGTTTGAAACATTGCAGGCTGATAAACAGTCTGATTAGGCAAGAGAGTGAGTTCAAGATGATAGGATGAAGAATGGATAGGCAATCAGCACAGAGGCAAGGTGACAAGAGGTAGTGATGGCAATCAAAGGTTGTACCAGCGATGATTTTAAACCATCGGCAGAAAGCCATTGATGGTTTGCCCATCGATGCACAGACCACAGCCATCTGACTGCTTGACATCGGAAATCACCATTAATGGTAAAAACACATTTCTTCGATCAACCCTAATAGGAGGAAGACCGGGGGGGGGGGGGGTGAGACAAGCCAATAGAATGCCCTGTGAGTAGAGCGTTATCTACAGTACAATGTGTTTTTTAATACCTTGACAAGATTCCATTTACTACATTAAAAAATGTTAATCAAAACAAAGATTTATCACTATTATATACAGTTTTGTATATATAGTATCACTTATATTTCCACAGTCTCTCTATGCTTATAAGCACTTGTCACTTTTCAGTCTGCACATTTAGGTTTGATTTGTTGACTTTTAAATAAAATGTATATGAACAGATGTATGACTCTCTGATTATATAGACTGTGTCAGTGTCAGTCCATTTGCTCATAACAAATAGGTCCGTGCAATGTGTTAGGTCATCCCTGCCTGTGGCAATATGGATCTTGTCTGTATTGCTTTCCCAGCCCCTCCTGATCTCCTCTGATTATGCTAACAAACCCCTACACTCTACAACTGGCGGCACGCTTCACTAGCACTGAAGTCAATTTTCATGTTGCCAGCAGTGAACAGCTTCCCTCTTTTTGCCTACACTTCCAGTGGAAGATTTCATTCCCCTTGCCCCCGGGGACATCCCATCTTCTAGCAAACCAATGTGCCCATCGCATGTGATACTGCTAAGAGGATGACATATCTGCTGCAGGGATCATCACCAGCAAAGCAACTGCACAAAGCGCCCAATACTGCTTTTATTCACCAACCTGCAATGTGATTCAGGCATCTGTCTGTAAATTTCCTACTTACATGTATACAGTGTCTCAGCCACAGTACACAATGTTTTTCCTCTGTGATCACATTCAGGCCAGTATTGATTCCGTAATCCACAAGGAGTCTAGAACTAGCATCACTTTCAGCCCAGGTAGTTTCAATACAAATGTAACAATAACAGTGACCCAGCACTGCAATACAGAATGTAATACCACATAGAAACCATTTGCCCCATGTAGGCTCTCTGAATAAGGCCTTATGTACAAGTATTACTTATAGTATGGGAAACACAAGACATTAAAAAGATGTACACATAACTGTCCATCCTTTGGCAAAACTTAAGACAATTACTTACTTATAATGGGCTTGATGCCACGTTGGGCGTACAGCTATTTGTGTATAATCCACTTTGCATGCTCAGAGAAGGTGCACACATATGCAGATTTGCTCTCAACTAACACCCGAGCCAGGGGAGGATTAAGGGGGTCATTCAGACCCGGTCGTTAGCGCCGATGCGCTCGGACCGGGTCGATGGCCCCCCACAGAGCATGCGCATGACGGCGCCGGCGCCGTCGTGCGCATGCGTGAGACCCGCTCCGACCGACAGAGCCGGTCGTAGCGGGTCTCGATCCAAAGGGGGCGAGCTGTCGATGTTGATTGACAGCTCGCCCGTTTGGAAGGCGGGCCGGGGGGGGTGGCACTCCAAATGGAGGCGTTCCCATGGGAACGCCTACCGTTCGGGGGAGGCCCCACTGACATCACTAGTGATGTCAGTGGAGAGCTTCCGGCTCAGACAGAGCCAGAAGCTCTCCGGGGCTTACGACAAGGGAGACCCTACCCTAGGGTCTCGTCGTAAGCCCCGATGGTCGCGATGGTCTCTGACGCAACAGAGGCGGCCGGTCAGGCTGCAAGTGGCCGCCCAGTTTCTGAGCGACCGCTTGCATCCTCCGACCTCCTCTGAATGAGGCCCAAAGTGAGGAGGGGTCCTGTGCGCAGTCTCAGTGTGGTCCCCCTCCTCTCTAGTGGCCGGCGCAGGCGAGTAGACTCTGGTACTGTGGTAGAGTCTTCTGCACAGGTCAGGATGGAGGGATAGAGTCTAACATAGGCGTAGCACAGTAAGGAGATGTATGTGCATTTTTGAACAGATGCAGTAGATATGTTGTACCTAATTTGATTTGTTTAGCGTTTCTATGGTGATGAGTCTCCGCATCAGTGCCTGCCGCTGTTTCAGCTTAAACATGAAGATGTCACTTTTCTGCACCACTGACCGGACCTGGAGTCACGTCTCCAGCATGGACGCGTGCACGTGGGTTTTCTTCTGTATTTATAGGCGAGTTTATTAATGTTATATATTCCTGATGACAGTACGCAATAATTAAAGCACTGAAACGTTGAAGTCTATGTGCTGTTTTCAGTACTCTTACATCACCGGAGTGCCGCATTATATTGCATCATATACAGTGCATCCGGAAAGTATTCACTACGCTTCACTTTTTCCACATTTTGTTATGTTACAGCCTTATTCCAAAATGGAATAACTTCATTTTGTCCTCAAAATTCTACACATAATATCCCATAATGACAACGTGTAAAACATTTTTGAAATGTAATCCTCGTATTTTGAAATGTGATCCGATTCTTAGAGATTGCCTTCCAACCTATCCTAATATACCTTCTACTCTTTTTGTTCAAATAAGGAATTGGGTTACAAATATCATGTCATTTAATTTTTACTATCGGTTATAGCTGTATGAAAAGATTGAGAGATCATCAACAGATTGATGGGATCTATGTTGAAGGATCCTTCACATATTAGATATCCGATGGCTTTACATATGGCCTGTCGAAGCTGGATAATTGGCTGAGACAAGATCAGCTTAAAATTAGATCGTAAAGACGCCATCTTGCGACTGGCCGTAAGACGCCATTTTAGAAAATGAGATCGCAAGACGCCATTTTGCGAATGGCCGCCCAAGCGCCATTTTAGGTAAACTCACACTTAAGTACATATGGCGATATTACTATTAGCATCATGCGATTGCATCTTTCACCATTTCTCATACACACATTTGCGCTGTTAACTAGTCGCATATTAGCGAATGCATAAGATCCTGTATGAAAACGCTGTTTATTAGCTTCATGTGCACGCATCTGCCCCAAGTTAACTAGTGTCTTTATATCAAACCCCAAATACTTACACAGTACATACTCACATAAAGGTCTCATAAGCTTTAAAGTATAAGATTCAAGTTTTATAATTGCTGTGAAATAAAGGTTATTTGGTAGCTAAGGTTTAATACATGATAGCTAAGACATGTTCGATATTATACTGATCTGCACTCTTTCAACAGCATTCTGATATCGTCAGTGTGAAGATCGCAACATGCATTCTGAACTTATGGACCTCAGAGACTTAAAGCACCGAAATGTACATTATATGTCCAACTGTTAGGATGTGCATGAGGCAGGAAACCTGAGACAACCAGTTGTTAGAGGCTGGACTGTGTCTATTTGAATCAACCTGTTAAATGCTCTGCAACAGATGCATCCTCCTTGGGAACCAATGGCATCAGCGACTAACCTCTCTATTGTGTTGTCTGTTTCTGTGAGAGTCTAAACGTGTGTGTTGTGACCCCAGTCTGAGTCTTCTTGCAGAATGCTGATTGACGGGGATTTCTTGCTGATGCCTACATCTGGTCCGGAGCGCTGCGTATGTATAACTGTACTTGGGTCTGTATAATTCTTTGCGCTAAATTATACTTAGATCATAGCGTGTAACTGACTGTACTTTTATTTGAAATATCACTTTTATGCTTTGGAAACACAGGTTCAAGGTCTGGAGTCTTTATTTACTATATGACTGCGTACGCAAAATAGCGTCATCCTTAGAGGTTTATAGGCAGGATATTAGAAGGTATAGGCAGGATATTAGAAGGTATAGGCAGGAGTGTATAGAGGTTCTAATTCAATATCCTTAGGCCATTGGATATCGATATATGTAACAAAAGAATCTATTCTAATGTTTACCATCTAGGATAATATACCCTTATGGTATAACAATAGATTTAAGATCAACTACGAGATGACGATCTACTATGTTTACAAATCCAGATAGTATAATTATATAACACAATAATATAAATTGAAATGAGATATCAATGAAATCATAGGTATGTAAAGAAATTCTTATGAACCTAAACTATCAAATAGTTTATATATACAATCAATTTGACTTTATCCCATTATGATTCCTGTATTACTACTGTATATATAACGTCTAAGTCTGTGACGTTTATTCGAGGAATGCTTACCATTTAACTTTCAGTCTTATATAAAAAGTTTATATCAGCGGGAATCCTGCTCTCCCATTGGTTTATATGTACCATGGGACTATTAGCTCAGTGAAAACGAGGGGTGGAAAGCAAACATTGACACATACCATGTTTAATCATTGCCGAGTAAGCCGAAGTCTGTCATGTGACACAGCTTTATCCAATGGGAGATTAAACAGTCCGGTATATGGAAATATCCACTCAGGATACGATCATGGATTATGCATTCATAGAAGTTATTCTAAATACTTTATATTATAGAATTATCGTTTGCCTCCTATATGCAGTTCTAATTGTATTTATATTGTTCTACACATAAATGCGATTGATTGACAATAATGTAAATCAGCTGTTATTATTTGCTACTAATGAGGAACCATATATAAAGGCACTCTGGGCCATGTAAGACACCTTTGAAAAAGCTGCTTGACAGCATCGAAACGCATCAGTTGATCGGACCCAGGCATCAGAATTTATCTATGTGAAGCTCTCTTTCACAAACCACGTCACTGTCCAGATTGGGGACCACCAGCTTATGACTTGTAGGACTGTGGACTAGGACCCTATACTGTACATCTGCGTTGGACTTAGCAGCTTATTGGACCATCGCTAATTAAGGACTTTGTTTATTATTCCACAGAGCCAGTAACAAAGCACCTATAGCTGGACTTTTGTTTTCCCACAGGTCGTGTACAAATTGCTTACAAATTTCTGAGCATACATAGACTATACATGATATGATGCCTTGGGGTCATTAGTAATTTTAGAGCATTGTTGCTTTTTATTCTGATCTATATGGTTTTACTGTGTGTAATTGTTGATGTTATGTAATTTGTTTTTAATTGTTATAATACATATCTTGACCTCAAAGCGCTGTTTCTTTTCTATACAGTATGTTCATTTTATGTCAGAGTAGAATGGCCAGTATGGTTCTAGCTGACAAGAAAGCAGAAGTAACTCAAATAACATGAGTTACAACAGTGGTTTGCAGAACAGCATTTCTAAATGCACAGTACCTTGAAGTAAGATGGGCTACAACAGCAGAAGACCATTCTGGGTTATACTACTATTGGGGTAGTGGGACAAAGACTACAATTTAAATTGATGAAGTCAACAATGAGGGGTAGATTTTGACAATAAAGTAATCATTATATAACTGTGTTAGTGGTGCTCTCCAGAGTCAAAACAAAGTAATCTCGTAGATTTTTGTTTCCTGCAGAGTTATACTACTGTTAGCTAAGAAAATAAATATGTTACTACAGTGGGCACAATTTCACCAAAACGGCCTGATGAATTTCTGCTGCCATATGCAGATGGTAGGGTTAAGAATTTGGCATAAGTAACATGGAAGTAGAAGTGGTGGGGTAATGGTGTGTAGAATGTGTTCCTGGTATACATTAGGCCCCTAAATTCCAATTGAGCATTGTTTAATGCCATGGCGTATCTGTTGCTGACCTTGTGTATCTCTTTATTGCCACTATCTACCCATTTTCTAATGGAAGCAGGATAACGTGCCATGTCACAAAGCACGTCATCTCATGATGATTCCACAAACATGACAATCAGTTCAGTGTACAACAATGGCCTTCAGTCAAAAGATCTCATTCCAAAAGAGCACCATGAATGACAAAACTGCAGCAACTGCGTGATTCTATGGGGTATAAGTGAGAGTTTTTAGAAGTGGAGATGTTGCCCATAGCAACTTAACATTTAACTAGCACCTTCTAGAACAGGGGTGGCCAACCCGCTGCTCTCGAGCCACATGATGCTCTTTTGAGCTTCTAATTCGGCTCCTGGCTCGCGGCTTGGCAGACCCCCATTAGTACTGAGAACGCTAGTCTCTAAAGCTATCAGAGACTAAAGAAACATCTGATAGCTTCAGAGGTTATCGTTCCCAGTACAGCAGTGCATGTGCATGTGAGGAGCCCACGTGTCTGCTAGATCCAGTTAGATTCCAACAGGCGGTGGCAGCAGCAGCAGCGACAGCGGGACTTGGGAGCCCTGATGGTCTGGAGCGGTGCCAGCATGAAGGTAAGTTTCTTCATAGGGGTGTGGGTGGGGAGGGGGAGCTAGTGCTGGGGGTACAACTACATGGAGCATTGCAGGAGGGGCACAACTGCTGGAGGCATTGCTTAATGGGCACAGCTACAGGAGGCATGGCAGAATGGGCACAACTACAGAGGGCATTGCATAATGGGCACAGCTACAGGGGGCATTGCATAAGGGCAACAACTACTGCAGTATTGCTTAATGGGCACAACTACAGAAGGGCACTGCATATGGGGCACAACTACAGGGGGCACAGCATAATGGGCACTGGCATTCTCAATGTATTTTATGTGGTTCTGGATTTCAATATGTATTTTATGTGGATGTGTATTTTAAATGTATTCTATGTGGATCTGGCTTGTTTCTGTGTATTTTATTTGAACATGGCTATTTCAATGTTTTCTATATTGCTCTGGCTTTTACTTTCACTTCAACAGTGAAAATGTATATTGGGAAGATTATGTAAAATGTGTATTTTCAATGTGCTGGCCTCGCCCTCAGCGTGACTAAAAATGGGGGTGTGACACAAGGTCATGCTCCTGCAAATGTCCTACCAAAGGTGTGTGCACAAAAATGGGGTGTGGCCTTGTGACAGCTAGGCTACACCCCTTTTTGCCAGCGCACCTAAGGCACGCGCATGCTATCGGCTCTTTAGCTTGGCTACATATATTTTTTGGCTCTTTGTCTCTGAATGATTGGCCACCCCTGTTCTAGAAGATGATAAAATCAATTCTTCATCAAGACAGCAAACAAACAAAAGTAGATTTATTCAGCTGGACCAGTCACAAGATTGTGCGCACAGACGTGGACCATGCACATTGAGTTATCAGTGAGAGATCCTATATTTCATTAGGTTACAATACATTTTATGCACTCCAATAACAATAATTAATGAAAAGGGTGTACATAATTACAGAAACATGATTTGTGAATCCGTTATCAGGGGGAGTGACAAGGAGGTGATGAGATAATGAGGGGCGTTCAGGGGAGTGGGCAAATAAAGCAAGTCCAGGGGAAAATTACTGGGATACGTGACGAGAAATGCAGTCTCTTCACTTTAGGGGCTATAAAGTAGTTCATTATAGTTCATAAGAGTCTCTAGTCAACAGGTCCAAGGTCCATCTTGATTTCCAGGTGCCATGATCATTTAGTCCTTTTCATCAGCGTTCCATAATCAATAAAGTATCAGGATAAGTTTCTGTTATCTTCTTCATTACTCATAATTCCAACGTGTCCTTATAACTCATAGTCCAATATAGGAATGAAATCACTTCTTATTATTTGGTTAACCCATTCCAAAGCTTTTGTGGTCACTGCAATAATCAGCTGAAGACAGTTTAATGCATTCACATAAATTCACTTAACTTCATAATTATTTTAAACGCAATACAGAAGTATTTTATTTTAAACTTAACAGTCCACCCTGTTGTTAAATATCTTAACACCATAATTATCAAATTCAAATACTTCTTCTTTCTTTGTAAGATAGAAAAAGGAAATTAGAGTATTATAGGAGATAGTACTATACCTGAGTGCCTACGCCTGATTCACTCCCGAGTCATTGAGATGGTGAGGGGCATACCATCTTCCTCAGGATATAGTAAAAGAATAGAAGCGACAGTGGATGTGATGTTTCTTCATTCATCCTCATGGTTCCCAGAGGAGGTACTACTTTTAGACAAATTACCTGGTATGTGTGCGAGTAAGAAATAAGCAGGAAAGAGGAGAATAGGAGTATGTATATGTATCCTGGGACTGAAGTTTCACTCATTCTTGTTACTGGGATATATATATGTACCCAGTTTCAAAATCAACTGCTGTGTTGGTGCACTATGGCAGGTAAGCACCTAACCCTGACATGCATTAAGACAAATACTGTTTTAGCCCATCATTGCAGTGTAATATATGTATAAACCCTCTGGCAAGAACTTGATTCATCCTACTAAAAGCATTCTAGTCAATACATTTTATTCATACTTTCTGGTGTATCCTAAGATGATTCTCTTTCTTTCCAATGTGGTTATAATTGTCAGTAATCTTAAAACAACACATTCCTCCAAGATGTTCACATACACTTCCAACTTTAGTAATAATTAATCAATAGCTACCCTGTTTTGTAGCATCCCTTCCCTTAGATCCTTAAGTTCTTGAATTACGAGTGATATCAATACTGGTAGCATTTATTATCCTAGCTAATCCACATGCAATGCTCTTGATAACACTGTGGTTGCACACATTGAGACATGGGAACTCTAAATGAAATTTTAAGCCAATACCCTATACTAAACTAAAACAGAAAAAATAAATAAGATCTATAATCCGGAGATAACAACCTTTTACATCGTGTTAAATATTGTAGAATTATGACATTGGTGTGAGCTGTAAGAAATGTCAGTTTCCCTAAATAGCAAGCCATATGAAGCTATCTTGAACTTCCCCTGTACAATTTTTTTGTATTTCCCTTTTTCTAGAGGCTGAAACTAATTGCCTCCCAGTAATATTCCACCAATGTTTCTGTTATGCACTTTTATGTTATATTTTGTTGCAGATATTACATAGGCATTTGAATTTCCTAGTAAGTCATAAGGTAACTTCATGAAAGTGTTTCTACCATAAGCACCAACTCTAGCACTCTAACTGCTGGATTGTACTGGTTTTCTGAATCTTCATAATCAATTATTGGAGTAATAGATTTTAATTTAATATTTCCATATACAACAAGGAACTATTGGTAATTATACTGGTTATATCATATATCTATTTTCTCTTGTTATGTCCTGGTGAAGTGGAAATGAGCAGTGTCAACAGTCACATAGGAATCATAGGTGGGTGTTGCAACCTGGCTTACCACAGCACTCGACTCCAGATCTCCAGGCATTCGGGCAATTACTACCATCCATGTTACTAAAAGCAAGCTTATCATAAAATACGGTCCAAAGATCCTTTATCCTATTTCTTCTTTGTGGGGTTCGGGTTGAGCAGGACAGCCTCACCTGCCCCACTCTCCTCTATCACCCCCTTACCATACCAGGCCATTTCCTTATTCACTGTTTGAACAGTCCCTCCAAAGTTGGGTCAGAATAGCCTCCTCGTTAGCTTCGTCTTGTAGAGAGCTGACGTGTACAGATTCGGTTACCCTCTTACAGTGTGAAACATGATCCAGGTAGGCTTCTCAGCACCCTTTTCTGCAGTGGAGGTGATCAGGAACACCAGGTACGATCTACAAAGGAACCCTGATCATAGAGAAATTATGTGCTATTAGAATCTCACCAGGCTTCAAATCATGACAGTTCATCTTCTGGGAGCAATATGTAAGTAATTTCCCAAACAGTACATTAAATGGAGGCCTAGGAGTAACCCGGATGCTGTGCAAGACTATAGATAAGGCATCCACCCACTTCATTCCTGTATGCCTCGTGACTCTTGAAACATGAAATTATTTTATGGTGGCAATGGTTCTTTCCACCTTATTTTTCCTTGGCTTGGGTCCTGTAGGGACTTTAATTAATTTGTTTATTTTTTTCCATTTTCCTAACATATTCTAAAATGCTTGTCCTGTAAAAGTGTACTCTAATCAAATGTTATTTTATGGAGTCAACCATATCTTGACACAAGTTCTTGGACAATCTTCCCTGTAGACATAGTAGTTAAAAATCCATATTTTCCTGTTATACCAAAACAATACACAACATCTAATATATTTCACATATCTATAGGGTGGATGCTGTATAAAGTAAATCTGTATTGCCTGGAAAGGTCCTTGTGAAAGCTGGATACAGATGTATATTGTGTAGTTCACATCCCTTGTGCCTTTCACAAGGATATTTCCTGCTGTGAACAAGACTGGTACGCATGTTCCAGCTTTTCATATGTTAAAGGTGTGGAAATCTGCAGTGGCGCAACATTTCCAATTTTAGGGACCACATCTTGCTCTGGTGTACGTCTCATAGCGGCCTCTTTGAAATTCATGTATGAGTCTTCATAACTAGTGTGTTTGCACTTTTTTTGGCAGTAGTAGTTTTCACTAGATATTGGGCTATACCTGTAGAGTATAAGAATGTTAAACAAACACAAAAAAAATCTCTCCAAAGTTTGATAACTCGCTAATCATGTCTACTCCACAAGTTACAAACTAGGTTCTATCCTTGACGCTACTTAATCCTATGTTCATCACATTCGATCCCTCTTGGTTTCCATTCTCAAACTCAGACTTTCTCTAGAATCCCAACCTTTGTCCAGACAGGCTTGTCACCTTCCAGATCCCTGTTATCCAATCATCTTCATTCCAGTCTTTACAGTTCATCTATACTTCACATACTTTATCTTTTTTTTCATATCCTTCTTGGTTATCGATTATCCTCCTCCACCCCTTGTGACACACGTGGCACACAAACTATAAGGTATTTTTAGCAGTCATACAAGATAAACAGTAAACTGTTCTACTTTATACTTCTACACAGTCCCAATACAATAGGTAGTTTAAACTATTAATAGATGGTTATATGTCATCACGCAGAAAGCGTTAACATTTACTTCAGTTCTGTGGAAACAAAACAATAATGTTAATGTTTTTGAAAAGGGGATATAACAAACATGTTTTTTCTCTGGCGTAAAGTTGGGAAAAGAAACCTTGATCATGATCATATAAAGGAAAAAGAGGGGAAAAAAATAGCGCTTAGGTTTATAATGCTCCATGGAGGCTTTTAAATACATCTTAACTACAGGTACCTTTTAAAACACCTTAAACTTAACTCATATAGTAACATAAATAGTCTATGGACATCAAACATATACATATACTATATCTGGGTTCAACAAACTTAAACAAAAGTTTTAGAGGGGTATGATTCTAGTATCTGGCTACATTTCTATATTATTATCATGTGTTATGAATGTAACTCAACAAGTCCTTTGGATTGCTTTAATCCAAGCCACTAATTGCTGACAATAATCACAATTTAATTGGTCAGGTATGTGGTCAATAACTATATACCAATAAGTTAGAGAATGCAAAATGATAACAAACCCTGGTTGTATTATAGTCTGAGTGGGCCCTTGAAATGTCACATTATTAACTGTTGTTTCTTTAACAATTGAATTAAGTAAATCTGTTCCACGTGGGGATTTCCAATGAGCATGACCTATTATTTCAATGAAAGCATAACAGGCAGGTACATGTGGAGTGGGAGATTAATGAAACGGTGAATGTAGATATAAATATAGGCTTTGGCATACCTTGTGTACAATTTCCTGGCATAGTACCTAACCCTACAGCGAGTAATGGAGGGACACAGCTAGGCTGGTCTGTACTTCTAGGCCTACCCGATACTACAGCTAAAGGAATGTGTGGTGCTAATATATGAGTGCGCTCAATGTCGAGGCAAGGATGGCATATGTTTATACTTTGGTCAGGTGTTGAAAACAAATTTACATTTAGTGCTGGAAGACAGGTGTGGGCAGTAAATGTGGTAGCATACAAATGTTCATGTTTTGTTCTATGCGTCAGAAATCCATTTTTGGATTCCACTACATAGCAGCTGTATTCGGTGGACCGTGGGGTCTCCTGTTATGGTACCTTCCTTTAGGGACAATGCCATAGTACCTAGAGATGTGTCTTTGTTCTATAGTGTTATCACATTTGAGAACATCCAAAGTAGGATTGTGCCCGTTAGGTTGTACTTGGCAGTTTTGTAACTTCAATATTTGTAATAGGTCAAAGTGTTGCTGTTCTCTTTGTCTGTGCATATTTGCTATGTATTTATATTTATTTATTTATTATTTTTTTATCTACAGTGCTCATTTTCCATTGACTTAGTTACCTTTGACACATATCAAATATTTGCAAGTGTTTCTTTGTATCTGATTCTCAAGGTATTTAATAACTAATGGGTCAAAGCTGCCCGTCTCAGGGAAAGGGTGTTCACAGTTCTTTGTGATGGTACTCCATTCTTGCACATTTTTTCACACAATCATCACCATATTTACCAAGCATACAACTAACAGCCGTCCCTTCCGGACGCTTCGAACCCTACAGTCCCCATTGTCACACTTGACACCAAAACAATAATATATCTGATTGCCTCAGCCGGCCGCTATCAGATTCGTATATCTATATATGACAACACCTCCTGCTTGCCACTATCGGTGAGTCTAGCAGGAAGAATCTATATCTGCGCGTCCGCAGATCTTATAATCTACAAGTCTTTAAATACATCACACGTATATGCAGTACTATCTTTACTGTAACAGCAGCATAAATCCGACCTTTTGTACCCATATACCATAAAACATGAAATCCTCAGTGAATTAATACAGTCACGCATATATCATCACACACAGAACAGTGAATGAGCTTCCCCTGGCATAATATGTACGAGTCAGAGTAAACAAAGGCACTCTCATGACATCAGTAACTTTTAAATGTGGAGTATAGTTAATGCAGTTTTTTTTTTTTTTTTAAGTTAAAACAGATTTTTTTCTTATATACCATATTTATATTACATACATTTGTTGCAGTACAAGCACTCACCCAAAACGGGTTCATTTTTCCTTGCCAGGAACGATACACATATCAAGAGTCTCCCGGTCGGCAGAAAACATAAGACCCAAAAATTACCAAAAGGTTGAATATATGAAAATATATTACATGAATGCGCGGGCAGGTCCACCCCTTCTGTCGACAGGGAGAGTCAACTGCGATATGTGGATTGAACCTGGAGAAGATAAGGACGAAGCCCCCACTTGATAAAATCAATTCTTCATCAAGACAGCTTGTAGTGAAACAAAAGTAGATTTATTCAGCTGGACCAGTCACAAGATTGTGCGCACAGACGTGGACCATGCACATTGAGTTATCAGTGAGATATCCTATATTTCATTAGGTTACAATACATTTTATGCACTCCAATAACAATAATTAATGAAAAGGGTGTACATAATTACATTGCAATACATCATATTACAGAAACATGATTTGTGAATATGATATCAGGGGGAGTGACAAGGAGGTGATGAAATAATGAGGGGCATTCAGGGGAGTGGGCAAATAAAGCAAGTCCAGGAGAAAATTACTGGGATACGTGACTATTAAATGCAGAGTCTTCACTTTAAGGGGTATAAAGTAGTTCATTATAGTTCATAAGAGTCTCTAGTCAACAGGTCCATTGTCCGTCTTGATTTACAGGTGCCATGATCATTTAGTCCTTTTCATCAGCGTTCCATAATCAATAAAGTATCAGGATACGTTTCTGTTATCTTCTTCATTACTCATAATTTCAACGTGTCCTTATAACTCATAGTCCAATATAGGAATGAAATCACTTCTTATTATTTGGTTAAACCATTCCAAAGCTTTTGTGGTCACTGCAATAATCAGCTGATGACAGTTTAATGCATTCACATAAATTCACTTAACTTCATAATTATTTTAAACGCAATACAGAAGTATTTTATTTTAAACTTAACAAAGATAATAGCTAGAATCTGATTGGTTGCTATGGGAAATATATCCACTTCTAAAAACTTTCACTTTAGTAAATTTACCCCTATGTGTCATCATGGACCAGAATCTCTAAGGTAGGTTGCCAGCACATGAGGGGATCTATGGAATAAAGGGCCTGATTCAGACCCACTCGCGAGTGCTGAGCGCTCGCAAGCGGGTCGATATTGCCCAAGTGTGCATGCGCAGGAGGGAGCCGGCTCCGTCGTACGCATGCGCGAGACCCGAATAATGACGGCCAAGCCGTCTTTATGGGTCTCGCACCAAAGGGGGCGTGCTGTCGATGGTGATTGACAGGACGCTCCTTTGGTGGGTGTGCCGGGGTCGTGGCTGCCCAGACGGAGGCGTTCCCATGGGAACGCCTACCGTCTGGGGCCGGCACCACTGACATCACTAGTGATGTCAGTGGGAGTGCTTTTGGCTCTGATAGAGCCAAAAGCACTCCAGGGCTTGCAGGAGCGAGACCCTACTGCAGGGTCTCGTCGCAAGCCCGATGGTCATGATGGTCTTGACCATCGCGACCATCATTTTGGCCGCTCGCTATAGCTGTGGGTGGTCACCCACAGCTATGCGAGCGGCCAGGAGGCCGCCCCAAAAAGGATCAGGGACGGCCCTGATTCAGAGCGGCCACTGTCAGAGCGTCTGGCTCTGAATCAGGGCCAAAGTCCCAATACTGCTTTCTGTATTACAGCACATTTATTTCAATAATTTTTGAGACAAACTAGAATTTGAGACAAAAATGTTTTGAAGGCACAGGCAAGATAAAAGGCTATGAATAGATCAGAGCTAAAACTAGTAATTTCAGCACCCTGGGAGAGAGAGAACACTTGTGGCCCCTCTTCCCTCTCCCCCATTGCAACACCAAAGGAGTTGTGGCCAAAACTACTGAGGTGCCTCTATAAGAGCTAGACTCAAGGGCTAAAATACACCTTATGTAAGTCCCTCCCACACATGCGATGTCATGATGTTACAATGAGGAGACAGGGTTGGTTGGGACAAGCAAGCAGAGGTGTGCCTGAAGCATCCTATGGGCACTCTGGGTGGCTCTACAAGCTGCAGGATGCTATTCCAGGTAACCTGCAAGCCAAATGCAGATGCAATAGGGCAGTGTCATTACCGCTCCCTGGGCCATGCACCCTAGTTGGCGGTAACACTTCCACACCTTTAGTTACAGGACCCTTTGTCGCTCTCTTCTACCTTGTCTTGCTGTTTTGACATCCTTATGTTGCTGTTGCTGATGTCCCAAGCTCATTTGCTCTTTGGTTGGATCAGGAACACTGAGGCCCTGTTTGGAAAAGAAAACGGTTTTATTCAGCAGCCTGCAATGCAATCACTAGCATCTACTTTTACACCTCCTTCCCCCCAACCATATCTACACCAAATGAAAAGATTGTATTTAATAAATAGGCCTCCTTTCCCCATCCAGCACCAAAAGTAATAGCACTCATTTTAAAAATATATATGGCTATTTCCCCTGATCAGAAAGATGCCCTTCTTTTGTGTTAAGTGATCAAAACACCAGTGAGAAGTCAGAAAGAAAAGTGTTAAATACAAAGGCAATCAACTTGTGGTTCTCCATGTGGAATTAGATAACTCCCAGCCAAAAGGAGAGAGTAAAGTTACCTATTTATAGGTGGCAAAGACACATGTACCTGCATATGGTGTACACACACTGACATGACAAATACATGATCAGGGCAGCTACAGTTCATTGTGGATTCCAAGGCATGGCTGACAATCACATGACAAGGACATTATGGTTGATGATATCAGGGCCAGACTAGGAATAAAAATCGGCCCTGGACACTGTCTGTGGCAACCTCCTAAACTGGATAAATAATTAATTAACAGCTCTAGCACACTTCTATCTCTCAGACTGCAAAGCCAGTTGGTGGAGATAGAAGTGAGCTGGAGCTCTACTGTTTTCACTGTTCTTCCCTTCCTTCTTAGTCAAAGCTGCCCCTGTGGCTACTGTTTTTAAGGGAGCATTCCCATATACTCGCTATTTATCTGTTTATTCTAGGGCAAAATAAATCACTTATTTTGGGGAAAGTGTCTTATATAACAGCTGATAAATGACTAACTTTCCCAGAGTAGTGTTATTAGCTCTTGAAACTATATTACTGGCAATTGTATATAAAATGTATTAACTGAATTATTAATTAATGGCCTATTGATATTATATTTACTGTTTAGGTGTTATTAGCAAATATCTATAGAACAAACATATTCAATGCAATATAACTGCATTATAACTGATTATTTGTAAAACTATTGTATTGCACCATAGGTCATTTATTGAAACAACATTGCATCGTGACATGTCAAGATGGAACTGTGCAGTTCTTAGGGAAAAAGGTTTTACTTCAAGATTATTTTATATACCTGATCAAATTTAGCGTACAAAACTGTAAATATATTTTTTTATATAAAATAAACTTACCTTTGATGGTATAATATCACATCTGGCAGACATGGTGAGAGAAATAAGCAGGGAATTTTTAACACCACAGACAGGCAGCTGATTACTGACTGTTCTCTGTCAAGCATAAACCTTTAAACCCAAACAGAGTGACATCACAAAAGTTGTTTACAGTATGAAGTAAGTCAGTCACATGATCAGCCTAGTCATAGTTGTTACATCTCACCTGAACTGAATTACTAATTGGTTTGAGGGAAAGAGTAAGGAAGAGGGAACAGTTGTTTAAGAGGGAGATGAGAAGGAAAATACAATACAGGGAATATGATACTGGGAAACCAGATGGCATAAAAATACACAATTGGAAGACTGTGGTAAAGGAAAACCTGGTTGCAAATTGTGTTAGGGAAAGGGACAAGTAACATGGCTCTTGAGGTTTAGACCATGGCAAAGGAAGTACTATCTGACTTTTTTGGCCAGTAAAAGGCATCAGTTGCTGGGGACTGTTATAAGAACATTGGTGGGCAGATTAAGCTGTAGTCATACAGTCTGTGACAGCGAAAAGTGTATGCTAGGCAATCATTGGGATTGAATCTTTGGCTACTCAGATAATTGTATATCAGTAGGAGTGGTGAGAACAACCAGATCTTCTCATGGGATCTCTTTAGGGTGGTAGTATATATAAGGTATCTGATCTGTGTAGTCTTAACAGCATTGTTGGCCCTGGGCAAAGCAATGCACTACCCACCCATTCACTGGAATAAAAATATAAACAGTCAACAACATTAAACCTTTAGATTTATTGGTACTTACAACAAAATCAATGTTTAAACATAAAAAAATGATGTAAAGTGAGGTTTACAGACTCCACCTTCCTCTTCTCTTCTTCTCCAGCTTGCAGTGCAGTTCCTGCTCTGCACTGCGATTAAAATATGGGTGGGCCCCTATGAGTGCTCACCCTTAATCCGGTTCTGTGGCTGCAGGCTGGGAGGCAAGTAGAGAATGCCACCTGACCACTCTGATTGTTGTAAATCACAATCAGCATGGCCGGGGAGCATCTTTCTCTACCTGCCTCTTAGCAGCCTCACAATCCATGTAGAAACCCCCCGGCCTAGCCCACCCCTGCCCCTAGAGTCACGGGGCCCTGGGCAGCTGCTCAGTGTGCCCATACATTAAGATGGCACTGTATCTGATATGACATGTGTTTTGTGCAGAATAGGATAATATTCTTGCTTAGCTACCATATTCAATTTTCTGTGGAGACGTGAGGGTGAACCAAGGGGCTATCAGTAAAATATGGACATTCATTTTACAACAGACTGAGAAGGACTCAAACAATTACTACGTGATATCAGGAGTCTGCTTTGACTCTATCAGTTGCCCATTGTGCCAGACGCGATAAACACACATTTCTGATATAATAGAATCAATATATATTGTCATGATCTGTCATCTACAGCCATTTAACAATCAACTTGTAACATACTGTAAGTAAGCAATTGCTGCATAATAACAAGAATGAACAGACACCCGAGACCCAACTTAATGACATGTCTATTACAGTAAGGACACATGACATGCAGCTCAATGCAAATCGGAAGTCTGGTGAATATATTTTCATACCTCCTTTCTATGCTACAGTTACTGAGGTCATGTTTCTTTCATCTTGAGCAAACTATTCAACACTATCACATCATAGCAGAACCTGCAGCAGAACCTCAGGAATCATCCTGTCAGTTTGACTCATAATATAATTATAATCAAAACATCAGGTAAATAATCAAAATAGTAAAATCAAAATAATATTTGTCCCTTTTCCCTTATATTAAATTCTATACTAATGCTGGCCATACACGCTACAATTATCGGGACGATCCGCCCGATATCGGCGGATCGCCGCGATAATTGTAGCGTGGGGGGGGCGACCGAGGGTTAAATATTGCTCGGTCGGGCATGCTGGATTGTCCAGCATGCCCGTCCGATGCGATATTACCCGGTAAACTGTCGGCCGCATCGGGCAGTGTATGCCCAGCGCAGCCGCAAGATAGACATTTCCTGTGTTCCTTCCTACGGAAGGAACAGGGAAATGTCTCCTCCACCGGGGGGCGGAGCGCGGATGTCGGGCTATACACTGTGAGATTTCTCTCACAGTGTATGCCGCGGACATCTGCGGCTGGCAGCCGGCCAGATAAAATGTCTGTCGGTCTGACAGACATTTTATCTGGCAGTGTATGCCCAGCATAAGAGGTTTCTGGTAGACATAACACTGCCTTGTTTTTAATAATTGTACCTTTTCTAAAACTTTTCTCTCTATATGTTTTTAATAAATCACTTTTTTATTAAATTATGCACTCAAATAAAAAATGTTTTTTAAATAGCTATTCATAAAGATTGATGTTTTAAAATTGTGTGCTGACAAATAAACTTTCCTTTCTTGTATGTTTATATGCATCTCTATTGAAAAGGTAGGTAGCAGCACATCCAACCTAACATTAGTAACAAAATATTACGTCATATGATTATTGGATTTTGGGATTTATCTATTCTATGGAATGTTAAATTATTCAATGCAGGAATTCCTTTTTTCTGAGTTTCTTCACCAGCCATATTCTACCAATATACCACTACATACCCCATTATATCCCAATACATGTAGGGGTATTCAATATGGGAGCGATAACATCGTTTTTGCGTTAATATCGCACTTATGACGTCATTATCGCAGGTTTTAGTTTTACACCGTATTCAATTTCAAAGACTTATCGCAGTTTTGAAAAGTCTTTGATAAAAAACGGTAATAACTTTTCTCCATTGAATAGGTGTCGAAAAAAGTGCAGAATTGGGGTTTAGGGGTGCAGGCTTAAACAAAAATAGCCTGCACCCCTGGGAATGACATTTAAAAAAGAACTGTGTCAAAAAAAGTTTAAAAAAAAAATAGGGACACCCCAAAAAATGTATTTAAAAATTGGGGTGAAAAAAAAAATGGGAAAAAATTGTTTAAAAATAGGGAAATAGGTTCAGGGCTATTCTGCAAGTTTGCGGCAGGTGTTTTCTAGAATAGAATTATAGCGGCAGGTGCACAAATGCAGAATTTTTAAAAACTTACTTTAGGGACAAAATATGCTAGTACCCATTTTCATGTACCCCAAATTTGATGGGACCACTTAAAAAAACGGAAAAAAAAATCTAAGTGCTCTTCTGCATCACTTCTTCAATGTTGGGAAAAAACACCTGCTGCGGCTATTTAAATCCCCGACTTTCATTTAAAGGCTAAAACGGGGGTACCCATAGTGATCCCCCATGTTTTTACAACTTTAGGGGGGTCTTACAATTTTTTTAAGGAAAAATTCGTAACTTTACGCAAATCCAAATTCGGAGGCTCCCGTTTTCGTTAATTTTATATTGAATACGGGGATAAGCGGGCGTGCGCCCGATACTTTAACGCAGGTAAAAACTCCGATATGAAACGTTAATTTTGACAAGCAACAACCCGCCACACACACCAGAACAACCCCACACAGTCCAACACCCACACTATTCGCTCAGCCCATACATCCAACACACAATTCCATCTAGACGCAGCGCACTACACACACCCATCCATATCGTCCCCAACCTACTCGTCCACTCCCCCTCCCCCGCGGATCAACAGCCCCCCTACCGCCAATGTTATCCCCCGGCGCTATCACCTCACAGAAGTTAGCATAATTCACCACCCTAGCCTCCCCATGACACTACAATCGCCCGCAACCCCTCCCTACCCAGCCACCCCCTAGCACACGACACACTACATGCAACCACCTTAGCCACAGCACCCACTCTCCAACACACTCGATCAGCCTTTGATATATATTTACCATTCGCAACACACCCCCGTTACCACCACCCAGAAATCTGCCCCCCGCGTCATCACCTCCCACAGACCTTTACACTTCCAATCCATCACGCCCTCCTCCCTTCCTCCCACGCACCTGTCATTCCTCTCTCCCATCCGGCCAATCCTCCCACACTTCCCATTGGCTTCCTACCACCGAGCCCCTCCAGACTTCCATCACCCTCTGACCATGCCCACTACACACACACCTCCCTCGCATTGGCCATTTCCGGACACACCCACCCTCATACCAGCATTTAAGACGCCAATACACCACGTACCAGTAACCTCCATGATTAAGGCACAGCCGAAACACGTTGGAGATGCACATCAGCCACCGTCACAGAACTGCAACCTGGAACCCCACGTGATCGCCAGAGATCCCCCCTGCCGCGAACAGTGACTGTCCATCACAAGGAGCCGCCAGCACCTCCGGCGAGCGGCATCCCCACCTTGTGACCACAGCACTCCCGGCACCCAGCTCACTCACCCCCGCCCAATATCCGGTGACCTCACTCGCAGAAGTCACGAGGAGCCTCTCAACACCACCTACAAGCGGCATCCCATATCCGGACACTTACCCTCGGTCGTCCCGCTTTTCCACGCGGCACACGCACAGGGAACAGGCGTGCATCCCACACCACAGAGCCGCCAGCCCGTCGCAGCCCATCGATCCGCAGACCCTGCCCGGGTCCAGCCACAACGCTGACCCAGACACCTCCAGTCTGCCAGCACAAACAAGAGCGCCTGAATCAGCAGCACGAGGCACAGCCGCACCAGGAGCCGCAGCATGCAAGGAACAGCCAGCTGATCTGGCGATATACACCACTAAAGACTGCCGATCACCATCACCATCTCCCCTTATCGCAACGCCTACCCAGGCACCTACCGGTAGGTAAGTTGTACCTTTTGCGGGACGCCGCTACACCATCCACCCCAAACAGACTTCCACCACCACATTGCCGGGCGTTAAGACTGTTGACCAAAGGTCCAGCAGGGACAACGTGCTGGTCCAGAACTGCACGGTAAGGAGCCCCCTAAAAGGGTCCACCCACCTTCCCCCCCGTGCAACCATTCTGCTCTACCCCCACTGCCCCTGGGTCATTCGTTCTCAAGCAGCATTGTGCCTACTTAATAAAGCCTTTGACCCAATACCACCGTTTAAGTCTCTCTGTTACATACTTCACTGTTACCTACCAACATTACACACTCCCTCATCCACTAGAGAACGCGCCTTACCCATATTCTACCACTAACATATGAAACAGTTTTCTACAAAATCTCACAAAGGGGCATATTTATTAATTACTGCGTTCTAGACCTGATAATTAAAAATAGAAGTTAAGTAATTGCTAATGTTATCACTTAACTTCTTTTTCAGGACCCAGCGATGATGATGAATGTGCAGGTGGCCACTGCCAGTAATGCTTTGGAGTGTAGCTTATATAGACTACAACGTCTAACGCTATTTAAAGATTTGCATTCTGGAGCGAATGTTACCAATATACCACCAAACAGTACTTCCTTATATAACTACGCCATTTATTGCTATCGGTCTATTTATTCACAAGCAGAGGAATTGCAATATTATGGAGAAAGTGATTTGTGTAACAGAAAATAAAGGACAGTAATTTCCAATTGTAAAAAAAAAATACTAACATTTATCATTATTAACAGGCCTATTTTATATTCTTCTGATTAGGTCAGAATTTCCCAAACTCTGCCATTACGGTCAAGGTTTTAAGAATATCCATGCTTGAGTCAAGATGGTTAAACCAAATTGACTGAGGTAAATAAGTCATCTGTGCTCAAGCATGGATTTCAAAACCTGGACTGTAATGGGGGAATTTGGGATATTCTGGACTAGGTGTTATAAACTGAAACTTATAGAAGAGAAATATCCAATGTGATATAGATGCATTACTAACAACTAATTCTTTGTAAAACTATATTATGATAACTATATTATGATATAGGTAACGGAAAAAGCATTCCATCATGACATGCCAATATAAAACCGTGAAGTTCTTGGAAATTATATTTAAAAAAATGGCATTATGCCAAAAGTGTTATTTTTTTATATCAAGATAAGTTTTAATTATCTTGATAATATTTGTTTTCTAAATACAGTTTTCAGATAGAAACTAAACTTACACTATGGGAGAGACGTCTTGATGTCTCTCCCATAGTGCGCACGGGGAGAGCCGGAAGCTGGAGTTCAGGAGAGAACTCCAGCCTCCGACTACCATGGCACTGCAGGTAAGGAGCTGGGCGCCTGCTGATAATAACATCTCAGTGGGCTTCCGACTTGGAGCCCCCCTGTGGCGCCAGGCTGGTGGACACTGGCGCCAGGTGCAGCGGCGCACCCGGTGCACGTGCACCTCCAGCCCCCCCTAGTTGCGGCCCTGCCAGAATGAGTTTCGGTACAGAAGCTTATTCTGACCTGGCCAAAACGCTGAGCTCCGATTGCAGCAGCGCCGGGGGGGTGGGGCACCAGCAGGCAGGGGGGCAGCGGCAGGCGGCGGGGGCTGCGCGAGGTGGGGGGGGCAGGTGTGTTATGAGTTGCATTACACAGGGTGCATGAGAGCCGCCAGCTACCATGGCACTCTGCCGGTGCCAGGCATCTTTTGGGCCACAAATCCATAAGAATAAGACGCACAAGCAGACTTTTCTGATTAGAATGATATGTGGCATGTGTATGTTCTGTGTGGCTAAGTCTGTAAAATCATCACATGGGAACGTAGTGTGGAAAACAGCCGCTGATACTGTAACGTAGCACTTTGTACAAATACAGTTGCAGTCACTCACAGGGTCTGATTCAGAGACCGGCGCAAATGCGATTGCAACTGCATTTCCGTATGCAACGCAGCTGCAAAAATATGCAAATGTTAGCAAAAATCACCTGAGCATAAAGACGCCCACTGTTACCTTCTCACCTGCGTGCGATGACGCATACCTACGTAACCTTTGGTAGCATCGAAACATATCGGCGGCCATCTTACCCTTGCAGCAGGTCTGACCTGCTGCAGCCTTGGGAGCTCTTCTGACACGCAGAGCTGCGTATGCAATCGCAGTGGCTAATTTATGCACGCCCATGTAATGGTGTTTAAACGGACAGGCATGCCTGCATTTTTGTGACCACTCCCCAATACCACCCCACAACGTTGGCAGTCTGTCACTCGCTTAGCAATGGATTCCTCTGTGCGTGCATAACCGCAGCACACTCACAGTGTGGTGCATACGCAATGGCAAACTACCGCTCAATTTGCGTGAAAATTGCATTAGCATCCATCTCTGAATCAGGCCCACAGAACATACACAGGCTGCATATCATTTTAATCAGCAAAGTCTACTTGTGCATCTTAAGTGCATCACATTATGAATAAGACACATTTACAGCAATAAAGATGCACTCGGCATGAGTAAACTTGTACGGAACTAGGCGCGACTAGAAGGGCTGTTGAACGCGACTGCAGCAACAACGACTGAGGACACATCTGTAATTTGAAATTATATTTTCAGGTAAATTAGTGAATACCTGAAGTCTTTCTTAGAGTGTTAAGGCCCCCACACAGGGAGCGATATCGCAGCTGATCCGACGGATTGGAACGATATCGCAGCTATATTGTTCCATGTGTGCGCAGGATATAGTCCGCTGCGCGCTCTTATGTGGTCATCCGTCGATCCTCCAGGTCTTTTTGCATGCACAAGAATTCTGGAGAAATTATGAACGATCCCATGCTGGTCTATACTGGGGGGCGGCATATCAGGAGGTCTGGCACCGGATCACTCCGTGTGTGGGGGCCAATAAAGTGTAGCATATCACTATAATTCTCTCTCATCATCAGATTTTTAACACCATGGGGCAGCAGCCAGCAGCTTCTGATATTTGAAGCAGTTGGGTGGCAGTATGGTTGCACAGTAGTTAGCATTGCTGTCTCATATCACTGGGGTCATAAGTTCAATTCTTGATGAAGGCCCAATCTGCATGAAGTTCGTATGTTTTGGTGTTAGTGTAGGTTTCCTCTAGGTGCTCAGGTTTCCTCCCACGTTCCAAGAAGAATGTTGGTAGGTTAATTGGATTTTGACAAAATTAGTATGTGTGTGCATTTGTGCGTTAAGGAATATAGGCCCTCATTCAGAGGCGGTCGGAGGATGCAAGCGGTCGCTCAGAAACTGGGCGGCCTCTTGCATCCTGACCTGCCGACTCTGTTTCGGTCGTTAGGCTGTGGGTTTACCGCTAGGGTGATGGTCGCGATGGTCATAGACCATCGCGACCATCGGGGCTTACGACGAGACCCTAGGGTAGGGTCTCACTTGTCGTAAGCCCCGGAGAGCTTCTGGCTCTGTCAGAGCCGGTAGCTCTCCACTGACATCACTAGTGATGTCAGTGGGGCCTCCCCCAAATGGCAGGCGTTCCCATTGGAACGCCTCCGTTTGGGCTGCCACCCCCCCCAGCCCGCCTTCCAAACGGGGCGAGCTGTCAATCAACATCGACAGCTCGCCCCCTTTGGAAAGAGACCCGCTACGACCGGCGCTGTCGGTCGTACCGGATCTCACGCATGCGCACGAAGGAGCCGGCTCCCTCGTGCGCATGCGCACTGGACAAACATCGAGGCGGCCGTGCGGTTGTAGACTGTACGGCCGCCTCTGAATGAAGCCCATAGATTGTTATCTCCAATGTGTCAGCGACTGATTTGATTGTCAAATATTCTCTGTACAGCTTTGCATAAAATGGTGGTGCTATATATACATAACAATAATAATATAATAATTATAATTATTATTAGCAATTACTTATATAGCACAGCATATTCCGTTGTTTTACAATTGGGAACAAACAGTAATAAAACAAGACAAGGTACATTTACTAAAGTGAGAGTTTTAGAAGTGGAGATGTTGCCCATAGCAACCAATTAGATTCTACTTAACATTAAACTAGCACCTTCTAGAAGATAATAGCTAGAATCTGATTTGTTGCTATGGCCAACTTCTCCACTTCTAAAATCTCTCACTTTAGTAAATATACCCCCATAGAGGAAAGAGGGTCCTGCTCGAAAGCTTACAATCTATTGGGAAATAGTTCTTGATACACAAGATAGGTGCTATCATTTGCATATAGGCCCAGCCAGATTGCAGAAGTTCTAGGTGGGCTGTATGACCCAGTCACACAGGGGATGTGAAAGTGAAGAAAAATAAAATATGTAGAGTAGAGATGAGCGGTTCGGATTCTGTGGAATCCGAACCGCTCCGAACATTGGGGATCCGAGTCCACCCGAACCCTGTTCGGGTGTTCACCGCCTGACTCGGATCCCCGTTCGGGGCCGAACGGCGGCCGCCTGATGTCGGATTCTCACTAGAGAATCCGACATCAGGTCTCCTCGCGTGTAGGGCAGAGCGCAGTGATAGCGCTCTGCCCTACACAGACACAGACACACAGCCGCCAGCGGCAGCTGTGTGTTTGTTACAGCAGCCAATGAGAGTCACACAGACTCTCATTGGCTGCTGCACGGAGGGAGCCGGCTGGAGCTCACACATGAGCTCCGTCTTCCGGCTCCCTCCTCAGCGTGTGACAGAGCGGACGGCGCGGGAGCGGGGATACAGGTAAGTTTTATTTTTTTTATTTTTTTACTTGTCAAAGGTCCGGGGGCGCTACTGGGGGGGGGGTCTGCACTACTGGGGGGGTCTGCTACTGGGGGGGGCTATACTACTGGGGGGGCCATACTACAGAGGGGCCTGCTACTGGGGGGGCTATACTACTGGGGGGGGTCTGCACTACTGGGGGGGGGTCTGCTACTGGGGGAGGCAATACTACTGGGGGGGCCATACTACAGAGGGGCCTGCTACTGGGGGGGCTATACTACTGGGGGGGGGTCTGCTACTGGGGGGGCCATACTGCTGGGGGGGATCTGCACTATTGGGGGGCCATACTACAGAGGGGCCTGCTACTGGGGGGGGCTATACTACTGGGGGGGTCTGCACTACTGGGGGGGGTCTGCTACTGGGCAGGGCTATACTACTGGGGGGGCCATACTACAGAGGGGCCTGCTACTGGGGGGGGCTATACTACTGGGGGGGGTCTGCTACTGGGGGGGCCATACTACTGAGGGGCCTGCTACTGGGGGGGGCCATACTACTGGGGGGGCCTACTACAGGGGGGGCCATACTACAGGGGGGGCCCATACTACAGGGGGGGCTACTACTGGAGCAGCCTACTACTGGGGGGGCCTGCTACTGGGGCAGCCTACTACTGGGGGAGCCATACTACTGGGGGGGCATACTACTGGGTGGCATGCTAATGGGGGGCATACTACTGGGGGGGCCTGCTAATGGGGGACATACTACTGGGGGGGCCTGCTAATGGGGGGCATACTACTGGGGAGCATTCAACTGGGGGCACTGCATAGTGGACCGTACTACTAAGGGGACTGCATAGGGGGCACCACTGCTGGGGGACATTGTGTAAGGGACACCGCTACTGTGGGCATTGTGTAAAAGGGTCACTACTGTGGGCATTGTGTAAAAGGGGCACTACTGTGTGTCGTAACATAAATAAGAGACACTACTTTATGGTGTAATGTGAATCAGGCCCTATGTGCGGTGTAATGCTAATAAGATTGTGCACTGTGACTCCTAGGGCCGTAGCCCACTTTGTAAACAAGTACTGTGACTCTGCTGGCCGTACCCCACTGGGTGGGTGCACTACTTTTCATTTCTGCCACTGCTGTGTGGCAATGTGTCATAGATGTGCTTTATACTGTGGTGTCTGTGTCGTTGTGCCGCTGCTTTGTCGCTTAGTAACCAGTCAGCTCACTGCAACCTTTGGCCAATAATGTTGAAAACAATATTATAAGCTGTGATATGGTCTAAATTGACTGGAAATTAATGTTATTGAGGTTAATAATACTCTAGGAAGAAAAAAAAGACCAATTTATGTGATTTTAGATTTTTTTGTCAATTTTTGTAAAAAAATCCAAATCCAAATCCAAATCCAAATCCAAAGCCAGTCACCGCAGTTTGGCAAATCCAAATCCAAATCCAAAGCCGGACGACGAATTAGAACCAAATCCAAATCCAAATCCGGCAAAAATGGTCCGGCGCACATCCCTAATGTAGAGTCATGTGTGGACAGTATAGTGGGGATGTAATCGGGTAGGATAGCTTATGCAGGTTATGTGGGTGGGTCTGGAATTTGATAAGCTTGTCTGAAGGGGTGAGTTTTCAGGGAATGCTTGAAGGTTTGGAGACTGTTTGAAGGTTTGGAGACTGTTTTTAAGGCAAAGGGTGGTCACCCCAAATGTTGATTTGATTTAGATTTCTCTTCTGTTCATTCACTTTGAATTTAGTTATTTGATAAAAATATACTATTAACACTTCTATTTTTGAAAGTATTCTTACATTGCAGAATTTTTTCCACTTTTCCAGGTAAGTTGATCCAACATTTCAGAACCTTTAGTTACAGGCCTGTCTGCCACCCTGGATATAAGTCTGAGTGATCCTTCACACAGATGGGGTTGAACAGTACTATTCTTTCCAATGGTCTTGATTGTGGCAGTACTAAAAATTTTTGGTGGACAGTTAGATGGCTTTGGCAAAATGTACGTTTTATGATAAATGTGTATTTGACACCTGGTTCATTTGGAGCCTCACATAACTACTTTTCAGTCTGAGACATACAACTTGTCTCCTTTACCTGCCTCTCATCATGGGACTGCCCTAATGTAATCGCTGCAGAGATAAGAGGTTGCTGCTTACCACTAGATCTACACGATCATCTTCTAAATATTCTGTGCTTGTGTTACCTTTCCAGTGATTGGCTCAAGATTGTTCTATCCCTGTCTTCTTCAAAACAGAGCAACACACACGTATGCATCATATGAAATGTGATAATAAAAGCATACCCTGACCCCCAAGTGAAATGCACCTAGATAAAAAAAAAATATTGAATTGGAGTGAAGAGGCAGTATGCTGGGGATATAACAAAGCAGAGAGTAAGCAGGTCTTATGTGAGATTTTCACTAAAGAGGAAATAAATAGAATAAGACAGGGATATTGCCTGTGGATAAAAACAAATAACGTTAACGTCGGTGTGAATTTCATAGTAAGACATAAGAACCATTTTTTACACACTATTAGAATTACTAAATGCTTATTCCTATATACAAATAGATACATATTTGATAACCTGTTGGTGGTAGAAAGGGCTACAGTCAATGTATTAAAACAGCACAAAACACAACTGACAAGTGTGCACATATTTATTATTATCAACATATTTATAATAATTTATTTGTATTATTACAATTAGCTTTATTATGCACACCTTACAGTTAGGCACAATTGTTAGCTTGTTATTTATACCCAGCATTCAGCTGTATCAGTTCAATTCAATAAACCATCAAAAAATGGCTGTGAAAATAATCATAGTACAGTAAATTCAATCAATTTAAATTAATATGTAAAATGCAATCAGTAAATTAAGGGTGGCTTTTAAGAGTCTCACAGATGCTCAGTATGGAATGCAGTAGTGGTTAATTCATCAGTTTCAAACACTGCCATATACCCCTACTCCCATATACCCCTACCGCCAACTCACCTGTAACCACCGAATAAAGATAATATATAAAACAAAATTATACTTCACATCTAAGCCCTCCCACATCAGTAAAGAGTATACCCCAGATCTGATGCCCTTCTCTATCATAGAAAAATCATGCACCATCTACAAACCCTACATACCTCTCATTAAAAATCCCAAATCTGCCTCTATCCCTTGCTAATTAAAAACTAGCTAGGATACCCGGCATTGCCCGAGTTGAAGAATGGACCTTGAAGTCCATCTGCAGTCTTCATTTTTTACATTGTCCTCGCCTATAAACCCATTCCATTAAACCTGAAAATGACCCCATTGTTTGCTATCATGGTTTTAGCCCTGAAAAGGACCTATCTATCAATTTATATAGAGTATTTCGACACTGTTACCTCAACACTGAGGTATAAACAATGTTGTTTGCTTTTACATTAGAAGCCAGAATGAAAAGGCTGTTGGAAGCCCTAACTCTTGAAAATGCCACATTCAAGTGCCCATGGAAAAAAATAAGGAGTTTGCAGGTCAATACCTGCAACCTTCAAATATTGACCTTGTATGTGGTGTGATGGTTGATCCTCCGCATCACTGCTGTTCCGTTGGAGCTCTGCCTGCTCCCTCCCCCCCCCCTCACTGGTACATATCAATCTGTGCATTCAGATCAGTGCAGCTTAAGGGGCTGGAAGACGTCCTGAGCAAACTTGCTTAAACAAAAAATGTAAATCAGAGACTCTGCGGCCTATTAGGTGGGCACCATGTGGACCTCCATGGCTCTGATAAACTTCAAACATAGCCAAAATCCTAATCCTGATCAAACTACACCACCACGCCAAATTTGGTGGAACTATGTACAAAACTGTGGCCGTAGATATAGGACAAAAAAACAGACAGGCACACACACTTTTTTGCTTATTATATAGATTATACCCCATATCTGCATTGAAAATCATGTCCCAGATCGAAAACACCCCAACCCCCATGAAAAATCAGATCTATGGGGCATATCAATCAAATGACTAAACCTGACTTCAGACCATTGCCGTCTCCAGCCATCCACCAATCAGTGTGTGGAGACATCCTACCAGAGCCATGCACTAAACGGCATTCTAGCAGCCCAAGAACACAGTTGCATACTGCGTGCACATGTCTGGTGGCTCAGAGACATGCAGAGGGTGCTGCCCAGCCGCTGATTGTAAATATAACACAGTTGGAGTGGCTGGGAAGCATCCTCTACCTGTCTTCCAGCTGCCAGACATGTGTATGCAGAGGGTGGCTGCAGCCAGGAGACCAAAGCTCTAAATGTGTACTGGGTCGGTGGCAAATACAACTATGCCTCCAGGCCTAGCCAGTACCTGGATAAAAACGATATCTACGTAACATTGCAATACTTCTTAAATAGGCTTCTCCCTACAAAAGGTTACAGCCAGCAGGGTTATTGCAAGCAATAACCACAATATCACTGGCTGTAGCCCCCTTTTATGCAAAATAATCCCTATTTGCCCGTTTATAAGTATACAAGTCAATAACAGAACAAGATATTGTTGGTAGTGTATATTTAAATTAAAGCTCTTCTATTGTATTATCTTTTGTAAGCATTTTACTATGTGGTCCTAGCAGGCCCTGACTGCTATGACATGCTGGGTTTTGTAGTTCTACAAAACAAGTGCCGACATTATTTATCAGAAATGGGTATGCTGGCACCTGTACAGACATAAGAACACCCAAACAGTTTATGGCTGCCAGTGTTTGCAAAATACTAAAATGCAATGCATTCTACGTTAAACATTTATTACCCCCCGCCCCTCCCTTCCAATGGTCAGGTGTGTTGGGAGAAGTCCATTGCTCTCAGCACAGGGTTGATTTTTGCTAGGTTATGGGTACACAAATTATTACAGGTCCAGTTTCCCTAAGGAATTCAGCCTTGTGCCGAACAAGCTGGGGTTGTATCCCGTTATGACATTTGTCCTGATGGCAGGAGCAGACCAAGTTCAGCAGAAGAAGAAGACAGCTCTGGATCACTTGCAATCATCGGTCTTGAGGTTAGTGTGTGAATGTATACAGTTAGTTCAAAAATACTCTATTAGATTTGACACATTGGGGAAAATTTATCACATTTTGGAGACCCATGTGGTAAATGGTGCCTTCAGAGAGGTTAGTGACTCCTGGAAGGCTCCCAGTTTGTCCCTGGAACCAAATGAGTGGAACTCAACCCCTTACCCTGAATATAGGAATAAGGGGCCGGAACGAGAGTTTGAGAACAGAGCAGCGAGTAATACAGGTAATCGGTAGCCCGTCTGGAACCTGCTAACAGATATTGCAAACTGATTACTAGAGCTGGGTCACTGGAGCCTAAACCCTCAAATGGAATCTAGGTCAGGTACCCAGTACCCAGCAACCAGAGTGAACGCTGAAGCAGAGACTCAACATGAACCCTTAGGGCAACAACCACCGTCGATAGTGGTAACGATGATATAGTGAGTAGAGTCCAATCTGAAGTACAATGAAAGTAGATAAGCACGAAAGTCAGGGGACTTGCTTGTAGTCAAGATCACCGTAAGGCTGAAGACAGGGACAATGTTGACAGCTCGTGTTAGTGTTAAGGGTTAGGCTGCGGTCATAGGCCCTCATTCAGAGCCGTACGCTCTGAGCAGAGCGCACGCTCTGAATGAGGGCCGGGCTCCATTTTCATGGAGCGTCCTCCTGGACGCTCGTATAGCTGTGGGTCACCACCCACAGGCTATACGAGCGTGCATTGTGATGGCCGCGATGGTCGAGACCATCGCGACCATCGAAATTGCGAGCCGGAGCCTGCGGTTGAGGTTTTCAACCGCAAGCTCCGGAGTGATTTTGGCTCTATCAGAGCCAAAATCACTCCCACTGACATCACTAGTGATGTCAGTGGGCCGGCTTCTGATGGGAGGCGTTCCCGTGGGAACGCCCCGTCAGGGAGGCACGCCCCCGGCACGCCCACCAAAGGGGGCGTGCTGTCAATCAACATTGACAGCACGCCCCCTTTGATCGGACACAACGAGCGAAGGACTTTCCTTCGCTCGTCGCGTCTGGCGCATGCGCACGACGGAGCTCCCTCCGTCGTGCGCATGCTCAGTCCATAACATCGACCCACTTGCGAGCGGACAGCCGCTCGCGAGTGGGTCTGAATCAGGCCCTTAGTTAGGCTTCAGTTAGAGTTAGGGTGAGGGTTAAACTACAATTAGGGCTAAGGTTAATGTTAGGGGGAGGAAGCCCATTTATTAATGATTGCATTTGCAATGTGATCTGGGCACGATATTAGCACCCGTGATCGCATTGCAGGATGCAATCATATCGGCGAAATGCATGAAAAAGCATCTGCAGGGATAGGGGATCCAAGAGGAGACCCCCGGTCCTGCGATGTGCTGGGAGTGAAGTGACCATGTCAGAGGTCTCTTCACTCCTGTTCCGGGGATCCTGTGCATGCGTGGTCTACAGATTCCTGGAAATTGGTACATCTGACAGCATCGTATCCCCCATAGAAACCTAAGGAGGTTGAGCTGCTGGTGGATATGGACGGACAGCAGCAGATATTAGAGATATCTGCTGCAATCCCTCCATAATACATCTGGGGGATACTTAATATTTGCAGGTATCCCCAGAAAATAGGTGTTTTGGGGGAATACACAGCAAATATTAAATGATAAATGGGCCCCTAGGGCTTAAATACACGAAAAATGCCAACATGATGTTAATGTTGACATTGTGTTTGTGGTGGGGAAATTCTATTGTATGATCCAATAAAGAAGGGATTTTTGTGAATGAATAAACATTCTGTTATTTCAATATATATTGGAGCTATATAAATAAATACTACTATTACTACTACTGCTAATAAACATAATAGTAACAAAGATATGCAGGTCCATAATGTCTGCATCTGTGCTTTGTTGCTGTCTTGCTGAGATACCAATGTGGTTTTATACAGTGATGACAGTATGCAGTAACTAAAATGTAACACCGTATGCAACAATTGTAGTGTGTGTTGGAGAGAGAAAACAGGATGCTCATATTGTGATTAAATCAATTTGTTTTGTATTTCAAGGACTTATTTTAAGGGGTAAATTTACTAAAGTGAGAGTTTTTAGAATTGAGTTTTAAAAGTGATGTTGCCCATAGCAACCAATCAGATTCTAGCTATTATCTTCTAGAAAGTGCTAGTTAAATGTTAAGTAGAATCTGATTGGTTCCTATGGCAACATCACTTCTAAAACTCCCTTCTAAAAACTCTCACTTTAGTAAATTTACCCCTAGGGATCTTCTGTAAATTTAGTGCTGGCTTTTACATACATATGTCCTGTTTGACTGGACTCTAAAGTGTGAGCCCTCTGCTTTGATTCACTCTCAGTGTCTCATATCAGTATTCACAAATCTAATGCTGCCACTTACCTATCTGTAAATGCCAAGCAGCCCTATCCATAGCCTTGATTTTATACCTAATCTTTCATTGATCCTCGTACATAATACCTGTTACCCGTGGCATCGTATTGTTCCACCCAAATGTAACCTCTACCTTAAATTTTCCAATTATCATACTAATAATCTATCTCTAATCTTAGCTAATCTTACCCTCCTTTATTTCCTGTGTCTGGTGCTTCTGCAGTATAAATGATAAATGATATTCTGGGAGCGTCCTCGTGTCAGCCTCTTGGCATATCAAACTGTCAGTTTATCCCTGATGCCTTCCTAACACTTTAAAGTACGTGTAAGAGAATAGGAGCATTGGGGAGCCAGCAAGTGCTAAGTGTTAATGAAATATGACACAATTAGAGATTACTTTATAGCTCTTAGATGTGGTTTGTGCGTTTTACAATTCATTGTCACCTTTAGCAGTAAAGGGATTAAAAATATATTTTTCAGAGATTCTCAGTGGGGTAATTTACACCAGGCAGGTGCAGTGCAATGACCCTACTGGTACTGCTGGCGGGGTTCTGGCTGTGTGAGACTATGCTTAATATATAGTGGAATTTGCCCAAATGTCATTCCCTTTTGGGAATTAGGGCCTGATTCTTCGGGATATATTTACTAAATTGCTGGTTTTTAAAAGTGGAGATGTTGCCCATAGCAACCAATCAGATTCTAGCTATTATCTTCTAAGATGTGCTTGATAAATGTTAAGTAGAATCTGATTGTTTGCTATGGGCAACATCTCCACTTCTAAAAACTCTCACTTTAGTAAATATACCCCTTAGAGGAATCGGTATGAAATACCGCCGGTCGCATGGTTCGATTCACGTCAGTGGCAGCCCGACATCAGCAGAGTACCGAGCAGCGGAAGCCCAACAGTGCTGGAAATCCCGATTGTGGATAGGTGAGTATCTACTAACCTAACCCCCCTAACCCTAACCCTCCTTAGGGGTGCCTAACCCTAACTTCCACCCCAAGTGCCTAACCCTACCCACCCCCTTCCCCGCTGCCTAAACCTAGGGTGCCTAACCCTAAGTCCCCCCCCCCGGGGGTGCCTAACCCTCCCTCCCCCTAGCCTAATCCTAACCCTCCCGGGGGGTGCCTAACCCTAAGTACCTCCCGGGAGCCCTAAACCTAACCCTCCCCCCCCCCGCGGCTGTCCGCTCGCAGCGCCCGGCATCACTACGATCGGGATGCCGGGCGACAGTCTCCCGGCGTCGGGTAAATGCGGGCGTCTACATCTAGACGCCCGGCATTTCACCCTTGCCAGGATATAACAGTCGGGAAGCCGGCTGCCGGTATTTAGGCAGTCGGCTTCCCGATTGCATACCCCCTTAGATGGGAATAGAGTAGGATAAAGCAAGTAACTGTGCACTTGGACAAACCATGTAGCAATGCAAAGGGTGCAAATACATATACATTTTCTTTGCATGTGGGGTAAATATTGGCTGCTTTCGCATGTATCCCACAAATGCTGGACCGCTTTATTTTTACACTGCAATTTAGATGTCAGTTTGGACACATCTCCCAAATCTATATATCTCTGCACATTTTAAATCTGCCCCACCTGCAAGGCACCATAGTCTTACCAAGATGCACAGTTACTTGCTCTTACTCTGTTCTCAACTCTGAATCAGGCCCTTAGTTCATAACCTTTTAAATTTTCTCTTGGCGGCTTTAGTACCAAAAGACCCCTGATATTTCTGCTGTGTTATCTTCCCCCAAATCTTGACAAATTCTCTTATAAATTGGCCGGGGATGATTTGGTGACGGCAAAATCTCTGGTTGCTCAGAAAGACCTCTCCCCCGTCCCTTTCTTTGAAACATAGCAGCCATGGAAGAGATAGCTTATTATCTTCATGTTCCGGGACATGCTATTCCTCAAGCTTGGGCTCCCTGGTTGTTTGTAGAATGTGAATACCCACCTCCTCCCTCCCCTGAGTATTAGCCTCCTATGAGGTCCTATGTGCAGCCACCACCTTTCCTCCACTCTATTGTGCTCCCACTGCTTTTGTCATTCTATCATTCCTTTTTCTTTTTACAATGTTTAAATTGTGATTACTTTTATGGTTCTCTCTCCTTCCACCTCTCCTCCTTCTACCCTAAACCCCACTTTGCTTTGCTCATCTGGCTACTTTGTTACACTTTTTTCTGTATTCATTGTTTTTGTGTTGCTTGACCATTTAAAATAAAGAATTATAAAAAAAAAACCCTCATGGTGCTTTTCATTAATCGTTTTGCTGCCACAAATATAGGAGCTACATATTAATTCCCTTTTTTTTACATGTATAATCTACATAAATGAAAATGATATGTTATGAAATGTAACATCCTGAAAAATGCAATAAAAAATAGTTCTGAGAGTAAAAAAAAAAGTTTTCCCAGCAAAACTGATGCGGTGTAGAGCAGCGTGGCCTCACATGGTGTATACTGGGTACAGACCCCTGGGTGCAACTGGGCATCCTTACTGACATTTTATCTGGGCTCCCAGGAGACGCAAGAGGGGGAAGTGCAATGGATGGGGCGCTGTGAATAGCATCCCCACGCACCCACCCACCATTATCTAATGCCGTGATTAGGGGAGGGATCAGGGGTGTAACTAGGTATTGCCCCTATGTACCACCCAATGGTGAAAAATGGATATAACACATGTAACTTTGACAAGGAAGATGGGCCCCCCACAGTTCTGGGCCCATAGCAGCTGCAATCCTTGCACCCGCTGGTGGATCCAGGGGGGGGGGGGCGATAAGGGCGATCGCCCTCCCCCGTAATGCACAGTCCCAGCCCCGCCCCTCTCCCCCTGTAGTGCACCAGAAGCTCTCAGCACAGAGGCCTGGGTTAGCAGGAGTCATGCGCTATTGCCGCTCCCTACCCGCCGGCAGCACTGGCTGATCCGCGGCGCTTATTGCCTGTGCCAATGCCTGCCTCTCTGTCTGACAGCCTGCTGCTGTGTTTGTTCAGAGGCGGACAGGTCTAAGGGGGCAGGCACAAGCTTCAGCCGCACCCGCGCATACACAGTGGCAGCCTGACTCACTATCACATGCCTCTGCATGGCACTCTCTGGAGTAGAGAAAGGCAGAGGCAGTACTATGGCAGTGAGTGCACTACATTCAAGGAGAGGACTGTTGTCACTGCTTCCCTCTGAGTCTGCACTAGCCACCAACGCCAAACAGCCACATGGAGGACACCACAGCAGCCCACCACAAGCTCACATCATCAGGCTGACAGTAAGTGCGATTGACATTGATAGTAACATTTTTTATATGATTTTTTTTAGGTTTTTTTCTCATGTGGTAGCCTATATGTATGTTTTTTTCTCATGTGGTAGCCTATAGATGTTTTTTCTCATGTGGTAGCCTATATGTATGTTTTTTTTCTTATGTGGTAGCCTATATGTATGTTTTTTTCTCATGTGGTAGCCTATAGATGTTTTTTTCTCATGTGGTAGCCTATATGTATGTTTTTTTCTCATGTGGTAGCCTATATGTATGTTTTTTTTCTCATGTGGTAGCCTATATGTATGTTTTTTTTCTCATGTGGTAGCCTATGGATGTTTTTTTACATGTGGTAGCCTATATGTATGTCTTTTCTCATGTGGTAGCCTATATGTATGTTTTTTTTCCTCATGTGGTAGCCTATATGTATGTCTTTTTCTCATGTGGTAGCCTATATGTATGGTTTTTTCTCATGTGGTAGCCTATATGTATGTTTTTTTTTCTCTTGTGGGGGCCTTCTTGCAGCAGCCATTTACACAGTCAGGGGCGGGGGGGAGCAGCAGACATGAACATAGTCAATGAATGGGTGGGTAGGGGCCCCAGTGCATTGCTTTGCCCAGGAGGGACCTTCACTGCTATTAATATGGCCCTGGGTACATTTATAGGGTTTATGAACCACCCATTTCATTGGTAAGTGGGCGCATCTAGGAAACTCATGGAGAGTAGGCAAGTCACTAAAAACTTCACCTTCAATCATACTTACCGACCTTCTGGCAGCTCCCTCTGGGAGGTGCAGCAGGGGGTGTGGGGCAGCTTAAGTAGGCGGTGCCGGGGCATGCCGGTGCAATCGCATCATTGCAGCCCAGCCCCGCTTTACAATGCCGATATTACCATCATTGTAAAGCAGGGAGTGGGGCTGCGATGACGCATTTCAGCGCAAATCGCGTATTCGGCCCACAGGTCCGCCCACTTTTGCTTGCTAAGTGGGTGCAGGTGCGGGGGGGTACGGGGGCTGCGGCCATTCCTGAAGACTTGCCTACTTTTCCGGGGGGCCTGGGAGCGGCACCCAATTTTCTGGAGGCTCCTGGCTGTCCCGGGAGAGTAGACAAGTATGCCTTCAATATAATGAGAACTTTTTTCATCAACTTTGATGTTATAGTAGTTTCAAAAAAGCCTACTTGAGCAGGAGGGGTGATTTGGCACTGGACCATTAGAGGGGTGATTTGGCACTGGACCATTAGAGGGGTGATTTGGCACTGGACCATTAGAGGGGTGATTTGGCACTGGACCATTAAAGCCATTCATGGACCCGTCAAATCCAGTGATTGCAAGAATGCAGTTTAGTACAATTTTGTATATAAACTTTTCATACCGAGTTCCTGCGATAAATAAATAATTAATTTAAGGTAGAATTTAATGATAAACAACTATTTTTATCATGTGTCAGGTTTGTACATTTTATTTTTTAATTACTTTGCTTTTCAGTTTACAAAAGTGTGAAAAACACAATACTGTTCACCCCGTACAAAAATCTGCCTTCCCCCATACATATACAGGGCAGACATCCTTCCCATTCAACTCCCATATTTTATTTAGATATGACGTTCTTATATTCTCAAATTGTTTTACTTTTTGCAATATTGTTCTTTACAATTTCCAATAAATGCCCTAAATCCTGCCCCAATACAGACATGTATCAGTTAAATGTTAAGGTATTTTTGCATACTTCGCTCAGCAAAATTATAGGTAAAAACATCATTACTGCACTACTATCATACCAACTCTCGCAGAAAGTCCTGCTGAGGCATATAAATAATGGGTGCATCCAGAGTATACTTTCTTTGTGCCGACAAGCGATTCTCTCCTCTGTTGTGGCGCCATCTTCCCAGTTAAATTTTCGTGAAGATGGCGCCACACAGTGAAAGTAAAGATTCTGGATCTCATTCAGAGTTGGTCGTAAGCGGCCGCTTGGTCGTACGCATCTGATGTTTCCAAACCATGCATGCGCACGGTTAGTTGTGCGCATGTGCGTACAAGACCTTGCCATCCAAAATGCTGCCGATCGTATGGTTTACGAGCAGGAAGTGGCTTCCGAGGAGTGATTGACATGAAAGGCCGTTTGTGGGTGTTGACTGGGGTGGTGGTCTAAAAACGCAGGCGTTCCTCACCGTTTTCAGGGCGTTTTAGGGGCGTACATAAATTTCCTGCTACGACAGACATAGAGGGCCGAAAGTAGTAAAATGTCACACTGCGAGCAGGTTAGAGGCCTGGCTGATCGTACAGCTTGAGGTTGGGTATGTGCTCTCTCAAGCACCAGAGTACAATCAAAACTATCGAATGTGACTGATGTTATGTTTGATGTTTCTATTTTGTGCCACACAATGCAAGCAGCTAATAATCGTTTGTTATTGCTAATAACACTTCTAATTGGGTTGTAATTGATTCAGTTGCGTTTGCATTAGAGAATAATAAGAATAAATATTTTCATGGGGATGGCTTATTCTATGCGGTTTTTTGTTAATTTTTGATGTCATTTGCACACAACACAAGCGGCCGCAACTATCAGAAGAAAATTAACATACAGCGACTGACAATGACTGACGATTGACTCGATCGCTAGCTGCTATCACTCGTTAGCTAGAGGAGGTGCATTGTATGTATGGGCGTCACTTTGGTTGCGACCGACCAGCCGTGCGATTGCTTCCTTTTTCAGTTTTGCGGTCGTTAGGCGGCCGCTTACGACCGACTCTGAATGAGATCCTCTGTGCCTTTGTTCTTTTGTGTGCATGCGCAATCTTCCCGAATAGGGTGCCACGGAGGAGGGATCCTCTTGCCACCAGGCACAAAAAGGTAAGATGTGCAGCTGAGTTGGGGGGGGTCCTGCTGGGTATGGGAGTCCCGAATTTCAGAGGACTCTCCCAACCTCCCAACGGAGTTTGCCAGTCTCCTAGTTCTGCCCAATTTCCGACCAAAGGGGGCGGCCAGAGGTTGGATAAGGCGATTTACATTGAATTGCATCATCCTAGCCCCGCTGTAAAATACAGTGAATCGAGACTTTGAACAGCAAAGTGCAGACCACAATTACATGTAGCTCTGCCCCTGCAGTGAATGGCAGTTTTAAAAGGGAATGGGGCTACAATGCACCCCCCCCCCTCCTTTCCCTTTTGGAGCAGGTTGCCCCCTCTTGGAAGTATGACTACTATAAATTACAGTTTTGGGGGCATTAACAACCACTTTGATGTCCTAGAACTGAGCAGGACATAGTATTAGGTTTGGTGACACTGCATACTTTCCAACTGTCCTGATTTAGGTGGGACAATCCTGTTTCTGGTAGACAATCCCAACAGCTACAATATGTGTACAGACTGCTGGCAATGTTGGTCAGTATGTACCGCTCAAAACTGTTCTGTCCAGCACTCCGTCTCATAAAACAGTCTCTAAGTGGTCTGCAAAGCAGTCAGATTTACCAAGCTACAAAATGTGAAGCATTTCTAGAGTTTGGCCCAGGCATCCAACGCTACCTGAAAATGGAGTTAACCACTGTAGCATATGGGCTAAAATCTGCAATTGCCGCCACACATGCATGATCCGATGGAGACGTGAAATGATCACTGTACAATCATTTCACTTCTTACACATTGCAGGGATGTGCTCCTTTCAGAGTCCCTGTACTTGCGGGTGATTATAGCCCTAACCCTAACTGCAGCCTAGCCCTAACCGCAGCCTAACCCTAACAGCAGCCTAACCCTAACCATAACAGCAGCCTAAACCTAACCCAGTGGTTAAAGTGGGCCAGGACAGGGCAGAACTGCTTTCGCTCAGTTGTTATTGGACTCCATCTGCTTGCCTGGCCTCAGAAAAAAAGTACTGGCAGCTTAGGGTAGGGTACCCTACCCTAAAGGACACCATGTCTAAAGGACAAGGTACCCTACTGCGGGGGCGGGCCCTTCACCCATGCCCGCTGTCATGATTGAAGCTCAGCTCTGATTGAGCAGGTAAGTGTTGGGGAAGGGAAGGAGGGAGGGATTCGACTGAGACACACAGGGGCTGGGGGGAGGGGGAAGATAGATGTAATGGGGCTTGGGAATGGCACTGACACACTGGGGTGGAGTAATGAGGCTGACATACTGGGGCCAGGGAATGAGGTTGACACACAGGAGCTGGGGGAATGAGGCTGAGAGACACAGGGGGCCTGGAGAGACACAGGGGGCCTGGAGATGGAGAGACACTGGGGAGCCTGGAAAGACACAAGGGGGCCTGGAGATGACGAGAAACAAGGGGGCCTGGAGAACCACAGGAGGCCTGGAGAGAGACAGGGGAGCCTGGGGATGGAGAGACATAGGGGGGTCTGGAGTAACACAAGGGAGCCTGGGGATGGAGAGACACAGGGAGTCTGGAAAACCACAGGGGGACCTGGGGATGGAGAGACTTAAGGGGGTCTGGAGTGACACAGAAATTGTTTGTTCAGGCAAATTCACATTTTGCCATGCACAAACACTTCTGTTGTTATATATTATCTGGTTATGATGATAACATTGGTTATATTTCTATGTAAACAGGCATCTTCCAGATAATGTGATCTCCTACATAAAGAGTGAATACTGGCTGAAGACGCTTCCCAGTGAGGCTTAAATTCTTCAGAGGTTCCCCCGTCGCAAAGAAACCATCATATACAGTTGATAAGAAAAGACTTTCAAACTAACTGGCCTGTACCTAGTGAAGAGGGATGGGGGGCATCAAAAAGAGTGTATCGGCCACCAAGATTTCTGCTGCCGGCCCTGCTCCCCTCAGTGGCTTGCAACAGCCCCTCCAGGCCCAAAGAGGAGGGAGTATCCTACCCTCCTCCACAGACCCCGCCCCCTCAACAGACCTACCCCTTCACCTGTGGGAGGGGCTATGAGTGTGTCACCCACAGGGGGGGGTTAGGGCATATAGGGGGGTGAGTTCCACCACCTCTCGAGGACCACTTTAAGCGCTGTCTAACCCTAAACCTAAATCTGTAAATGTTCACTGTCTATGTCAACATTCTGAATTGCAATCTGATTGTTGACATAATGACGACATATATAAAGGAGCAGGTTTCCAGTATGACACACACACACGTACGTACGTACGTACGTACGTACGTACGTACGTACGTACATATATATATATATTGTCGAAGCTGAATAATTGGCTGAGACAAGATCAGCTTAAAATTAGATCGAAACAACGCCATCTTGCGACTGGCCGCAAGACACCATCTTGAAAATGAGATCTGTAAGATGCCATTTTGCGAATGGCCGCCCAGCGCCATTTTAGCTAAACTCACACTTAAGTACATATGGCAATGCTATTATTAGCATCAGGCGATCGCATATTTTACCATGTCACATACACACATTAATAGACACAGTTGCGCTGTTAACATGTCGCACATTAGCAAATGCATAATACCCCGCATGCGAACGCTGTTTATTAGCTTCATGCGTACGCATCTGCCCCAAGTTAACTAGCATCTTTTCCCAAACTCCTAACACTTACACACTGCACATTCACGTAAAAAGTTCCATAGTTTAAAGGTATAAGATTCAAGTTTTAGTCATTTATTACAAATGCTGTGAAATAAAGGCTATTTGGTATCTAAGGTTTAATACATGATAAATAAGCCGTGTTTGGTGTTATACTGATCTGCACTTTCTCAACAGCTTCCCGGTATCATCAGTGTGAAGATCACATCATGCATTCTCAACTTATGGACCGTAGAAAGTTAAAGCACCAAAATGTACTTTGTAAAACCAACAGCCTAGATTTGCATGAGGCGGGAAAACGGAGATAACCAGCTGTCGGAGGCTGGTCTGTGTCAATTTTAATCAACATGTTAAATGTCCTTCAACAGAAGCACCGTGATGGGGAACCAAAGGGATCGCAACAAACCTCTCTATTGTGTAGTCTATTTCTGTAAGGGTATAAATATGCATGTTCTTACCTCAGTCTTCAGTCTTCATGCTGATGCTGTTGATGGAGGTTTCTTGCTGGTGCCGGAATCTGGCCCCAGAGCGCGTGCGTATGTATAACTGTATCTTGGGTCTGTATAATTTTTTTGCGCTAAATTGTACTTAGATCACAGCATGTAACTAACTGTACTTTGCTTGAAATAATACTTTGTGCTTTGTAAACACATGTTCAAGGTCTGAAGTCTTTATTTTACTGTATGACTGTGTACGCAAATAGCGTCAATTTTAGAAGGTATAGGCAGGTTTTTAGAAGGTTTAGGCAGGCGCGTATAGAAGTTTAAAGTCAGTGGGCCTGATTCAGAGCCGGACGCTCTGACCAGAGCGCTCGCTCTGAATCAGGGCCCTCCTACCTAAAAATGGAGCGGCCTCCTGTGTTACTCCTCCTGAACTGAGGGCCTGATTCAGAGCCAGACGCTATTTGCGCTCGCTCGGTCAGAAAAAGGGGCCGGCTATTTCAATTGAGCGCTCGCTCTTTGCGGTCTGTTGACGCCTCTATGTCTGAGCGAGCGAACGAAAGGCGTATGAACTGCTCGCAGTGCTTGTGGTTGGATTTTCCTACCGTAATCATGCGAACAGTTCAGGCTAAGAAACAACCAAGTGACGTGGTCGATGACGCTGCTTTGTTAATTATGCACACCCTTAAAACGCCCGTTTTGACCTTTTGGCACGCCTGCGTTCGGATCACCACTCCCCGTTTTCAAGCACCTTCCCCTGTTACCACCCACAAATGCCTCATCCTGTCACTCAAATTAGCAGGCACTCGCTATTTAGCGAGCGCTCGATTTCCGACCACAATGACTGGTTGGCGCATGCGCATTACGACCCATACGCATGCGCAGATGTGCGAATCAGGCCCTGAGTCAGACTTTTCTCAAAAACAGTCTTATTTTCCTGCAGCGTCCTCTATCAGACAATCCACAAACAGCAACCAGTGTACTTAGTCATGCATTATCGAGAACAAATGTGATATATGGGCCCATTCATCATTACTAAATGTAAGTGAAATGGTCTTTTTCACTTACATTTGTAAAATCAGGTATCTGAGCTATTCAATACAGCGGTAATGCAGGAGATATCATTGATATGTCCTACATACCTTGTAGCCCCTATCCTGGCCACTGTCCTCTTTTTATAGTATGGGTACCTTCATTCATCGAACTCCAAAAGCTGACAGATTTCAGAGTTTGAACCCACGCCATCTTCAGTTGATGTTTGTGCCCTGAGCCCTGCTCCTTCCTATGGGAAGGAGGTCCAGTTTGCAAAGAGGGATATGATCAGATGGAATCGGTATGATATCCCGGCTGCCGCGTGGCCGGGAGTTCGAATCCCTGCAGCGGCAGCTCGACAAAACAGCAGAGCCCGGCAGCGGAAATCCGACAGCGCTGGAAATCCCGATCGTGGTAAGGTAAGTATCTACTAATCTAACCTAACCCTTCTTAGGGGTGCCTAACCCTAACTTCCCCCCCTGTGCCTAACCCTAATCCCCCCTCTAAGTGCCTAACCCTAACCCAGGGCTTGATTAACAATGGGGCGGGTGGAGCTACAGCTCAGGCCTCCCATTGAAAATAGGCCCATAGGAAACTGACAGCTGTGCAGACAGGAAAAAAAAATAAAAAATTTTTCCCAGTCACAACCAACAGCCCAGCTCACTCACCTCCTGGTCGGCCGAATCTTAGCCCTCACACCCCCTTGGTCCTCCTCTCTGCTGGTGGACACACACATGCCGGCTGAAGCCCCGCCCACCTTGGACCGCTGAAGCTCCGCCCCTAGCCACCCGAAGCTCCACCCCCTGGCCATCTTGCTCTAAAGTCAATGCAGTAGCCTAGCACATGAGGGAAGGCAGCCCTGAGCCCAGCATGATGGACTTTCAGCACAGCAGGTCAGTGTAACTCTAGCATCCTGTGTACTTATGTTTCCATATCTATCTATCTATCTATCTAGTTAGTTAATCAAGTAGTGGACCAGCACTCAATCTCCTCCTATTGTAAAGTGCCCAGGTGACCTCCTCTATATAAGCGACTACAAAGGTAAATAACAGGAAACTTCGGAAGTTATGTGTGACATACTTTCAATACAAGTGATTTATGAGACCAGGAGTGCCGCCTGTTATTCACCTTTAAAATATGTATGTATATATACAGGACCATACGGAGGTTGGTGCGGCCGGTGCCTCCGCACAGGGCAGAATCCTGCAAAGTCATCGGCCTCTACCTGCCGGGCTCCGGAGGTCTGCAGGAAGTGACCTCCTGGAGTGCTAAGCAACAGAGCAGCACAACTCTAAAGAAATCCCCGCCCTCCACCCGTCGGCCGTGTGAAAAGGTATGCACATACGGGAAGGAGGGGGCGGTGGGGGGAGTGAGAGGGGCGGCAGCACAGTACAGAGCGCACTGCCGTCCTGCTACGGCGCTGTGTGTATATATATATATATGTGATGTACTGATGTACTGACTGGTTTGTACAGTGCTGCACCACTAGCACCAGGTTCAGTATTTGCAATCCAGGGTAAATGAGAGGGGTTACTGCTCCCCTATTTGTACAGATCAAGGGACACTCCACAGCAACTCCTCACAGACAATCATTTTTCAGAAATTCCTCCTAGACTCAGCACTGACAGCCTTGAGGAAGGTATTATATATACTCTCCCTCACTCTCCTCCCTGTCGGTCCGGCATCTATGAGTGGACAGAGGGGACCCAGCAACAGGCCGCCTACAGGGATCTCTGCCTGGACACCCAGGCTACCAATCAATGGGGCAGGATTTTCCCTCCTAAAATGGGTCGCTGACCAAGGGGCACTTTCTACCTCTCTGTCTGCACATGCTCAGTAAGGTTCAGGGAGAGCAAGGTCAGTCAAAGGTCACTATACCTGCCTATTATATGGAATGGGGCTGCAGTATATCTATGTGCACATACATATAAAAAAAATATTGGGGGACCCCTATTTGGAAACAAACTTGGGGGTACCACATACTTCCCCCCTAAAATTATACGTGTCCTCACATATTGACCTTCACAATTTCAAACAATATTCAGTAGCAATTTGTGTCTTACACAATATTACATCTAGTAATGATGTTTGTTTTGCAAAGTAACAATGCAGTTTTCACGTAACAAATTATATTCATGTAACACTAGATTCAGTCTCTATATCTAAGAGGTAAGACCCCTTTTGTGCTTCTCTCGGAACGTCTGAGTCCCTCTTTTCCTGTGACGGCTTCAGGAATTGTTTCTTTGGGGCCCGGAGTGTTGACGTTCTTCCACGTTACTGGAAAGTCTGTGAGCAGTAGCACATCCATTGGATTGCTAATGGTCGGGTCTGCAGGGACACTTGACCTATCTGTCACAAATGAGTCAGCTACCTGATCTGGACCTTCTCCTTGATTTGTGATCAGCAACTCTGGTTGTTTGCACGAGACCATACCAGCGTCTCTGTCGTTCACCCTCAGTTGGCTCTCATACATTGGCTCTTGACAGGGAAGCAGTCGATCTGTCTCATGGTGCTGCCTTTTTCCTGGGTTAAGTACCATCTCTTTGTGTGCAGACAGTTCTGTATCTTGGTTGTTCACCAAATCTTCTATCTCTGACCACACAATGTCTGTTCCTACTCCTTTGTCCATCTTCTTAACTTCCTTATTTTCACTGGGAATAGGAACACTGGGGTCTTGTGATGGATGTTCCTGTGACTGAGTTGGAACATGCTGGTTTCTTCTGTACGACCTCCGTTTGTGATGCATTCTGTTAGTAGGATAACGCCTATTGCGTCGAGCTGCATATCGGCTGCCTTGTACGGGAACACCTCCAGGACCAGTCACATTTATGGTTTTAGCACCTTTCTCTCCAATCACAAGGTCGAACTCGACCATCTCTCCGTCTCCCATACTGCACAAGTAGTTCCTGGGGTTCTTCTTCTTAATGGCTGTAAAGTGCACAAACACATCCACTGTGGTGTAATTTGGGTTTATGAAACCATATCTGCGTTGCACGTTAAACCACACCACCTGACCCAGCATTCTTCTTGTGCCTGTGGAGGTATTCTTGCGTGGATTCGTGGTCCTGGATTGTCCTTCTGCCAAGAGTGGACCTATTGTCTCTGTTCTTCCTGAGGGTTGGTCCTCGGCCTCAGGACTTCGGAGTTTAACGCCTCAGACTGGCATTCGCATTCCAAATGACCGCTTTGGCGACATCGGTGACAAATCAGGCGTCCTTGTTGGTCGAACTGATCCGTGGGCCTTCATCCTGGGTTTCTCCAGTTTTCTCTGTATGGTCTCCTCTCGGCTCTCCATCTGATCGAATCTTCCTGCTGGTCGGCTTTTAAGGACTGTGGACCTCATTCAGAGCCGGTCGCACAGAGCGTGCGGTCAGTCTGAATGAGGGGAGGACGTCTTGAATTTTCAAGACGTCCTCCATTGCGGTGGTACGGCTGTGGGGTAACACCCACAGCCTTACGACCACCTAAGGTGATGGTCGCGATGGTCAAGACCATCGCGACCATCGGGGCTTACGACGAGACCCTAGGGTAGGGTCTCCCTTGTCGTAAGCCCCGGAGAGCTTTCGGCTCTGTCTGAGCCGGAAGCTCTCCACTGACATCACTAGTGATGTCAGTGGGGCCGCCCCCAAATGGTAGGCATTCCCATGGGAACGCCCCCATTTGGGCTGCCACCCCCCCGGCCCGCCTTCCAAATGGGGCGAGCTGTCAATCAACCAGATGGGGCATTGATAATTAGCATGTGCATTGTAGTCTCCATAGGTTACTCAGAAACAAGTGACTAATTTGCCTTTTAACTATAATGATTTTATTGCCCATGGTGACTTATTTTCATTGTTCACATGATTGCAAAGTTGAAAAACTCCAGTCAAGGGTTTGCCACTTCAGATTGTCTTTAACCTGCTGATTGATGTGAATGGCCAAATTTTCTCTGGAAAGCTCTGCAAAATATATATGCACTATATAAATAACTGCTAATAAACAAATAAATAAATAATGCAGTACCTATTTGAGAATCATCAAGGGAAAAATAATATTACAGCTAGTAAGGGAACTTCTGTAAAACGTCAGGCAGAGTGGACTTGGGAAAGCTCACAAGTTTGCCCCTTCTGTAGCTCAATAAACTGAAGGGTTCAAAGCAAGGTTCTTTGTGATTTCCACTCATCATCATGAGCTGTCACCTCCCGTCCCCAGGTTTCCCAGACGTCCCTTGTCGCCTCCAGAGATAGGTAAATGTTGCCTTCCCACGTACTCGGCCACCTCGTCACAGTAGATTTTAGCATTATTTTGCCATTTTTGTGTTTGTTAGTCCTCAAATAATTAAATAACTAAGGGCCTGATTCAGATATGTACGTACACCATACTTGCCTACTTTTTTTTTCTCTTCCCGGGAGAAGCCCGGGTAAGAGAAGCAGGAGGGTTGCGATGGGGGGGTGGGGCCTGAAAATTAGCGTCATTAAGCCCTGCCCCTCACAGTAAATTGCCGTGATTGGCTCGAATTTAAATAGGGGATGAGCCAAATGATGCGATTCATGAAGAATCACGTCAGTAAGACCCACGATTGCCGCAGAAATGCTCCCCATTCTGCCATTTCACTAGGAAGTGGGCAAAAATGCGGGAGAAATGCCTACCCTTCCTGGGGTGCGGGGGCTTACCCAAAAAATCGGGAGCCTCCCGCGAATTCCGGGAGGGTAGGCATGTATGACATAAACTCAATGGTTTACTTACATATACGATGGTGGGGCATCTGCGCATGCACAGGAGCTGTTGTGCTCATACTGCGCATGTGCAGAACAGGTCCTGTGATCACGGTCACAATGTCCCCTGAGTCTCAGCCTGTTTAACAGGTTGCAGCCATTTGGGGATGGGAAGGGGGTGACAACTGTGTCCGTTCCACAAAACGGAGGCGTGCCATTTCTGTTTTGTAGGAGTGCCAAGCCCAGGGTCAGCGTTGTCGGACGCAGACTTCCTGGACCTGTCAGGGGGGTTAGGACGGCCAGACATATGGGCCTCATTTATCAACAAGTTTATAACTAAAACTAGTGATAAATATCACTGTGTATGATAAATGGTGCTCCAGCCAATCAGCTCCCAACTGTCAACTGTTAGAAAAATGACAGTTGGGAGCTGATTGGCTGGAGCACCATTTATCATAAAAAGTGATAGTTATCACTAGTTTTAGTTATAAACTCGTTGATAAATGAGGTCCAGCTTACGCGGCCTGGCCGAGGGCAGCGACCGATGGTCGCGATTGTGATCAGAGCAGCGTCTACGGATCGCAGATACGGATCTGTGGATCACCTCCTGCTGGCATCTATGGATCGCAGATGCCAGCAGGAGGTGTCTGTTTGCTACAGACCCCTCCTGCTGCATTTGCATTTCGTTGGACAGTATTGCACAGCTGCTTAGTTGCGGCTGTGCACTACCATACACATCTGAATCAGGCCCTAAATTGTTTAGGTAGATTATGAAACTTAAGTTAGTAGTTTGTAAAGAGCTTTTGAATGTAAAATTTTAGAAAGTAGAGTCCAAAGAAATGTTAGCAATAGCCATATAATACACAAGTACCGTTAGTATGTATATAAAAAGAATAAATATATATCCACATGAATAATCTATGTAAATAATATATAAACAGTGAGTTGTGATTTCATCCCTTCTAATCAGTAAGTTCTGATGTTATCGCTTGAGTGTTAATTACTTAAAATAAAAAAAGAAAGAACCTTCATTTGGCGCTACCAAAGGAGTTTATAAGCTGCTGATCAATCAGAGGTTGTCAGCCTCTTAGCTCAGAGAGCAAACACAATTCCAAGTATAGGAATATGTTGAAACGGATTGCACACAGATAAGTGAAACAGTAAACAATTTAATTTTGTTCATAGAGTATAACATACATGACAGATATAATAATAAAAAGGGCGTAATAAATTAATATAATGAAAATGCTAAATAATAAAAACAAAAGTAATACACCATCCAGTGGACTGCGCTGGTCTATGATGGATCTGCTTACAGCTAACAAGTGGTGTTCAGCAGTCACCAACCACTTTTCCAGGACTGCACCACTTTTTAACTGTGAGAGGATCCCCCTAGACCTGTGCAGTTGGGATACACCATTTAGCCAGGGGGACCATATAGAATCTACCCAACTGCAAGGACTATATATTCTAACACCTTCACGGAGAACACCACTACTATTCATCTGGCCCTGTATATGACATTTAATGGACAATCTATTGGATAGTAATATTTACAAATATCATATACATGATCAGGGCACTGTGCAGCCATTTCTAGCCTATCTGAGCAGGTCCTCTAGTGACTATTGCCATTAGCCTGTTAAAGTGGATACATTTATAGTCCCGTGTATTACTTTTGCTTTTATTATTCAGCATTTCCTTTATATTACTACATTTATAGTCCCGTGTATTACTTTTGCTTATATTATGCAGCATTTCCTTTATATTACTACATTTATAGTCCCGTGTATTACTTTTGTTTTATTATTCAGCATTTCCTTTATATTACTACATTTATAGTCCCGTGTATTACTTTTGTTTTATTATTCAGCATTTCCTTTATATTATTACATTTATAGTACCGTGTATTACTTTTGATTATATTATTCAGCATTTCCTTTATATTATTACATTTATAGTCCCGTGTATTACTTTTGTTTTATTATTCAGCATTTCCTTTATATTATTACATTTATAGTACCGTGTATTACTTTTGATTATATTATTCAGCATTTCCTTTATATTACTACATTTATAGTCCCGTGTATTACTTTTGTTTTATTATTCAGTATTTCCTTTATATTATTACATTTATAGTACCGTGTATTACTTTTAATTATATTATTCAGCATTTCCTTTATATTATTACATTTATAGTCCCGTGTATTACTTTTGATTATATTATTCAGCATTTCCTTTATATTACTACATTTATAGTCCCGTGTATTACTTTTGATTATATTATTCAGCATTTCCTTTATATTATTACATTTATAGTCCCGTGTATTACTTTTGTTTTATTATTCAGCATTTCCTTTATATTATTACATTTATAGTCCCGTGTATTACTTTTGTTTATATTATTCAGCATTTCCTTTATATTATTACATTTATAGTCCCGTGTATTACTTTTGATTATATTATTCAGCATTTCCTTTATATTATTACATTTATAGTACCGTGTATTACTTTTGCCTTTATTATTCAGAATTTCCTTTATATTATTAACCCTGGGCCCAGGTTTCTGGGTGCGCCGAAGCAAGTGGCTGCGTTCTTGGACTCAGCTCTGGCAGTGTGATTTCACCAGACACCCTGAGTAACCTGAGGGATATCCGAAGTTCACGCAGCTAATACGATGCTACATCTTCAGATGCAGCAGCGAATCAGGGAAGCCAGTAGGAGACATCTTTTTACTCAAGATGCCTCCTGCATCATTTACATATTGTAGCATAGTTTCTGTGTACAAAGACGCTGATCACCCCTATACTTGGCATTCATTAGGGAAAATGTTGTTTTAGTAGCAATAATGCATCCGCTACTATATATTATTATGGATATTAATAGTCACTTCAGGTTTCCTTGATCTATATAAAAGCACTTAGCCTATAGACTTGTTTTTTTTTATAACAAAACTCCTCCGTGACTTCTACTATCCATATAATCTATATTAGGGGTGTAGTATACAGTATATAATAGTACTAGGGCTGTGTAGAAAATTCTTTATAAACTTTATAGAAGAATTGTTAATTTTGACAGATTAAAAACAGTACGGGTCGTCTTTATTTTATAATGAAAGATAAATGTCATTCTTTTTTTTACTAATTTATCCTTAAACAGATTTCCCTTTCTTCCATGTTCCATCAATTAATATAGTATTTTTAGATTTGTCAAATTAAAGTGAATTATTTTCTATTAAGGCTTTAATAAAGAATGGGCTCTACTAATTATTCTTAAGCAACAACATAAATTACTAAATTATACAATGAAATGCAGTGGACACTAAACATGAGACGTCTTAAAGCCTTGCTTATTCTATAATGGCTATGATAATACATATACATGCTTTTCCATCAAGCAGCATTGGGATACAAGACAGAGGATTTGGGAATGAGAGAGAAAGATAGGAAGAGAGATAGAGACAGAGGTGGGAGGGACGAGAGAGAGAGAGAGAGAGAGAGAGAGAGAGTGTGTAACATAAAAATGGAGAGAGGAACAGGGAGAGGGAGAGGGGGAGAGAGGGAGAGGGAGAGGCAGAGCGAGCACATATGCAGGGGGGGTTATTATGCTGCTGTCAATGACTCAATAGGTAAGAACAATTGGAGAAGAAGCATCACTTAGTTTTGTGGAATTGCATTGATCTAGAGCATAAAGCTGCCATAAATCTGGCGGCATAACAATCCTGAAAGATTAACGTCATTTTATTGGTGTCTATTACCGCTGAATAACCCAGGGGTACCCAGCAGGATCCCCAGGGTCTAGAAAAACTGGTTTAAAAAATTTATGAGGCCCATGTCAATTAAAGAAGATAGATTGAGCTACATTGTATTAACACATTTAATGCAAAGTAGAGCATAGTAATGCGTGTCACCTCTCCTAAAAATGCAGTCAGTAAATGAATGATATTTTGTTAAAGTTCACGTTATGCAGAAAAAATGTAATGTTTCATGCGCTAATAACTGTAATTGCTGCTGTTAACTATTGCCAATTTTTCCTCTATATACAGTATTACATTTAAATCTTATTATTATTAACCCAATGACAGCAGCTAGTATGAATAGGAAAAGCAATCCCTTAATTATTGTGTTTTACTGCTTTGATTCCCTGTTGCATGGCACCTGTCTTTTTAACTCATTCCATATAATTAATATTTATGCCTTTCTTATTATGTAAAGCAAACAACACTCTTGTTCAATAAATGATAGAGAAAATCTGGGGCTGTTAAAGATAGAGACAGAAGATAATATAATCTCCAGACTGGGGCAGAGGGACAAGTGTTGGTAAATGTGTGTACTATTGGTGGTGTTATGGCAGAGTAGTTGTACACAGGGGCAATGTGAGGGGGGGTGGGTACTAATTTCCAGAGCCCCCCCACTCCCTTACCTGACAGCAGAAGCAGCCTGTGTATCCCTAGCCCAGCACACACTGCCGTATGCTGGGCTGCAGCAGAACCAGGGAAACTTCGCAGCGCAGCAAATACTTATGTAAGGAGGCCACGCCACCTTATATTAGAACATATCCCCATCACCGAAAGTACAAGGGCCCGGCACAGCTCTCTACGGCCCTGGTTGTACACACCAGCGGATGGCCTCACTGGAGGTAAGTGTGACAAGTCCATGTTCCACTCTAGCACTCTAACACAGTGGCAAGATGGCGCTGCACTTACGGCAGCCATTTTGGTTAGCGATTGAAGCCTCCCTAAAGGAGTCAATATGGAGTATGCACAGAAGCGCTCTCTGACTTCAACACCCCCCCCTCGTTATTGGCTTCTACATGTTCCACAAACATTTACTTTCAGCTTTCTTGTAGCATTTCTCTAGTGAGAATTCATTAACATTTCAAATGATTCTAGTCCATATTTGTTGGTAGAGAAATCAGCAAGACTCCTCTCCACTGGTGTAACTAGTGGCTTAGCAGGGGCTCGTGCTCTGGGCGCCGTCCGACCAGCGGCCAGCGCGGGGGTGGCACTTTGCGCGCCACCAGCGGTCCAGGTTAGTTTCAGTTAGTGTAGTGCATTCAGTAAAACAAACCCACTACTTCTGGCGCCAGGTAGTACGCTTGTACTACCCGGCGGCTGTGTGTTTGTTTTAGCAGCCATTAAGAGACACACAGACTCTCAATGGCTACTGCACCCAAGGCCGGAGCCAGGCTGGAGCTCATTCATGAGCTCTGCCTTCCGACTCCCTCAGTGGGTGAAGGGAGAGACGTCATGACTGGGGGCACTTCATAATCGGGACCACTACTGGGGGCACTGCATAATGGGGACCACTACTGGGGGCACTGCATAGGAGGGACCACTACTGGGGGCACTGTATAAGGGGTACCACTGGGGACACTGTATAAGGGGCACTACTGAGGGCACTGCAAAAGGGGACCACTACTGGGGGCACTGTAGGGGGGCCACTACTGGCTGCACTGAATAAGAGGCACTACTAGAGGCACTACTTTGGGCACTACTGGGGGCACTGCATAGGGGGTTCCGCTACTGGGGGCACTGTATAAGGGGCACCACTGGGGGCACTGTATAGGGGGACCACTACTGGTACTGTGGGCACTGCATAGGTGGGCACTGCATAAGGGGCACTACTGGGAGCACTGCAAGGGGGGCACTGTATAAGGGGAACTACGGGGTGCACTGCATAAGGGGGACCACTACTGGGGGCACTGCAAGGGGGGCACTGTATAAGGGGAACTACTGGGGGCACTGCATAAGGGGGACCACTACTGGGGGCACTGCATAGGAGGGATAACTACTGGGGGCACTGCATAGGGGGACCACTACTGGGGGGACTGTATAAGGGGCACTAATGGTGGCACTGCGTAAGAGGGACAACTACTGGGGGCACTGCATAGGGGGACCACTACTGGGGGTACTGTATAAGGGGCTCTACTGGGGGCACTATAAAAGGGGCATTACTGGGGGCACTGCATGGGGGATCACTACTGGGGGTGCTGTATAAGGGGCACTACTGGGGGCACTGTATAAGGGGCTCTACTGGGGGCACTGCATAAGGGGGACCACCACTGGGCGCACTGCATGGGGGGACAACTACTGGGGGCACTGTATAAGGGGCACTACTGGGGGCACTGCATAGGGGGGACCACTACTGGGCTTCAAATACCCTAGTTATACCACTGCTCTGCTCACTGACTGTGCGGACCATGTCAACAGTCTCTTTTTTCTTGAACTTGGATGTCTTGAAGTTCATTGAACACAATATTTGCTAATTCTTCATCGTATTTTTTTCATGGTTTTCCAATATTTGATCTTGCAGAAGTTATTCTCTGTGATTGGATTTCCACACTGGTAACCTTTGGTCTCCAGCTGCTGGCATATCCACAAACTCACTCTGCATTTTCATATTCTACTTTTTCTTTCATTTGTGCTGTTTATTTAAATATGACATCTCTTGACTTGACAAGCTCTTTGGAACTTGGGTTCTAGATTATATACCCTTTACTTTCATGATAATAACCAAGCATGATACATGTCATGGACTTTGAAACCAAGCTTTCATCTTCTCTAGTTTTGGTATGTGTACATAGGCAGTACTTCCAAAAGTTCTGAGATGCTTTACATTTGGATTTCTTCCTGACCATGCTTCAATTGGTGTTTTGTCTTTTAAGACAACTGCGGGAGAATGAATTTTCAGATAAACTACGGTCTTTAGTTTGTTACCTGTATGATTTTCTACAAGTCACTTATAACATGCAATTTTCATCACTACTTCAAACTTCTCTTAAATGAAGTATATATGTGTTATTCTTGTGAAGTCACCAAAGAACATTATGAAGTATCTGTATCCACTTATTAAGTTGATTTCCATTGGACCACACACAGCTTCAGCTCTGCTTGCTGACTTTGGAAATGGCTGATAGCTTTTTTTTCCTTGTTATACAGCTGTTACATATGGATTTCTCTGTATCAATCACTGATATCCCAGCAAACCATAATGTTCACAAATTTTTGACCACTGTCATATCCAAGCTGACCAAATCTTCTGTGCCAATGTTCTTTGACTGCAACTCATTCGCCATCATTGCATAACACTGCTGTGTGCCAATTACGTATAATTGACGGCACCAGTGTTAGGAGTCGCTGTGGCCAGCGTGGTGTTTCACTACCTCCTCAGGTACCACTGGTTGCTAGGAGATCTGAATGCCAGCATCAGTAACCACTTTGCATGCTGATCCCAGTCATTGTAGGACCCTGGGATGCCAGTGTTTGTGATTAGAGGCTGCACAGGAATTCTGGTGTATAATTGCTGGGATTCTCATTAGTTGCTTTCCTATGTGCAGCAGCATGCCTGTTACTTATATCACTTGCAGGGGATTGGTCTTAATTGATGTTTTGTCATTGGTCTGTGTGTTAAATGGTAGCTAGGCATTCACCTCTTTATCAGTTATAGCTTTATGCCTTGGTGTAAGCATGCTGATCTGAGTGCCTGGTGAATACTCTGTACTGCTGGTATCCAGAATCTCTGTGTGCTTTCCAGTTTGATCCATGATCTCCTGCTCACTGCATCACTTGTTGTTAAGTATCACCTTACTTAATATTCGAAACTGTCATTTGTTGCAGTTACCATTATCAAGCCACTCTTGACTATTACAGCTCCTGCTGTTATAGTCAAAAAACAGGAGTTTTATTATACATTCTCATTGTACTAACATATGTTATTTTACTAATCCAGCATTAACCCTGTGATCACCTGATTACTGTATAAACCTCTGAAGACTTGGTGACATCTCAATACCTGTGATATCATTCATCTCTATGGGAAAAGGGCAGTTGTTATAGGCAGAAGACCTCTGCAGTTTGGATGTAGAAGGTATATGCAATTAAATCAGGTGTATCATAACAACTGGATATCTATTGGTACGAGGGTTGTTCAAAAAGTAATGCCTAAATGCTCACAACTCAAATTTTATTATAGATACAGATTTGAAAATTTGCAGTAAAATACTTTGAAATCTTAGTAACAGAATGACTCTACTCTACTCAAACATTTTCTCCACCTCTCAACCCAAGCTGTGATTCCACTTTGGAAATATTACAGTGGTTGGTGTTTGTCCCAGGAACGTATGGCGTTTTTAAGAACCTCTATGTCTTCAAAATGTTAACCCTGGAGACAGTATTTGAGAGGGCCAAACAGATGAAAGTCAGAAGGGGCCAAATCAGGACTGTATGGTGGATACATCTGCGGCCATTTTGGCAATGGCCGCAGATGTTGCCATCGAAGTGTGAGGTCTGTCATTGTTGTGGTGTAAGATGACATTTGACAGTGGAATTGTTGACCTTTTTTTGCTGATGGCTTCTTTCAGCTTCTTAAGTGTAATAATGTATCGACCACTGTTGATTGATTGGTTTGTTTCCAAGTAATCGATGAGAATAACACCTCGGCAATCCCAGAAGAATGTGGTCATGACTTTGTTTATGGATCGCTGTGATTTAAACTTTTTTGGCCTAGGTGAACTTGGGTGTTTTCATTGCTTTGATTGGGCCTTTGTTTCTGGGTCATAAAGGAAAAGCCAGGTCTCATCTCCTGTAATGACATTTTCCAAAAATGTCTCAGGGTTGGCTTCAAAGTTGGTCAAAAGGTCATTTCACACTTCCACCCTCTGGGCCTTATGATCCCTGGTTACTTGCTTTGGAACTCATTTAGCACACACTTTACGATATCCCAAATCATTGATTAGTGTTTTTACAGTGCCATGGCTACATTCAAGTTCATCACTGACATCTCTGATGGTCACACGACAGTCTTTCTGAATCATGGCATTGACTTTGTGTTGGGTCTCTGCTGTCACTGCAGTTGATGGTCTGCCACCACGAGGTTTGTCGCACACGGACGATTCTCCCGATTGAAAACACTTCATCCACCTTCTGACATTGCTATAGTCAGTTGTAAGCTCACCATACACTTTTTTCAGTCTTCTGTGGATTTCTGTAGCACTGCAGCCTTCTTTTTCCAGAAATTCAATGACGGCTTTGTTTCATCTTGGATTCCATGGTATTTCTTGGACTACCTAAACAAAAATACATATATAGCTTGCAGACATATTAAACTACAAACTGACAAAGTTTCAAATAAATATTGCATATTATTTCAGAGTTATGAGCATTTAGGCATTACTTTTTGAACAACCCTCATATTATGGTCCCTTTTCTGTTCCATACAATGTACTTTCCTCTTGTGTAATAAACTCTGTGACCTCTTTGCTCTAGGACAGTTATCACTATTATATTTTTTCCTGTCTATGGTTCATAGATTGGAACAAATGTAATACATCTTGGATTTCTGTGACTTTAGATTTAGCCCCAATTTTTAAGCAGGTAGTGACTGTCCCAACTGTTATAGCTGTAAGCACTTCATTCCCAATTTCTTTAATTGTGACAGAATTACATGTGGCTAGTGTTGTGAAGCACTCTTCATTGCAGCTGAAATGCCTGGTAGCATCTGAGTCAATATACCAACAATCCAGAGTGTCTGTGACACTCAGTGCTGACTCATCTTTGCTATTGCATGTCTCAGTCTGAATAGCATTTACATTTTTCTGCTTAAATTCAAACATTTTGTGACCTATTTTGCGATATATAATCAACTGGTACTTGAATTTTCTGAGCTTCTCACTCTTATGAATGACTTTACTAAAGGTCAATTTTAATCAATGAAAATCATTCAAAATTGATCAACATCAATGATCAATGTTGTGTTTCTGGGGCTAAATCACACATTTACTAATACATAAATAAATTGTCTGTTAGTAAATGGGTGATTTAGCGATTAAAATCGACCTTTAGTAACTATACCCATTAGTGTACTCTCGGGGTTTAATTTGACTGGCATGCGTTCTTTTAACTGTAGCAGCTTTGCTCTGTGTCTGTAGTTAACTTAGCTAAGGTTTGCTTCTAACGCCACTCCTAGAAAGTCACGCTCAGATAAGTTTTGCAGAATCACATCTGACTGTTTGATAGACATCATGGGCCAAATGTAATAGGGTGAGAGTTTAGAAAATGTGAGAGTTTAGCAGTAAACTCTCACATTAGTCAAGTTTTATCTTCAAAATGGGAAATCATGTGGATGAGAGTTTGCACTGTTAATGATGAAATGGTTCAATGTAGGCAATCAGTCAGGAAGTGGTGTGGTGTGGTTCTTCCAATAAATTGGAAAATCTCCATCAGAATCTTACTGTCCGGTAGTAATAATGTACTAGATTCTGAAGATATTTACTGTACACACTGGATTTTGGATTTGTATATACTCATTGGACCCTGGATACACCCGATTCTGGATACACTCCTTGGATCCTGGACACACTGTGCTGTGGATTAATACAATTACTGATTTATTTATTTTTCCGGAGTATGACCTGCTCCCCATCACCTGAGAGAGTGAATAATGGAGTATAATTGTCTCTGATTGGATCTGGTTCCTGGTCTCAGCAACACAGGAGTGGAATAGTATGTAGCAACCCTACAGATTGGCAAATGGAAAATGGAATTTCCATGGCACAGTAGAACCAGAAGGATTTAGTGAGATCTCCTTATAATGAAGGTTAGTGCCACTCGCCTATTTTGTTAAGATAACATGTATGGGTTCACTGCTAACTCATATGGCTCTTTTCATGTTTATGAAGTAGATGCTTTTGTGGTTTGTGACCCAATCAATCTCCAGTATTAATGCTTGAATAAAAATTTGATTTCTAAAACTGGAAACTGAACGATACTGGTAATTATATAGAATTATAGGGTAGAAAAGTCCATAATTAGCTCAGTAGAGAAACTTGTATTAGTGAGAGCAAACCAGTCCACAAAGCTACTCTTCAGGGATAATTATGGACTTTTTACTTGCTATAAAAAAAATGGTTTAGATATTGTAGAATGTTACTGCAATTGTTCACATATTTAAGATTGTTCATTTTAGCAGTACCACAATATGCTAAGTTTTTAATAGTTGTATAAAAATAGGGGCATATTCAATTAGCCGCGGAAGTTCACCCTGTGGCTAATTACGTACTGATCCGATTCAATTAGGGGGGATTCCTCGCACGGGAGTCCCCGAGACCCGCAGTCAGACTTTACCATGCACCTCATGGAGGTGCGAGGTAAAATCTGTGTTAAAACGGCCTATTCGGCCTCGCGCACGAGGGAAAAACACACTGATTATGCAGTTTTCGTGGAATCAGTGTGTTTACCCGTGCGAGTCCTGATTTAACGACGCAGGGAAAAAGCTATTTAATTGAATAGCTATTCCACGCGCCGTGGGACTTTGGGCCGGAAATTATTTGCAAGTGAACTCCCGCAGCTAATTGAATATGCCCCATAGTTTTTAATAGTATAAATAAAATTTGAAGTTTTTTTATACACAGATTGTCTACACTATATCTTGTTTGTTTTTTCTTGCCGATTCCAATGCGCCCTAGAGATACCATTTTCCACCTACTGAATTCTGCATAGTATCAGGTACAGGGACTGTCTCAGGTTGTTTCCCTCAGACGAGGGACCAGCAGTATTACTCTTCCAAGCTGTCTCCACTTTAGTCATGTTGTGCCCCAATCTGGGGGCCTCCACACTTCGACTGCTGATCCTGCTGCTTGGGTTCAAGATTCATTAACTGGTATTGATCTTAGAAAACATGTATGCAACCAAATATCACCTACTCCCTATAAGATATACTGGTTGTTTGTTAACTATTTGTACATCATGTTGCGCTGAGGAAGGGGCCATTGTTTGTCTTTTTTATGACATGTACTTTTTGTTGCATGAATATAAAGCTCATATGAGCTGTTTTTTTAATAATTAACATTGTTGGCATGTAGTCTTGTCCTTCACTTATTTTGGACAATATTTAGGCTTGAGGAGGCCTTGCTTGGGTCTCCATAAAGGAGATGCAAGCAGGGTTCATAACTACACCATGCCTTCTTTGGAACAGCTATAGTGGAACTATATGTTACAACACACAATGGTAGCCTTTAACTGGAGGGACATGCTAGTGCTTGTTGAACTACAAATAGCAGAATGCCATTTCAATCAGTGTTTTCTAGCACATGCTGAAAGTCGAAGATGTCTTTCAATAGTTGTTGTACAGGGGTCACAAGGCAAGATGCTTGTGATTGACTAGCTAATAATATAACTCAGTCATTTAGTGGTGTGAGCTGTAACAAGCAGATATGTATGTTCTCTTCTCCCACTGGATTGCACAATTAGAAGAATTGCCCACTGGATTTTGGTCAAGAAAGAAGAGAGAAAAGTTTTCTATCTCATAATAAAGTAGTGAGCAAGATGTTTTCAGTTACACTGTGTCTTATTTACTTTCACTATTTGTGGATAAAGGAAGAGGTCTCTTACAACTGGCATCACTGAGATGGTAAAGATGCTACTCCAGTGGTCCCAACATTTTCTATTACCCTGTTCCCCAAAACCACAGTAGGCTAAAAGAGAATTACAGGGTATTTCAGTACATACCCCTTTTATAGATGCGTCAGCTCTGTACTAACCACCTGGGCAGGTTTTCACTATGACAAGGGAACCCGAATGCTAATTGTGGTCTCTGTGATAATGGGAGACACACAGCATGTCTATTGTGGGACTGATATCCATGATAACAGGATATCCCTGCACTTGTGTCTTGTGGAACAGTGGTTAGCATTGCCTCACAGGACTGTAGTTTCTATGTTTTGCATGTATTACTGTGGGTATCCTCTGTTTTCCTCCCACAGTCTAAAAACCTGTGTTATTTGGCTGCCGACTAATGGACCCTAGTATGAAGATATATATCTACTAACGCCCTGTGTAAGAATTTTTGGAGTGTGCTTTCCCTTCCCTCTCCATCAAACTACACATATGAATAATACTTTTATTACTAACAGAAAAATATATTTACTTAGTTTAAATAAAAAAAGTTGAGGGCCTAATTCAGCAAGGATCGCTATTCTGATTATTAGCACGCTATGCAGTTGCTAATATCAGCGGTGATAAGCAAATGTTTACATTCGAATTGCGATCGCAGCCTATCATAAGGATGCCCACTTCCCCTTACTCACATCCGTATATTTTGGCAACATAGCGAAATAATTGGTAACATCGAGGAACATCGGACCCATATGCGCAGTTAAGGCAGGTCAGACCACACTCATGAACTGCTAAATTCGAGCCATGCTATGAAGCCTCAGGCTGTGTGTGGTATCGCAGTGGCTAATTTATGCATGGCCCTGAAATGCCGTTGAAATGCACTGACACGCATGCGTTTGGCTGACCCCCCCCCCGTTACCTCCCACAAACGGCACTTCCTGTCAATCACTCTGCAATGGGTCTGTGTCACCACTGCAATCGCAGTTCCGATCTCAGTGGATTGTTCGCACACGCACACTGCAATGCATTTGTATGCACTGTCCAAACAATCGGCCGATTGCACGCATATTAGCAACTGCGATCCTTGCTGAATCAGGCCCTTAGTTCACAAGATAGAGACAAATACATACTAGGCCTTATTCAGTAAGGATCGCTATTGTTTATGCAGCTGCAAATTCGTATGGAACACAGCTGAGAATATATGCTAATGCCAGGGGCGTTTCTAGAGAGGAGGGGGCCCGTGTGCAGTCTCCGACACAGGCCCCATCCTCTCTGCCTGGCTGCCAGCAGCGCATTGAGCTGTGTGCGGCCAGCACCGGAGTTATAGACTCTGGGCACTAGAGTGTGCCCAGAATCTATAATGTATGCACAGGTCACCAGGAAAATGGCCACCGCGGCCATTTTCCAGTCGTTTTACAGTGACGGACCCACGTGCCGACGTGGGACTCCGGAGAGGTAAGTAATATTATGGGTGCAGGGTGTGCGGTGAAGGGCCCCCCTGGACCCATGGGTCTGTGTTCTCCACACACCCTGCACCCATTATAGATACGCCCCTGGCTAATGCCTGCCATAGCTCATCCGGCATAGAGATGCCCACTGCTGCTTTATTACATCCGTAATACCTCGCACTCATCGACGGACATTAGCCCATCACGCACAATTTACACCAGGTCTGACCAGCCGCAGAAACTGTAAATCCCATCGCTCGCAGTGAGTACACAAGCTGTGTATGCAATCACAGTGGCTAATTTATGCACGCCCATGCAACGGCGTTCCAATGGACAGACACCCCTGCGTTTCTACAACCACTCCCCCATAGCAGCTGCCCTCTCTGCACCTATGGTAAAAGGCCCCCACAGTAGTGCCTCATCTGTAATATGCCCTTACAGTAGTGCCCATGCCACAATATGCTCCCACAGTAGCGCCCCTGCCACAATATGCTCCAACAGTAGTGCCCCTGCCACAGTTTGCCTCCAAAAGTAGTGCCCCAACCATAATTTGACCCCAAAGTAGTGTCCCAGCCACAATATGCCCCATAAGTAGTGGCCTAATCCACAAGATGCCCCTTGAGCTCACAAACCCAGTTTCCTACCTGTCCACCCCCTTCCCTGTCCTCTCCTCCTTCCATGTTCTCCTCTCTGCTCTCATTCTGTCTCTTTTCCGATCTACTATAGGACTTCCCTGCTTGACTTGGCTCCGCTTCTCTTCCTCATCCATGATGAAAGGTATCTGTGACCTATTGATAACCCTAAATCTATATACCCAAATGTCGATGTTCAGCGTTACAAGACGCATAAGAAATAATTGCTTTCCAATCCAATTGTGGTTCCAAAGCACAAAAAGTTATATTATTCAATGAAAAGTATAACACGTTGTGATCTATACAATTAGCACAAAAAGCAAGTAAATACGAAAGTTACAAGCCGATACATACGCGTGCGCACTGGTCCCAGTATACAGTCGTCTCTCCAGAAGCCTGTGGTCATCCAAGAAGAATGGCTGTATACTATAATCAGAGCCGGATTTAGACCTCATGGGGCCCTAGGCAAGATACCAGTTTGGGGCCCCCTCCCTCAAACAATATATATAGCATATTAGCAGACTGCAAACAACTGTAGTGTATAAAACGGAGTGCAATGGCACATAAAGGTTAATTTTAGAACAAAGCAATCCAGAGCCAGCACATCCGTATCAAAAACTTTTTATGTATAAGTATATGTATAAGTAGCCATACAGTATAGGTATCAAACAAATGCATCGTCCTGACAAATGTGGTTGTGGTACACCGAAACGGCCGTTGAGCCGACGATATGGTGATGGTTTCTGGCACTGCACTTTATTAATGATGAGTATCATACGGACTTCGTTGCTCCATTTTTTATGCTGTTGATTCATCTGGGTTTTGTCATCACCCCATGCAATGCAATTTGATATGCATTTGTTTGATACCTATAGGGCTACTTATTAGGACATATATAAAATGTTTTTGATATGGATGTGCTTGCTTTGTGTGTGTATATATATATATATATATATATATATATGGGTCTAGGTGGCACTCACAGGTCTTAGTAGAAATAGTAGTACATAAGGAAACACTACTCCATATAGTTGATAAATTCTTATTTACTACTAATGCTACTAAGACCTGGGGAGGCAGGACAAGGAAGGCTGGTAGGTCAAAGAGGGAGACATGGATGGCTGGCTGGACTAGGGGGGAAGCCCAGGGAAAGGAAGAATAGCTGGAACAGGGGAGGGAGCAGGGAGGGGCCGCTGGCTGTACTGGGGAGGGGGGGGGGAGTGAACAGGGCTAGGTCAGAATTAAGTAATTAACTCGGTACCTGTTTTTCTTCAACTGGCTGCGCTAGTGCCGCACCGCTGCACCCGGGCCTCCTTTCTTTCCCCTGTCTCAGGGCCCGGTGCTCGAGGCCCACTAGTCCCTGCCTGATTGCGATTCTGCTGACAGTTGCTGCCTGCACATACACTCCCCAAGAGAGCACCGTGTAGACAGCAGCACGGACTATCTGGGAGTGGAGGGCGTCACGCGGTACTTGCACAGTGCTGCTCTGGGAGTACTGTGAAAGGATGATTTCTCTGGGCAAAGAGGCCCGTGCACGGGCCCCTAGGTTCCCGCCGGGCCCTAGGCGAGCGCCTAGGATGCCTAGTGGGAAATCGGCCCTGACTATAATCAGTACTCAGGTTATATACCTTACAGAACAAAGAAACTAGTCAACAGATTTCCATTGGGTCTTGCTCCTGGACATTCTGGTACAATGCAGGTGATTGGACAGTTCATACAGTGTCACTAGGGGTATGTCCCAGTTCCTCAGATGTTGCTTTGTGTGGTTTTCCCGCCGAAGAACTGGTTTAAACTAATAAAAGACACTGCATACAGAGATACATTCTAACCACTAATTTCCTATAATTCATATCTTGCGGACGCATGATGCGATCTCCTTGCCGATAGAACTGGAGATCTGTAAATAAACAGTGATTTAGAATGGTACCAAACATTACTTGTCTCCTAGTCTCTATGCCTTAAACATCATATACATTACATTTCACAACATAAGTATTAGCTAATAAAACCTCTAATATTAACCTTAACGCTTGGGAAGCTTTTTATAAGTGATTGCATGTGTGAGAGTGAAACTATTGCATAAAGTCGCTAGTATGCGTTGTGCGTCTATGTGTTTTGTGCTTATGTGTGCATGGATGAACAGCGCAACTGTGTGTTGTGAGTCTTGTATATTTTATATGTATTATTTAATGTGTGTATAGTTTATGGTAGGACTATTAACAATATGCGGTAGCAATGCAGACACACAACGCTAATAATCGCACACAATGGTTTTGTGCTGATGACGAAAAATGGCGTCGTCAGATATTAATTTAAGATTTGGTCTCAGCCAATCATCCGGCTTTGACAGACCCTAGCTACTCTGCAGACTGCTCCCATTGGGAAGTGTCTACTACTATTCACATACAATATGCGCAATGCTACCTGACATCATGATGTATTGATCACGCCTTACAAGGAAAGCCTGGGAGTCGGAGCTACTTGGCATGCATCAGGTCAGGCAGTGGGGGCTCCAAACCACCTCACTGTCTGAGACTGTGTATGTATGGCCTCCCTACTGGGTGCTCCTCTATGTGGCTCTGAATGAGTGCGGCGCATGGTGCATCCCCTTAATACAGGCAGCCAGTTAAGCAGCACTGTTTGATCGTATATTGAGCCAGCACTGCTAGTATGTGTACATGTCTGTATTAGGGAAATGAGACTGCAAAGCCCCAATGGGGCAATGCATGATATACTATATTCTGTGTACAGCTCTGTGTACTATGATGGTGTTATATAAATAAACAATAATAATAATATTGGTTGAGAATGTTTTTTTGGTGGGAGGGGAGACGTGCTGTCCATTTTATTATGATTTCTAATTTGAGTATACTCTATCCAAACAGCTTGGCCTAGTGAAAAAATCCCTGGACCAAATTATTTGGATTGAATCATATGCAGTGGCATTGCTATGGGAGTGCGGGGGGCGCTGGCCGCACCGGGTGTCACCTTCGGAACGTGTGACACCTAAATGCTGGCTCCTCCCCAGTGACAGGAGCTGGGTGCTGCAGTGTGACATTCACCTGCAGCACTCGGCTCCTGTGTAGCCGACAATGCAGGCACTAGTCTCCAGGAGAAGCCCAGCATCACTGGGCACACCCCGGAGGGATTTCCTGCAAGGCCACGCCCCTTTTTGTTAGCTCACGCCTCCTTTTTGGCCGGAATGCAGAGTGCACACTGGGTGTCACCAGACCTAATCATATGATACATTTTTTTTTATCAAATAACATATACCTTATATGTATTACAATGAGATTGAAAGAGATATGTACTTGAATCTTAAGGTGGGTACACACCTGACAGATATATCTGCAGATGATGGTCATTCATACACACTGAACGACCATCATCTGCATGCTGCAGCGGGTCCCGGCGGCTGGGGGGCGGGTAGGGGACGTGGCCTAAATGCGGCAGGCGTGGCCACGCTCCCTTCGAGAAAATAAAACCATTTGCGGTGCTGGGGAGGGGTACGCTGTGTGCCCCTCAGCCCGGTGCACAGCCAATGGGGGGCACGATCAGCGTCATCGCTCCCCCCTTTGGCATAGGAGACCGCTCGGGCTGCTGCTTTAGCAGCCTCGGACAGTCTTTCAGTGCAGCCCAGCACACAGCAGCGATGGGGAGCTGTGCCGGACTCGGGTAAGTAGTACTCGCTCGCGGCTCTCCCCCCCCTCTCAGCCAACCTGTGTACGGGCGATCAGCTGATCGCCCGTACACACTTGCCGATGGACAAGTGTTCATATCTGCAGACATATCTGTTCATTGGCTGTGCAGCACAGCCAATGCGAGATGTCTGTGAATGACATTGTTCACAGACATATCGTCTGTACACACTGGCCGACGGGTACCCGATATATTGGCCGATAAATTGATCAGCCAATATATCGGCCAGTGTGTACCCAGCATTACTTTCCATGATTTAAGCCATCCAAAGTGTAGTGAGCAGATTCAAGAAAGAACAATTGCATGCAAACTAAAATAAGATGTGCAATGAATAGACTGGTATTTTTTGTGTTCAAACTACACTCTTTATAGGGAAATGATAAGGGTGTGAAAAATTATATATTCCTTGCATGAGAACATAATAAGTTGTGGATTGATTGGGAGGAAACTAAAAATTCCACCAAATTTTCATACATGTAAATGAGGTTATTGAATATACCCCTTAGATTATAGAGTTTGCCTCACTGTTACCTGCATATTCCCTGTATGGCAATGTGGAAAATATGTGGCACCTTCAAAATAAAAGATAATAATAATAATAATAATAATAATAATAATAATAATAATAATAATAATAAAAGTAGACGCACTGACATCATAAACCAGCCATAGTTTTAAATTACACTTCTCATCATAAATGACCCCCTTTGAATTTAAATACAATTGCAGTATTGTTTTCCTAGTACCTCATATCTAGGTTGAGAATTATTATTTCCAGCTTACACATTCTACTCTGATTTTCTCCCCATATTTGCAGCCTTATTACCAAGGCCAGCATCTTTTTGCTTTACCTAAGATGGGAAATGTCCTGTCATGTCAATAAACCTTGATTTGATTTGACTTGATTTTAATAGACAGACATATATGTAAAGAGAACAAGACCAAGTGATATAGAAGCAGCAGAGACAAGAGCAAACAGAGGGGGTGATTAATCAAGCTCTGTTAGGGATAACGAGGCCGTTCTGGCTGTAACTCCCATTCAAGTTAATGGTATATACAGTACTGCCAAATGGCTAGTGTTATTCTTAACTGAGCTTGATAAATGTGCCCTGCAGTGAGAGAACAGAGGGCTGAGGAACAAGAGCATACTTACAGATGGGAGACTATTGAAGACTTATTACAGTTATTTATTAAACTTACAGTGTGCACATTAATTCCTCCAGGTAGTATGGTTGTTACACCAGGCAAGATGAAAATTTTCCAACCTCATATATAGTATATATAATACACAAATAGGAATGTTTATGAATATACATTAAGTATCACTATAGTATTAGTTGAAAGATGTGCTGTACAGAACACTGAATAAAATCCAAATAATAATTTTGGTTTACACTATAATGATACATTTTACTAAGCTTGTTAGAATGTCCCAGTGTGTGTTTCATTGAGTCACTAGTTAAAATAATATAATCTCAGTATAGCAATTAAAATTATAATATATACGTACAGTATGTAGGTTTCTTTAAACAATTCATACATTCAATAAGTCTGTTTAAAGTACTGGCCATCTAAGAGCATAAGGGGTCTGTTTAGCAATAATCGCGATACTGGCTGGAATATTTTTGGCCAATATTGATGCGATCATTATCTATTTTTACTTCCCAGCTATTCAGCATATATCCTTTCAAGGACAGTGTTTGCGTAAACACGCTGTTCCTGCAAAGTCCCCATCTGCAATCTTATCGTCCAGTCAAAAAGAATTAAATCCACTTACTCTCTAGCACAACCTCTGACTTCAGTTTGGGCCTGTGCATCCTGATGCCCCATCACTGCACATTGGTCTATTATGTATTATGCCCCCTGATGTCTATTAATTATGCGCGTGTGTATGTGTGTATGTGATACAGGGGCATATTGAGGAAGGGGCCTGTCTGCAGTCTCCGTCCTCTCTACCCAATGGCTGGCAGCGCACTGAGCACTGCAGTAGATTCTGGGCATTAGTAGACTCTAGCGCTGGGTCTACTGCGCATGTGCAAGTAATTGGGCAAATGGCATGACATCCATTTTCCCGGCGATTTCCCTACTTCGCATGTGCAAAACACAGGAAAAATGGCCGCCGCACCAGTTTGCCATGCTATGTATAGCGCTGCTACCACTGACTCGGGATTCCGGAGATATAAGTATGGAAGAAATGGATGCAGGATTTGCACCGCACATCCTGCACCAATTATAGATATGCCACTGTATATATATATATATATATATATATATAACTGCCTAATATTGTGTAGGACCCCCTTGTGCTGTCAAAACAGCTCTGACCCATCACGGTATGGACTCCACAAGACCTCTGAAAGTGTCCTGTGGTATCTGGCACAAAGACATTAGCAGAAGATGGGGTCTCCATGGCTCAGACTTGTTTTTCCAGCACATTCCATGGATGCTCAATTGGATTGAGATCAAGTCAACACCTTGAACTCTTTGTCATGTTCCTCAAACCGTTCCTGAACATTTTTTGCAGTGTGGCAGGGCTCATTACCCTGCTGAAAGCTGAAAGAGGACACTGCCAGCAGGGAATACCATTGCCATGTAGGGGTGCACTTGGTCTGCAACAATGTTTAGGTAGGTGGTACTTGTTAAAGTAACATCCATATGAATGCCAGGACCCAAGGTTTCCCAGCAGAACATTGCCCAGAGCATCACACTGCCTCTGCCGGTTTGCCTTCATAGTGCATCCTGGTGCCATCTCTTCCCCAGGTAAATTCCGCAACCATCTAATAGGAGTAATACATCTTTAAAATAAATAAAATATACATAGTTCAGTAACTGATAACTATTCCATAGTCGTGAGGTGTGTTAATATCAGCGCAATTTGATTATTTACGAAAATTTTGAGATGCATGGAATAAAAGCAATGTATACATTATGCAGACAATTGTATAAAAAGGAAAGGCAGAGAATTATGTAGTTATCTAACATGAGTACAGATAGCACAAAGCTCAGTTATATTGCTAATGATGCTGCTGCTGCTACATAACAGCAAATTAAATAAACAGAATCACATTCTTTGTAAAGAGCCATGTATACACTCATTTATGTATAGTTATGTAAATCTCATTACACAGTCATGTTTTCACTGCCACAAAGTAATTAAAACCACTTAGCTCTGATACATGACCATTAAATAGCAAGCACTCCTTATTCCTACATTGTACATGTGGCTATATAGGAGAATGAGAAGTATTGATGTCTAAGGTGTCTCACAGCAATGGTCACGTTATCATTCCTAAATCAATCACGTTTCACACTCATTCTGTATAATTGCTTTGACAAAAGAGCATAATCCCAGTCATTACTTAAAATAATACCTCAGCTTCTGCAAAATTAATTTAGAACTAACAGTTATCATACTGCATTAATAACCAGATGACTGCGTATATTTCAGTAAATATTTGTTTTGTATGGAGAACCTTGTCCCTGGAAATCAGATATTTGTAAATCAGCATGAGTTGTGCTTGAGTTCTATCATCTGCTGCACCAGAGACCGGACTATCAGGGGGGAGAGAGAGGGACACCACCCGGGGAAGGAGGGAGGCAACCTGGGGAAGGAGGGAGGGACACCACGCGCACCTCCAGGAACTGTCCAAATGCTGAAGTGTTTAAAAGAAAACTATAGCGGTGCTGATCCTGTGTGACCCTACCTGTAACGACACGTAAGATTTATATGTGCAGACAAAGTTGCTAGATGTAGTTATCATCTGAATAAATATCGGTCAACTATAAGAATAATTGTAATAATCGTGTATTTTATGTGGGAGTGCACTAACGTAATGTCTTCCCATAATGATCTTACATCTCCCACACATTCTGACTTGTCAGGTTTTCTTACCTTTAGCATATTTTGATTCCAACACAAACACAAGTGTGGGAACTTTTAATTACTCGCCAGTACTCACTGGGATTTACTGTACTACGGGAAAAGTTATGAGTGCTATTTGTATTGCTAGAGGAGTTCACTGGTCGGCCCTTAACATCTTTTTCATCAAGAAGTAGATTTAAGATTAGCGTGTGTAGGCTTTTCATCAAGTATAAGCAGCCGTGTGAGGGTATGCTGGGATGTGTGATTCCACAAAAGCTAGAGACCCACATGCCCCCGTCAGACTTTTCACAAGTAAAAGTATACAGTACCTGTCCAATACACCATATTAATCACCGGTGGCTTCAGAACTTCTTGGGATTCTCGGTGCATATTTTCTCTACAGTATAACTATTTTTGACATCTGGGACTTTGTAATTAAACATATACAGATATATAAACCTGACATTTCCTATCCCACAGGAGGGAATATAGGATTACTCCACAAGTATAAATGGTAGGTGTATAGGATTACTCCACAAGTATAAGTGGTAGGTGTATAGGATTACTCCACAAGTATAAGTGGTAGGTGTATAGGATTACTCCACAAGTATAAGTGGTAAGTGTATAGGATTACTCCACAAGTATAAGTGGTAAATGTATAGGATTACTCCACAAGTATAAGTGGTAGGTGTATAGGATTACTCCACAAGTGGTAGGTGTATAGGATTACTCCACAAGTATAAGTGGTAAGTGTATAGGATTACTCCACAAGTGGTAGGTGTATAGGATTACTCCACAAGTATAAGTGGTAGGTGTATAGGATTACTCTACAAGTATAAGTGGTAAGTGTATAGGATTACTCCACAAGTGGTAGGTGTATAGGATTACTCCACAAGTATAAGTGGTAGGTGTATAGGATTACTCCACAAGTATAAGTGGTAGGTGTATAGGATTACTCCACAAGTATAAGTGGTAAGTGTATAGGATTACTCCACAAGTGGTAGGTGTATAGGATTACTCCACAAGTATAAGTGGTAGGTGTATAGGATTACTCCACAAGTATAAGTGGTAAGTGTATAGGATTACTCCACAAGTGGTAGGTGTATAGGATTACTCCACAAGTATAAGTGGTAGGTGTATAGGATTACTCCACAAGTATAAGTGGTAGGTGTATAGGATTACTCCACAAGTATAAGTGGTAAGTGTATAGGATTACTCCACAAGTGGTAGGTGTATAGGATTACTCCACAAGTATAAGTGGTAAGTGTATAGGATTACTCCACAAGTATAAGTGGTAGGTGTATAGGATTACTCCACAAGTATAAGTGGTAGGTGTATAGGATTACTCCACAAGTATAAGTGGTAGGTGTATAGGATTACTCCACAAGTATAAGTGGTAAGTGTATAGGATTACTCCACAAGTGGTAGGTGTATAGGATTACTCCACAAATATAAGTGGTAGGTGTATAGGATTACTCCACAAGTATAAGTGGTAAGTGTATAGGATTACTCCACAAGTGGTAGGTGTATAGGATTACTCCACAAGTATAAGTGGTAGGTGTATAGGATTACTCCACAAGTATAAGTGGTAAGTGTATAGGATTACTCCACAAGTATAAGTGGTAGGTGTATAGGATTACTCCACAAGTATAAGTGGTAAGTGTATAGGATTACTCCACAAGTATAAGTGGTAGGTGTATAGGATTACTCCACAAGTATAAGTGGTAGGTGTATAGGATTACTCCACAAGTATAAGTGGTAAGTGTATAGGATTACTCCACAAGTATAAGTGGTAGGTGTATAGGATTACTCCACAAGTATAAGTGGTAGGTGTATAGGATTACTCCACAAGTATAAGTGGTAGGTGTATAGGATTACTCCACAAGTATAAGTGGTAAGTGTATAGGATTACTCCACAAGTGGTAGGTGTATAGGATTACTCCACAAATATAAGTGGTAGGTGTATAGGATTACTCCACAAGTATAAGTGGTAAGTGTATAGGATTACTCCACAAGTGGTAGGTGTATAGGATTACTCCACAAGTATAAGTGGTAGGTGTATAGGATTACTCCACAAGTATAAGTGGTAAGTGTATAGGATTACTCCACAAGTATAAGTGGTAGGTGTATAGGATTACTCCACAAGTATAAGTGGTAAGTGTATAGGATTACTCCACAAGTATAAGTGGTAGGTGTATAGGATTACTCCACAAGTATAAGTGGTAGGTGTATAGGATTACTCCACAAGTATAAGTGGTAAGTGTATAGGATTACTCCACAAGTATAAGTGGTAGGTGTATAGGATTACTCCACAAGTATAAGTGGTAGGTGTATAGGATTACTCCACAAGTATAAGTGGTAAGTGTATAGGATTACTCCACAAGTATAAGTGGTAGGTGTAAACACAGCAACACAAAAACATGTAACAGTCAAATAATGCCAAATTCACCTTGACAGAGACATGTCTATTTGGTGTCTGTAGAGCTTGGTACATTGCACCCACAACCTTCAGAGGTGTAAAATAAAATTAGGTAGACATTTACCCCATGAAGATAATTCTCTGTTCATGTTTTGGAAAACTTGACAAATTCCTATAGACACTTGCAGTAACATATACACCATAAAAAAGTAGCTACCATCATTGGTGGTGATATTAATATTATTATTATAATGATTATTATTATCTTCATCATCATCATTATCATCGTGTGTAACTGTATGCAGTTAGAAAAAAATGTCTGAGAAAATCTGGGGTCATTCTAGAAAAAATAACAAATAAAATGAAATAAAATGCAGAGGAACCCTGATTGGCTGCCCTAACATCACATGGGCTTTGCCTCTTTTCTGCAGAAATGAATATTACTGATCAAGCACAGTACTTAATATATTTGTTCAAATACCTAGCACAGGTGGGATTTTAAAAATAAATGCAGTGGTGTCTTGGGGTTCCTGCAAACTCCCAATGTTTTGAGACTAGCATTATGGACAAAAATCTGGAATGCCATCTGTTTCAATATTTCTTTCTCATAAGATTTACATTTTCCTACAAATACCTTAAATTCAAGTCCATTAAAACTGTTGCTATGTGTCTATAGGGATCTTAGGATAAGTCCTGTGAGACTTTTAGCTTCAGGCTTCATGGGAGTTGTTTAAAACCCGTTACGTTGGCGTACATTATACAATAAAATTATGATATAATATACAATATCAAATATATTACACTGAGTTCAAATGAACTAAATATTGCACACTGCAACTTGTTTAGATTATTAATTGTAACTTTTTGTCCAGTCACAGAGTACACACGTTACTAGTGGATAAGACAAACACAATGCAGGCTGATGGCTTGATCTGCTTTTACCCCTAGTAAGATCTGCTAACTGTATTCTTGAATACTTGTACACACTTCTCTCCCTGTGACCAACTTTGTGATTCAAAACTTTTACACAATAGGATCATGGTAGGTTTTCTTATTGTAGATCATTATATATATATATATATATATATATATATATATATATCTTCGTCTTCTGTAGTAGTTAGTGCCAATAATGTAGATAGGAAGTGAGTGCGACAAACATAGTCTGTAGGTTACAAGTATTAACTTTATAGTTGAGGACATAAAAACGAGCCTTCTCCTCTGCAGGTGATCACCATACAGACAGTATATAAGGGTTGTGTCTGTAAACTGCTTGCTTGGTGTAGTCTGTAAATATGCACAAATGTATGGCAGATTGGAATATTCATACCGATAACAGTTCCTATGAGGAAATAAATGAGGGACCTATGACCTTCTGTATGCAGCCCTGGAAGACACATCTGTCCGGAGCAGCCTTTTTAATTGATTAATTGTTGATTGGGCTGGAATGAGATAGGGTTTATGATCTTTTGCTGCACCCCTAGGTGATTCCTGCTGGATTTGTCAGCTCTTAATCAATCTCTACGGGAGAGAGAGACAGGGAGACACAAGGAAAGAACTTAATTGCGCTGGGATGATACTAGCCCAGCATATAAAACACATCCTTAAACATTACTGCAGACTTGCAAGCTGCTAATTCTCAATAAACAGGTGTGGAAGATGCAGTGAAATAAAGACTTCTATTATTTATAGCTTATATATACTAAACTGTCATATAAAAAAACATATTCAGGCTGGATCTGGGTGATATTTGCAAGTTGTAAACATACAGTGACTTTGCTTGTACCATGGTATAAAGATAATACAGCCCCTCCTCTTCCATGCCCTGAAAGGTACCCTGTCTATGCCAATCTGTTTTTTTTATCATGTAAATGAGGAGAGAGCTAGTTTGCAAAGGATGGGATGGGATCAGACAGTGTGCCTGCAGGCAGCTTAGCTCTCAGCTTCTCCTCCTCCTCATGGCACCAGAGGTCGCTCTGATTTTCTTAAAGACAGTTCACACATCTTTGCCTCCCCAGACCTCCCTTATCGCTTGCATCTAAGCAGAGTTTCACAGGAGCTAGGAGGTGATGCACACATCATGCCCATATGAACTGGCATGAATAAGGGGGCCCTGGAGCAATATAGCTGCAATCTAGGCTACAGAAGGATACTCAACCAGACAGGAATAAGTTCCCACTTCCTCTACGCCAAGCGTTAAACTCTGAAAACTGGCAAAGGATCCAGCCAAGGACTACCTGTTAGGTGGCCAACAGGTGGCACTTCCCTACACCTCTCCCTGAGCTTGGTGCTTGGCTTAGGAGGGTATTCTTGGTTTTCCCCTCTGGGTTTGTCCTTAAGAAGTTTTCACCATTACTTCCAAAAGTGAAGAAGATTTCCTAGCCCTGGCAGCGTCCAGGCTGAGCCGCAGGAAGAGGGTGATTGGTGCGGCCATAGGGGTGGCGATGGTACTTATCCTGCTAATAGCCATCCCCTTGCTGGTCAGCAGCTCTAAAAGCAGCTCCCACTATGAGATGTTGGGGAGCTGTAGGATGGTCTGTGACCCCTACACCCCGCAGACACATGGGGCATCCTCAGCCGAGGCCAGCCAGGAGTATGCGGTCATCTCTCCACCTCCTCATCTGCAAGCGGACAAAGGGGATCAGGGCAAGAAGGGAAAATCTGGAATCAGAGGATTACCGGGTCCTCCTGGGCCACCGGGTCCTAAAGGGCCTCCTGGGGAACCAGGCCGACCAGGACCACCTGGCCCACCAGGTCCCGGGCCAGGGGGGTACGTCTCCTCCTATTACAGCCCTAAAATCGCCTTCTATGCCGGACTAAGGAAGCCACACGAGGGGTACGAAGTGCTGCGATTTGATGATGTTGTGACTAATGTGGGGAACTACTATGAACCATCCACCGGCAAGTTCACCTGCCCCCTGCCCGGCATCTACTTCTTCGCCTACCACGTGCTAATGAGAGGTGGAGACGGGACCAGTATGTGGGCTGATCTGATGAAGAACACACAGGTAAGGCTACAGAGAGTCACCATCATTGCTGGTTATTCCATCATTGCCCTAATGCCATGCCATATAGAAACATACATACATACGTGTGTGCATACTTATACCATAACGCAGCATGTACAATATTACTTTCCATGGAAGAATATTTTTAGCCATATAATAATACATACTAATAGCAGATCTAACACAAAATAAATCCAGCAGCCTATACCCCTGACCCCCCGACAACCCAAGCACTGTAAAGTTCAGCGGTAAAGTGAGGTAAGAATTTGAACAGGACTGGCATTGTGCAGAGACTACAGGGAGAGTGTGGGCAACAGGTGGGTAACGGGCTAACTACGGGCACTCATCTCTGTGTATACAACTTGTGAGCACAACACTCAAGTTACATCTATCTATCTATCTATCTATCTATCTATCTATCTATCTATCTATCTATCTATCTATCTATCTATCCACATACGCATACACAGATAATGTATTTATATACATACACACATATACACACACACAAACACAACCACACACACATATACACATACATATATACACGCGCACACACACAAACACAAACACACACATACTGAAGGAGGATAACATTTTAATTGTCTCCAGTTGTTTCAAATATTAAATTATTTTGTACGTAATGTACGTAAATATATATTATTTTATTTGTATAGTACATTTGATTGTATTTTGGCAATTGATTCGTTCCCTCTCCTGAGGTTTCATCACAGCTGTAAAGGTCAAAACAAAAGAGATCACGTCTTTTCCAGCATTTTATGAATTTTCGTCCAGTTGTCTACACAGCAGAGTTCCCACGAATTGTAATCTCCCAATTAAATCTCAGCAGGAGAGATAGTAAAAGTCACATTTACATGAAGTCTACCCCCAAATACTGCAGCACAGAGTACATACACATCCTGCACACAGGTGTAAGGGAAGGATTAAAGTCCTCTAGGGACACTGTTAAAACACTCGTTTAGATTCGTTTCATTACAGCATAAATCACTGTAATGTTACACTATTTAACAAAGAGCATATCAATTCCCTGTAAATGTACACATTACTGACTGTTATTGACAAACTGAGATTAATACTGAGCTAATAGACACGCAGTGGCCGTGTAACATACAAAAAGATAGAGGTAATTTAGATGTGTTCTTGAGTTTAAAGACTAACGAATAAATAGGTAATCTCCCTTGGAAGTGATGTCCTAGGGACTTTAAATGCAAGTCTCCTTCCACAGACACCACGGGCAGTGTCCTGAGGTCTGCCTTCCTCACCCTCAGCCACCCACTGACACTCGTAAGAACAGCCGCAATAGGCGTAGCCATGTGGCTAACACCTGGTCCTGGCACTGTCTATTACTGTACATAAAGTTACACGTCTAACTTACGAATACAATATATATTATACATTGTTACATTGAATCATTACTGTAGCAAGATATATACATATGTGTTATATATATATATATATATATATATATATATATATCACACGCATGCATATATAAATCTAGGTATCGTGCAATCTGTGTCTGGCAGAAAATTAAACTTAATTGTTGGGTAGGGAAAACTAATTTAATTTGGATGCATGCAGACTCTTACCCTGAATTATTAAAGTATAGACCTGTACCAAAGATGCAGTGTGTGCATAGAGTATATGCTGCTCATTTGATGGATAGAATTAGATGTATGACATGGGAAGCTGGTGGAGGTGGGGTACCAGCTGCTGTCTGTCCCTTGATGCTCATTAAGTTGCATATTTTATTTGTGTTATTTGTTTAAGGGTCGTGTCTACATTTACGTTAGCTTCGCTCCCCCCAGCACGTAGCTTTTTGGTACTAGTAACAGTATCCTCTCTGCATTGCTCCCTTCTGCAAGTGTCACCTTTTATCTATTAATATCCCAGTGGTGTGAAAGGCAAAAGAGGGCCCTTTATTTAAGTGACAAGGCTCCGGCGCTGCTGCGCAGTGTGTGTAATATGAATGACATGTTGTGTAGCACAGAAGCATCAACACAGATTAAACAGAAATGTTTGTCCTGCAGTTTGAACTGGTGAATATATTATAGCAGCAGAGGCAGTGATCTATGTCCTTCCTCTCTTATACAGTATATCTCATCAAAGTTTTACAAGAAGACGGCACCACTGATGCTAACTCAGTATTAGCAGTGACTCTACTTTATTTGACCCCAGTTTTAGCAGTGTTTATTTTATACCCAGCCTAATTAAATGACACTACAGACATGCTATCCCTGTCACTGATTAGTCTTTTGAGGTTGGTTGGTTGGTTGTTTGAATTAATAAATGTCAGTCAATGTTTTACAGATAGATAGATAGATAGATAGATAGATAGATAGATAGATAGATAGATAGATGGATGAAATTATCTGGCTATAGAAATGTGACAGAAGAGGACAGGTTATGCATTAGAGCATAATATTCATAGGACAGTTTTTCCCTTCCTCGGAATCGCAGCAGGTGAACCATAAAGAACAACAGACAACCTGTTCTGATGGACGACCCTGGGTGGAAATGAGCCGGCAGCGAGAGGGTTAAATCGTTCTGCTGCCAGAGAGGTCAGTTCTTCAGGTGGAGGACTGGGGATCCCAGCCAGGGAACCATTCATCAAGGCGCACAAGGAAGAGATACTAGTGACAAAAGAAGGACAACTCACTTGATTTTCTTGCTTATTTCTTTCACTCGATCATAAGAGCTTAAAATAAATAAATACCATAAACCATATGCACACAAGTCACCTAGTTATCATTACATTTCCTCTTGCTGCAATATCCAGGGTGTTATTACCGTGTGACCTGGTGCAGAGTAATATTGGCCATTTCATGATAAGCAGAGGGTAGCTTGGACAATAGAGGACACACACTAGTTTTATTAATTGGGATAACAGGTGATGAACACCAGCGGCTCGGGTTTGTGTACCCTGATGAGTGATAGCACACACATTGCCTGAATGCAATTGACTACAATAAGACAAAAGCATTATGGTTAGAGGTGTGGGTGATATAACATCCACCAAAAGTTACTCATCTATAGGCTCATATTAATTAAGGACAGAGATTTCTGGTAGTACAGTCAGTGATTATCATCCGTCCCTTGTTATTATATAGAGTAATATAGGCAATGATAGCTATCTCTCAGCAGGGTCTTATTTCTGGTAAGGAAATTAATATATCAGATACATTCTTATCCACGTTTCATCGCCCACAAATTCATGTCCACAGTACTAGGAAACAAGTGGGCACTGGACACAGATTGCTATTAACTTATCTCCTACAATACAAACTCAGGTAAAAGTGTAGTGTCTCCATTGTGTCCGATGTACGATGCAGGCATCTGGGAGCTACATCAATTACATCAATCTTTATTCCCTACCGAATACACATGGGGGTATTATCTATACAATAGGAGGCATGGGGTTATCCAATAGCCTGTTTTTGGAATTGTACCTCATTGTTCTGCCACCTCTGCCTGTTCTTATGCTAATGTGTCAAAATGGGCGTGGTTTATTTTAACTCCAAAGTCATTTTACTAGAATACATGTGATGTCAGTTTTTAACTTATGTTGTAGCTGAATCAGCCCTATACATTACAAAACGTAGAACATCGTCCTGTTGCAGAGCATATAGAATGACTATAGTAATTCATTTTGCTAAGAAAGAACAAAAAAAATCCTTAATATTTTTTTTTATTAATATAAAATGGTTTACAATACTGTCAATTTCATTTAAAAACATTTTTAAGAGCATTTTCAGTCTTAACCATTCTTGCAGCATATGCCCCAGACAGAGGATGAGTGATCATTTTAAAACTATACTCAAATTCATCTATAATTTGTTGTACATCAGTAGAGCTGATCAGTAGAGTTACTGCCATGACTGATGATAAAGAAGAAACACTATATTTACTCATGCACATAAACATAATAAAACAGTTTTTCTTATAAATATGTAAATCATTTTGTTTAAAATTGCAAAAATAAAAATCTGTACACAATATATGTAAATCATACAAAGATACAAATAATAAGTGATGTGCAAGCATCCAGAATTTATTTATTTATAACCAAAGGCAACATAGAAAAAAATTGAGTCCATGGGCAGACATCCATTTTTTTATTTCCATCTCTGTGCGTATTCGTCTTCCCTCTGTTCCATGTTTAATAGGGAAATGCAAGGAAGACAACTGCTCATTATAAAGATCATTGCTCTGTATGGCATAACGCAGGGCCTGTGCACACTGGTACTGGAGGAATCAGATGTCAGTGTAGGGACAAAGGAGAGTCGTACATGCTTCTATCATATCACATCATATCATATATCATATCACATCACATCATCACATCCCTGCTTTGTCATGACTACATTATGCCATAGAGATCTATGAGGTCTATTTACTAAGCCTTGGATAGAGATAAAGTGAATGGAGATTAAGTACCAACCAATCAGCTCCTACCTGTAATTTTTCAAACACAGCCTGTAAAGGGACAATTAGGAGATGATTGGTCGGTACTTTATCTCCATCCACTTTATCTCTCCCATGGCTTAGTGTGATCTCTGTGCCAGTACCCATCTCTCCATTGTTCCCCCTGTCAAAAAATAAAGGGCAGATGAAAATAAAAATGGCCGCTTGCACACTGCATAAAGTGGACAAATCACCATGAATGAACCTGTTATCATTCAACAGCATATTCATTCATTTGTGATGGAAGTTAGACCATGGAATTTCCTACAAAGGGACGTAGTCCTGTCACACTTACTGGATGGATATAAACATTGATTGTATGGGGGGGGTTTTGCAAGTAATTGTATCAATAGTTACAACACAGCAAATTAAACTGTTGGATTTATTGATCAGGGGAATAAATCTGATTACCATGTCTGGAGTCACACTACGCTATAAACCAACACACAAATCTGCTCTAGTGAACCAGTGTATTTGACATTTGAAAACTCCTAAATAAAACACTTAATAAAGGCATTTCTGTCCCCTTACCGTCCTGTGCTATATATTGGCCAATTGTAATACATTAGTAGGTAGAAAGGAAAAGATCTAGTAAATGAGTCAGAGGTCAGAATGTGACCAGTCTGCTATGTTTTACCATCCCTGCTTGTGCGATTGACAGCAAACAAGTACAATCACTGCACAATATGGCTGAGCCATGAAACTGATGTCTGGAGCGTGAACCTATTTATCTATGGGAAAGTTTGCATAATGGAGCAGAAGAACCTTTATACTGCACCACATTACCTCCCTGATTTGTACATAGCCCATTCAGTTTAGATCTTTATAGGGTCTGCAGCCCTTTACCACTTTGTGTAATGTCCTGAAGAACTGTAAATTAGTGCAATCTGATTCTGAGTACAATGGTTCAAAAGTATTACTGCTCAGAAAGTCATAATATAGAATAATCATTATGGGTTATATAATACAAGGCTTGTGAAAATACTGGGAGCACCCTAGGCTGCCATCCTCCCCACCCTTCCAATTACCATCTCAGCATGCAGGAGGAGCAGTGTAATCCTATGCTCATCAGATTGGGAGTGTGGCGCTGGGCTGTGACATTACCCACCATAGCACTGTCACTGAGGAGGAGCAGCAGCCACCAGCTTCACATGTAATCCTACTCCATGTCAGTGGTGCTCAGTGTGGGGGCATTTATAACTTTGTATGTGTAACATTCCATTGCATACTTGCCTCTCCTCCCGATTTGTCCGGGAGCCTCCTGAAAAACAGGTGTCGCTCCAGGCCCCCCGTAGAGGCAGGCCATCCTCCCGGCAGGCACCAACACCTCCACCCCCCACACCCCGTGCGGTTATAAGAGATCACCTGCAGAAGGGGGGGGCCAAGAGACGCAATTCTCCCCAAATTGCTTCAATTTGGCCCTGAACCCTGCTTCACAATGTCAGTAATCTCAGCATTGTGTAGCAGGGGCGGGTACAAAGTGGCACGATCACATGACCATGCCCCCGGTTTGCCCACAAACGCTGGTCACACCCCCTTAATTTGCCAATCTGGCTGCCTCTTCTCTGTATCTTTGTATATGGACCTAGGAAACCTGCGTGGTTTGCACTGGCCCTGGTCGTCCTTCAGTTTGCACTGGGAATTCCGCACTCCTGTAACGTATACTGGCAGCTATAAAGGGCATATATTTTGGAACATATGGAAGGTTTTTTAAAGAGGCGTTTTGTATGTAGGCCGCCTTTGTTTCCAACTGTTTGAGTAGCAAGTTATTGTGTTTACAAAAGTTACCAATTTTACGTACAATGCAGAAGAAATGTGCCTGATTAGGTGCACATTCAGTGGGGAAACACATTAACGTGTGTTCATTGTAGCAACATTATGTGTCATGTTAAAGCTAGCAGACTGGCTACTGTTATAAAACACAATTAATGAAAGCAGACGTAGCAGATATGTAAAATCACTTACAAAAATCACTTTATCTTCTTATCCTCTAAAGAACACAATTATTTTGTGGTTTATGTTAAGCGATGACCCAAAGAAGAGGATGACCTTTAATTCCCTCTACCCAAGGCTAAAGACATCACAATATCATAACAAATACAAAACATTTCATACTGCTCAGAAAATATATTCTCTAACAATAGTAAATTTGAGAACTATTCAGTATTATTCTGATATATGAATCTGTTTTAATTTATTTTATATCATGTCTGGAGGGACTGGTTAAAGTTATAGACCTTTGTGGGCAGTGATGAGATTTTGGTGATTTCGAGATATAAATCTGTAATTTTTTAAAGGTAAAGCCAACTTATTTTTGCCTTTAAAAATGTGCTACTTTAAATCTCAAGGACACAGTGACAAAATCTTGCCACTATCCACAACTCACAGGCTATTGCATTTGGGCCTTTATCATGCTAAGGGAGTGGTATATTAAGTTGTTTGTGGAAAGGTCGACATTCATTAGGTTGACTTGACAATGTCACCATGTTTGTTATGTTGACACTGAATATGTTAACATGTTTAAAATGACGACATTGACCATATCGACATACATCATGTTGACAGAGATGTAATGATGACATTCAGTGGCGTAAGTTCATCCCAGACGCCCGGAGGCAAGGCATCATTTAGTGCCCCGCTATCCCCCATATTTACAGCCCTAAGTCGGATGAATATATTGTGGCTGATGGAGGAGGTGCCCCTTCAGTGCTGGCGCCCGGCGGCAGGCGCCTCCATAGTCTCCCATACTTCTGCCCCTGATGACATTGTTACAATGTCAACAGTGTCTTTTTACTGTCACTCTATCCCTAATGCTAACCCTATCACTAACCATAACACTAATGCACATGTTGACATTTTGACAGTGTTGACATCATATGTCAACATTCTATCCATGTTGGCATTTTCCAAGTGTTGACATTTATTATATCGACATTCTAACCATATCGACATCACAACTGTCGACATTCTGATTTCCACTGCATATCCGTGCTAATTTGCAGGAAGTTATGCATTCTTTTGAATTAAGTGGTTGTACATGTTCTTTGGTTCATGCAGCAGCTGAGAAAAATAAACCAGGCCCACAACAAAAACATATAATCTCTAATGATAGGCCTACATGTCATTAATTACCTGTTATGGTATAAAAGATGGATAGTAAAAAGGTCGACAATGTCTAGATTGACACTAGATGTTAGATAGTCTATAGGTCGACAGGGACAAAATGTCGAAAAAAAATCACACTAAAGGTCAACATGGAAGAATGTCGAAATTTACAAATTGTCGACAGGGTCAAAATGTGGACACAAAAATGGTCGACATACAAATGATCAACTTTTTTTTTTCTAGCCCTAATCACCCTAACTCTTCTCTTGGTGCCTAACCCTCCCTCCTGGTCCCTAACCCTAACTGTAGGGGTAGGTGCCTGATCCTAACCGTCCCTTCTAGTGCCTAACCCTAACCCTCAGATTAGTGCCTAACCCTAACCATCAGGGTAAGTGCCTAACCCTTCGGTAAGTGCCTAACCCTAACAAAAAACAGAAAACATGACCATTTATGTGTCGTCATTTTGATTATGTCGACCATTTGTACCTGTCGACCTTTTTCCATGTTGACCTTTAGTGTGTTGACCTCTTCCTTGTTGACCAATTAACTGTCTAACATGTGGTGTCTATCTAGACGTAGTCGCTCTTTTTACTATCTATCTATAGTCCATATACCGTAAGTACCTTGTCACATGTATTAACTTTTATATATTTCACAGTATATCATGAATTAAACTTTAATGTACAATTATTTTTAGTTAATTGGTCTATATCTGTTTTTCAAGAACCTTCTTTAATGCCAGTAATATATATATTGTTATTAATTAACAGTTATTTTGTGTAGTTACTACAATATTTTGCACCGCTTTTACATCAGTCCCCAGTGGAGCTTACAATCGATTTTTCTTGCCACAGGGACACACAAAAACTTGGATTAATTTTGGCAGAAGCCGATAAGCCTGCAATTATGTCTTTTAGAGTGGAGGAATCCATGCAAACATGGAGAGAACATGCAAACTATGCACAGACAGGATCCTGGACAGGATGGAAGCCATGACCCAAGCTCTATTAGTCAGCAATGCTAAGAACTGTGCCACTGTGCTGCCAACCCATATAGCATCATCTATCTAACAAACTTATAAAAAATATATTTATATTGCTGATATAATGGCATACTGTTACGTGTGAACGTTGTGTTTAGAAGAAAGTGGGTCTCTGACCACTGACACCAGAGAAAGAAATCAAAAGTGCACAATCCAGATTGTAGTAGCTCTGTCCTTCTGAAGACCTCTAATGGAAGAATCACTCTAGATTGACTGCTAGTAAAAATGACTGTGCTCTACATAACCTGCCTCACTTGAGACCAAGACAAAGCTTGTTGCTCCAGTTTCCTATATTTAATGCAAATGTATTTTCCAAAGCGTATACATGTTAAATAGGATGTCATTTAGACAGGCCTTACAAGGTCTTAATATAGGACATGATTTCTGGATGTGTGGGTGCAAAAATGTAGCGATATAGGACCAATCAGTATGTAGGACCTTATATAAATAAATACAATGGAAAAAGCTCTGGCGACATAAGTCATACACCCCAAAACATTGAGACACTTTTCTTAACACTTAAGTTTGTCTACTTACGATATGGTAATTTTGGTTGGCTTGTGTCATTTATTGCACCTTTGTTAATCAGTTACTTTAACATAGTTTCACTTATGTGTCTAAGGGGCCTATTCATGATCACTAATGGGCCTGTTACACATGCCCACACACGCTAGTTTCCGCAAGTTTTAAGTAAAGGGCCCATTCATTATTACTGGCCTATTATACAGCAAACTCCAAAAACCAAAAGTTTTTGGAGTAGCTTATAGAAACCAACACCATCTTCAGATGACATTGGTATCTGCGGCCTGCTCCTTCCTATGGGAAGGAGGTCCGGGTTTGTGAAAAGGAATGCGATTGGATCCCTCCGCCGCCTCTACATGGTGACCCTGTGGCTGTGCGCATGTTTGACCTCAGATCAGCACAGCACAGGTTATTAAAATTGCTACTTCGGTAGCAGTGTTAGGGGATCGCAGAGACAGCTGCTTTTCGGAACAGCTGTCCTCTCACCAGAGCAATAATGCATTGCTCCGATAATTCAGTAAAATTAGCAAAACTGTGGCTTAATGTGTGTATCTTGAGATGCATGTATCTTACTATAGGATCTATTTATCAATGATTACATACATGTCAAAGCCGGATGATTGGCTAAGACAGAATCTGCTAAAATTAAAATCTGCACAAAGCCATTTTGCGAATGGCAACGCCATTTTAGCGAATCTCACATATTATAAGTACATACGGCAATGCTATTGTTTAGCATTGTGCGATTCCCACGCAATAGAACAATGTTAAAAGTCCTCATTATATAAATACATACATTTACTAAAACATTTAATATGAACAACCCTGTAAAACACGTACCACGGTGTACTCCACAAACACGTAGTCGCACAATGCTAACTAGCGTCTTTCCTTAATATCGTTACACTTACACTTTGCACACTTACATAGGAAGGTTCCCTAGCATTAAGGTTAATATCCGAGGTTTTATTCATTATTAATTATGTAATAAACGACTGTATTTAAGATCTCAGGTTTAGTACATGATAAGCTGACCGTGTTTGGTGCAATTCTTAACCACTGTTTATTTGCAGATTTCCATCGGCAAGGAAATCGCCTGGGAATTATGGATCATAGAGAGATAAGTATTGAAATGTACTCTGTTTATGTAATGTAATTAGCCTGTTTAGACTTGTTCTTCGGCAGGAAAACGGACACAAAGGAGCTGTTAGAGGCTGAACTATTACAATACAAACTGACCTATGAACTGCATCGTAACAGGAGAACCAGGAGGAATAACCAATTGGATTATGCCAACTTGTCTTATTGTATTGCCTATCTCTGCAAGGGTTTATATGCAAGCACCCTGAATCTGCTAGTCAGGCATCTTTTCTTTGCTGTTGACGGAGGTTTCATAGTTGATGCCGGGAATCTGGATTCAGAGCGCATGCGTATGTATTGACTGTACCTAGTGATAGTATAATCTGTTTGCGCTAATTGTATTTAGATCACAGCGTGTAACTATCTGCTTTTTGGTGAATAATATCTTTTTGTGCTTTGGAAACACAATCAAAGTCTGGAAAGCAATTATTTCTTGTGCGACTTATAACGCTAAATAGCGACATTTAGGGTGTATAGATAGGTAGGAATTCATAGTTGGGGGCTCATAGTGAAATCACGCTACCATTCATACGGGAACACACGGTTATCAATCTCTCAGCAAAGGGTGGAGGCGCCATACGCAGGAAAGAGCGCATTGTGCCTTCGAATACCTGCTACCACTTTGTTGCTGAGAGACCGCTATCCGTTATTGTGTGAGTTCAAAGAGCGCTGATTAGAATCCAGGGACCAGGAAGGAAAAAGTTTGTTTTCCTTCTTTGATAAAACTTCATGCTAAAAGGGGAAGTCGCACAATAGCGTAAGGGTAATAATACGTTTTGTGTAGCGGTCGCATTATTGTGTATGCGATTAGTCGCACAATAGCGTATACGTATTTCCTGTATTGATGCCGCATGTTTAAACAGAGCCATTGAGATTGCATTGTGATACTGATAGCGTGATAGTATTGTTTTAAATATCTTAGTCGGTGCTGCCATATCTGGGAAAACGCTTATTTTCCTGCGCAGGAAAAAGGTGTGTAACAGTGAACGTGTGTTGGTAGGGGTAACATGTTCCCTAGCTAGGGTTATCATAGGACCGTTAGGGGCTAGGTGCCTGGTGTCGGCCTAGTGGTTCGGTAGTAGATACCGGAGTCTATACACACAGCAGGTGTAGTTGTTGTTGTTTGTGTTAGGTATCGGCTCTCAGTGTGATCGCAGCATCCAGTGATCAGTTAGGGTTATTGGGCATTGTGATTGAACCGCACGGTTGTGGCATATTGTGATTGTGAGTTGTGGTGGACGAAATCACTGAAAAGGGTAAGTGTTATTGGAATGCTTACATGCTAGCAGTGCAAAGTACTCGAAAAGGGATTAGGTGCATGGAAGCTGCCTGGTTATTCTTCCATAGGTGTGTGTGGGTGCATCCTGTTAATATCATCCACAGGTAAGTGAAAGTAGCCTTGACATTCTTTCACCGATTTAAATCTCTATTGAAGAGTTTAGTGTTATTTTCCCAAAATGGGAGCCAAGCAAAAGGTAGAGATGTTAGATGATGTGCTGCTCTTGAAAGCGCTGATTGGTTTGGCACGGCATATAATGCATACTAAGTACGGTGCGTATGCAACTATGTACTGTGATGTATGGTTTAAGATGACGAGAATGAGTGTTAAACCTTTTCCCAGAATTGCTAGCTTTGATAAGGAGGTATTGAACAATGTCCGAGATAGCATCTGTACGGTGCTCTCTCGAAAGAAAAAGATAAAGTATAACGATTGTTTAAAGCTATGGCAGCATGAGGGGGATATGTGGCTTAGGGGTGTGCATGCAACGCAAACCAGCGTTGCATGCACGATGCAGGGAAGTGCGCACGCAGCGCTAAACAGCGTTGCGTGCACGCCACAATATAGCGCACACACACAACAAGTTAGCGTTGCGGAAGGTAATGTCAGTAGTCCACGGGCACCACCACCGCCCTATGCGGATGGGAGTGAAGGTACAGTCAATGTAAAATCCCATAAAAATGTAACATGTAACCTTTACCCTCTCTTAAGTAATTATAAGGAACATGTTGATGATGTAGATGATGACCCTGTTGTGATGTATGCTCTCTCCCATGTTGCACAAATTTTAAATGTACCACCACAGCAAGCACAGGTAGCTGCCTCACTAGTACCAGAAATGGAGGTAGCCCCACCCATACAGGAAGTATTAACCCCCGCTTTAACAGTAGCAGAGATTATTAATACCGTATGTAGTAGCAGTAGGCTGTACTCTCAACTAGGTAATTCGGCCAAAGGTAGCATTATGGCAGGCATACATCCTGTCCGGACAATAACTGTTCCCAATGGGAATCCGGATGCGAAGGGTGTGGTGCACACAAGAGATGTAGTGATGCATTGTCCTTGGACAGGAGCTGAACTAAATTCCATAATGACCGACTTCCCTGACCCTAAGAAGGAATTAGCAAAATGGCAAAAATTTGTGAAAAACTTGGGTAATGCTCACAAGCCAACCAATAAAGATTGGCGAGTGGTGTTTACGGCGTGTCTTCTGCACAATACCGACGTGAAAAAGTTTATCATGGATTGCATATTGGAGGGAGACTACCCCTTAACAGACGAAGATAACCAAGGTACCATTAACCGCATAATAACTCAATTGGGTGTATATTTTTCGGTAGTAGTTAACTGGAGTAAAATGTTCACCATAAAACAAAAAGAGAGTGAATCTGCAGAAGATTACTGTACCCGAGCTCTGCAGATAATCACCCAGTACAATGGGATAGAAGATATTAAAGATAGCACTCACCATAGGGAAATGGTCATCACAGTACTTATGGATGGTCTTAAAGACAATCTAAAGACCTGAGTCCAGACCTCTACCTGGCTGGAGGGGAGTTACTGTAGACACACTCAGGGAGTCTGCTATTTAGCACGATAAAAATATCCTCAAGAAGAGAGAGACCCAGAGCGAGAAGCTAATGGCTGTTAGCATTGAAGCTCTAGAAGGAATGAATATACCATCACAGCCACCAGACACACATGCACCTGCACAGCTACACGCCCTCACCAATCCTGCACACCACAAACACAGCCCTACCCCACTTATCACAGACCACAAAACCCATACTACCCGCAGCCACCATATTACCCTCAAAATTCTTACCCACACTCACAATCTTTCTCTACTGCCCAACCCACACAACAATCTTTTCCCCCACCCCACTCACGAAGGTGTTTTAACTGCAACCAAGTGGGACATGTAATTAGGCACTGTAAGGTGAAGAGGGTAGGACCCCCTAACCAGGTAGTCCCTAGATATCCACATAAGGAATATATGCAGAATGCAGGGAATGTTCCACAGTCACCTGCTCCAGTTGTGGCCTTAAATGCTGTATTGGAGAGTGAAAGTCAACGCTAGGGGGCAGGTTACAGCCAGTCAGGTTAACTGGGGATGTTAGAGAAGAACCTGTAATGATAATTGACGTAGCTGGTACTAAACATTCTTTTCTTGCAGACACAGGGGCGACCAGACCAGTGATAAAATCTCCATATAATTTACAGATGACCAGCGAAACAGTACCAGCAATGGGTGTATCGGGTAAAGTGCAACATTATCCTTTAACCAAATCTGCAGAGGTTACTATCGGTCCATTGCATACCAGGCATTCCTTTCTCCTGGCAGCAGCGGCCCCTACTAACCTACTGGGAAGGGATTTTTTATGTAAAATGGGATGTGTCATTTATTGTACCCCTGATGTTATATTTCTAGATATCCCAGAGAGAGTTGCGCACGAGGTGAGGGATATATTGGACACTCCCCAAAGGTTAATGTTTCACTCTACTGTTTCAGATAAAAATCCATCTCAATTAGAACAAATGTTATCTCAGATACCGGGGTCCCTCTGGACCAAAGATGGACAGGACACTGGATTGATGGCAAACATAGCTCCAATAATGGTAAATTTAAAAAGCAGTAGGCAAGCTCCAAAAATTCCCCAGTACCCATTAAAACAGGAGGTAGAGATAAGGGTTTATCCCATAATTGAGCATTTATTACAACAGGGAATTTTATTCCGTACAGCGAGTGTAGCCAACAGTCCCATCTTTCCTGTGAAGAAAAGTGGTGTGAGGGGTTATAGGCTGGTACAGGACCTTAGAGGGGTTAACAAGGTAGTAGAAAGCCAATTCCCCATAGTGCAGAATCCAGCTGTCATTCTTATGCAGATTCCACCAAATGCAACCCATTTTACTGTCATTGACCTCTGTTCTGCTTTCTTCTCTGTCTCTCTTCATCCTGACTGTCAGTACCTATTTGCATCTACAGACAGGTAGGTACAATACACATGGACACGATTGCCCCAAGGTTTCATAGACAGCCCCAGTATCTTCTCCCAAGCCTTACACGACTGTTTACAATCTTTTCAACCTGCCAATGGATCTGTTCTAATACAATTTGTGGATGATTTATTGTTGTGTTCTGATTCATTTATGTCATGTTTAAATGACACTAAACTTTTATTGCTTCATCTCTCGCAAACAGGACACAAGGTTGCTAAGGACAAACTACAGCCATGCCAGTCCAAGGTTAAATACTTGGGACATTGCCTAACCCAGGGGTTACAACATCTGACCACTGACAGAATCCAAGCCATACAGACCATGACACTGCCGCAGAACCAACAGCAAATCCGTAGCTTCTTGGGAATGTGTGGATAATGCAGAATGTGGATCCCAGGTTTTTCTATTTTTGGCCTTGCCATTACAGGACTTAGTCTCTTCCTCAAAGCCCGATCGTGTCATACACACAGAGGAAACAGAGCAGGCTTTCCTTAATCTTAAGGATAGTCTGACAAGAGCACCAGCATTGGGAATACCTGATTATGAAAAAACTTTTGATAGTGTACTGTACAGAAGATAATGGTTGTGCAGCAGGTGTCCTCACACAAAAACATGGTGATGCCAGTAGACCCGTAGCATACTACAGTACACTATTGGACACTGTGGCAAGATCACTCCCAACATGTTTAAGAAGTGTAGCAGCAACTGCTCTATTGGTCAGTAAGAGTGAGGATGTAGTATTAGCCCATGATATGATTGTTTATACACCCATGCTGTATCTGATTTGCTGAATTCTGCCCAAACCAGACATGTCTCCTCAGCTAGGTTCACAAAATGGAAACTAGCCCTAATAGCACCTGCAAACATCACCATCAAACGGTGCAGTACATTAAATCCAGCAACATATTTACCATATGTGCAACATGATGCACAAAGGGTGGAGAGAGGTGAGCCGCTGGAGGAAGGTGAGTTCTGCAGGTATATTGATGCACATGATTGTATGGAAAATCTGAATCAGACCTTTACTGCAAGACCTGACATACGGGATGCACCTTTAGAAAATGTAGTTGTGACATTTTACACGGATGGGAGTTGTCATAGACAGACTGACACTGGAGAGTTATGTACATGTTATGCTGTGTTACCAAGAAGAGCGTGTGAATTAGCAGAAGGCAAATCTGCTAATATCTACACTGACTCTAGGTACGCCTTCAGGGTGGTACATGATTTTGGTGCTCTATGGTGTCTGAGAAATTTTATGACAGCAGCAGGCACACCAGTCACACATTCCAGGCATATAAAAGGACTACTGACAGCGATCCAATTGCCTAAGGCAGTGGCGGTAATTAAGTGTAAAGCCCATACATGTGAGGATGATCCAGTGTAACTGGGCAACAACATGGCAGATGAAGCTGCCAAATGGGCAGCTGGGTTAAAAGTGAACATACCAATTAACCAAATGATGTTTCAAATGATTGATATGCAGAAATTAATTGAGATGCAAAATTTGTGTTCCATTCAGAAAAAGGCAGTCTAGAGATCTAAGGAATGTGGGCAGGAGTCCTCTGGACTCTGAAGAGATGGACAAGGTAAGCCACTGGCTCCCAAGGCATACTACCCAAGCCTGGCTGAGGCAGCGCATGGTCTGACTCACTTGGGAAAGCAAGGTATGTGCAAGTTGGTGAGAGCATACAGGTGTGCACTGGGTTTTTCTTCTCAAGCAATGTCGTGTTTGACCTGCTTGAGGAAAAACATTGGGAAAACAATCCCCACTGAGCCATCCCACATTCCTCCGACCGATGAACCTTTTCAGGTAATACAAATTGATTTAATCCAATTACCACCCTGCAGGAATCTCAAGTATGTATTAGTGTGCACTGATGTGTTTTCTAATTTTAATTGAGGCATACCCAGCTGCCACTAATACTGCTGCGTTTACTGCTAAGAAAATAGTTCAGGAGTTTGTATGCAGATACGGTATCCCTAGAAGTATTGAAAGTGATGGGGTACTCATTTCACAGGTGATGTCTTCCAGAACATGTGTAAGTTGATGGGTATTAGTAGTAGACTTCACACCCCCTACCGACCACAAGCCATTGCCAAGGTGGAGAGAATGAACGGTACTATTAAAAATAAATTAAGTAAGATCATGGTAGAAAGTGGATTGGGGTGGCCAGAAGCACTACCACTTGTTCTCCACAGTATCAGGACAACTCCTAGACCCCCTCTCAATCTGTCCCCCTTTGAAATACTGTTTGGTAGACAACCTCATTTGATTATAAGTCTGCAGGAAGATTTGAAAAGTAACAACGAGGTTACTGTAAGGTATCTTATAACAATGAGTAAACATGTAAAGCAGCAACAGCAGAAACTGAAATTGTTGTCACATGATATGCCAGAAACAAACTGTCATGATGTTGAACCTGGAGAATTTGTTATGATCAGAAATTTCTTGCATTCAGGTTGTTTGACAGTCCGGTGGGAAGGTCCATATCAGGTGTTGCTGACGAGTACAACTTCTTTGAAAGTGGCAGAGAGAGATACCTGGATCCATTCCACTCATTGTAAGAAGGTCAACCAACTGGTGGAGAGACAAGGCGGAATCGAGGCAGATAACGTAAACCTGTCAATTGCAAGTCTGTTCCGGGAAGGTTAAAGGTTACAGTGAGATACTTGAGTTAAGAAATTTGTAGATCATTGTTTTCAGCAATGGATTGGTCAGCTGTGGTTATTTTTGTGTTTTCTCCCAGAGTTCTCATTATCCTGGGTTGTTTCGGGATCTCTGGTTTCTGTGACGGAGGACAGACGAAGAGGGGAGCTGATGGTGATATCAATGGAGTGGAGTTGGGAGAAGGAGTGCTAAACCAACCGGGGGAGTATCTGACCAAACCCAGTAGAGTAATTGTTAAGAGATATGCTATGTTGGAAACTCAGAGATAGTGTGAAGGTCTGTCGTCTGAAGATTATTGCTTTTGTGAGTTTTGTGGGTCCTTAGTTGATGAGAATTGCATCTGGCAGTGCCAACCTAAGTATAACCGGTATTGGGGTGGGTATCCTTTAGAGGATTATCATACTATGGTGGGCAAAGTTTTTAACCAGACTGACTGTTGGGATTGTTCTCATGTGCCCCAGGAACAGCATAATGTAGGATTAGTGCCATTTCCATTAAATGTCTCTGAGGTTTTAGAACTGCAACAAGGGAAGACGCTGGATGGAAAATATCTAAACACCAAACCACCTAATTTTTAACTCCACCAGTACCATGTAGATAAATCACTTTTATGCTTGAACATCACCAACTCCAATAAACCAGGAAGTTGGGAGGTGACTGGGAATAACCAGACGATGACCTTCTCACTAAGAGCTAATTATGAGCCTATAAATTTTGAACTGTTACACAAAATTAGGTTAAATGGGAGACACTTCCGATATCGGTATACATTAAGTAACAACAAAGAAATGGTTGGCAGAGTACCAGAAGGGTACTTTGCCAGGGTTATAGAACCAGAAACGTGTGTTAGCGAGATGGAAGAACCTGAGATAGGATCATTTGTTAGGGAAATGTGTTGGATGATCATGTTGCATTCTATCCCTTATGTTCTCCCCGATGATGTATATTTTATATGTGGAAGGAAAGCGTATAAGTGGCTCCCTCCGAGTTCCGAAGGTTTGTGTTATTTGGGAAGAGTACTCCCAGAGGTTATGACCCTTACACATGAAGAAATGCTTGGTATTCATAAAAACACACCATCACCATATCTTCACACACAGGGCCTCGTAAGCGGCCGCTCGTTCGCTCCGAGCGATGTATGCCCAACTGCGCATGCGTACTGATCGTAATACGCATGCGCGAACCAGTCAGTGCGGCCAAAATTCGTTTGTTCGCTAAATAGCGAATGCCTGCTATTTTGAGTGACAGAATGAGGCGTATGTGGGTGGTAACAGGGGAAGGTGCTTGAAAACGGGGAGTGGAGATCCGAACGCAGGCGTGCTTAAAGGTCAAAACAGGCGTTTTATGGGTGTGCATAATTAATACAGCAGCGTCATTGACCACGTCACTGGGTTATTTTATAGCCAGAACTGCTCGCAAAATTGTGGTAGCAAAAACCAACCACAAGAATAGCGAGCAGTTCATACGCTGGTCGATGTACTCGATTAATCTAATAAATAGCGGACATGACGTAGGATGCGAGCGGCCAGGGGGCGTTTTTTTCAAAATTCCGTTCGCATGTTTTGTTCGCTCTTTCAGACCTAGAGGCGTGAACAGACTGCAAAGAGCGAACGGTTCATTAGAATAGCCACCCCTATTTTCTGGACGAGCGAGCGCAAATAGCGTCCGGCTCTGAATCAGGCCCACAGAATGAACATAGAGACAAAAGAAATATGATGGATAGTATCTAATGATGGTACAAATGGTGTTATATTTCTGTAGGCAAATTATGGTGTCATGATCCCGCTTGATAGTATAGGCACACTATACTCCCTGAGGAAGGCCCGGAGGGCCGACAATGCGTCGGATATTACGCCTTAGAGACTTAAACTCTTTCATAGAGATGAACTACATCCTAATCCTAATCAGGAATCCGGAGTCTCCTCGCATCCTTTGCGAGTTGAGCCGCTGTGCGTACTGTTGAGCCCGGGTGCCACGTGATCAAGCGGGATCGTGACACCCAGAAGTCTCGCAGTGCACAGTGTGGACTGCGTCTGGGAAGAAGCAGGACAGCGGAGACCAGGAGGACAATAAAGGAGATAGAGGGTACACCCGGAGGTGAACCAAGCGGACGCCGAGGGTAAGTAGGTGCACCTGGGGGTCCCGGGATGCCGCACCGCCAGACACCACTTATGCATCTCGCGTACACAAACATCCACAGTTAACTTTGCCACCTTTAAGTGACTACAGCAGACCACTGCTTGGTGCATTTATCCTGTACACCATCATCATTCTGGTAACATCCCACCCCAGACTTATCACTATTCATTATTGGAGTACAAGACCATTATCAGCACGTCTGGTAAGCTATGAGACTACCTATTTCCACACAGCACAGCCACAATTTGCCTGTCATTTGATATAAGAGCATCGTATTGCAATAAATACAAATATTCTCCATACACTGTGTGAGTTTCAGAAGTGGTACAAGTGCATACAATAACCATAATTTGTCTACAGATTAACACCCTTTGTACCATCATTAGATACTATCCATCTCCAAGCACAGTACCCCCCTCTAACATAATTACTGTATATAAAGGTTGGGTCACCCTTTACGGGTACTGCAGCTAAAAGCACTATTCTCCATAACTTGGTATGAGCACAGGTACACACCTTAGACAGTACTAAAAGAAATATGATACCTGGTGATGTACATAAAGCCACACAATTGATTAGTGAAACAACTGGCTTTCAAGTTTTAGTCGCATTAGATCCCACCAGGATCGCTCGGGGTACACTAAATTTCAGATATATCCAAGATCTTGCCAAATTAATAGATAATATCACCGAGATGTATGATGACACCTTTAGGTACACAGGTAAGGAGTTACAGGCCTACAAGAAAGAACTGGTGCAACATAGATTAGTATTAAATTATTTAACAGCTGTCACTGGAGGGTACTGCGTGACCTTAGCAACCCAATTTGGTGTAAAGTGTTGCACATATATTACAAATGATATCAGTGACCCCAAGGAGGTGATAGACCGGAAGATGGACGAAATTCGGCAGCTAAAATGGGAATTTCGGAAGAGCCATAATGCTTCAATGGCTGAAGTAGAGGAGAAGGTAGAGGAATGGGTGTCATGGTTGAACCCAGTGAAATGGTTCTCCGGTCTAGGAGAGTGGGTCCAGGAAATGGTTGCTAGCATAGGTAAACTCCTGATCCTTATATTGGTTGTCATCTTAGTAATTGGCATATGTATCAGGTGTGTTCCTACTGTGTTGAAATGTGGAAAATGTAAAGATAAGGTAAATTGAAGGAATGAAATTATGATGGTGGTTAGTAGTAACAAAATGAATACTGAGGTAAATGTAGGACTACATTATAACCCTGAACTAGAATATACCATCAGATGATGTATAGATTTAGACATGCATGAAATGTATTATGAAATTTTATTTTAAACATCTTAAATAATGTCCCTATCCCCTCCAAGACTTCCTTTATAGGTTAGATGCATCCCCACATCTTTCCCATGATCTCCCAAGATCCACGGTGTGTGTATAAGGGTAGTTTTATGTCCCCCAGAGATAAATTATTGATGATTTAAGAACCACCTTGTGCTATCCCATAATATAACATTAAATAATATGTCATAATATAAGCCTAAATTAATTTCTTAAAATCAGAGGGTGATAGCATGTTGTTGGCTATCAAAGGGTGGACTGTCGAAGCCGGATGATTGGCTGAGACAGAATCTGTTAAAATTAAAATCTGCATGACGCCATTTTGCAAATGGCAACAAGACGCCATTTTGCGAATGGCCGCACAGCGCCATTTTAGCGAATCTCACATATTATAAGTACATACGGCGATGCTATTATTTAGTGTGCTGGATGATCGATATTGATCATCCAGCACACCACCAACCCACCAACGATGGCCAGCGACCCGCAATCAACAATCAACGATTGTGGGTCCCTATAGTAACCTGGTCGATATATCGATATTGACCAGGTTGGCCTGCATACACGGTCGTTGGATGATACATTTATCGTCTATAGGTGCTCGCACATTGCAGGTCATTGGTGGGATGGAGGCACCGAAAAATGCATGATATGAACAATAACGATATGATTAATATCGTTCATATCGTGCATTTTATCATACCGTGTGTACGCACGTTAAAAAAACAAGTTAGCAACCTATTAAAATTACGTGCCAGCTAACCCAAGAAACTGTGGCGAAGGTTATATGAAGAAACTAGCAACTTTGTTTCAGTGCTATTTATTGCAACAAATTTTCCATTTGTTGAACTGTCTGATTATCTGCTGCGGTATATGATCACAGATACCATACAACAATTTTATATACTTTTTATTTTTCATTTTTTTATTATTTTTTTACCAGTTTAATTTTTATATGTATATATGATTTATTATAGATGATCTTTTACACATGGATATCGATTGGTTCATTGTATGTATAAATAAATGAAACTTTTTTATGGCATAATTTAATTTCTCTTTATTAATTTTTACATATACTTATTCATTTAAATTAAGTTTAAGAAAGTTTGTTGTGCATTGTGTTCCACAGCGATGTTACTTTTTTATTATTTGTAATTCTTTTTGGTTAGCAACCTCACTAACAGCAGCGTGGAACACATATTTCGGATCTACAGGGGTTAATATTGGTTATCCTTTTGTAGCACCAATGGCTATATTTTCTATTCTTAATGCAGGCGGCAGCTGTGTGAATTATAAGACAGACATTCACCTGTCTTATAATCCTGGGGATTGGAAGTGGTTATTGGTGGTGGCTGGGGGCAATAGGCTGAAATTTTGCAAAGGGTGCAGAGAAATCTTGCACCGGCCCTGCTGGAGTAAAAACATCATTACATAAGGTTCATTAATTAGTAACCCTGTAATGTAATTATTAAATAGTTTGTACTGGTGATTCCACGGTCGCATTAGAGATACAGAATCAACTAAACAATATTTGCCAACTCTCCATGATTGTCAGGGAGACTCTCTGAAAGAGTAATACCCCTTTTCCACCAAAATTCCGGGTCTGACCCGGAGTTAGAACAGAGTTCCTATCCGGATCAGACCCGGAATTTAGCCGGCGCCGACTCGGGATATTCCCGAGTCGGCGCTGCTCACACCGGAGTCGGATCTGCATAGACCCGGCTTTCCCGGTGTGAAAGTGGACGCTTGGAGATGACGTCATCTCAAAGCGCCACTGAAGCCGGACCAATCAGCCGGGTTGCAGCGCACTCCAGGTCATCGTGACCCGGAGTGCACTGTTCTCACAGCGGGGTTTCATGGGTTACGCCCGTGTTAAACCCTGCTATTTACCTGGGTTGGATTGCCAGGTCACTCGACCCGGCGATCCAACCCTCTCCCCTTTTACACCAGGGAGCTGCCCGGGTTAACCCTGCAGTAACCCGGGTTTTAGCTCCGGTGTAAAAGGGGTATTACAATCTCCCTGATTCCCTGAAGAGTCTAGCAATCTCTCTGCTTGCACTTTAATCCCATTATGTAGCTGTTATATACCTGGAAAAAAAACAGAGCTATATATACACATTCAAATGGAATCATCAGTGCCATTTCACTGCATTGGTTATAAAGCACAATGATCCATGCATTTTAATATAAGGTTTCTCGTAGCCTCTTATATGGAACCACTTGTAAAACACAATGAGCCTGATTCAGACTTGGGAATAGAGAGATATATCTCTCTCAACTGGTCATCTTGGTGAAACCATGCTGCACTGCAGGTGGGGCAGATTTAAAATGTGCAGAGAGATTTAGATTTGTGAGGGAGGTGTCCAAACTGACATTAAATTGTAGAGTAATAATAAAGCTGTGCAGTATTTGTGGGCTACATGCAAAAGCAGCCAGTATTTACCTCACATGCAAAAAAATGAATGTATACCCTTGCATTGCAATATGGTTTGTTCAGGTTCACAGTTAAGTGCTATCTCTCTCTCTATTCCCAAGTCTGAATCAGGCCCAATATACGTATGAGCAAGCCGTGAAAAGTATCAGTGTGTTTTCATCAACATGTAGCTCTAAAGGCCCCCATACATCAGCAATCTGAAAACCACAATTGAACATTTGAAGTTTTATTGCTCGATCTTAGGATTTCCCAATCTAGCTATCTGTGCCCATACATTACAGATCTTTTTCAGTGATTAGCAGATCGATTGCAGCAAACACAGATCTGGCAATCTTGAAAGGCCCATCATTTTCTGGTAACGGTCTGCAAATCTGCTGATCATGTCCATATACAGCCCCAATCCATCTGTGAAATCCAACATGTTGGACAATCTGATTTAAAAATTCCAATCACGTTTTGGTTGCAATCTGCGATCTGTATACAGTATATTGCAGTTTTTATACACATTCGATTGCAAATTGCAGAATTGCCACAATCGATTGCTGATGTATGGGGGCCTTTACTAAGAGCTTTCGGTCTCGTTTACTTTTGGATGTAGGTTCATTTTTATCACATGTCTCTCACATGTAGTAGTATATGTCTACTTTAACACCACGAATATAGATGGTGTTTTCACAATCTCCCGGAAATGCTTTTTCAAAAGTAGACATGTATCAACTAAACCTGACTTCCCTCAGCATAGTGGAGTGCTATAGCCTTCGTTCCTATGTGTAATTGCAATCCCTGGTATCTCTACTAATAGCTTCCTACTTGTGCTTAATTAATGTTAGTTCCACAGCAGCTATACAGCAACATTGTCAGAGTCTCTGGCTTAATTCACAGAATATAGTGTGTGGTTATGCTTGCATCTGTCCCTTCACATGTACTCAGCGCACCACTATTACTAGGTGAGATACAGATGGGTAAGGTGTTGGCATTCTGCCTCTCAGTCTTTATATCAGTGCCAGAAGGAAATGACAAGGTGAGGAGCAATGAATCTTGAAAATCATTACACTATATATGCATAGAGAGGGGGCGGGGGGGGAGAGAGAGAGGGGGGGAGAAAGAGAGAGAGAGTAAACTCCAACACTTTACAGAACAAGCAGCATACAGTGAAGACCGAATAGACATGAGATGAGTTATATGTAGAGGTGAGATCTTGTCTTCCATTCCTATTTTCGTATTCATGTACCACTGCCCATATTTATGCACAGATGCAATTTGTACAGACTACATATACTAGGTAGGATTTCTAAAGAGACAACATTTTACTTTATACTAGGGGTGTGCACCGGCCACTTTTCGTGTTTTGTGTTTTGGTTTTGGATCTGGATCTTTCTTCGTGTTTTGGATCTGGATTGGTTTTGCCAAAACCACCCTTCCGTGTTTTGGGTTCTGGGTTTTGTGTTTTGGATCTGTATTTTTTTTAAAAAAAGCATAAAAACAGCTAAAATCACAGAATTTGTAGGTTTTTCTGCTCCTATGCTATTATTAACCTCAATAACCTTAATTTCCACTAATTTCCAGTCTATTCTGAACACCTCACACCTCACAATAGTGTTTTTATGTCCAAAAGGTTGCACCGAGGTAGCTGGATGACTATGCTAAGCGACACGAGTGGGCGGCACAAACACGTGACCCATCTAGGCGTGAAACTGCAGTGGCAGACAGGATGGCAGTTTGAAAAACACCACCCTTTAACAGACAGACGCACGCTTGTCGCTGCTGCTTTAAGGATGCAGGTGCGGCTACAGCCCACACATTTCACAAAGACAGAAAAAAAAATAAGAATTTTTTAATTGTTTGTGGAGCGCACTTTGAGGGTTACACCACCCTTTAACAGACAGACGCACGCTTGTCGCTGCTGCTTTGAGGACAGTATCATAAGCAGTGACAGTAGACTTGTCAGAAATTGTTGGCACGTCCTTCAGTCTGCACCAGATGTCCAAACCGGTCCTTGACTTATGACACAGGCGCATGCTTGGCGTTGCTACTGTGTTGCTGCATGTGCGGCTACATCGCACACAAGTCACAAACACATTAAAAAAATTGTTTTTTATTTTTTGGAGCACTTTGAGGGTTACACCACCCTTTAACAGACAGACGCACGCTTGTCGCTGCTGCTTTGAGGATGCAGGTGGAATCTAGACGGGATTTGGAACCGGGGACACACTACCTCCATCAATTGTCTAAATCCCACTGCACTAATGGCGGATACCGGACCCACGTCTAACACCAACATAGCAGTCAAGGCCTCAGTTATACGTTTTGCTTCAGGATGACTGCTGTCGTACTTCATCCTCATCGCTAGGGACTGTTGGAGGGTCAATTGTTTAGTAAAAGTGGTGGTGTTCCTACTTCCTCTCTGGGATGATGAACAACTCCCAGCAGCAGCAACAGCACTAGGAGGAAGTGGTTCTTGATCTTTCCCTATTTTATTTTTATCAGAGAAAGTTTGGTCCTCCATTTATGTTATATTGATATATACGTGCGGCTAAACCGCACACAAACACAGAAAATATTTTTTTATTTTTGCTGGAGAGTAGTGCACTTTGTGGGTTACACCACCCTTTAAGAAAAGAGCCAGCCGGCTTTTTACTTATGGGACATAGGCGCACGCTTGGCGCTGCTCCTTTGCTGATGCACGTGCAGCCACAGTGCACACAAGTCACAAACACAGAAAATATATTTTTTTTTGGTTTGGACTGGAGTGTACTTTGGGGGTTACAGCACCCTTTAACGGTCAAGACAGCCGGCCCTTTACTTATGACACAGGCGCACGCTTGGCACTACTTTGTTGATGCACGTACGGCTACTGCACACAAAATTCACAAACACAGAAAATATTTTTTTATTTGGTTTGGAGTGTACTTTGGGGGTTACAGCACCCTTTAACGGTCAAGCCAGCTGGCCCTTTACTTATGACACAGGCGCACGCTTGGCACTACTTTGTTGATGCACGTGCGGCTACTGCGCACACAATTCACAAACACAAAAAATATTTTGTTATTTGGTTTGGAGTGTACTTTGGGGGTTACAGCACCCTTTTGCGGTCAAGCCAGCCGGCCCTTTATTATGACACAGGCGCACGCTTGGCACTACTTTGTTGATGCACGTGCGGCTACTGCGCACACAATTCACAAACACAGAAAAAATATTTTGTTATTTGGTTTGGAGTGTACTTTGGGGGTTACAGCACCCTTTAATGGTCAAGCCAGCCGGCCCTTTACTTATGACACAGGCGCACGCTTGGCACTACTTTGTTGATGCACGTGCGGCTACTACGCACACAATTCACAAACACAGAAAATATTTTTTTATTTGGTTTGGAGTGTACTTTGGGGGTTACAGCACCCTTTAACGGTCAAGCCAGCCGGCCCTTTACTTATGACACAGGCGCACGCTTGGCACTACTTTGTTGATGCACGTGCGGCTACTGCGCACACAATTCACAAACACAGAAAAAATATTTTGTTATTTGGTTTGGAGTGTACTTTGGGGGTTACAGCACCCTTTAACGGTCAAGCCAGCCGGCCCTTTACTTATGACACAGGCGCACGCTTGGCACTACTTTGTTGATGCACGTGCGGCTACTGCGCACACAATTCACAAACACAGAAAATATATATTTTTTTGGTTTGGACTGGAGTGTACTTTGGGGGTTACAGCACCCTTTAACGGTCAAGCCAGCCGGCCCTTTACTTATGACACAGGCGAACGCTTGGCACTACTTTGTTGATGCACGTGCGGCTACTGCGCACACAATTCACAAACACAGAAAATAATTTTTTTTTTGGTTTGGACTGGAGGGTACTTTGGGGGTTACAGCACCCTTTAACGGTCAAGCCAGCCAGCCCTTTACTTATGACACAGGCGCACGCTTGGCACTACTTTGTTGATGCACGTGCGGCTACTGCGCACACAATTCACAAACACAGAAAATATTTTTTTGGGGTGTTTGGACTGGAGTGTACTTTGGGGGTTACAGCACCCTTTAACAGTCAAGCCAGCCGGCCCTTTACTTATGACACAGGCGCACGCTTGGCACTACTTTGTTGATGCATGTGCGGCTACTGCGCATACAATTCACAAACAAAGAAAAAATATTTTGTTATTTGGTTTGGAGTGTACTTTGGGGGTTACAGCACCCTTTAACGGTCAAGCCAGCCGGCACTTTACTTATGACACAGGCGCACGCTTGGCACTACTTTGTTGATGCACGTGCGGCTACTACGCACACAATTCACAAACACAGAAAATATTTTTTTATTTGGTTTGGAGTGTACTTTGGGGGTTACAGCACCCTTTAACGGTCAAGCCAGCCGGCCCTTTACTTATGACACAGGCGCACGCTTGGCACTACTTTGTTGATGCATGTGCGGCTACTGCGCACACAATTCACAAACGCAGAAAATATTTTTTGGGGGGGGTTTGGACTGGAGGGTACTTTGGGGGTTACAGCACCCTTTAACGGTCAAGCCAGCCGGCCCTTTACTTATGACACAGGCGCACGCTTGGCACTACTTTGTTGATGCACGTGCGGCTACTGCGCTCACAATTCACAAACACAGAAAATATTTTTTTGGGGGGTTTGGACTGGAGTGTACTTTGGGGGTTACAGCACCCTTTAAAGGTCAAGCCAGCCGGCCCTTTACTTATGACACAGGCGCACGCTTGGCACTACTTTGTTGATGCACGTGCGGCTACTGCGCACACAATTCACAAACACAGAAAATATTTTTTTGGGGGGTTTGGACTGGAGTGTACTTTGGGGGTTACAGCACCCTTTAAAGGTCAAGCCAGCCAGCCCTTTACTTATGACACAGGCGCACGCTTGGCACTACTTTGTTGATGCACGTGCGGCTACTGCGCACACAATTCACAAACACAGAAAAAATATTATTTTTTTAGCACTTGGGAGGAGCACCCCTGATGGACAGAGCACCCCCTGGACAACACTACAGCACCCCTTTAGGACTGGGACACTGCACAGGACTTAGGAGTGGACACAGCCCCTATGGAGAACTGACTGCACAACACAGTCCACCCAGCCCCTATGGACTTTGAAGTAGTGGACACAGCCCCTATTAACAACAGCAGCACAGCACAACACAGCCAGCCCCTATGGACTTTGAAGTAGTGGACAACAGCAGCACAGCACAGCACAGCACAACACAACACTACTCTGCACTACACTACACTACACAGCCCAGCCAGCCCTAACTCCCACCCTCCCTCTTCACTGTCCACAGCCGAGTGAGAAAATGGCGCCGACGCGGGTACCTTATATAGGATCCAAAACCCGCGAGACCCGGAAGGCGGGATGATGATGTTTTGCCTCGATTTCAGATCCGAGTCAGGCGGGAAAAGTCGAGCCTGACTCGGATCGACCTCGGATCGGGGGGGCTCGGGGGGGTTCGGATTTCAGAAATCCGAACCCGCTCACCCCTAATATATAGTTCCATTCCTAATTTCTACACCCTGTCTTCTTCACTGTGCGGTGTCCGATCAAGATGCCTGCAGGGAGCTCTTGCTCTGCATGGCTAATAGTAACCTTTACACATTATACCCACGGACAATATTTCATAACCATCTCCTCATGTCCAAGTCCTCTCCTAACACATCATCAAGGCTGAAATTCAATGGCGATTGGTGGTAAGTATCCAAGACACCTGTTGGAACATGTATGGGAATACATTTAATACTCCCTGGCTTTGCATCTGCTATATGAATAGTATCTCTGGTAATCACTGGTATCCTAGACATGTCTTTCTGTAACACCTGCATTACCCGTAATGGTCACAACCCATGGCTGGTCATTGCTCCTCCCAACCCTTCTATGAAAGAGCTAGGACTTGTTATTGGCTGGTTATTTCATTAGTCTACAGTTTGATATAGAACCTTGTCCCTTTGAGCAAAGCCTAGCTGTCAGTGTAAATTATTTGTGGCTCAGTAGTTTATTCAACTATTGGAACAATTACAATTAATTCAGCATACTGACTTGATCCTTCATCTCCTGTTTGATGAATGATAGTTTAAGTGGTAGGTTGCATAGCAGCAGTCATCCGGACCCTACACTGCAGCTTTAAACTAGCAGTGCCATCAACTGTAAGAGCCTTTCACAATGGAGCTTCACTCAGAGGAGTTTAATCAAGAACTTTTACAGATGATTCTGGTAAGTAAAATTCAAAAGTTATAGGAAATGCTATTCAGCAAACTCAGAAAACCTAAAATTTCTGGTTAGCCTAACTCCCAGATACTGTGCCTGCAACTCGTAAGCTATTAAATAAGGTCCCATATGTTGAAGTGCAGTATAATGATGAGCATATAGATTCCTAATAACTATTACTAGCGACAAGTATATTTTATTTTTAAATATCTTTTTTTAATATTTTTAATTTCTGGTTATGGCTGAATTGCTTATACCAAAATCTCTATAAAATCTTTCAGTCCCCTTCATTCACTTATTTTTTCCATAAACCCCCATATTCAGTCACAGATACATCAAGAAAGGCTGATTTGGTTGTAAAGGCCGTAAATGGCAGTTTTCTTTTTTAGTTAAACTGTTTTTATTGAAACATTTTTAAAAGAGTAGCCTACATTGTAAAATACCAAAATGCAAAACTGTAAAATAAATAATGTTATGTATTGGCTCAAACACAATGAGAACAAAGTATTTTTCACTGTAACATCATATATAGGCTACAATATCCTATATGTGGTATAAAATCCTGCCAAAATGTGAATACTTCTAAAACCTGATGAGCTTCTCTCCCATTTGTAGGTTTTATATTAAACATAGATTCCAGTACAGGCTGTGAAGTAGTCCTAGATGGCCCTGGCTATATCATACACATGAGTCTTAAAGTAAGAGCATAGCCTTGCATCTTCCATCTGTGTAGGGCCCAAAATACACCATTCTATGGGGCGTTTCCAATTTGGACTGAATGTTCCAAAAATCTCAAGTTGCAGGACATTTTCCACACATGTGAGATTTTTGATATAAATTGGGTGCAAGATTTTCCACTTTAGGAAGCCGTGGTTGTTTTTTTTTCGGGCACCATCAGAGCAAGTAAAATTTTTCCTAAAATCATTACTTTTAGGAAAATTGTCAGGACTTCCTTCAGAACCTCTAAGACATCCCCCCTAAACCCAATTAAGCAATTGGAAGGTTTCATTTAGCTTAATTAGTCCAATAATTACATGTCAATAATGACTTGAAAATTACCCCAAAATCAACTTTTTCGTTGATTTATGCAACCCAAATTTAAATAAAGCATTTCAATGAAACTATAACTGCTTTAAAATGTTTTTACTTTTTTTTTAATTGGCCTAAAATTACCCCCAAATCACCTTTTTTTTATTTTTTTTGTTTGAAAGTAAATGAAAAAAAAAGTTTCTTTTTAACATTTTATACATTTTAATTGTTTTGTATTTTAATTTTTGTTTTTAATTTATCTAAAATTACCCCAAAATCAAATATTTTCTAGTTTTGTTTGCTTTTTTTATTTTATTCGTACAAAATAATTATTGTTTGTTATAATTTCTTTATTTTTTTGGGGGGGGACAGGCTGAATTCCCCATTTTTGTTCAAATTTCCTTGCAGTTATTTTTTTAAAAAAAATTCAAATTGGATACCATGGATATCAGGAGTGCACATAACCGTGGTAATGAAAAATGGGAGCAATATGCTTTCATTTTGCAGCAAAAATCGCACTCTCAATTGAATATGCCTCTATGTGCGCAATGAGTTGAGGAAAATTTGTCTCAATTTGTTTTGTTTTTTAATGTCAGTTTGATAATGTCATTAATATAGTGGATGACTGTGTACATTTAATCCAACAGAGCCAAGACTATAGCCTCTTGTCTATCACATATGATCAGAGATTGAAGATATCTTTGATAATATTGCTGTATATCCCAGGTGATTGCCCTGAGAGTTCAATGCAATTGTTGTAAAAAAAAAAGCATTTGGCGAAATCACTACTGTATGTCACTCTCCAGCTTTTTATGTTAAACATTCCATCTAAGTCACTATTTCTGGCACAGATGCAGCCAGAAGAGGAGCTACCCTATGCAGACCTTGAGGACCCACAATCATCCTCCATGACCCATTTAAAAAAATTTTATGGAAAAGACAGAAACATTTAACGGGCTAATCAGTGGTCAAAAAACTACTCAGACAAGCTTATAGATAGTGTTTTTGTACTCTTTTTTTCCTCTGTCCACTATGGGAATGTGGTACTGACTGAAGATCACTGGTGAAGTGTGTACAGGTATGTACAGTGGATCCCACTTGCCATTACTGTGGGCTCCACTGCAGAAACAAAACATGTTCAAAGGCAAATGTACCTTGCTCAGGTTTAGTATTTCCCCTAATAATATCAATTCAAAGATAATTACCTTGTAAATGCTGATTAAAATGCTTGCATGAAATATAGCCATTCTCATTGTCACTTTAAATGCCAATGTATGTGTCACGTTCGGGCTATGGTGGTCCTCTGTAGAGGGGTTGGAAGATGTGGACCCTGGTTGAGAAGGGAATTGGAGGCGAGGAGCCTGGATAAATGCCTTCCTCATCCACAAGTACCAGATGTTGGCTAGACCTGACCAAAGGTGCGGAGTCTAACTAACTGGGAGGTGTTCACCAGTGACCCCTCCAAGCGGGATTTGGATTTAAGCTGCACCCAGCAAGCAGGTTGCGGTCCTTTGGTCAGGTATCTGGCACAAGTGGGAAATGGAAGAACAATATCACAGGGAAAGCACAGGAGAATGATACTGGAAGTTTTGCACTTAGGTGATGTAAACACCCTGTTGATCCAGATGCAGGGCTGGCACAGGAGAATGGCACTAGGAGATTGTACTTGGATGATGTACAAAGTACACGTACTGTAGTCCCAGATGCAGAACTGGCACAGGAAGATGACACTAGGAGATTGTACTCGGATGACGTACTGAGTACATACACTGTGGTTCCAGACGCAGAACTGGCACAGGAAGGTGACATGAGGAGAGTACTCAGGTAATGTACTGAGTACACACCCACACTGTGGGTATACACTAGGAGAGTATTGCTGGAAGAAAGGAGCTTGGAACCTGAAATGCTGCAAAAGCTAGTATACACTGGAAGTAATGACGTTGTACAGGCAACTTCCTGTTGTCTGGAGACCGGCTAAATACCCTAAGGTAGCAGTCTATTGGAGGATGGTGTCAGCTGACAGCAACCAATGCTACCACTTGGTAAAGAGCTAAAATTACCCCCAAATCACCTTTTTTTCTTTTTTTTGTTTGAAAGTAAATGAAAAAAAAGTTTCTTTTGAACTTTTTTTACATTTTAATTGTTTTTTTTTATTTATCTAAAATTACCCCAAAATCAATTTTTTTTTCTAGTTTTGTTTGCTTTTTCTTGTTTTATTCGTACAAAATTATACAGAAAAAAGTTTGTTTGTTATAATTTCTTTATTTATTTTGAGGGGGCGGACAGGTTGAATTTCCCATTTGTTTTTCTAATTTTCATGCAGGTAATTAAAAAAAATTGCACTGAATTTTTGGATACCATGGATATCAGGAGTGCACATAACTGTGGTAATGAAAAATGGGAGCAATATGCTTTCATTATTTTGCAGCAAACTCGCGCTCTCAATTGAATATGCCTCTATGTGTGCAATGAGTTGAGGAAAATTAGTCTCAATTTGTTTTGTTATTTAATATCAGTTTGATAATGTCATTAATACCGAGGATGACCAACAAATCCAACAAATCCAACAAAGCTAAGACTATAGCCTCTTGTCTATCACATATGGTCAGAGATTGAAGATATCTTTGATATTATTGCTGTACATCCCAGGTGATTGCTATGAGAGTTCAATGCAATAGTTGTAAAAAAAAGCATTTGACGAAATCAGTACTGTATGTCACTCTCCAGCTTTTTATGTTAAACATTCCATCTAAGTTACTATTTCTGGCACAGATGCAGCCAGAAGAGGAGCCACCCTATGCAGACCTTGAGGATCCATAATCATCCACCATGACCCATTTAATATTTTTTTATGGGAAAGACAGAAACATTTAATGGACTAATCAGTGGTTGAAACAACTCAGACAGGTATCCGGCACAAGTGGGAAATGGAAGAACACTATCACAGGGAAAGCACAGGAGAATGATACTGGAAGTTTTGCACTTAGGTGATGTACTGGGTACCCATCTTGTTGATCCAGATGGAGGGCTGGCACAGGAGAATGGCACTAGGAGATTGTACTTGGATGATGTACAATGTACATACACTGTGGTTCCAGATGCAGAACTGGCACAGGAGTATGACACTAGGAGATAGTACTCAGGTAACGTATTGAGTACACACCCACACTGTGGGTATACACTAGAAGAGTATCGATAGAAGAAAGGAACTTGGAACCTGGAACGCTGCAACAGCTGGTATACACTGGAAGCAATGACGTTGTACAGGCAACTTCCTGTTGTCTGGAGACCAGCTAAATACCCCAAGGTACAAGTCCATTGGAGGATGGTGTCACCTGACAGCAACCAATGCTACCATTGGGTAAAGGGCTAATTAGGTTATGTAGACTGTCATGGCTGGGTCCATGATGGTAACCGCAAAAACCAAATCATGGAGCGAACACATGGTTGTCCTAGCAGACCCCAGGGATAATCCTCCTGGCATCTGAGATACTGAAGCTGATTCAACCGATGTCGAGAATCAAGGATCTACTCAATCTCAAATTCGACTCCCAATTGAGTATGAACTTGAGGTGTCTTTGGTGGAGAACGCTGGAATTAAGAATTAATGGTCGTAGAAGAGAAACATGAAATGTGTTGGAAATCTTCAACTGAAGAGGAAGCTCCAGTTTATACGCCACCGGATTGATAACTTTAAAAATACAATATGGTCCAAAGAAGCGTGGAGCAAATTACATGCTTGGAACCTTCAGTCGAATGATTTTAGTTGACAGCCACACCCTATCTCCAATCTTCAGAAGAGGAACAGGAAGATGTTTACGATCCGTGAACTTCTTGTAATTACTAGAAGCTTTTTTCAACGAGGAGTGAATGTTTTTCCATATATCAGAAAATTATTCCACAAGATTTGTGATGGCAGGTACTTCCATGGGAGGTAAATCTTGGAAATCTGGAACATGCAGATGTCTTCCATATTCTGCAAAGAATGGAGTAGAATTTGAAGAGGAGTGGTACCTAAAATTGTGGGTAAACTCTGCTCAAGGCAATAAATCGATCCAGTCATCTTGAGAAGAAGAAACGAAGAGTCTAAGAAATGTTTCCAATTCCTGATTCACCCTCTCGGTTTGGCCATTTGTTTGCAGGTGTTAGGCAGAAGAAAACTTCAATATAATTCCACAAGAGGCAGATAAAGCCTTCCAGAATTTGGCCACAAATTGTACACCTCGATCCGACACTACCTCCTTGGATAGTCCATGAAGACGAAGAAAAGGGGGTTGATTCCGCACAGAACCAATAGAAATTCAGTGAAAGCCAACAATATTTCATCACTTATCCAAATGGAACATAAATGACCATTGGCGGTGCTCCCAAAGCCCAAAGTATAGTATTAACCACAAAAAAGAAAAAAAGAAGGGCTTGTTGTTGGGTCACTCTTTAGTAAGATGTTTTATATGAAATATGAAGTTAAAATATAACTTTTAATAAATGCAAATAAAAATAAGAAGGGACCCATGCTACACAAGAGAATGGGTTGTTATATTATATTAGTGATTCTAATGTTCAGATAATTAAAAAGGCGAAAATATTTGAAAAGGGGTACCATACACCTATAACTTGTAGGTATTGTTCTATCTGTCAATCAATGGGTGTAGGTACCCTTGTAACCCTGCACAGTGAAAAGCCATGTTTCACAAATTACATCAGAAAACAAGATTTCTCCAGCGGTTCCCATGATTAATGTTAGAATCACTTCCCTATACACTAGTATGGGGAGACCGATTCATAGAAGAACGGAAACTTCTTGTTTCCGTTTTGCTACTCAATTTCATATCGCCACCTTCAGATGAAGCGTACCTCAGTAGGGGAAGATAAGCAGTGAAGTACACTGCTCCTGCTACATCTCCTACTCTCTACCCCCTTGTGCCCAGCGTAGACCATGTGACGTGGGTGGACAATGGAGCGCAAGGCACTGCTGATGCATGCACAGTGTGAAGAAGACTTATCAGACTCACAATATGTCAGTCTTCGCACTTAGGGCCCGATTCAGACCTGCTCGCTAGGAAGCAATCGCATGCAGCCAGACGATTTTTGTATTGTGTGCATGCATACGCATCGCAGTGCGGGTGCGCGAACCAGTCCGAGTGATCAGGAAGTGTATGCTCACTGCGCAAAGACTGCTCAGCCGAGTGAGTGACAGGAGAAGCCGTTTGTGGGTGGTGACAGCGGTTGGTATTTGAAAACAGGGGAGTGGAGGTGCGAATGCAGGCATGCCTGAGCATCTCAACGCCGTTTCAGAGGCGTGCATAATTAAGATGCAGCGTCATAGTACACGTCACCTGGCTGGATTTTACACTGAAGTGCTTGCAGTGCTTGCGGTAGCGTTTTTTCAACCACAAGCGCTGCGTTCGCTTCCGATGGTACCCTATGGTACCGATGGTTGCATACACATCCTGGAGATGACGTGCACAAGTGGGAGTCTTAAGACAGGCTGGAGGGTGTCTGCATACACAGAATGATCGCACGCCAAGATATAGTGGGCATGCTTATGCCTTGCCGTGCGATCACCTGCCTTGCTGTCACTTAGCCGAATTTGCATACGCATCTAGCGAGCGGGTTTGAATCGAGCCCTGATTGCCGAGATCGCGAAGGGGCCTTTTATCAGAGGAGGTTGCCAGACAGTTAAGTATACTGAATGGCTACAAAACTTTACTATATACTATATATATCACATTGATATAATGCTATATATAGTGATATTTTCTGGGCAGCCATTTCAGTATGTAAATTAATAGTGCCCATGAACCTCAGGGCCCGATTCAGACCCGGAAGCTAAGAAGCGTTCGCTCGTAGCTGCCGATGGTTTGCATTTTGCGCATGCCCGAACCACTGCAAAAGATTGGGAAGCGTTCGTTCACCGAGCATTGACAGCCCAGAAGAGTGCGTGACAGGAGAAGCCGTTTGTGGGTGTTGACAGGTGCAGGCCCCTAGAAACGTGGGAGTGGAGGTGCGAACGCAGGCGTGCCTGAGCGTCTTAACGCAATTCAGAGGCGTGCATAATTAACAGGCAGCGTCATTGTACACGTCATATGGCTGGTTTTTACACTGAATTGCTCGCAGCGCTTGCGATAGGGTATAGTCAATCTCAAGCGCTGCGAATGCTCCCGATGGCCCCCCGATGTACCAGTGGTTGCATAAACTTCCTGGAGATGACGTGCGCAAGTGGGCATCTTAAGACAGGCTGGTAGGCATCTGCATACACAAAGTGAAAACACGCCAAGACATAGTGGGCGTGCTTATGCCTTGCCGTGCAATCGCCTGCCTTGCTGGGTGTGTTCCGAATTTGCATAGGCTGAGAACGAGCGTTTGCATCTAGCGAGAGGGTCTGAATTAAAAAGTGTTTACATCTTAGCAGATGTAAACACTTTTTAATTACCTGCAGTGACTCTTCATCAAGTGCTTGCCGAAGTAACCATCTGAAGCGCAGACAGCCTTCTTATTTGACTGTATGGCCCATATGTGCCCCAATAATAAGACCTACCCCGAAAATAAGCCCTACCCCTACTTTTGAAACCCGGTCCAAAATAAGCCCTACCCCGAAAATAAGCCCTACCTAAATCCCCATTTTGTCCGGACCTACACTAAAATGCCCCCAGCTCCGCCTCCCGCATGAAATGGATGCCGGCAGGGGGAAAGGAAGCCCGGCCGCCGCTGCTACCACCCGCCAACCCGGTCCCTTACTAAATGATAGAGCTGGAGGAGGCTGCCAGGCCCACTTGGGCCGCTCCTCCACCAGCTTCCAGTGCGATACGGTAGTCAGACTCCAAAACAAGCTTTCAATAAAGCTTGTTTTGGAGTCAGCGCGCGTGACGTCATGATGTCACGGCGCGACTCTGAAGGGCGAGGTCGACGTCGGAGGAGCCGCGGACCAAGAGCTGTGGACCGTGGAGGAAGGTAAAGGTAAGTGGGGAAATGGTGAGCATTCTGACTGCATTCAACAGGGAGGGGGAGACTAAAAAAAAATGTTCATTAAAATAAGCCCTACCCCGAAAATAAGCCCTATGCGGGTTTTTTTGACACAAAAAAAAATGACAGTGTCTTATTATCGGGGAAACACGGTAATAGCTCAAGAGTTGCAGGAACCGGTGCAAATCCAGAGATTTAGGGCCTGATTCAGAGGCGCTCGCTATTTGCGGCACCTACAATGCTAAATAAATAAATTTAGGTGCCAGGATTATAGTGCAAACAAGAACATAGTCTGCAATGTTCTTGGCGATTTATCATACCAAACGCCTTTGCGACATGGGACAGTTTCCACCAAAAAATAGAAACATCCAATAATACTCATTACTACCAGTAGGGTTGGACTGGCCATCTGGCAATTCTAACAAATGCCAAAAGAGCCAATGGCCTGATGTGCTGGTCCGGCCACCCGAAAGCCTGGACAAGCAGCTCCGCCTCCCGGCTCTCCTCTCAGCATGCAGAGGCCACAACCCCATGACCCGCGACATGCCCTGTGAGACGGGGCCATGCCACCATGTAGTATGGCCATGCCCCTTTTTTGAGCATCATTAAGGAATGCCAGAGCCAAATTACAACCCACTCCTTCTCTGACTACCAGGCAGAGCCTGTGGATATGCCTACAGTTATCCCATGTGTCCATTGTGTCTGTGGGCCTGATTCAGTACAGATGGTAACTCATATCGCAATAGCGATCACACATGCAGTCTCACTGCAAATATATGCTAATCCTCTGCGATTGCTATGCCGTCGCAGCACAACATAATGACACCCACCTTACTTTATAAACATCTGTAATACTTGGCAAGACTGCAAAACCATCGGTAACATCGAGTACAATCGCAGTCTCACGCACACTTGCGCAAGGTCTGACCTTACTCAAAAATTGCTAATCTCATCGCTCGCAGTGAAAGCCCAAGCTGTGTATGGCATCGCAGTGGCTAATTTATGTACGCCCCTGCAACGGCTTTCAAACTCACTGGCACGCCTGTGTTTTGCTGACCACCCCCCCATCATCTCCCCCAAACGCTACTTCCTGTCAATCACTTGCAGTCCCGATCGCAGTGCAGTCTTCGCGCACTGCAATGCATATGCATGCACAGAATGCCACAATCGGCCGATTGCATCAGTAATCGCAGTTGCGATCGCTGCTGATTCAGGCCCTATGGGGGTCATTCAGACCCACTCGCGAGCGGCAGTACGCTCGCAAGTGGGTCGATGTTCCCCACTGCGCATGCGCACGATGGAGGGAGCTCCGTCGTGCGCATGCGCGAGACCCGACGAGCGAAGGACTTTTCTTCACTCGGAGTGTCTCATCAAAGGGGGCGTGCTGTCGATGGTGACTGACAGCACGCCCCCTTTGGTGGGCGTGCCTGCCAGACGGAGGCGTTCCCTAGTGATGTCAGTGGGAGTGATTTTGGCTCTGATAGAGCCAAAATCACTCCTGGCCTTGCGGTTGAGAAACCCAACCGCAGGCTTTTACTCGCAGTTCCGATGGTCGCGATGGTCAAGACCATCGCGACCATCATTTTGCACGCTCGTATATGCTGTGGGTGGTGACCCACAGCTATTCGAGCGTCCAGGAGGACGCTCCATATTAATGGAGGTGGGCCCTGATTCAGAGCGAGTGCTCTGGTCAGAGCGTCCGGCACTGAATCAGGGCCTATGTCTTTTTGTTGACATTCTGATCCTTGCATGCTGGCATCTTTAGAGGTGCTAGAGCAATAAGTGCTACAGTACAAAAAATGTGCAGCAGAACACCAAACTGTTCCCCCTGCAACTCAGCATGAAAATGGGGTGGGGTCAAGGCCACCATCAGGGGGGGACTGCCGGGCCTGTAGTCTCAGGCCAGGAGAGAGGGGGCCCAGATGTCAGCGGTGTGGATTAATCATTAATATACCGGCAGCGAGGAAGTAGAAACGGCGCAGGCAGTATTCCAAATAAGTTGCCGGCCGCGAGCCAATTAGAGCTCGCGGAACGGCAGCCAATCAGGAGTGGCGCTCCTGATTGGCTGCCGATCCAGGAGCAGCCAATCAGCAGCGGCCGCTCCTTATTGGCTGCCGGTCCGCGAGTTGTGATTGGCTCACGGCCGACGCCATATTCAAATCCACAATCCACACTGCTGAAATCCGGGCCCGGGTTTTCTCCATGCCTGACTGGCTGCCAATGACAGGTAAATATACTGACCCTTCCCTGCGGGAAGCAATCGGGAAACCGACTGCCTATATACCGGCAGCCGGCTTCCCGACTGTCTTATCCCGGCAAGGGTGAAATGTACATGTAGACGCCCGCATTTCCCCAATGCCGGGAGACCGGCGCCCAGCATCACAATCGTAGCGATGCCGGGCGCCGCGAGTGGACAGCCGCGGGGGGGGGAGGGTTAGGTTTAGGGCTCCTGAGGGGGACATAGGGCTAGGCACCCCCCCGGGAGGGTTAGGGTTAGGCTAGGGGGAGGGAGGGTTAGGGTTAGGCACCCCCGGGGGGGACTTAGGGTTAGGCACCCCCCCGGGGGACTTAGGTTTAGGTAGCGGGGAAGGGGGTGGTTAGGGTTAGGCACTTAGAGGGGGGATTAGGGTTAGGCACTTGGGGGGGAAGTTAGGGTTAGGCACCCCTAAGGAGGGTTAGGGTTAGGGGGGTTAGGTTAGGTGAGTGGATACTTACCTATCCACGATCGGGATTTCCAGCGCTGTCGGGCTTCCGCTGAGTCACACTCTGCTCCATGCGGACGGCGGTATTTCATACCCATTCCCTTCCCTGCACCTCCTTTGTAGTCCAGCCAGCCTTCTCTGCACTTCTCCCACAGTCCAGCAAGCCAGCCTTCCCTGCGCAACCCTCTCACTCCAGCCATCCTTGCCTGTCCTGTTCCCCCTTCTAGTCCAGCCATCCTTGCCTGTCCTGTCCCCGCCTTTAGTCTAGCCATTCTTGCCTGTCCTGTCCCCCCTCTAGTCCAGCCAGCCTTCCCTGTGTTCCCCCTAGTCCAGCCATTCTTTCCAGCCATGTGCCCCCCTAGTCCAGCCAGCCTCCCCAGCCCTGTGCCCTTTCTAGTCCAGCTAGCCCTCCCAGCCCTGTGCCCCCCTAGTCCAGCCAGCCTTCCCAGCCCTGTGCCCCCCCTAATCCAACCAGCCTTCCCAGCCCTGTGCCCCCCCTAGTCCAGCCAGCCTTCCCAGCCCTGTGCCCCCCTAGTCCAGCCAGCCTTCCCAGCCCTGTGCCCCCCCTAATCCAGCCAGCCTTCCCAGCCCTGTGCCCCCCCAGTCCAGCCAGCCTAGGGCCGCAACTAGGGTAGTGCGATCTGTGCCATGGCACAGGGAACCACAGGACAGGGGGCTCTGTTTGGGCCTGTCAATTTTCCTGTTTATTATCATTCTCACTTGTAGCATCCTCTTATTTTACACCCAGCATCTCCTGGCCTCCCCTATCTCTTTCCTGGCCCTTCCCCATTAGGCAATGGCCCTTTTTTGGATGTGTTATCTCCCAATTTAAAAAATTGGGGGGTGCCAATCCTCTTTCTTGCACAGGGCACCAAAAAGTCTAGTTACAGCTCTGGGCCAGCCTTCCCAGCCTTGCGCCCCACCCCCTCAGCCCTGTCCAGCCTTCCCAGCCTTGTGCCCCCCCATTTCCAGCCTTCTGTGCCCCCATTAAGATCCAACATTCCCTGTCCTGTGCCACCCCTCCCCTGCCATTTCTAGGTCCACCTCTCCCTGTCCTGTACTTTCCCTTCCTTCTGGCTTTTAATGTGGATCCTTGTATCTCAATGTATTTTATGTGGGTCCGGCTATTTCAATGTATTTCATGTGGATCTGGCTATTTCGTATTTTGTGGATCCGGGTATTTCAGTGTATTGTATGTGGATCCAGGTATTTCAATGTATTTTATGTGGTTCTGGCTACATATATAATATACGATTTGACGTTGCTTTCCCTATATATTTAGTATAGATTCTGGTTTTCTGTGTGCGTGAATTTACAGCAGTTTGCTCTCCTACACTGCTGTATTTGTATAGTTTCGTATATTATCATAGATTGTCACGTGTTAATAGCGACCCCAACAGCCCATACTTTGAGAATGTTTAAACTTGTTTACGCACCAATTGATGCCCCACCTGCAATGTAGCTCCACCCATATTATGCACAGCTCCTCCTACCTCTGCCCCATCCCCCGGGGAGGGGGGCCCTGCCTATTTTGTCAGTACCGGGCCCACAATTTCTGATGGCAGGCCTGGGTGGGGTAATGGTTTCTTGGAGCTGGACTGTTTTGCTACACTTACAAAAGTTAAGTAATACTGTCAGAAAACAAAAAAGCATTTGTCCTATTCTTTTGTCAGTTTAGTCTTGAACAAGCACAAGGAGGTTTCTGGGGGACATTTCTAAAAACTGTCAGTTCAAATGTAGATTATTTTTTATTTTTATGGTGCTTTATTTTTTTCACAGGTTTTCTGTACGAGCATTTTTATAAATGTCCCCATTGAAACACCATTACTGATCACTGAATACAGAAAAATAAATATTATATTGAAGAATAGCTTTGTTTCATTATAAATGGAGAAATACAAAGAGAAAAGCTTACACTGGGAGATTAACTAGAGGTGCTGCTGTCATATAGACACAGTGCAGGCTGAACACACTCTCACCTGACCATCTGGCAGGGCACACACCATAAGCATCCCAGTTGTCTGGTTTCCAGGGCAACCCGCCCTTGCTGTCCAGGGAAAGGAGAGGAGTGTCATCAGCGGGAGAACTCCTCCTTTACATGCATCAAGTCTGCATGTAGACCAGGTTAGGGGTTCATTCCTGGGCTCATCCCTGAGGACATTCTCTGGAAAGATGACTTTTGGAGTATCAGTGCGTGTTATATTAAAAGCAGCAGGGCTGCTTATGAATTCTTTAACAAAGAGAAATTTTTATAATGTCTTAAGGTTATTTAATATAGAATGTTATATAAAATAATGTTCTGACCCATCTAGAATAGGCATAAATAATGCACTGTCTTCCTATCTGTTCCAAAGAAATTTTTGCTTACAACTTTGAAAATATGAAATATAACACTTCAGGTGTCTAAGTATCTAAATAGCTATGGGACATATAATTATATGTATTGCTCAATTTGTATAGCTTTATATTTGTAATTTAGTAATATCAGAGACTGACACATATAACAATCCTAGTTGCTCATACTGTATATTGTGGGATTGTTCTGAACTGTGGCACAGGCAACCTGCTAAAAAAAAAAGTGCTATAACCCCTACCCAGATGTTTGCTATAATGTTTTACTTGTAATAGAATCATACAGTTGCAATGATTACTATAGAATACTGCACCACTTTCTGCACAAAGGCCTGTGCATTATTTTTATGTACCCCTAACTAACCTATTGTGTTTAAATAAATCCTACTCGTCCATCACAGTTGCTGTAGCCAGTGGATACACCTTTCACAAATTAGGTACCTATGTGGCCCTAGGCAAGATTGTTGCATAGGGTTCCCTTCCACCTTCAATCTGCCCATGCCAAAATCACTTTCCTATGGCATTCCCCCGCATTATTCACCATTCCACCCTATTTACAGTAATTACCATGTACATCTCATCAACATTATGACACAGATGTATAGGTATAGTCCTCCAGACAGCTAACACTAAGCACAGTTAAGTCCACCCAGTTCCGCATAAACATAGAACTAACACTCATATCCAATATATAAATGTATTCCCTGCTGCCTCCTGGCTCCCATTAAGTAGTGTTCATTCTAGCACCCTGCACCTGTCACAGCCCATGCAGTTCCGCCTTCCTGCCTGTGTTGTCGCTCTCTGCTCTGGTGCTTCTAGCATACTCTGGTCTGTATCTCAGCAGTTTGTTGCATCAACTGAGTGTGCTAGACGGACCAGCACAGAGAGCAACACCACAGGCAGAGAAGAGGAACTGGACGGTTTACGACAGGTGCAGGGTGTTAGAATGAACACTAATTTAACACACCATCATACAGTATGCTCAAATAGTCCTCCCACTTCTCCACCATTCTCCAGCAGTTGTGAAAATAAAAGCCCCAGGATAACAGGCATGCTGGGGTTTGTAGCTGCACAACAACTGAAGGACAATAGTTTGCATAATATTGGCCTAATTAGAGAAAAAAATGTCCCCCCATTGAGTGATAGGAGTGAATTAAGTGCATGCAGCTCCCTCCCACATTTTCAAATCTGGGAGCCACATTTAGAGTGCTTCCATTTTATATTAAAAAGGGGCATGTCCCCCAAAACCCAGAGGACCCTAAGCTCCCATCAAGGTCACCAAGTGGTGATCTGGTCCTGCACAGGGAGGACTCCAGCAAGTATAATAACCATCATTACATTAAGGATATTGAATTAGAACCTCTATACACTCCTGCCTATACCTTCTAATATCCTGCCTATACCTTCTAATATCCTGCCTATAAACCTCTAAGGATGACGCTATTTTGCGTACGCAGTTATATAGTAAATAAAGACTCCAGACCTTGAACCTGTGGTTCCAAAGCACAAAGAGATATTTCAAGTAAAAGTACAGTCAGTTACATGCTATGATCTAAGTACAATTTAGCGCAATGAATTATACAGACCCAAGTACAGTTATACATACGCACGCACTCTGGACCAGATGTAGGCATCAGCAAGAAACCCCCGTCAATCAGCATTCAGCAAGAAGACCCAGACTGGGGTCACAACACACACGTTTATACTCTCACAGAAACAGACAACACAATAGAGAGGCTTGTTGCTGATGCCATTGGTTCCCAAGGAGGATGCATCTGTTGCAGAGCATTTAACAGGTTGATTCAAATAGACACAGTCCAGCCTCTAACAACTGGTTGTCTCTGGTTTCCTGCCTCATGCACATCCTAACAGTTGGTCATATAATGTACATTTCGGTGCTTTAAGTCTCTGCGGTCCATAAGTTGAGAATGCATGTTGCTATCTTCACACCAACAATACCGGGAAGCTGTGGAGAGGGTGCAGATCAGTATAATACCAAGCACGGCATACTTATCATGTATTAAACCTGAGCTATTAAATAACCTTTATTTCACAGCAATTATAATAAATGAACAAACTTGAATCTTATACTTTAATGCTTATGGAACCTTGTATGTAAATATGTAATGTATAAGTATGTGGGGTTTAATAGAAAGATGCTAGTTAACTTGGGACAGATGCGTGCGCATGAAGCTAATAAACAGCATTTTCATACAAGATCTTATGCATTCGCTAAAGTGCGACTAGTTAACAGCGCAATTGTGCGTATTTATGTGTGTATGAGAAATGGTGTAAGATGCAATCGCATGATGCTAATAGTAACATTGCCATATGTACTTAAGTGTGAGTTTAGCTAAAAATGGCGCTGGGCGGCCATTCGCAAAATGGCATTTTGCGATCTGATTTACAAGATGGTGTCTTGTGGCCAATCGCAAGTTGGCGTCATTACGATCTAATTTTATGCTGGTCTTGTCTCAGCCAATTATCCAGCTTCGACAGTCCACCCTTTGATAGCGAACAACATGCTATCACAATCTAATTTTAAAAATTATTTTAGGCTTACATTTATATATTATTTAATGTTATTTTTGGATGGCACAAGGTGGTTCTTAATCCATCAATAATGTGTCTCTGAGTGGGGACATAAAACTACTATTATACGCACACCGCAGATCTTGGAAGATCATGTGAAAGGTGTGGGGATAGACCAGTCCTATAAAGAAAGTGTTGAAGGGGAATTTGAGACTTTACATTATCTGAGGTGTTTTAAAAATAACATTTCAATAATACATTCTATGCATGTCTAAATATAATACATTAAATGATGGTATTTCCTAGTTGAGGGTTGTAATGCAGTATTTACCTCAGTATTCATATTGCCATTACTGACCACCATCATAATTTCATTCTTTCGTTTTACTCTATTTTCACATTTTCAAAACTTCAACACAATAGGAACACACCGGACACATAGGCCAATTATTATGATGACAATCAGTATAAGGATCAAGAATTTGCCTATGCTGGCAATCACTTCCTGGACCCATTCCCCTAGGCCTGAGAACCATTTCACTGGGTTCAACCATGAGACCCATCCTTCTATCTTCTCCCTTACTTCAGCCACTGAAGCATTATGGTTCTTATGAAACTCCCATTTTAGCTGCATAATTTCGTCCATCTTCCGGTCTATCACCTCTTTGGGGTCGCTGGTATCATTGGTGACATAGGTGCAACACTTTACTCCAAATTGAGTGGCCAATGTTATGCAATACCCTCCAGTAACAGCACTTAAATAATTTAACACTAGTCTGTGTTGCAACAGTTCTTTCTTGTACGCTTGCAATTCTCTCCCTGTATACCTGAATGTGTCATCATACATCTCGGTGATATTATCTATCAATTTAGCAAGTTCCTGAATATATCTAAAATTTTATGTACCCCGAGCAATCCTGGTGGGATCCAGTGCGACTAAAACTTGGAAGCCAGTTGTCTCACTAATTAACTGAGTGGCTTTATGTACGTCACCAGGTATCATATTTCATTTGCCTCTGTGTGTCATACTGCGTGTGAAGATATGGTGATGGTGTGTTTTTAATGGATACCGAGCATTTCAACATGTGTGAGAGTCATAACTTCTGGGACTACTATTCCCAGGTAACACAAACCTTCGGAACTCGGGTAGAGCCACTTATACGCCTTTCTTCCAGATATAAAATACACATTATCGGGGAGAACATAAGGAATAGTATGCATCATTATCATTAAATACATTTCCCTTGCAAACAATCCTATCTCAGGGTCTTCCATCTGGTACATGAAATCTCTGGTTGTATTATTTTAGCACAATAACCATCTGGTACCTTACCAATAATTTCTTTGGTGGAACTCAATGTGTACCGGTACCTAAAATGTTTCCCACTAGATTTAATTGAGCATAACAGATCATGGTTTATGGACTCATTATCAGCTCTATGTGAGAAGGTCATCATCTGATTATTCCCCGTCACTTCCCAACTCCCGGGTTTATTGGGGTTGGTTATGTTTAAACACAAAGGTGATCTATCTACTTGGAATCTATAGAGTTTGAAATTAGGTGGTTTGGATGAGAGGAATTTTCCATCCAATGTTTTCCCTTTTTGTAATTCTTAAATTTCCGTGATATTCAGCGGAAATGGCACCAACCCTACATTATGCTGTCCCTGTGGCACATGTGAACACACCCAGCAATTAGTTTGGTTTAACACTTTGCCTACCATGCTATGATAATCCTCTAAAGGATACCCACCCCAATACGGGTTATATTTAGGCTGGCACCGTTGAATACAGTTCTCATCAACTAGGGATCCACAAAGTTCACAAATACAGGAATCTTCAGACGATAAACCTCCACACCGTCTCCGAGTATCCAGAATTATAGCTCTCTTAACAATAACAGTACTAAGACTGGTCAGACACTCCCCTGATTGGCATTGCACTCCTCCTGATTCCACTCCATCAGCACTGCCATCAGCTCCCATCTCCTCAATTGGTCCCCCATCACAGAAACTGGATATCCCCGAGCCAATCAAAATGGTGAAAACTCTGGAAAAGAATATGAAAATGAACACAGCAGGCCAGTCCATTGTCACAACAAAGACCTGCAAATTTCTTTTAGTTCAGGTATCTCACTACAACCTTTTCAATCCTCCCGGAACAAGCTCGCGATAGACAGGTCCACGTTATCAGCCTTGTCTCCAACTTGTTTCTCCACCGGTTGATTGACCATTTTGCAATGAGTAGAATGGACCCATGTATCTCTCTCAGCCACCTTCAAAGATGTAGTACTTGTCAGCAGCACCTGGTACGGACCGTCCCACCGATCAGTTAAATAACCTGAACGCAAGAAATTTCTGATCATAACATATTCTCCTGGTTCAACATCATGACAGTTAGTTTCAGGCATATCATTGGACAACAATTTCAGTTTCTGCTGCTGTTGTTTTAAATGCTTACTCATTGATATAAGATACCTTACAGTTACCTCGTTGTTACCCTTCAAGTCTTCCTGTGGACTTATAACCAAATGAGGTTGTCTACCGAACAGTATTTCAAAGGGGGACAGATTTAGAGGGGGTCTAGGAGTGGTCCTTATACTATGTAGAACCAATGGTAACGCTTCTGGCCATCCTAGTCCAATCTCTGCCATGATTTTACTTAACTTATTTTTAATAGTCCCGTTCATCCTCTCTTCCTTGGCACTGGCTTGCGGTCGGTAGGGGGTGTGAAGTCGGCTATTAATACCCATCAGCTTACACATATTTTGAAAAACATCACCTGTGAAATGAGTACCCCTGTCACTCTCGATGATTTTAGGGATACCGTACCTGCATACAAATTCCTGAACTATTTTCTTAGCAGTAAATGCAGCAGTATTAGTGGCCACTGGGTAGGCCTCAACCCAGTTGGAAAATACGTCAGTGCACACTAACACATACTTAAGGTTCCTGCAGGGTGGTAATTGGATTAAATCAATTTGTATTACCTGGAAAGGTCCATCAGTTGGTGGAATGTGGGATGGTTCGGTAGGGATCGCTTTCCCTTTGTTCTTCCTCAAGCAGGTCAGACAGGAAATTGTTCTCTTTTCTGCTTGGGAAGAAAAACCTGGTGAGCCCCAGTATGCTCTCACCAATTTACACATACCTTGTTTACCCAGATGAGTCAGACCGTGGGCTGCCTCAGCCAGGCTGGGGTAATATGCTTTGGGGGTTACTGGCTTAACTTGTCCGTCCCTCCAGAGCCCAGAGGACTCTTGCCCACATCCCTTGGATTTTCAGATAGACTTTTCCTGAGTTGAACACAAATTTTGCATCTCAATTAATTTCAGCATGTCAATTGTTTGAAAAGATATAATTTGTTCAGTTGGAGAAAACATTTTTAACCCTGCTGCCCATTTTGCAGCTTCATCGGCTCTGTTGTTGCCCTGTGACACCGGATCATCCTCACATGTATGAGCTTTACACTTAATTACTGCCACCGCTTTGGGCAGTTGGATTGCTTCTAAAAGATGTTTTATGTGTCGGGAATGTGCAACTGGTGTGCCTGCTGCTGTTATAAAATTTCTCAGATGCCATAGAGCCCCGAAATCGGGCACCACCCTGAACGCATACCTAGAGTCAGTGTAAATGTTTGCAGACTTGCCTGCTGCCAATTCGCACGCTCTTGTTAGTGCTACTAACTCTGCCACCTGGGCTGAGTGAGGAGGACCAAGAGGTTCAGCTTCTATGATGTCTGTGTCATTTACAACAGCATACCCTGTACATAACTCACCTGTGTCTGTTTGTCTATGACAACTCCCATCTGTGTAAAAAGTCACATCTACATTCTCTAAAGGTGTGTCACGTATGTCAGGTCTAGCAGTAAAGGTCTGATTTAGATATTCCATACAATCATGTGCATCATTATGTCCGCTGAACTCACCTCCCACCAGCAACTCGTCCCCTTCCACCCTTTGTACATCATGTTGTACATATGGTAAATACGTTGCTGGATTCAGCGTACTACAATGTTTAACAGTGATGTTTGCAGGTGCAATTAGAGCTAGTTCCCATTTGGTATACCTAGCCGAGGAGACGTGTCTGGTTTGAGCAGAGTTCAGCAGAGCAGATACAGCGTGGGGAGTGTAGACAATCATATCATGACCCAATACTATGTCCTTACTTTTACTCACCAATAGAGCAGTAGTTGCTACACTTCTCAAACAGGTGGGGAGTGATCTTGCCACAGGGTCCAATTGGGCACTGTAGTATGCTACGGGCCTACTGGCATCACCATGGTTTTGTGTGAGGACACCTGCAGCACACCCATCAGCTTCAGTACAATACAAATCAAAAGGTTTTTCATAATCAGGTATTCCCAATGCAGGTGCCTTTGTCAGACTATCCTTAAAATTAAGGAAAGCCTGCTCTGATTCCACTGTGTGTATGACACGATCGGGCTTAGAGGAAGAGACTAAGTCCTGTAAAGGCAACGCCAAAATAGAAAAACCTGGGATCCACATTCTACAGTATCCACACATTCCCAAGAAGGTACGAATTTGCTCTTGATTCTGCGGCAGTATCATGTTCTGTATGGCCTGTATTCTGTAATTTGTGAGATGTCGTAACCCCTGAGTTAGGCAGTGTCCCAAATATTTTACTCTGGATTGGCACAGCTGTAGTTTGTCCTTAGCAACCTTGTGTCCTGAATGCGAGAGATGAAGCAACAAAAGTTTAGTATCATTCAAACATGACATAAACGAATCAGAACATAGCAATAAATCGTCCACATATTGAATTAGAACAGATCCATTGGCAGGTTGAAAAGATTGTAAACAGTCGTGCAATGCCTGGGAGAAGATACTAGGGCTGTCTATGAAACCTTGGGGCAATCGTGACCATGTATATTGTACACCTCTGTATGTGAATGCAAATAAATACTGACAGTCAGGGTGGAGAGGCACAGAGAAGAAAGCAGAACAGAGGTCAATGACAGTGAAATGGGTTGCATTTGGTGGCATCTGCATAAGAATGACAGCTGGATTTGGCACTACAGGGAATTGGCTCTCTACTACCTTATTAACACCTCTAAGGTCCTGTACCAGCCTATAACCCCTCCCACCACTCTTCTTCACCGGAAAGATGGGACTGTTGGCTACACTAGCTGTACGAACTACAATTCCCTGTTGCAATAATCGCTCAATTATTGGAAAAACCCCTAATTCTACCTCCTGTTTTAGTGAGTACTGGGGAATTTTTGGAGCTTGCCTACTGCCTTTTAAATTTACCATTGCGGGGCTTATGTTTGCCATTAATCCAGTGTCCTGTCCATCCTTAGTCCAAAGGGAATCTGGAATTTGGGACAACATTTGATCTACCTGAGATGGATTTTCATTTAAACTGGTAGAGTGATACATTATCCTTTGGGGAGTGTCCAACATATCCCGCACCTCGTGCGCAACTCTCTCTGGGATATCTAGAAATACACCATCAGGGGTGCAATATATGACACATCCCATCTTACATAACAAATCTCTACCCAGCAGGTTAGTAGGAGCCGCAGCAGCCAGAAGGAAAGAATGCCTGGTATGCATCGGCCCGATAGTAACCCCTGTGGATTTTGTTAAAGGATAATGTTCCACTTTACCTGTTACACCCATTGTTGGTACTGTCTCATTGGTCACCTGTAAATTAATGGAATATTTTATCACTGACCTGGTCACCCCTGTGTCTACAAGAAAAGGATATTTAGTACCAGCTACATCAACCATCATGACCGGTTCTTCCCTAGTACTTCCCGTTAACCTGACTATCTGTAGACTACAGGTATGACCTGACCCCTAGCGTTGGCTTCCATTCCCCAATAAAGCATTAACAGCAACTATTGGAGCTGGTGCCTGTTGGACATTTGCTGGTCTCTGTGCATATCCCTTATGGGGATATGCAGGTTTTCCCTGATTTGGGGATCCTACCCTTTTTTCTCTGCAGTTTCTACTTAACTGTCCTGACTGGTTACAATTAAAACATGTTCGTGGATCGGATGAAGACACGGGTTGTTGTGAGCTTTGAGCAGGGGGAAAAGGTGATGGATATGGGTAGGGATATGGAGGCTAAGGGTATTGTGGGGGTATGAAGTTTGTGAGTAGTATGGGACCTGTGGTTGTGTAGGGTTAGTGGAATAGAACTGTGTTTGCTGTTGCGTGGGATTAGTGAGGGCATATAACTGTTCAGATGTAAGTGTGTGTGTAGATGCAAGTGTGTCTGTTGGCTGTGATGTTACCGTCATTCCTTCCAGAACTTGGATACTGACAGCCATTAGTTTTGCGCTCTGGGTCTCTCTCTTCTTTGAGATGTTTTTATCATGTTCTATGGCAGATTCTATGAGTGTATCTATTGTGACTCCCCTCCAGCCAGGCTGCGAGGTCTGAACCCGGGTCTTTAGGTTCTCTTTAAGACCGTCCATGAGTATGGTGACTATCATTCCCCTGTGGTGAGTGCTATCTTTAATATCCTCTAACCCAGTGTACTGGGTGATAGCCTGCAGAGCCTGGTCACAATAATCTTCTGCAGATTCACTCTCCTTTTGCTTTATGATGAAAATTTTGTTCCAGTTAACTGCTACTGGAAAATATATACCCAATTGAGTTACAATGCGGGAAATGTTACCTTGGTTTACTTGGTCTGTTAAGGGAACGTCACCATCCAATACACAATCCGTGATCAATTTTGTCACGTCGATATTGCGTGGTAGACAGGCCCTTAACACCACACACCAATCTTTATTAGTTGGCTCATGAGAACTACCCAAATTCCACAAAAATCTTTGACATTTGGCTAGTTCCTTTTTGGGATCGGGGAAATCATTTATGATGCAATTTAGTTCTGCTCTTGTCCAAGGACAATGCATTACCACTTCCCTCGTGGGCACTACACCATTCGCATCTGCTTTTCCATTCGGAAGAGTGATTGTCCGAATGGGATGCAGACCGGCAGCGCTGCTACCTTTGACCTTATTACCTGGCTGGGGGTTTAATCTGTTGCTGCTACGTATGGTATTAACAACTTCCTCTATGGGTGCAGAGGGTGTTAACACTTCCCTTGCTGTTACTGATGAAGATGGCAGCACCACTCGTGATTGTTGTGGTGCAGCATCTATCATCTGTACAGCATGGGAATTGGCAGACATTACAATAGGCTCATCATCCACATCATGAACATTTTCTTTATGGTTGCTTAAGAGAGGGTACAAATTGCTTGTTACATTTTTATGGGTATTTTTGATAACTGTACTTGCACCTCCATCCACATAAGTTGGAGGTGGTGTGCGTGAACTGCTGGCAATACCTTCTACAATGCTACCTTGCAGCACGTGCGCGCCATTTTACGGCTCGCTCGTATTGCAATTTAGCATCGCGGATGCATTCTCTGGCAATGCGCTCACAACGCTAGTTTGCGTCGCTTGCGTATTTTTAAGCCACGCATCCCCTTCATGCTGCCACAACTTTAAACATTCATAATATTTTACCTTTTTACCTCGAGAGCGCATCAGACTGATGTGGTCTCGGACATTATTCAATACATCTGTATCAAAACTACCAATTCTGGGAAACGGTCTAACTCTTCATCGTAATTTTAAACCATACATCACAATACCTTATTGCATAAGTACCATACTTAGTATGCATAATACGACGGGCCGATCCAAGCGGCGCTTCCATTAGCAGCACATCATTGTCTAACATCTCTATTGTTTGCGTGGCTCCCATCTTGAGACAACTCCTACGTTTTTCAATAAAGATTTAAACTGGTGAAAGACAGTCAAGATACTTTCACTTACCTGTGGACGATTTAAACGGCAGCGCCCACACACCTGTGAAGATTTGAAGAAGGCTACTCCACACACCCGGATAAGATTTAAGAAGGCATCTTCCACACCTATGGAAGTTTAAGTCGGCTACTTCCATGCACCTCTCTACAACAAAGACAACATGTACACCTGCTACTGTGTATAGAACGGTAAGCTCCGTCGTGCGCATGCGCGAGACGCGACGAGCGAAGGACTTTCCTTCGCTCGTTGTGTCTGATCAAAGGGGGCGTGCTGTCGATGTTGATTGACAGCACGCCCCCTTTGGTGGGCGTGCCTGCCAGATGGAGGCATTCCCAAGGGAACGCCTACCATCAGAAGCCGGCCCCACTGACATCACTTGGCTCTGATAGAGCCAAAATCACTCCTGGCCTTGCGGTTGAGAAACTCAACCGCAGGCTTCTGCTCGCACTGGCGATGGTCGCGATGGTCAAGACCATCGCGACCATCATCCTGCATGCTCGTATAGGCTGTGGGTGGTGACCCACAGCTATACGAGCGTCCAGGAGGACGCTCCATATTTATGGAGGTGGGCCCTGATTCAGAGCGAGCGCTCTGGTCAGAGCGTCCGGCTCTGAATCAGGGCCTTAGCCCTTACAGGTCATACGGTACCTCTAACTTTAGGGAACAAGTTACCCCAACCAACAAATACTCACTGTTACACACTTTTTTCCTGTGCAGAAAAATACACGTTAACCCAGATATTGATAACAATTGAAAAATGTAAACCTCAACGGCTTTGTTTAAACACGTGGCAGCACAACCAGAAGTACGTATACGCTATTGTGCGACCAGTCGCATACACAATAATGTGTATAAAAGTATGACAACCTTTAGCTGCGTACACAAAGTGCGTCTTGACTGTGGGCACAACTGCGACTCAGCCGCGTGCTCAGTACTGCGGCACCCCTCTAAACATAAGGTTCTATCAACAAGGAAAACAAACTTTTTCCTCTCTTGTCCCTGGATTCTAGTCAGCTCCCTGACTCACACGAAAATGGGTAGCGATCTTTCAGCATCGAATGGTTGCAGGTAAGACTGCTTGTGGCCACTATCCACCCTTTGCTGAGATATAGATATCCGTGTATATATTGTGTGATTAGGTACGTGACTTCACTATGAGCCCCCAACTAAGGATATTGAATTAGAACCTCTATACACTCCTGCCTATACCTTCTAATGTCCTGCCTATACCTTCTAATATCCTGCCTATAAACCTCTAAGGATGACGCTATTTTGCGTACGCAGTTATATAGTAAATAAAGACTCCAGACCTTGAACCTGTGGTTCCAAAGCACAAAGTGATATTTCAAGTAAAAGTACAGTCAGTTACACGCTATGATCGAAGTACAATTTAGCGCAAAGAATTATACAGACCCAAGTACAGTTATACATACACAGCACTCTGGACCAGATGTAGGCATCAGCAAGAAACCCCCGTCAATCAGCATTCAGCAAGAAGACCCAGACTGGGGCCACAACACACACGTTTATACTCTCACAGATACAGACAACACAATAGAGAGGCTTGTCGCTGATGCCATTGGTTCCCAAGGAGGATGCATCTGTTGCAGAGCATTTAACAGGTTGATTCAAATAGACACAGTCCAGCCTCTAACAACTGGTTGTCTCTGGTTTCCTGCCTCATGCACATCCTAACAGTTGGTCATATAATGTACATTTCGGTGCTTTAAGTCTCTGCGGTCCATAAGTTGAGAATGCATGTTGCGATCTTCACACCAACGATACCGGGAAGCTGTGGAGAGGGTGCAGATCTGTATAATACCAAGCACGGCATACTTATCATGTATTAAACCTGAGCTACTAAATAACCTTTATTTCACAGCAATTATAATAAATGAACAAACTTGAATCTTATACTTTAAAGCTTATGAGACCTTTTATGTGAATATGTACTGTGTAAGTATTTGGGGTTTGATATAAAGACGCTAGTTAACTTGGGGCAGATGCGTCGCATGAGGCTAATAAACAGCATTATCATACAAGATCTTATGCATTCGCTAAAGTGCGACTAGTTAACAGCGCAATTGTGTGTATTTATGTGTGTATGAGAAATGGTGTAAGATGCAATCGCATGATGCTAATAGTAACATCGCCATATGTACTTTAGTGTGAGTTTAGCTAAAAATGGCGCTGGGCGGCCATTCGCAAAATGGCGTTTTGCAATCTGATTTACAAGATGGCGTCTTGTGGCCAGTCGCAAGATGGCGTCGTTACGATCTAATTTGAAGCTGGTCTTGTCTCAGCCAATTATCCAGCTTTGACAATATATATGTGAATAGATCATTTTGCAAAGGAGAGAGTGGAGGAGCCTCCAGCGAACCGAGATAACTAATGGCAGCGGAATAATAATAGGGATAAACGTAAATTCACCATATTTCCTTAATAAATAAGGTCCTCTGTCTTTAGAGCTGCAAAGCTTTTCATTATTATAAGAAGGAGGTATGGCAAATCTTGATTTAAAAAGTAATAATTGCTGAAGACATTTTTTTTGTCAGAAACTGCCACTTAAATATAACGTTCAAAATAACCCTTACGTTGCGTATAAAGTAGATGAATATTAAAGCTCACTTCTGAGATCTTAAGCATCGGAAGATGCTTATAAACTCTTCTTCCCCTTATATGGTCACAAAATGCCTCTCTGTTTAATATTCTTATATTTCACAGTAGGGGGTTCATTATTTTATGTATCCTGCAAGCAAATGGGCTCTGCATTATGGGGGATAACATTACAATAAAACACCTGTTTCAGCATATTTTATGGTGTGTTTCATGGTTAAATAGTGAAAGAAAATAGAAAAATCAATCTGTTACTGAATTATCATTCAATGAAGAATGAAGTCACTATAAGTGTATTAGAGTGCAGCATAAAATGTAGCCGCTTTTGCATTAAAAATAGTAATTGTTACACTTTTATTCATTACTGAGTGAAAGGGTTTATGCCTCTTTTGTATCAGAGATTAACATACAATTAAAAGCTGGTAATTTTAAGTGATAAAATGTGTATAAAAAGTATTGCAATCATTTCTATTAATCGTATTATATGACTATAACCTTGGAGTGCAGCAATAGTGCTTAGAGGGTAACTTCCTCTTTGCGAATGTTTTTAATTTTACCTTTTGGCTCTTGTGCTCCAGAATTCCGTTCTGGAGCCCAAGTGCTACATTGATGGGGAAGGGGCTCGGAGAAGGACGAGAACTATTTTGTAGATGAGTAGAACAGTATTCTGAAATCACCAGGTGACAGAGGAATAGGAGACAGTCGCATGGGTTGCGACCATGTCAGCAAAAGCCAAGCTGATTGCGGTCACATCCCATGTGATCACGCCAGGTAAATTATTAAACAAATAAAGATATGTTCTGATAATCTTCATCAGAAATGTACCTGTACATCATGGATTTGAGTACAAAAGTTTTACATTTGCTATGAGGTACATCTGGGGTTACGATCTAACCTATATACTTGAACATACCCTTACTGCAAACAATTTGCACTTGCACACCCAGCTCCACCTCCCCAGGTGCAGGGAGCTGCAAGTTGTGCTTAGCTCAAAGTCACACTTTTTGCATTGTGCATGTACAGTAAAACAAATTCAGCTCCAGAAGCTGCGAGGAAAGATCTGCGTTAAGTGCACTCTCTGGGGCTTAACTCGTAGGGTAGCGACCCTTAATTTAATGAAACAGGCTGACAATTTGCCACAGGGTTTAATTGAATCTTCCCCTAAGCGATTTCTCTATTAATTATTTAGTAAATTACTCTATATCCAAGACTCTTTCCATTCAGCAGCACCCACAAACAATTTGTAAGCTGGATCACATGTATTTATTATTCATGTATTACTGTTATGTGTCCCAGATTTTCTCAATTCTTCAGGGAGGAAATCTTGTTGTTGTGAGATGAGATTATTTATTATGATGTGTTTTTTTACATATTCATTGACCCATGGATAATCAATGACTGGGGGTGGGCTTGGGGTTTGTGCTATGGCTTACTCAATTTTTGATAGTGAAGGCGCTTTATTATGGTTGTGGGGAAAGAGATGCTAAAAGAAATCCCCGTTAAGTCAAGCTAATTGAATAGCCCTCGGCTAATTGAAATCCGCATAAATGGGGCATATTTAATAGGCTACGAGAACAGCAAAAAACCCGCACTTGCGGGTTTTTTTGCTATTCTATTAGGTGCGTGTTTTTTTTAAAACACGCGCCGGGAGGTTTTTAATCTCGCACATCCTGAGCAAGCGTGATTTTTCCGAAAATCGATGATTGGATGCACAATTATGACCTTGCCCAAGATGGCAGCGCACATGTTCTGGAAAGCTTGTATACTGGTGCGCATGGATCTGCGGCAGAGGGACACAGGCAACAGCGGGGATGCTGCAGATGCTCCACAAGTGGAGGCCCCGCATCGGAGATTACTGGCACAGCAGGCCGACGACTCAGCAGGCAGCGATGACACATACGTACTGAAAGATGCAGCAGTCTAGGACGGAGGTCTCTAGCACGGTTTGTGACAATACCCCCATTTTTAAAAGTGAACTCCGGACACGTTCTTGGTTTGTGGGGAAACTTGGAATGGAAGATTTTAATGAGAGTAGGAGCATGAACATCAGTGGCGAAGATCCAAGTCCTCTCTTCTGGGCCATAGCCCTTCCAATCAATGAGATATTGGAGTCGTCCGTAATGACAGCAGGAATCCAGGATCTTTTTAACTTTGAATTCTTGTCCACATTGAGTATGGACAATAGGGGCTTGGGGAGAACTCTCTGGAATTTGTTCAAGATTAACGCTTCAAGAGTGACACATGGAAGGAATTAGGAATTCGCAAAACAGAAGGTAATTTCAATTTGACAGCCACAGGATTGATCATTCTTTATACAGAAAACGGAGAAATAAATCGCGGAGCAAACTTCATGGAAGGAATCCAAAGTCTGAGGTTCTGAGTAGATAACCATACTCTGTCTCCAGGCTGGAACTTTGGAGCGGCCCGTCTCTTTTGATCTTAAAATTTCTTGTAGCGCACAGAAGTCTTCAGTAGCAAAGAATGCACCTTACCCCAGATAGCTGTGAGATGTTGAAGAGTATCTTTAACAGCCGGTACCACAATAGTCAGTAGCAACGGGAAACCAGATAAATGAGAATGATGACTGTACACAGTATAGAATGGGGTATTCTCAGTGGAAGAGTGGTTACAGTCATTATGGGCAAACTCAGCCCATGGCAGAAGCTCCAGCCAATCATCTTGAGAGGATGAGATGAACAAACGAAGGAACTGTTCAAAATCTTGGTTCACCCTCTCTGTTTGCCCATTAGTCCGAGTGTGATAAGCCGTGGAGTACTTGAGTTCACTTGAAGGGCTGAGCATAGGGATCTAAAGAACTTAGCCATGAACTGAGCTCCTCTAGCAGAGATAATCTCTTGGGGAAGGCCATGAAAATGGAAAATCTCTTTAATAAAAAGTTGTGCAACCTGGGATGCAAACCTGTAAGGGGAACGAAGTGAGCCAATTTAGAGAACTTGTCAATGATGACCCATATTGTGTTATGACCCTGAGATGGAGGCAATTCCATGATGAAGTCCATAGATAAGTGGGACCAGGGCTGTTGAGGAACAGTCAGTGGATGCAGCAGACCAGGAGATGTTTGTCTAGAAATCTTGTGTTGGGCACATTTGATGAATGAAGTAAATTCTTACTTAGATCTGGTGCAATGAAGGTCTTCCCCCAAGGAGGGTCAGGAGTGAGCTTAGTGGAAGCAAATGACGTAGGATATAGTATTGGAGGAGAGAGTTCCTGGACTTAATCTTATTCTGAGTTCAAAGAACAAGATAAGGCATCAGCCTTAGTATTGTGAGAACCTGGAAGATAGGAGAGTTTAAAATCAAAGCAAGAGAAAAACAGTGCCCATCTGGACTGTCTGGGATTCATACAGTGAGCTGTTTGCAAATAGAGCAATTTTTATGATCGATGAAGACTGAAATTGGGTACTGAGCCCCTTCCAACAGATAATGCCATTCCTCTAGGGACAGCTTAATCATGAGAAGCTCTTGGTCTCTGATGGAGTAGTTCCTCGCTGCAGGTAGAAATCTTCAGGAGAAGAAACAACAGGGGTGTAACTTCCCATCTTTGAATCGTTGGGAGAGAACAGCTCCTACTCCTTCCGTAGATGCATCTACTTCTAGAATGAAGGGGTGAGTCAAATCAGGTTGCTTCATCAGTGATGCTGTGATGAAGGCTTGTTTCAACTGATGGAAAGCAGAGGTAGCTTCTGGAGACTAAATACTGGGGTTCGTTCCTTTCTAGGTAAAAACTGTAATAGGAGCAACCAGGGAAGAGAATCCTTTGACAAACTTGCGATATTAGTTGGAGAAGCCTAAAAATCATTGAATGGACTTTAATGTGGTAGGCAATGACCAATCGAGAATGGCCTGAAGTTTCTGTGGATCCATTTGAAGTCCGGTTCCCGAAATAATGTATCCAAGGAATGGAATGGTTGGGGTCTCAAACATGCATTTCTCGAGCTTGCAGAAAAGCAAATTCCTTCTCAACTGGTGTAGAACTTCCTTGACTTGGGAGCGATGTGACTGGAGATCTTGAGAGAAGATTAAAATGTCATCTAGGTAGACAACAACTGATTTTTAGAGAAGGTCTCGAAAGATCTCATTAACAAAGTGCTGGAAGACCGCCAGGGCATTACTGAGGCTGAAGGGCATAACCAGATATTCATAGTGCCCATCCCTGGTGTTAAAGGCAGTCTTCCACTCATCTCCATCACGTATGCGGATCAAGTTATATGCCCCCCTTAGATCAAGCTTGGTAAAGATGAGGACACCTTTCACCCTGTCAAACAACTCGGTTATGAGTGGGAGTGGATACCGATTCTTGATGGTGATATCGTTAAGTCCATGGTAGTCGATGCAGGGGCGAGGTCCACCATCTTTTTTTTTTTTACAAAAAAGAACCCTGCTCCGGCTGGTGATGTGGCAGGATGAATAAACCCTTTCTCTAGGTTTTCTTTGATAGACTCAGACATGGCTTGAGTCCCCGGCAATGAAAGAGGGTAGGTTCGTCCTCGAGGTGGAGTTTTCCCTGGAACTAGGTTGATGGGACAGTCGCATTCACAATGAGGAGGAAGAGCGTTGGCTCCCTGCTTACTGAACACATCACAGAAGTTTTGGTAAGCTTTTGGGAGACCTTCTAAGGATTTCACAGGAGAGTTTCGTAAAGGAACCACTTGATGAAGACAATTCTGAAAGCAAAATGGACTCCAGGCGGTAATCTGCAAGGAAGCCCAATCAATACGGGGATTATGGCCCTCATTCAGAGGCGGTCGGAGGATGCAAGTGGTCGCTCAGAAACTGGGCGGCCGCTTGCATCCTGACTGGCCACCTCTGTTTCGGTCATTAGGCTGTGGGTTTACACCCACAGCTCTAACGACCTCTAGGGTGATGGTCGCAATGGTCATAGACCATCGCAACCATCGGGGCTTACGACGAGACCCTAGGGTAGGGTCTCACTTGTCGTAAGCCCAGGAGAGCTTCTGGCTCTGTCAGAGCCGGAAACTCTCCACTGACATCACTAGTGATGTCAGTGGGGCCTCCCCCAAATGGCAGGCGTTCCCATGGGAATGCCTCCATTTGGGCTGCCACCCCCCGGCCCACCTTCCAAACGGGGCGAGCTGTCAATCAACATTGACAGCTCGCCCCCTTTGGAAAGAGACCCGCTACGACCGGCGCTGTCGGTCGTAGCGGGTCTCACGCATGTGCACAAAGGAGCCGGCTCCCTCGTGCGCATGCGCACTGGACAAACATCGAGGCAGCCGTGCGGTCGTAGACCGTACGGCTGCCTCTGAATGAAGCCCTATGTCTTTGAAGCCACGGGAGGCCCATGATTAATTCATGAGAGGCTTTAGGAATCACAAGGTAAGACAAACGTTCTACGTGGAGCTCCCCAACTTTGAGCTTCAAAGGCTCTGTGCGATGCATAATTCTCCCACCGGCAATTTGACTACCAGCAATAGCTGTCAAAGATACTGTACTGGATGTGGCAGCCACTCAGTGGGTATGCGATGTCTGTGAACGAAGTCTGCAGTGAGGAAATTCCTGGCAGCTCCAGAGTCGAGCAGAGCAGGAACACTTAGATATACTTGATTCACCTCTAACAAGGCAATGAGGCTAGGATCAGTTTTCTTATGTGTTTCCATGGATACTCCTAACTTAACCCCTCTATCATAAGTTAGGAAGGGACGTTTCCCGGACGGGAAAGACAAGACTTGAGATAATGCTGCGGAGAAGCACAGTACAAACAGAGATTTCCTAGACATCTTCTCTGACATTCTTCAGTAGTCAGCTGGGAGCAGTTCACTTGCATGGGTTCATCAGGAAGAGGAGAAGAAGTAACACGTGGAACAGAATGACCCTTAGCTCAGTCGAACCGACTTCTCTCTATAACTCGCTCCCTATGTCGAAGGTCGACTTTATTACATAGGGAAATCAGACCATCCAACGAAGAGGGCAACTCACGGGAGGCTAGATCATCTTTGAATCTCTCAGATAATCCATTCCAAAAAGCTGCAGTTAAGGCGTCTTCATTTCAGCTTATTTCTGAATCTAAAGTATGGAATAAAATCACACATTGGCTGACAGTCTTGCTGCCATGACGAAGACGTAAAACATCATTGGAGGCAGAGATCGTTCTACCAGGTTCATCGAAGATTTTTCGAAAGGTTGATATAAACTCAGTGTAGTTGGAGAGCAATGGGTCAGCCTTCTCCCAGAGTGGAGAAACCCAGTCCAGGGCTTGACCGGCTAATAATAATATTATATATGCCACTCGAGTTCTGGCAGTAGGAAAGCTTGCTGCCTGCAATTCAAAGTGGATCTCGCCAGGGGCGCCGAGAGGGGGTGGGGAGCGGGTACAGATTACCCAGCCAAGGCATGGCAGGGGGCCCGGGCCGCCCGCAGCACACCACCATTTTGCTCATTATTTTTTTCTCTCCCCAACTTATCTTTAAACCTAGACGGGCACCAGTTCACGGGTGGGGAGGGCTATGGGTCACTGGCCACACTGTCTGTGTAAGTGTGTCTGTCACATATATCCGTGTCACTCACTTGTTGTTGTTGCAGGCTGCGCTGCAGCCGCGCCGCTGCTGAGCTAATGTTGTGCCTACTGATGAGTGAGAGAAAGCCTCGCGAGATGATGACGTCATCATCTCGCGAGGCTTTCTCTCACTCATCAGCAGTCCAGGCACCACTTCCAGGCTCCGGGCTTCGAGCGGCGGGCTTACAGGAAGGCAGTCTGGGTGCCTTCTTTGTGTGGAGTCAGACACAGTGAGTGAGAAGAAGTCTGTGAGGGAAGGGAAGAGCCGAGCGCACCACTGACTACTGTGAGTTTGATGTCTACTGTATATCACAAAGTGGTGCAATGCTTTAACTGCTGCCGAAAGTTGAAAAAAAATATATAAATAAAAATAAAACTATAAATTCTATATAATTTATAAAATTGCATCAAGCACCATTAGTGTATATTAGTATATTACATATGTCATATGTATTATATATACTGTGTATATATATATATATATATATATATATAGTGTGTGTGTGTGTGTTTATATATATGTATATATATATATATATATATATATATAGTGTGTGTGTGTATATATGTAGATAGTTAGGTATATCTGGCTAAACATGTGTAATATATATATATATATATATATATATAGTGTGTGTGGATAGATAGGTAGATAGATAGATAGATAGATAGATAGATAGATAGATAGATAGATAGATAGATAGATAGATATATCTGGCTAAACATGTGTGATCTATATATATATATATATATATATATATATATATAACAACCGAGGACCGGCACTCAGGAAAAAATAATACTGCAACGGGCCCGGGTACCACTCCAGAGATAGACTCATGTATAAACACAAAATGATGGACGGAACTCCAGGACAAGTAATGCAAATAATCACAGTACGCTGTGCAGATAGACATCCATCTGCACAGTGTGCTGTGATTATTTGCATTACTTGTCCTGGAGTTCCGTCCATCATTTTGTGATATATATATACAGTCAGGTCCATAAATATTGGGACATTGACAGAATTTTCAGATTTTGGCCTCTATTCACCACCACAATGGTTTTGAAATGAAACAAACAAGATGTGCTTTAACTGCAGACATTCAGATTTCATTTGAGGGTAATTACATCCAAATCGGGTGAATGGTGTAGGAATTACAACAGTTTCAATATGTGCCTCCCACTTTTTAAGGGGCCAAAAGTAATGGGACTATCAACTCAAAAGCTATTTCATGGACAGGTGTGGGCTATTCCCTCGTTATTTCATTATCAATTAAGCAGGTAAAAGGTCTGGAGTTGATTCTAGGTGTGACATTTGCATTTGGAATCAGTTGCTGTCGACTCTCAATATGAGATCCAAAGAGCTGTCACTATCAGTGAAGCAAGCCATCATTAGGCTGAAAAATCAAAACAAACCCATCAGAGAGATAGCAAAAACATTAGGTGTGGCCAAATCAACTGTTTGGAACATTCTTAAAAAGAAAGAACGCACCGGAGAGCTCAGCAACACCAAAAGACCCAGAAGACCATGGAAAACAACTGTGGTGGATGACAAAAGAATTATTTCTCTGGTGAAGAAAAACCCCTTCACGACAGTTAGCCAAATCAAGAACACTCTCCAGGAGGTAGATGTATATGTGTCAAAGTCAACAATGAAGAGAAGAGTTCACAAGAGTGAATATAGAGGGTTCACCACAAGATGCAAACCATTGGTGAGCCACAAAAACAGGTAGATGAGATTAGAGTTTGCCAAACAACATCTAAAAAAGGCATTACAGTTCTGGAACAACATCCTATGGACAGATGAGACAAAGATCAACTTGTACCAGAGTGATGGGAAGAGAAGAGAAGGAAAGGAACTACTCATGATCCAAAAACATACCACCTCATCAGTGAAGCATGGTGGTTGTAGTGTCATGGCGTGGGCATGTATGGCTGCCAATGGAACTGGTTCCCTTGTATTTATTGATGATGTGACTGCTGACAAAATCAGCAGAATGAATTCTGAAGTGTTTCGGGCAATATTATATGCTTATATTCAGTCAAATGCTTCAGAACTCATTGGAAGGCGCTTCACAGTGCAGATGGACATTGACCCGAAGCATACTGCAAAAGCAACCAAAGAGTTTTTTAAGGCTAAAAAGTGAAATGTTATGCAATGGCCAAGTCAATTCCCTTACCTGAATCCGATTGAGCATGCATTTCACTTGATGAAGACAAAACTGAAGGGAAAATGCCCCAAGAACAAGCAGGAACTGAAGACATTTGCAGTAGAGGCCTGGCAGAGCATCACCAGGGATGAAACCCAGCATCTGGTGATGTCTATGCGTTCCAGACTTCAGGCTGTAATTGCCTGCAAAGGATTTGCAACAAAGTATTAAAAAGTGAATGTTAGATTTAGGATTGTTTAGTTTGTCCCATTACTTTTGGCCGCTTAAAAAGTGGGAGGCACATATTGAAACTGTTGTAATTCCTACACCATTCACCCGATTTGGATGTAATTACCCTCAAATGAAATCTGAATGTCTGCAGTTAAAGCACATCTTGTTTGTTTAATTTCAAAACCATTGTGGTGGTGAATAGAGGCCAAAATCTGAAAATTCTTTCAATGTCCCAATATTTATGGACCTGACTGTATATATATATATATATATATATATATATATATGTGTATAAATACATATATCCATGTGTCTATATATTATAATATATTATACATATATACACATATAGATATAGATAGATATATAGTATTCAAGGTCCGGCACTCCCTGGTTTCAATAAAGCTGCTGCTACTGAAATGGTAGAGCTTATTTCCCCTTCCTGCTAGGGACATCAGTGAGGGTGGAAGTGCAGTTCTGTGCCCATTAAGGCCACCTAAAGAAGAAAGTTGTCCCCTCGCAGGCTTGCTGCGCTTGCCACAAGGTTATATTCCCCCTCTATGCCCACTTGGATGGTAGGGAATGATGCTGGACACTGGCTGATGACGTCAAGGACTTCTCCGTGAAGGTGATTTAGACATTACCCTGCTGGAATAGATACAGTGGGATTGTGACACTCCAGAATGTATTAGTAATGCTGTTCCTGACAAAAGCATAATAAAGCAATGAAACTTTGAAATCCAGTAACGCTGCAATGAGTCCTTGTTTACAATTTGGAGTGCCAACATTCTACTGTGTGTGTGTGTATGTATACAGCCACTACAAAACAGCAGCCAGAGACTTATGATTCCCGGCAGCGCCTGGCCGGCAAAAGCAGAGTTCCCGGCAGTGGAAGCCCGACAGCGCTGGAAATCCTGATTATCGCTAAGGTAAGTATAAACTAACCTAACCCCCTAACCCTAACCCTAACCCTCCTTAGGGGTGCCTAACCCTAACCTCCCCAAGTGCCTAACCCTAATCCCACCTCTGTGCCTAACCCTAACCCCCCCCTTCCCCGCTGCCTTACCCTAAGTCCCCCCCAGGGGTGCCTAACCCTCCCTTCCTCTAGCCTAACCCTAACCCTCCCTTCCCCTAGCCTAACCCTAACCCTCCCTAACCCTAGCCTAACCCTAACCCTCCCGGGGGGGTGCCGTAAACCTAACCCTCCCCCCCGCGGCTGTCCGCTCGTGGTGCCCAGCATCCCTTCGATTGGGATGCCAGGCGTTGGTCTCCCGGCATCGGGGAAATGTCAGGCGTCTACATCTAGACATCCGGCATTTCACCCTCGCCGGGATATGAGAGTCGGGAAGCCGGCTGTCGGTATTAAGGCAGCCGGTTTCCCGATTGTATACCCCTCCAGGGGGGGCCCGGGAAGTGGCTGTACCAGGGCCCAGGATTTCTCTTGGCAGCCCTGGATCTCGCACTGGTTCAAAAAACCTAGGCAAAACTTTGGATTCCCATCGAACCTGCTAGGAGGGGAAAGCTGAAGACGAGGTACTGGGGAAGAGACTACTGAAGGAGCGGATGCTGGGGCAGGATTACTAGACTGGAGGTCTGTCCTGGAAGTTCCAAAGAGAAGAGCTTGAATATTGTCCAAACGAGTAGAAACATCTTGAATGTATTGCATCAACTGCACCTGAGCAGACTCCTGTCTTCCCAGACGATTCAACACATCCTGGGTGGAACCAGGTCCAGGGCTCTGTGTACCAGAAGGGTCCATGTGGCCAGTGCAAACTGTCATGGACTGGGGAACTTGGAGCTGTGTACCCGAACTAGGTTGTAAGACAGAGACACCTGAACCAGTAGGTAGGTTGAAACTGGATGGTTTAATGTAGTTTCTGCTCGTACAGTAATAGAGGAAACTTGGAATTTGACTCCGGACAGGAGTAATGAGGATTGAACTTGTAGAACTTGGAATTTGACTCCGGACTGGAGTAACGAGGATTGAACTTGAAGAACTTGGAATTTGGCTCCTGACTGGAGTAATGTAGAATGAACTTGAAGAACTTCAAATGTGACTCCGGACTGGAGTAATGTGGAATGAACTTGAAGAAGCTGGAATGTAACTCTGGGCTGGAGTAATGTGGAATGAACTTGAAGAACTTGGAATGTGACTCTGGGTTGGAGTAACGTGGAATGAACTTGAAGAACTTGGAATGTGACTCCGAACTGGAGTAACGTGGAATGAACTTGAAGAACTTGGAATGTGACTCCGGGCTGGAGTAACGTGTAATGAACTTGAAGAACTTGGAATGTGACTCCGGGCTGGAGTAATGCTGGTAACACACAGGGAACTCAGGAACATAGGTAAGAACTGAGAAACAGCTTTGCTATGCTAGGAAGCATAGTATCACAACGGGTGCTCAGGAACATAGGTAATGCAGCAGCAATGGACATTGTTGCACTGGCAACCAGCATGAGTTACAGGAAGGTCTTTTATAACATCAGGCTGAATGCTGAAGATGCAGGGGTCTAGAGCGGAGGTCTCTAGCACGGTTTGTGACAACGGTACTCGAACATCGCCAACTAGTTCTCACCTTTATGAGATTTGTGGGCAATTGGTGATGTTGGTGATAGAGATATGCCAGTGTTCCATCTGCTCCAGTGGCGCTTTGTGGACATTGGGCGTGATTCATTATGGATCGCAACTGTGATTGCAAAAGCGATTGCACATGCAGTTTCACTGCAATAGTATGCTAATCCATTGTGATCGTTACGGCACCGCAGCACAACATAAGGACGTCCACTTTACCTTACACACATCCATAATCCTTAGCAAGACTGCAAAACCATCAGTAATATCGAGTACTATCGCTGCTTCATGCACATTTGTACAAGGTCTGACCTTACTCAGGAATTGCTAACTTCATCGCACGCTATGAGTCCTTAAAGTGCATACGGCATCGCAGTGGATAATTTATGCATGCCCCTGCAACAACGTTCAAACACAATGGCACGCCTGCGTTTCGCCGACCACCCCCCCGTCACCACCCAGAAATGGCACTTCCTGTCAATTACTCTGCGATTGGTCTGCGTAGTCACTGCAGTCCCAATTGCAGTGGCCGGTTCGCGCATGCGCACTGCAATGCATGCGCAGAATGCACCAATCGGCCGATTGCGTGTGTGTTAGCAGTTGAGATCATTGCTGAATCAGGCCCATTACCAGCAATTGAACACTGTATGAATGTATATGCATAGGCTAAATGTGTGTTACTTTTATAAATGGCACAGTTTCTAATGGCTTTTTTAAATATAACATACCTGATATATACAGTAGCACACACTAGTGTATTGATAATGGGTGAAGGATGTGCGGTGCACAATGCATATTTACCTCCTGCGTCCGGCTGCCTCTGAAGAAATCTTTAGTCATTTGGCGCTGGCTCCATTTTCCTGGAGATTTTCCGCATGTGCTATAGACAGGGCCGTAGAGAGCCGTTCCGGGCCCCATGACTAACAGGAGCGTGGCCTAATTGTGGGAGGTGTGGCCACTCCCCCTTAGGGAAAAAAACCCCTATACTATTTTTGCGGAGCTGTGCGCTGGGGAGGGGGGTGTTGTGATCTCCTCAGCCTGATGCAAATTCAGGGGGGCACGATCAGTGTGATCGCTCCCCTCCACAGGCAGAGGAAAGGAGACTGCTGCTACTGCTCCATGGCAGCAGTTTCTCACTGGAGCCCAGCACACAGCAGCCTGTGCTCGGCTGCTGACAGGTAAGAGGGTGGGCGGCATCGAACCCAGGCCCCTGCAACAAACCCAGGTAATTATCACCCGCTTCCCCCCCCCCCCCTGGGAGGCCATGGCTATAGAGGAGTCATCTGGAAAAGGAGTCAGCACCCATTTCCTAGAGATATGCGCATACAAGGTAGAGTCTGCACTGCACATGCATAGGTGTGCACCGGCTGGAGGAAAGGGGGGTTTGGGGGTGTACGCAGACATCTAACTAATGGTGCGTACACACTAGACGATATGCTCCCTGAGCGATATCGTCTAGTCTGTCCCCGGCAGGGTGTGCTCAATGTCGTTCATGACATTGAGCACACCCGCTGAACGATATCATTAACGATATCGTTCAGCGCCGGGCTCTCTCCCCCATTCCCCAACATGCAGCAACCTGACGACATCGTCAGGTTGGCCTGCATATTAACCCGATGAACGATGATGACGAACAACCCGCGGGAACGCGCGTCGTCGTTATCGTTCATCGTTTTTGTGATAAAAATGGACGATAAAGTGGACGACTGAACGATAACGATATCGTTATCGTTCAGTCGTCCACTTTAATCGCCCAGTGTGTACCCACTATAAGTGATCAGATGTTGTCTAAAGTTTTCTATGAGAAAAAGAAACAGACTAACACAAAACATAATATTTTCATTTATTGCAAGAATTCTTGGGATTGCCCTAGCGTTTCTTTGCCTATAATAGCAAAGTTATATTGTAAGCTCCACTAGGGAAATATTTATATGCTGGATGTTCTTTGTTTCTTGAACTTTTCAATTTTTCTAGTCCAGACAGTGTGCAGCATGCACAAGCAGGGATTAATGTGATGTTACTTCGGGGCATAGCATTATGTGTTAGGGCATGCAAAGTTTCCTGAAGAAGTGCCCCCAACCCCTTCAGTGCTGCATACACATGCTCTTGTAACATGTAGCTTTCATGGGACAGACGTTAGTGGCACTCATCTTCCAACTATCCTGTGATTGTGACAAAGTCCAGATCCTCAGGATGGTGGGACAATTTAATCATGACAGTTGGGAGGATGTAATTTGTATAATAGGTTGTGGTTTCTTATATAATGGATTATTATAGTGACATGTTGTTATGGAACTGGATACTTGTAATGACAGCTGTGGAGTAGGGAGCATAGTGAAATATATACTGTTTATTGAAAACAAAAACACATAGTCCAGCAATGCAGGAAAACCAGAAGTGGAACCGGTGGTGAACAGAAACTCAAAGGTATGCAAAACTGGATACAAACAATAACCATATGCTGCAGAGTAGATGAGTCAGAGTCACATGCAGCAATAAGAGGAGCAGTTTGCAGAGGCCAAGCTGGCTGGAGCTGCACAGATTACAGGCTGGAGCAGGGGCAGAACTATGGGAGACAAAGGAGGCGCCTGCCGCCAGGCGCCGGCACTGATGGGGCACCTTCTCCATTGCCCACAATATATTCACCCCACTTAGGGCTGTAACTATGTACTCGGAGTGTACCGTTACGGCCACCCAATATATGCCACCTCTTCCCAGCACCTGAGAAGAACACTAGTAGAGAGCTCTGTGTCAGACCATCATCTGTCACCTCCATCTATCTATAGCCTGTCCCTACTCATTGGTGTCGCTGCTCTTTAGTGTGACACGTCCGGCATTACAATGTCAGCGGCTGTTATGGGGGCACCAAATTATAACTTGCCTCTGGGCGCCTGGGATGAATTTACACCACTGGGCTGGAGATATACAAACTGGGTACAAGCAAAGGCAAAAAGCTGCAGAGTAGATGAGACAGACTCACAGACAGCAGTGGAGCTGCAATTTGCAGAAGTCCAGTTGACAGGAGCACAGGTTCAGGCAGTGTATTACAATCCAGGGGAAACAATCAATGACCAGCAAGGTGCATGGTGAGGGTCAGGAATAAATAGTATGTGAGGCAGGTGCAGGTGATTAAATAGGGAAGTGAGAGAAACTCCTGTATGTGAGGATAGAATTTGAGAATACATCAACACCTTTGGTGGCACAGAGGTACTGTAGGCCAGATGCAAAATACAGAGGACCTCATTCAGAGGCGGTCGTTAGATGCAAGCGGTCGCACTGAAACAGGGCGGCCGCTTGCAACCTGAACAACCGCCTCCTTGTCGATCGCTAAGCTGTGGGTTACCACTCACAGCTTAACGACCAACCAGGTTGATGGTCGCGATGGTGATCACCATCGGGGCTTACGACGAGACCCTAAGGTTGGGTCTTGGCACTCGTAAGCCCCAGGGAGCTTCCTGCTCTGTTTGAGCAGGAAACTCCCCACTGACGTCACTGATGATGTCAGTGCGGCCGCCCACAAAACGGTAGGCGTTCGTTAAGGAACACCTCCGTTTTGCAAACCACCCCCCGGCCCGCCTACCAAACGGGGCGAGCTGTTCATCAACATCGACAGCCGCCCCTTTGGGAACGAGCTCCGGAGCGACAGAGTTTCTCTGTCACTCCGGGGCTTGTGCACGCGCAGTGCGGCCGCTGTGCGTGCGCAGGACTAACGATCGAGTCGGTTACGAGCGCATCGGCGCTTGCGACCGACTCTGAATGAGGTCCAGAGAGCCTTATTCAGCAGTGCACGATGGTCGGGAATCTGTGTTGACACGCAGTCCGGCAGCAGACTGTCAGTGATTGCCAATCTGCTGCCGTTTGTTTGGGGCGGGAGGAGGCGGCGATGGCCTCCATTTCCCAAAATGGAGGTTTGTCACCGCCATTGGGGGGGAGGGAAGAGGCCAGGATCTCCGTCGGCTGACGGAGATTTCCTGGCCTCTTTGTTGTATTCACAACCTCCAGCTTGCATGATCCCATGGGTCAAGTAGCCGGCAGATTATCCGATGCTGCGTCCTTGGACGCAGATCGGATAAGTAATGCATACATGCATTACCTTAATTGAAAGGACGGAATAGCAAAGCTGCTTGTGTGCAGCTTTGCAATTCTGTCCTGTGCTGAACCAGGCCCAGAGTCCTAACACATGTTAACCATAAAATTTATTTACCTGTTGAAAAATGTTTATAGACTGCTCTAGCTCGTTTTTTATTTTAGGCTGTCTAGCTGTATTTCTCACCTTATGTCATACCACAAAATGTCATTTAGATTAAGGTCAGGACTTCAACAATGTCAATTTTTTTCTACTTTTTTCTACTTCAGTCTTTAGGATCGTTGTTGTGTTGCATGACCTACATTCTGTTACGTTTCTGATCATGGACAAGTGTCTTTACAGTAACATTTCTTGGTGCATTGCAGAATTTATTGTTCCCTCAGCAATTATGAGCCACCCAAATCATGAAAGTCCAGCCACCTTGCCCTGATATGGTCGAGAACCATATATAGTTCTGATGGTTGGGAATGCAGTGTTTTTTCCCAGTAGCTTCCTGGATTATCCAGTTGATGTTTGGCACATGCAAAATGACAAGCAGTTGATTTTTTGTGCGGGCAAGATCAGTGATTTGTTCTATTTTAGCAGCTTCACCTTTTCAGTCTTGGAGCCCACGAGGTCACTCATGCGGCTGCTGAGGAAAATGCAGGATTTGAAGATGATGGAGTTTCCATATATGTGTGCGAGAATAGCAAAAAACCTGCACCTGTGAGGTTTTTCCTGCAGGTGCGGGTTTTTTGCTATTCTATTAGGTGCGTGTTTATTTAAAAAACACACACTGGGGGGTTTTTTCACGCACCTCCAGAGCAAGCGTCATTTTTCCTAAAATCGATAATTTTAAGAAAAATCCCCGTGACTTGCTCTGACACCCACGCGGCACCCCCCCCTGAGGACTAATTAAGCAATTGGAAGTATCCAATTAGCTTAATTAGTCCTTAATTACTCACCTTCCTCAGCGCTGTCTTCTGCACCTTCTTCTGCATCCAGCGTCCGGAGCCGGCTCTTCTGCAGCAGGGTATGTCAGTGTGTGTGCTGTACGTAAGTGTGTATGAGTGAGTGTGTGTGTGCATGAGTGTGTGTGTGACCCCCAGTGCGGTGTGTATGGCTACATCTCCCAGCAGCCCTTGCTCCTCCCATCAGCCCCCGGGACTCCCAGCAGCCCCCTCTCCAGTAAGAAGAGAGAGGGGAAGCCACTGGGAGCCGTGGAGACCCCCTTCCAGAAAGGTGTTTTGTATTTTTAATTTTACGTGGCGCTGGGTTTACAGACCTGAAAACCCCGCGACCACTATTTTCTAAATTGAATACCGCAGGTAGCGGGAGCGTGCATACCCGTGGTATTCCGGAATTGGGCGCGAGGTGGTTCATCTCATGGCCACACTCTTTGCCCCTTTTTGATGCCTACTTTTACCACCATCATTGCTCTCCCATACCTCTCATTAGCTCCTGGGCCGGTCTGGAGTCTGTGAGTAGAATTTGATCAGACCTCTATAAGGGATACTTAGTTAGTAGCCTTTTTATTTTGACTAGGCTGTTGTGGGCTTCTAAGCTAAGCGGATTAGTATTACATATTTATAAACTCCATGTTATATAGGCTAAATAGTGTGTATAGATGGTGTGACAGTGACCATGCACATTATGCTAGAAGAGAACACTACACATTAGAATAGAACAGAGACTTTATCGTTTTAATTTTCAGCACCAGCCTATGAAACTTACCTCCCGTGGCCAGAGCCTTGGGCAGTCACTGAGCTCGGCAATAACCCATGAGAAGAACTACTGTGGTTGGGCATGTGCAGCAGCTCCAATCGCAGCCAGTGTGTAGAGGCAGAGTCAAAGCTCTGTAAACAAAAAATGTGGCCCATCAAGAGGTGGTTGTGGGTCTTTGGGCACTTGGAAACCCCCCTTGAGTGCGCCTCTGGACTGCCCACTGCCCATTAATACTGTTTCTGGCCAATAAATTAGTATATATTATATATCTTAGCTAATAATTTACTGTACCTTGCCTTTTCTATCTTCCATTGCTTTAATACCCAGAAAGTGTGTGACAGGAAAAGCAATAGAAATCGCTAACAAAGGTACTGTATATCGAAAGTGGTAAGTGGTGTGCAGCTTCAGCTACATGTTTGCAATAACAGCAATGGACCTAAAAGTTGGCCTATAATAAAGGATTGCTGCATTGAAGGAGGTCTCATTTACCTCTCAGTCACAACCTTCATCTGTAAAGACCAGACTGGCTCCTGGGGCATTTTCTCCCTTTTCCCTTTGACAGCCCTGACCCTTCACCTGATAAGTGTACAATAAATGTGCAATATGGGAGAGGGGTCAGGGCTATACAAACCAGCTGCATGCCCCTGCAACTATGATTCAATTTTTGTCCCTTACTAATACCGCTTTTACACCAAAGTCCCGGGATTTGGAACACGTTTCCAACCCGGATCAGACCCGGGACAGCCCCCATTTTACACCATGGCGCCGACCCGGGCTAGGCCTGGGTCGGCACCATTCACACCGGACCTGGGTTAGCAGTGACCTGGCTCTCTGGCACAGGTGAGCAGCGCTTCTTCCATTCCCTCCATGACCTACTTACCTTACTCCGCAGCGGTCCGGAGGCAGAAAGGAAGGGTGGGGTGCACTGCTTCGCTCTTGTCGGCCTAGCAGTGGACGCTTGGAGATTATGTCATCTCCAAGCGCCACTGAAGCAGGCCAATCGGGCGGCATGCGGCGCGACCCAGGTCATCGTGACCTAGGCTGTTTACATTGGAGGGTGAAACAGGAACAACCCGTGATCAACCCTGCAAGCTAGGTGGGTCAGATCCCCGGGTCACTGGACCGGGGTTGATCCGGTTACACTGACTAAAATCCTGGGTCGATGCGTGGTCACGTGCATCAATCCGGGAGTTTTCATTCAGTGTAAAAGTGGTACAAGTGTAAGAGCCAAAAAAATTAGATTGAAATGATCCGCAGGGGGTGGATACTGTACAAACATGAAGGATTCCTGATTTATTTTTAGTACCGCAGGGCTTTGAAGCCATGTAAAGTACAGAAAAACTAACCACCTCAGAGAAGGTAGAAATCACCACTTTTCCATTGTAAATTAGTGACATTTGTTACAAGTAAAACATATATGAAAGAAAACATATTATCAACCTTATAAAGGATTGATTGATTGATTTATTGATTGATTGACTGAATCACTCTTTTACTTATTTAATTGAAGATTGTATTTCTAATGAATTGCACCTATATGTATGGGATAAAACAATGCAAATGTTATTAGTTGTGCTGCATAGGCTAAAATGAATGGATCAGCTATCGTCCACAAACTAAACATAGGATTCAGGAGGTCTGACGATCACTGTCCTGCACATTTGATGGAGATGGAAAAGGCAACACCATGTGCCAAACATTAGAGCAGGGGCAGAACTATGGGACACAATGGAGGCGCCTGACGCCGGGCTCCAGCTCTGAAGGGGGCACCTCCTACATTGTCCACAACATATTCACCCCACTTAGGGCTGTAACTATGTACACGAGGTGTACCATCACGGCCCTATTCGGCACCTGAGAAGCCACCATACACATGTGGAGAGCTCCATGTCAGACCATCAGCTGCTGCCTTCATCTATCTATAGCCTGTCTGCATGTGCATTGCTACATTACAGCGGCTGTGACGGGGGGGGCACCAAATTATAACTTGCCTCCGGGCGTGTGGGATGAACTTACGTCACTGCATTAGAGAGTAATGCGTAATCAGTTTTGAACATGGTTAGAGAAAGATGTTACTACCTAGTTACATAGTTATACCGCTTTACCACTCACCTGAAAATACTGGGTTATTGCACGTCCGCACGCATCGGATTTTGGTCAGTAAGAAATGTCTCCACTCAGGTCCAGTCACCCGGGAAGCCAGCCTTGCTAGCGAGTAGGGTTATTCCCGGGAAAAGGATAACACTGCTGTAAGCAGTGATTTCTCTGCTGCTCACCTGTTTAGTAACACGAAGGTCTATTAGGATGGCGGCTTAAATCTATTTAAGGAGCTCGATAACAGCATCTCAAAATCCAGAAATGGGGGTCTGCAAAGCCAGAAAATCTTTGCCTCATCCTCGCCTGGTCAAACTAATGTGCACAGCAGGCAGTGCATGTGCTTATCACAGTGACGCCATAGTGGCAGCATTAGGCTGCCATTAAAGTAGTACAAGTTCTCACAGAGGTGTGTGCGTGGTTTTCACTGGGCGTCCTAAAGGAGACACTGATTATAATCATATGGTTTCAGTCGGTTGATGCTGTATTTGTCAGGAAGGAAGGAAAATAATTGCCAACAAATAACATATAAAAAATTTCATAAACAATTCTGGGACCCTTGGATAGTCTGTTCTAAGGATTAAAATACAATGACGAAGAGCCACAGAAAAAAGTCTGGTGTATCCAAAATCATTGACAAACAGACATAAAACATAGTCAAATTAATATTCTGTTTCCAATAATGAGAGATCACCTAATTACCTGACCTTCAGCGTTCCCAGCCTCATTGAAGAACCTAGTACAGATACTAATGAGACGAACCAAGCCTTAAGCTAGGTACACACTATACAATTTTCGGGCCAACCTGACAGATAGTGGGTCATTGGCCCGATAATTGTTTAGTGTGTATGCTGCACCAGGGCCCAACGGTGGCTCCCGAACTGCACACACTATGTCATTCATGTCATTTTGCTATAGTTCAGAAAGTGCCGTGTGTACGGACCTTGGCTAATATCTGCTAATTAATTACCATTCCCCTATGAAGATGAGACAATTTGGAATCAAAGAAATAAAAGATTATTGAGCACTGTGTACGCTGTACATCAGACGATTTCAGGTTCGTTTTAGTTGGTCAAAATCAGTCTAGTTGTTCCCATCATTTGGTAAATATTACAGTGTGAACATTGCTTTACATGTCTCAATCTGAGACAATTAGAATTAGCCAGAGGAGAAAACATGATATATGATAATATCTGGGAATCCACTGCCCACATTCTCTCAAATACAGACTTTTAATCTGGGTGGTTTTACCATCCACATTAATACCCCTTTTCCACCTAAATTCCGGGTCTGACCCGGAGTTGGAACAAAGGGCCTGATTCAGAGCCGCTCGTAAGCGGCCGCTCGTTCGTTCCGAGCGATGTTTGCCCAACTGCGCATGCATACGGATCGTAATACGCATGCGCGAACCAGTCAGTGCGGCCAAAAATAGTTTGTTCGCTAAATAGCGAATGCCTGCTATTTTGAGTGACAGGAGGAGGCGTATGTGGGTGGTAACAGGGGAAGGTGCTTGAAAACGGGGTGTGGAGATCAGAACGCAGGCGTGCTTAAAGGTCAAAACGGGCGTTTTATGGGTGTGCATAATTAATACAGCAGCGTCATTGACCACGTCACTGGGTTATTTTATAGTCAGAACTGCTCGCAAGATTGCGGTAGGAAAAACCAACCACAAGAATAGCGAGCAGTTCATATGCTGGTCGATGTACTCGATTAATCTAATAAATAGCGGACATGACGTAGGATGCGAGCGGCCAGGGGGCGTAGTTTCCAAAAAAACGACCGCAAGTTTTGTTCGCTCGTTCAGACATAGAGGCGTGAACAGACCGCAAAGAGTGAACGGTTCATTTGAATAGCCACCCCTTTTTTCAGAACGAACGACCGCAAATAGCATCCGGCTCTGAATCAGGCCCAAAGTTCCTATCCGGTTCAGACCCGGAATTTTGCCGGCGCTGACTCAGGATATTCCCGAGTCAGCGCCGCTCACACCGCAGTCGGGTCTGCATAGACCCGGCTTTTGCGGAGTGAAAGTGGACGCTTGGAGATGACGTCATCTCCAAGCGCCATTGAAGCCGGACCAATCGGCCGGCTAGCAGCGCACTCCAGGTCATCGTGACCCGGAGTGCGCTGTTCCCATAGCAGGGTTTCACGGGCTACGCCCGTGTTAAACCCTGCTAGTTACCTGGGTTGGATTGCCGGGTCACTCGACCCGGCGATCCAACCCTCTGCCCTTTTACACCAGGGAGCTGCCCGGGTTAACCCTTCAAAAACCCGGGTTTTAGCTCCGGTGTAAAAGGGGTATAACTAAGTAACGTCTTTTGGAGCTAGCTTATACCCCTTTTACACCAGAGCTAAAACCCGGGTTATTGCAGGGGTAACCCGGATCTTAGTGTGAAAGGGGAAAGGGTTGGATTGCCGGGTCAAGTGACCCAGCAATCCAACCCCGGTAAATTGCAGGGTTTAACAAGGGAATAACACGTGAAACCCTGCAGTGAGAACGGCGCGCTGCTGGAATCTGTGCTGCGCATGCGCTGTAACATTCGTAAAACCAGCACATGCGCAGCACTTCCTACAGCTGCGGTAATTTTGTGTGTTGAAGAACACCATAATTTCCATATCACCATATTAATGTATGGGGAGTGTGGAAATTAGCGCAGGGGGACTTAACCAGGAGATATCAGTGATATCTCCTGTGTTAAGTCTCTTTATGAATACTAAAATAACGGTAATTAAGGAAAATGTCCTTAAAAACGTTATTTTAGTGTTGATGAATAGGCCCCTCATAGAGATAAGAAGACATGCATGAAACTCATGTAGAAATTAGAGATGTGCGGTTCAGTTCTCCAGAAATCCGAATCCACCAGAATTTCGTGAATTCGGGTAAATCCGAGCCGTGGTTCTAATCTCCTGGGGAGATCCGGGTAAATCCGGGTCGCGGTTCTGATCTTTTTGCGGTTTGGAATATGGAATTTAAATCCGAATTTTGGGTTTTGGATTGTATAAATTATATGATTTTAGCTGTTTTTAAAACGTTTTATCTGTTTTTTATTTAAAAAATCCAGATCCAAAACTAAAACCAAAACACTTGAGGGTGGTTTGCAAAACCAAATCCAGATCCAAAACCTTGAAGGACATACAGAGCCAAAACCAAAACACGGGGGTCTGCGGCTCGGCAGACATCCCTAGTAGAAATCATGTAGAAATATGTTATTTTCACGCTTGAAACGTGTATGAGAATACCAAATTTTGTTACAATCAGTTATTCTGTACAAGGAACAATGCTTACGGCTTTAGCAAAAAATGTGGCTCATTACTATCCTCAATTATCATTTAACACATGTATTTGTCTTCTATATAAAGTAAATACACACTTTAATTAATTGTGGCACTGATTACGATCAGACACTCATTAGGCTATATTTGGCACACTCTAATGCACTGATAATTAGTATACTGTAAGACAGTTCCTACTCTAGTTACATACACTGTTATCCAAGCTTGTAATAGCTAGATAGCTTGCAATTAAGATATATGTTTTAGCACAGTGAACTTTGGCCCTCATTCAGACCCACTCGCAAGCGGGCGCACGTACGTTAGGCGTACGTACAAAAATATTTAAATTCAATGGCTCGCTCGTATTTTCGTTCGCATCTAAAATTCCTCCCAAAACTCTGACGACCCCTCCTCTAACTAACGAGCGTACGAAATAGCGAGCGTACATCCCCGAAATGGCTTGAAAGGAACGCACGCACAAGTATAAACAGGAAGTGGCCTTGTCAGATGTCGATTACCTGCTCCTTTATTCTGCCTACCTCCATCAATCGTATCATGCCAATCAATGTATCAATTAGCTTAATTGTTTGTTTTTTTCAACACAATGCAAGAAACTTTACTCTTGTCCGTGTTTGTGTTTACCCGCAGAATACGTACGGATGAAACATTCGCTTTTATTGTTCAAAAAACATGTGAACCACAATTAAACAATTGTACTATTGCTGTGGATCCCCGCATATTTCCCTGGGTTCATTTCTTTATTTAAATTTGCTTACGCATGTCACTGCATCAAGCCTATCATAACTCTCCAGAGATTTCTGGCCCTGTCGAACACATGACTCATACACTAACCAATAAAATTGCTCCTGTTAATTTCCAAAATACATTAGCCAATCAGAAAATTTTTACACACTTTATCAAAAATGATTTTTAAGAAAAACACCATTGCCATCATGAGAGCCTCCGCATTCACCAGGCGCGAGCTGCTGGTGCTTACGGAGGTCATGGATCGCCGGATCACCAGCCAACCTCAACCCATGACCAACCGGCAGAAGCGCTCCGCGTATGCGGAGGCACGGTCCCGCCTGCGGTCCTTCGGCTCACGCCGCAACATCGGGCAGCTGGAGCGCAGGTGGTCCGACCTGCAACGGCGAACGCCCCGCTTGCTGGCATGCTTTCGCATGCAGATCCTGGCAAGTAAGTGTTATGTATTGTGGTTTTAATGTTTGTGTTTGTGGGGCAAACTGCGTGTGCATGTTTTCCTGTCTGTTCTATTTATTATTTGTACTCATATCTGCGTGTGCATGTTTTCCTGTCTGTTCTATTTATTATTTGTACTCATATCTGCGTGTGCATGTTTTCCTGTCTGTTCTATTTATTATTTGTACTCATATCTGCGTGTGCATGTTTTCCTGTCTGTCCTATTTATTATTTGTACTCATATCTGCGTGTGCATGTTTCCCCTCTATTTCTGATTTATTCATTCTACTGCTATTTGGCTTATTTGTTGTTTTGTTGCCCGGATTTGTCCATAAACTAACCGCAATTTCTTTGTCATATTTTAGGGGGACAGCCAAGACTCCGCCGTCACCGTCCGTCCAGACGGCGTTCCCGGCCACTATCCCCAACCCCCAGCCAACACTCCACCCCAAATCTTTCCCCTATTCCCCACTCCTCCCCATCCTTCCCAGACCCTCTCCCGGAAATGTCGGGCCTCCTTCCCCTCCGTCCCACTTCCCCCTCTCCTCCACCCACCCCTCTTCCAATTACCCCCTCCCCGGTCCATCATAACTCCTCCCCATTCTTTGGGTAATGACGGATCCTCCGAGGAGGATCATGGAGGTATTTCCGGAGCTCCCGTTTTGTCTCCCGGTATGTATTTTTTTTTTTTTTTTTTAAAGCACAAACTGTTTGTATGTAATCATGTGTCATGCCTTTCTTCGTGTTTTTGTGGCTTGACTTTTGGTGATTTTGAAGGTTTGCCTTTACCTCTTCCTGGTGATTTCAACATACACATATCATACCTGTGGGAATTTGTACCTAGGCCTTGTATTTTTGCCAGCCCCCCCTTTTTTTTTTTTGGTTTGGGTTTAGGAGTGATTTGGTTGTGTTTTTTTTTTTTTATGTGGATTCCCTATTGTTGTATTAACCCACACACTTTTCTCACCCACAGAGGAACAGAGGCGTCGGCAAGAGGTGGCGGATTGTGTGGGGCAGATGCGCCAACATGTCATCGGCATTCTGGTGGCCCTCGACCGGCTGTCTGGCCTCCTTCGGCAGTAGTTTTTTTATTTTTGTTATATTTTCAAAATAAATTTATTTAGACAAATATACGTTGTGGCTCATTTTTAAAAACCAAAACCAAGATAGTTTAGCATGACATAAGTAGACTGTTCCTGCAAGGATTTCCTTTTTTAAAAGTTAGATTGTGTTTTGTCTTTGTATGTCAAACAGACACAAGAAACACATAACAGTAACAATGTCATTTCCCTTTTTGGGTGTAGTGTCAATTACATATTTCTACATTTTCCAGGTTCCTAGTTGGTGCGCAAGCTGCTTAGGCCAATCTTACAAATCCCAAGGTTGGGCCAGGCTTCCTTTTGGTGTGGATTGGGAAGCTGAAAACATATTTCAGTTTAGCTCAACTGGCGTCAGTACTGGTTTACCCCTTAGTCAAATGTAACTTGTGTTAACCTGGTTACACTTGCTGTTAACGTCCCAAAAAAGGAAGACCATTTCACTCTCCAAACATTTATTCACAAATCCCAAGGTTGGGCCAGGCTTCCTTTTGGTGTGGATTGGGAAGCTGAAAACATATTTCAGTTTAGCTCAACTGGCGTCAGTACTGGTTTACCCCTTAGTCAAATGTAACTTGTGTTAACCTGGTTACACTTGCTGTTAACGTCCCAAAAAAGGAAGACCATTTCACTCTCCAAACATTTATTCACAACATAACAGAGAAAACAAAGTGGTCACTCCCAAAAAAAGAACACAGTGATAAATTCAAATACAACACATACCAAGAAATAATTAAATAAAAACAAAAAATCAAGAACTGGTTGACGAAGGACCATGCCAACATGATTCCACAAACATGGCGTTGCGATATGGGTTCCAGAATATATGCCCAAAAGGACCAGATCCAGGTTTGGTAAGGGTAGCAGGAAGTAGTGAGCGTTGGAGTGCCAAAGATTATGTGAACAAACAGAAGATGGTGAGAAAAAAAAAAAAAAATTAGATGTTCGCAAACAAACACAAACACATTAGGTATAAACACTGGAGTTTTGTTCAAACTTACCTAAAAAATCTGGCCACCACATCATCGCGTATGGCCCCCCCACATACTGACCTTCGACCAACCTCGGGGGGGCCATCCTCAGGTAAGGCATCCTCTGGCTGCATTGGGACACCACTCCTTATGGCAATGTTGTGAAATATCCCACACAGGACCACAATTTTAGACACCATATCCGGCACATACATGAGCTCGCCACCAGAGCGGTGGAGGCATCTGAATCGGCCTTTTAAAAGGCCGATACAGCGCTCCACCACTTGCCTGGTGGCTGTAAGTGCGGAATTATACGCACTTTGTGGCCCTGGTGTGGGAGCCAAATAAGGAGTGAGCAGCCAGGACATGCAAGGGTATCCACTGTCTCCTGTGAACAAAAATAGACCACATCAGGAACACTGTGTATCAAGCTTAACATTGTTATGTACTAAAGGTCTCCACTTACCCAGAAGCCACGCATCACCAGCTTGTAGGTTGGTTAATTTCTGCCATATCCCTGATTGCCGGATGACGAAGGAGTCATGAGCACTTCCGGGTAATTTAGCATTCAGGGACAGGATCTGGAGGGAGGCATCACATACCACCATTACATTCAGGGAGTGATAGTGTTTACGGTTTCTAAATATTGCCTCCAGCCGTGCTGGAGGCTGAAGTGGTGTGTGAGTACCATCCACAACCCCTATGATGTGTGGGAAGCCAGCTATTTGGTAAAAATTGGCCTTGGCCACACTAAGGGCACCCATATCCAAAGGCATTTTAATAAAATGATGGAGGTGCTTGAAAAGTGCCTCCATCACTGCCCTCAGGATCCGGGAAAAGGAGGATTGGGAGATGCCCGCCACTATTCCCACCGTTGTTTGAAACGATCCTGAGGCACAGAAATGTAACACCGCCATAAATTGCGTCAGTGGTGGTATTGCTGTTGGACTGTCAATTTGCCGCTCAAGATCACTTTCTATTAATGAGAGAGTGTCTATGATGATTTTGGGAGGTAGACGGTAGCGTCTTAAAACCTCATCATCGGGCATTCCAAAAAGGGTGACACGTGTTCGAAATATCTGGGGCCTTGCATGCCTACGATGCCTACGCCTGGGACGAGTTTGAGGTTGGTCGTCTTCCGGGAGCAGGGCCAGAACAATTCGCCCCAGATCTACCTGAAATTCAAAGTTTACAATGTAAGGCTTTTGAGCCACCCCAAAAGTAACAAAAAACAACTTAGCTTTCTGATACCATCCATAGCTGCTTACATGCCGGTGTATTGTCATGATACGTATAAACTGTAAAAAAGCCAAAAATGAGACATCAAAAATTTAGAGGGTGAATTTTTGTTTTTCAAATTGTTGCAAGCCAACACATAAAATAGGCGAAACACACATTTGGCCATCGATGAAAACGACATTGCACACTGTACGTCAAATAGGGTTCAAATGGACCCCAAAAATGGAAAAGGGAAAAGCAAAACTGGTTTACATGATGAATAAGCCGCCAAAAATGCGTTAATTAGTTCGCAAATGCAAGTCACTACACCAACAGTCAAAAATGCGTTCATTAGTTCGCAAATGCAAGTCACTACACCAACAGTCAAAAATGCGTTAATTAGTTCGCAAATGCAAGTCACTACACCAACAGTCAAAAATGCGTTAATTAGTTCGCAAATGCAAGTCACTACACCAACAGTCAAAAATGCGTTAATTAGTTCGCAAATGCAAGTCACTACACCAACAGTCAAAAATGCGTTAATTAGTTCGCAAATGCAAGTCACTACACCAACAGTCAAAAATGCGGTAATTAATTCGCAAATGCAAGTCACTACACCAACAGTCAAAAATGCGGTAATTAATTCGCAAATGCAAGTCACTACACCAACAGTCAAAAATGCGTTAATTAGTTCGCAAATGCAAGTCACTACACCAACAGTCAAAAATGCGGTAATTAATTCGCAAATGCAAGTCACTACACCAACAGTCAAAAATGCGTTAATTAGTTCGCAAATGCAAGTCACTACACCAACAGTCAAAAATGCGGTAATTAGTTCGCAAATGCAAGTCACTACACCAACAGTCAAAAATGCGGTAATTAGTTCGCAAATGCAAGAAAAAAAATGGACTTACCCAACTCGAATATATAAGATTTCCAAAAAAAAGGTCTTTGGGTCCGAAAGCCAAAACAAACTAAAAAAGATGAAATTAGTGTTAAAAAAAAATAGCTAACCAAAAAACAGAAGTAGACACCAATTGGCCACAAATTAGACTGCACAAAACTTACCAAATCAGGAAAGGATGGGGAAAAAAGCAAAAAAATGCGAACGGAAAACCAAAACAACTGTAGCAAAACCAAACAAAAAACCAACTCTGCCAAATCCTCCAACCGCAAACAACCAAATCCAAACAACTTAACCGCCAACAATCCAACAACCCAACCTCGACTCCACACACACCAAGCCATAAATAGTGTTTATTTTCCCGCACAAATTAAGGATGAATCATAGGGACGCACAATCAATGATGCGGCCGCAAACAAAGGACGCATGTATAAATACGTCACAAAATCACATTGAATTTCTGGTTGATTTCATTCTGGAAGCAGAGACATGGCTTCAGACCAGGGAAACAATGGCCAAAAATCCGGCGGTAAGGCCTTCATGCATTTTGTCTCAATGATTATTTTAAAACAAATATATTGGTCAAGTTGTGAAGTGGCTAAATCTGCATATTTACCCAAATAGGTGAGGAGGATGACATGGAAGAGACTGCTGGCCCCAGTCAACCCGCCAAAGCTGCCAAAAAAAAAAGGCAGCCACATTTCACAAGCAAGGAGATGGAGGTTTTGATCCAGAAGTGCGTTGACATCCTGCCCCAGGCAGCCAGGAATATGAGCCAAAGCCAGAAGTGGAGAATGTGGGAGGAGGTCGCCGTTGCTGTCAATAGGGTGGGTGATTATGTCCATCTAGCCCGGGATGTCAAACGGCGGTAAGTAAACACTTTCCCATCCTATAAACAAACCCCATTGTAAAAAAAAGGATAATGGGTCCAATTTCATTCCACAGATGGGCAGACTTCAAATATCGTCTCAAGCAAAAACTTGCCGACAGGGCTAGGCATGCAAGGGGGACAGGTGGGGGTCCCACCCCTGTGTCATTGGAGTTGACAGACTTAGAAGAGCTGGCACAGGGGTGTGTGCAGGCTGTGGAGGTGTTTGGCGTGTCCAACATGGATACGGACATGCCAGACTTTGCGGCTCCTCATGTTGGCCAAGGTAAGTCTTGTGATGTCACCAACTCTGAAATGCTATTGTGCCAATATGTAGATTCTAATGTGAGTCTTTTCGCAATTTTCCTAACAGAGACAGAGGCGGATGAGTCTGCTCCAGAGGGGAGCCTTGGCCGCAGAATTTCTGCTGGCTCTGCAGGGGAGGAACCAGTACATCCGGCTGAGGACCCTGCAGAAGCCAGTCCAGGGCGTGCCCCCTCGCAGGCAGTGGGCCTCCTCACAGAACTCAGTTTTAAATCGGATTGCCATACGGAGATTCTGCAGAGGATGGACGCCAGTCTGATACAGGTGGCTGAGGCCCTGGAGCAAAATGCTGCGGCCAACGTGACCATTGGTCAGGCCCTGGCGGAAAATACCAGGGCCAACATCCGCATCGCCGATGCCCTGGAGCAGCTCGTTCGCCAGCACATGGTGGAGCCGACCTCCCTTCCTGCCGGAACATCCGGATCCTACACCTCTGGCACAACATCAGCCAATCCTCCAAATGTGCCTAGCCCTGTGCCTAGTCCAGAGGCCACAACATCTGCCTCTGGACAGGCCAGCCCGATGGCATCCCGGACCCGGTCTGGCGCCCACCCTCACCCAGCCAAACGGGCGAGAAAACGGTGACAGCAATGGCGACTTTTCCCACACTCCTTCTGTGCTTGGCTCATATTCCTTTCTGGTCAAAACTTCCCTCTCCTTTCTTGTGAAATGTTTTTAAATTTTGTATTTACGTTTATGTTAGCAGTTATGGTTTTTTTTTTTTTTTTAACAAATATCTTTGCCACAAAAAAAGGCAACAAAATATTAGGCCAATTTGTTTGTGTTTAAACAATAAATTTAAAACAAAAAACTGAGATTGTATTGTGACATTATTGTACAAATGGGTTACATTTAATCCTGGCCCTAAAGGCAAAAACTGACCCTCTTAAAAAAAAAAAAAGACCTCTTTAAGGAACGTTTAAAAAATCACATAGCGATGCAAATTCCACAGTAAACCAAAAAAAAGGGGAGCTAATTAAAACATGATGACATTATTGTTACAATAGGCCATAACCAACAAATTGTGGCCAAAATAAAACACCAAAAATGTACGCTAATTGATTGTGTAATCATGACATTAGCAGCTCTGATTTCCACCTGCGTACGCTTTTGTGCTATCCCAATAAACTGCTTTCCAAACACATACCAAGCCGGTTTTCAAACCAACACTAATTACTTTACTGACCAGCCGCGATTAATCGCAGCACCATCGTTGAGTCCCGGGACGGAGGAGAAGGCCATCGCCAATGTGGTCGAGTAATCCTGACCCTAAGCTGTGCGAGCATTTTGAAGGGAAAGCGGATGTTCCAGTGACGTATGAGACGGTCCGAACACATTTGACGTTCGCATCTGCTAATGTATGTACGCCCCAAAAACGCCTCGCCACGCCTGCGTTTTTTCATCTCCACCCCCGTCAACACCCAAAAACGCCCTGTTCTGTCAATCACATTTGACATGTCACTTCCTGTACGCTATTTTAGGAACGAGAGAAAAAAAACTCGCAATCTGCCGTACGCACATGCGCAGTGTAACACCGACGCATGCGCGGTTAGTCAACATCGGAACGCAACGAGCGTACTGTTGTTAACGTGCGGCTCTGAATGAGGGCCTTTAATTTTACATATCCCTATGATTGCTACTCCTATGTTTGTGTTAGACTAACCTATTTTCGGGTATTTTAACACATAAAGCATTACAAGGTTCCTTTGTTTTTTAATTACTTAAGAGTTGTGATAATTTTTTGGGGGGAATATCAGTTAGCATAGTACTGTAGGTGATTTTTGTTGCATCTGCAATGAAATTTTAGGAATATAGTAAATTTTCCAACAAGTTATTGCTAAGTGTGTGTGTGTATGTGTGTGTGTGTGTATGTGTGTGTGTGTGTGTGTGTGTGTGTGTGTGTGTGTGTGTGTGTGTGTGTGTGTGTGTATGTGTGTGTGTGTGTTGTTTCTCCACCCTATGTTTGCCGTAACATTTCATGAGTTTAATTCCAACATTAACAAAAAATTCAATCACACATCTCTGACGTAATCTCACAGACACGTCTTCCTCATCCGCCATGACGAAATGTACGAAGATCTTCCACTCGCTGTGACCAAACAAAGAAGACTATGGCAGTCCAACCGCAGGTTCAGACACATCGATGTATGAGCTCCACAATAACCAGCATAGTGTTGCCACGTTTACCTATGGGACAGAAAAACAGAGGCAGTCTCATTACTTTTCAATCAGCCCTCGTAGCTGTTCTGTTCTGTGCTTATGTGCAAACCCATCATTGCAGGCTGATAGTGAACTAGAGGTAATTTGTGCAGCTGCCTGCTGACCACTAGTACTTTTCCAGTCCAGTCACAAGAAACTGCTATAGTGGGTTCGGGCACTTGTGTGACATAACAGCACTATCTGGCTGCATGGAGGATTTGTCACAGGAAGCACTTCACTTGTGGCTCCAGTAAGATGGCAGGAAATAGAAATGTAGAGCACTTCATGAGCTTGATGCATATAAGCAGTGTAGTATTGGGACAGTATGGTGTGGTATTTTAGATATGGGACTCTGTTGAGGCACAGAGGAGGTGACAAGAAACTTTAGTGAGATAAAGGAATAGTTATTGAAAGCAAAGCAGCGTTAAACTGTACTCACATGAGAAAGGAGGTCTAATGGCAGGAAGAGGGGCGGAGATCCAAGATAAATAAAAGATCTCACACAAGAAGGAAGCATTCTCTTTGTTCTCAAGAAATCATCTTTCCAACCCGCCCACCCCTACTAAAACAATAATTCCTGTTTTTTTGGCAGTTAGTTGGCGGTGGGAAATGCAATTGCAAACTCAAAGACAATTAAGGTATAATATTATCTATGTTATGAGAGGATGATATGTCCTTTGGAGCTATGTAGTGATTGTGCACAATTACTGATTTGCCTGCCTCAGTATAGGCAGAGGACACCTATATCGGTGTATGCAGCCATGCTGCTGGTAATGTCACTACCCCCGGTGATACTGATGAATAGTGAAGGCCCCCTCCTTAGCAATCGTCAGTGGGGTATATGTTTTATATGCTCAGTCACCTAGCTTGCTAGGATGAGTTTCTTCTTGACCAGTGAGATTGGAGGAACCCTATTCATAGAGCTGTGGGTGGGTATGGCAGTGCCTACTGTAGTATGGAGTGGGTAGGATTGTCCACCCCTGAGTTTGCAATTGCTTTCCTGGGTCACAACTTTGTGGAAGCTATAAATAAAATTGGACCTTCTTCCCGCCAGTTATTGTGTGTCGTGTGGTTACTTATGATGGTTAGAGGGTCACTAGCCAAAGTGCAGTGTAAGGTGTAACAAATTATGTGAACACAAGGTCATATTATTGTGGCTGACATATGCTATGATTGCTAGATCGGTGGCATGTCTTGTCATTTTGCATACTACAGACAAGTGGTAATTGTAAAGTGGGGGCTGCAGTGCAGTCCAAAACTGCAGGAGTGGGTTCTGATACAACAATAAAATTAAGTCTGCCCCACTCCAAACTCTGCTGCTGGGGATCGTTAAACTCACTGGGGTTCAGCTGGGTCTCTGTGTGTATGACAGATACACTAAATTAGCCTGCCCTCAGACTCCTGAGTCAGCTAGTTCCCATTGACCAAAACTAGCCAATGGGAGCTAGCTGACACAGGAGTCTGGGAACAGGCTAATCCAGTGCACCTCTCATCTAATACTGTTCTTTCCTGATTCCATGGAACAATAGCTTTGACTTTCCAATGATAGGGCACAATAATGGCTGGTGTTCTTAACATAGAAACATAGAATTTGACGGCATATAAGAACCATTTGGCCCATTTAGTCTGCCCTAAATACAATGGTAAGCCCAGGCACTGTAGCTCTTGTAGCTCATACATGATGAATATCATGCTGTTTACTCAAACTCAGGACCTCATTCAGAGTCGGTCATTGCGGCCGCACAGTCGTATGCCACCGATGTTCGCTAAACTGCGCATGCGTGAAGTTTGCAATGCGCGTGCGCAAACTAGCTGCTACGATCAGAAATTTCTCTCTCCTTGAACACAGCCAGGTCGGTAGTTTGAGTGACAGAATGAGGCGTTTGTGGGTGGTAACAGGGAAAGGTGCTTGAAAACGGGGGAGTGGAGATCCGAACGCAGGCGTGCCTAATTATGTGAACTGCATTTTATGGGAGTGCATAATTAACAAAGCAGTGTCATGGCACACGTGACATGGGTGGTTTGTACACTGACCTGATCGTAGTGCTTAAGAGAGGGTATGGTCAACCTTAAGCTCTATGACCAGTTCTGATGGTTACCGATGGTCTTGATTAATCCTTATATGGCCGGAGATGACGTGTAATGCGTACAAGAAGGGGGCGTATTTTTTGTCTTACGGCTGCATCCTCCCCTTGGGCGGCCAGCTAATGATCCGATCTTAAGGACGCAACTTGCGAGTGCATCATTTGCATATCCAGCCCCTTTTCCCTTATGACCGTGCGGCCGCAACGACCGACTCTGAATGAGGTCCTCAGTCTCTTGCACAAGTCTGGTTTACACAATACTTGATATAGCAGTTCTCAGTATCTCTCAGCAATTCTCAATAATTTTCAAATAGTTCCCATTGGGTCATAAACAATAATCAGTAACGCTGCAGTTCAGTAGAGAAGTCTCACTTTTAGAGCTCTTTTACTCACTCACTGCCTCCATTGATCTAAACTGAGGTGCTAAGTGCTGTCTCCCGCACTCAGACTCAGGGTTAGGACTCTGTGTATTTTGATTATGCAGTACTGGGGTTCACTTTTAGGGGTTGCTTTCTGGACTTTACTCCCTGGATTTTTGTGGATCTCACCTTTGAGGGGTTAATCTCATTACTACATTCACCTGTGTTTTACCTGTTATAAACTACTCATTGACCCAGTAATGGTGCTGGTCATTAATGTTTCTGCCTGTTTCATTTGAAAAGTCTGTTACCTGCTGTTATTTCTTCTGTGGTGAATCTAACCTGGATTCGTCTAAAGATTTTCTAAGTATCTTTTGTCAGTACAAATTATTTGTGCCTATTGAAAAGAACTGTGTAGCATTTCATTACAGTGCTTTTAATCTGGAGTACTCTGAAAATCTACTCAATAGCTTGCTGCTGGGCAAATTACTTGGGCTGTTCAGGAAATTCATTATATGTTAGCATTTCTCTATAGTGGCAAATACTTGTGCTATTTGACAGACCTGTTAAGTATTTCTCTACAAGGCATTTACCTGTGCATTTCGAAAACCTGTTACTTTTCATCAATTCTCTATTGTGGAATATATTTGTGCTATTTGAAATAAAACCATAACACAATATCTTCCCAGCATTGCACTATAGCCTTCTGCCTGGATTCTGGACTTGTCTGTTTGCAATTTGCCCCTGTTCTGTGCTAGGAGCTTGGATTATGCAAGCTTCTCACCCAAGTTTGTATTTAAGTTTTGCTTATTCTGCTTGCCTGCTATCAACTGTATACTGAGTTGTGTTTTTCATACTCTCCAGCCTGCAACGGCTCTGCCTCCTATATTGGAATGTCCAATGGTTCCTGTCAGAGCCAGGGGTCACATAAGCACATGTTTTGTTTTTGTTACACAAGTGCCATATACTAATTTTTGTTTTGGACAGAGATGTCCTTTCTGGGATAGGGGACACAAGCAATAGCACTGTTATCTTGTCAGATGTGCACCACAATGCACTAGAGCTGTCATATCTAGTATAAAAGGGGTCAATATCCCGATTGTGGGGATTCCGGCTCTCAGAATGCCGGTGTCGGAATCCCCAGCAACCTGATCACCGGAATCCTGAAGGTAAGTAGCGGCATTAGGGGTTAGGGTTAGGCGCTAGCGAGTTAGGTACTAAGGGGGGAGGGTTAGGATTAGGGTGCAGGAAGGGAGAGGTTAGGTTTAGTCACTAGGGGGAAGGTTAGTGACAGGCACCAGGGAGGGAGGGTTAGGGGAGGGAGAGGGGGAGGGTTAGAATACTGACCAACAAGTGTTGGTATTCTTACCCTGTCGGGATGCCGGTATCAGGATTCTGACCGCCGGGATCCTGAGTGCCAGCATCCCGAGTGCCAGCATCCCGTACCCATCTTGTATAAAGGATCCCACACTGCAGCCTTTTAGCATTATTTTAGATATGGTAGTTTTGCAGGTCCAATATAGTCCTTTGTATTGGCACATCACTGTCATATTCAGTGAAATTAAATAAACCCTACAGAATCACCTTTGATTTTGCTTATATCAACAGTATAATACCAGAAAGCAGCTTAAAATGACCTATTGCACTAGCCACAGCCACACTGTGTGGTCCTTGATTCTACAACTACCACATTGTTGTTATATACTTCCGGCAACGTAAAATTGAACGTTTAAGAGGTGATTTATCAAAGCTTGGTGAGAGATAGGAGCTGATTAATTTATCTAACTGTCATTTTCAACAGTTAGAAGCTGACTGGGTAGTATTTTATCCAGGGCCGGTTCTACCATTACGCATGGTACGCAGCTGAGTAGGGCACCTCGTAGTGGAGGGTGCCTCAGCTGCGTACCATGCGGGCCAACTGTGTGGATTTTTTTGTTTTCTCTAGTTGGGGGGGACTACTACTGGGGACACCACCAGGGGGTGGGGGCTACTACTGGGGGCACTACAAGGGGGGATTGCTACTGGGGGCACTACTACTGGGGGCACTACAAAGGTTGGGACTACTACTGGGGGCACTACAAGGGGTGACTACTACTGGGGGCACTACTACTGGGGGCACTACTACTGGGGGGACTACTACTGGGGGCACCACCAGGTGGGGAACTACTACTGGGGGCACTACAAGGGGGCACTACTACTGGGGGCACTACAAAGGTGGGGACTACTACTGGGGGCACTACAAAGGGGGGGACTACTACAGGGGGCGACTACTACTGGGGGCACTGCAAAGGGGGGGACTACTACTGGGGACACTACAAGGGGGGGACTACTACAGGGGGTGACTACTACTGGGGGCACTACAAGGGGGGATTACTACTGGGGACACTGCAAGGGAGGGCTACTACTGGGGGCACTGCATAGGGGGGGAACCTCCACTGGGGGCACAACAATGGGGGGACTACTACTAGGGGCACTACAAGAGGGGGGACTACTACTAGGGGCACTACAAGAGGGGGACCACTACTGAGGGCACTATATAAAGGGCAATACTTGGGGTACTGCATAGGGGGGGAACTACAACTGGGGCCACTGTTTAAAGGGCACTGCATAAGGGGTACCACTATTGGGGGCACTGCATGGGGGAACTACTACTGGGGGCACTATATAAGAGGCTTACTACTGGGGGCACAAGGGGCACTGCACAGGGGGGACCACTACCGGGGGCACTGTAAAAGGGGCACTGCATAGGGGGGCACCAAAAAATATACTCGCTTACCAAAACATTTGGGCTAGGGCTGGCCCTGACTTTATGTCTATTCACTTTATCTCTGTCCAAACTTTGAAAATCTCTAACCCTAATCCTATGTCTATTAGTTTGATAGATGTATGTTCTAGCAGAGCATATCTAGCACTTCTGTCTAGCAGACTATGCAACTCCAGAGGTCCTGGCATATGCAGCCTTCTCTCTACACCTGGGTCCCACCAGTCAGTGGCGTCACAGGGGTTGGTGACACCCAGTGTGCTCTACTCACTCTGTCATCCCTACCATACTCCTTTGAGCATGCCGAAGGTTTGCTCGCTTGTGAAAGGGATGTGGCCTTGTGCCAACAAATCTACACCCCTGATGCATGACATGCTGAGGGCTTGACCAGCGCTCTAGGAGCCACTGGGCAGACCCTGTCTCCCTCCCTACACAGTGGATATGTCACACCTACTGGTCATACAGTATTCTTTAACCATAAAGGGTAAGTTTACTAAGAATCATGTTGGTCCGACATTGTAGTCATGGGGGTAAATTGCCATTTTTCCAAAAACGGGAATTTACTATGAAAAAAACGGGGGTATTTTCTGCATCTTTAGAGGTGATCACGGCTGATTTTGAAGTTAAAATAAACCTAGAATTGAATACACACACCCCAAATTATAACCAGCCCCAGGCTCCTGAGCCAGTCCTGGTTCTAAAAATATATGGAAAAAAGTGTAGGGTTCCCTCCATATTTTATGAACCAGCACTGGGCACCCAGAGTCGGTGCTGGTTTTAAAAATAGGAGAAAAAATGCCTGGGGTTCCCCCTATTTTTAAAACCAGCAATGGTCTCAAATCTAGTCGCATAGTAATGCCACAGCCAGGGACCCTTTCACTGGGTTCCCACTGGCAAAAGCATTAACACCCCAAACTAGTCAGCACAAGCCGGGGATCTCAGGGGAGCACCCAAGGTTTATGCTGAAGCCCAGGGCACTTCCCTGCACACCTGGCCATTGGGTGAAGGGGTAATAGTGGGAAAATTAGGTTGATATTATTGTTTTTTTTACAGTAGAACTACAGGTGCCAGCGTGCCTGCCCTTTGGCACTTATGGAACTACAAGTACCAGCAGATGGGTGGCACCTGTACAAATACTGTAAAAAATAGATAAAAAAAACAGTACACACACCATAGAATTTAAAAGTTTATTGCATACCTAACACACTCACACATACCTACCTTCTACCAGATGTTCACGTCCCCATCTCCAGTAGAATTCCCACAGGTTTACCTGTGAAAAAAAATCCACGGGTCTTGGCAAAATATTAAAACGACGACACGATCCATACCAGACATTAACACATACATCGAGGGGGGGGCAGGGTTGCTGCAAAAGGGAAGGGGGTCAGGGGTGCTGCGAGGGGGGGATGGGGGTGCCGTGAGAGGGAATTTGAACGGGGAGGAAGCCAATGGGAGAGGAGAGGAACAAGAAGGAAGCAGGAGGAGTGAGGTGCTGGGGCTGGATGCAGGGGGATGCGGGCCCAGGAGGCTATTCCTAAATAAGACACACAGCTCTACACATTTTTCAACTTACTCTACAACACAATTTTCTGGTGGGGCTTTCTATCCTAATATAGCTAAACTGCCACTGTTCTCCGCATTGCCCTACATTTAATAAATGTAATTTCCAAAGGTGCATATTTTTTTTTTAATGTACTGTACACAAGTCTGTCTGCCTGCCTCATGCATATAAATCCTCATTCTGAGTGAGATGCAAAGTGGCCGCAAGTGTGGACGACCACAGCAGCCAGATTTACTACATTATACTATGAGAGTATCCTTATGGCTTCATACGTATAGCCGCACCACTCACTGTTTTTTAAGCTGCAGCTGTCATCATTAGTATTAGCCCTTACACCAGCCCCATACCGGATGCAAAAGATCCATCTGAAACAGGCGTCCCTTTGTCATACACACACGTCAGAATAGCATGGAAGTCTGGCTACAAGCCACTGACACTCCCACAAAAAAGTCTTGTGTGTGTTCGTAAGATCACCAACCATTTGCCACCCAGAAACGCCCATTTCTTGTGCATGGTGAAAATAGTGGCAGTGTTACTTCAAGGTCACTTTAGGACTTTCCCTTTCCCTCATTCTAAACTTTGCATTTTTTTCCGAAAATTTTGCTCAGTGTAGCAGGGGCTGGCTGACAACTTTTAGTCTTGGGGGCAGATACAAGTAAGCAGCCCTGGCTTTCTACAGGAGCACGGCAACAGAACAATGGGCAGGAACCAAACCGATGCAAAGTTTACGTGTTTCAAGCACATTTGCACTCGTAGCTGAAGATGTGTAACTGTACTGGAACGGGCAATTTCTTATGAAGTTCAGTGAGGGCGCATTGACGGAACTGCAGCTACAGTTCCGTCAATGCGCCCTCACTGAGTTGGTTGTAAGCCTAAATAGGTCTTTTTCCATGCACATCTTTTGCACCTAGTATAGGCAAATACACAATGATGATGATGATTAGTAGCAAACCAAATATACGGATAAGGGACTAGCGCACCACAAGATGCATACAGCTCTGCATAGGCGCATATATACAGTTTTTCACATACATGCAAAGTGGGAACATGTGGTGTATATTAACTAAAGTGCAGGTTTATAGAAGTGGAGATGTTGCCCATAGCAACCAATCAGATTCTAGCTATTATCTTCTAGAAGATGTTCGAGCTAGATAATTGATAATTAAAATCTGCTTGGTTGCTATGGGCAACATCTCCACTTCTAAAAACTTTTAGTACACCCCTGTGTGTCCAAGTCAATCTAACGCAGAGGGAGAAACTGTCCATCTCTTATAAACAAATCTATCTACAATCAGCAAACGTGAGCGCTGCCACTGGTCATAAACCAGGACTAATCCTAAATATTACCATTACTAAAGTACCACTGTATAGGGAAAAACAAATAAGAATATTACTGATTTGGCATTAAAATACATTTATTTAACCCTTAAAACAAACAATATTTTAAACAAACACCAACAATTTCAGCAAAATAGTGACCACTTTATATTGGTAAAAGAAACAATAAATGATCATTCCCAATGATTTTTTTACATTCACAAGTAGACCCCAGTTCTGGCAACCCAACCCCCCCCCCCCCTCCACCCGCTCCTTTTTGAAAATGAGTTCCAAGATCTGACATCCCTGTCCTCTCTCTTCCCCAAAACTGACAGCCTCCCTCATTCCCCAGATCTGACAATCCCCCTCCTCCCTTAATTATAATCATACTCTGAAACTGACAACCCCTCCTCCCACACTTATAATTATTCCCCGAACCTGACAAATGCCCCCTCCTTCCTCAATTACTGTATAATCAGTCTCAAACTTGACAACTCTTCCAACTCCCTCATTTAAAATCATGCCCCAGAACTGCCCCCTCCCATTAGACCTGATAAACCCCCTCTTCTCCCTCAATTAAAATCATGTAACAGAACTGCCCCCTCCCTGACCTGACAACCCCCTGCTTCTCCTTCAATTAAAATCATGTCCCAGAAATTCCCTCCACCCGATAAAAGATCTGTTTCAAATGAGATCTCAGATCTATGTGGGTGGCCCATTACTCACCCTCCACCTGTTGCTGCTGTCTGTCTCTGCATGGCTGCTTGTACTGCAGTTTCTGTTGATTGGTTGATAGCTCCAGCCATCCACCAATCAGCGTTTGGATACTCACATGACTATGATTGGTGGATGGCCAGTGCCATCCACTAATTGATAATGCTAACAACCTGCAGTGTAGTGAGGCTGAGCCTCTGCATGTGTCTGGAGTCCGGACATGACTGGCGGCTGGGAGGCAGGCAGAGAATGCTGCTTGGCCACTCTGATTGTGGGTGGAGAGCATCCTGTGCCTTCTCCTGGCCACGACCCCAAATGCTTAAAAGTGTACTGACCTGGGGGCAGATGCCACCCTGCCCAGTCCACCCCTGGAGTGTAGTCTCATTTATGTCTTATATTAATCATGAGAATGATGAGACATCAATGAAGCTCTGGGAAGTGATAAAGTGCAGAGTGATAAACGACCAACCAATCAGCTCCCAACTGTCATGTCACAGGCTGTTTGAATAATGACAGTTGGGAGCTGATTGGTTGGTCGTTTATCACTCTGCACTTTATCACTTCCCAGAGCTTCATACATCTGCCCCTAGGACTTACTTTATTATGTGCCACTTTTTGTGTTTGAATGTTTTTGTTACATTGGTAGAAAGGTGCTTTCTTATCAAAGTACTAAATGGGTCCCATTGAAAGGATAAGATGATGCCTGGAAATCAGGAGGTCACCCAAAAATGCACTTTCTTCACTCCACTAGTGAATGTAATTAAATTCCCACAAAAATAAATGTAATTTTTGCATGCGGGTGTAAATTTTGCACCCATGAAATGCCTCCAGCTATACCCACAAAGTAATATGCTTCCCCATAGATACAAGTAAATAATGGCAAATATGGCGCCCAATCTCAGAAAACGGCACTTACACTGCAGACTTGCTATTTCCTAAATGACATTTAATATGTTGATAATTCAACATACCCAATTGTATTACAGTCAACAAAAGTGTTAATTTGCATATTTAATAAAATGTTAATTTGTCACAACTTTTTATTTTCATTTACCTTTCAGGTTCGAGCCAGCGCCATTGCTCAGGATGCAGATCAGAATTATGACTATGCCAGTAACAGTGTAATACTGCATCTGGATGTTGGGGACGAGGTATATGTGAAGTTGGATGGAGGCAAAGTGCATGGTGGGAATACCAATAAATACAGCACCTTCTCTGGTTTCATCATCTACCCTGACTGAGACAAAAAATCAGCTAGAACCGTTTCTTCATGACCCCTTTCCTTTGCCAGAAACTTGCAGAGCATTGCTCCAATAACCCTTAACCTGCAAGACTGACCATGTTGCTCCATATAACTTTCCTCACTGGTGAACTGTAGAACATATATTAACCCCTTCTCTGCTACTGTTGGCTAGTGCAAACTGGTGACTTATCTAGCAAATGAGAGGTTAAATAAAGCTTCTCCCTCCATTTCAAACAGAAGGAACACAGAAGATTCCATCGCAGGAGGCCAGAGTCCAGGACTGACTTGTTCTGATCTGCAGAACCTACTCAGATGTGCTGGTTATCAGCCATTTCACCTTGGAGATCATGGATAACTCGATGTTCCATCATTTTGGGTATCTTGGACGGAGATGTAAACATGGGGGACTATACCTGGGGCAAACACGACATCGGAGTATGGTGAACCATCTGTGTGCATGTATGTAATTAATTGTGTTTCCCACTTGTCAATAAGTGGATGCAGAAGACATAATAATCTAAATGGATTTGTGTCATATGGCTAATCTATTGGTACATCATCCTGTAAATGGAGCATGTAATGCAATATGGCACTGAGGAACACAGGAAGTATCTTAGAACATGCCAATCACTGATCGTTTCTTCTAGTTGGCACTTAGCAGGTTTGACACTTCTAAAAGAGACTCCTCATTTACAAATGTCTAAATGCTAAACCTATTTGTACCACCGTTATTTCATGTGAAGGTTGTAGGCTTGTGAAAAGAAAACACCGAGTGTTCTCCACTTTCAGATCACACGCTTCAGTCCATCCATAGAGTGTCTGCTCTTTCTTATACAGGTCAGCCCCCATTTCCTTTTGCCATGTTGTATAAGCCAAAGTGATCAGCCTCTTGTGTCCCGGGAAACAAATTACAGACGGAGAACCCAAGAACGATTAACAATAATGCAAAAAGTAGCAGAGGCAGCAAATCTTCATACTGTGGTCCAATTGAAAATGTGCTCTTATTTCATTAATATTAAAACAGTGTAAGCGCTCTACTTTAAAGGATGCCGGGACAGCAGATTAGCAGCATCAGCCTTATTGTCTCAATCCCCAATGTGCTATATAAATAATGATATCTGATGTATGTGTGTGGGTGAGTCAGTGAGTGTAAGTGGGCACCCGAGTGTCCAACCACCACTCCCTCTACAAGAAAGTGAGTGCAGCCGTGTGTATGGAGCCTTGATGTAATGACTGGGCCTGATACTAGTGCTCTGGCTGTGCATGCTGCTGGGTTAGGCCTCCACCTCTCTGTCCCATGTCTCTATGTTGTGCAGCGTGACATATTGGAGTGTTTTGTACTACTACTAATAAAACCGCGTGATTCCAAACCCTAATAATGACTCAATGTTTTTAAGATGAAAAGGGCGTATGTATAAGGAATTATGGAATAGGAAGCGTTAAAGTGGGAAATGTAGTAAGCTGAGGTTTAGTATGCGGTGTGCAAACCATCACAAAGCAGATGCAATTTTCAAATCCAAGCCAAAGGATTTATTTTCCTGTTGGAATGATAAAATTTAAGACTCCTATGTGTTGGTTTACAATCCATAAACTACATGTGGTTCATGCCATACCGCATAGTAAAATTGGGTGGGGAACGGCGAGTTTTAATCCTTTAAACATTTAACAATGCCAACCTACTTTGCGTCAGGCTTGGCAAGGTTTGGGTATAACACTTAGAGATGTCTGACCCTATGTTAAGTAGTTCTGGCCCTTTCGTAACAACAATGACGTTTGGGTACCAGGGAAAAATGAATAAATAGAGTACGAGCACTTGTGGCATTACAAGAGCCTGCATGCACTTACAGCTCATAACTAGAACAAGCATGTGGAGTAATGCCACCAGTTTAAAAACTTACAATATTGCTTGTTTGTTCTTAAGACATAGGGGCCTATGTACCAAGCCTTGGAGAGAGATAAAGTGGATGGAGATAAAGTACCAACCAATCAGTTCCTAACTATAATTTTTCAAACAGTCTGTAAAGTGACAGTTGGCACTTCCACTTTCTCTCTCCAAGCCTTAGTGAATAGACCCTATAATCGGTTGTGAAATTTTAAATCCAAGGGAGAGACGAAAAATGGAAAAACACACTTACTGCACACAGCGCCAAATGACTAAGGGCCATATTTACTACAATCCGCAGTTAGAATGCAGATTGTGTTGTGATATTTCCTACTGAATTCGCATCGCGAATTCAGGCAATATCACAGGGATTTATTAAAAATCCCTTGCAGGGACAGTATCACTGTATTTTTTGGAAAAAATACAATGACAAGGTGCCGCACATGCACCGACCGGCCGCCGCTACACCCCCCTCCGATCATGACCCCCACTGCGACCGCCCCCGTGGAACCCCCATTAATTTCACTTACCTCCGGTCATCGCTGCTTCAGTGATATCCTCCCTCTGGGGCTCCGGTCAGTTGGTCTCCCATCAAGCACTGTGACCCGGTCAGCTGTTCTATGCTCAGCTGACTGGAGCCCCAGAGGACATCACCAGAGCCAATCTGCTGTGTGCATTCTCTTCCTGCAGCTGCTCACGCTGTTTATCTGACTGGTCGAAATATTGCGACCAGATCAGATAAAGCACTGCCTTGTGTGGTCGGAAAAATGCGACCATGCCAGGCAAGTGGTTGATAGGCAAAGTCAAACTGGTTTTGCCTACTAATAGACTGCAACTTTAAAACGTATTACTAGCTATTTGACACAATTTAAGATCCCCAAATACTTTTATTAGGGCCAATAATACACCTCTAAATTGATTACCAGTTACTTATTTTAAAGGGTACAGACCGATTTACCCAATTCACCTGTACTTTTCACTACAAAGTGAAAGTGTTTTTGCATCTTTTGTAATTGGATAGTGCGAAAAACGTTAGCACACATAGACAAAAGACGTGAAAATATTGCACCAAAACACATGAATTGTGCGAAAATTTCTCAGACATTAATTTTCACTTTATTGCATGTAATTGAATTTCCCCATAGTCTCTTTCAACCATAACACCTCAATGACTGTTTCAGTGAGAGTCACATACTCCGATAAAGTACATGTTGACATTTCTTCAGTTTCTGCACTTGTACTTGGACACGTAGCTTTTAAATTTTTCATGCTTTCGTTGATGGGCGTACTGACAGCTCTTGCATCTGCTATCCTGAACTTGATAAGCGTCATTTCAATATAGCACTATTGATCTATGGTAACAGTCTCAGCACTTAGGTTTTGTATGATCTTCAGACCTGATCAATGGTGGGCAGGCCCAAAATGATCTTTAAGCTTGACATTCTCTCTTTGGTACTCTTGTCCTCTGCTAGGTGGACATTTGTTGTCCTTATGGTAGATTTCCAATCTCACGAGTCACTACCTGACTTTGCTTCTTGGAGTGTTTGAGGTTCACAGCAGACAAAGTTTGGGAGGTATTGCTTTGTTGCTCCTCACAGAACTCCTGATTATCAACTGATCATCTGTGTTTACTGTTTCAGTCTCATGCTTCCAGCTGCAGGCATATCTAGCATCACAAATCTTTGTGGTGTTACAATGTCTTGTTTGTCTTTGGCTGAAGTAGTCTTGTGAAACATTATGTTGCTCAGATAATTTGTTTACTTACTCTTTGCACAACTTTCACGCTTTGGTCTTTTAAGATTGATCACCAACATTCCTGTTGCCATGCCTACTAGAAGTCTATGTACATTGTCGTACATGAGGTGACTTAGGGGTAAATTTACTAAGAATCCAGTCTGGGAGAGTTTGCTTTTTTTTAACTCGATTAGCTTCACCTAAACTCGAATAATTTGAAGCTCCTGAGACTCTCAAATTTACAAAGAAGGGAGTTTAGCTGAGAGTGAGATGGCCGATGGTGAAGGAGAATGATATTTCTCTGCTGAGTAGCAGGGTTTGCAGGAGATTTCTCCCCCGAGTAGAAGGTTTAGCAGGAGATGACTCACTCAAGATTGCAGTGCCTTCTCTCTGCAAAACTCTCCCGAGCAAGCAGCCAGCACATATCAGTGAGATATATGTAAGCTGCTTGTGTTGTACCTGCTAAAAAACCTGTTAAAAGTGTTTTTTTTTAAATTACATAGGCCCCCCCTCCCCCCTAAAGCTTAACCAGCCCCAGGCTTGCCAGCCTGTCCTGGTTTCTAAGATTACAGATAACAAAATGTGTAGGGTTCCCACGTAATTTAGAAACCAACACCAGGCTGCAGGACCAGTCCTGATTTTAAATATAGGGGGGAAAAAATTGCATAGGGTCCCCCCTATATTTAAAACCAGCACCAGACCCAAAATGGCTGGGCTGTAATGCCACAGCCCAGAGACCCTTTCACTGGGGCTCCGGGTCCAAAGCATTAGCAGCCCAAGCCGGTCAGGCCAAGCCGGGGATCTCAGGGGCAAGCCTAGGCTGGATAAGCTTTGGGGGGGACCCTATGTCATTTTTTATCTGATATTTAAATTTATTTTCTATATTTACAGGCAGAAACATACATGGATCACAGCAATCTGTGTCTATTTCTGCCAAACTCTCTGATCACAGGCAGGTGTATTATTTTTCACGAGTTTTTACAGGAGAGTTTTCCCATCTCATGAGAGTTTCGAAAATCTGCTTGGTAAATTCCAGAATCCTATCTTCACCAATGAAAAGGCTCCCGAGTTTTGCCGATGGTGAATTGAAGAGAGTTTGCTAACTCTCCAGTATTTTCCCGTAGCAAAGGAGATCTCTCTCCCGAGTTTGACATTAGTAAATTTGAGAGTGCGAAAAAAATGCTCAAACTTTCCAGAGTTTGCAAACTCTCCCAAACTCTCAGCTTAGTAAATTTACCCCTTTGTCTTCAGTGCCATATCTGAATTGACTGGTTGGAATCCCAAGCAGACCTCACGCAACACCTTTGGTGTCTAGGATGTATAGGTGTTGATACCTGGTTGCTGCTGCAATTACAGATCCTAATTGGTTGTACAATATACACTGTCCCTTTGTGATCTGAACTCTCTATACTTTCTTGTCCAGTACACTAATGGCAATTAAATTTGTCCCTAGATTATGCACAAATAGTACATCTTCTATGTCTGTAATAGCTGTGTTGCCTTTAATTGTTATGTGTACAGTAAATGACCTGACTTTTGTCTCCTATCCCCCTGATTTTCACTGATTCACATGGCTTTAGTGACTTTAACTCTCTTTGCAACTAAATTGTCCTGAGTCCATATTCCAGCAGTCCTTGCAGGGCTGTCTGCTATATTCAATGCTGACTCATTCCTGCTGTCACACTTATGTAATGAGGTACCACTTAGTTCACTCACTCTGCACTCTGAGGCTTTATGCCCCAACTTATGACTTTTGAAACATCTGTACTTTGGATTTTTTAAGCTTTGTGCTTTTTGCTAGAAGAACAGAATTCATAGCATTACTTTCACAGGTATGTGCTCCTAAAACTGCAGTAGTTTGACCCATACAATCTCTTGATAGCTTTGTAACACTAGACTCTAAAGCTACTACAGGTTGAGTCTCCCATATCCAAAATGCTTGGGACCAGGGATATTTTGGATAACGGAATATTCCATATTTTGGAATAATTGCATATCATAATGAAATATCTTGGGAATAGGACCCCACTATATACACAGAATGCATTTATGTGTTATATACACCTTATACACACAGCCAGCAGGTAATTTTATACAATATTTTCAATAATTTTGTGGCTCAAACAAAGTTTGTGCACATACATGAAATTCAGTTATGTTTCATATATACCTTATACACACAGCCTGAAGGTAATTTTATACAATATTTGTAATAATTTGTGCCTTAGACAAAGTTTGTGTACATTGAACCATCAAAAATCAAAGGTTTCATTATCTCAGTCGAGCCAAAATTATTCCGTATTTCAGAATATTTGGATATGGTAGACTCAACCTGTACTAAGTAGTCGTACTCTGGCATTAGGTTTTGCAGCATTGCCATTACAACCAATCTTGTCATCTATTAGGACTCTTACTGAAGTCAAATGCTGAGAGATAGACAACACTTTATATATTTGTTCATGTTCTTGCATGCACTAAGCTTTGTAGCATATAAAGTACGCCTCAAATGAATTCATCTCATTAAGCCTTTGTCTTCATATGACATTTGTAAAGTCAACCACATATCATGTGCAGTTGTCTTTCCATGTTTAGTTAAATATACATGCTGCTCCACAGCTAAGCCTATTGTCCCCATAGCATCTGGTCTTGGATTATCAACAGGATTGCTAGTAACTTTCCTTATCCTTTCCCACTTTAATTGTATCTCCATAGCAAATTTCCATGTGGCATAATTTGTGCAGTGTAGCTATGCACATGTCGGATGTCAGACCTCCAGGGAGAGTCACGCTACTCCTAGTGCCTCCTGGCTCCTGGAACCAGGAACAGTGGCTGAGCAAAGCGCTCCTCTCTAACAGAAAGTACTGAAGGTCAAAGTCAAGTGGTATGGACTGTTCCTGAGACCTGTAAGTGCTAGTTGTAGACGCGGGTGTGTATGGTCCTTTCACAGGTGGGTCACTAACAGAATCTGTCCATGATAATGGGTTGTCTTACAGTCTGCAGGTTCAGACACACCTAGTAATTGGCATCTGTTGCTTCAAACAAAGTGTCACCAGCTTCTACATAGCTGTTGGGTCTGTTAGCAGGTCCTTGCACACTGTGCCAAACTTGTCAAATCCCACAGGAGTTTGAATATGCCCAGCTTGTCCAGTGGTGGATCCAGAGGGGGCACTCAAGGTGATCATATCCCCTCATAACACTTCTCTCATGCCCACTACCACTGGACGCTATATAGCAGCACATCAGGCAATGAGAGAGTAGAGACTGATCCTCCCCAGCCTAGCACATAGCAGCATGTTGGGCTGGGAATGGAGTCTGCTGCCACTGAGTAGCAGCAGTGTCTGCTCTCTCCCTGCTTTATGTGACCTTACACTGCTATATAGCAGCCAACAGCAGTTGTCACGATAGAAGTGTTATGGAATGAAGAAGCATTGTCATGACCACCCCCCTGGATCCACTCATGAGCTTACCCAGGATGTAGGTGTCCCAGATGGTGAAAAGATCTGTCATAGCAAGCCTTAAGCAAGTGTCTGGAAGTACCAAAACAGCTTGTATGTTACGCTTTAGTTGCAGATGTAGTTGGCACTTGAAAATGAGTATGACAGTGTGAGTGTGCTTAGAGGGGAGACTCAGTGCAGAAGAGGGAAGTCCATCCCTTGGGGTGTTCCATAAATGTAAGAGTGCCAAGAATACATCTGAACCATACCTTAAACAGGTGCTTAGCAGAGCAAACTGGCCTTTCAGCAAGCCCATTTGACCATGGGTATCGAGGGCTACTTGTTTTGTTGGTGTTGTCCCAGTAAGTTGTATAGTTCTTAAATTCAGTACTCATGAACTACATGGCGTTGTCTGTGAAAAGTTGCTGCATGCCATGTACCAAGAAATATCTGTTTAGCTTTGATCGATGACTAAGGTGCTCGTAATGCAGGGTAGGTAACCCACTTCAAATCAACTAGAATAGGAATTCAGAAATACAAGGTGCTCATCCCCCCACAATCACATATATCACCTGCAACAATGGACCAGAGAAGATTGGGAACTTCATTGCGAGTGAGAGGTTCCTTGGTATGATGAGCATGGAGGGCATTAATCAGAGTACAAGCAGTTATGACATGCTCAATTTCAGCCAACATGGAAGGAAAGAATAGGGCCTCTTTGGCTTTGTGTTTGGTACCTTTGCATCATTGGTGCCCCAATGAACCTGAGTGGTACAGAATCTTTGCAGTGCAAAAGAGATTACGAAGCATTGATCTCTCATGAGGATACTGTCAGACGAAGTGGGTTCATCACTCTCAGCAAAGAAAGGAGGTAAAACATGGAATAACTCATGGGAGGAAGAAGGACAACCTGAGACAACTTGGAGAAGAGGTCATCATTCAGAATGACATTACGAAGCTCCTCTAAATGTCGAGGATAAAACATCCATCTTTATGATGTCAAGATCGTTATCACTCTTTGAAACAAGAAAGGGTGTCTGCAACATGAAGTCTCAACCCTGTTTGTACACCACATCCATAAGGTAGTGTTGCAGTTTGAGCAGGAGGTGTTGAATCCTGGGAGAAGCGGTGTGCAGAGGCTTGTGGAGCATTGTGATCAGGGTTTGATGATTAGTTTCTAGAATAACTGGCCAACTATAGATGTAATTTCCAAATTAGAAATAATATTTCCACCGGCCAATAGTAATTACCAATATTATTTTTTATTTATTTATTTATTAACAGTTTCTTATATAGCGCAGCATCTTTCATTGCGCTTTACAATTGTAAACAACATTAATTGAACAAAACTGGGTAATAACAGAGAGACATAGAGTTACGAGGGTCCTGCTCGCAAGCTTACAATCTATAGGGAATACTGGTATCTTTATCACTGTTGATAACCCACCCTACTCGCTCGCTGCAAAGGTGTCATAATTGACTCTGAACTGTCCTTTGTTCCCCACATTCAATATTTCTCCAAATCATGTTATATACATCTAAAAAACATATCCAGAATACGAACATATCTTGCACAAGACACTGCAAAAGCTCTCATTCATGCACTCATTATCTATGATTCTTCCTCACTAAACTTTCATCGTCTGCTGCTCCATTCTCAGACTCTCCATTGGTTACTTGTATTCTATTGTATACAATATAAAATACTTTTACTTACGCATAAGGCTATTAACCAAAGTAAACCAACATACATCTCTTCACTAATATCAAAATATCTCGCGACCTCTCCGCTCTGCACAAGATATGCGCCTCTCATCCACACTTATTACCTGCTCCCATTCACAGTTACAGGACTTTTTGGGGTCTGCACCCCATCTGTGGAATGCACTCCCACGCACAGTAAGACTTTCCTCTGGATTCCAAACCTTCAAGCGTTCCCTGAAAACAAGACAAGCTTATTAAAATTCCAGAACCACTCACATAACCTACATAAGCTCTCCTACTCAATTACATCTCCTCTATACAGTCCACACATAACTTTACATGTTTTCTCTTTCTTCACATTCACATCCTCTGTGTGACTGGGTCATACAGCCCACCAAGAATATCCCAGATAAATAGGCCCCTAAATCCAGGGCCATCTCTTCCATTGGGCTTGTTGGGCAGTTGCCCAAGGGCCCAAAGCTTGTAGGGGCCCACCAACCCACTCCGCTACAGCCTCGAGTACTCACCTCAGTCCCAGTTTCACTTCATCCGCCAGCTTCAGACCAGTCTGACAGAGTCTCTCTGTGTGTGTGGTAGGTCTGATGGGCATGCAGGAGGGTTTAATTTTATTGACCATTTAAATTTTTTTCCCATGAATGGGTGGGTAGGGGCCCCAGTGCCCTGATTTGCCCAGGGCTCACACTACTCTTAAGACAACCCTGCCTAAATCTGCAGCAGAGATTGCTGAAATCGAGTACACACAACTTGCACCCTATTACATAAACCCCAATGGCTTTTTAGTTTTCTTAAAAAGCATCAGTTTGTCATGCAGTTTGGTAAAATGTTGCTTAATACTTGGAAAGATATCTATACCTTCCATGTATAAAAAATCAAAAATCAGTAGTGCTGTATAAAATCATGCATTTTGGGGTGCATTTTGTCTTTTATTAAACTGGCCAGTTTACGACCTGTCTTATGGGGAAAATGAATAGCCACAAGTCAAAAAGAAAGTTCAAATAAAATCAGAAAAGAATAATCACACCAGGCTAGAATTCTTATATCCAAGTTGGTAGAAAGTAAAATTTATTGCACCAACCAAAGATTCTTTGGACCAAGTATTTTTTTTTTTTATGTTTTTGCACATAATGCCATGCCAGATTATTATCAATACTAAGTGGTATGCAAATGACATGTAAATATTATAGATTTATATGCAGCTCAAACGCAGCTAGGAATATACATCAGTATTCTTGCCAAATAGGATAAAACAAATTCCAAGGACATGTTGTGGCTTAGCATATGCAATTAAGTATGTGACGTATAGTCCTTTTTAGTTGACCTTGATGCACTATAATCCTCATCATGTAATGTGTTTAGTACTTGGTTATAATGTAATAGTTTATCATTTTCAATAAGCCAAGTGTGTACATATTAATTTATAAAGACCAAAACATAAAAACATAGTAAGAATGTAATTCAGTTTACATAATAAGGGAAAATGTATAGTACCGTTCGTCAATATTGAAAAATATGGACAATTTAGGAAACAAACTTTCTAAAGTAAATTCTTAAAATCTGAGTCTGTCTTTATAAAGTAGGGACAATTTGTAGCTATTCCTAAAACTAGGTACACACTGTGCGATTAAATGGGGTGATTTTTCATGTAATCCAAAGCCCCAATATCTGTGCTACACATTATATATTTTTTTTTATTAGTAGCTACAGATTTTCGGCCTCGACCACACTGAATTTGCATATGTCCGCCCACAAGGAGGATGACGTCGTCACAGAAAGACGTAGTGAATATGGACAGATTATCGAGATTGCAGACACACAGCTGGAGGATGAAAGATCAACAGTAAAAAGGTTGACAAGCAATAACTCGACAGTCAATAGGCCAACAGTGGCAAAATGTCAACATGGGAATGATTGACACAAAAAATGGTTGACGTTTTTTTTATGGTTAGGGTTTGGCACTTACCAGAGGGTTAGACTTAGGCACTAGGAGAGTTGGTAAGGGTTAGGCATTTAGTCCATCAGTTAGGGTTCTGCACCAAGGGGAGGGTTAGAGTATGAATTAGGGTTAAAAAAAAAAAAAAGTGTCGACCATTATTGGATCAGCCATTCCCATGTCGACCATTTGACCATGTTGACCCTCCTTTTGTACCTGTCGACCTGTTGACCTATTGACCCTCGACCATCTGGTGTCGACCCATTGCTTGTCAACCTTTTTACTGTCAATCTATTAATCCACACCTCACACGCACTGCTTAATATTGGGAGATTGAGGGCAAGATTTTCTGTCTTTGTCGACCAATCGGATAATCGAGGGAATGCGTTTTTGGGCGTTTTTAAACCTTTTTATCTGTGAAACGCAGAAACGATTGTTCATACACACTACACAATAAATCAGGCGATCACACGATTATTATCAAATCGGCCCAATAATTGTATGGTGTGTACCTAGCTTTAGGAGCATCAGTTGTTTTCATGAAGATGGAGAATGGGGTGTATTTTGGCAATGGCAGAATGAAGCATAAAAGTTATGAACCTGGCTGTAGAAACAATTATCTGTATTACATAATGTAAATTTTTGATGAATAACATTTAAGAGTAATAAAAGATAAATTATCCAGGAACAAATAATATCAATGGTGACAGTCACTGCAAGCAAATGGTATCACATATTAATAGATGTATTAACATTAAAGTTGCAATCCCAAGAAAAAAGTATTTCTGTTTACTTCCATAACTTATCCTGGTAATCTCTTACGAGAACAATAACTTTTTACAGTTTTCTAGTTGCCTGTTGATTACCATGGTAACCACAGTCTCATGACATAAGATGTAATAAGCACAGAGACCCTGAAACATATCTCTTCCCAGTGTGCACATAGCACAGTCCTCAACCCCCTTCTTCTTTCTCTGCCATCATGTGAGCACTGAGGAGTTTCCTGACTGATTGGCTCTGACTCAGAGAACAAGCCCAAGAAATGAAACAAATACAGCTGAAAGACACTTTCTTGCAAAAGGAAGACTAATGCTGCCCATCCACTAGGCGATTAAACCTAGCGATGGAGCGATAACGACAGTCATTATCGCTCCATCGCTTGGTAACCGCCTGCAAATCGGGCAGCAAAATGTTAGAAATGACCAGAGATGCACGCGCCAGCTGGTCATTTTTAACATCAATCATCGCCCGAACATGACGGTCAACCTAACAAGCATTTTATGCTATTGGAAAAATCCCAAATGTAATGGGTGCTATTGATTGCACCCATATAGCATTCACTCCCAGTCAGGTTATTGAAGAGGAATGTCATAACCGAAAGCATTTTCATTCAATGAATATGCAAGTTATTTGTGATGCCAAATGTAGACTTGTACATTCTACGTAACTCTTCGATATTCCAAAAATTTGAACAATCAATGCTACAAGGAGGCTGGTTGTTGGGTAATTATTATATATATATATATATATATATATATTATTTTTTATTTATTGTCTATACATTTTTGAATTATTTAGTAATCATACATTATTGGTTCCCCTAGGTGATTCAGGATATGCTGTACGACCATGGCTATTAACACCCATGTCAAAACCAAAGAGCCGTGGAGAAAAATGCTATAATCGTGCCCACATTGCCACATGTGGGATGATTGAGCGCACATTTAGAATTTTAAAAAGCCGATTTCAATGTTTGGATAGATCTGGTGGTGCATTGCAGTATTCAGCAGGAAAAGTATGCAAGATTTTTACAGTATGTTGCATGCTACACAACATATGTATAGAAAACAACGTGCCATCAGATCAAGATCCCAAACTTCCAGAGGAACCCGAGGTTTTGCCACCCACAGAACATGATTATGGTTCAATCATTGGAAGCCAGATACGTTCCAACCTTATCCGTGATTTATTCTCTTGTGAGTATCAATATATGTATTTACATTGCGATGCCATAATCTTTTTCCTTTACAATTGGGAACAATACAGTAATAAAACAAGACTGGTTCTTAACAGATGACAGTAGGAAGGAGGGCCCAACTGGTAAACTTATTTTTTTTTTTGTGAAATAGAAATGTGATACATTATTAGTATTTATGGGGTTTGTTTCGCAATAATTGATATATTGCCTTGAATATTTTTGGCCAATATCCTTAGGATTTTTTACTTACCATTCACTGCTATGCAGCAAAAATCTTTTCAAGGACACCAGTTGCCTAAACACGCTTTCCCTGCAAAGTACCTGCTGGCAGTCTTTAAGTTAATCTGAAAAGACTGTCCTGCTCATCTAGTATTGCGCATGCTCAGATTTCAGGTCAGCCATGCGGATACTGATGGTCCTTCTCTTCACAGCATATTTATAGAGTGTATATTTTTATATATTCACTATATCGCCCTTCCCGGCACTTATCTGCCTTAAATTCATACTGCTCCCTCCCCGCATGCTCCACTGTCCCTCTTCTCATTTTAACCAACTTACCCTTTTCATAAAGCAAAAGTAAATATATATATATATATATATATATATATATTATCCTGATAATAATAAAAATAAAATTAATCCTAACTATACCTCCCTTACAATGTTCATTTTTGTTTCATTTTTTGCCAGCTTAAGATGATCAATTTTCCAGAAGAGCATGTTCGGCCGATACATGGAGGAACCGTAGCAAATATTTTAATTATCTGCCGCAGTCCCTCAATTTACAATAGCAGAAGCAGCCCACATCCGCCGGATCCCTCCACGGCTATGGCGGATGTGCATGTGCAGTCCACAGGACTGCGCCCCCTGCACTGGCCGGCCACTCCGGGGGAGATGCCACCTTGCCCCCTGGGCCAGGCTGCCCCTGGCGGATATTATGTGAAAACTTGTGTTTTGGAGGGATAAATATTGAATAAATAGGCCCCTTACTCTTGCCAATAGTGGCACTAAGCACCTTCACCCCGTTTCTCTTATATCCCAATATTCTTTTCCATTTGCTCGTCTCTATCTGTTCTTTCCCTTTTTGCCATCTTCCCATTACTCCTGTCTCCCTTCTCCATGTGTTCTTCCACTTTGCTCCCATCTCCCCCAACTAAACATAGATTCCAAACATATTTAAATAAACATACATTTCAACAGAAATGTGAGAAAATAACAAATAGTGCACATCTTTACTATAAACCTCCTCAGTGCTGAACATCCCATTGACCCAAAAAAGAACAAACAAAATACACAAAAAAATAAAAACATTATAAATGTGACAAATCAAAAAAAACTGTAATCCCTAAATTTTCCATTTGTTTTTTTCATTCTCTTGGATCTTTTCGGAGCATTCTGCTGACTGCAAAGTGAGTCTGTATACACTGATTTCACACTTTCAACGTCACTTTCCTCTGGATGAGTGTGTAACGTGCAATGGGGCGTTTCACCTGTAGAATTTCTCTGTTTTGTACACATTCCTTTTTTATGCAATGTACACATTCCTTTTGAGTGTGACATAGGCCATCCAAAATTTCTGTCACCTTTTCAAAACAGCAAGTTATTCTATTATTACATTTTTCAAGTTGACTATTCATTTCAATGATTGAATGACCTATTGACTGTAATTCAGTCTGTACACCACACATCAATGTCTGAGTGAAAGTTTGATGAGTTTGTAATGCGGAGTTGAAAATACAATTGACTGCAGATATAGATAGAATTCTATTTACATCCTCTGCATTTTGCACCAATCTAGTTTGTTGGTCTGTTGAAGTTTCTGTCAGCTGCCCCAAGGGTGAGGTTTCATCCTCCTCTAATGTATGGTGAGAAGCCACTTCACAACTTTCAGCTTCTGAATGGTCTGAATTAAATTGTGGACTTTTGGGCCTGATTCAGACCCACTCGCGAGCGGCTGTCCGCTCGCAAGTGGGTCGATGGTCTGCACTGAGCATGCGCACGACGGAGGGAGCTCCGTCGTGCGCATGCGCCAGACACGACGAGCGAAGGACTTTCCTTCGCTCGTTGTGTCCGATCAAAGGGGGCGTGCTGTCAATGTTGATTGACAGCACGCCCCCTTTGGTGGGCGTGCCTCCCTGACGGGGGCGTTCCCACGGGAACGCCTCCCGTCAGAAGCCGGCCCACTGACATCACTAGTGATGTCAGTGGGAGTGATTTTGGCTCTGATAGAGCCAAAATCACTCCGGAGCTTGCGGTTGAAAACATCAACCGCAGGCTCCGGCTCGCAATTTCGATGGTCGCGATGGTCACGACCATCGCGGCCATCAAAATGCACGCTCGTATAGCCTGTGGGTGGTGACCCACAGCTATACGAGCGTCCAGGAGGACGCTCCATGAAAATGGAGCCCGGCCCTCATGGAGAGCGTGCGCTCTGCTCAGAGCGTACGGCTCTGAATGAGGGCCTTTGTCCATTTGTAAAGGGGAATTGAAGATCATCTGGACTTTCATGAGATACATCCTCAACATCTATACAAATAAAAATAAAGTGTCAGATGTTCCATTTCACAATAAATTGCATCAGTGTTCTAGCAAATAACATTATTAATGGGCATATTTGTAAAATATCAGGTCCTAAAGCTAGATACACACTGGGAGATGTATCAGCCATTCAATTGAATTCAATCACCAGCTGTGATACCAGAGCGATATGTCGAGCAGCGGATCGGTAAGTGTGTATACTTATCTGATTCAGGCGCTTGGTCGGCATAGTCCACAGTCGCACCCTATCACCTGCCGTGTCACCCCACAATCACACCCCCCCAGGCTTCTCCTCCTCTTCAGCTTACACTTACCTGCCCGGTGATAAGTGCTCCGGTGAGGTCCTCTCTCTGGGGATTCAGTCATCTGGTCTACGGACTCCTGCATGTAACCCCGGTCAGCTGCTCTACCTGTAATAAGAAATACATTTTATTATAAATATAATTAATGCGGGTTGGGTATGGGATGCCCGTTCCTAGGATCCCAGTGGTTAGAATCCCAATGCCGGTATCCCAACTGTAGGTCGGTATCCTAACTCACCCTACTTCTAACCCTCCCTCCCTGGTGCCTAAATGTGACCTCCTCCTCCCTGCACCCTAACTCTAACGCCTAACCCCGCTACCTACCTTTGGGATGCCATTGGTCAGGATGCCGGCGTCGGGATTGTGGCAGGTGTGGGGAGTCAGGCACTGGCATTCTGAGCCAGCCTGATTGTGATATTACCAATGTGTACAATTTGTGTTATTTAACAATGCTTACCTATATTTAATGGCGTTAATGGTGTAGAGGCCTGGATTTTTCTTTTGCCTTGTTTTTGTCACTTGTAATAAGAAATGTAGGTTATTATAACTATAATTAAAACTTATGTAGTACAAAACCTATTTATCATTATATTTGCAGCTTATTAAGTGAAAATACCCTTTTTTGGGGTTTACCTGCAAATATTTGGTATCTATATTGGTAAAATAAATGCGCCCCACTGAAAAAGCCTGCCGGGTGCTGTTCCCACCCATGGGTGGGAAAGTATCTTCCAAAATTTTGTATGCAATTTTTGTACTCAACCGTGAAAAGTATTTCCAATAGCCATATACACACAGTATCAAATTGAAAATTTGTTGCAAAGATTTGTACATTTACTCCAGATATGTTGTATATTTATTATTAATTATTCTCTTAGGATACTTACTAAGATCCCATATGGACCATTTATAAACATATTCTGGAACAGAGGCAGCGTGGATCCATACTCCTTCCATTCCACAATATATTTACATATGGTGCATCTATATACAGCATTGTATACACCTGTGACTTTCTAAGCCCTGACTGTATTAATCGATATATGTAAGTCTCCTATGATTCATTATAAAGATACAACAGAAAACTTTCCCCTATACTGTTTTCAAATAGGAGTTTTCAAAGACCACTGTGGTTCGGAATTGAAACATATTTGCAACATTGTTTCAATGCTTTGATAGTGTGTATCTGTGGCTATTGCAAAGGCTTTCCTAGTTGAATATATTAATTACATACAAAATTGTCTGAATGAGAAATATATATTTAAAGTATGATTTATTTTGTAATGTTTAATAAATGTAAAAGATTATTAAAGGAGAGTGTCTGATAGCTTCATAATTTAGCTTATTAAACTATGCTGCCACTTGCAAAAAGGGACCACTAAAGAAATCCCTAAATTCTGGGGTGTGGTGCTAAATTCTGGTGCAGGGGTCCCTTTGAGATGGACGGCTGCAGGAAGATTATCTTCCGCCAACTGCCAAGTGGGTGTTTTTCACTGGTCGCAACAGATGCCACCATGTCAGTAAAAGCCCAGCCCAGGGAAATGGTTCAAATTTGAAGGAACCCCTTGATATATGTGTGTGTGACATCTTACATTATAATCTGTATATGCAAGTAATGTTAATAAGTTTGCTTACCTTGTAAAGAGATTTATGAGAGCTGATGTGGTTACATAGGAGCAACCTACATAAATGTAAAAAAAAAATATTTTACTAATACATTAAGAAAAAAATTAATTGAATTAAGATAACTAAATCTATTATCTGTTATGGTGTGACTCTAACAGATGCATATTGATATCTAGAGGGAGAAGCATAACCCCCCCCCCCCCCCCCCCATCCTGTCACAGCTATCAATGGGGCCCATTATCTGCATTTTGGTCTGATAATTCGAATTTTTATCACCGCTGCTTGCTGCAATAAGAAATACTGTACCGCCGACATGTAATAATAATAACATGCAGGGACAGGGGTACCAAAAAGAACCTGACCCTGTGCAGTTCTGGGGATCCCTAATATTTGTGGTACCCCTGTTTTTCGTGGGACATCTCGTAAATATTATTTGATAGATAGGCCACAATGTCTGACTGACACAGGCTCTCTTCTCACACCAGCACTAGACTGACAGGAATGAGAGACAGACAAGCGGAGGGGGAAGAGGGATAGGGAGTGGGCCAAGAGTGAGGTGAGAATGAGATGGGGGGGTGGGTAGGGTATCAGAAGTAAAAAGACAATGTAACATTATATATACATGTATATACTGTATGTGTGTGTGTGTATATATATATATATATATATATATATATATACATATATATATATATATACACATATATTACATTAATAGGTTTTCTTACCATTTCAGAAAGTTATCCCTGATGTGTTCTGTACAATAGAAAGTGAAGTAAAAAAAAATGCTAATTTAATTAATCTGGTTACCAGTATAGAAAAAACAAGGGAGCTAATTAAAGACAATAGAGCTATTAGCCACTCAAAACAATCTCAAATCACAAAACAGACAGGTCTGTCTGGTCCCAGAGAAACAAGTGTGTATATATATATATATATATATATATATATATATATAGAGAGAGAGAGAGAGATAGATATAGATATATAGATATATATATATTACACACACACCCACACACACATATGTGTGTGTTTGCAATGCATTAATATTATAGACAGGGCACAGAGAGATTTTAACCACACAACAAATTCTACAGATATATATATATATATATATATATATATATATATATATATATATATATATTAGGGGTGTGCACCGGCCACTTTTCGTGTTTTGTGTTTTGGTTTTGGATCTGGATCTTTCTTCGTGTTTTGGATCTGGATTGGTTTTGCCAAAACCACCCTTCGGTGTTTTGGGTTCTGGGTTTTGTGTTTTGGATCTGTATTTTTTTTTTTAAAAGCATAAAAACAGCTAAAATCACAGAATGTGTTGATTTTTCTGCTCCTATCCTATTATTAACCTCAAAAACCTTAATTTCCACTCATTTCCAGTTTATTCTGAACACCTCACACCTCACAATAGTGTTTTTATGTCCAAAAGATTGCACCGAGGTAGATGGATGACTAGGCTAAGCGACACGAGTGGGCGGCACAAACACGTGGCCCATCTAGGAGTGACACTGCAGTGGCAGACAGGATGGCAGTTTGAAAAAATAGGCCCCAAACAGTACATAATGCAAAGAAAAAAAAGAGGTGCAAGATGGAATTGTCCTTGGGCCCTCCTACCCACCCTTATGTTGTATAAACAGGACATGCACACTTTAACAAACCAATCATTTCAGCGCCAGGGTCTGCCACATGACTGTGGCTGAAATGATTGGTTCGTTTGGGCCCCCACAAAACAAGCTGGCAATTAATCTGGCCCTGCACAAACTGGCTCTACGGAGGCAAGATGTCGTCCTCACCCTCCTCATTCACCGATTCCTCACCCTCTTCAGTGTTGTGTACATCCTCATCCTCACAGAGTATTAATTCGTCCCCGCTGGAATCCACCACCACAGGTCCCTCTGTACGTTCTGGAGGCTGGTCTCCCTGGAAAAGTTGATAATTCATTTTTATGAACATCATCTTCTCCACATTTTGTGGAAGCAACCTGCTACACCTTTTGCTGACAAGGTTTCCGGCTGCACTAAACACTCTTTCGGAGTGCACACTGGAGGGGGGGCAACTCAGGTAAAATAGAGCCAGTTTGTACAGGGGCCTCCAAATTGCCTCTTTTTCCAGTTTGTACGGACTGTCTGACATGCCTACTTGGATGCTGTCACCGATATAATCCTTTAACAGACAGACGCACGCTTGTCGCTGCTGCTTTAAGGATGCAGGTGCGGCTACAGCCCATACATTTCACAAAGACAGAAAAAAAAAGAAGAATTTTTTTATTGCTTGTGGAGCACACTTTGAGGGTTACACCACCCTTTAACAGACAGACGCACGCTTGTCGCTGCTGCTTTAAGGATGCAGGTGTGGCTACAGCCTACACATTTCACAAAGACAGAAAAAAAAGAAGAATTTTTTTATTGTTTGTGGAGCACACTTTGAGGGTGTCACCACCCTTTAACAGACAGACGCACGCTTGTCGCTGCTGCTTTAAGGATGCAGGTGCGGCTACAGCCCACACATTTCACAAAGACAGAAAAAAAAAAGAATTTTTTAATTGTTTGTGGAGCGCACTTTGAGGGTTACACCACCCTTTAACAGACAGATGCACGCTTGTCGCTGCTGCTTTGAGGACAGTATTATATGCAGTGACAGTAGACTTGTCAGAAATTGTTGGCATGTCCTTCAGTCCGGACCAGATGTCCAAACCAGCCCTTGACTTATGACACAGGCGCACGCTTGGCGCTGCTACTGTGTTGATGCACGTGCGGCTACATCGCACACAAGTCACAAACACATAAAAAAAATAGTTTTTTATTTTTTGGAGCACTTTGAGGGTTACACCACCCTTTAACAGACAGACGCACGCTTGTCGCTGCTGCTTTGAGGATGCAAGTGCGGCTACAGCCCACACAATTCACAAAGACAGAAAAAAAAAAAGAATATTTTTATTGTTTGTGGAGCGCACTTTGAGGGTTACACCACCCTTTAACAGACAGACACACGCTTGTCGCTGCTGCTTTAAGGATGCAGGTGCGGCTACAGCCCACACATTTCACAAAGAGAAAAAAAAGAAGAATTTTTTTATTGTTTGTGGAGCGCACTTTGAGGGTTACACCACCCTTTAACAGACAGACGCACGCTTGTTGCTGCTGCTTTGAGGATGCAGGTGGAATCTAGATGGGATTTGGAACCGGGGACACACTACCTCCATCAATTGTCTAAATCCCACTGCACTAATGGCGGATACCGGATGCACGTCTAACACCAACATAGCAGTCAAGGCCTCAGTTATACGTTTTGCTTCAGGATGACTGCTGTCGTACTTCATCCTCATCGCTAGGGACTGTTGGAGGGTTAATTGTTTAGTAAAAGTAGTGGTGTTCCTACTTCCTCTCTGGGATGATGAACAACTCCCAGCAGCAGCAACAGCACTAGGAGGAAGTGGTTCTTGATCTTTCCCTATTTTATTTTTATCGGAGAAAGTTTGGTCCTCCATTTATGTTATATTGATATATACGTGCGGCTAAGGCGCACACAAACACAGAAAATATTTTTTAATTTTGCTGGAGAGTAGTGCACTTTGTGGGTTACACCACCCTTTAAGAAATGAGACAGCCGGCTCTTTACTTATGGGACACAGGCGCACGCTTGGTGCTGCTCCTTTGTTGATGCACGTGCAGCCACAGTGCACACAATTCACAAACACAGAAAATATTTTTTTATTTTGTTTGGAGTGTACTTTGGGGTTACAGCACCCTTTATCGGTCAAGCCAGCCGGCCCTTTACTTATGACACAGGCGCACGCTTGGCACTACTTTGTTGATGCACGTGCGGCTACTGCTCACACAATTCACAAACACAGAAAATATTTTTTTATTTCGTTTGGAGTGTACTTTGGGGGTTACAGCACCCTTTAACGGTCAAGCCAGCCAGCCCTTTACTTATGACACAGGTGCACGCTTGGCACTACTTTGTTGATGCATGTGCGGCTACTGCGCACACAATTTACAAACACAAAAAAAAATATTTTTTTATTTTGTTTGGAGTGCCCTTTGGGGGTTACAGCACCCTTTAACGGACAAGCCAGCTGGCCTTTTACTTATGGGACACAGGCGCACGCTTGGCGCTGCTCCTTTGTTGATGCACGTGCAGCCACAGTGCACACAATTCACAAACACAGAAAAAAAAAAAAATTTTAGCACTTGTGGGGAGCACCCCTGATGGACAGAGCACCCCCTGGACAACACTATAGCACCCCTTTAGGACTGGGACACTGCACAGGACTTTGGAGTGGACACAGCCCCTATGGACAACTGACTGCACAACACAGTCCAGCCAGCCCCTATGGACTTTGAAGTAGTGGACACAGCCCCTATGGACAACAGCAGCACAGCACAGCACAACACTACACTGCACTACACTACACTACACTACAACACTACACTACACTACACAGCCCAGCCAGCCCTAACTCCCACCCTCCCTCTTCACTGTCCACAGCCGAGTGAGAAAATGGCGCCGACGCGGGTACCTTATATAGGATCCAAAACCCACGAGACCCGGAAGGCAGGATGATGACGTTTTGCCTCGATTTCAGATCCGAGTCAGGCGGGAAAAGTCGAGCCTGACTCGGATCGGCCTCGGATCGGGGGGGCTCAGGGGGGTTCGGATTTCAGAAATCCGAACCCGCTCACCCCTAATATATATATATATATATATATATATATCACACAACAGCACTTTACAGGGTTTGGTTGCATGATTTATTAGTGGAGGACAAAATTATATTATTTACTGCCATATTGGGGATTTTCCTCCTGCTGACATGACTAATAACCCAGTCCATCTTCAGTAGTTAACTAATGATGTATTGTAAAAAAAATTAATAAATGCAACGGGGAAGAGAAAACAAAAAAAAAACCCTAACATAAATAATGTATAAAAAAAAATACACTTACCCTTCGATGCAGACGGGGGACAGGTCACTCAACACACACGGCTGCTTGCTCTGCTTCTAGACTTCTGACTGCCGCTGGTCACTTTCACTTCAGAGGCACAAGAAGCTTGACAAAGGTGCCTCTGGATTGGCCAGGTGAAAAGGGGGAAGTCTTTGAAGTTGTGAAAGAATACCCGATAATGACCAATGTCATGTACCGCAAAGGCTTGTAATTGCAGGGACAGCCTTTTTCCGCACCCACTGTCCCAAAAGGCAGAGCTTAATACATTCACACGGTACTCTCCTTTATCGGAATGCGATTTGAGGTGATAATAGCACACCTAAAAGTGCGATCATTGATAAATGGGGCCCCAACCCATTTATTAATGATCACATTTTGCAATGCGATCAGGGCATGCAGTACCGCCCATGATCGCATTGCAAAATGCGATCCTATCTGCCGGATGTATTATTCGGGACATGCAGGGAGACGGGCTCCGAAAAGAGCCCGTCCCTGCGATGTCCCCGGAGGGCAGGCGGGGCTTCTGCGCATGCGCAGTCCCGCGGACTGCACATGAGCGTCGCCCATTGCCGGCAGAGGGATCTGGCCAATCCCTCCGCCGGCTGATATGCGGTGAGTCCACATAGACTACAGCTGCTAACGCTATCTATAGATAGCGTTAGCTGCTGGAGCCAATATCGGGAATGCTTCGCATTCCCGATATTGATACATTTGGCAGCATCGCATCCCCCATAGAAACCTATGGGGGGTGCGGCTGCCGGCGGCAATGGAGGGATCGCAGCAGGTATCGGAGATACCTGCTGCGGTCCCTCCTTCATACATCCGGGGGATACTAAGAGGGGTATTCAATATGAAACGTAAACTTCACTGTCGAAGTTTACGTTTCATATCGGAGCTTTTACCTGCGTTAAAGTATCGGGTGCGCGCCTGCTTATCCCCATATTCAATATGAAATTAACAAAACGGGAGCCTGCGAAGTTGGATTTGCGTAATGTAACGAATTTTTCCTTAAAAAAATTGTAGGACCCCCTAAAGTTGTAAAAACATGGGGGATCACTATGGGTACCCTCATTTTAGCCTTTAAATGAAAGTCAGGGATTTAAATAGCCGCAGCAGGTGTTTTTTCCCGACATTGAAGAAGTGATGCAGAAGAGCACTTAGGTTATTTTTTTCATTTTTTTAAGTGGTCCCATCAAATTTGGGGTACATGAAAATGGGTAGTAGCATATTTTGATGTCCCTAAAGTAAGTTTTTAAAAATTCTGCAATTGTGCACCTGCCGCTAATAATCTATTCTAGAAAACACCTGCCGCATACATGCAGAATAGCCCTGAACCTATTTCCCTATTGTTTAACAAATTTTTCCCATTTTTTTTTTTTTTTCTGGTGGCAATTGCAATGTGTCTGATGCACAGTGAGCACTTTGCCAGTGAGCCCAGTGTTTCTAGCATGTACTGTAATCATTCTACATATGCCCAGAAAAGTGGGCTCCAGCATGTGCACGTATGCAGATATTGCATGATTCTAGCACTCATCCCAGCTGCATCTGGAGAGACAGCACAGGGAGGGAAAGAATGTTTCATCATAGGCCGAGTACAATAAGGGGGTGTTTGTGCAACTCCATACTAGGACAAGGACGCACATACGCCTAAGAAAGCTGCATTATAAGGGATTGGTCAAGAGCAGATGCAAATGGCAGATGATAATGATGGTCTACAGCACTACCGAACCCCTTGTGAGTTTTCCCCAGTGTAAATTACCTTCTAAAACCTAAAATCAAACCTCCAATCCACCGAAACCTAGGTCTGGAGGTGAGGGGAGCCTGGCAGTGCTGGTTTACCCTCTTGTAGCATATTCCGGCCTGGCAACATTAATTAATGGATAGTATCACAATAATGAGGCTTTGGCATGTATGCAACGTTAATGAATTTGGTAATCTACGGCATGCTGAGTTCAGAGATCAGGGCAGGAAAGTAGGTACAGATGAAGAGGGAAGAACTAAAGCCATATAAATATATTAAAAGGGATTTTAGAAATCATTAAAAATATTTTTTACCTTGATCCTGCTTTTATTGTATTCTTCACTTAATATGGCAAATACGTGCTTCATGCTCAGACAGGATAAGTCTCTTTCTGCAAAACCCAGGTGAGATGCAGAGAAAGGTATTTCTGATACTTCATATTGTCTTTTTTGCTGACAGAAGGTAAATGATAAAATTGTAGACAGAAAATATGCAACATCTGCTGATGATGATGGTATTAGAGCTTTCTCCCAGGAAGATGAAGTGTTACTGTAGACTCATGCTGTCCTTATCCCTCAAAGCCATTTTACCAAAGTCATCTTCACTTTGCAGCATCAGACGTGTATTAGAATGGCTGTCCTGGGGCAGCATTCCTACTTCCATAGTGGCCCTTGTGTCAGTGGTTGATTGGCTCAGTTAGCATTACTATTGTATCACCCTCTGTAGGGCAATAACTGCCATCAGAGGCTACAGCCTCCTCATCTGACAGAACCGCCCCGGGAAGTTTCTGTGTATGACTAATGTAAAATTACATACTATTAAGAACCGGTTGTCTATTTTGTTAGTTCCCCAAGAGCTAGCAGACTACATCCCTCCAGACTCACGAAATGCCTGGCCTATAGCCATTTTACACTGCAGACAATGATGAAATATTTATGATGTTAATAAGGAATCATATCTAATGGGCTTATCCTCTGTTATATGAGTTTTATTGTCCCCTTTGTGTCATAGATTATACATTTACTATTTGTATTTTAATTTGTTAACTAGAGATATAGGATCATATTTATTAATAAATTCTGCCCTTAAAATATGTAGAAACTGCTGTTTTTGCATGTTTTAGGTCGGAATTATGTGTCGCTGGAATGTACTAACATAGAAATCACTTTTGCATTTCAAATATGGAAAAAAAGCTATCCCTGCAATACATTTCTGTGTGCACAAATGCATTAGTGTGCCGGTCACACAGCATGGTACATGCACACATTGAGGCTAATTCTGTGTCGGATGGATCTGTTTTCATGGTTGTAAATGTGTGAGTTTAGGATGCGCAGAAGGACTTCTGGGTCATAAACCCGGAAGACCTTCTATCTCAAAGGACAGCTCTTACTGGGAGAACTGTCCTTTGTGATGTTTTTCATGCATACCGGAATTATTTACGCCAGCACAATGTGATGATTGCGTCATGCATCCCTCCCTTTAGTGAAATGGTCATTACTGGGCAGCACGCAAGAAATCTGTCTTGTGGGAGTGTCCTGTAGCTAGAGTTCCATGCCATTCTGAGTGGTGCGTATGGTGAAGGGAAGCCTGTTTCTGATGGATCTCTTAAACTTAGCATGGGGCTGGTGCAAGGGCAGATACTGATGACGACGGTTATGGTTTTGGATCCAAAAACAGTGGACACGTATTCTCACATTAGATCTATGGAAATTTGCATTAGCATTAGGAAGTAAATCTGGCTTTTGTGGCATAACCCACTTTGCGTCCAACTCGGAATGGCCACCAGAAAAGTACTGTATGCTTACTGTTGCAGAACTGTGGATCTGGCTAGGAAGAGCTGTACTTCAAAGAGCAATCTGTATCAATTTAAACAATCCCATTCATTATATTTAAAAAAAATAATAATTTATATATAATTGTTGCTCATCTAGTCTCATTTATGTCTTAAATTAATCACTACTGTGAAGAGACATAGAGAATATCTTCATTGCATATGTAGTAGCTATTATATTGTACATGTTTTCTTTTAAATGCACCTAGAAATTCACTTCCCTGTACAATGTAATTGAAAGGTGCTAATGGTCTCCGAATAAAATCCCAGGCTAAGGTCTCATCTCCATGATCTCTAAGGAGGCTCTGCTACTAAACAGGACGTGCCCTTGTAAATGAACAGGAGCCATCCCACAAATATCATTTAAAAATACTGCATATTGTCCAGCAAAACTTAGACAGAATGAAGCAAAAAATACCCACTGAAAATACCTGAATATGCCAAAGATTGTAGCCACTACAAAAGCTGCCATCGTGTTGCACATTATATTCAGATACAAACAGTTGCAAAGGCCCAACAAAAATGCATGCTGTCACTGGCATTGTGCAGTTTTGGATGTAGCCCATGAGTCACTATTCTGCAATGGAACATGACTGTTAAGCTGGAACAAATACACACTGGACACACTGGAACAAATACACACTGGTGTACTAATGCATCAAGGAGGTGTCAGACACCTCCTTGATACATTTGCGGTCCCAGCTCTGCGACTGACGTCATAGGCTGGGATCTTCATTGGAACCGGGTCGCGATGGTTGCTGCTGTGGTCAGGCTGCAAGAGCTAAAGCTTCCTGCAGCCTGACCGGGTGCTGGCCACGTAAGAGGCCAGGAATCTGCATCCGTCGATGCAGATCACGGCCTCGTCCCTCCCGAAAAACCGGGGTTGACACGCCCCCATTTCTGGGAACGGTGACCAGACACGCCCCTGCTCCGCCACAGCATGTCAATCATGCTGCGGCTTGGGCGGTTTGTGATCGAGATTGTTAGGGGTCTGCATGCGCAGACCCCTCACAATCGGAGATGTACATTCAGCGTCAGATGAACATACATCTCTAAATCAGGCCCTATATGGTTGGAACTTTTTGGACCTCAATATCAGTGCAATATCAGTGTGTATTTGTACAAAGCTCTAACACCAGCAAGACACTGTGGACAGTGACAGCACTTTGAACTCTATTAGTGTAGAGGTTTGGACCCCCTGGTTTGGAGCAGCTGCCCAACATACAGGACCCTCTTTAGCCTTGATAAAAGAATGGAAAAGCCAAGATTACCTTCCCAGAATATGAAAAAGTGCAACCTCTATGTTATAGATAGCGAGCAGTGCCTTTAGCACACACTGTGGGGTCTATTTACTAAGCAGTGTTAGGAGACAGGGTGAAAAGTGACAAGGTGCCAGCGAATCAGCTCCTAACTGTCATCTCACAGGCTGTGTTTGAAAAATGACAGTTGGGAGCTGATTGGCTGGTACCTTCTCACTTTCTTATCACTTTTCACACTCTTTCCTAACACTGCTTAGTAAATAGACCCCACTGTATTTCCTTAGGGTGGCAAGAGTGCTGGGATGGATGCGTATGAAGGAAGGACAGGAGAGACATGCTACCTGACCATAAGATGACTAATACAATTGGTTTTAACCAATACAATACAAGCTGGCAGGACAAGCACAAGTAAGTGAGATACTGTATCAAAGGTATGGGCCATGTTTTGTCCGATAGGAGGGAAATGGTTCAATTGCCTACAAGTCAGTACTCTTTAATCATCTGTAATGTGACCAGCACATGCCGTATCGTCCAGAAAAGTCAGTGGATCAATATAGGACACAGCGACTAAGATTAGAGTGTTTGAGGATTAGCATAGCTGTTTCTCTCTAGTATCTGCCACTAAAGAAAGACATTGGCCCTGATTCAGAGCCACTCGCTAGCGGCAGTACGCTCGTTCCGAGCGATGTTCGCACATCTGCGCATGCGTACGGTTTTTAGTACGCATGCGCGAACCAGTCAGTGCGGCCGAAAATCGTTTGTACGCAATATAGCGAGTGGCTCTGAATGAGGGCCATTGTCTGCTGTGTTCCCCCAGGAGAGGCATCTTAATAGGCCGATGGGTTCGCTTTGCTGCTGCTGTTTCAAGGCTTAACTCCTTCAGTCTGTGGATAAAAGTAACATGGGAGGATGAAACAAACATGCTAATCTATCTATGCAGACTGCTTCTTGGAGAATTACCAGTGTAGTATAAGCTTACCCGGCTAGCAATATACTTGTATCATAGAAGATGGGTTGGTAGATTTATCTTCAAAATCTCCTCCCAGTTACAGGAAGTGATTACTTGTAATTACTGGGAAATTATTGAGTAGATCACATAAAAATAGCCAGATAATATTGTACATGATTCATTTCTGATCCGTAAATCATAAAGGTGTCAGAGGACACTGCAGAATCACAATATGGTACAGTGTGAGGCAGATTCGCCATCAGTCAGCTAGGAGAGATGAAGACATAAAATGCAGACATATTCATTAGCTAAGCAGTTAGGCTCCCATTGGAATTTTCCTCCAGAAGAAGTCCAAAGTGTACACAAAAATGTGTGAAATATGCAAGCAGCTTGTTGAGAGTATGGTAATGATGTGACTTCATTATTCAAGTAAAAATAAATAAAATGGAGGTGTTAAAGCACAATATCAGATACAGCCACAGAATTAAATCTGAAAAATGTTTGTGTGAAGCTGAATAGAGAACATATAATAGACATTTTTTGAGCAGAATAAATTCTATATTAGGTGTTTTTTCCAAGACTACAAACACCCACTAATGTATTTCTTGCAATCTGTCCATGTATCCATTTGTACTCAATAGACCGGACCTAGGCCCTCATTCAGAGCCACTCGCTATTTGCGGTCGTTCGTTCTAAAACAAGGGGTGGCAATTCAAATGAACCGTTCGCTGTTTGCGGTCTGTTCACGCCTCTATGTCTGAACGAGTGAGCAAAACTTGCGTTCGTTTTTTGGAAAAATACGCCCCCTGGCCGCTCGCATCCTACGTCATGTCCGCTATTTATTAGATTAATCGAGTACATCGAACAGGATATGAACTGCTCGCTATTCTTGTGGTTGATTTTTTCAACCGCTATTTTGCGAGCAGTTCTGAGTTAAAAAAAACCAAATGACGTGGTCATTGACGCTGCTATATTAATTATGCACACCCATAAAACGCCCGTTTTGACCTTTATGCACGCCTGCGTTCTGATCTCCACTCCCCGTTTTCAAGCACCTTCCCCTGTTACCACCCACATACGCCTTATTCTGTCACTCAAAATAGCAGGCACTCGCTATATTGCGTACAAACGATTTTCGGCCGCACTGACTGGTTCGCGCATGCGTACTAAAAACCGTACGCATGCGCAGATGTGCGAACATCGCTCGGAACGAGCGTACTGCCGCTAGCGAGTGGCTCTGAATCAGGGCCCTAGTAACTAGAGCTAGACAGCAGAGTTTAAACTCAGGGCCTGATTCAGAGCTGGACGCTCTGACAGAGCGCTCGCTCTGAATTAGGGCCAGCCTTCTATTTTTTTAGAACGGCCTCCTGGCCGCTCGCATAGCTGTGGGTGACCACCCACAGCTATAGCGAGCGGCCATGATGATGGTCAAGACCATCGCGACCATCGGGCTTGCGACGAGACCCTTGTGGTAGGGTCTCATTGCCGCAAGCCCTAGAGAGCTTTCGGCTCAAACAGAACTGAAAGCACTCCAACTGACATCACTTGTGATGTCAGTGGGGCCGGCCCCAGACGGTAGGCGTTCCCATGGGAACGCCTCCGTTTGGGCAGCCACGCCCCCGGCCCACCCACCAAAGGGGACGTGCTGTCACTCAACATCGACAGCACGCCCCCTTTGGTACGAGACCCGGAGCGACGGATTGCCCGTCGCTATCCGGGTCTCGCGCATGCGCACGATGGAGCCGGCTCCGTCGTGCGCATGCGCACTGGGCCACCATCGACTAACTTGCGAGCGGGTCTGAATCAGGCCCTCAGTTCTCAATTTTTCTGTATGAGTATCAATATTGTATGGTTTTTTTATAAAGCTAGAATATCATTTATAAAGTGTACAGATATACAGACATATAACAATAGAAAAGGAGAAGGTCCTGTATGAACAAACTTTCAGTTTTTGGATAAAAGTGCCCTAGAATACATACTGTACCAATGGGCTTTATCCACCCACATTTCTGTAAATATTATTTAGTCAGCAGTCATTACCCTACCAGTATGTGTTTGATCCATGGTAGGAAATTAAAGAATTCAGCACAATAGCCTTGGCATCGAACCAAAGGCACCAGCACTGCAATGCAGAAATGAAGACACCGGTGCCAACATGTTCCTACAGTACCAATATTACACCCGATCCTACTAAATTCATAGTTTGATAGTATTGATAGTACACCTTTATCCATGAGGTTCCTTGATGTTACCTCATAGCTTAGGTGAGCTCATCATTGATTGGCCAGCCAGTTATGCTTACCAGATTTAGGGGTCTATGTACTAAGCCTTGGAGAGAGATAAAGTGGACGGAGATAAAGTACCAAACAATTTGCTCCTGTTATTTTACAGGCTGTGTTTGAAAAATGACAGTTAGGAGCTTAGTGGTTGGTACTTTATCCACTTTATCTCTCTCCAAGGCTTAGTGCATAGACCCCATAATTACTCACCACTCTTACTTTATTTAAAATAGATGGGAGTGACGGGGAATCATGTGACTGCGGTATTGCGAGTCTCCCCTCTGTATTTTACACTTGCTAGCAACAACCACATTCATAACTAATTCAACAGACCAACCTTACACAGTATGCAATCGGGAAGCCGGCATACGTAAGCATGACAGCCGGCTTCCCGACTGCTTTATCCCGGTGAGGGTTAAATGACAGGCATCTGCTTCTAGCCGCCTGTCATTTTACCGACGCCGGGAGACCAGCGCCCAGCATCCCGATCGAAGTGATGCCGGGCGCCGCTGAGGACAGCCGCGGGGGGTTGGTTAGGTTTAGGTGGCGGGGAAGGGGTGGTTAGGTTTAGGCACCCCTAAAGAGGGTTAGAGTTAGGAGGTTAGGTTAGTTCAAACGTACCTGCGGACGATCAGGATTTTCAGCCGTGTTGGCTTGCCGCTGTCGGGATTTGATCCACCGGACTTGTGTCTGGCGGTAATTCATATGTATTCCCCTTACACAGAGTAACAGATAACAGCGCGATGATTAGGATTTTTCTTTACATGGAATAAATAAATCTTTGCATAATCATGTCACAGTGAATTATCTACTAAAGATATAAGACTCATTTGATATGTTGGTTGTATAAATTCGGGCCAGTAATATAAAGAGCTATATGAAGTTCTTGCTTACATACATCTGCAACTCCTACCTAGCTTTACATAATTAGGCCCTGAGATATTGGAGTGACATTTCTGATCCATAAAGCTTACAATCATATATATCAGTGGTGCTGTAATGCCAATGTAAAATGATCAGATCTGCTACCATCTGAAAATTCCAGATAAGAAAAAATATCATTTTTACTGATATTTATTCAGAATAGAACAATGTAAGAGATTTAGCGAAGTGTGTGACTTGGATGAAAATGCTTTAACCAGCAATGAAATATCTAGTTTATTAGTATGGGTTGCAACCTGAGGATTTTTCCAACTCTTGCACCATAATCTAGCTGTAGAACATGCATTGGTTTATAATGCATCGATTTATAAAAATCAATGGATAATTAAACCCATCCACCAACACAAGATGGAAGCTGTAATGTGCAGGTCATCCAAAATAAAATACACAACCTTTATGAATTCTTTTTTTTAGCATAATAAAGACAGTTAACTCTTCAGCTTCCAGAGAGGTTGGAATAACATGATATTGGCAGAGATAGCAATAGTTTAACAGGGAAATGCATTGTGGCCGCTCTGTCATCTGAAACAAGTGGTCTGTAACTCAGTATGCGCATGTTGATTACAGATAAGGAATGCAGGAACACTCCTCTGATCTGAGGGCTATGTCACTGCAAAGACACAGTCACTCAGTACAGAAGTGTGACAGGGGAGGAAAATGACAGTGACAAGTAAGAGTGACCACACATAAGAGGAAGATAGAAGAGCGACATAAAATCATCAAATTCAGATTTATATTGGACTGATCAGAGCCGGCCCTAGGCATAGGCATAATAAGCAAATGCCTAGGGGCGACCGGAATGCCTAGGGGCATTCCAGGGCTCAGCCACGGTTCCCCCCTGCCACCGGCGCTGCATGCCCCTCCTCCCTACCCTGCTGCTGCCGCGATTGGAGCTCACCTCCGATCGGGCAGCGCAGTGGCCAGTTGAGCCACCCAGGTCAGAATGAGCTTCTGTCCAGAAGCTCATTCTGGCTGCAGGAGGAAACAAGATGGCCGCGGGAGGGCATGCTGCACACTGCTACTACTAGGGGCACTGCTGGAGAGGGGACTACTACTAGGGGCACTGTTAGGGGGGGACTACTACCAGGGGCACTGCTGGGCAGGGACTACTACTGGGGGCACTGCTGGATGGAGGGACTACTACTACTACTAGGGGCACTGCTGGATGGGGGGGACTACTACTACTACTAGGGGCACTGCTGGATGGGGGGGCTACTACTAGGGGCACTGCTGGAGAGGGGACTACTACTAGGGGCAATGTTAGGGGGGGACTACTACCAGGGGCACTGCTGGGGAGGGACTACTACTAGGGGCACTGCTAGGGGGGACTATATATATATATATATATATATATATAGATAGTGTGTGTGTGCATATATATATATATACATACATACATTCAGCCCGACACTCTGGATACATTTACTGGTAATCTCGAGGGTGCCCTCCTAGCATAATAAATAAATTTCTATACCGAGCTGAACAGCCCATCAGGAAAAAAACACTCCTCAGTAGTTGTAACCAGAGGAGTAGCGTGGAACCATGGCGCCCGGAGATAGTGCATATCATAGTGCCCCCCTCCCTGTACTGAGCTGTGCCAGTGGGGTATGGCCAGCCTGCGGGGGAATACTGAAGTGAAGAGAAAAACAGCAAACAGTGGCAGTATTATGCTGGGCATTGAGGTCCCATTGGGGGGAATGGAATGCTTTGGTGATGCACTGTCTGACATTAAGGGGTAGCTGCTTTGACACTGATTTATTTTTGTATAGCACCTAGGATCTGACTTTTATCTCCTTTGAATCATTGTTATTAGTGAATAGAGGAGATTGCATTATATATTCTGATCATTTAACTTAAATTGACAAAATAAATGTGCTAGAGTGAGATTCCACAGGGTGCACAGCTTATTACTGCAATTACGGCCCCAAGCAGTTTTCACTGGAATGGGAACACCTATGGGAAGCTCCCTTCTCAGCTATGCTCTTACTTTGCAAATATACATTGCACCTATATTAATGTGAGTACTGCTAACCATGTCATGTTCTGTCTACCACCATTATTATTATTCCAGGTCTCATAATAATATTTTAAAAAATCCGTAACTTATTTAGAATATAGTGCAAACCGAGCTAAAACTAACAGGCGGCCGTCATACTGTGCAGAACCCCATGAATTCCGGAACCTTGATGGCGCCCTCTGACCACCCTCACTACTCCCCTGGTTGTAACAAAGTGATATTTTGTCACAAATATTTAGTAAAATAGCATATCATCACTTCTCAAGCTTGCCAATATTCTGGCAGCCCCCTCCGGGAGGGGGCAGCCGGGCTGGACAAGCAGAGAAGGGTGTGGCTGGGGATACTTACCCGGCAATGGGGATGGAGCAGGGGCGTGGCCACGGAATTGCATCGTTTTGGCCCCGCCGCAGCTACACAATGCTGATATTTTCGGCATTGTGAAGCAGGAAGCGGGGTCATGATGATACGATTTACTGCGAATCGCGTCATCAGCTTCCCCCCCGCTGTGGGGGGTTTGTATGTTATTTGCTTAGGGGTCGGCGCCGGCCAGGAGACTTGACTGTTTTTCCGGGGGGGTGGGAGCGTCACTTGATTTTTGGGAGGCTCCCATCCAAAATCGGGACAGTAGGCAAGTATATCATTAGTACACACTTACACCTGCCCTATACTAGGTGCCAGGGCCGACGAGAGCCGCGCCGGGCCCAGGTGACAGGGGGCATGGTCTAATCGCGAGATGCATGGTACCTCCCCTTAGAAAAAAAATATATATATTATTTCAGCGCACTGGTGTGGGGGGGCACCGTGTGCCCTTCAGCCTGGCACAAAGCCAATCAGCGCGATCGCTCCCCCTATAGGCATAGGAGACTGCTCCGGCTGCTACTTTAGTAGCCACAAGCAGTCTCCCAGTGCAGCCCAGCACACAGCAGCATGTGCTGGGCTGTTGTGACCTAAGAGGGAGGGGGAGCGGTGCCGGACCTGGGCCCCCGCCGGGCCCCTGCAGCAAGCCTGGGCCTGGGTAATTTGTACCCGCTCCCCCCCCTCTTGGCGCCCCTGCTAGGTGCAAAAGATAGGCCTCCTAACAGGTGTATATACACTTCAGTGCTGGCCTGAGTGTGCCTAATTTGCAGGAACACACCATCACTGAACTTTGTCCAAGTGAGAACGCTCCATCACACCCTAAAGATGTGTCCTGCTACATCTTTGCAGATCGCGCTACAAATGTGCGCACGTATTGCGCCATGCGATTACCGCAGCAGCATATGCTATGGTATGCTAAGGCACGCACTTCAATCGCACCATGCAATCCTATGGAGGCGCGGGTAAGAATGCAGTGCGTGTATCCACTCGTGGGAGCACGCTTCCGCCATGCGTGGAACGATCTGCTGCTAAGTATTGTGGTGAGAGGGGTTGTCTCTCCCCTGAATTGCCCACATTCGGGTGGATCAGCTCCCTCCAAGGGAGGCTGGAGTGAAACCTGAGCGTTTTGCATTAGCAGTGGAGGTGTGGAATTCCAGGTTTTCACAGTTACACAGACCCAGCTGGAATAATCACTGGAGCACATGAAGGGTTTAAAACTCCCTCACACCTGATGCTCCTTGCTCCTGATGCCAGACAAACTGGCCAGGCGATAGGCTGGGGGTGGTGATTAGCATTAAGGTGCCAGTACACAGATATTGTGACTGCTGACTGTTAAGCACAATGAGTGCTAGGACATTTACTTTTATGTTTATTTGCTTATTTTCTGTTACGTGCCCGTGTGTATTCAAGCCTATGCTCATGTATGTTAAGGTGCAGTGTCTGCTACCATTAAAAGACACTGCTTTACCATGTACCTGCCTGTCTGGAGTCCTCATTTCTATACTCCGTTTTACAGTATGTTTGACATGTATTTTACTCTGCATTCTTGTATTTGCATGGTCTTATTTTCTGAATAAATTCATCTCAGAAACGCCATGCATATAGTGTGCATTCTATTCTGCATCATCCTCTATATACGCTCTCTAAAACATCAGAATAATACCTTTGTGTACAGGTCTTTAAACAGCCAAACTATCCAACTGATATGATCCAATAGTACATTGCACCTGATATGTGTTCACTAAAAAGTGTGTGAAGGTGGCAGAGCACATCTTTAGGCAACTGTAGCTACACACTGCTGAAGATTATTGGGCCATATATCAACAATTATGTATAATTATTGTCATCATGCTCTACACCTATCATCAGGATCGTTTAGCTGCTTGAACCCAATTCACAGCATAGAGACCAAAACACTGCAATAATTTTTCAACACTAAAAGATGCTGTCAACATTTGCATTGTGACAATGGATGGGATAGCATACCATTAAAGAATATGATGGTTAAAAAAAGTCTAAATAATCTCTATGTCTTATGATGAGTGTAGCATTGAGCTGAATAACATAAAACCACAGAACCCCTGTGAGCTAGCATTCTGCTGTACGCTTATGGAATGGGCATGGGAGGGGCTGGCTGAAGAGCAGCAGAAGCACATAGGGAAATGAATTAAATCATTAGTTAGAAGAGAAAGGCGATTGTTCCCAGACAAGACCTCTCACCTTGGCTCCCGTCACTGCTTATTAAAGATGCCCAGCACCACCAATTAGTAGCACTTCCCGTACGCCTGGCAGGTGACAGGAGGAGGAGCAGGGGAGGGTCACCTGCAAAATATAAGAGCAATTAACTTTTGTTGGTGGGGGGTGGGTATAAACCGAGTACAGTGCTAAACCTATGATCAAAGAGATCAGTTTTCTGGAAATAGATTGAAAAAAATACTGAACACAAGAGATCTACTGTAGTCAATTTTGAATAAAAATGAGATGTCTCCATTTATCAGATTCACTGACTGCACATAAGAGAAATATCATTGTAACTTAAGGGCCAGGTAGTAGCTGCAATAGAATCCTGTGCAACTGTACAGAGGGCTGTAAGCCAGACCAGACCCGACTGTGGGTAGCAGTGTACACTACCTTCATTGCAGGAGTCCCCCTGCTGTTGTTAGAAGAAGAATATATTATATAAAAAACACAAACATATACTATGGCAATGAATGGTGAAATAACAAACATGAATTGACAACCATACATGAAAATACCTTGGAATGGCTGCCCTTTTTCCACTGCCAGCAATAACCCTGCAGCAACCTGGGTTATTTTGCTGTGTGAAAGAGCAGGGCTGAACGCGGGTTCAACCCGGCTCGTGAAGCAGTGTGAATGGGTAACCCTGGTCGCTGTAACCCAGTTCCTGTTCCCTGCATAGGGAGTGCAGGTGCTTGGAGATGAGAACATCTCCAAGCGCCGCTCATCACATGACGCAGATGGCGTTATCGACCCGGTCTTGCTGCCTGTCTGTAAGGGGTCTCAGCCAGGTCGCTCCTGGGATGGTGGTGTGAGCATCATACCAGGTGCGACCCGGCAAAGCAGTGGAACAAAACACGTTTGAGAGTAAGGAAATGGAAGTGTCAGGCTGTAACTAGAGACGCTTGAACCGGCTGCACTGTAAAGGAATTCGTTCTCAAATGTATCTAATTTTAGCTCAATTCAAAAAAATATTCAGCTAAGTTCTAGAAAGTCCAACAGTTTTAAGTTTTAACCATGTTCCAGCCGGTTTGCACATGTCAAAACCGTGTCCATGAGATGTAACCAGCTCAAACCTGTTTGATTTAAACATTTAAGCAATTTCTATTTGTGAACTACCAACTTCAAGGTAAATGGTGATCATCAAATGTCCATTTAAGAAAATGTTGAAAAACTTAACATTTAATAGTTTCATAATTCACATAGGATTTAAAATAAAAAATAGTTAAAAGCACAATTTGTAATGTGCGAACTATGGAAACAAACTGAGAACGCGAGCTGCAAATTTCTAATCGCAAAATGAAACAGAGTCTATTGATGAGTGTAAAGGGGCCTATACATTAGACGACTTTCTGAACGATGCGACCAAAATCAGGAGGTTCAGATGAGGAAGGGGTGGGCTGTACATCAGGACCAAAACACAAATTAGCAATTATCAATTGGAAGATTGAGGTGTTCAGGACTAAAAATCTATAGAGCACAAAACAAATCTGTTGGGCAGGGATTAAGGGGTAAAAATATGGGTCCAGGCGTTAAGTGGAGAAATAAAGCTGCGCAGTCAAGATAAAACTTGACAGGTAGCTAAGGAATGTAATAATCTTCCCCAAAGGCAGGCAACAGAATGGTCTTATAAGGTGGAACCAGAGGAACCAAGCATTAACTATGGCACATTTAATGGAAATTAGGAAGATATATGTAGACAAGCAGGTGCAGCATGAAATGTGACTTTGTAAACAAGGACCAAAGGAAATTTTTAATTTAAACTTGAAGAAAAACATGTAGAAAGTGTTGGTTTTTAAAGGATTGCAGCACTTGTGCAACAATTAGTAGATGAAACATGCAAACTGGGATGAAGCTGCAACAGCTTACTGATGGGTAGTTATTACTGATGGGTAGGTATTACTGATGGGTAGTTACTACTGATGGGTAGGTATTACTGATGGGTAGTTATTACTGATGAGTAGGTATTACTGATGGGTAGGTATTACTGATGGGTAGTTATTACTGATGGGTAGTTATTACTGATGGGTAGGTATTACTGATGGGTAGGTATTAGTGATGGGTAGTTACTACTGATGGGTAGGTATTACTGATGGGTAGTTACTACTGATGGGTAGTTATTACTGATGGGTAGGTATTACTGATGGGTAGGTATTACTGATGGGTAGGTATTTCTGATGGGTAGGTATTACTGATGGGTAGTTACTACTGATGGGTAGGTATTACTGATGGGTAGGTATTTCTGATGGGTAGGTATTAGTGATGGGTAGGTATTTTTATAGTGAGTAGAAGAGAAGAGATCAGTAACAAGTTTGGTCTGGAAACACTTTTGGAAAAAGTATGTCTGTTTTGTGTGCCAGGGTTGTCATGGATAGTGCTGGGGATAGTAGTAGATGGAACTATCTGATCAAGGGCCTGAATCAGCTTGGATCGCAGTTCCTGATACGCATGCAGTCGGGCGATTGTTGCTTTCTGTGCATATTTATCACTGTGCGCATGCGTGAACCGGCCACTGCATTCGGGACTGCGATAGCAGTGACTATGCAGACCCATCGCAGAGTGATTGACAGGAAGTGCCATTTGTGGGTGGATGACGGGGGAGTGGTCAGTGAAACGCAGACGTGCCAGTGCGTTTGAAATGAATGCCGTTGCAGTGGCGTGCATAAATTATCCACTACGTTGTCTTACGCAGCATGAGACCTCATAGCGTGCAATGAAGTTATCAATTTCTTTTTAAGGTCAGGGATTGTGCAAGTGTGCATGAGGCTGCGATGGTACTCGACTGTACCAACGTTTTCACAGTCTTGCTAAACATTACGGATGTGTGTAAGGTAAAGTGAGCGTCCTTATGTTGTGCTGCGGCGGCATAGCGATCGCAATGGCTTAGCGTACTATCGCAGTTGAACTGCATGCATAATTGCAGCTGCGACCGCAATAACAATCCAAGCTGAATCAGACCCTAAGAGCAGATGTAAGGTAAGGATACAGATGTAGGGTAATATATAGTCACACTAGGGAAAGATATGAAGTATATGGGAGAGAGTACATGTGTTAGGAGTGTCAGATAAATGGTTTGGACCAGTGAACTTGCTTTCAGTTTATTTTAAGTGCTCTTTTGTGGAGAATAGAAAAGTTACGTTAGCATTAGCAAGCAATGACCCGACAGTGTATAATTTGCAATGAATAGAGATAACTATAGATGAGCTCAAGAGTGGCCCCCTTATGGAACAGGACACCTTTCCATTGGAAAAGGTCAAAGGAGAAGGTTATGAAGAGCTTAGGAGAAGTCGATGATCTTCATGAATTTTATAATCAAGCAGAATAAGCTGAAGAGTGAGGTGATGGAAGTATTGGTGTGTTGAGCCACATTAAAAGGAATTGACCAGGACACGAAGAGAAAACATGAAGTGTTCACCTTTGATACCTAGTTATGGCCCACACTACAGTGAGGTTAGTCACCTCTGTAATGCAGATAACACACAAAAAGCACGAGGAGTTTATGACTTATTGGAAAAGGATCAACAGGAACAAAAAACAACAGTCAGTGTTCCAATAACAATCTTCTGACTAAAGTTTAGATTGATCTTCTGTGTCTTGAAAAGGATATACTATGCAGGATCAATGTCCATCACAATCCATATATAATGCCAGTTTCTCCTCCCCTCTGGGCAGCACACCAATATCTGTGAATCCTGGAGTCATAAAGGCCATTCTCCAGAGAATTGGTAATAAATGCATCACAATAAAGAGGCTGCTATGAAGTATTACTTATTTATTACAGATGAAGGAAGCACACGTAAGTTGTTTTTGTAAAAGTAAAAAATGGTGTTTACTACATCAACATTTCATTTACATACAGAGGTCTATTTATTTAAAGGTTTGCCATCTAAGTGCAGTAATACAGGTTTATGTTGTGCTGTAATTTACCAGTCTGGGGATACTTTTGCACACTTTAGTTTTACATGGTATGGATGAAGTGAAGCCATTACAGCTTTGCAAGACCCCATTGCCACGCATTGGGTAATGCAAGTCACCATTGTTAGGCATAGGGTGACGCAAGTCTCCATTGCCAGGTATTGGGTAATGCAAGTCCCCGTTGCTAGGTATGGGGTGATGCAAGTCCCTATTTCCACATATTGTGTAATGCAAGTCACTATTGTTAGGGATAGGGTGATGCAAGTGTCCATTGCCAGGTATAGGGTAACGCAAGTCCTTGTTGCTAGGTATGGGGTGATGCAAGTCCCCATTGCCATGTATTGGGTAATGCAAGTCACTATTGTTAGGCATAGGGTGACGCAAGTCTCCATTGCCAGGTATAGGGTAACACAAGTCCCCGTTGCTAGGTATGGGGTGACGCAAGTCCACATTGCCAGGTATAGGGTAATGCAAGTCCCCATTGCAAGGAATAGGGTGACATAAGTCTTCATTGCCAAGTACAGGGTACCGCAAGTCCCTATTGCTAGGCATAGGGTGATGCAAGTACCCATTGCCAGGTATAGGGTAACACAAGTCCCCTTTGCTAGGTATAGGGTAATGCAAGTCCCCATTGCCAGGTATAGGGTATGGAGGTAAGCAGTGCAAATGTATTGAACACCAGAGAAATGTCTGTTTTTACCTTGTTAACTTAATAATAAAATCAGAAAAGTTTAGAAAAGCTCTATATTTGGTGAAAACACAGGGGAAAGGGCTCTAATAAATTGCAGTTAACAAAAGCAGTTGTCATTATAATCAGAACACAATTCTCTGAACATCCATGACACACTTATCCTACATGCAAATGCACTGTCGCAGCCTAGTAACACCCACTATGCCCCATTATTGGAGATGTGACTGAGATCCATACGACTCTGAGGCGCCTGTCATTGCTATGAGTTGCATATGCTTCTCAAGTACAGGTTGCTAAAAAAATTCCTATTCAGACAAAATTGCAGACAACACTTAAAAAAATGCCTCTTTTTCAGCTTCTGTTGTAGACTTCATTGTAAATTTAGTGGGTACTGTGCCCCATCATACACATTCTTTTGGTGAAATGATTGTACGCCCTCCGTGTAAATGTCGTTCTCCTGCTTGTAACTTGGATTGGCAGCAAAACTTTTGCTAAGGAAAAGATATACTGTAGAGGTTGTCATATGTTTTATAGTGAGATCATTTACAGTAGGAGAACACCCTGTCTAATTTTCAGATAACAGAAGAATTCAGTTTTATTATCCTTTTTAATTTGCTGTTATAATCCAGATATCATTGTTCTCTAAATTACTTTAATTCACTGTATCGCTGCATCTGAAAGAGAACTCTAAATGATGATAGTCCAGAACCATGCTTCGTGGTTGGTATGAGGCACTATTTAAAGGCCAACTTTACCTACACTTTTAGTACAATTAGACATGTTAAAATAAAATTGTAACTAACTCTTCTTACCCGTGCTCTGTCAGGAAATTAAAAGTGTCTCTTTCATTGGGATCTGATAATTTTAGTTGTCCTTGTACATGTGAGTGTTGGTTAGTGGCACTGTATCTGCTTTTTTAAATTATTTTTTCTTGTACTACCAATAATTTATTATCAATAAATAGACACATTTTAAAAAGTTACACATATAATGTAACATCAATAGATAAATATTTGTTGCATCAAATAAATATTAGTGGAACGCTGCAGGACTAGTGAAATCCTGCCCTTTTCCCTACTTATCAATGCATACCGCAATGCATGGGAAAAGCTACTTAATGTACCACCGCAATCCTCCCAGGATGGCAATAACAGAGGATACAGGATATAGGAATATATAAGAGATAATCTAATCTATCCATATGTGTATTCCCCAGTCCCCCAGATCCCACTAGTTTTGCAGCCTCTAGTCTAGAAGAAAGGAAAACATTTTTTTTTTTATCTATTTATTAAAATGTTAAAATGTCTGATCTGGAAAGCTGGGTTATGCATGCACAGATCATCCAAGACAGTACACTTACTGCTGCTAGCCAGATTCACCAGGCAAATCTATGTTATTGCTACGCATTGATGAACAGACCAGAAAGGGCCCTTACTTACTACAATCACAACACGTGTATTGTAGAAGCAGTCAGGAGTGTTTGCATTGCAGCTCCAGTTATTTGATATTGCAGGCTCCACTTATCACAAGTTAATACATAGGTGTCCCCAAGTGATCACCCCACAGTCCAAGCACTAACACATACAAAGCAGAGCTTATTACCAACACATGCAATGTCACTGGCATTTCCTGTAACACTAGACGATAACCAGCTGTAATGTATCAGTAAATGATACAAGATATTTTTTCTACAGACTCAGAATGTCTACAGTGTCTAGTCTACAGTGGACAGTGGGCCTGATTCAAACCCGCTCGCGAGCGGGTTGATGTTTGGCCACTGTGCATGCGCATGCCAGAGCCGGTTCCGACGTCCGCAAGCACGAGACCCGGTTAGCGACGGGCGCTCCGTCGCTCCGGGTCTCGCACCAAAAGGGGGCGCCTGTCGATTTTGATCGACAGCTCGCACCGTTTTGGAGGTGGGCAGGGGGGGTGGCTGGCCAAACTGAGGTGTTCCCCACGGAACGCCTGCCATTTGGGGGTGGCCCCACTGAGTGATGTCAGTGGTGAGCTTCCGGCTCTATTAAGAGCCAGAAGCTCATTGGGACTTGCAGGAACGAGACCCTAAATGGACACAAAGAGCTGTTGGAGGCTGGACTGTGACCAAATGAATTGACCTATGAACTGTACTGTAACTGAAGAACCAGGAAGAAGAACCAATGAAATCATGCCAAACTGTTCTATTGTATTGCCTATCTCTGTAAGAGTATATATGCAGGCTCTCTGAAACTATATGCTAGTCTTCTTGCTTTGCTGTTGACGGAGGTTTAATCTTTGATGCCGGGAATCTGGATTCAGAGCGCGTGCATATGTAACGACTGTACCTTGTGACTGTATAATTTGTTTGCGCTAATTGTATTTAGATCACAGCGTGTAACTATCTGTTTTTATGGTGAATAATAACTTTTTGTGCTTTGGAACCACAATCAAAGTCTGAAAGCAATTATTTATTGTGCGAATCATAACGCTAAATAACGACAATTTTAGAGTGTATAGATAGGTCCACTTTATCTCTCTCCAAGGCTTAGTACATACCCCACATTCTGTTAAGTGGGAGAAGTGAAAAACAACATGTAATAGTGGCTTATGACACAGACTGGAAGAAGACTGGAGAGGAAAGGCAAGGATGGAAGTATTAGGCATGGATAAGAATGGATGGAAGCAATAGGGATGGGCAGCCAAGAGCAGACATTGGGACTGATTCAGGAATGGACGCTAATGCCACCACGATTGCAACTTATTGCGGAGCCTCCCATTTTGTACTAGTGTGCGGCAGAATGTGCAAGCCCTGAGACACCCACTTTCAATGCCCAGTGGTTCCAAAATCTCCACCATCGAAGCGCCAATGCATTCACCATTCACACTTGCACAAGCCTATGGCAGGTACAGTGTCCTTATGAAATTCCACTAGATATTGCCTCTGTGGCTGTGGTTGTGTGTCTGGCAATGCTGCCTTGTTCACTGACAGGCCGGGGCAATTCCATAACACCCCCTGAGAGAGCCTCTTTTTGCATTCACTTCAGACCACCTCTCAGACACCTCCTAAGGGATGCCCATGGTATTGCCTTGCTGTTTGTAATGCCTGGAACTTTTCGGAGCAGTAAATTCGGTGAAGCATTCACCATAGGGGTTTTCAGGACTTTTCAAGCATGTAGCAAATAATGGTTCAACTGTTAATGCATGGGCGTTGTGTCCACCTCTGAACAGGCCCAAAGAAGCAGATAAAGGAAACAGTGGCACACACAACTGAGGAGAAGGAGATACAAATAAGGATAAAGGGAAAGAACAGCCCGGATGAAAGACATGCACAGAAAGGACACAGAGAAAGTCTGTCCAGAAGGTGGGAGAAGTAAAGTTGCCCATACACTGGGTGCTCTGCCCATTCTTACATTCACCTGTATGGCCAACCCTAATATATCTGCCTATTTAGTACTAAGCTGCCAGATTTTACAGGCAACATTAGCATGGTCAGACAGGGTAAGATGCAGTCATCATCTAACTTCATTTACAGTCTATGCCAAACCACTTCTAATAGGGCCCCTTCATAAACTTTTTTTGCCTCATACAAGTAATTTGTTGCAATTTAGCTGTAGAACTATCTGTTTGGCCATAATTATTGCAGCATGTGTAAACACAATAAGAGATTAACAGGGGTATTCAATATGGGAGCGAAAAGTCCATGCTGGACTTTCGCTCCACATCGGAGCTTTTCCTGGGATAAAGTATCGGGCGCGTGCCCGCTTTATCCCCGTATTCAATTAAAAAGCTACGTAAATGGGAGCTGGAGAAATAGCATCGGCGAAAAAAAACGGGATTTACCTGGAATAAATTGCAGCACCCCCCTAAAGCTGTCAAAACATGGGGGATAACTATGAGTACCCCAGCAAATGAAAATCGGGGTTTTAAATAGCCGCGGCAGGTGTTTTTTTTCCGACATTGAAGAAGTGATGCAGAAGAGTACTTAGGTTATTTTTTCGTATTTTTAAGTGGTCCCATCAAATTTGGGGTACATGAAAATGGGTAGTAGCATATTTTTATGTCCCTAAAGTAATTTTTAAAAAATTCTGCAAAAATGCACCTGCCGCTAATAGCCTATTGTAGAAAACACCTGCCGCATACTTGCAGAATAGCCCTGAACCTATTTCCCTGTTTTTTAAAAAATTTTGCCTTTTTTTTTTTAAACCAATTTTTAAATACATTTTTTGGGGTGTCCCTATTTTTTTGCAAAACTTTTTTTTGACACAGTTATTATTAAAATGTAATTCTCAGGGGTGCAGGCTATTTTTTTTAAGCCTGCACCCCTAAACCCCAATTGTGCACTTTTATTCACCACCTATTCAGTGGTGAAAATTTATCCCCGTTTTTTTAAAAGGCTTTTCGAACCTGCGAAAAGTCTTTGAAATTGAATATGGGAACAATTGAAATCGGCAAAAATGACGTCATCAGCAATAATTTATCGCTGATTACAAAATTTTCGCTCCAAATTGAATACTCCTGTTAGGGCCTGATTCAGCAAGAATCGCTATTCTGCTTATACACACACAACTGCATTGCTAATATGAGCGGTGCTATTTAAATGTGTGCATTCACATTGCATACGCAGCCTGACATAGGGACGTCCCCTTCCCCTTACTCACATCCGTATACTAGGGGAACATAGCGAAACAATCGGTAACATCGAGTAACATCGGACCCATACGCACATTTAACCCAGACCTCACTCCGGAATTGCTAACTTCTGCACACGCTGGCATCCATTGTGATCACTGTGCCGTCGCAGCACTACATAAGGATGCCCACTTTACCTTACAAACATCCGTAATGTTTAGAAGAACTACGAAAACATCGGTAACATCGAGTACCATCGCAGTCTCACACACACTTGCACAAGGTCAGACCTTACTCAGACATTGCTAACCTCATCACACGCTATGAGTCCTCAGGCTGCGTAAGGCATCGATGTGGATAATTTATGCATGCCCATGCAGCGGTATAGAAACGCACTGGCACGCCTGCGTTCGACCGACCACCCCCTGTCCCCACCCACAAACAGTACTTCCTGTCAATCACTCTGCTCTGGGTCTGCGTAGCCACTGCAACGCTTGCGCACTGCGATGCATACACATGCGCAGTGTGAATTAATTGACCGATTGCGTGCGTATGCGCAACTGCATTGCTGAACCAAGCCCTAGGTAAGGTATGGGAATATTAATACAATTTGTGTTCCCTGATAAACGAAATACAACTAGTACACAGAACCCACAAGTGGCCTTATCAGAAGGAACTCTACCAACTAAAAACTGCAGGCACCACCTCTGGCACCACTGAGCTCACACTTGGCTGGCAGTTAAGTTAGATGGAGACAGTAAAAGTGGTGAAAGAAGCACTAAGTAAATAGGTAAAGAGCAAAGGAATTGTTCTAGGTTTGCTCTTTCTATTTCCTTCACTAAATATACAATGAAAGGCATATGTAAAAATTATTTGAAAGAACTTGAGCTGTGTTGACATTATAATTACTTTTGCCCTGCCGATGAGTGCTAGATATTGTCTCCAAATTAAACTAAATGAGGGTGTCTGCAGTGCCCCCTGACCATTATAATTTATCTCAAACATCTCCCATTTCCATAAGCTTCGCCACACACATATTTGTGATCGGTCGTGGTAGCTGGTACCAGATATTCTATCTTACATTCGACCCTTTACCTTTATATATATATATATATATATATATATATATATATATATATATATATACGTAAAACAAACCAGTTTTGACAAAACACTTTTAAGGAAGCCCGGGTCCATTACAGTAGGACCAGGAAAGAACAAACCCATCCGCTAGTTCTAGTATGTAATATGTGGAATGTGCGGTGTCTTGACGGCAGGATACAATTACACTTGAAGTGAGAGAGCCTCAGGCCTTGCTGGAGGCTCTCTTTGTGCAATGGGTATTGTGAGCTCAGACAGCCCTAGGCTAAGCCTGGAGAGATGTGAGCGTTCCATCTTTATTGGCAACAAAGGGACACACTTTGTTATATATAATAATTATATTGTTATGGTAAATGGTTTAATGTGACAGATCAAAAAGACAGGATATATCCAGTAGCAGATCGCGGCCTACCAGTCGCAGGATTTTTTAAAGCACGTCAGAAGCAGAAAGCACGTGCGCTGCCTGCTTGCCTTGTGGTTTCATGTACAAATTCACATTATTTTATTACAGCCAAAATGACTATATTTTTGTACCCTAAGTTGCTCTGGAGGTTTTTGGGGGCAAATATTGGAAATAATAAATTGTCACCATTCGGTGAGTTACAGAAAATTGGTTCTGTTGAGAACATACAAGGCTAATAGTTTTCTGTTCTGCTGCTGAATAGACCCCCTTATCTAAAACGGATCTGTTATTTTATTATATTTGAATGTATCCATTGAGATGAGGCCTTGTGTACACAGGGGGTCATTCAGACCCACTCGCGAGCGGCAGTACGCTCGCAAGTGGGTCGATGTTCCCCACTGCGCATGCGCACGACGGAGGGAGCTCCGTCGTGCGCATGCGCGAGACCCGGCGAGCAAAGGACTTTCCATCGCTCCGGGTCTCGCACCAAAGGGGGCGTGCTGTCGATGTTGATTGACAGCACGCCCCCTTTGGTGGGCGTTCCGGGGGCGTGCCTGCCAGACGGAGGCGTTCCTATGGGAACGCTTACCGTCTGAAGCCGGCCCCACTGACATCACTAGTGATGTCAGTGGGAGTGATTTTGGCTCTGATAGAGCCAAAATCACTCCTGGCCTTGCGGTTGAGAAACCCGACCACAGGGTTTCACTCGCAAGTCCAATGGTCGCGATGGTCAAGACCATCGCGACCATCTTGTTGGACGCACGTATATGCTGTGGGTGGTGACCCACAACTATACGAGCGTCCAGGAGGACGCTCCATTTTAATGGAGGTGGGCCCTGATTCAGAGCGAGCGCTCTGGTCAGAGCGTCCGGCTCTGAATCAGGGCCACAGTTGCTTACCCCAGGGTAATAAAACAAAGATAAAGGTGAATATATTCATCAGTGCATAATATACATCAGTGACATTGAGTGCTAATCAACATTTTATGGTGACTTATGTAGAGTTAAGGTGGGTACACACTATACCGATATATCTGCAGATGATGGTCGTTCATACACACTGAACGCCCGTCATCTGTTTCTGGCTGCAGGTTCCGGCGGCCAGGGGCGTGTCGGGGGTGTGTCCCGGTGGGCGGGGACGTGTCCCGCCCCCCTCCCTGCGGCTGCCGCTGTGTGTGTACGGGCGGTCTGCAGACCGCCCTTACACACTCGCCGATGGACAGATATAGTATGTCTGCAGACATATCCATCAGCTGTGCAGCACAGTCAATGCGATATATTGGTGAATGGCGACGTTCACCGACATATCGCGGGTACACACTGGCCGATTGATCGGCCAATGTATCTGTCAGTGTGTACCCAGCATTAGTCACATTTGTGTCTGAACGTCATGAAGAAAAGACACACACTTGAAAAAACACATTGGGCCTGATTCAGAGATGTACACTAATGCCACCGCAGCTGCCATCCTGTCTGCAGCTGCTGTTCGAAAATATGCAAATGGTATTGAGATGCCCACTACCGTCTTTACCAATCCAGATATCTTCAAACAAAGACGCAGCTTTGGTGGCAGATCATTCGATGTTAGCAGTACTGAGTGAGTCTATGGTCGCGCAGAATGGCTGAGGGAAATGAGAGACCGTCGTACCATGGTGCCATGGTACTGTCATACAGGATCGCAGATGCAGGGTGTGTCATGCCCCTGAAACGCTCACAACAGTCCTGCATTTCTGCCAACACTCCCCATTACAAGCCCCAAATGCTTCCTGACTGTCAATCGCACTGAGAATAAATACTCGCTGCAAGAGACTACGATAATGTACCTTGATGCATGCACAGAGCGACTCAGATGCATGCGCAGATGCAGATTAATCACTTAACTGCGAAAACATCGGCATAGCAAACAACTCTGAATCAGGCCCATAGACAACTGTTCAGTTGGACACATCTCACAATGCATCCAGCCCTACATAACTAACATCTGAGCCAGGTTTTCAGTAACAAGTGTGTATAGTTATGCATAATCTAGTGTAGAGAAACTGTACAGATGTGGTTTGACAGTGTTAGTAGTAAATGCAACTTTCATCTAACCCTATTTGTTTGCACACTGATTTTGCAATGAAGTCATATACTCAAGAGAGAATAGTGTCTTATCATTTCCTAATTAGTGTGAAACTTACATTTACTATAGAAAATATAATTAAATATGAGGGTAAGCCAGAAAGTAAAGACCGGTTGGCAGTTAAAAAAAATAATACAATTCTGTTGATTTTCTTTTGTTCATTTTTTCTTCTTCTGCTGAAAGAAGTGTCTGTCTAAAAGCAATGAGGCAGGTGGTCCCTTCAAAATGTTGCTATGGGGTCTATGGGCTATTACTTCGCAAAATTTTTCAGAGAGGGAACCTCTCTGTCACCCCCTAGTGACACATTCACCATCTGACAGCCAAGCATGTGCAGTGTAAGCCGGGGATCTGAACCAGGAAGATGTGTGATAGCACTATCACACTGGTTTCAGTTTATTTCCAGGACAGACAATTATCATAGCCCAGGGCCAGACTGGTCATCTGGCATTTCTGAGAAATGCCAGAAGGGTCGATGGCCTGATGGGCCGGGCCGGTCTAAAAGCCTTGCCGGGCAGCTCCGCCACCCGGCGCTCTGCTAAGCTGGGATACTGAGATGGGGGCGTGCCATGAGATGAAGCCCCCGTGACTCGCAGCATGCTCCCAAGAGATGTAACCACGCCCCGGTGATTTGAAGCCACGTCCCCTTTTATGTGACAGAAGGGAATGCCAGGGCTGAATTAGAGCCCCACTCCCTCCCTGTCGTAGCCCATCTCCTGGCAAGAGCATTTAAATAAATTCATGTGAAGATATTCATCTTCACTTTGTGAATTTCCGAGAAAAATATTTATCACAACCACATTAAAAAGACATATTGTGATAAATATGCATCTATGCCACACAGTGCCTCCAGTTCACATTATGTCACACAGACTAGAGCAGAATGGAGGAGCTATGAAGAAGAGGAGCACTGAAGCCAGAAGACAGAGAGAGAGAGAGAAGGTAAGTACAGGCTGGAGTCGGAGCCAGAGACACACAATCAGGCTGTAGAGACACGGGGACTGGAGCCAGAGAGACACGGGGGGGTCGGAGAGACATAGAAGGGACTGAAGAGACACAGTGGGGCCTGAATGTGAAGAAACACAGGAGGTCTTGGAGAGACACAAGGGGGCTTGGATATGGGGAGACTTAGGGGTCCTGGAGAAACCCAGGGGGCCTAGAAAGACACAGGGGACTGGAGAGACACAGGGTGGCTTTGATGGAGATACACATTGAGGCCTGGAGAAACACAAGGGAGCCTGGAGAGATACAGAGGACCTGAAAGGACACAGGGGGGCCCCAAGAGACACAGGCAAGTAGATGGAGAGATGAACGGGGCCTGGAGAGACACAGTGGGGAGGGAGAGGCACAGAGGGCCTGGAGATGAAGCAGGGGGCCTGGAGAGACACAGGAGGCCTGGAGAGATGCAGGGGGTTCTGAATAGACACAGGCGGGCCTGAAGAGCCATAGGTGGGCCTGAATGTGCTGCATTGACAACTTTCAACCCTGTGTCATGTTCCACACAGGCTTTGGAGAGAGTGAGGCAAGAGCCTAGTGCTGCAGACCCACATATAGCAGGAGGAGTTGTGACCACTATTTAGAGGGAGAGATTTAGCTGTGTTCCCAGCACATGGGGAAGCCAGTCCAGACAACTCCCAGTCAGAAGGAGGAAAAGCTATACAGTGTTTGCACAGTGAGAGCAGCAGCCAGCTGTGTCAAGAACTGCAGTACATCTATTGTGAGCTCTGAATCACCAGCACACTACACCCTTCACAGACAGTACTTATTTACAACCTATTGGTGCATACACAAACTAGCTCCTCCTAGTACTCAGAAGCAGACAGATATGTACAATATGCCCATGTGTTGAGGAGAGATTGTCAGAGTCCACTCCCTAAGAAGTGCCAGGGAGAGTTGCTGAGTCTGGTACTGAAAGTCTTATTGCAGTGACAAGCCAGACTCAGCACAGGACTAATTACAGACTGAGAGCCTGAGTCACTACCGATCGCAACTGCAATTAACGCACGCAATCAGCCGATTGCTGCATTCTGCGCATGCGTATGCATCGCTGTGTGCATGCACGAACCAGCACTGCGACCGCAGTCCCGATCGCAAGTGACTATGCAGACCCATTGCAGAGTGATTGACAGGAAGTGCCATTTGTGGGAGGTGACACGGGGGTGGTCGTCGAAACACAGGCGTGCCAGTGCGTTCGAACATCGTTGCATTGGTGTGCATAAATGATCTACTGCGATGCCTTACGCAGCCTGAGTACTCATAGTGTGCGACGAGATTAGCAATTTCTGAATAAGATCAGACCTTGTGCAAGTGTGCGTGAGGCTGCGATGGTACTCGATTGTACTGATGGTTTTGCAGTCTTGCCAAACATTACGGATGCGGTAAAGTAGGCGTCCTTATGTAGTGCTGCGACGGCATAGTGATCGCAGTGGATTAGCACATTATCGCAACCTGAGTTACGATCCGTAATGAATCAGGCCCTGAGACAGAGAATAAACCTTGGCAGAACTTGCAATGAATAGTAATTATAATTACATGCGCTGTAATACCTCAGGGAGACAGAGCCTCACAACTGCTGATGCACATCCCAGAGCTATACAAGTTTCAGGGAACAAGTACTTGTTTACCTAGTTTTGCGGGAAAAGGAACTCTATTACAGCCTTGGAGATCAGCTACAGTGCACTGTTATTAATCCCATTAACATCTAACAAACTTAAGGAGTACCTACTAACCAGATCCACCATCTGGCAAACCGCAGCTGAACTGTATTATACTAGTGTTTCAAGGTACCTTTAGGAACTGTACACATTCGATTTCTCATAACGTTAGAGAGTAAGCACTTTCATAGAATAGGTGATTTCCTGTGCTTAATAAGGTTGATTAGAATTGTGATTGAATAATGTTGTTGTGTATCATGTATCTCTATTTTCTTGGTATCCGTAGAAATGTTATATTGTTAGGTTGTGTGATTTACTAAGAGTGCTCAGTACTACAAAGTGAACAGACATAGGGGTATATTTACTAAAGTGCAAGTTTTTAGAAGTGGAGATGTTGCCCAAAGCCAACCAATCAGATTCTTCCAAACATTTATCTTGCACCTTCTATATAACAGCTAAAATCTGACTGGTAGCTATGGGCAACATCTCCACTTCTAAAAACCTGCTCTTTAGTAAATATACCCCATACAGTTTTTAGTGAAGTAGAACCATGTATATTGTAGGGGTGAGCGGGTTCGGATTTCTGAAATCCGAACCCCCCCGAGCCCCCCCGATCCGAGTCCGATCCGAGTCAGGCTCGACTTTTCCCGCCTGACTCGGATCTGAAATCGAGGCAAAACGTCATCATCCCGCCTTCCGAGTCTCGCGGGTTTTGGATCCTATATAAGGTACCCGCGTCGGCGCCATTTTCTCACTCGGCTGTGGACAGTGAAGAGGGAGGGTGGGAGTTAGGGCTGTGTAGTGTAGTGTAGTGTAGTGCTGCTGTTGTCCACTACTTCAAAGTCCATAGGGGCTGGCTGTGTTGTGCTGTGCTGCTGTTGTTAATAGGGGCTGTGTCCACTACTTCAAAGTCCATAGGGGCTGGCTGGACTGTGTTGTGCAGTCAGTTCTCCATAGGGGCTGTGTCCACTCCAAAGTCCTGTGCAGTGTCCCAGTCCTAAAGGAGTGCTGTAGTGTTGTCCAGGGGGTGCTCTGTCCATCAGGGGTGCTCCCCCCAAGTGCTAAAAAAATAATATATTTTCTGTGTTTGTGAATTGTGTGCGCAGTAGCCGCACGTGCATCAACAAAGTAGTGCCAAGCGTGCGCCTGTGTCATAAGTAAAGGGCCGGCTGGCTTGACCGTTAAAGGGTGCTGTAACCCCCGAAAGTACACTCCAGTCCAAACCAAAAAAAAAATTATTTTCTGTGTTTGTGAATTCTGTGCGCAGTAGCCGCACGTGCATCAACAAAGTAGTGCCAAGCGTGCGCCTGTGTCATAAGTAAAGGGCCGGCTGGCTTGACCGTTAAGGGTGCTGTAACCCCCGAAAGTACACTCCAGTCCAAACCAAAAAAAAAATTATTTTCTGTGTTTGTGAATTGTGTGCGCAGTAGCCGCATGTGCATCAACAAAGTAGTGCCAAGCGTGCGCCTGTGTCATAAGTAAAGGGCCGGCTGGCTTGACCGTTAAGGGTGCTGTAACCCCCGAAAGTACACTCCAGTCCAAACCAAAAAAAAAATTATTTTCTGTGTTTGTGAATTCTGTGCGCAGTAGCCGCACGTGCATCAACAAAGTAGTGCCAAGCGTGCGCCTGTGTCATAAGTAAAGGGCCGGCTGGCTTGACCGTTAAGGGTGCTGTAACCCCCGAAAGTACACTCCAGTCCAAACCAAAAAAAAAATTATTTTCTGTGTTTGTGAATTGTGTGCGCAGTAGCCGCACGTGCATCAACAAAGTAGTGCCAAGCGTGCGCCTGTGTCATAAGTAAAGGGCCGGCTGGCTTGACCGTTAAAGGGTGCTGTAACCCCTGAAAGTACACTCCAGTCCAAACCAAAAAAAAATTATTTTCTGTGTTTGTGAATTGTGTGCGCAGTAGCCGCACGTGCATCAACAAAGTAGTGCCAAGCGTGCGCCTGTGTCATAAGTAAAGGGCCGGCTGGCTTGACCGTTAAAGGGTGCTGTAACCCCCAAAGTACACTCCAGTCCAAACCAAAAAAAAAATTATTTTCTGTGTTTGTGAATTGTGTGCGCAGTAGCCGCACGTGCATCAACAAAGTAGTGCCAAGTGTGCGCCTGTGTCATAAGTAAAGGGCCGGCTGGCTTGACCGTTAAAGGGTGCTGTAACCCCCGAAAGTACACTCCAGTCCAAACCAAAAAAAAATTATTTTCTGTGTTTGTGAATTGTGTGCGCAGTAGCCGCACGTGCATCAACAAAGTAGTGCCAAGAGTGCGCCTGTGTCATAAGTAAAGGGCCGGCTGGCTTGACCGTTAAAGGGTGCTGTAACCCACAAAGTACACTCCAGTCCAAACCAAAAAAAAAATTATTTTCTGTGTTTAGCCGCACGTATATATCAAATCGATATAACATAAATGGAGGACCAAACTTTCTCCGATAAAAATAAAATAGAGAAAGATCAAGAACCACTTCCTCCTAGTGCTGAAGCTGCTGCCACTAATCATGACATAGACGATAACATGCCATCAACGTCGTCTGCCAAGGCCGATGCCCAATGTCATAGTAGAGGGCACATACAATCCCAAATGGCAAAGTTCAGGAAAATGACCTTGAAAAAGACATTTAAATCAGCTGAAGAGAAACATAAACTTGCCAATATGCCATTTACGACACGGAGTGGCAAGGAACGGCTAAGGTCGATCCCTAGTATGTTCATGACTAGTGGTTCAGCTTCACATGACGATGGAAGCACTCCTCCCACTAAAAAAATCAAAAGAGTTAAGCTGGCAAAAGCACAGCGAAGAACTGTGCTTTCTAAGAAGATATCACAAATCCCCAAGGAGAGTCCAAGTGTGGTGGTGGTTGCGATGCCTGACCTTCCCAGCACTGGACGGGAAGAGGTGGCTCTTTCCACCATTTGCACGCCCCCTGCAAGTGCTGAAAGGAGCACCCACAGTCCACTTGCTGATATGCAAATTGAAGATGTCACTGTTGAAGTACAACAGGATGAGGATACTGGTGTAGCTGGCGCTGAGGAGGAAGTTGGCGAGGAGGATTCTGATGGTGATGTGGTTTGTTTAAATCAGGCTCCGGGGGAGACAGTTGTTGTCCGTGGGATGAAAAAGCCCATCACGGTCATGCCTGGGCAGAAGACCAAACATTCCACCTCTTTGGTCTGGCAATATTTCTATCCAAATCCGGACAACAACTGTCTTGCCATATGTACCATATGTAAAGGTGAAATAAGTAGGGGTAGGGACGTCAACCACCTAGGAACATCCTCCCTTATACGGCACCTGCAGCGCGTTCATAAAAAGTTACTGTCAAGTTCAGAAACTTTGGCTCAGACCGTAAGCAGTCCAGGGACACCTAAATCCCGTTGTCCTGTTGTATCCAAGCGCCTGCAAACCACACCGTCAACTCCCTCCTCGTCAATTTCCTCCTTAGTCAGGATCGGAAGTAGTCCTGCAGGCCATATCACTGGCATGACTGACTCTCCTATCCGGGATTCCTCCGGAGGATCCTGCATTGCTACGCCTACTGCTGCCGCTGCTGCTGTTGCTGCTGCTGGGAGTCGTTCATCATCCCAGAGAGGAAGTAGGAACACCACTACTTTTACTAAACAATTGACCCTCCAACAGTCCTTAGCGAGGAGGATGAAGTACGACAGCAGTCATCCTGAAGCAAAACGTATAACTGAGGCCTTGACTGCTATGTTGGTGTTAGACGTGCGTCCGGTATCCGCCATTAGTGCAGTGGGATTTAGACAATTGATGGAGGTAGTGTGTCCCCGGTTCCAAATCCCGTCTAGATTCCACTTCACTAGGCAGGCGATACCGAGACTGTACAGAAACGTCAGAAAAAGTGTCCTCAGTGTCCTGAAAAATGCCGTTGTACACAATGTCCACTTAACCACGGACATGTGGACAAGTGGAACAGGGCAGACTAAGGACTATATGACTGTGACAGCCCACTGGGTAGATGTATCACCTTACGCAGCAACAGCAGCAGCGTCACCAGTAGCAGCATCTCAGAAACGCCAGCTCGTTACAAGGCAGGCTACGCTGTGTATCACCGGTTTCAGTAAGAGGCACACCGCCGACAACCTCTTAGAGAAACTGAGGGAAATCAGCGCCCAGTGGCTTACCCCACTTAGACTCTCCTGGGGATTTGTGATATCTGACAACGCCACCAATATTGTGCGGGCATTACATCTGGGCAAATTCCAGCACGTCCCATGTTTTGCTCACACAATAAACTTGGTGGTGCAGAATTTTCTGAAAAGCGACAGGGGCGTGCAGGAGACGCTTTGGGTGGCCCGAAAAATTTCTGGCCACTTTCGCCATTCAGCGACTGCGTGCCGAAGACTGGAGCGCCAGCAAACACTCTTGAACCTGCCCCGCCATCACCTGAAGCAAGAGGTTGTGACGCGGTGGAACTCAACCCTCTATATGCTTCAGAGGATGGAGGAGCAGCAAAAGGCCATACAAGCCTATACATCCACCTATGACATAGGCAAAGGAGGGGGTATGCACCTGACTCAAGCGCAGTGGAGAATGATTTCCGTGTTGTGCAAGGTTCTTCAGCCCTTCGAACTTGCCACACGTGAAGTCAGTTCAGACACTGCCAGCTTGAGTCAGGTCATTCCCCTCATCAGGCTTTTGCAGAAGCAGCTGGAGAAAGTGAAGGAGGAGCTAAGACGGAGCGATTCCGCTCGGCATGTGGGACTTGTGGATGAAGCCCTTCATTCGCTTTGCCAGGATTCCAGGGTGGTCAATCTGTTGAAATCAGACCACTACATTTTGGCCACCGTGCTCGATCCTAGGTTTAAAGCCTATGTGGTGTCTCTCTTTCCGGCCGACACAAGCCTGCAGAGGTGCAAAGACCTGCTGGTGAACACACTGTCAGCTGAAGCGGAACGTGACACGTCAACGGCTCCTTCTTCATTTTCTCCCGCAACTGGGGCTGCCAGGAAAAAACTTAGGTATCCTAAGCAACCCGCTGGCGGTGATGCAGGGCAGGCAGGACCAAGTTTGGACATCTGGTCCGGACTGAAGGACCTGGCAACAATTTCTGACATGTCTACTGTCACTGCATATGATACTGTCACCATTGACAGAATGGTGGAGGATTACATCGGTGACAGCATCCAAGTAGGCATGTCAGACAGTCCATACCTGTACTGGCAGGAAAAAGAGGCAATTTGGAGGCCCCTGTACAAACTGGCTCTATTTTACCTGAGTTGCCCCCCCTCCAGTGTGTACTCCGAAAGAGTGTTTAGTGCAGCCGGGAACCTTGTCAGCGAAAGGCGTAGGAGGTTGCTTCCACAGAATGTGGAGAAGATGATGTTCATCAAAATGAATTATCAGCTCTTCCAGGGAGACCAGCCTCCAGAAGGTACAGAGGGACCTGTGGTGGTGGATTCAAGTGGGGACGAGTTAATACTTTGTGAGGATGAGGATGTACACACTGAAGAGGGTGAGGAATCGGTGGATGAGGAGGATGAGGATGACATCTTGCCTCCGTAGAGCCAGTTTGTGCAGGGACACATTAATTGCCAGCTTGTTTTGTGGGGGCCCAAACGAACCAATCATTTCAGCCACAGTTGTGTGGCAGACCCTGGCGCTGAAATGATTGATTTGTTAAAGTGTGCATGTCCTGTTTATACAACATAAGGGTGGGTGGGAGGGCCGAAGGACAATTCCATCTTGCACCTCTTTTTTTCTTTGCATTATGTACAGTTTGGGGCCTAGTTTTTCTAACTGCCATCCTGTCTGCCACTGCAGTGTCACTCCTAGATGGGTCACGTGTTTGTGCCGCCCACTCGTGTCGCTTAGCATAGTCATCCAGCTACCTCGGTGCAACCTTTTGGACATAAAAACACTATTGTGAGGTGTGAGGTGTTCAGAATAGACTGGAAATGAGTGGAAATTAAGGTTATTGAGGTTAATAATAGCATAGGAGCAGAAAAACCTACAAATTCTGTGATTTTAGCTGTTTTTATGCTTTTTTTCAAAAAAATACAGATCCAAAACACAAAACCCAGAACCCAAAACACGGAAGGGTGGTTTTGGCAAAACCAATCCAGATCCAAAACACGAAGAAAGATCCAGATCCAAAACCAAAACACAAAACACGAAAAGTGGCCGGTGCACACCCCTAGTTGTTAGTGGTGCATACAGTATTGGAGGGAGGTATGTATAGTGGGGGGGGTTGGTTAGTTATGCTGGGAGTAGTGGGGGATTGGTTAGTGATGCTGGGAATAGTGGGGGGTGGTTAGTGATGCTGGGAGTAGTGGGGGAGGTTGGTTAGTGATGCTGGGAGTAATGGGGGGGCTGGTTAGTGATGCTGGGAGTAGTGGGTGCTGGTTAGTGATGCTGGGAGTAGTGGGGGGTGGTTAGTGATGCTGGGAGTAGTGGGGGAGGTTGGTTAGTGATGCTGGGAGTAGTGGGGGGCTGGTTAGTGATACTGGGAGTAATGGGGGGACTGGTTAGTGATGCTGGGAGTAGTGGGGGGTTGGTTAGTGATGCTGGGAGTAGTGAGGGGGTTTCAGTGATGCTGGGAGTAATGGGGGGATTTGCTAGTGATGCGGCAGCTCCTGATTGGTTCACGGACAGCGTCAGATTTGAAATGGCTGCGCGGTGTCACTGTCTCTGCATGGATGTCTGCCAGGCAGGGCACCAAATACACAGTAGATGAATCTCCTCTCATGTCATCTCTTATCATGTGACTGAGGCTGCTAAAGGAACACAATGGGGAGGTAAGAGGCTGCAAGGGAGCTTTACTGTGGGGCATAATGTTATAATGGGCATTACTATGTGGCATAATGTGTAAGGGGCATTAATATTGGGTGGCACAATTTCTACTGTAAATTTTGTAGAGGGTATTACTGTGTGGCATCACTTGTAAAGGGCATTACTGTGTGTGGCATACAATGTATAAGGGACATTACTGTGTGGCATAATGTGTTATAAAGAGCGCTACCACTGCAAGGCATAATGTGTTATAAGGGGCACTAATACTGTGTGGCATAATGTGTATAAGATCTGCAGGGATTGACTGAATTCTGACGTGCATGATGTATTCTTGCATCTCTTGAAGATGGTCCGGAAGGGACCGAAACGTCGAGACTGATTTACCTGTTCACTCATTATGTGAGGAATACATTTTGATATCTTATGTGCTAAACTGGTGAGTGCCCCTTATTTTTTTTATATATATATATATATTATATATATATATATATATATATATATATATATACATTTTGCTTAGGCTAGGGCCGGCTCTGTAAATACAGCCTATTATTTTCAATCTGCATAAGGGACTGCTGCTCTGAATGAGCTGTGCCTATGAGACAAAACCATGGGAAAGGATTATCAAAGTGTGGAGAGAGATAAAGTACCAAATAATAATTTTTCAAACAGAGGGGTTGATGTATCAAGCATTGAAAAAGCATGGAGAAGTGGACCAGTGGAGAAGTTGCCCATAGCAACCAATCAGCTTTGAAGTAGCATTTATCAAGTACAGGCTAAAAAATAATAGCTGATTGGTTGCTATGGGCAACTTCTCCACTGGTTCATTTCTCCATGCTTTTTACTAGGGATGTGCGCCGGACCATTTTTGCCGGATTTGGATTTGGATTTAGTTCGAATTCGTTGTTCGGCTTTGGATTTAGATTTGGATTTTTTTACAAAAATGTACAAAAAAAAGCTAAAATCACATAAATTGGTCTTTTTTTTTCTTCCTAGAGTATTATTAACCTCAATAACATTAATTTCCAGTCAATTTAGAACTCCTCACAGCTTATAATATTGTTTTCAACATTATTGGCCAAAGGTTGCAGTGAGCTGACTGGTTACTAAGCGACAAAGCAGCGGCACAATGACACAGACACCACAGTATAAAGCACATCTATGACACATTGCCACACAGCAGTGGCAGAAATGAAAAGTAGTGCACCCACCCAGTGGGGTGCAGCCAGCAGAATCACAGTACTTGTTTACAAAGTGGGCTACGGCCCAAGGAGTCACAGTGCACAATCTTATTCACATTACACCGCACATGATGCCCCTGATTTTACATTACACCATAAAGTAGTGTCTCTTATTTATGTTACGACACACAGTAGTGCCCCTTTTACACAATGCCCATTGTAGTGACCCTTTTACACAATGCCCACAGTAGTGCCCCTTTTAGACAATGCCCACAGTAGTGACCCTTTTACACAATGCCCACAGTAGTGCCCCTTTTACACAATGCCCACAGTAGTAATGCCCCCTATACAATGCCCACAGTAGTGCCACTTATACAATGCCCACAGCAATAGTGTCACTTATACAATGCCCACAGCAATAGTGTCCCTTACACAATGCCCCCAGCATGGTGTCCCTTACACAATGCCCCCAGTAGTGGTGCCCCCTATGCAGTCCCCTTAGTAGTAGTAGGGCCCCTTATGCAGTGCCCCCAGTAGTATTATGCCCCCCGGTAGTATGCTCCCCATTAGCAGGCCCCCAGTAGTATGCCTCCCATTAGCAGGCCCCCAGTAGTATGCCCCCCATTAGCAGGCCCCCAGTAGTATGCCCCCCCAGTAGTATGCCCCCATAAGCAGGCCCCCCCAGTAGTATGCCCCCCAGTAGTAGGCCCCCCCCAGTAGTATGCCCCCCATTAGCAGGTCCCCATTAGTATGTCCCCCCAGTAGTATGCCCCCATAAGCAGGCCCCCAGCAGTATGCCCCCCCAGTAGTAGGCCCCCCCCAGTAGCAGGCCCCCATACAAACATTAAAAAAAAACGTACCTGTATCCCCGCTCCAGCCGCCGTCCGCGCTGCTGCCACGCGACGAGGAGGGAGCCAGAAGACGGAGCTCCTGAGTGAGGTCCAGCCGGCTCCCTCCGTGCAGCAGCCAATGAGAGTCTGTGTGACTCTCATTGGCTGCTGTAACAAACACACAGCTGCCGCTGGCGACTATGTGTTTGTGTCTGTGTAGGGCAGACCGCTATCACAGCGGTCTGCCCTACACTCGTGTAACCCTGATGTCGGATTCTCTAGTGAGAATCCGACATCAGGCGGCCGCCGTTCGGCCCCGAACGGGGATCCGAGTCAGGCGGGGAACACCCGAACAGGGTTCGGGTGGACTCGGATCCCCTATGTTCGGAGCGGTTCGGATTCCACAGAATCCAAACCACTCATCTCTACTCTTTACTGCTTGATAAATAAATACCAAATGACAGTTAGAAGCCTATTGGTTGGTACTTTAACTCTCTCCACTTTATTTCTCTCCAACCTTTGATAAATATCCCCCCATTTGTTAATTCCTTACAGATAACACTAATATATGTTTCAGGCAAGATAAAACATGAAGGGGACAGTCTTGAGGGTCTATTCATGTCATACTTGCTTACTTTGTTTTTCTTCTCCCTGGGAGAAGCCCGGGAAGGAGAATCAGGTGAGTTGCGATGGGGGCAGGGCCTGATGGCTTGAGCCATTAAGCCCCGCCCCCTCCACGGTAAATTGCTGCGATTTGGTGCAAATTTAAATAGAGGGCGGGGCTAAATGATGCAATTCATGAAGAATGCCTACTCTACCGGGGGTGCGGGGGGTTACCCGAAAAATCGGAATCCTCCTGCGACTTCCGGGAGAGTAGGCATCTATGATTCATGTACAACATGAAGTGGCTACTAAAAGATTTCACTATATATCGCATCACATCGGTGCGATATATAGTGAAGTTGTAGCCGTTCATGTACACTTACCACTCCAGCATCTGCGGGCGCTGTCTCGCCCCTCTGCTATCTCCTGTACGCAGTGAGAAGACATACATATCGGGAGCCCGATATGCCTGCTTCTCACTGCGCATGTCCTGGCATCCGAGAGCAGCAGGTCAGGTCAGACCTGCTGCAATGGACACTGGGAAAAGGGGGAGGAGCCAGCGGGCAGACAGCAAAGAAGTATGCAACTTCCCTGCTCTGTTCGGCTTGCGGTACAGATTACGCTATCCTCAGATGGCGAATTTGTACCTCAGGAGAAGAACGGAAAACTGAGCTTTTCGTTCCTTCATGAATCGCACTCACCATACAAAAGTGCAGGCACAGAGCGGAGGTGCCCCTGGAGAAGTAATACACTTCTCCACGGTAAACTTGCTCCATGAATAGCACGAACCAGAGAAGAGCCCTGATTCAGCTAAGCAGGGCTCTTTTCTGCTTCATGAATAGACCCCTTGGGCTGTTTAAAATGTGCTGTAAGTGTACAGGGTGGTCTAGAAGTGTGGAAACACCCTTAGAAAAAGGAAATGAGTAAGGAAATATTAATTCAATGTCTACACATATGATATGGGAGTCGGGGAAAACTTTTTAGAGTATGTCACCAGTAGGGTGGCTATCTTGAAGTTAGCCATCTTGAATGCAACTCTGTTTTTTTAATTGGGAAGGTAGTTGATGCTCGTGCTTAGATTCAGCCAGACATGTTGGTCAAGGTTCATCAGGAATGGGAAAACAAAATAGCCTTAACACTGCAACATGGTGGACAGCACTTGGAACATATCCTACAAACATTATGTTAAAACTCGAGAATGAAAGATACGTTAAAATGAAGAACACAATTGTTTTGAAATTCTGCATCTGTTTTATATGTCACATGACTACCTACCCAATTAAAAAATTAGAACTACATCCAAGATGGCCAACTTCAAGATGGCCGCCATACTGGTGACATACCCTAAAGAGTTTTCCCCCACTCCCAAACTTATGGACCACCCTGTATTTAGCAGCAGCATAGTGTGTGTAAGTGGTGTTATTGTGTGCAGAATGTAGTGATGCTTTTATCAGTGTCATTTGTAGCAGTACATAATGGTGATGTCAGAGTGTGTGATGTACAAGCATTTATGTTAGTGCATGGTTGTATATTCTCCCGGATTCTGGTATTCGAGGTGGAGGGGAGCAAGGGACAGGAGGAGCTGAGGAGCTGTGTACAGGAGGGGTAGGCAGGGACAGGTGAAGGAGGTTGGGTATCTGGTATTAAAGGTGGAGGGGAGGCGGGGACAGGAGGAAGCAGGGAGTCGGGGATTACAGTCAGAAAGTCGGGACTGTGGGGACCAGGCCCGCCATGGTGCTGGCATATTCTCAATCGCAGCAGTCGTCTGGCTATTCAGTAACCGAGGTTGACACTGAATGAGCATGGCGTCGGCTGCACTGCCTTAAGAAAGCAGGCGGAGGAGAAAAGAGGCATAGAGAGGGGACGGGGCCAAGCGTCTGCACTGTACTTGTACAAACTTAATGGCCCATGATGTAACACTGCAGGTACCAGGAGCAAGTGGTGCACATCCATGCACCCAGGAGGCAGAGTGCGGCATAGCCGAACATGGGTAGTAGCGCATATTGGAGGAGAGACCTCCAAAAAGAGCCATGGCGGGTCCTAGGCAAACAGGAAAGATACAGAGCAGAGTGCTGCTAATCTCCTTCTAACAAATGGGGGGGGGCTGCATGATTCACATGTATTGGGCCCCACAATTCCTGATGGCAGCTCTGCTGCAGACAGTAGAGCTACTGCAGAGCTGCCAGGAGCATCCAAAGGATACACAACCGGCAGCCTGCAGAGCAGCCTGTGCAGTGCTCTTCCCAGGGCCGGCGCTACCACTAGGCAAGCTTAGTCAGCTACCTAGGGGCGCCGGCCACTGGAGGGCGCTTTTGAGTTCGCCTAACTACGGAGGGTGTAGGGGGTGCGGTTGCAATCCGGCCCGCCGGCCCAGCAATTGCACTCCTTGCACCCTCCATTTGCCGGGTGCCCGCTGAGACTGTGTTACCAGCGGGCGCCCAGCTCCTTCTCCCCCCCCCCCCCACAGTGCCAGCGGCAGCCGGAGGACGGAGCTCACTCCTGAGCTCCGGCTTTCAGGTCCCGCGGTGCATTATGGGTGTGACGTAGTTTCGAGGAGCGGGCACTAATACAGGAGCAGGAGGAGACCCAATGCTACAGCTGCATTTTCTGGACCCTAAAGTGGAGAGAAGAGGGGGCACAACCAAGCATAATCAGGTAAGTGAGTGCACCTTATTTTTCTTAAAAATCTGTTGCTATTTACCCTACTGACAGACAGCTATATGTGCAGGGAGTGCTGGTCTCTTGCAATTACAATCTATAATCACTGTATATCCCCCTCAGTATCCCAGCCCCCTCCCTCCCTGTAACCCCCCTCAGTGCCCAGCCCCCATCCTCCCTGTAACCCCCCTCAGTGTCCCCATCCTCACCCTCCCTGTACCCCTAATCAGTGTCCTACCCTCACCCCCCTGTAACCCCAAATCAGTGTCCCTACCCTCACCCTCTCTGTGACCCCCCTCAGTGGCCCTCACCCTCCCTATAACCCTAAATCAGTATCCCTTTAACCCCCCAATCAGTGTCCCAGCCCACACCCCCCTGTAACCCCCCTCAGTGTCCCAGCCCTCACCCCACTGTAACCCACAATCAGTGTCCCAGCCCTCCCTGTAACCTCCCCGTCAGTTTATCAGCCCTCAGCCTCCCTGTATCCTCCCCCTCAGTGTCCCTTCCCTCACCCTCCCTGTAACCCCAAATCAGTATCCCACCCTCACCCCCTGTAACCCCAATTCAGCATCCCTACCCACAGCCTCCATGTAACCCCCCTCAGTGTCCCACCCTCACCCCCCCTGTAACCCCAAATCAGTGTCCCTGCCCTCACCCTCTCTGTGACCCCCAGTGTCCCAACCTCCACCCTCCATGCGACCCCCCAGTGTCCCAGCCCTCATTCTTCCTGTGACTCCTAATCAGTGTCCCTTCCCTCACCCTCCCGTAACCCCAAATCAGTGTCCCACCCTCACCCCCTGTAACCCCAAATCAGCATCCCTGCCCTCACCCTCTCTGTAACCCCCATCAGTGGCCCTCACCCTCCCTGTAACCCTAAATCAGTATCCCAGCCCTCACCCTCCCTTTAACCCCCCTCTGTGTCCCAGCCCTCACCCCCCTGTAACCCCCAGTGTCCCAGCCCTCACCAACCCCTGTAACCCCCTTCAGTGTCCCAGCCATCACCCCCCTGTAGCCCTCAGTGTCCCAGCCCTCACCAACCCCTGTAACCCCCTTCAGTGTCCCAGCCATCACCCCCCTGTAACCCCCCTCAGTTTCCCAGCCCTCACCCTCCCTGTATCATCCTCCTCAGTGTCCCTTACCACCCTCACTCTCCCCTCATCCCCCCTGTAATCCCAAATTAGTGTCCCAGCCCTCACCTTCCTTGGAACCCCAAATCAGTATCCCTTCCCTCACCCTCCCTGTAGCCCCCCCTCAGTGTCCCAACCTCCACCCTCCCTGTGACCCCCAGTGTCCCAACCTCCACCCTCCCTGTGACCACCCCAGGGATTTCCCAGCCCTCACCCTCCCTGTAACTCCAAATCAGTGTACCACCCCTCCCCTGTAATCCCAAATCAGTGTCCCACCCTCACCCTCCCTGTAACCCCCCTCAGTAGCTCTCACCCTCCCTATTACTCCAAATCAGTATCCCAGCCCTCACCCTCCCTTTAACCCCCCAATCAGTGTCCCTTCCCTCATCCTCCCTCTAACCCCCCTCAGTGTCTCCATCATCACCCTCCCTGTAACTCACCCTCCAGCATGTCTGACCAATCAATATTTTCTGATCAGTCACGTGCAAACACTGTGCAATTATCTGGCTGATCAGTTGGTATCGGGTGGATCGGCCATATAATTGTATAGGAAAATACAGGCAAATAGGCAAATTTTTACTGCAGACACCTCTTGCGGCATTACAATGTGTTCGCATCGGTGCGATGCATACAGCGTACAACTCTGAATCAGGCCCATTGTTATGGGAGCCCAACATTTCCCTAGTAACCAATGGTTTCTCAATATTAGTCAGTAATTGCACTAGTTCTTAGTGAACTTAGAGGCCGCACTAATGACTCTAGAGCACTAGAGCCTGCAGGATTCTTTAAAAGTTGACTATCTACTAAGCACATCTTTTACATGGAACAACAAATTATTCCCCTTTGTACTCTGAGCATATCACAAATCACATATCACTCTAGCTCAGAGGTTCCTAAATGCAGTCCTCGATGATATCCATGGTTGAGCACAGGTGACTTAATTAGTACCTCAGTCAATTTGATTTAACCACCTGTGCTCAACCATGGATGTCTCCAAAACCTGACCTGTTGGGGAGCCTTGATGACCGCGTTTGGGAACGTCTGCTCTAGCTGGAGTCTTAAACCTTTTTCTATATGGTATTCCCTTATGACAGAAGACTTTAATTTAACCCCCACTGCTGAATCAAACTGTACCCACTAAAGAGTAGACATTTGTTCCAAGTACCTCATATACCTTAATGCTGCCAAGTATCTCCTGGCATCTACAACTGCTGCTGTCATTTATTTACATACTAAGTTTCAGAAACCCTGATAGCATCCTCCTTACAGTATTCATTTTAAAATGTTCAGATGTTACTATTTTACATTAAGTGGATTATCTTACTAAAGTATTGCACAGAAGAATACAACAGTGCATATATATATATATATATATATATATATATATATACAGTCAGGTCCATAAATATTGGGACATTGACAGAATTTTCAGATTTTGGCCTCTATTCACCACCACAATGGCTTTGAAATTAAACAAACAAGATGTGCTTTAACTGCAGACTTTCAGATTTAATTTGAGGGTAATTACATCCAAATCGGGTGAACGGTGTAGGAATTACAACAGTTTAAATATGTACCTCACACTTTTTAAGGGGCCAAAAGTAATGGGACTAGCAACTCAAAAGCTATTTCATGGACAGGTGTGGGCTATTCCCTCGTTATTTCATTATCAATTAAGCAGGTAAAAGGTCTGGAGTTGATTCTAGGTGTGACATTTGCATTTGGAATCAGTTGCTGACAACTCTCAATATGAGATCCAAAGATCTGTTACTTTCAGTGAAGCAAGCCATCATTAGGCTGAAAAATCAAAACAAACCCATCAGAGAGATAGCAAAAACATTAGGTGTGGCCAAATCAAGTGTTTGGAACATTCTTAAAAAGAAAGAACGCACCGGAGAGCTCAGCAACACCAAAAGACCCGGAAGACCACGGAAAACAACTGTGGTGGATGACAGAAGAATTATTTCCCTGGTGAAGAAAAACACACAACAGTTGGCCAAATCAAGAACACTCTCCAGGAGGTAGATGTATATGTGTCAAAGTCAACAATCAAGAGAAGACTTCACAAGAGTGAATATAGAGGGTTCACCATAAGATGCAAACCATTGGTGAGCCACAAAAACAGGAAGACCAGATTAGAGTTTGCCAAACAACATCTAAAAAAGCCATTACAGTTCTGGAACAACATCCTATTGACAGATGAGACAAAGATCAACTTGTACCAGAGTGATGGGAAGAGAAGAGAAGGAAAGGAACTGCTCATGATCCAAAACATACCACCTCATCAGTGAAGCATGGAGGTGGTAGTGTCATGGCGTGGGCATGTATGGCTGCCAATGGAACTGGTTCCCTTGTATTTATTGATGATGTGACTGCTGACAAAAGCACCAGAATGAATTCTGAAGTGTTTCGGGCAATATTATATGCTCATATTCAGTCAAATGCTTCAGAGCTCATTGGACAGCGCTACACAGTGCAGATGGACAAAGGGCCTGATTCAGAGCCGCTCGTAAGCGGCCGCTTGTTCGCTCCGAGCGATGTTCGCACAACTGCGCATGCATATGGGTCGTAATGCGCATGCGCCAACCAGTCATTGCGGTCGGAAATCGAGCGCTCGCAAAATAGCGAGTGCCTGCTAATTTGAGTGACAGAATGAGGCGTTTGTGGGTGGTAACAGGGGAAGGTGCTTGGAAATGGGGAGTGGTGATCCGAACGCAGGTGTGCCAAACGGTCAAAACGGGCGTTTTAAGGGTGTGCATAATTAACAAAGCAGCGTCATCGACCACGTCACTTGGTTGTTTCTTAGCCTGAACTGTTCGCATGATTGCGGTAGGAAAATCCAACCACAAGCACTGCGAGCAGTTCAGACGCCTTTCGATGTGCTCGATTAATCAAATAAATAGCGGAGATGACGTATGATGCGAGCGGCCAGGGGGCGTCTTTACAAAATAGCGAGCGCATGTTTCGTTCACTCGCTCAGACATAGAGGCGTCAACAGACCGCAAAGAGCGAGCGCTCAATTTAAATAGCCGGCCCCTTTTTCTGAATGAGCGAGCGCAAATAGCGTCTGGCTCTGAATCAGGCCCAATGACCCGAAGCATACTGCAAAAGCAACCAAACAGTTTTTTAACGCTAAAAAGTGGAATGTTATGCAATGGCCAAGTCAATCCCCTGACCTGAATCCGATTGAGCATGCATTTCACTTGATGAAGACAAAACTGAAGGGAAAATGGCCCAAGAACAAGCAGGAACTGAAGACATTTGCAGTAGAGGCCTGGCAGAGCATCACCAGGGATGAAACCCAGCGTCTGGTGTTGTCTATGCGTTCCAGACTTCAGGCTGTAATTGCCTTCAAAGGATGTGCAACAAAGTATTAAAAAGTGAAAGTTAGATTTAGGATTGTTTAGTTTGTCCCATTACTTTTGACCCCTTAAAAAGTGGGAGGCACATATAGAAACCGTTGTAATTCCTACACCGTTCACCTGATTTGGATGTAATACCCTCAAATTAAATCTGAAAGTCTGCAGTTAAAGCACATCTTGTTTGTTTCATTTCAAAGCCATTGTGGGGGTGAATAGAGGCCAAAATATGAAAATTCTGTCAATGTCCCAATATTTATGGACCTGACTATATGTACTGTATATTCATACACAGATATATATATATATATATATATATATATATATATATATATATATATATACATATACTGTATACATGCACATATATATATTTCTTGAAGAAGTCTGATTGGCAGATGAAACGCGTTGGTTGCTCCTCTTACCTTTCATGAACTGACTACTATTTTATCAGATAAGCCGCAGAATCCCTTTTTAATTATACTGATCGATTTGTCTTTTTTATAATATTTATTTATTTGTGCATACTCTTACATACTGGTCTTTAACAGACATGTGACTGTTGTGTATACCACGTCCACTTTTACACATTATTTTTTTTATTATTTTTTATTTTTTCATATTTTATCTTCATTGTTGTAAAATACATTTTGTGATCTTTTATGTGTACATTTTTAGTCAGAGTATAATTTTATTTTTACTTGCACTTTATTAGGTGGCAATATTGACCTATATGTAATATTTATGAATTTGTTCTCTACTTGCACTATGCACTTTTTGGTATAAACACCATTAATATTTATACATGCACAGCACTTTGTTTAGCACGTAGGCGCCTTTTAACAGATCCAATTTTTCCACAAGTTTAATAACAGCAGATCACCACTGTTGTATCACTTCTGTTTGAGCTGACACCCACACTATAGGGGAGTGCTATGTATAAATGCTTTTTGTATTTAAAAGGGTATATACAACGTATATACGACTGTTTGATGGTACAGGTTTTAAAGGGAAGAAATTCTCCCTATTTTACTGAGTAAGGGTGTACATTATCTTTTGGCGCTGTGTTCTTTCATTTATATATATATTAGGGGTGAGCGGGTTCGGATTTCTGAAATCCGAACCCCCCCGAGCCCCCCCGATCCGAGTCCGATCCGAGTCAGGCTCGACTTTTCCCGCCTGACTCGGATTCTGAAATCGAGGCAAAACGTCATCTTCCCGCCTTCCGAGTCTCGCGGGTTTTGGATCCTATATAAGGTACCCACGTCGGCGCCATTTTCTCACTCGGCTGTGGACAGTGAAGAGGGAGGGTGGGAGTTAGGGCTGTGTAGTGTAGTGTAGTGTAGTGTAGTGTAGTGCTGCTGTTGTCCACTACTTCAAAGTCCATAGGGGCTGGCTGTGTTGTGCTGTGCTGCTGTTGTTAATAGGGGCTGTGTCCACTACTTCAAAGTCCATAGGGGCTGGCTGGACTGTGTTGTGCAGTCAGTTCTCCATAGGGGCTGTGTCCACTCCAAAGTCCTGTGCAGTGTCCCAGTCCTAAAGAGGTGCTGTAGTGTTGTCCAGGGGGTGCTCTGTCCATCAGGGGTGCTCCCCCCAAGTGCTAAAAATATAATATATTTTCTGTGTTTGTGAATTGTGTGCGCAGTAGCCGCACGTGCATCAACAAAGTAGTGCCAAGCGTGCGCCTGTGTCATAAGTAAAGGGCCGGCTGGCTTGACCGTTAAAGGGTGCTGTAACCCCCGAAAGTACACTCCAGTCCAAACCAAAAAAAAAATATTTTCTGTGTTTGTGAATTGTGTGCGCAGTAGCCGCACGTGCATCAACAAAGTAGTGCCAAGCGTGCGCCTGTGTCATAAGTAAAGGGCCGGCTGGCTTGACCGTTAAGGATGCTGTAACCCCCGAAAGTACACTCCAGTCCAAACCAAAAAAAAAATTATTTTCTGTGTTTGTGAATTGTGTGCGCAGTAGCCGCACGTGCATCAACAAAGTAGTGCCAAGCGTGCGCCTGTGTCATAAGTAAAGGGCCGGCTGGCTTGACCGTTAAGGGTGCTGTAACCCCCGAAAGTACACTCCAGTCCAAACCAAAAAAAAAATTATTTTCTGTGTTTGTGAATTGTGTGCGCAGTAGCCGCACGTGCATCAACAAAGTAGTGCCAAGCGTGCGCCTGTGTCATAAGTAAAGGGCCGGCTGGCTTGACCGTTAAGGGTGCTGTAACCCCCGAAAGTACACTCCAGTCCAAACCAAAAAAAAAATTATTTTCTGTGTTTGTGAATTGTGTGCGCAGTAGCCGCACGTGCATCAACAAAGTAGTGCCAAGCGTGCGCCTGTGTCATAAGTAAAGGGCCAGCTGGCTTGACCGTTAAAGGGTGCTGTAACCCCCAAAGTACACTCCAGTCCAAACCAAAAAAAAAATTATTTTCTGTGTTTGTGAATTGTGTGCGCAGTAGCCGCATGTGCATCAACAAAGTAGTGCCAAGCGTGCGCCTGTGTCATAAGTAAAGGGTCAGCTGGCTTGACCATTAAAGGGTGCTGTAACCCCCAAAGTACACTCCAGTCCAAACCAAAAAAAAATGTATTTTCTGTGTTTGTGAATTGTGTGCGCAGTAGCCGCACGTGCATCAACAAAGTAGTGCCAAGCGTGCGCCTGTGTCATAAGTAAAGGGCCGGCTGGCTTGACCGTTAAAGGGTGCTGTAACCCCCGAAAGTACACTCCAGTCCAAACCAAAAAAAAAATTATTTTCTGTGTTTGTGAATTGTGTGCGCAGTAGCCGCACGTGCATCAACAAAGTAGTGCCAAGCGTGCGCCTGTGTCATAAGTAAAGGGCCGGCTGGCTTGACCGTTAAAGGGTTCTGTAACCCCCAAAGTACACTCCAAACCAAAAAAATATATATTTTCTGTGTTTGTGACTTGTGTGCACTGTGGCTGCACGTGCATCAACAAAGGAGCAGCGCCAGGCGTGCGCCTGTGTCCCATAAGTAAAGAGCTGGCTGGCTCATTTCTTAAAGGGTGGTGTAACCCACAAAGTGCACTACTCTCCAGCAAAAATAAAAAAATATTTTCTGTGTTTGTGTGCGCTTTAGCCGCACGTATATATATCAATATAACATAAATGGAGGACCAAACTTTCTCTGATAAAAATAAAATAGGGAAAGCTCAAGAACCACTTCCTACTAGTGCTGTTGCTGCTGCTGGGAGTTGTTCATCATCCCAGAGAGGAAGTAGGAACATCACTACTTTTACTAAACAATTGACCCTCCAACAGTCCCTAGCGATGAGGATGAAGTACGACAGCAGTCATCCTGAAGCAAAACGTATAACTGAGGCCTTGACTGCTATGTTGGTGTTAGACGTGCGTCCGGTATCCGACATTAGTGCAGTGGGATTTAGACAATTGATGGAGGTAGTGTGTCCTCGGTTCCAAATCCCGTCTAGATTCCACCTGCATCCTCAAAGCAGCAGCGACAAGCGTGCGTCTGTCTGTTAAAGGGTGGTGACACCCTCAAAGTGTGCTACACAAACAATTAAAATATTGTTCTTTTTTTTCTGTCTCTGTGAAATGTGTGGGCTGTAGCCGCACCTGCATCCTTAAAGCAGCAGCGACAAGCGTGCGTCTGTCTGTTAAAGGGTGGTGACACCCTCAAAGTGTGCTACACAAACAATTAAAATATTGTTCTTTTTTTTTCTGTCTTTGTGAGTTGTGTGGGCTGTAGCCGCACTTGCATCCTCAAAGCAGCAGCGACAAGCGTGCGTCTGTCTGTTAAAGGGTGGTGACACCCTCAAAGTGTGCTACACAAACAATAAAAATATTCTTCTTTTTTCTGTCTTTGTGAATTGTGTGGGCTGTAGCCGCACCTGCATCCTTAAAGCAGCAGCGACAAGCGTGCGTCTGTCTGTTAAAGGGTGGTGACACCCTCAAAGTGTGCTACACAAACAATTAAAATATTGTTCTTTTTTTTTCGGTCTTTGTGAAATGTGTGGGCTGTAGCCGCACCTGCATCCTTAAAGCAGCAGCGACAAGCGTGCGTCTGTCTGTTAAAGGGTGGTGACACCCTCAAAGTGTGCTACACAAAGAATAAAAATATTCTTCTTCTTTTTTCTGTCTTTGTGAATTGTGTGGGCTGTAGCCGCACTTGCATCCTCAAAGCAGCAGCGACAAGCGTGCGTCTGTCTGTTAGAGGGTGGTGTAACCCTCAAAGTGTGCTCCACAAACAATAAAAATATTCTTTTTTTTTTTCTGTCTTTGTGAATTGTGTGGGCTGTAGCCGCACTTGAATCCTCAAAGCAGCAGCGACAAGCGTGCGTCTGTCTGTTAAAGGATTACATCGGTGACAGCATCCAAGTAGGCATGTCAGACAGTCCGTACCTGTACTGGCAGGAAAAAGAAGCAATTTGGAGGTCCCTGTACAAACTGGCTCTATTTTACCTGAGTTGCCCCCCCTCCAGTGTGTACTCCGAAAGAGTGTTTAGTGCAGCCGGGAACCTTGTTAGCGAAAGGCGTAGGAGGTTGCTTCCACAAAATGTGGAGAAGATGATGTTCATAAAATGAATGATCAACTCTTCCAGGGAGACCAGCCTCCAGAACGCACAGAGGGACCTGTGGTTCCAGCAGGGACGAATTAATACTCTGTGAGGATGAGGATGTACATAACACTGAAGAGGGTGAGGAATCTGTGGATGAGGAGGATGAGGACGACTTCTTGCCTCCGTAGAGCCAGTTTGTGCAGGGACAGATTAATTGCCAGCTTGTTTTGTGGGGGCCCAAACGAACCAATCATTTCAGCCACAGTTGTGTGGCAGACCCTGGCGCTGAAATGATTGGTTTGTTAAAGTGTGCATGTCCTGTTTATACAACATAAGGATGGGTGGGAGGGCCCAAGGACAATTCCATCTTGCACCTCTTTTTTTTCTTTGCATTATGTACAGTTTGGGGCCTAGTTTTTCAATGCCATCCTGTCTGCCACTGCAGTTTCACGCCTAGATGGGTCACGTGTTTGTGCCGCCCACTCGTGTCGCTTAGCATAGTCATCCAGCTACCTCGGTGCAACCTTTTGGACATAAAAACACTATTGTGAGGTGTGAGGTATTCAGAATAGACTGGAAATGAGTGGAAATTAAGGTTATTGAGGTTAATAATAGCATAGGAGCAGAAAAACCTACAAATTCTGTGATTTTAGCTGTTTTTATGCTTTTTTTCAAAAAAATACAGATCCAAAACACAAAACCCAGAACCCAAAACACGGAAGGGTGGTTTTGGCAAAACCAATCCAGATCCAAAACACGAAGAAAGATCCAGATCCAAAACCAAAACACAAAACACGAAAAGTGGCCGGTGCACACCCCTAATATATATATATATATATATATATGTATATATTGGCACACTTTCATTAGCAGTGGAATGCTGCATTCTGGCAAGCAGTGTGATTGCCACTCCTTTGTCAGGTTGTCTATCTATGTAATACACCTCAGAGGTAGGTAAGTATAGCATGTATATGTCTTGGGACAAGATAATATGAAACAGTTTTATTCAGCCACCAGCGGTGGTCAGCAGCCTCCTCAGTGTTTTTTAAAAGATATGCTTCATTCCAACCGCAGAGGTGACTCTATCCGTGCCTGTGAATATTTTTCAACCTCTCTGTCTTTGTATTGCTCCACTTTTTTTTCTTCACATCGTTGGTCAGGTAGAAGAAAAATCTCCACATTCAGTCAAGTTCAGAGCCCTCCCTCTGTGTCCCCAGGGGATTCTCTGAACAAAAAGAAAGGCTGGACCTCTCTGTTATTAACACCTTGCAGTCAAAGAGGGCAAAGCACATGCCAAAGCTGGCCTTACTGAAACTAGGGCTAAGCAGCATAACAAGGTGGGTATGCATATTACTGCTTAATGTAAATTAAAATTATATAAAAATATATATATATGCATTAAAGTGTCTTGCAGTAAGACAAGGGGGAGCCAACCATGCTCAGTCATATTCACCCAAACATGCTTGGTGTGTTTGTACATAATGACTGCCCTGCAAGCTACTATTAACTATGCCTGCCTCCCTGCTCTAAAGTCAGCTGTCCATGTCCTATACATAGTCCTTTGCATGGAGTAATGAAGGAGGTTTTATCTTGGGAGCTTATTAAAGCATTGCTCACACACACACACCATGGCTAACACAACACCAGCTCTATGAGTGATGTCTAAAGCACCAGGCACTGTCAGTTCCTCACACCAGACCTAAGCTGAGCCAGACATAGGGCGGGGAATGAGGGGGAAGCATCCTCTGCCTGGATCTGTCTCCCTGAGGAGTCCCAGCAATCCCCTCTATAAATCCAGGGCTCTGCTCTTATCCTTCTATCCAGAGCATTGATCTGAAAGTGTACAGAGTGAGGATTAAATGGTAACAGTGAAGTGAGGGTCAGACCAGACCTGGAGTCCCTATGAGAATGCAGCTTTAGATACGGAATATGCTGCAGTGCCAATAACATGTAATATCTGTCTATAGCTGTATTAGAAGAAGTGGCTGAATAGGTCGCACAAACTGCTGCTACAAGACAGTCAACATCTGTCTCACTACAAGACCACAATGGAAGCCATCAAATGGATAATGCTAAATAGAGTTGACTTTCAGAATTGTTACCTACAACTGTTAACCCAACACTCATATGTCAGAAGAGCATTTAAAGCCAGGCTTAATAGGTGATTGTACAGTGACTAACCAGGTAATAATGATGTTTACACAAAATAGACAGTAAGTACACACAGAAATATAAGTATTGTCAATGGTGTTAGAATGCCGAATACATTGGTGTCACACCCGAAAATCTACTCTGATTTTATATTGTTTTCAAATATTTTTTAAATATAGCAACGATGTAGGCTTTATTGTGAACGTATACGGTCTACAATACAGGCACTACGTTAACTGCAGCGCAGTCCAAAGTTCAAATAAGGGAGCCACATCAACGGCCAGTGAGTCCCGCCCAGCCATGCAACGGCCAGTGAGTCCCGCCCAGCAATGTTTGGTGTTGCAGTTGGTTTGGCTCCCCTATTTGAATTTTGGACTGTGCTGCAGCCCCACCTGTAGGGCTGCCACTGATTGCAACACAGTGACATAAGTATAATTATATAAAAAAGTCACTTTGCATTTCCCAAGCTTTGAAATATCTGTACACCCATCAGTCAGTTCTTGAAGTTGATGTGTTGGAAGCCGGAAAAATGGGTAGTCTAAAAATCTGAGGGACAAATTGTGATGGTTAGACGAGTGGGTCAGTGCATCTCAAAAATGGCAGGTCTTGTTGGGTGTTCCTGGTATGAAGTGCTTAGTACCTATGAATAGTGGTTCATGGAAGGGCAACCAGTGAACTGGAGACAGGGTAATGGGGCGCCCAAGGCTCTTTGATGAGCATGGGGAGCGAAGGCTGCCCCATCTGGTCCTAGCCCACAAAAGATCTCTGTAGCACAAATTGTTGAAAAAGTTAATGCTGGCTATGATAGAAAGGTGTCAGAACACACAGTGCATTGCAGCTTGTGTGTAGCCACAGACAGGTCAGAGTGCCTATGCTGACCCCTGTCCACAGCCTAAAGCACCTACAATGAGCATGTGAGCATCAGAACTGATAATGAGCCCTGCCACTCTGCAAAATTGTTCAGGAATGGTTTATGGAACATGGCAAAGAGTTCAAGGTGTTGACTTGGCCTGCAAACTCCCCAGATCTCAATCTGATCGAGCATCTGTGGTATTTGCTAGAAAAACCAGTCCGAGCCTTGGGGGCCCCACTTTTCAAATTAAATGACTTCAGGATCTGCTGCTAACACCTCAGAGTCAGACACTATTCCTCAGGACACCTTCAGAGGTCTTGTGGAGTCCATGCCTCAATGGGTCAGAGCTGTGTTTGCAGCACAAGGGAGTCCTACACAATATTAGGCAGGGTGTTTTAATGTTATGGCTGATCAGATATATACATATATATGGTAAAAGTGGACATTTTGAAGTGGGGGTATGGAAATATCATGATGGCTTTATTTAGGTAGGTCCAAATCCTGAGCCCCCCTGATATTTCCATACCTCCACTTCAAAATAATGACACAGTGACCTGGGCCTAATGACCAGGGTCACTTACTAGGGGCAAGGGCTCTCTGCCCACCTAACATGCACCACAGGCCTGAGACCTGACTGTACCTACAGGCCTAGTGCCCGACAATCCTGGTGGTCTAGGGAGGGTTAAATAAGTGAAGGTGGCTGAAGCAGCCTACTATGGAGCTGGGAGAGGCTGTAGTAGGGAGCGTTGTTCAGCTTGTTTCCTTTCCACCACTGCAGCACTCTCCGGTTTTCAGCTTCTTGGTTTTGCTGCTGGCCCATCCTGGTCAGTGGTGCCTCCTCTTCTTCTGTGGCCGGCTCTTCTTTTCTTCGGGAGGTCATCTTTCTTCCCTCTCTGCTCCTCTCCCATCACAGCACCCTTCTCAGCACAGCACTCCTCTCCCATTACAGCACCTTTCAACTCCCTCACAGCACAGCACTCCTCTCAGTACAGCACCATTCTCCCATCACAGCACCCTTCTCAGGTTTCATCACAGTAGAGCACCCCTTAGAGCAGTACAGCACCCCTCACAGCAGAACAACACCCCTCACAGCAGAACAGCACCCCTCACAACACAGCACTCCAAACCTACCCTCTATTACCCTCTCCTTTCCTCACCACACCTACTCTCACACCGTTTTCATCCCTTCCACTCAGAGTCCTTTTTTAACTTGACGATGCATGGACTGGCAGCCAAATAGGAGCAGCCAGCTGATTGGCTGCTGGTTCGTGAGCTGTGATTGGCTCGGCCAGCACCAAATTCAAATTGCCGCCAGAGCCCGCGAGCCGTAAAAGGCTTGCGGCTGGCGCCAAATTTAAACACAAGTCTGCAACAGCTTGTTGATTGGCGCTGGGTGAGTGCATTCAAGTAACATACTGTTTCATACTGGCACACTTCGAGCACTATATATATCTATCTAATATATATATATATATATATATATATATTTATAAAATATGAACGGAGGGGGGTGCACTCACCAGTCTTCTAAAATATATCTTTATTTCATCTCATCAAAAAAGTTTTACAGCATCTCAGCAGAGTTCCGACGTTTCGGTCCTATCCATGGACCTTTGTCAAGGTACGTAGGAACTCTGCTGAGATGCTGTAAAACTTTTTTAATGAGATGAAATAAAGATATATTTAGAAAACTGGTGAGTGCACCCCCCTTCGTTAATTTTTTGTGTGCAGGGATACTGGTGATCCCTTATGGGTAGCTACCCCAGCAATTGGAAGCCTTAGACGTGAGTGTGGACCAATATTGGACTATATATATATATATATATATATATACCCTATAGATTGTAAGCTTGCAAGCAGGGCCCTCTTACCTCTATGTCTGTCTGTTATTACCCTGTTTTGTTCTATCAATGTTTCCAATTGTAAAGCGCAACGGAATATGCTGCGCTATATAAGAAACTGTTAATAAATAAATAAATAAATTATATATATATATATATATATATATATATATATATATATAGATTGTCTTGAAACCTGGAGAATGATATTGGTCGCGATGCAGGGATGTGATTGGAAATTTCCGATCGCCCGCCATCGATGGATCGCTGACATTTGACATATTAAATGTCCCCAATTTGACGATTGCGATCATTTTTTGATCGCGATCGTCACATCGCCAAAATCCAACATGTTGGATTTCTGCAATCCTGCAATGTCGGGTTGCAGGATCGCGGCAATTCGTCGCAGATGTATGAGGCCCATAACAGTGCATGTTGTCCAGATCTCCTAGTTGGTGCACAGGTGTATTTATTACTGGCTGACACATGTTAAAAGATCCACAGATGGTGCTAATGATTTCATTTGTGATACTGAGAAGAACATGCAGCACTAGTAAAATTCTATTATATATATATTGTGGTCATGATGTGGGCTGGGGAGGGCGGATTTTCAGGCAACCGGAACCCCCCACCCCTTCCTCTCTGCATTTGCCTATGCATGCAGATACTAAGGGCTCTATTTATTAACATTATTTTGACTAAAATAAAGTGAAAAAGGGTGTTTTCACAGCCTTTTTACATTATTTTAGTATCACCTATAGTTATTACAGGGCAATTGGAGTAGAATTCGTAAAATTCTACTGCAAGCCCTAATTATCACTTATTTTTAGTAAGCATATCGCATTTCCCATAATTGAAATGGGAAGTGTGATCCGACCAGAGTTACTAAAAATAAATTGTAAAACAATATTGGGGAAAGGCCTGTGATAATTACGCCACCTGGAGGTGGCGTTATCCAGGGTCTCCCCCGGTTACCGGCCTCCTACTCTGCTCTAACGGGGAGAGCAGAGCCGGGAGTCAGCCCCAGTAATCAGCTGTGTGGTCTAAACAGACCACAAGCTGATTACTGTAAAAAAAAAGAAAAAAAACATATTTTACTTACCTGACTCCAGGGACCGGTGATCAGGCCTCCGGTGATGTCTCCCCTCCGGTCAGCTAGTCTCCCATAGTGCACTGCATCCCGGTCATCAGGTGATCGGGTCCCAGTGCAGTATGGGAGATCATCTGATCGGAGGCATGGAGGACATCACCGGAGGCCCGGATCATGCAGGTAAGTGTAATTAAGCAAGAGGGGGGGTCGCGGGGGGTCCGCGATCATGGGGGCGGGGCTTAGCGCCAGGGGGTTGCAGCAGCGGCCGTCCGGCGCATGCACAAACACTTTTTTTGCGAAAATACCATGACTAATGTGCGTAGGGGATTTGCAGGGACAGAGCTTTATCGCAAGCTCTGTCCCTGCAAGGGATTTGTAGTAAATCCCTGTGATATTGCCTGAATTCGCAATGCGAATTCAGTCGATAATATCACACTACAATCTGCATTCAATATGCGGATTGTAGTAAATAGGCCCATAAATAATGTTCTAAATTCTCCTATTTTAGGAGATGATAAAGAACACTCAGAATTTTCTTTCCATTGGGATTTTAAAAGAGTATTTTAAGCATGTTCTCAAAGCAGCACAGTATACAATGTATTTAATATTCCATATAACATAAGAGATAAATTATAATGAGTGTTAATGCTTTTGAACAGTGCAATGTGAAGTTGACAATAGCAAACACAGTAAGGCGTGAATAGATTTAATCGGATACTTTTTTTGTTAGATTGGGGATTGGGATCGGTGGGATCCTGGGGTTTTGGCCTAAAATTGGCAGGATTTGAGTTACGGGATTGGAGCTTCCAAACACGGGATTTCGGGATTAGTGAGCTCATGCGCCTGCGCAATTTAGTTTTTTTTTCTTATGCTGGACAACACTGAGCACCCGCAGCATTCGCTCAGACGCTGCCCGCTGTCGGCCCCGGGTTGTGCGCAGTGTGACGTGACGTCAGAGGTCACGCTGCGTAGCCTCAGAGGGCCCACCTCTTCAGCCACGCCCCCACCTGCTTAAACATTAGGAGGAGTGCTGCAGCTCAGTGACAGCAATGCAGAGTCAGTCACACTCACTCACCGCAGTCAGACTCCTCCCTACAGTCACTGCTCTCACTTCTACATAACCAGCCAGTGACTGTAGCGGTGAGGGATGAAAGACTGCTGTGTACAATTCTACCTCAGGTAACAAATGGGATGGATCACCCTACTAATATGGCTAATATAGCTTTTTGCTATGTTTGTTACATTGAAACTAAGGCCCTCATTCAGAGCCGCTCGTTAGCGGCAGTACGCTCGTTCCGAGCGATGTTTGCACATCTGCGCATGCGTACGCTTTTTAGTACGCATGCGCGAACCAGTCAGTGCGGCCGAAAATCGTTTGTACGCTATATAGCGAGTGCCTGCTATTTTGAGTGACAGAATGAGGCGTATGTGGGTGGTAACAGGGGAAGGTGCTTGAAAATGGGGAGTGGAGATCCGAACGCAGGCGTGCTTAAAGGTCAAAACGGGCGTTTTATGGGTGTGTATATTTAAAACAGCAGCGTCAATGACCACGTCACTGGGTTATTTTAGAGCCAGAACTGCTCGCAAATTTGTGGTAGCAAACACCAACCACAAGAATAGCGAGCAGTTCATACGCTGGTCGATGTACTCGATTAATCTAATAAATAGCGGACATGACGTATGGTGCGAGCGGCCAGGGGGCGTTTTTAACAAATAAACGAGCGTATGTTTTGCTCGTTCGTTCAGACTTAGAGGTGTGAACAGACTGCAATGTGCGTACGGATCATTTGAATAGCCACCGCTTGTTTTTAAACGAACGACCACAAATAGCGAACGGCTCTGAATGAGGGCCTAAATCCAGAAAATAATATGTAGAATAAATTCCAGGTAAGAGCAATAGACGGAGACAAGCAAAAGTTATAAATGGGCATTTAATACTAATTTGCATCATACAGTATGTCATAGTTTCTGTTGGCTGTGAACTGCGATGATGATATTTTGTTTTCATATGTGAAAAGTAAACAGTGAAATTAATTAAATAAGAAAAAGTACAGAATAAATATTATTTTCATTTAACAATTCAATCGAACATTTTTCAGTCCCTAATCCCGGGATTGAAAAAACGACCCGGGATTGGCTTAACTAACTATAAAACTGCATACACACACACAACGATTTTGTTACCAACGATTTTATGAACGATTTTATGAACGATTTTCTGTCAGATTATCTGTCAGATTTTTTAAAGTGTAATGAATTATTTTTTTGAACTACAAACGATTTTTGCATATTCCCTTACTGAAAATTGTTGAGTTGGTCAGTCTGACTAAACTACAAACGTGAACGAGCATGAACGATAATCGTTCACCGTTTTAACTCAGAAAGTGAACGATTTGTTCAACGAATGAATGATATCGTTATCGATAATCGTTCAAAAAAATCGTTGTGTGTGTATGCACCTTAAGCGTTAATACCTGTTTACAAGACTTTAACAAACACATAGCATAGAGAGACATGATTAAACCAATGTCAAAGAACTAAGATTATAAAAAAAAAAAAAAAAAAATTTTTGACAAGAAGGAATTCATGTACATTATTTGTTTTCCATGACATTCACTAGACTTCCTTTAGTTTAATGCAAGTACTAAAGTTGCCTGCTCAAGCTGTCATTTGGGTAACCTTCTACCTGTAATTTTTGCGATGACTAGCCCATAAGCTTCAGATGACGGTAGCTGCGGGGGCTAAGGGCCTGATTCAGAGCCGCTTGTAAGCGGCCGCTCGTTCGTTCCGAGCGATGTTTGGCCAACTGCGCATGCGTACGGATCGTAATACGCATGCGCGAACCAGTCAGTGCGGCCGAAAATCGTTTGTTCGCTAAATAGCGAATGCCTGCTATTTTGAGTGACAGGAGGAGGCGTATGTGGGTGGTAACGGGGGAAGGTGCTTGAAAACGGGGAGTGGAGATCCGAACGCAGGCATGCTTAAAGGTCAAAACGGGCGTTTTATGGGTGTGCATAATTAATACAGTAGCGTCATTGACCACGTCACTGGGTTATTTTATAGTCAGAACTGCTCGCAAGATTGCGGTAGGAAAAACCATCCACAAGAATAGCAAGCAGTTCATACGCTGGTCGATGTACTCGATTAATCTAATAAATATCGGACATGACATAGAATGCGAGCGGCCAGGGGGCGTAGTTTGCCAAAAAACGACCGCATGTTTGGTTCGCTCGTTCAGACCTAGAGGCGTGAACAGACCGCAAAGAGCGAACGGTTCATTTGAATAGCCACCCCTTTTTTCTGAACGAGCGAGCGCAAATAGCGTCCAACTCTGAATCAGGCCCTAAGTTCCAGCTTGGTAAATCTGACAGCATTGCATCCCCCTTAGAAACCTATGGGGTTTTGACTGCTGGCAGAAATGGAGGGACAGCAGCAGATATCGGAGATATCCCAATGTAATGTTATGTGGTCCCTCCATAACACATCTTGGGGATGCTAATTATTTGCGGTTATCCCCTGAAATTAATGATAAATGGGCCCCATAGTGCAGTAAATCTACACATATTTATTGGCAGAAACAGAATTTAATAAAGCCATAAAACACATAATAATAGATAAGATTTGCTTCGTATCAGACCCAAGTGGATATTCAGCATATCAGGGTAAGATTCCTGTGCAGATGGAGCCTGGGATAGCAACAAAAGAAGGACACCCACACACAGGATGGGTTGATGCGCGCCTCTACTATCCACTGCCAACCCAGTTCAACATAAATTGCAGAAGAAAAGTTTGGTAGATTATCATGCACTGTTTCCTGAAGCCTGCAGATTCTGTTACCCCACTGCTGGTGCATCGCAGATTGATACATTGAATGAGACGATTTTGTTTTATATGATATACAGAGTTGATCAGAAGCTGGATCGTTTTGCAGGAAAAGGATTTGTTTTAAGTCTTGTTTGTGTAAGCATAAAACCACAAGGGATACGGTGATGGGTACTTTCATTTGATATTATCCTCCCATTCATCTTGCATTTGGGACATTGGAACCCCCTATTAAATTTCCAGCATGCACACAAGGGTTCCACTGTTGTTCTGAAATACTGCACTATGGAGTCTTTTTACTAAGCAGTGTTAGGAAACAGAGTGAAAAGTGATAAGAAAGTGATAAGGTGCCAGCCAATCAGCTCCCAACTGTCATTTTTCAAACACAGCCTGTGAGATGACAGTTGGGAGCTGATTGGCTGGCACCTTATCACTTTCTTATCACTTTTCACTCTGTCTCCTAACACTGCTTAGTAAATAGACCCCTATATCTTTATATATTTTGTTTTATTTATCCTCTGTTTGGCATTTCCCTGAAATTTGGTGGAATACAGATCAAGAATTCATGAATGGACCCCCAGGCCCTGCCCACTCCAGCTAGAGGAGGTGATTGCCCCAATCATCGTCTTCTAGATCTTCCCCTGAATGTTTTTTTATTGCATTACTTTATTATAAAGCATTACATTATCCTTTTGTTTATACAGTGCAAAATTTTGCTCTGTGGAGTAAAATTACGCCTTAACATTTTTAAGGCTACTTCTATCTAAAGAGATAAATGTTTTTTTTAAATGATATAGCCTTCATCAAAGATTATCACTATACACAACAGCAATTAAAAACTATTATTCAAATATATATTATTACAACAAAAATTTCCATGTACAGGTCAGAAGTTCCCAAATGCACCCTAACAGTACAGGTTTTACGGATATCCATGCTTGACCACAAATTACTTAATTAGTAACTCAGTGAATTTGATTTAAACCACCTGTGCTCAACCATGGATAACTCTAAAACCTGAACTGTTGGGGTGCCTTGAGGACCGCGTTTGGGAACCTCTGGTATAGGTTCATTGATCCAATTAATAAAACTGTTTGCAATCTGCAACATGGATGCTCAATGCATAATCAACTTGTGATAGACCTTCTATACCAAACTTATTTGATATTGCCTGTTCAGCAGCAGCGTGCTGAAGTGAAAAAAGAGTTGGCTCATGCAAAGACAGTGTGATGCTTCTTTCAAGTAGCATTGCAGCCAGACACATCCCTACAAACACAGCGGCTAATACCCATGCAACAGATACACTTCTGGCTTCTACAGCAATGGACAACAACATACAGTTCAAGGTCCTGATGTGTGGCTTCTTGACCTTCAAATCTCTGCACACAGAAAACTACCCCCCAAATCATCTCCACCTTATTCCACTCAAAATGCTCCCCAGATCTTCGATATGGCACTCAAACTCACTGTATGACCTCTGCCCATCGCCCACTCACAGCATGCCAATCAGTCCTGCCAAGTATAAACTGCTCCCAAATGCCTCCTCAGATGCCCTTGCTCGAAAGTCACTTGTCGCTCAACCACTGGGAGGCCTGTTCCCCATCATTGTTTTCTAAAAACACACTACACAACACACTGGTAATATTTGTATTTTTTGCCAGATGATCAGCTCAGGTTTACAAAGATTCATGAGGCTGATCTTGAGGGGTGCCAGAGTATGGCAAGCCATGACATGCCTGAACATTCTCTAATACAATCTCTGGCAACACAAAAAAGCTTTTAATCATACACATCAGTCCTTGAATAAGTGTCATTTACAAATAACTAGGGTGGTGCGACATGTGCCAGGGCAGGGCAGGGGCACATCTGGCCATCTCCCCAAGTGCCTTCAGTCATATCCTCCTTTATTTAACACATATATTTAAAATACTGTCATAGCCAGGTCTCAAACCCATCTCTCACTTGGTGGTCAGACACCTTACACATGTATATATCTACTACTGCGAAGGAAGCCTGAGAACTCCAACTATATGAGACACAATATAGTTTTGTAAAAAATAATCAGCATTGCAACTGAGCAGATCTATGTAGTGTGTGGCTGCAGGTGATTGGATGAGTGGCTGAACACTACATACATAAGCCTAGTTTCAATTGTTTAAACTAACAATTACAAGTAGCTTCATATAGTTAGAATTTGCAGGCATCAATTACAGGAACAAATAGCGCCATGTGTAAGGTGTCTGACTGCAATGTGAGAGGTGATGGGTTCGAGTCTCGGGTGTGACAGTATTGAGAAATGTGTGTGTTAAATAAAGAAGTTTGTAACTGAAGATGCACATGTGTTTACAGGAGCCTTCCTGCCTGTCAATGTACCAGGTGCTGGGTTCAAATCCAGGCTATGAAAGTCAGTATAGGTGTTCTATAAATGTTACACATATATATGTGTGTCATGTGGGGAGGGGCATCAATCATAGCATGTGCTTTCTCTGGGCATCCAAAAGGCCGGGGGAGGTAGGAAGGGCCCTGTCTGTTACATATATAGTGGGCCCAGGTCTTACCAGCAGTCCTCGAGTACCTTTGCCGCTGTGTTTAAACAGGCCTTCTCGCTGCCAAAATTTGTTGCACATAGCAGTCTTTCTATTCCTTTTGTCAGTGATCTACACTGGCTCCAGGCTTCACCATGTCTTTCCTACATCTAGAGCTGGTAAGAATACTGCATAATTACTGTGTATCACACTGTATTTGGCAGTTACACCTGGATAACAGTGGTACAAAGGGATCAGCACCTCTTCATCATCATTCGGGACAAATCAGATTTGTAATGACCCTTCCCCATGAGGCCATGCCCCTTTTTCGGATGAGCGCCTGATGTCCCTCTTTGAGCATTGGGGGCTCCAATGCTCTTTCTTGCCCAGGACACCAAAAAGTCTAGTTACAGCTGTATGCTAACTCTCTAACCTCCCCCAATGCACACACATGCACCAATCTCAGCAGTAGACAATAAATATAATAGTATGTTTTTGAATAGAGGGAGGAAAGCCAAACAGACATACAAATGCAGCGAGTGCACAGGTTGGAATGTAAACTATGGAACGTGGTGCTAAACTCTGTGCTGCCCCTCTGCAATGTGATGCAAACGATCTGCTAAATCAATTATTACATTTAAAAAAATAAAGTGAAACATTCAATTTGGTGCATATATATATTTTCAGGTTTTTTTCACATAATTATTTTCAGTAAATGAAAGTATACAGACTGAGAGGACACTGTCTGCACTGGAATAGAAAGCTGGCCAACGTATGGAAAATAATGTATCATGCTCTATGTCTCCTACACGAAAAAATTCACAATTCACTTCCATTCACAAAGTAAACACTTAAAGAACTTCATTTTATTTTACCAGGTATCACAATTGTTTTCATATCATTGTTATTTTCCCCAGTGCCGGCATGGCTTGTTTCTAGATTGTAATACACAACTGCCATCTGCTGGTCAGCATCTTCCTTTCATTTAAAAACGAAGAGAAATCAGCACAATTGCAAACTAAGGGCCTGATTTAGAGATAAATGCAATGGCTATTACATATGCAGATCGAGGGATTGTTTCACATTGCGCATGTGTATAAGCACTGCGATTATGGACGCACAGAGGAATCCATCGCAAAGTGAGTGACAGGCTGTCAGCGTTTGGGGGTGGTAATGGGGAGTGGTCATAAAAACGCAGGCGTGTCTGACCATCTCAACACCATTATATGGATGTGCATAAATTAGCCCTTGTGACCCCCTGCGTGTCAAGAGAGCTGCCAAATCTGTGGAAGGTCAGACATGTCGCAAGGACAAGATGGCTTCTCGATGTGCATCGATGTTACCGATATTACCAGGTGCTCTTTGGAATCATTAGCATATTTCTGCAGCTGTGTTCCGTGCGGAATCGTGTCCATCTCTGAATCAGGCCCTAACTTAGGTACCAGGCCTGCTGTCCCTAGGGGAAATGGATCTATATAATCAGGAAAACTGTTTTTTTTAATTCCCATTCTCTTATGACGGACATATACACCGCCATCGGGAGGTTGCACACTAAGAAAAAGAAAGGCTTGACCACAGATTGTCAGTTCATACAAAAAATAAATATAAAATGTAAATTTAGAGGGAGTGGTGTCAACTACAAAAAAATGGAAAAAAAATTAAACATAAAAAAAAAATGATGAGTAAATACAGAAATCCTAATTTCTTATATATTACATTGTAAGAATGTTTATCCATTTAGAAAATACATCCTATAATAGCTGGTGAATAAAGAGACAGCAGGTTGTTTTGAGGTCCAACAGTAGAAGTTAAGGAGGGATTTAGACACTCTGAACTAAGCTGTAGCCTGGATTTAAACTTTAAACTCTTCATGATTAGGGACTATTCACCCTTTGAATGTAATGGAAGCAGATGAGCAAAATAGGAGCAAAATTATTTAATTCAGGTTAAAACAAATCACTACCTTAAAAAGAAACGAAGAAAATGCCACAGTAGTGCTTTGTCATAATAGACAACAAAGAATGGTGCCTTACATGAAAGGACTGCTAACATGGAAACTCTTCTGTTTGAGCCAACAAGGTCCCCAAATGTTCCTGTCAGAATATCAAGTATTGCAAATTGACCCTCCTGAAATCATTGGGGTTCAGGTTCAGGACCCAGGCAGTATAGGTGAACAGTAGTGGTTAGCCACCTAGTGAAAGAGAAGTCTAAAGTTTAAAAAAAAAGCTCAGGGATCCTGAAAAAGGGAAGAGGTTTCATACCTGGACTTTTAGGGAACAGAGACTAATCTGTAAATCGAGTCGGGGCCAGTCAGAGGCTACCAGTATAGTCAATACCGCCTCCCCACCTCAACCTCTTGTGCACTTGTAGTAGAATGACCAGAGAAAGTAAGGGAACTAGTGTATATTAAACAACCAAGTAAAAAGAAAACACAAAATGGGGCGCTCCAGATAATAAATGAATATAATCAAAAAAGCTGCTCACCTAAAGGATGGACTAATCCTGAATATGTGAAACAAAAAAAGGAAACAGGGAGCCCTAATGAGAAAACAAATTATGTCCAACTGGTGGAATAAAATCAAGATCTTTAATAGAATATAGTGGAAATGATTGACCAAAATAGGACATAGAAATGAATGACATATGACGAATGAAAATAAGTGAAGCCAAACAATTATTACATTTATATATAAAACAGAGTAATTTGACTCTTAAATGGAGGATAATTGAGCATATAAGCATAAAAAATGTCCTGTTTTTATACACAGTCCCATAAAAGTTATGTGCCGTGTGATGTTAGCTTGAATAGTTTATAATTTGTATGTAGCGTCCAGTTGAGAATTTAGGCTGTATACAGAACCGATTTATGAGACTTCTTACCCGATGAGTATTGTGACTAAATAGTAGTAAAAAGAGCGCCCGCTGTCTGCTTCACAGTTGAACCCGGCTGGGAAAATAAAGATGGTATGCGCTGTGAGTCTGCTGTTGCAGGAGTTGTGGGTGTGGGCAGTTGCTGCAAATGAACAGCTTGATCCGGCTGTAACTCTGCTGTGTCCAGAGTATAATGCATTGGCAGCTATTGGTAAGGTGCTGAATAGATGCTGGACAAGCCGTGTTGTAAAGTCGACGTGGATGTAACCACGGTTTTCACGGGTTGAATGCAGGTATCTCAGCAAGTGGTAGCGATCTTGGTGAGAGTCCTGAATGTTGGACGAGCCCTGTTTATAAAGTGGACGTGAATGTAACCACAGTATTCACGGGTTGAATACAGATGTCTCATCAAATGGTAGCGGTCTTAGTGAGAGTCTATTAAACAAATATCTATGTCAACTGCATGGGGATACTGGTATCAAGCTATAAGCCATGGAATCCCATCATATGCACCTTGGGCATTCAGCACTTATATATCTCCTAGAGAAACACATGTGGATGGACAGCTCATTCTCCAAATAGGTCCACCTATTTGCGCGCCATTTCTCAACTTCTGAAATATGAACAGCTATGACTACTGAAAAGTAGACTTCCACCCATGCCAGAAACTAGATGCCACATTCCTCAGTCCCAGGTTTAATAAGCTTCACAACTCATTTAGGGACCAATGGCTAGGCAGAAGCGAGTGCTGCCCAAACCTAGAAGGTTCGTGTCTGTAGACTAGACACCAGATAGAGATTGGGGCAGAAAACAAGTAGCACAGGCACAAGGTCTACCAGTAAACAGTAGAGAAAGTCATACAGACTATATGACAGAATAGATATATTTAATAATTAAGAATGAAAGCCAATATACAGATAATAAACACACTGATCAAATGCACATGGGTCTCATATAAATACATATAAAGTTCAGGAATGTAATATAATTGTATTCTATATAAAACACCCATGCATTCAGACAAAAAAAAGTGATGTGAGGATTAAAGTTGCAACTGTAATAAATTCAGATACAATGAAAACAAAAGATGGAGCTTCACAAAAATATGTATAAAAAAAGTTACTTTGTATGAGATGCCTCTTCCAGTTAATAAGAGGAACTAGTCAGTCCCAAAAATAACTGCAGTCATTAGTTTTAAAACAGTCTGTTCCCGAAGACAATTAGAGGGGATAAGTAGTTACCAGGATGCCCTCCAGCTGAATGACACACTCCATGTTCGGGCACATATATAGTGGTGGCCACGTGACACAGCGCTGCTCGGTGGATGTAAAGGATTTGGTCATGATGGTGATCTGATGAGGCATCTTTGGACGCAGCCCTTGGATCTGTGATGCTGTCAAGAGGTGTCTATTTCCTTCAGACGCCTTATGCAGCATTAGAATATTTACACACAGCAGCTGCATCCAATGACGCAGTTTGCTGTGTGTTGTGCATCCACATATGAATTAGGCCCTGGGGCAGAAGTACTAAACTCTGGGAAGTGATAAATTAGAGAGTAATAAACCACTAACCAATCAGCTCCTAACTGTCATTTTTCAAACACAGCCTGAAACATGACAGTAGCTGAGTGGCTGGTAGTTTATCACTTTCTAAATCACTTACCAGAGCTTAGTACATCCTGTGAGATAACATTGGAAAGAAACGTAGGACTAGTTTTAAGAACTACAATATCCTGGAAAAAGATTTTTTTTTAAAGTCTCCTCTGCTCATGGAGCTTGGAGTCCTGACACTCTCAGTGCTGATGGGATAATGACTAAAAAACTACATTCAAAGTAAAATTTGAATACAAATCAGAAAAGAAAAATGCCCGCACTCGGATTTACTCATATTGTATATGGTACCAGCTATGTAACAATATTATTGTCATATATAGTATGTATACAAAACAGAAAAAACTTTTGTTAAGTGTGCTAACAATAATGTTTTGCAAATCTGGCTTACAGCCTGATCTCCAAATCTCAAGTTCCTACACTAGTATATATGCCCAGCACACCATTAAATTGCAATTAAATGAACTGACCTCCCAGGTACCAAGGGTAACATCCAGACAAGGGCTGGCTTGTGACTTTAACTGCAATTTAATGGTGTGTTAGGTATACAGTATATACTAGTGTAGGAACTAAACATCAACCCTGGCACTCCAAACTGACCCGGTTTCTCCAAAAATGCTAGCGTACTGCTGAGCACCACTGGAGGAAATCGAGCTCTCTGTCGGACTTCCTTCACTTCAAGTTTGTCCTCTCTTCCTACAGCTCGGCCCTCTCGCTCACCAAGCAATCCTTCTTACAGTCTCTCATCTCCTCTGTCCTCCAATCCCTCACCCTTTTTGGTACTTTCAGCATTCTTCTTTGCCACCCCCCCTTCACCCCTCCCATCCTCCCGCACTACATTTGAATCAATTTTGGAAGAGAAGAAGGAGGCAATCTGTCACATTATCCCTGCTGCAATCTCCAATCTCCCTGCTGCAATCCCACCTCCCTCACCATACGCAACTCCCGGGCACCCCACTTTGTGCTCCTTCAGCCCCACCACAGGTGATGACATCCACTCCCTCATCTTGTCCTCTCCCCCATCCACCTGCACCCTTGAGCTCCTCACTTCTCACCTTCTATGCTCCCTCTTCCCCACCCCTGCTACCACCTTGTTCACCTTTCAACTTCTCTCTCTCCACCGGCATCTTTCCCTCATCATTCAAACATGCTCTTGTCACATATTCTAAAAAAACCTAACTGCGACCCGTCTTCACCCGCCATCTACCGCCCCATTTCTTTTCTCCCTTTCACCTCCAAACTACTTGAGCGGCTTGTCTACAGCCGCCTCACCAGCTATCTGACAACTCCATCCTTGAACATCTCCAATCTGGCTTTCATCCACTTCCCTCCACTGGAACTGCCCTGGCCAAAGTCACCAGTGACCTGCTTGCAGCCAAATCCAGGGGCCCCTTCTCTCTGCTTATCTTCCTGGACCTCTCTGCAGAATTCAACACCATGGATTGTCCTCTCCTCCTCCGCACTCTTCAGACCTTTGGCATCTCTCCCCTTCTGTCCTCTCTCAGGTATCCAGCTGCCTCTCCACCATCTCTTCCTGGATCTTCGAGCGCTCTCTGAAACCCAACATGGACAAAACCGTGTCATCATCTTTCCCCCTAATAAAGTTTCCACTCCAACCAATCTCGCTATCAGAATCTTCTTCAAACTCCTCACCTTCACATACAAGGCTAGCTAACTCTACTGCTCCCTACATCTCCAACCTCATCTCCTTACATACTCACTTCCTCCCACTCTGGTCTGCCAATGACTGTTACCTCTCCTCCACCCTGGTTACTTCATCTCATGCTCATATCCAAGATTTTGCCCGTGCAGCCCCCCTTCACTGGACTGAGCTCCCTCACTCGATCAGGCTCTCCCCAACCTTGAAGAGCTTCAAACGTGCACTGAAAACCCACCTGTTCATCAAAGCATACCCTTCTACCACATAACCACATCACCAGGTCACTCCTGCCTCAGCCATCTCTACCTTCCCTACTTCCTGCACTCAGATCCCCATCTACACACTCATGCCTTATTATTATTATTATCGGTTATTTATATGGCGCCACAAGTGTTCTACAGCGCCTTACAAAGTACATAAACAAAAAGGTTGATTTACATTGACTTACAGTACAGTACAGTACAGTACAGTACAATACAATACAATACAGGACATGGATAATATACATTGCTACATTCACGACCATAACACGCAGATAAGCAACAATGCAAAGCAACCAAGTGTTCGGTGCCCTGGTAGAGAGTAAGAAGTAGATGAAGGTAGAGTAAGGAGGGCCCTGCTCATAGGAGCTTACATTCTAAAGGGGAGGGAAAGACAAACAGGGGTGACACAGATGGGGTAGGCAGGGAAGAAGGAGTATGTAGCAGCAAGTTAAGATGAGAGCTGGAAGGCTTTGATGAAATAGTGGGTCTTGAGAGCCCGTTTGAAGGATTGAAGAGAGGTGGAGAGTCTGATGGGAAGCGGGAGAGAGTTCCAAAGGTGGGGAGCAGCGTGGGCAAAATCTTGGAGGCGGGAGTGGGAGGAAGTAATCAATTGGCATGAGAGGCAGCGTGTATTTGTTGAACGAAGAGGGTGGACAGGAGAGTGAAGGGAGATGATATCAGAGATGTAAATGGGAGAGGAATGGCTGAGGGCTTTGTAAGTGAGTGTGAGAACCTTAAATTGGGTTCTAAAAGGGAAGGGGAGCCAGTGGAGAGCTTGTAGGAGAGGGGAGGCATATGAAGAGCATTTTGAGAGGAAGATGAGCCGAGCAGCAGCATTGAGGACAGACTGGAGAGGGGGGAGAAGGGAGTTGGGGAGGCCAGACAGGAGGAGGTTACAGTAGTCCAATCTGGAGATGACCAATGAGTGTATGAGGGTTTTAGTGGCATCCTAGGTGAGAAAGGCTCTAATCTTGGAAATATTTTTAAGATGAAAACTACAGGACTGTGAGAGGTTCTGGATATGTGGTTTGAAGGAGAGGGAGGAGTCCAGGATAACTCCAAGACAGCGCACTTTGGGGCTAGAGGAGATAGTTGTGCCATCAATTGATAAACAAATGGTGGGAAGTGTGGTTATGTACGGGGGTGGGAAGATGATTAGCTCAGTCTTAGACACATTAAGTTTAAGAAATCGCTGGGACATCCAGGAAGAGATGGCAGAGAGACAGTTGGAGACACGAGTGAGGAGAGAGGGAGAGAAGGAGAGAGGTCAGGGGAGGAAAGGTAGATCTGAGTATCATCAGCATAGAGATGATATTGGAGGTCAAAAGAGCTGATGAGTTCATCTAGTGAGGATGTATAGAGTGAGAAAAGGAGAGGTCCAAGAACAGAACCTTGGGGAACACCTACTGCAAGATGCTGTGGGGTAGAAGAGGAGTCATGAGAGGAGACAGAGAAGGATCGGTCAGAGAGGTAGGAGGATAGCCAGGAGATGGCAGTGTCATGTAGACCAAGGGAGTGAAGGATTTGCAGAAGGTGAGGGTGGTCCACAATGTCGAAAAGCAGCAGAGAGGTCAAGGCGAATGAGTTTGAGAGTAGTGGCCCTTGGATCTAGCAGCAAGGAGGTCATTGCTGACTTTTGTGAGGGCAGTTTCAGTGGAGTGGAGAGAACGGAAGCCAGACTGAAAAGGGTCAAGGAAGGAGTGGGAGGAAAGAAAGGTGGTAAGGCGGTTGGAAGCAAAAGGACGGTAGTTGGAGATAGTGTTAGAATCAAGAGTAGGTTTTTTTAGACTGGGGGATACAAGGGCATGTTTGAATGCAGATGGGACAGTGCCTGATGATAGGGAGAGATTAAGGAGGTGGGCAAGATGGGAGCAGGCAGAAGGAGAGAGGTAGCGGAGGAGACGTGAAGGGATAGGGTCAAGGGGGGAGGTGGAAGGGGGGAGGACTGGATGAGGGACATTACTTCCTCTCCAGATACAGGGGAGAAGAAAGCTAGAGTCTGTAAAATGGAAGTAGAGGGGTGATCTGGGAAAGGAGGAGGTGGATAGCAGGGGACTGGTGGGATATGATGTGCTGACATATGGAGTCAATTTTAGATATAAAGTAGGTAGCAAAGTCAAGGGCAGAGAGTGAGGAGGGCAGGCGAGGAGGGGGTGGGTGGAGGAGGGAGTTGAAGGTGGTGACGAGACATTGGGGATTTGAGGACTGAGAGGAGATGAGGTTCTTGAAATATGACTGTTTAGAGAGGGAAAGGGCAGCACTGTATGATGAGAGCATAAATTTGAAATGGAGAAAATCACCCTTAGAGCGTGATCTTCTCCACTGTCGCTTAGCAGTTTGCAAACACTTTTGCAGGTATCTGGTGCATTTGGAATGCCAGGGTTGAGCTATAAATCTGCGAGGGTGAATAGTGATCGCCGGAGCAACAGAGTCCAGAGCAGAAGTAAGGGAGGTATTGTATAGGAAAATGGCTTGTTCAGGGCAGGAGAGAGACAGGATAGGGGAGAGAAATGAGTCAAGCTGGGAAGAAAAAGAAATGGTGTCAATAGCCTCAATGTTACGCTTAGTGATGGTAGCCTTAGGAGGTAGAGGAAGGGAAGGAGAGAGGGATAGGTTAAAAGAGAGAAGGTGATGATCAGAGAAGGGGAATAGGGAATTGGAGTAATCAGAAATATCACAACGGTGAGTGAAGACCAGATTAAGCGAATGCCCACTCACATGGGAGGGTGAGGAGGTCCATTGGGAGAGACCAAATGAAGACCTGAGGGTAAGGAGTTTACAGGCAGAGGTTTCTGTGGGGATATCAATAGGAATATTGAAGTTACCTAGGATAATAGAGAGGAGGCCAGAGGAGAGAAAGTGAGGGAGCCAGGAAGCAAAGTTGTCAATGAATTTGGAAGGAGGGTCAGGGGGACGGTAAATGACAGCTACTCTAAGGTGTACTGGTTGGAAGAGGAGTATAGCATGAACCTCAAATGTAGAGAAAGTAAGAGATGGTTCAGAGGGTAGAAGTTGGTAGGAGTAACCGGGGGGATAAAAGGACCCCTACCTCACCACCATGGTGACCCCAGGCCGTGGGGTATGAGAGAAGATGAGGCCCCCAGAGGAGAGAGCAGCAGGGGAAGTGGTGTCAGTGGGTGAAATCCAGTTTTCAGTAATGGCTTGGAGATGCAAGTTTTTTGAGATGAAAAGGTCGTGGGTGGGTACGAGTTTGTTACATACTGATATGGTATTCCAGAGGGCACAGGATAGAGGGACAGTGTTTGTGGGAGAGATGTGAATTAGATTATTTGGGTTGCTGTAGCGAGAAGGTGAGTTTAATATGGGTGGCCAACAGACAGAGGAGGGGAGATAAAGGAAGGAGGAGGTGGAGGAGACAAGGGGGAACTTATATAGGTGGAAAAAGGGGGTAGAGCAGAGGATTAGGTAGACAATGAGTGGAGGGGGAAGTACACATGATAATTGTGTGGATGAGTTGATAAAATGGTAAAACAGCTCAAATTTCTACATTAGAAATTGGTAGCTGACTAGACTGATGTAATAAAAACTGCAATATTCTAAAAAAAATGTAGTCTTTTTTCATTTGTTGAAAGTACAACCTAAGGAAAAGCAGGACGCCCAGGGTGTCATCTCTAAATTGTCTTTAGATTTTATTCCCTATATACCCTATTGCAGAGAAGGCACATTCAGGCTCTATGCCATGTCCATATCTTCAGATGAGATATCACCTGCTGATTCAGATGTTCTTGTGTCAGACTCATCATCGTTATCATCTATTAAGCAGAGTTACATGATGATCATCATCATCATCGTTGGCGTTGTTTAAACAAGAGGAGGATGGAGCAGTCATTATTATGGATGAAGAGGGCGTTGTAGATTGTGAATGTTCAGTAGCGCACTTTTTGTAGAGAACAGCACAAGGTGAAGGCCGTGCACTAGACGACACAACTGGAATTCAGTAGCTACAAGTTTTCCAATTTGTACCATTACATTTGGACCATCTGTGACAATTGCGACAATATAATTTTCAAGCGTCACATTAAACTCATTTAAACGTGCTTTCAAAATGTCGACATATTTCTGCAGTCATCGATCCATGAACTCTGACCAGACTCAAACTCCAGAATTTGTTTTGGCCATGTTTGGCCAAGATACTGTTCATATATCTTTTATTAGCAATAAAGGTCCATTTATCAAATGCATCTGAAATCCCCCCCCACACACACACCTTTTTAAAATTACTTATTTCCTTGAACACATTTGATTTCATTTTCATGACATAATTCACAACTCTATAACGTATGGCAGTCGGTAAATCAACATACCCTTTAGCAATGAATAATTGCCTCAAATCCTGTGATGTAGAATAAATGTTGAACGCCAGTCCGTCTATAGCTGTAATTCGCCCTAAAGTTGCATCCAGTGTAGACCCAAAATAATAGGATTTTTTTTATTTCATAGGTGGACCTGTATCAGTATTCATATGACTTGAACTTGGTATAACCATGGCCTCTTTTAGTCGTACTTTTATTTTATGTTTGGCAGCTAAATATTTATGCACACCTTTTGTATAATGGCCCAAGGCTTTTAAAATAGCACTGCTGTTATGCAAACTGGGCACCCACAGCTTAGCGAGCGGACAGGAAAAAAATTAAATAAATACTCCCCGCCCTGATTCAGAGCGTGCGCTCGCAAATAGCGGGCGGCTCTGAATCAGGCCCCAAGTTCAGTGTAAGCTTGAAACTTTGGGTGTGGCTGGATAGCAGGCGAACTGTCCCACGCAAAGAAGAAAAAAACATAAACACAAGTAAACTTAACTTCTGGGAAATTCAGACAAAGTGTGAGCGCTGGAAACAATGGTAATCTGTCAGTCACAAGGAAACAGCACTGGTTGTCAGGTCCAAGGCACAAGAACATGAATCCAGAGTGGCTGGAATATGGAAGAATACATCCAGAAAATACAATGACCAACAAGGTGCATGGTGCGGGGCTGGAGAAAATAGTCAGTGAGACAGGTGCAGATGATTAAAGGGGGAGCAGGGGGAATTTCTGAGTACCTAGAAACCCCCCCTGACGACCAATTCCCCCTTCTACCTTTGCCAAAAGAGAAAAAAAAACTTTATCAACATTCCGGGACTGCAGGGGGCTGGGGGGCCCCTTGAATCTTCGGGCCCTTGGGCAACTGCCCATCAAGCCCAATGAAAGAGACGGCCCTGGGCATAATGTGTATAGGGGCTGTACTGTGTGTTGTACAAGGGGCTGTACTGCATGGTGTACAAGAGGCTGTACTGTGTGGTGTACAAGGGGCTGTACTTTCTGATGTATACGGGGCTGTACTGTGTGGTGTACAAAGGGCTGTACTGTCTGGCATAATGTGCAATAAGGGGCATTACTGTGTGGCATAATGTGCAATAATGGGTGCTACAGTGGTATAATGTGAATAAGGGGCTATATTGTGTGGCATAATGTGAATAAGGGGTACTACTGTGTGATATAATGTGAAAGGGGCTTTACTGTGTGGTGTAATTTGAATTGGTACTATTGAGTGGTCACATCCCATCCCTGTGAGGCCACGCCTCTATTTTTGGCACACACCTTCAACGTGCACTGTACATAATTATACTGGGGGGAGGGCACCAATGTTTAGTTGTGGCTCTGCTATCGAGACGACATGCTCCCTCTTTTTATCATACCAAATACACACCCACTTGAGAGAACCCCAATCAGTGCTTACCAGTGCTTGAGGAGAAACCCAATCACTGCTCCCTAGCAACAGGACCCTTGACGAGCATATCAGACACAATCAATGAGCCCATTACTTTTGGTCCATTCATTTTTAGACACAAATGATTGATCTCCAATTGCCCTAGGATCTCAGGATTTGTTTTAAAGGACGGTAACATGATTTACTGGTCTAATAATAAATGGAAATACAACTTTAAGAAAGATAGTAGAACTAGCTCAGAGAACCACTTTATCTTCAAATATATTTAAAGAGGCTTCCTTGCACCATAATGCCTTCAGTTCTCCAAATCTTCTGGCAGAGGCAATTGTCACTAAGAAAACTAAATTTAGTCTTGTCCATCTCAAAGGTACTTTAAGCATTGGATCAAATGGTAAATCCATTAACATCTTAAGTACTTAAATTAGGTTACACAGCCACAAACGATCTGAAAGAGGGGATAATTCTTTTCACTGCTTGGAAGAAAACAAGTAATCATTGAAATGGAGGCCAACTTGGTCCCCAAGAAAATAAACACTCAATGTTGAGTCCTACATACCTTGAGTGTAGATAAACCCACACTGATAACACCCTGTAGTAAAGGTAAGGAAGAGTGCAATAGTTTCCCCAGTTGAATGTATTCTGGATTTACATCAACTAATTCTCGGCCAAACTCTTTAATTCACTATTGAAGAGTTCTGTTTTCTAACAAAAAATAAAAATAAACCCTATTCAGGTGATAAGACATCAATGACCAAGTTGTCATATTATAATGATAAAATTATTTTGTATCTTATTTTATATATGTAGCTTTGGAGAAAAGCTTTACATATCCCTTTTGATTAATGCTTGTGTTTTATATAACCTATTATTGAATTGCTAAGGTATCGTTTGTAATGGTCTCTTTTTCATGCTAACAATATTTGGATATCCAGGTTTAATATATGTAATTTGTTATTCTTTATTCATTTACCTTTGGGAGCCAAGTTTGCAGTTCTCTGGTTTATTTCTTAAGCTGCATACACACACACAACGATTTTTTGAACGATTATCATTAGACGATATCGTTTAACAATAATCGTTTGAAAAAATCGTTCACTTTCTGAGTCAAACGTTGAACGATAATCGTTCATGCGCGTTCACGTTTGTATTTTATTCAGACTTTTCAACTCAACGATTTTCATTAAGGGAATATGCAAAAAATCATTTGTAGTTCAAAAAAATCGTTCATTACACTTTAAAAAATCTGACAGATAATCTGACAGAAAATCGTTCATAAAATCGTTGGTAACAAAATCGTTGTGTGTGTATGCAGCTTTATTTTTAGTCTGCATGAAATGTTAATTATAAACTTTGATACTCCCTTATCTCTTTGCAGTTAAGGTTCAATTTCCATGCCACTAATATACTCAAATATAGCTCTTCTATATTTGGGTATATTTATTATTTCAATGATCACTTTGACGATCTTTCTCAGCATTGCAAGTTATGAAAGGAAGAAGAGGAAAGGCATAAATTAGCTGAAAAATCTATGGAATTGAAAATATGTCCACTCCTCCTGTACCCTAAAACTGTGGCAAGAGAAGAATCTTGGCAATAATGTCTAGTTAAGGTAGGTAGGCTTTATCAATAGCTGGAGCATTTCCTGATTTAGAGACCACTCCCCTTGAATTACTTGCCTGTGACTCACAGAACATAACATAATAATCCAATTTTTTTACATTACATAACACTGGTCAACAACAATTTTGTCCCAAGGTAAAATCTAATTGGTTATTTGGATTCACCTATTAGGCTTAATTCTCTTGTGGCATCATGTTTATTTTCGTCATTTAGAATAATCACGGGACATAAAAAATGTATTATATTTTTTACTATTAAGCAGAATTTCCAGAATTGATAATGCTGAGAGGATAAATTTAATCAGAGCAGAGAACTGTGGTTGAAACCTGTGGAGATCCAAAGGTCATTGCACTTCTGATAGGTTGTACCAATTACTGTACTGCTGTTTTTTTATGTAGGGACAAGCAAAACCACTATGTACAGAAGAATTGGCTAACACATACCTAAGTTATTCCATGCAAGAAAAATGTTGTGAACAGTTCACTTGTTGGCTTTGATAAAGCTTCCTACTATGCACATTAAGCTTCGACTTTGTTAAAGCGATGGATAAAACATAATCTGGATTCACATACTTGGGAAATAAAGATTCCTGATGCTAAGATTAAAGAAGGTATTTTTGTAGGCTCTAAGATCAGAGAATGGAGATTTGAAGGAGAATTAGGAAAGCTGCCTTGCCGAGTTTTCAAAGTATCTGCCCAAGCTTTCTGGGCAATCACATGTTCGAAAACTCTTCTGAAATAGTGGGTGACCTTCTTACATCTCACAACACAATGGGATGCAATATGTCATTAACCACTTGCCTGGCGTGGTCAAATCAGATGTGACCATAACAGACTGGGCCTTCCCTGATCGCCACATCTGATGCAACCAGTCTAGAGACAGCCCCGCGGCACCCACACACGGCAGCTGCAGAGAGGAAGGGGCAGTCACCGGGAAAATAGGCAAACGTAGCCGGTCCTCCTCTAGCACCCCGCCATCTGGCTAGAGACAGCTCGGCAGCGGCACCATCCAGCGGCTGCACAGTGGATAGAGCAGCCGCCAGGTAAAAACAACAACTCGCTGTCCTCCACAAACCCCTGTCTACCCCCACCGCTGCCTAGTTAGAGGCAACCCGGCGGCTGCAGAATGGAAGGAGTATCTGCCGGGAAAATAGTCAGAAGCAGCCCAACTCTATTCCCCCCCCTGCCGCCGCTGCTGCCTACATAGAAGCAGCCCAGCACTAGTCCACCGTTGGCTGTTCTTTCCTCTATCCAGCCGCTATGTGTAGCAATGTGTCGTCCCTCAATGTATGTATAAACAGCAGAGCCCATATATATGTATGTATATGTGTGTGTGTGTGTGTGTGTATATATATATATATATATATATATATAACTGCAACCGTGAGGGAGACATTCAAAGTGGCTTATAAATGAACAAGTCTCCTTTGGATTGTCAACGTTTCATGAATTTAATTCATTTCATCAGGATATAGAAAACATGTAAAGCGTACATACCTTTATAGTCATCACCTCATGAAGACGCCGTCCGTCCACCCGGAAGCGGAAACTGACTCCAAAGGAGACTTGTTGTTCATTTATAAGCCGCTTTGAGTGCCGCCCTCACGGTTGCAGTTATACATTTCCTGGTCACGATCAGGACAAGGGAAGGCACCAACGCAAAGAACTCTATGGAGGTAGTGAGTGCCAGCACGCTTGTTATGTTTATATATATATATATATATATATATATATACACATACACACACAATACTGTGCAAAAGTTTTAGGCAAGTGTGGAAAAAATGGTGCAAAGTAAGAATGCTTTAAAAAATAGAAGTGTTAATAGTTTATTTTTATCAATTAACAAAATGCAAAGTGAATGAACAGAAGAGAAATCTAAATCAAATCAATATTTGGTGTGGCCATCCTTTGACTTCAAAACAGCATTAATTCTTCTAGGTACACTTCCACACAGTTCTTGAAGGAACTCTGCAGAGAGGTTGTTCCAAACATCTTGGAGAACTAACCACAGATCTTCTGTGGATGTAGGCTTGTCCAAATCCTTCTGTCTCTGCATGTAATCCCAGACAGACTCGATGATGTTGAGATCAGGGCTCTGTGGGGGCCATATCATCACTTCCAGGACTCTGTGTTCTTCTTTACGCTGCAGATAGTTCTAAATGACAATGGCTGTATGTTTGGTGTCATTGTCCTACTGCAGAATATTTAGAGACAATCAGACGCCTCCCTGATGTTATTGCCTGATGGATAAGTACCTGCCTGTATTTCTCAGCATTGAGGACACCTTTAGTCCTGACCAAACCCCCAACTCCATTGCTGAAATGCAGCCCCAAACTTGCAAGGAACCTCCACCATGCTTCACTTTGGCCTGCAGACACTCATTATTGCACCGCTCTCCAGCCCTTCAGTGAACAAACTGCCTTGTTACAGCCAAATATTTCAAATGTTGACTCATCAGTCCAGAGCACCTGCTGCCATTTTCTGCACCCCAGTTCCTATGTATTTGTGCATAGTTGAAGCGCTTGGCCTTGTTTCCACATCAAAGGTATGGCTTTTTGGCCACAATTCTTCCATGAAGCCCACTGCTGGCCAGACTTCTCAGAACAGTAGATGGGTGTACCTGGGTCCCACTGGTTTCTGCCAGCTCTGAGCTAATGGCACTGCTGGACATCTTCCGATTTCGAAGGGAAGTAAGTATGATGTGTCTTTCATCTGATGGCTGCTCCTTGGATGACCACTGCATCTACGGTCCTCAACATTGCCAATTTCATTGTGCTTCTTCAAAAGAGCTTGAACAGCACATCTTAAAACCAGAGTCTGCTTTGCCTTGGAGAGACCTTGCTGATGCAGTATAAGTACCTTATGTCTTGTTGCTGTGCTCAGTCTTACCATGGTGTATGACCTGAAACGGTCTTCCACAACCACATCTTTATAGCAGAGTTTGGCTGTTCCTCACCCAGTTTTTAAGACTTCTACACAGCTGTTTCAGTTAATGACTGTGTTTCAACCTATACATGAAAATGATGATCATTATCACCCATTGGTAGGACTGGTTATTCATACAGCTGACTATAATTCTACAAAATCCATGACTTTGTACAAGTGTACCTAGAAAAAAATTATATGGTTTTGAAGACAAATGTTGGTCACACCAAATACCGATTTGATTTAATTTCTCTTCTGTTCATTCACTTTGCATTTTGTTAATTAATAAAAATAAACTGATAGCACTTCTATTTTTGAAAGCATTCTTACTTTGCACCATTTTTTCCACACCTGCCTAAAACTTTTGCACAGTACTCCAAACAGACTTACACAGTGAGCATCACCAGGGTATTTCTAACATGGAAAAGGGTTACCAAGGTACGTGGCTGGTTGGCTGACTGACTCAGGGATGTCTCTATTAGGGATGTCTCTATTAAGAGTCCCGAGGTAATAAAATACAGGAGAAAACCGAACAGAGCTACTTTTTAAACTAGTCTGTCTCTTTGATCCAGTTTTAGGTAGTAGAGAAATTTATGGGTGTTTAAAAATTGATTGTATTCAAATACCTGACCTGGTAGAGACATTTATAAATATGAATTCAGCACAAAAAATACTATAAGTAGTAGCTATTTTTTATCCTTAGAACACACAAATGTCTTGTCCCCCCATTGCATCTACCACTACACTTACCTTTCCTGCACCATGGAATGCTGAAAGTGACTTTAGGTTTATTCCAACCAATGTTTCCATTCCCACTATTATTGCTTTGCTTCTCGCGCTTCCTTGATGATTTATGAAGGTCGCACCTGCTCTATTGTCTGAGAATGCTCTGAGATGCATTGTTCAATCATGTACCCTACTGCTGTCTTTTCTAGTATATTTGTTACTTTGTTTTTCTTCCCTTGAGCACGTCCCTTGTGTTATCCCTGCAAGGAGGTGAGCATCTCATGCCATAACACTGCAGTCTGCTCTTAGTATTAAGTAAACCATTCATTATCCATAAAAATAAAGATACTCCATGTATGTTTAATCCTGGATTTGCCACCAGGTGGAACCCCTTGGTGTTCCACGATAATCTGATATTATGATCTAGAGAGGTTTGCTTTTGATCCACAGTTCGTAACTTCAGATGAAGACTGCACATGTGCCATCTTGCCCGGGTAATCACCCCTATGGTACAGGAAATTATGCCTAACAAACAAAGAACTTTCCTTAGTTACCCAGTTGTCTGCAGTTGATGTGCCAGGCACTGTATCTCTTAAGACATTTAAAAGTTACCTTGTTTTGTATGTTGTTTATTATTACTCCTTAGATTTTATCTGATGTGAAGGAATTAGTTGGTTCTTTGCTGTACATTGCAGCATGTAGACGCAATGCCCTGCCTTTTGCTACTTGTTTTGACCACCACTGTCCATTTACTTTAGAATAAATCTTTAATTGCCTGATGTGCTGGGACCACTTCTTACAGCTGCACTCCTCATAAATGGAAGTATATTTCTGATATGGATGCACAGTGTCATTCATCCCCAAGAAATGGTGCTTAACATTATCCAGATCAAATTTTCAAGGTGGTTCCTCACAAGATTTCCTGCAGCAGTGAGAACATTTTCCACATCCACATTTGTTAGACCTTATCCTTATCTAGTTAGCAAGTAAAAAGTCACTTAAATGATGGGGAAACTAAAGTTTCCACATGATTTAAGTATCACAGCTATGTAGGAAAGGGTTAACAGAGAAGATAATTGTTATCTTCTCCGTTAATGCCTGACTGCTTCAACAGCGCATTGCAGAGAGCAAGTCATTGCCCTCTACAGCGCATACCGTTTCTGCTATGTCGCAGGCAACAAACCCCAGGATTTTGGTACTTACCGATAAATCCCTTTCTCCGATTCCATAGGGGACACTGGAGGCTTCATGACAGTAGGGTATAGATGTGTGCTAGCTGGGAGCTCCTCCCCTCTCTATACCCCCCTACAAGCCCAGTCTTAGGAAACTGTGCCCGAGGAGAGCTGGAAAACAAACGGAAGAGGAGGAGGTGAAGCAAGTACACATAATAACAACAAACACCACGTGTACTTGCTTCACCTCCTTGGAAAAACAGTAAAACGAAGAAAAACCAAAACAGTCATAACATATAATGACAACAACCATGGCAGGAAGGAACAGCGCAGGGTGGGCGTCCAGTGTCCTCTATGGAATCGGAGAAAGGGATTTATCGGTAAGTACCAAAATCCTGTTTTCTCCTTCCTCCACTAGGGGCCACTGGAGGCTGCATGACACCCAGAGTTCCCATCACGGGCGGGAGAGCACTGAGAACCCTACAGAACAGTACGGTCATACTGTGATGCAGAGGCCGCAAACATGTGAAATCGTTCAAAACCGAACAAAGATATGCCGCCGGGAAAGTAACTCCATGGAAACCCCGCGAGCAGTCACCCATGAGGAACCCACCAAGCGAGTGGAAGCGCCATGGTGTTGAGAGTGTGTCCACTCCCACGGCCTCCAGGTCTCTCATCCGAGAGTAGTACAGAGGCAGTTGATGATTCTGTCTGGACGTCATGAGATCGACTTGCGGAAGGCCCCACGTTTGGACAGGTTGTTGAAACACCTAGGGAGGGAACGCCCACTGCCCGGGGTGCACGCCCTAATGGCTGAGGTAGTCGGCCTCCCAATTTTCCACACCTGGAATGAATGTTGCTGATATCGCCGCGGCGTACCTTTCCGCCCAGAGCAGGATGCGGATTACATCCTTCATTGCCGCCCGACTTCTGGTGCCACCTTGTCAGTTTATGTACACGACTGGCCTGACGGCTTGACCCCGCAACAACTGATGTGCTAACTGAAGAGCATAGAACACTGCCCCTAATTTTAAGATGTTTATCGGCAGTATTGCTTCCGGTGGGGTCCAGCGGCCCTAAAAGTGGCTCTCCAGAGTCACTGCCCCCCACCCTCTCAGACTCGCATCTGTGGTGAGGAGAGTCCAATCCCACACCCCAAACCTCTTGCCCTCCAACAGGTGAGACTAGCTCAGTCAGCAGAGAAGAGATATCAAAGTTTTTGGGATTTAGCTTCATGCACTGGTGAAGGAAAAGATGGGATCCTGACCATTGAAAGAGGAGGTCCAGCTGAAATGGCCTGGAGTGGAAACAGCCATAGGGGATGGCCTCGAAAGTCATCACCATCTTCCCGCGGAATCGTATGCAGAAGTTCACCGATACTCACCGATGTTGGAGAACCAGCCTCATCATCTCCTGAATGGATGTTGCCTTTCCCTGAGGAAGGAAGACCCTCTGACTAACAGTGTCCAGGATCATCCCCAGAAACTGGAGCCTCTGTGTCGGCTGCAGATGGGACTTGGGAAAGTTCAGGATCCACCCATGTTTTATTAGGAGCCTGAGAGTCACTACGACAGTGTTCCCAACCTCGGTCCTCAATGCACACTAACAGTTCTCGTTTTAGTGATATCTATGCTTGAGCACAGGAAGTTAAATCAAAATAACTTAGGTACTAATTAAGTCACCTGTGCTCAAGTATGGCTGTCCTTAAAAGCTAGACTGTTAGTGTGCCTTGAGGACCGTGGTTGGGAATCCCTGCACTACGATGTTTTGTAGTAACTGGTCTCTGGAATGAGCTTTCAGGAGGAGATTGTCCAGGTAAGGGACAATTGTGAACCCATGTCCGAAGGAGACCCATAATCACTACCATCACCATGGTGAATACTCTGGGGGCCGATGACAAGCCGAAGGGCAAGGCCTGGAACTGGAAATGTGAGTTTAATGGCGAAACGAAGAAACACATGGTGAGGCGGCCAGATTGGAATGTGAAGGTAAGCATCTTTGATGTCTAGAGATACCATGAATTCGCCTTTCTCTAGCCCTGCAACGACAAATTGAAGGGCTCTCAAGTAGGGATTGAGGGCCCGATTCAAACCCGCTCGCTAGGATGAGTTCGCTCGTAGCTGATGATGGTTCACAATGTGTGCATGCATATGCATCTCACTGAGCCTGCGCGAACTAGTCCAAGCAATCGGGAAACGTTCGCTCGCTGGGCATAGACTGCTCGCCAGACTGAGTGACAGAAGAAGCCTTTGTGGGTGGTCACAGGGGTTGGTCTTTGAGAACGGGGGAGTGGAGGTGCGAACGCAGGCAAACCTGAGCGTCTCAATGCCATTCCAGAGGCATGCATAATTAAGACAAAACATCATAGTACACGTTACCTGGCTGGATTTTGCTCTGAAATGATCGCAGTGCTTGTGGTAGGGTATGGTCACCCACAAGCGTTGCGTTCGTATACGAGGGTACCCGATGGTTGCATACACTTCCGGGAGATGACGTGCATTAGTGGGTGTCTTAAGACAGGTTGGTGGGCGTCTGCATACACAGGGCGATCGCGCGCCAATACATAGTGGGCATGCTTATGCCTTGCCGTGCGATTGCCTGCCTTGCTGTTAGTTGGCCAAATTTGCATACACTTCGAGCGAGCGCATCTAGCGAGCAGGTCTGAGATCCTTCAAGTTCAGAATAGGTCTGACCGATCCCATCTGGCTTCGGAACCACAAACAAACTGGAGTAGAATCCCTGTTTGATTTGATGCGTGGGAACTTGTACCAAGACCCAAGCGGTCAGAAGTTTGTCTATCGCTTCCTGTAATACAACACTCCTGTAGCTGGAAACTGGCAAACCTGTGGTGAAAAACTGAGCAGGAGGTTGGTACTGGAAATAGAGTTTGTATCCCTGGGTGGTGAGGTCCCAAACCCAGGCATCTGGACAAGATTCTGCCCATACTTCCCTGAAGTCCCGAAGACGAGCTCCCACCCTGGAGGCCCCCAGGTGAGAGGGAAACCAGTCATGCACTGGGTTTGGTGGTGGACTTAATGTTGTTGAGCAGAGGGTGCTGTGGATCTACCAAGGCCTCTGGAACCACAAGAAATTGAAGGTCCTCCCCTGGAGCGGCCTCAATCTTCCCAGGGCCTGAAAGGACTGAAAGGAAGATCCATAAAATGGCTTAAGTAGACTTACCCCCAGTAGCCTGGGAAATCTACTTATCCAGTTCTGGGCCAAATAGTACATGTGAAAGGTAGATTTTCTACCACTCTCTTTGATTCTGCATCTGCCTACCACTGTCAAGGCCAAAGCGCTCTGTGTGCTGATAGCGCCAAGGCCGAAGTTCTAGAGGCGAGATTACAAACATCCTTAGACGCCTCTCCAAGATAGGAAGCCGATACCCATATTCGTTCTGCTCGATGAATAAGGTCCTCAGCAGCCCACAGCCCATCAGCTAGCTGTTTAGCCCAAGATTCACTTGCCTTGTTGGTCCAGCAGCTCACTATTGCAGGACGAAGAGTCACACCTGCTGCTGTATATATGGACTTTAGAGTGTTCTCCAACTTCCTGTCCGATGTTTCCTTTAATGAAGTGGCCCCAGGAACCGGTAGAATAGGAGAAGTCTCATATAGTTTCATGCTGTCTGCAGGGAACAGGTAGGCAGACAAAAGCCGACGGGACAGCTGGAAGTTTTATCCGGGTGTTCCCAAGCTGCGGTCAGGAGAGAATCCAGTTTCTCCGATACTGGAAAATAGGCAGCTTGCCTTGCTTCTTTAAAAAGGACGGCCGCGCAGGACCTTGGTCCTTCTCCTCTACCTTTAACACCTGGCGGATTGCTGAAATCAACGCCTCTATCCCCTGGGACACAGGTTCTGGCTCCTCCTGGAGCTGCTCCTCTCCATTGTCCTGTGTATATTCACTCTCCTCTAGAGTGAGCATATCCTCATCCTCTGAGTCATCCGACTGGAGGACTGAGGGAAACATTCTCTTGGAGAGCTGTGGAGAATGTACCGCGGACGGAGCACAGGACGGTGCCTTGGCTTTTGTGAGCCCTTCCATAGATTGTGCTAAGGACCGTGCCCAGGCGGTTCATCTAGAGTAGTTGCTTGAGACCTGGAAACCTCTCTATCCTTACGAAAAGCCTCCAGCTCTTCAGACAGGTGCAACATAACCAATGTGAATTGCGCCGCCAATGTCGGCGGTTCCTGCACCAAATTGTATTACAATTTTCGCACAGGGAGCTAGATGATTGCCCCTGTGAAAACCTATCTGCACATTTCGTGCAAGTAAAAGGACTTCAGTGAAGCCTTAGAGCCCTTTCCAGCCATGGTACACAAACACTGAAAACAGATACAGCACAGTAGCGTAGTGGACAGTGAAACAAAAGGCAGAGAGGTAGGAGAGGACGTCAAGAGGGGGAGGAGAAACACAGCCGCCCTAACAGCGGCCCTAGCAGTGCTAGAAACGCTAGGCACAGATAGGACAGTAACCAATATTAAAATTGAACATAGTTACTATGTTCCCTAAATGCTCTCCTGACCAGCCTAACCCTCACTCACAGTTCCAGGGTAAGCTGTCTCAGCGTGGTCAGCAGCAGCAGGAGCTATGTAGGGATCTCCGCAGCAGGTATCCGTGTAATGGGCACCAGCATATATGGAAGCGCTGGGAGCAAAGAGCAGATTCACGAAGATAGGCTCATCCCCAGACGCTATGGCACCTGTTTTGAACTTTCAGCGGTAGCATACTACTGCTGATTACATCTACAGACCATCCGCTTATACTGCCTGGTTACCGAGCCAAGATCACACTCACACTCTGTCATTGCTGCAGGTGGAGGTCTGGCCAATGGGGGACCGTGATACGCGTTGCACACAGCGACATGCACTGCTCCCCTGAGACAGTGGTCTCTGTAGCCAGGGACCCATGCGCTAACTGCAAGCAGTTGTGATAGGGTCCTCCCAGCAGCTCCACGGTGCAGACAGGCAGGGGGCAGCCGCTGATGGTCATAGCCTCATTGCTCTTTTCATCTGTAGAAAACACTATAATAAGACTTTAATATGCCCTGAGAAGTCCCAAACGTGACCAGCTCCCTCAGGCAAAATACAAAGACTGGGCTTGTAAGGGGGTATAGAGGGGGAGGAGCTAGTCACACTCTCTAAATTTTAAAGTGCCAGCTCCCAGTTAACACACATCTATACCCCTCTGTCATAAAACCTCCAGTGTCTCCTAGTGGATGAAGGAGAACACTAACACTAAGAAAAGCCTTAAAAACGTACCTTATATTACACCATCTGATAATGGCGTCATTAAATTGGCAGGGGCAAACCATCCAATCGGTCCCTGCATGCTGCTGAAACTCCTCCCACTCTCCTCCCCTCATTCGGCAATTGCACTGCAAGTGAACACGAGCAGTGTAATTACAAGGCTAAAAACTGTGTGTGTGTTCAAGGCAGAAGGTGGAGATATATATATATATATATATATATATATATATATATATATATATATATTTTATTTTTTTTTTTTTTGTGCAGAGTTGGGGCACGCTCAGAGCATTACAATCTTTTCAGACAACCAAAATTAATTTTTGCTTTTTCCTGCATGGCCGAGAAAATCACAGGTAAATTGGTAATAATAGCAACAATATTGGCCGAAAATATTCAAGCTAATATAGCAATTATTGCGAGAGACCCCTTAATATTTTAGCATTGTAGCACCTCCTATGGCAGCAAAAAAAAAAAGTTCCTTCCTCCAGGGACTACATTTCAAACTGTTGTGGAGGCTGACAACTCTCTTTGGGCTGAAAATTACATGTACTTTTTTTGTACAGAAAAAAAAAAAAAGTTCCAGGACAAATACTGTGTGAAGCAGGGACTTACAATCTTCTTTTTAGAATACAGGATTTAGGAGTATTGAGGAAAACGGGGAGGATACAAAAACTATATGGCATAGAATACAGATGGGAAGAACACCTCTAACTTACGGGCGAGCTGTTTGGGGTCATGCTAAGGCTCTTCTCCAGGTGCTGACTCCATATCAAAATAGCTTCCAGCATAGAAAAATGCTGAAAATGGTTCTGGTGCCCTCTTTTAGTCTGGTTGGTGCGTCCTGACACCTCTAAAAGGACACTGAGCATTCATGTATAGAAGCAATACTTTACAGCCTATTTGATAGGATATCTGAATTTCCACACAGCAGACTGGTGTACCAGAGTTAAATAGGCCATCCTTGGCTTGCAGCATGATAATGGGACCAGACAGAAAGGAAAGCCACTGCACTGCCGAAGATAAACAAAAAAAAAAAAAAAAGAGACTCCATTATATACAATCCAAAAGGGATTGTATATGACGGGTAAAACATATAGAACCGAGCTAAACCATTGTAATGGATTATTGAAGGAGAAAACCAATGTACCACTGAGTGCACAGGTAATTTTATATCCTGCATGGAGCTTCCTGTAGGACACGTCACACGCACAGAACACAAGTCTTTAGTCTAAAGCTGGCCATACAAACTAGCATCTATTGGAGCAATTCCCCATTCTGCTGATGCCTGGGTGGGGTACTTTGCAAAATTCGAAATGTTGTACAATCTCACTTCAGACCCAAAAAAAGATCGAAATCTGCGAGTCGGGATTTTTAACATGTTGGGTGTTCACCGATAACCATAGAGATCACAGGAGTCCGCCGATTGGATCGCCATAATCGGGGATTGGCCCACTAGATGGAATGGGTATGAAATGCCGGCAGTAGGGATGCCTCCTGTCAAAATGTCGTCAGCGGCATCCCGACAGGGGTCAGGCAAGTATACTAACCCCCACTTGCAGCCTAACTCTAACCAGCCAGCACGCTAATCTCCCTCTAGTGCCTAACCCCACCCCTGGTTGTGTCTAACCACCCCCTCCCCAAACCCCGCTACGCTGCTAAAACGTAACACGCCCCCCCACCCACACGGCTAACTGCTTAGACATCCCTGCTTACCTCGTACAGGATTGCGTCGGTCTAGATTCCGGCATCGGTATTTTAACGCCCATCTTTAGTCCCGTGTCCAGCTTGCGACGTCGTGATTTAGATCGGCGGCATCCCATCCGCCAGTCTCCTAACTACATCACCGTTAGATGTATGGCCCGCATTAGTCACTTTAAAAATAAAAAAATGCTCACAGCCGGCTCTGTTCCTGGTGGTAGCAGATTGGATTAGCCCGGTCAGCAAGCCTATGCTTGGCTTCCATCTTTGGAATGGTACATTCCCAGGACCAAATAAAGAGGTAAGCTCCTTTACCAGAACTACCTAGCTAGTGACAGAAAAAGACAAAAGCGAAGAAGAGTAGCCCGCATTATATACCATTCGGGGATGTGATCTCTTAAGCAACGGATGGTCTGTGATGAAACTTAGAAGGGACTTAACCCATTGTAGGGGCAGCCATGTAGCACTCAAGAATAAATTAAGATTTTATGTCATCTTCATAATTGATGCACTCACATGAGGAGAAGTCATCCTTCCCACCCACATAGTGAAATGGGTGGGACTGGAGGCATGAGGAAGCAATTCTCAGCTAATTGCGGGATCATAACCCATCTCTCTGATTATCCCATGATCCATGGCATTGCATTCTGGGGGACAGGACCAAATTATGCAATTTGCCCAACAGGAGCCATCTGCATTATACAGGAAGGGTAAGATAAAATGCTGGCAAGTATAGCTCTATATTAAAATAACTGCAGAGACATACATCAAATTAAATTATTTGCTATAGAGTTGTTGGAAGAGGTTTTAAAATAAATATCTTTTAATGTATTGTTAAATAATGGCAGACTGTGTAATGGTTAGCATTACTGCCTCACAGCACTGAGGTCACGGCCCCAACTAAATTCCTGGTAGGGAATACAATTAACCCTAGTGTGTGCAGGAACAGGTGGTAAGGAATATAGTTTGTAAGCTCCACTGGGGCAGTGACTGATGTGAATGACCAAATATGCTTTGTAAAGCGCTGCAGAATATGAGTGCACAATATAAATCACTGGTAAAAAATAATAACCAGAGTATTGGAAGGAGATATAAAATTATGGAGATCCACTTAGCATATTAACATCACAGGAGGTTTATATTTTATTTAGTATATATTATTCTCAATTCAATGTCACATTTCTCAAGTTTGTTATTTAAATTTTAATCAAGGATAACGCTTTTAAATTAGAATATGAATTGATTGATTCTGATGCTTTAGCAGGTACCTCCTTTTGAAAATTGATTTTCTTTCTATATTATTATTGAAAGTATCCGCTATTGACCATTTATGGAAAAAAAATGACTAAAGAATTCCATGGGGACAATTCAATACTTTTGTTTTCCCTGTGATTTTATTATTTTCAATGGATTTAAGCTAAATATCTGGGGTTTAAACATTGTGTAACATACACATCACTAAGCCACAAACATAAATAGTGTTATTTATTAGATCATTAATATTAAAATTGAATGAGGGTTTTAAAAACAAATACACAGTCTCAGGCCAGAGGTCTTTAAAAAAAAAAGTTCTTATAAATCAAATGTAAAAAAACAATAAAAAACACAGTTTAAAAAAAAAAAAAAGTGTATTACAGCCTTGAGATCGTTTTGACGCAAGGCTCATCCTCTTCTCAACGAAGACACTAATGTCCAGGTACCATCTAAATAGCTGTCTGCATCCTCCGGTAATTTCCTGGCTCACTTTCAAAATGACCATGTATTTTATGATAGAGAGAATATTGCCCTAGCAGGTGTGTAACTAAAAAGGTAAAAAAAATTCCCCCAACTGCTCTTCTCCAGGTTGCAGGCATATATTACTTTGACACATGATAAACTGGTAATAAATAGAGGAAAAGAGAGCTTCTTCTTGGTCTGTAGAAGTGATGAAGTCCCAAAAGTCATCCAGAAAGCATGGTGCAAATGCTTACATATACATAATACACAATCTGAAGCAGTCAGGAATTTCCAGGAAAAATGGGAGTAAAGTGCTGGAAGAGAAAAAAAAACAAACAGGAGATAAGAGACCGGTACATGCCAACTATTAAATGTATCCATACATTGTTGTACGTTTTGGTTTAAAATACATACAATAGCATACATCTATAATGGCACACTCCAGTATAATGGCACACTCCAGTATAATGGCACACTCCAGTATAATGGCACACTCCAGTATAATGGCACACTCCAGTATAATGGCACACTCCAGTATAATGGCACACTCCAGTATAATGGCACACTCCAGTATAATGGCACACTCCAGTATAATGGCACACTCCAGTATAATGGCACACTCCAGTATAATGGCACACTCCAGTATAATGGCACACTCCAGTATAATGGCACACTCCAGTATAATGGCACACTCCAGTATAATGGCACACTCCAGTATAATGGCACACTCCAGTATAATGGCACACTCCAGTATAATGGCACACTCCAGTATAATGGCACACTCCAGTATAATGGCACACTCCAGTATAATGGCACACTCCAGTATAATGGCACACTCCAGTATCTGCGGTACTGCCTCGATTATTATTGCTCCAACACGCAGGGGATCATTTTAATTTCTAATGAAAATATTCCCGCTGTGTACCAAGGGGAACTCTTAGAGACAGCAGTTACGGTAACCGCTGTCCCAGTGAGTTATATCCCTGGCAAATTTGTGAAAGTTTTTCACAGAAGCGGTCAATGTGCATGTGCACAGTGTCAGCTGACAGAGCCAGCCGGGGTCTGCAAGAGAGCCCCCATAGGATTACAAGTAGTTGCATAAAATGATGCCAAAACTGCAGTTTCAAAGAATTGCACAGGCCCCTTAAGTTTAGAGTGGACCGGCATCCTCCACTAGTAGCACACGCAGAAATCCCTATGGTATGAGAGAAACACAGTCCTCGAAAGCATTAGGTGAAAGTCTCAGCCTTGAGAAGGAATGTGGACTGTGCACTGTAATGGAACCCATACATCTGCGATGTATTGCCCCAAATTCCCGTTCTGCCAACGGCAGAATCTGGGAAATTCAACATGCTGGAAATCCTCAATTCATCGATCCCGGCCAGTGAGTCAGATTTTTAACATGCTATTTTTCCCTGACCCATTGACTGATCACTGAATGGCCGGTAACTGGTGAATCGGGTTGCCGATCAGAATGGAGAAGTAGAAGTATGGCCCGCATAAGGCCTATGGCACAGGGCAGCTGTACTAATTTCTAAACACAGTATTTCACCTTAGAGTGATATAAGTTTTATTTATGTAGGCTTCAATATATGCAAATTCGGGAATGATCAAGAGAAACACCTTTCGAATCAGTCCTAATTTCTTAAAATCTGTGTACATTTAAAATCTGTTTTCAACAGAGATCAGTTATTACATAATTTGTTTGGGTCAGATCTGTGTTCTTTGAGAAGTGAAATATATTATATACAGTCAGGTGCATAAATATTGGGACATTGACAGAATTTTCATATTTTGGCCTCTATTCACCACCACAATGGCTTTGAAATGAAACAAACAAGATGTGCTTTAATTGCAGAGTTTCCGATTTAATTTGAGGGTAATTACATCCAAATCAGGTGAACGGTGTAGGAATTACAACGGTTTCTATATGTGCCTCACACTTTTTAAGGGGCCAAAAGTTATGGGACAAACTAAACAATCGTAATCTAACTTTCACTTTTTAATACTTTGTTGCAAATACTTTGCAGGCAATTACAGCCTGAAGTCTGGAATGCATAGACATCACCAGACGCTGGGTTTCAACCCTGGTGATGCTCTGCCAGGCCTCTACTGCAAATGTCTTCAGTTTCTGCTTGTTCTTGGGGCATTTTCCCTTCAGTTTTGTCTTCATCAAGTGAAATGCATGCTCAATCGGATTCAGGTCAGGGGATTGACTTGGCCGTTGCATAACATTCCACTTTTTAGCCTTAACAAACTCTTTGGTTGCTTTTGCAGTATGCTTTGGGTCATTGTCCATCTGCACTGTGAAGCGCCGTCCAATGAGTTCTGAAGCATTTGACTGAATATGAGCATATAAAATTGCCCGAAACACTTGAGAATTCATTCTGCTGCTATTGTCAGCAGTCACATCATCAATAAATACAAGGGAACCAGTTCCATTGGCAGCCATACATGCCCACGCCATGACACTACCACCACCATGCTTCACTGATGAGGTGGTATGTTTTGGCTCATGAGCAGTTCCTTTCCTTCTCCATACTCTTCTCTTCCCATCACTCTGGTACAAGTTGATCTTTGTCTCATCTGTCCATAGGATGTTGTTCCAGAACTGTAATGGCTTTTTTAGATGTTGTTTGATAAACTCTAATCTGGTCTTCCTGTTTTTGAGGCTCACCAATGGTTTACATCTTGTGGTGAACTCTCTATATTCACTCTTGTGAAGTCTTCTCTTGATTGTTGACTTTGACACATATACATCTACCTCCTGGAGAGTGTTCTTGATTTGGCCAAGTGTTGTGAAGGGGTTTTTCTTCACCAGGGAAATAATTCTTCTGTCATCCACCACAGTTTTCCGTGGTCTTCCGGGTCTTTTGGTGTTGCTGAGCTCTCCGGTGCGTTCTCTCTTTTTAAGACTGTTCCAAACAGTTGATTTGGCCACACCTAATGTTTTTGCTATCTCTCTGATGGGTTTGTTTTTTTATTTTTCAGCCTAATGATGGCTTGCTTCACCGATAGTGACAGCTCTTTGGATCTCATATTGAGTCGACAGCAACTGATTCCAAATGCAAATGTCACACCTAGAATCAACTCCAGACCTTTTACCTGCTTAATTGATAATGAATTAACAAGGGAATAGCCCACACCTGTCCATGAAATAGCTTTTGAGTTGATAGTTCCGTTACTTTTGGCCCCTTAAAAAGTGGGAGGCACATATAGAAACCGTTGTAATTCCTACACCATTCACCTGATTTGGAGGTAATTACCCACAAATTAAATCTGAAAGTCTGCAGTTAAAGCACATCTTGTTTGTTTCATTTCAAAGCCATTGTGGTGGTGAATAGAGGCCAAAATATGATAATTCTGTCAATGTCCCAATATTTATGCACCCAACTGTAAAATATATATACAGATATATATTTTGAGCAGAAGCAGTAGGACCACAGCCTAAAATGGTCAGATGAAGTCGTACAAGCCACAATACGAGGGTGTCACTTCTCTGCTAGCTTTGGGAAAGACTCATGTTTTAGTAGAGGGAAATTTTGCTGGGCTTCTCCTACAATAATGTAAATGTAGTGCCCACTTAGCCACATATATTTCGTACTATACTCACCATGTCATCCTGTCTCTCCAGAAAATTAGATACAGGATCATTACATGTCCTACAAAAGTTAGGATTAGCAGCCCCTCGAGATGTATAAAATGCACACTCCTCATCTAGATAGGTATCCCAAAACCTCTGCTTTGATGACACTGTAGCTTCTAGTCGTAATCGTGCAATTGTTGGTAAGGAGTGTGGACCTGACGGGAGAAATTTCGATATCATATGATTAACAAATTAATGGATTCTTGCAAATAACACTATTTATATTGAGCAAAGTATCTGTGCCTTGCAGATTACAACATTAACTTTCGAGATCTAGAACAACATTGTGGATTTGTACTTCAAGAACCAACTAAATCAGTGGTTCTTAACTCCAGCCATAAATACCACTAACAGGTCAGGTTTTGTGGATTTCTTTAATCATGCACCTGGGACTAAATTTATTTTGCTGGATCAGTAATTATCCCATTCTCTTCCACAAACAGAAATCCTCAAAACATGACCTGTTGGGGGTACTTAAGATCCACTGAATACATTAACAAATCACTATTTAAATATTGTTGCAAAGGCTAATAAAGTAGAAAAGAGCATTGGAATGCTCTGAAGTTGCTGCTCATAAATTGTTATGTACAAAGTTAACATCTTTGGACGCCAACATTTTATATAATATATAGATATATATCGAGATCTTAAACAAAAAGACCTTTACTCAGAAACCCTTTTTGTCACCAATATCTACAGAATCAGACCCTCTTGCTAGAGCTGAAGCAACCTAGAGAATATAAAAGTAGTAGGAAATACACCAAGAGATCTACATCTCCAATACATAGACAGGATCTGTTAAGGAGATAGATAGATAGATAGATATATATATATATAATAATTTAACTGTGTAACAGTTAACCCTTTGAAGGGCCTCTTATTTTGCAGAATCTCATTTTATTAGAATATTCCTGGCAAATCTGGTGTTACCATAGTCACCTGAACACCGCTCTCTTTAAATCTTATTGAGTACCATTGACAATATAACTACTAGAATAGGTGGACAAGGGCCCATTCTCTGGAATGTAGAGCCTTCTTACTTTGATAGCCTACTTCCCAGTACCCTAGTTCTGGAATAAATACCGCAAAAACCCATAGGAATATTTAAAATTATTTTTCGCACTTGTGGTTGATGCATAATAGTGCTGTGGCATTTTATAGCCTGTTAGGAGAGCTTTTGCTTTAACAAGACAGGCAAACTGATGAGGTGAATGTCCAGTTTCAAATGGTGATGACACTTCTCTGTTTAGGTTGTTGGTCCTGAACCAACCAAGGAGCGTTGAGTCTTTGGTGACAAAAAGGTGAACTGGTTGGATAGATGGTGTGATTTTTCCCATGTGGATTTGAAAACCCTTGATAGTTAAGAAAGCCTCCCTGTAACTCCTATTCTGAAGTAAACAGAACTAACTCTGCGAGCCAACAGAGACCCCATTAGTGTCTGCTATAATCATAGTGTGTTCTGGCAAAAATACTCTAAGCAGGAATTAGGCTGGATTTTTGGTAGATGATGAGCCAACCCTTGAGACTAAAAAGTTGTCCAAAACTTGTATTGGCTTTGAGTATGGATCAGGATAATGCCTTGATATCTAGGCCATCAATTGATGAATTGTCATCACACTTCTGGCTCCCTAAATAGTGAAGCCATTGCTTCTAGAAGTGTAATAAAAAAAAAATGGAGAACTTCCTGGATTGGATTTTGTAAATTATTGTTCCACATGTCCATTGACACCAGGAACTTGTTCTATGCTTTATTGATTGAGTTTTCACTTAAACCTGTTGAGTTGAATGGGGATGTTCAGGTCTTTCAGGCTTAAATTGGGATAGAAGTTCTGTATGAGGTCAGGACTAAGAAAATATTTGAACAGATTTCCAACCTTCTCTGACATTGTGGAATTTTCAATGATCCCCCCCGAGGAGACTAAATATCTGATTCTTGTCACTGGGAAGACCTTCCAGTTAATGATTGCTCTTATCCAAGTATTTGAAATGGAAGGGAACCACTGTTACATGAAGAGAACGAGACTGTTCTCACAACAGGTTGTGGGATTCTTAGCTGGCCAAACCTAAGCTTCTCTAAGCAGTCAATCTATGGGGAATAGTGTTTTGCCCCCAAGAATAACGCCCTCTTAGACTTCCAAAATACTTTTGAATTGAGGTACATTATTGTGGAGGAAAGAGCTTTTTACTCTGCTCTGGACTAGGAAAAAATTATCAGTTGGGCCACAAAGAGGATATTACCTGGAGGGAGCTCCTGAGATCTTTTGGGTCTGGACAAGCTTCCTATGCCTTGAGCCAGAGTGACTGCTGCACTTATACAATCAAGGAGGAACTACTGGCTGCAATAAGGTCAGCATCCAAGGCTGCATCGCTGAGGAACTGATGCCTTCAGGATATATTCGACAAAGGAAATACATTCTGACTGGTTTTCTGGAGTGTAGGTCTACAGAAGCTGCTTTGACTACTTACCAATAACTTTGTTAACCCAGACCAAGGCCAGAGTGTGTCAAGAAATGACCTAGAAGTCACAAAAGTCTTTAAACTGTTGTGGCATTCGTTTTATTTGAATAAAAAAATTGAAATGTTACACAACAGTGCTATGCGGCCATAGAGTTTTTCTTGTCAGACTCAAATTTTTCCCTAAAAAACTTCTACAATAAAGTTAGAGAATAGAAATTAAACAGTTTCTCTTTGTTAAAAAAAAAAATCTCAGAAAGAGGGAAGGTCTGAGGCAGTTTCCTCCCATGACTGGACAAGAATAGAGTTGTAGCTTTAGCCAGGGTCTTGCAGAATAGGAGTAATGTAATATTCTCCCCAAACAAAGGGAAACTTTCGCTAAGCCTTTACACAGACTTATGCTGGGCATACACTATACAATTATCTGTCAGATATCTGTCTGGTTGAAATTAAAATTTGGTAATGTATGGGAGCAAATGACAATCGACCATTTGCTCACAAACACTGGAATACAGACAAAATGGTTAAATAAGTGTTTAACCATTAACCAATTTGTACAATTGTTTTTTGTCTGTTTTCCAGTGTTTAAAAACCATATGATCGGCTGTCATTTGCTCCCATACATTACCAGGTTTTTATTCCAACCAGCCAGATTGGACAGATATTTGTATAGTGTATGCCCAGCATTAGCAATACTCGAGGGCCAAAAGCAGTTCTTATTTACTTTATTAACAATTATTTATATAGAGTGCACACATTTCTCAGATTTACAAAGAATATCAGGCAATCACAGCAATCCCTGCCATTGAGAAGCTTAAAATCCGTATTACCTGTCAGATGGGGACACATACACATTAAGATTACTTGGCTTCTGACAAAAAATAACCCACCACTAGGTGTTTTGAGTCTGGAAGGAAAGTGGGGCACCCAGAGGGGAGAACATATAAACTGTGCCCAGATAGTACCTTGGTCAACAATTGTAACAACTCATGACCTCAGGGCTGTGAGGCAGTAACACTATCCACTACGCCAACCAACTGTGGGGATAGTACATGGGCGAATGATACAAAAAAAAAAAAAAAAAATGAAGAAGAGGGGGAAACAATGGAAATTTCTCCTTGTGCCACACCCTATGGAGTTTTAACTCTACTATGGGATTTGGCTAAAAAAATTGAGTGCAACACATGTAGCACACAACTATTAGGATGAGAATGAACAGCAATACAGATATAAATGAATGATAAATAAAATTGCAGTCTATTACTTGCCTTGTATAGAAGACAGTCATCATCTCTATGCCAGTCAACTAAAGGCAGCTTTCCTGCGATAGAAAAAAAATGCCCACCATGGAGGCTCCACTTCAAGCCCAGCACTGATTAGGCTACAGCTATTTAGGCACCTGTCAGTGCCTAGTGAGCTGACTAAAGTCATCCATCACCTGAGCCTTAGCTAGCACTGTCTGTCTCAATGGCAGCAGCCACACAGGATTAAACTTTCATGACCTGCGGCCTTCGTGACCTTGTTCCTCCTCCAGAAGTCTGACAGCAGGATAAATGGAGGTTATCAACAGCTGTAACAAAGACAGCAACTGAAGCGACTACAAAAACAAAATAAGCTAAAATTATAATTTAATGCTGTCATGGACAGCAGAGAACTGTCCTACTTTTTATATTTAAAAAAAAAAAAAAAAAAAAAAAAAAAAAGAGACTTACTCCAGACCTGGGGATATAGAGGGAGAGGAGCCATAACTTAAATTTTTTGCTAAAACTCATCTCTACATCCATGGCTCCAGTGTCCAAAAATACATCCAATAGGAAACAGAATAACACGTGAGCAATTGTTTTAGAAGTATGTGATCCACTCATGTTTCAGGATGATGTTGCAGGAAACATTAAACACTTGGCACAATTTCTGTTTCAGAATGAATGTTGTGAGTGACATGGCAGGGGGTACACAAAACATTTTATGTATAGCGGCACAATATGCCCCGATGCTTTAACACTAGACACATAGCTTACCTAAAGTGCGAGACTGCAGAGCTTTTACAGCTGGGTGGGAGAGAAAGGAGAGTGGCAGGGAGGTCTGCACACAAGACACACTGCTGGGAGGGGGCTGAGGGGTGTCGCTGGTACTCGGCTGTGATAATGGTGCAAGGTGCTGCTTCATATGTAACGGTAACTCCTGAGAACTCCCAGCAGTAGCTCCAGCAGCACCAATGACCAAGGTCTCAGAAAGAGCCACCTGCTCCTGCTGTCGTACGTTAGCTGTACACTTGTCAAACACTTTCATGAGATCAGATGCTTCAGTTAGTTCCTGCTTAGAGACATAAGGCACCTTGTATACAGTCAAGGGTGAAACAAACTTAAAATACAGCATAAGTATCATATAGTTACAATCAAAGATCATTAAAGCACAGACACCAAAAATATAGTAAATACTGTTGGCACTTTCAAAGGTTTTTAGTGATAATGGGAAGCTATGTGTAACGTGTTTCTATGAATGATTTACAGATGTGTTTACATACATCTATCCTCCGTGCGCTACAAGTCGCGCCACACAACGTGGTAGCACAGAGCGTCTTTTTACATTCAAATGTGTCTTATACGCATAGTGATGCAAATAGTTAGCACAAGTAGCTTCTGCTGATTAAAATGATATGCAGCATGCCAATGTTCTCTGTGCAACTGCGGGCGTATCTGCATGCTAAATGCTACGTTACAGTGTTACAGCCGCTGACACGAATGTAGCATTTCACATGCAGTTATACCAGCAGTCACTCATCTTAGTCAGCAGAAGCTGCTTGAGCCAACTATGCTAATAAGACGCATTCGAAGGTAAAGACGCACAAGACGACGCTAGAGTGACGCCACGCCATGGGGCGACTAGAAGAGCTATTTAGCGCGCAAGGAGGCTAGATGCATGTGGACACATCTGTATCTATAGAACTGATCATCAAGCACAAATCCTATTTAAATGCAGGAAATGGTTCTTTTGTTTTTCCTTTTTGTAATCTATTTGGTAACATTCCATAGAATTGTCCATTACCAGAAACAAACACTACATGTGACAGATCATTTTTTCCCCTTAAACATCATCAATTTATCAGTTTTGCTGGTGACTAGATGCATGGTCCCTCCAATAATGACAGCACTTTATTCACAATGGGGGACAAACTGTCCTATGGGGTGTTGTGTGCTGTGTAAGAGGAGGCTTTGCCCAATGCAACCGGACATTGGCTCTCATTTTGTAATGTTAACTAGAAAGTAGACCATTAGTACACAGCTGGTTATTCTGTAACTATAAGCCAGTATGTTCCCTTCTAGGCCACTCTACAATGCACATAAAAAACAAAAATAGCACATACTAAAAAAGACGTAGGTTGTTACATGAAGGCTACAAAAGTACATTTTGCTAATAAGCATAGTAACAGATATAAAGTCCATTTTCCACAACAAAACAAAGATAAGAAATGCAATGTGTATACATTATAGAATGATAGGCCTGCTTCAGAGGTGGATGCAGTGCCCATAGGTGCGCAGTTGACCAATGATGTTTTTTGTACTGTGCATGCGTCAGAGTTGCACCACACGTGTTCCGCACAGAACCAGACGCAGGATCTGTGAATTTTAGGGGGTGCTCCTGGGAGGTAACATGGGGGTAGCACAGCTGACAAAGAGGCACAGCTGCTCACACAGGAGGCCATAGTCAGATGGAGAAACTGCACCTACCATAATCCTGGTGCAAGTTTCAATGGTGCGGCTGATGGTGGCATCTAATACACTGCAAGTGGGCATCTCTGTTCTTTAAAAGTTGGAGGTGGCATTAGCAAACTCGACTTGGGCAAAAGTCCACCTCAGAATCAGGCCCCAAGTCTTTTGATTTCCTTTTAAAATACATGCAAATACCCTTCCACCGTTCCTACCACACAACATAAGCCTCACCTTTCTCTCGTCTCTTTCTCCTGGACACTCCCCATCTAAGAACAGCCGCACTGCCACTTGTTCCTGCAGAAGTAAATGGAGGAGATCACCAGGATTCACAGCTGATTTGAAGTAATGTGTAAGAAATACTGTATTACAGTATAGTATAAGGCCACAAATGACAGTAATGCACAAAAATACCAGATGGAAACGGATTAGATCATTATATAGCATGCTGAATGTAGTCAGAAGGTCACGGCTCTCAGCCTTCTGACTGCACTAACAGGTCACTGTTATGCCTATAGTGATTAGGATGATTTGCCTAGGTGTATGTAATACATGATATAGATCCGGACACTTGATAAGTGACCAAGTTGTGCTAGCACATGTCAAGATCGGCCACATTTTTTTTCAGTACAATCATCTCTTCGTGCAACTAGTTTAGATAGTGTCATAAAAGAAAATAATTGAATCAGGTTGCTTCAAGAGGTTATGCCCAATATAAAACCATCCCATTTTGTTTTGCGTTTGCTGGGAAAAAAAAAAAAAAATACAAGTAGTTTTCCTCCAGTTCCATTACTACCTGTAAGGTGTACTCACCATACCAGGCTCATTTTCACATACAACCTCAGAAACAGGAGAAGGGGACAATTCATCGACCCACTTTACAGTGGTCCTTGCTGAATTCTACATATAGGACACAAGAAATAATATGTCAACATTTACATACATAAAAACACACACAGGGGCATATCCAATCACGGGGGCGGATTACGGCAAGGGGAAGTGTTCCGGGCTCCACGCCCAGAGCTAAACAATTATTTGTTGTTTTCCCCACGCGGTAAACCCTCATACAACACACTGTAACCCATATATACCGTGTAAAATGCCGTATGTGTGGGTTTCCCCACACGTTAAATCCAAGAGGGTGCACTCTAATGTGGACTTTTCCTCGCAGCTCCTGAGGCGGTGAGGAAAATGCACCCACTGGGCTTAACGCATGGGTGATACAGGAGCTGAAAATCGTACCCAACACCTAATGCTTACATAGAATGATCTCCCAGACAAACCTGAGTATCGGAACGATCAGCTTCCAGACGCTTATTTGCACTCTCCAATGCCAGTGCCCTCGGTGTTTTTGCAAATATTGGTTGTTTTGATATAACAGATCGGAACTGGGAGAACTTCTTCTACAAGGAAGAGACAGATCATCATAAAACACAAGTATTGCAGGTTTACCCGATGGCACAGAACAATTACAGATACTATTTGTACATGAAAAACATGATTGCTAGCACCAAATACCACAGGTGCTATAGGTTTAGTACTTTCTTCATCAGCTCTCAAACAAGGCAACATCATATCAAGCAAAGCATTCACTTATATCAGTAAGATTGAAGAAGTCCTCCAATTTAGGAAAATCCTTTATTACAAAATCCGAACTGTCCATAAAGAGCTCTATGGAAAGAAATATATACTGTATATCATTATTTATTATTATTTTTTTTATCCAGACAACACGGTGGGTTCAACGCCAATAATTAAAAGTAAAATGTTTTAAAAGAACAAGGAGACTGGTGCCTTCACAATCATCTCAGACTAGGTGGAGATTAGTTTCTGATAATGGACTTTAAGTAGCCAGCATATTGGGAAGCTGTGCGGTTAGGTCTATTTTGCAGCTTCCATGATGACACAGCGTCAGAATGACAGAAGAATAATTGTAAAATGCTCCTGATGTACAGCAATGGAAGTAATCATGGCAGAGGAGGAAAATATTCCAGAAGTCTCTGCAGACATCCAGGTACATGTGTAATGGATATTTTATTATAGAATATACCGCATGTCTCCCACCTCCAAAACCAACAAGTCTCAACCAAGGCTTACCGACACATCGAGAATGATTTATTTGTGGGCAATGGCCACAAACTGCTGTAGAAACAGCATCACTTCTCGACCATCAACATCTCCAATTTTCCCAGTGCATTCCATAGAAGTGCTAAGGAAAATTGGCATCATGGAGATTTGTATAAGGGCCACATTGAGTCACCATGTGGGGTTTTTTCGTTCGGCTTTAAAACCTAAGCATTAAAAAAACAGTTCTATCCAAAAGTACCAGCGGATGCTTTACAGTTCTTAAAGAAGGAAAAAAAAAAAAACCACACATCACAGGAACCAGACAAACTAACAAAAACAAATAATTCAACATTACAAACCATTGTAGAGCATTGAACTCTCCTAGCTGACCCTCCAGGGGATGGGTCACTAGCCGGCTTAGGAACACGATAGGGACTGAATACTAGATCTGAAAGACAGACAACCGGATAAAACATATCATACAGTGCATGTCAAACGTGTAGCCTGTTCTGCAGCTCTAGCTCTACATTTAATCTAGTCCCATTATGAAGTCTTTATACTTGAATACTAATGAAGGTATTATCCAGTAATACATTAATCACATGCGCTGCAGCACCAGCATCGTAAAGGGCCATTCCAAGGCAACTTACATTACAAAGAGCCATGCGTATACTTGCTATGTCAACCAACAGCAAAAGGAACTTATGTGAAATAAATTGAGTCTATGGGCCGTATTCAATTAGAAGTGAAAAGTAAGTTGCCGGACTTTTCACAGTCATTGCTGGTTTTGGGTGCGAAAAAGTATCGCACCCGCCCCCGCTTATCCCCGTATTAAATTCCAAATCAGCAAAAACGGGACCCGGCGTAATTGAAATCGTCAAAAAGTTCTGTCAGTTTTAGGAAAGTCAGCCTGACACCCCCCATAAGATGCACTGACATGGGGGATCACGATGGGTACCCCCAAATAGCCTTGCTAAAGGTATTTGGGGTTTTAAATGGTCTCAATAGGCTCTATTTAGCGTCTTCCAGCAAGGAGTGAAGAATAGCATTTTTCTATTTTTTTTTGGGGGGGGGGGGGGGGGGAATAAGTATGCCCATCAAATTTGTGGTACTTGAATATAGGTGCAATCATAATTTTACAGTTGCTAAAGTCAAGCATTAAAAAAGCACCTTCAGCAAACACCTGCAATCAAAAATACACCTCCCCATACTCGCAGACCACCCCCAAAGGCTATTTCGCTAGTTTTTGAATTTGTACTCCCACTTTGATTTTTTTCACCCATTTTTGTCAAAGTGCTTTTTTGGTGTGTTCTTTGTGAGATTTTTTTTGTGTTTTTTGACGCAGTTAGCGTCAGGGGGGGGCGGTTGGGGTGTCCAAAGGGTGCAAGGGTGGGTCCCGCAACATTGCCCTTTTTTCCGCCGGGTAATCATAGGCGAAATTTTGGCCTAGTACATCGCGTTATGCGTCGGCGAACAGACGCTACAATTTAATATGGGGATAAATTAAATCGGCGAAAATGACATAGGCGAAAAAGTATCGTGGAAACGGACTTTTCGCTTCTAATTGAATACGGCCCTGAGTCTGTAAACAGAACATGTCACACATACATACATACATACATATATATATATATATATATATATATATATATATATATATAAATTTAAAAAAAAAAAAGGGAAGAGGATTTTGGTACTTACCGTTAAATCAGTTTCTCCGACTCCATAGGGACACTGGAGATCAAGACACTGGGGTATAGACGGGTGTATGAGTGGAGCTGGCACTTTCAATTTATAAGTGTGAGTGACTCCTCCCCCTCTATCCCTCAGAAGCCCCAGTTAGAGAAATGGAGCCCGATGAGACAGAAACAGAAGACAAACTGAGGAGAAGGAATCAAACAAGGATGGCAAAAGCTGAGTAGAAAACACACAACATAGTGCATACAACAAACGTAAAAACATAACACAATGGCAGGTAAAGCAGTGCTGGGATGGCATCCAGTGTCCCCTGCGGAATCGGAGAAACAGATTTAACAGTAAGTACCAAAATCCTCTTTTCTCCTTCATCCACCAGGGGACACTGGGGATGTTCCCAAGTTTTCCCCTCCGGGTGGGATAGCCATGGGAAACCTGCAAAACCCTGCGACCAAAACTAAACTCGAGGCCGCAAAAGGTATCAAAACTATATGATCTAATAAAAAGGTGTCGACCAAGTGGCTGCACGGCAGAACTGGGAAGCAGAAGCCCCCTGACGAGCAGCCCAAGAGGCCCCCACGGAGCAAGTGGAATGAGCAGAAATAGACAGACAGAGGCCGGACATTGGCTATATATGCCTGTCGAATCGCCAACATCTGCTTAGAAGCAGGCCAACCTTGTTTGGAAGCATCATAAACAAGGAATCGAACTTCTGTAGGGGCGTGGTACGGGCCACATAAATCCGGAGAGCCCATACGACAGCCAAAGTGAGTGAAGTCTGAGAGTCGTCCGACAACACCGGAACTACAATCTGTTGATTGATGTGAAAAGCAGACACCACCTTCAGCAGGAAAGTATAGAGTTCCGAATGATCATCATGAAAAATTCAATAAAGGAGGCAGACAAGAGAGCTCCTACTTCCGAAACCCGCCTTGCCCAAGCCAGGGCCAAAAGGAGGACTGTCTTCCAAGTGAGAAGCTTGAGATCCACATCCTCCAAGGGTTCACACGTTAAAGTCTGAAGAAAAGTCAGCACTAAGTTAAGATCACACGGAGCTGTAGGTGGGACAGACGGAGTCTGAATCAGAAGGACCCCCTGTAGAAAGGTCTGACCCTGAGGGAACAAGGCAAGGCGGCGCTAAAAAAATACAAACAATGCTGATATCTGAACCTTTATAGAACCTAGATGTAAACCAGCGTCCATGCTCTGCTGGAGAAAAAGATGACGACGGGACATACAGAAAACTGTGGTGCGAGACCCCCGGTCCTCACACCAGGCTACATAACGCCAGACATGGTGATAATGAGATGTGACCAGTTTGCGGGCCAGGAGCATGGTGGGAACTACAGAGTCTGGAATCCCACTGAGTCATAGAATAACGGATTCAACAGCCACGACGATGAACATCGGCGATGTAAGTCTGGGTAAACACGCAGATCTTGAAGCAGGTGGTCTGGACGAAGAGGCAGCGGCCAGGGATCCCCGACAAGGAGCTGCTGGAGATCTGAGAACCAGGTTCTGGTCGGCCAGTTCGGAGCCACTAGGATGACAGTTGTCACTTCTCGCTTGATCAGTTTGAGGACACGTGAAAGAGGAGGAAAAAGGTACACAAGGTTTTACCTCCAAGGAACCGTCAGAGCGTCTATTGCCTCCGCATTCGGGTCTCGAGTCCTGGAACAATACCGGGGCACCTGATGGTTGTATCTGGAGGTCATGAGAGCTACTTCTGGCATTCCCCATCTCCTGAGAAAAACATCTGGGTGAAGAGCCCATTCTCCTGATGACTGAGAAAGTCGGCCTCCCAGTTTTCCACTCCTGGGATGAACACTGCTGAGATCGCTGTCAGCAAAGAATGTGATCCACCTTGCGCATGGTCATGCGACTGAGCGTCCCTCTCTGACGATTTATGTATGAGACGGCTGTAGCGTTGTCCGATTGGACTCGAACTGGCCGACCGTCTAGTAAGGAGTCAGCTTCCAGAAAAGCGTTGAAAATTGCCAGGAGTTCCAGCACATTGATCGGCAATTTTGACTCCTGATGTGACGTGATGAACAGCCCTGGAAGTTATGGTCCTGAACTACAGCACCGAAACCTCGGAGGCTGGCATGCATTGTCAGAACGATCCAATCCCAGATGCCAAACAGACGACCTGTTGTGAGGTGGTCGAGCTGAATCCACCAGAGAAGAGATGCGTGCTTGAGGTAAAAGCCGGATCAGGCGATGCATATGAAGATACTATCCGGACTATTGGGTCAGAAGATTTAACTGGAAGGGACGAGAAAGAAAGCTGCCGAACTGAAGAGCCTCGAAAGCTGCCACCATCTTTCCAAGTAGATGAATGCATAGGTGAATGGACACCCGTTTCGACTTGAGGACCAGGACAAGCTTACGAATTGCATGAGCCTTGTCTACCGGGACAGAGCAGACGTATCAAAGATCATTCGCAGGAACTGGAGGCGTTAAGATGGAACCAGACTGGACTTCTGAAAATTGACTATCCAGCTTGATGGATGAGAACCTGGTGTGTCAGTGCTACATGGTCGTTGAGGTGGAGCTTTGATGAGGAGGTCGTCCAGATACGGAACAATAGTGACCCCCAACAATCTGAGTTGGTCAATCACCACAAACAATACCTTGGTAAAGATGTAACGACCAACCAAATGGCAGAGCAGGAAACTGAAAATGTTCCTCCTTGATTGCAAATCGAAGAAAAGCCTGCTGTGGTTCCCAAATTGGGACATGGAGATAAAGATCCTTGATATGCAGGGACGGCAGGAACTCCCCCTGTTCCTGATCCGCAATCACCGAGTGAAGCGACTCCATCTTGAATCGGTAAAACTTCAGATAAAGATTTAACGATTTCAGCTTGAAAATAGGTCTGACAGAGCCGTTTGGTTTTGGGACTACAAAGAGATTGGAGTAGAAACCTTGGCAACGCTGATGGGCTGGAACAGGTATCAATCCACAAGCTTCTGGATTGCCTGCAGAAGCACCATCTGCTGCCTCGCAGTCAGAAGCACTGCCGCAGAGCACTGAACACAGTACTGAGTCTACGCTCCCTCCTCGTCCCACTGCAGGAGATCATACAGCGCTGATCTCCTGCAGGCTGACAAGTGCTGTAGTATGATTAGCAGTGCCAAATCTTACAGGGAATAGCAGAAGTGGGGGTGGGGGGGGAACGTTTGCAGGATAGCATCTCAGTCCCCTGCTAGTCAGGGGAAAGAGGTATACTTAGCGCTGCTGCCATCAGGTCCTGCGATGGCAATGGTGACATGGACAGCCTCTCTAATAGGCTGCGGCATGTCCCTCTCTGAGCTGAGGCCAGGGTGCCTGGGACCTGGACACACTCAATTAATGGCGGTGGGTCCCTGATACCTCCATGTAGCAGGCTGACAGTGCAGCTCTGTCAGCCTGTCCTCAACGCTGTGTGGGAAGCTAAAAATAAAAAGGAAAATAAAAATAAAATATTAAGCGTGGGCAGAGCTCAGTCCCAAGTGACTGGCTCACTCGGGCACAATTTTAAAACTGGTGCTTCTGGGGGATAGAGGGAGAGGAGACACTCACACTTATAAATCGAAAGTGCTAGCTCCACTCATCCACCCGTCTATACCCCAGTGTCTTGATCTCCAGTGTCCCCTGGTGGATTAAGGAGAAAAAAAAAAATTTATACAGGAATTGCTTATTGTGTGCTATGTCACTTTGGAACACGAGTTACCGTGGAATAACTCTGAAGCCTAGTCGTGTCACCGCACTTACAGTGAGACTTACATGCATTAGCTGTAGTACCATAAAAAATGTAAAAAAAAAAATAAAAAAAAAATGGATGTACTCACAATGTCAACATGCAAAATACCAGCATTCTGCATGGGCTGGTAGCAGAGGGTTAGGCTATGGGAGTGAAGGGTTAGGGTTGGGCACTAGGGGGAGGGCTAGGGTTTATTATACTTACTGCCGGATGTCACCGCCAGAAACAGAAGAAACCGCCGTACCAGGTAAGTCATCACTAGACTACCAGAGGCGGTTTGTTGACATTCTAATTAGGTCAACATTTCATCAACGTCGACATGGTGAATGTCAACATACCAAGCATGTCATAATTAATATGCCACACACCATAAAACCAACACTGCTCATTGCTTCAATCAGTTGACTTTTCCACAAATGTATCTCACAGGACAAATCGTGATCAACAACAACACACAGCACAACAACAACTACAAGTCTGGACTAGGACAAACAGCACTGAGAGCAGGAACCTTACCTTTAAGAGGTAGTGCTATGTTAGATACGCGTCCATAGGAAGGTGTTGGTGTGGAAGCCTGTTTCGTAAAAGAACCAGACTGAGAATATAAAAAAAAAAAAAAAGGTCTTAATAAATAATGGGCCAGTATATTAATGAGTCTTTTCCCTCACCTCATTCAGATGAAATCCAACTTACCATGCCACCTTTCAACATGGCATTTGTACCTTTCACAGGGACTCTATGTGCCAGGCTTAGTTTCCCACAATTGCCAATGGTCACTCCAGTGTTGGTAAGGATACTGGTTAGTGCCTGCAAATCTGCAACAAATTCTCCAGACCCAGCATCTGAAATAATGGTGAGATACCATGAGATTCATAAAACATGCTAGAGACCTACCCAGGCGACATAGAGGACATCTACCTGAAATCTGGTGGTCATCAGTCTTCCTCACAAGAGCATTCTTCTCTGCAGGAACATTCACTTCTAAGGGAGACTTTCCACACCTATATAGGCAACACAGGCTTTAGACAGCATAGTAGCTAAAAATTCCTATTTAATAATATGACCCTGATGCAACACAGCCATGAACTATAGAGAAAAATGAAACGTAAAGAGGCAAATATAGGAAAAAACATAAGGATATATGACATTTAACAATACATGTAATAGGAGCAGGTTGAGTGCAGTTTAATATATATCTCTATCTATATATCTTACATACACATGGTCACAGCAATAAAGCACTTTTATTTAAAACAGACCTGAGGATCAATATAATGATAATGAAATAATTATCAATAAATAATAATAAATAACTCCTAAACACTAAAATCAGCAATCAAATGTTTACATTACTACTTTGTACAAGACCCCAAACTTCTATTAGGTATCACTGTAACAGGCAAGACAGTTAGTCCCCTGAGACTATAGTTTTTTCATAACTAATGCTAGTCATACACTGTCAGACTGACAGACATTTTATCTGACAGCCTGTAACCCAGCAGATATCGTGGCCACACACAGAGATATGGCACAGTGCATGGTCACACAATATCTGGCTTCCTCCCCTGGGGAGAAGACATCACCCCTGGCTGGCTGCGAAAGCACATACACTGCCTAGTGCGCCTGGCGAATTAATGATCAGTCGCGCAAATACTCTATACAATTATGTGGCCGATCCGCCAATATCCAGCGGACCAGCCAGATAATCGTATAATGTATATCCAGCATAACAAAGGATAAACAAACCCTCATTTTACCCACATACTTTACTGCTGATGAAACAGTGTCTTCCACATGGTCGGTTAGCAGAGGGAGTGTAGCTGACTTCGCTGCAGTGACCTCTAGGTTAGCTAGTGGTAGAGTGGTTGTACTAGGGGCTAGCACATGGGGAGGAGAGTTCATCTGTTGTAGTAACGGATTTTCCTACATGGAGTTCAAATAAGTGAAAATATAAAAAAAAAAAAGAATAAAAATAAAAGCATTAAAATTATCTAAAAAAAAAAATATTATCACATTGAATTCACAATTATACAGGATCAGGATACTAGTAAAGGTAAACTTACAACTATGGCAAAATAAATACTACTAACCTGCGACTGGGGTTTGTCAACCTTTTTTGAGGCTGCAGGTCTCTTTGAGCTGACAAGAGGGATGTGGCTTTTAAAAATGTCACTTGGTCTACACAGATGTTTCTCGTCATTAACTGGAGAAGAAAATGATTAAGACTGAAGATAAGTCTCTCCTAGGTAGTACTAACAACCTTCACAAAGTACATGGCAACAACTAGAGAAGCCAACAGAGAACATAATGGGGGATAATTAATTAGTCAAAGTGGTGCGCATAGCATCCAATGAATGAGTGTATAAAATATTATTTTTTAGAGGAGAGATAGCTATATAAGAATATATTAGTGAGCGCACAAGTGACAAACAATCATACAAACAAAAAATGTGTATATTTTTATAAAGTACACCTAGCTCATATAGGAGTGGCTGCTAGGATAGATTAGTCATATAAAGTGATAAACCATATATAAATCAATTAAAATAGTGAAAAAATCCCAAGCGCCAGAAGGTGAACTGATCATAAAGATAAAGTGAAAAAATACGTGATTACAAATGGAAAAGTAACTTATCTTTAATAGAAAATCTTCGGTCACCTGACCAACCATGATTCAAACAAAAGGAAAAAGGAAGGCAAAACATTGTGTGTAACGTCTTAATACTGCATCAAACAGCCATCACTGTGTAGATTAGGAGTTCATGAAACTATGATCAGTCCCCCTTATGTAAAAATACTCCAAATATTTATACAAAAAACAGTTTCATTTATAAAATAAGGTGGATCGATCTGTACTACTCCAACCAAGAAAGAATAAGACAGAGAACAAACATATTCCATTTATTGACACCTGGCTTTAATTGTCAAGAAAAGGAGATTAAAAAGATACTTAACCGTCATTGGAAAGTTTTACTAATGGATCTAATTCTGTAAGGTAGTCTTCCTTCTGGACCAAAGGTAGTCTTTAAGAAAACTAGGAATCTCAAGGAAATTTTAGCACCCAGCTTACTTAAGACGGAAGATTCAAGAAATAAAAAAAAAAAACTTTAAGAAAATGTCAGGGCTGCTATAAATGCAGCAGCTGCAACATATGTAAATTTTTACATCCGAAAAGGAAAATCTTCCATCATCATGACAATTCCAAAAGGACTATAAAATAAAAGATTTTATTAATTGTAATTCAGCTATGGTAATTTATGTGATGGAATGTACTTGCGATCTTAAGTACATTGGAAAAACTAAGAGTATTAAAATTATGTATTCAAGAGCATGTTCGTAATATCAAAAATTAAAATAACTCATGCTATATAGAGACATTTTGCAGAACATCATAATTCTGATCCCGATTACCTATCTTTTAAACCAATAGAATTTGTTAAACTTGGGGAGAGGGGGAGACATTCTCAATAAATTATCCAATAGCGAGATGTATTGGATTTTTGGAGTTAGGTACTCTTTCCCGCAGTGGTTTTAATGAAGCCTTTGAAATTGCACCTTTTTTATGAATATTTGTGATCATTTTCTATTATTATTATTCATTCCTCTTTTTTAACATAAAAAAACTTTTTAAAGTTTTTAGATATTTGTATTTATTAGACTTTAATTGTGGTTGCATTCTTCCCTTTATTTATTTAGATATTTACTAGTAGGATCTATACTCACCCTTGTATTCTTATATTTTTAGTGCTATTTATCACAAGCCCTTCTAGAAATGGACACTGTTTCATATGGACACGACTTTATACCACATTGAAACACTTTGGTCGAGTGTAAAATGGCCGCTTTTCAAAGACAGACTGTGCCAAGGTAGACATTTCCCTAGTATCCGTCAAACTGTATGCAGAGGACTTGCGGAAGTGATGTTACGACAAGTGCGGCTTAACCTGGACAGGAAGTGAAGTCCCGGCTGTCATTCGTTTCAGCGCCTATAACAAAATTATGTTTGGGACAGTCCTTTAGAGAAAGTGGACTCTTTAGTAGGTGCTCTGTTTCCCCAAACTGGAGGGGACGTGATTAATGCTACACTCCAGTTCAGTTAGCGGAATGGCCCAGTAATATGGCTTAAGTAAATATTATATGTGGATGGGTCTCTTTTAGTATATATGTTTAGGAATATCTTATATGTTTTCAATGCATTTTAAAGTATTTACTCCAAATAGAAAGTTTTTTTTTCCCGGTCTGAGGACAGGAAGTGATGTTTTTTTGTTTGGTCCATGTGGATCCTCCATTTTTAATTACCATAGGTATAAATATGTCCTTAGAGTAATATCTCATTACCCCCTTGAAGAAGTCTTACCGTACTAAGACGAAACGCGTTGACACTCTGCTATCCTGTCCTGGACACTCTTATGATGGACAGATAAGCTTTTACAATTTCTTGCTCTTATACGTTGTTTACCTGCATTTAATCGTGGACCATATTTTATAAATTAAAATGTGTTTTTTGTATATTTGGAATATTATTACATAAGGGGGACTGATCATAGTTCCATCAACTCCTAATCTACACAGTGATGGCTGTTTGATTGATGCAGTATTAAGACATTACACACGATATTTTGCCTTCCTTTTATGTTTGAATCATGGTTGGTCAGGTGACCAAAGATTTTCTATTAAAGATAAGTTGATCTTCCATTTTTTTAATCACGTATTTTTTCACGTTATCTTTATGATCAGTTCACCTTCTGGCGCTTGGGTTATAGTTAACATACATACACACACACACACACACACACACACACACACACACACACACACACACACACACGTGGCCAAAATTGCAGACACATTTTGAAATTGAATGTTTATCAACTTTGAATGCTTATAAAAAACTGTTTCACTTCACGCAGTGCAATGATTCATATCAAATGAAAGGAAATGTAATGCTGAATTCAACACAATGAACAGAGGTCAAATATTTGCATTACAAGGGAAGTTATGCCGTGAAAACAACACTTAGGGTGAAAATCCCTGTGTACTTATGATGTTACTGTCCTATCAGTATTTCGTTGGGTATCCTTTCATTTTTCAATACCGCAGCACAACGACGTGATCCAGGATTGTGGTGTTAAGTGAAAATGGTCTTTCGTATGCAGCAATTGCGAGAGACATTGGTTGGAATGTGACAACATCAGGAGTACGAAAGTTTTGTTTACGCTATCAGGTAACACAATCTATACAAAATAAAGAAGAAAAAGGCCGGAAAAAGTGCACAACAGCTGTTGATAGGAGAATAAAACGAATTTGCGTCAGGGACAGATGGATGTCATCTGTGGCCATTAGGAGTGAACTGAGTGCAACTGGTGTTTTTGTCAGTGCAAGAACGGAACGGAAAAGACTAACGGAGGTTGGCCTAAAAGGTAGGATTCCCCGAAAAAAGCCATTGCTGAATAAAAAGCAGAAGCAGCAGAAATGAATACAGTGGGCAAAAGAACACATTGCATGGACAGAAGGTCAGTGGAAACAAGTGATATGGAGTGACGAAACTAAGATATCGATATTTGGTAGTGATGGGAGAAAATGTGTGAGATGTCGCATCGGGGAACAGGTACATCCAGATTTTATTCAAGCGACAACAAAGAATCCTACAAGTATTATGATCTGGGCATGTATGACAGCAGATGCTGTAGGCCGCCTTTATGTCAGAGATGGCACACTGAACAACAGAAAGTACATTGACACCATCCTACAACCAAAACTTCTACCTATAAGGGATCTTTTTCCAGATAATGCCCCATTTTTTTCCAGATAATGCCTCATTTGTTTTCCAGCAGGATTCAGCACCCTACCACACTGCACAGACATACAAAAAGGGGTTCACGGAGAATGACATACAGGTGCTGGGATGGCCAGGAAACAGCTCAGACCTGAACCCCATAGAACATTTGTGGTTCTGTTTGAAAAAAAACTGGTACATATGAGGCGTCCATCCAATAAAAGACAATTAATTGAGGCTATAATTGTCTCATGGCACCACATAATAAAGAAGGAAGAGCTCCAAACATTGATTGGGTCAATGACACATCGCTGTGCTGCTGTCTTGAAAAATAAAGCATACCCAACGAAATACTGATAGGACAGTAACATCATAAGTACAGAGGGATTTTCACCCTTGATTTCACTGCATAATTTCCCTTGTAATGCAAATATTTGACCTGTTTATTGTATTGTATTCAGCATTAAATTTCCTTTCATTTGATATATGAATCATTGCACTGCGTGAAGTGTAACTGTTTTTATAAGCATTTGAAGTTGAAAAGAATTCTAATTGCAAAGTGGCCGCAATTTTGGCCACGTGTGTGTAAATTATATTATAATATAAATATATATATATACACACATATATATATATATATATATATATATATATATATATATATATATATACATACATACATACATACATACACACACACACACATACACACATCAACACACACCATTTCTCTCTAAAAATGAGTCATGTAATAAATAAAAGAAAACACAACAGGCATCCATTAGTGGAGTCCTAGGCAGCCAGTATGCCTCCTCAGTCATCTCAGGATAGTTTTGACTGGCTAATGTTTAAACCACAGCTGTAAGTACACTGCTCACATTAATCTAGGAACTAAGGGCCCCTATTTAACAACAAGACATAACCCGTTTAGTGCTCGCTAAAGGGATTGTGTCCTCCTTTCAGTATTCAAACAGCGGTAAACTGGGACCTTGCTGGATGAAACCGTCACTGGCAGAGTGAGGCTGCCAGTACCTGAGCAGAGGATGCCACAGAAAATATGAGATATGGTAAGAACTTACCCTTGTTATCTCTATTTCTACGAAGTCCATAGGGTTCCACAGGATACCTTGGGGGTATAGGTGTGACGTCAGTCGCAGGGCACCAAAGAGTTAAGCTTTCAGCCTCCCCGGATGCACTAGGTCCCCCTCCTATACCCCGCCCCCGAGCCAAGGCACCTCAGTTAGTTACCAAGCCATAGGCCAGAGGAGGAGACGGAAAACCGGTGACCAGAGCAAAGCCCATCTGCAGCACAGGTGCGACAGGGCGGGAGTCCTGTGGAACCCTATGGACTTCGTAGAAATAGAGATAACAAGGGTAAGTTCTTACCATATCTCATATTTTCTACTTCAGGGTCCATAGGGTATCCACAGGATACCTTGGGGATGTCCCAAAGCAGTATCCTTTAAGGGTGGGGACGCTCCTGTGCAGAAAGGAGAATCCGCTGCCCGAAGGAAGCATCCTGAGAGGCGAAGGTGTCAAACCTGTAATACCTCACGAAGGTATGGACAGAGGACCACGTAGCAGCCTTGCAGATCTGGACTGCAGAGGCACCATGTCGAGCTGCCCACGAAGGACCCACAGACCTAGTGGAATGAGCCTTCAGAGAAGGAGGAACCGGTAGGCCTTCATGAAGATAAGCTTCAGAAATTGCCATACGGATCCAGGCTGCCAAAGTTTGCTTTGAAGCAGGCCAACCCTTTTTACGGAAGCCATAGAGGACAAACAAAGCGTCCGACTTCCTAAACGAAGAAGTGCGGTCAACATAAGTCCTTAAGGCCCGCACAACATCCAAAGAGGCCTCACCCACGGAAAGACCCGGTGAGTTAAAGGCCGGAACAACGATTTCCTCGTTAACATGAAACTGGGAAACAACTTTGGGAAGAAACTCGGGCCGAGTGCGGAGTACTGCCCTGTTCCCATGAAAAACCAAGAAAGGGGGTCTACAAGAAAGAGCCCCTAACTCAGAAACACGTCTGGCCGAAGCAATAGCCAGAAGGAAAACAGTCTTAGCTGTTAGCCATTTAAGATCCACTGATCCCAGTGGTTCAAACGGCGGTCCTTGGAGAGCCCTCAGGACCACAGCCAAATCCCAAGGCGCCACAGGTGGAACAAAGGGCAGCTGAATGCGGACAACACCTTGCATAAAGGTGCGCACATCCGGGATTGTAGTAATCCTACGGTGAAACCAGACAGACAGGGCCGAAACCTGTACCTTCAAAGAAGCAAGGCGAAGCCCATGATCTAGTCCCGCTTGCAGGAAGGCGAGAATCCGAGACAGACGAAACTCCCGCAGTGCATAACCTCTCGGTCGACACCACTGGAAGAACGTATGCCACACGCGATGGTATATCCTCACGGAAGACTGTTTCCGAGCTCGCAACATGGTACGCACCACAGAGCTGGAAAACCCCCGGGACCTCAGCATGGCCGTCTCAACAGCCACGCCGTCAAAGACAGCCGAGCCAGGTCCGGGTGACGACAAGGACCCTGAGACAGGAGGTCCGGTCGTAGCGGCAACCGCAGAGGACTGTCCACGGACAGTAGTTGAAAAACGTCCGGGTGCAGGGACCATTCCCCCGGATGAACGTCCTGGAGACTTAGAAAGTCTGCCTCCCAATTGAGCACTCCCGGGATGAAGACCGCTGATATGGCCGGAAGATTGCGCTCCGCCCAAACCAGGATCCGAGACACCTCTACAAGAGCCGTCCGGCTTCGGGTTCCTCCTTGCCTGTTTATGTAGGCCACGGTGGTAGCGTTGTCCGACTGGACCTGTACCGGGTGACCCTGGAGAAACCGATGTGCCTGCTGGAGAGCATTGAAGACCGCACGGAGTTCCAAGATATTGATTGGAAGCTCCGCTTCTGTCGGCGTCCACCTGCCCTGGAACAGATGTGGACCCGAAACTGCTCCCCAGCCCCGAAGACTGGCGTCCGTTGTCAACAGGACCCAATTTGGAACCCAGAACGGACGTCCCTCGCTGAGGTGGGTCGTCTGTAACCACCAAGCAAGGGACAGGCGAACCTCCGGGGTGAACACAATCGTCTGGGACTTCAGAGACTGAGGCAGCCCGTTCCACTTGGACAGGATCAGGTTCTGCAGAGGTCTGGAGTGAAACTGGGCATATTCCACCATGTCGAACACCGACACCATGGAGCCCAGTAACCTCATCGCCGAGTGTAGAGACACCCGGCGGCTGTGCAGACAACTGCGCACCCTTGACTGTAAAGCAGAGATCTTTTCCTCCGTCACGAAGATCTTTTGCTGTCCCGAGTCCAATAAGGCTCCAAGATGCAGAATCCTCCGAGACGGGATTAGAGTGGACTTCTGCCAGTTGATTAGCCAGCCGTGTCGTTGCAGCAGGGCAATGGTCAGGTCCAAGTGGCGTAACAGGAGCTCTGGAGACCCCGCCACCAATAACAGGTCGTCCAAGTACGGCAACATGCGGACTCCCTGCAGCCGCAGAGAAGCCGCCATGACCGCCATCACCTTGGTGAAAACACGTGGTGCTGTCGCCAGGCCAAAAGGTAACGCCCGAAACTGGAAGTGGTCGCTGCGGATTGCAAACCTGAGGAACTGTTGATGGCGCAAAAGAATAGGGACATGCAGGTAAGCGTCCTGTATGTCCAATGACACCATGTAGTCCCCAGGTTCCAGCGCCAGAATGATGGACCGTAGGGTCTCCATTCGAAACTTCGGTACCCGCAAAGACTTGTTGAGTGCTTTGAGGTTGAGAATCGGACGATACGACCCATTGGGTTTCTGTACCAAAAAAAGATTTGAATAAAAACCCTGGCCCCTCTGGGAGAATGGAACAGGCACTATAACTCCAGCCTGGAGCATAGTGTGCAATACCTTCCGCAGCTCCGAAGCCTTGTTCCGGTCTGATGGTAGACCCGTGGTGAAGAATCGAGCCGGGGGTCTGTGCCGGAAGGAGAGGGCGTACCCGTGGGAGACCACCTCCAGAACCCAAGTGTCTATCGTAGTGACCGACCAACACTGGGCGAACTGCAGCAGGCGGCCTCCCACCCTGGGATCCCCCAAAGGGAGGCCCGGACCGTCAGGCCGCAGGCTTGTCATCTGGCTTGGGGGCCGGACGTCTGGTACTCCATGCCTGCTTCCGGGGCTTGACCGATTTCCTAGGGCCAGCCTGACGAGGAAACGACTGTGGTTTGGGCCTACCCTGGGCCCTAGATGACCAAAAGGACGATGGTCCAGAACCAGAAGGAGCAGCGGCCGACGGGAGACAAGCCGATTTGGCTGCCGCCAGCGTGGCCACAATCTTATCCAGATCCGGACCGAAGAGAACTTCTCCGGTAAACGGCAACGCTTCCAGACCCTTCTTGGAATCTGCGTCCGCCTTCCAGGATCGCAGCCACAAGGTGCGACGAGCAGCTACCGCTGCTGAAGAAATTCTAGACACCAGAGTACTAATGTCTAGAGCCGCCTCGTTGATGTAGGTGGCCGAATCACGGAGATTGCCAATCAACTCCGCCTGTTCGGCCGGACAGTCGGAATCAAAAGAAGCCTCTAATGAATCCGCCCAGCGCTCCATCGCTCTGGCAACCCAGCAAATGGCCATAGCCGGCCGTGCTGCCCCCCCCGCAAGGGAATAAGCGGACTTCAGGCAGATTTCCACCTTGCGGTCTGTAGCATCCTTAAGGGAGGACATGGATGGCATCGGCAATGTGGCACTACGGACAAGACGGGTCACGTGAGAATCCACCTGTGGAGGGGATTCCCACTTAGCAAAATAATTATCCGCCAACGGATAAGCCACCGCCAGGCGTCGCTGCGGCTGGTATCTTTTGCCAGGCTGTTTCCACGCCTCCTCTAAATGGTCCACCAACTGACCCGAAAGAGGAAAGACTGTGGCATTGCCCTTCACATCTTTGAAAAAGGCATACTTAGACTTAGCCGCTGGGGGAACTTCGTCCTCAATCACAAAGGCTGTGCGGACCGCCCGAATAAGTCCAGGAATATATACCTTGGACTTAGCATCAGCGTCCTTAGTATGGAGAGGTTCCTGATCGTAAGGATCCAGAATCTCCCCATCATCAGACGTCCCTTCGTCATCCTCATAAGGAGCGGACAGAGACGCCACCGGCCGTTTATGAGGCCGCATCACAGGCTCCCCTTGCAACACATCCGACAAGTGCTGTACAGAACTCGTCAGGGAGTTAACCCACGCTGGCTCCTGAGAAACCGGGAGCGGGGAAATAGGGAGACTGTGGGGTACCACCAATTGTCGTGGGAAACCCTGCATGAGTGACGACACCACCGACTGCTGGGACAAACCCATCGGAGTAAACGCGGGCTGCGGAGCTAACTGGCCCACTAAAGCTGTTAGCGCCTGAGCGAAACAAGCCCAGGGCGGCTCCTGTACCGGTGCTGTAAGCGTAAGAGGCCGCGCCATGGACAAACACTGCCGGCAGAGGCCCTCCGCGCTACCCTCCCCCTCCGCTAACGGTACTTTACACGTGGTACACTGTAGCCGAAGGGGAAAATCACTTTCAGACATGATGGCACCACGTATGTGACCCCTCTCACCAATTATATATTAAATAGGCGAGAGACCACCCTGCAGCACCGCACCGCAAGGGCTTAGCAGAAAGAACAGGGACAGTAATAAAGCTGACAGTCTTGAGAAGAAAAGTTACAGGCAGCAGCGCTAGCACAGTCACATACAATGCAAAGAAAATCAATTCCTGCACTAACAGCGCTGATCACTCAACTACACAGACACAGGGCCTGGTAGGACACAGCGCTGCATACACAGACCTGACCACAGCGGAGGAGAGGTATGCAGGGGGACCCAGACCACGATGCTTCCAATGCAGGCTTCCAGCAGCGTTCACCATGCTTCTGAAAAGATGGCCGCCGAGGAGCAGAGAGAAGGCTGGCCTGGGGGAGGAGCGCTGACACAGGGCCAGTCAGCACAGTGCAGAGAGGGCTGTGTGCAGCGGGGGAGGCGCCGGCTGTGAGACAGGGAAGGCGCGCTCCCCTGGCATGCATTTAACCCCTGGGACGCCGCAGCGCTACCGCTCTGCTGCGGTCCGCTGTCCCAGGGGGTAGTGGAAGCGCAGGTTGGTCGCCTGGCTCCACGCTGCAGCCAGTCCCCAGGGAGCCCCTGCCTGGGGACTTAGGACCATGTGATCAGCGGGGACCCACCGCGGGACCCCGCTGCTTACCTCTGTCCCCCTTGAATCCGGCCATGGTCCGGAACATCTGGGGTCACCGCTAGCTGTGACCCCAGATGCCCACCAGCATCCCCGGAGCAGTACCGGCGTTCTGGTACCGGCGGGGTGTAGGGAAGACAGCATGGACGTCAGGACTGACTGTCCATGCTGTTCATCCAGATGTGCAGCCACAGCTGCATGAAGAAAAAGCTTCAGGGGCTCTTCTAGCCCCCACTCCAACAGGTGCACCCGACTCCGGCCGGGCACCAAACTAAACTGAGGTGCCTTGGCTCGGGGGCGGGTTATAGGAGGGGGACCTAGTGCATCCTGGGAGGCTGAAAGCTTAACTCTTTGGTGCCCTGCGACTGACGTCACACCTATACCCCCAAGGTATCCTGTGGATACCCTATGGACCCTGAAGTAGAAAAGGGGGGATGCCGCTGGACCTTACCGGAGGGGTAAGTAATGTTAAATACCAACGGCACATTCATTAGTATCACTGCAATACTGAACAAAAACATGCCGCTGGTATTAAGGTACGTTACTAAATGGGGAACCTGTAGCTACTAGATATTCTATTCAATACACTTCAAGTTTTCCCAGCCAGCCACAGAGCCACCACTATAGAACAGGCAGATAAGCATGTGCTCTCAACATGTCAAATTTGTTTGGGGGTCAGTTGCAAAAGATTAAAACATTTCTGCCCTACTCCAGTATATTAATAGAACGTCAAATACAGAAAACAAAAAAAAAACTATTTTATACTTAGCGGGAACACAGAATTTGATATGGAAAAGGCTCACAGCCCTGGTCAGACAGGTCATCTGCCTAGAGGGAATAAATACCGCCGTCGGGGCACGCCAGAATGCAATACAAAGTCAGAAGGGATTAGCTGACAGGTGGCACCTCACCCCTTATTAGAGAAAAAAAATAGATAAAGAGTTAATAAATACTAAATAGGGCATCCAAGTTTTGGCTAAAGCTGGCCACACACTAGACCAACTTACATCCAACCAGCCAACTAGTTGATTGGTAGGAATGAAAATCTGGTAAGGAATGAATCAGCAATTTGCTCCCAAACGCAGGAAAATGGACCAAAACTGTTGTTTGAACAAATTGTTTAGATCAAACATTTAACAAACTTGTCTGACGACCATTTTCATCTGTTTTCTGGCATTTACGAGCAAATTCCTGATCATCATTCATTCCCATACGTTACCAGATTTTCATTCCAACCAATCAACAAGTTGGCTGGTTGGATGTAAGTTGGTCTAGTGTGTGGCCAGCTTTAAGCTGGTCACACACTAGACCAACTTACATCCAACCATCCAACTAGTTGATTGGTTGGAATGAAAATCTGGTAAGGTATGGAAGTAAATGACAATCAGCAATTTGCTCCCAAACGCCAGAAAATGGACAAAAACTGTTGTTTGAACAAATTGTTTAGATTAAACATTTAACAAACTTGTCTGAACGTCCATTTTCATCTGTTTTCAGGCATTTAGGAGCCATTTGCTGATCATCATATACTCCCATAAGTTACCAGATTTTCATTCCAACCAATCAACTAGTTGGATGGTTGGATAAAAGTTGGTCTAGTGTGTGGCCAGCTTAAGTCCCAAAGTTGTCCATCCAGGTAGGTATCCTCACAACTGGCATCCATAGAAGCAAAATGTTGAGAATCTTCGCAAGGACCTTCATACATTGCTGAAATTATGTCTGCTTGAAAGCCAGCAGACAACACTATCATTTAAAATCTCTCCTGTAAGACATGACCTGAGGTTAAAAGGGTCAGCAATCTTCACATAACCAAACCTCACAGAGCAAAAAATCCAACTGTGGGAACAAAGAAAAGGAAAATAGGATTTTTGTGCTTGCTGTAAAAGTCTGTTTCTCTGAATCAATTTGGGTTACACTGTTGAACCAAGGGGGATAGAGGGTGCTAGTGCTGGAGCAGGGCACAACTTTCACACATCGGGGTCCAAGTCCCTGTTACTGGGTCCAGGAGTATAACTTTACTGCCATCTGTGTCCCCGCTGGCCACCTATGGCGTCCTTGAGGTCACTCATCTGTAATGTGCAGTACCTGCTGTTTAACATCATGGGCGCCATCATTTCGGACAGTATCACTTGAGCTGTTCTGACAAACCTGTCCCCAGCAAACCCGGTCACATGATTCTTCCAGCCTATCAGTTCATGGATTCCCTATTTAAACGTGGAACTGCTGATTGCTCATTGCCAGAACAACTTCTCTCCCTTGAGAGGAGTACCCTGGCTTCTGGTTCTATTTCATTCCTGCATCTGATCCAGTCATCAGTCTCCAGTATTGCTAACAACATTCAGTGCTTGTTTCAGTTACCAGGCTTCAGTATTTGCTTCACAGCATTCAGTGCTATCCAGAAAACTTGTATCAACATTGCTTCTCAGCCTTCAGTTTCAGCGTTATCCAGAAAACCTGTATAATTGCTTATCAGCTCTCTGCTCAGCGCTATCCAAAAAACCTGCTCTAGTATTTCTTCACAACATATTTCATTGCAGCCTGCTTCTATTGTGCACAACACTCAGTTCCAATACCACCTGCAGCCTGCTTCCATTGTGCACAGCACACAGTCCCAACATCACCTGCAGCCTGCTTCCATTGTGCACAGCACACAGTCCCAACATCACCTGCAGCCTGCTTCCATTGTGCACAGCACACAGTCCCAACATCACCTGCAGCCTGCTTCCATTGTGCACAGCACACAGTCCCAACATCACCTGCAGCCTGCTTCCATTGTGCACAGCACACAGTCCCAACATCACCTGCAGCCTGCTTCCATTGTGCAGAGCATGCAGTTCCAATATCTATTGCAGCCTGCTTCTACTGTGCATGGCACACAGCTCCCATATCTCCTGCAACCAGCTTCCGCTGCATTACAGTATCCAATTCCGGTATTTCTACAGCCAGACTCCAGTGCATCTACACAGTCTGTTCCAATTTCCCCACACACTATTGCCATCTCAGGTAATCCTGGTACAGGCACCCTTCCTGTATCCTGCTGCATAACAGTCTCTGACTGTAGCCCTGGTCTGCATGAGGAAAAGCATAAATCAGGCCATCTAGCTTCAAGTGTAGCATTCCCACTAGGCCGTTTTAGCGGAGTGCCGAGCCCTCCCGATTTCAAAAGGGCAGAATGCGCCCTACCCTTATGGTAGCACCCCACTAAAACATGGCGGATGCAGCCCCTACTGGCGGGCCACAGTGGGAACGATAGCGGTGCAGCGATCACCGCCGGTGAATAGATGCCGTGAGCTTGCGCACGGCATCTATTCACATAGAGAGGAGACCTTGGGGCAACCCGGTATGTCTAAGTGCCGGACACACACAACCCCCTCCCCTCCCAAGAGTAATAAAAAGGGTGCGCATCTTAAAGACACGCCCCCTTTGGCCAAGACCCCTTTTCGGGCACACATGATAGAGTGTCCTTTCTAGGTGCAGCACCCTGCCCTGGACCTAGAGCGGACACTAAGGGGTATATTTACTAAAGGTTGATTTTAATTGATTTTTTTATTTTTATTTTTTTAAATCTATTAAAATCACACATTTACTAACAGACAAAAGTGTGTGTGTGTACCAAATTAATATCCCACTTGGCAATAGGCACTACAGGACAGTCAGCCAAAAAGAACCTGGAAGCTCATTCTTTGTACATTATATAAGATACACCTTCCACACAGTTGTAAGCAAGAGTTGGTTTGCAAGCTAGATAATAGTCTTAATGATCTGCTCTAACAACCCTTTTGCTCGCAAGATCATGGCCACAACAACAATGCCAACAAATAGACAGGTCAAGTCCTGATGAAAGAAGTGGCTTTGACTTAGCAGGTCATTTTTCCAGTGGCAGTCACCAGAGGACTTCATGGTATCTTCTAAGGACACCCCCAGGCCTTGAGTTCTCAGACAATACCAATGCAATTAGTGGTTCAGCTTATACCCATTTCACACCAAAATCCCAGATCAGACGTGGAGTATGTCTGTTTGTTTGTCCGATTGTGATAAACTCTGCAACCACTGAACAGTTTGTGATGCTGTTTTCATCGTGTTGGTAATTTTCCCAGGCAGGTTTTAGGTTAAGGATCAATACAACTGGTCGTCAGGGAGCTGTGGGCGGACTCCATGGGAAGGGGGCCCCTGCACTGCACAGACGCTGGGTTTCATCCCTGGTGATGCTCTGCCAGGCCTCTACTGCAAATGTCTTCAGTTCCTGCGGCATTTTCCCTTCAGTTTTGTCTTCATCAAGTGAAATGCATGCTCAATCAGATTCAGGTTAGGGGATTGACTTGGCCATTGCATAACATTCCACTTTTTAGCCTTAAAAAACTCTTTGGTTGCTTTTGAGGTATGCTTTGGGTCATTGTCCATCTGCACTGTGAAGCGCCGTCCAATGAGTTCTGAAGCATTTGACTGAATATGAGCATATAATATTGCCCAAAACACTTCAGAATTCATTCTGCTGCTTTTGTCAGCAGTCACATCATCAATAAATACAAGGTAACCAGTTCCATTGGCAGCCATACATGCCCACGCCATGACACTACCACCACCATGCTTCACTGATGAGGTGGTATGTTTTGGATCATGAGCAGTTCCTTTCCTTCTCCATACTCTTCTCTTCCCATCACTCTGGTACAAGTTGATCTTTGTCTCATCTGTCAATAGGATGTTGTTCCAGAACTGTAATGGCTTTTTTAGCTGTTGTTTGGCAAACTCTAATCTGGTCTTCCTGTTTTTGTGGCTCACCAATGGTTTACATCTTGTGGTGAACCCTCTATATTCACTCTTGTGAAGTCTTCTCTTGATTGTTGACTTTGACACATATACACCTACTTCCTGGAGAGTGTTCTTGATTTGGCCAACTGTTGTGAAGGGGTTTTTCTTCACCAGGGAAATAATTCTTCTGTCATCCACCACAGTTGTTTTCCGTGGTCTTCCGGGTCTTTTGGTGTTGCTGAGCTCTCCGATGCGTTCTCTCTTTTTAAGAATGTTCCAAACAGTTGTTTTGGCCACACCTAATGTTTTTGCTATCTCTCTGATGGGTTTTTGATTTGATTTTTCAGCCTAATGATGGCTTGCTTCACTGATATTGACAGCTCTTTGGATCTCATATTGAGAGTCGACAGCAACTGATTCCAAATGTCACACCTAGAATCAACTCCAGACCTTTTACCTGCTTAATTGATAAATTAAATAACGAGGGAATAGCACACACTTGTCCATGAAATAGCTTTTGAGTTGATAGTCCCATTACTTTTGGCCCCTTAAAAAGTGGGAGGCACATATAGAAACTGTTGTAATTCCTACACCATTCACCTGATTTGGATGTAATTACCCTCAAATTAAATATGGAAGTCTGCAGTTAAAGCACATCTTGTTTGTTTCATTTGAAAGCCATTGTGGTGGTGAATAGAGGCCAAAATATGAAAATTCAATGACCCAATATTTATGCACCTGACTGTACATGCTGAACCAGGATCAGACAGGATTTTGGGTACTTGATTATCCAATCATGCAACTTCAAGGTTGCTGTTGCAAGGTTCAGCTGATGTAAAAGAAAAATCGCTTGACCAAGATATCATCCAGATATAGAATTACTGTCACCCCTTTGGATTGTAAGAAAATATTCATGACTCATCACCAAAGTGCTGTGGCCAAGTTGAAATTAAGTGTTTGGAATTAAAAATGTAACCTCACAAACCTGAGTAGGAGGAGATATACCTTCAATATGGGAATATGGAAGCAACAGACTTCAATATATAAAGAAGCCTGGAACGCTCCCTGTTTCATAGAATTTATGACTGAACCAACAGACCCAATCCATAATTTGTCCATTCAAAGATGCAGGTATAGATTTAGGTTTGAAAGTCCTTTTAACAGAAACCAGTGTGAATAATATAAAAATAGGCCTCTTTCTGCTCTTGAAGAGGCACAATGAACCCTGCTGTTTTGAGAGAATGGATGACACCCCCTTCCCCCAATAGAGGAGAAAGAGGGAGAGGGAGATTGGACTTACAAGGTCCAGACTGGGGTTTATTTAGTAGTGGACAGAATTGCAGAGGTGCATGCAAGCAGCTTTGCAATATCGTCCTTGCAAATATACAAATGCAGCACGGGGTGTCTGATAGCACCTGCTGCATTTGCAAACGCAGGCTGCAATAACCATCTGTCGCGTTGGTGGGACGTCGCCGGCCAGCTGAGTAAGCTTACTCAGGCTGGCTTGCAAGGCCAGGAAACTACGTATGTGGACGCAGATCCTGGCCTTGCCACGCCTGGGAGAAAAAAAAAAAAAGAAGAGCGATGCCCCTGTTTTTGGGAATGCTGACTATCCACGCCCCCGCACCACCCCGTAAATGCCTCTGCCTGTCAATCAGCATAAGGGGGTCTGCGTGCGATCACGCAGGACCCGTTCTGCACTTGTGCAGAACGGGTCCTGTGTACGCGAAGATTCCTGATAATCAGGAATCAGTGTTCAGCATTGCATACACGTGCAATGCTGAATTAGGCCCACTGAACACTATAGTGTCTGCAGAGGCCTTGATGCAATGGTTTTGGAAGCAAAGCAAACAGGCCACCACCACAGAGGAGACTGAGGGCCTGAGTCAGAGGTGTACACAGTGCAGATATTTGCACAGTTGAGCAATTTTATGCTACTGCGCATGCACGAAAAGCCTACGAAACCCTTACTGAACACATGCGAACCAATGTGTGTGATGGCGTACGCATTTGCATACAGCTTGAGACAGCATCTGCTATCCATGGGCGGTTCAGGGTAGAGACTGGGTGGTGTCCTTAAGTGATGGTACAAAAGGGGAGGCATCATGTACATGTTATTGGAGTGTTACAGCATGCAGCTGCGATCTCTTTTGTAGCAAAGCAGTCACAATGGCCATATCTTGAAAAAGTTACAAGGGAGGCTGTGCGCCAGGCTGAGGCTGCTCAAGGAGTCAATGTTGCAACCGATGGTGGAGTGATCAGATCAACCAGCACAACAGGATTGCTCATATGCAAAGTAGGCATCGCAGGGTTTTCTCAAGCCATCATACAGGCTCTGGGTGGGGCGAAATCCTGGAATGCAGATGGAATATCCGCAGGGTTGCATCATTGGTGCTTGCTTGTCAATACCTGACTACAAAGAGCCCCTCTGGAGGAGGAGCTTTATCCTCTTGCAAAGGAAGTCCTCACCCTGCCAGATTTTGGGAGAGGGAGATGGGGTGGCCTGGCCTGGCCGGCTTGGGCTGATGATGCTTTTCCCACGGAGCCCTGATGAAAGGGTCTCCGGGCTGTGTCATTACAGCCCGGCGTTTTGGGTCCGGGGCTGGTTTTAATTGGTGAATGGCCAAATATTCTCTCTGTAAAGCGCTGCGGAATATGTGTGCGCTATATAAATAACTGGTAATAAATAAATAAATAAATTATAGGGGACCCCCTATGCATTTTTTTCCCCCCCTATAATTAAAACCAGAACTGGCATTGCAGCCAGGTGCTGGTACCTAAATGACGGTGGAACCCTACTCATTTTGTTCCCCGTAATTTTAGGACCAGGACTAGCTGGCAAGCCCGGGGCTGGTTAGGCTGGTGGGGGGGGGGGGCGGAAGGGGGCACCCTACATTTTTTTTTTTATTTTATAAAAAGACACTTTATATTAGATACTTGGGCAGAAACATACACATACACAGATCAGTGTGATTTGTGTATCTGCCAAAATTGCAGCTCAGGAGGTGGTCTATTTGAATCATCAATTTATCAGTCAGTTTGCTACAAACTCACCCCAGACTGTAAACTCGGATCTTTGTAAATTTGCGAGTTACAACTTTTTTTATGTAAAGTACTTCCTAGTTTGACAGATTGTGAGTTTAGTCGAGTTTGCAAACTCACATGAGTTTTAATAGTGAGAAGAGAAACCTGACTCACACCCGTTTGATCTTCGTAAATTTGAGTTTGCAAAATCATGCGAGTTTAGCCTGTTTTTCAAACTCACCCAAACTCGATTCTCAGTAAAAATGTACCCCCTAGACTGCCAGGAGCCCATTGATGGACAGCCAGGATCGGCCAGGACAGCCACAGAGTCCGCGCTCCCAGTGCAGGCGTTCAGTTGAACACCTTTACACCCTAATTTAAACCCAGCTGCAATCTTAAAGACACAAGCTCCCTATTTATATCACCCCCATATGCCTGTCCCACATCAATTAAACCATTATTCTGCACTTTATCATCCCAAAAATGACATGTCATTATTGGCCAAATTAAGCTAAATTAAAAAAATGTTTCTGCCTAAAAAGTAATTGAGGGTTTTCCAGAGGTTCTGAAAGTCTCGACATTTCCACCTTAAAATAGGGATTTTCAACTTTTCACCTGGAAATGGTGAAAAGAAATTTGCACAAAATCCTATGAAGAATTCGCACAAAATACCCACGAAAACCGCAGCTAATAGGATCGCATGATAAGTATTTATTAGCACGATCAGAGGTTTTTTGCGGCTATTTGAATTTTCCCCTATACATTTGAGCAAACATCTGCTGCACTTTAAACATACCTTTTGTAGGCATCTTGGAGAAATAGGACATCCTGTCAAAGTTAGAGGATGCAATTTGGCTGCTTCGCATTGAGCTTCTGACCATCTTCAAATAAACAATAAGAAACAAAATAAATGGGCTGCACACCTACTTTACATCTCAAATACAGAGTTTAAAAAGTTATGTATCAACTTCAATTTAGTCATTCACAATAATTAAGATGTTAGTAAACTAGTATAAAAAGAAAATAGTGCTGGACAAGAATAAGATTTCTTTTTATGATTTGGTGTGAACCCATGCATGGGTAACTTGCACCTGCTACCAAGAATTAGTTGGAAGCTGGAGAATAAAATTGGCAGGCCGAGTTCTTGGTCTATATACAGTGAGTGCCAACCAGGAATGCTGATTCTTCTCCTTCCTTATAAACAGGATTTTGGTGATTACCGGTAAAACCATTTCTCAGATTCCACAGGGGACACTGGAGCTCAAGACATTGGTATAGACGTTGGTATAGTAAACCTGGCACTTTAAATAATTTAGAAGTGTGACTGGCTCCCTCTATGCCCCATCAACCCCAGTTTAAGAAACTGAGCCTGAGAGGAGACAGAGGAGAGCAGGAAAACGAGGAGAAAGAAGTCCACAGAACGGAAAAAATAGACAGACTGAAGGAGAACAGAGGAACCCACTACAGGGAACACATGCAGTCACACAACCATATCAAATGTAGACAATGGCAATAGAATAGAATGAACCAAAAAACGGCTTGTACGCATCGCTGGGTGGGCGTCCAGTGTCCCCTGTGGAATATGAGAAATGGATTTACCGGTAAGTACCAAAAATCCTTTTTTCTCCTTCATACACTAGGGGACTGTGAAAGAGCTCCAATATTAACTCATCTCAGTGCCATTAGATTTGTTTGCTATGAGCTGGTTTAAAATCTTCTGGCCTTTGCAAACCTAAGAAACATGACTGTAATAGGAGCTAACAATCTAATTCAAAGAACAGGATATAACACCTAGCAGAGTCTCTTGTTACAATGTGGATGTGTGGGGTTTGAGCTGGTGCAATGCATGATGGGATGAGGTATATAAATGGAAACAGCCCAAACATCTACCTCTTCTCTGCCATTCCCATCCAATACACATACACACGACTTCCTGGGATCTGGATCTACCACACTGGCTTTATATGGCGTGTACTAACCATATAACACTATTTTCTTTATACACACACTTTCTGCTATAACACTCGTTTCTTTCATTTACTTATATACACTTTCTGCTACTCTCTCGCTCTCTTTCTCTGAAATTAGACAGACACACAGCTGGCTCACTGGACTTCCCCTGGCTATTATAACTTGTCTGGACCTTCTATATTAACTCTCCTTTGTAATAATGTGTCTGTACCTACTATAAGAACTCTATTGCCTAAACTTTCCTTCTCTGCCTTTCACAGAAAGGACAATGAATCTGAAAATATGAGGTATGGTAAGAACTTACACTTGTTATCTCTATTTCTACGAAGTCTATAGGGTTCCGCAGGATACCTTGGGGTATAGGCGATGGCGGAAGACATCGGGCACCTCAGAGCTAAAGTTTTTCAGCCTCCCAGGATGCACTGCCCCAAGGCAAATCAGTTATATAACAAGCCATAGGCCGGAGGAGGAGTAGAAAGAGAGAAGAAAGTTCTGGAACACACAAGAATCACATTCTCACCAGAAGGAGACTGAAAAACGTGACCAGAGCAAAGCCCATCTTCAGTACAGGTGCGACAGGGCGGGAGTCCTGTGGAACCCTATGGACTTCGTAGAAATAGAGATAACAAGGGTAAGTTCTTACCATATCTCATATTTTCTACTTCAAGTTCCATAGGGTATCCACAGGATACCTTGGGGATGTACCAAAGCAGTATCCTTTAAGAGTGGGGACGCTGCTGTGCTGAAAGGAGAATCCGCCGCCCGAAGGAAGCACCCTGAGAGGCAAAGGTGTCAAATGCATTATACCTCACAAAAGTATGGACAGAAGACCACGTGGCTGCCTTGCAAAGCTAAAACAGCAGAGGCACCACAGCGAGCTGCCCACGAAGGACCCACAGACCTAGTGGAATGAGCTTTAACAGAGGATGGAATAGGAAGGCCTTCATGAATGTAAGCCTCAGAAATTGCCATGCGAATCCATCCTGCCAAAGTTTGCTTAGTGGCAGGCCAACCCTTCTTATTTAAACCATAGAGGACAAACAAGGAGTCAGACTTCCTAAATGAATTGGTAGGTCAACATAAATCCTTAGAGCCCGTACCACATCCAAGGAAGTCTCACCAGTCGACAGGTCTGGAGAATTAAAGGCCGGCACAATGATTTCCTCGTTAATGTGGAAACTAGATACCACCTTTAGGTGGTCGACATGAGAGCCCCCAATTCTGAGACCCTTCTGGCCGAAGCAATGGCCAGAAGAAACAGTCTTATCTGTAAGCCATTTTAAATCCACTGAGCCCAGTGGTTCAAATGGTGGTCCTTGGAGAGCCCTCAGGACCACAGCCAATCCCAAGGAGCCACTGGTGGAACAAAGGGAGGCTGAATACGAAGTACACCTTGCAGAAAGGTGCGGACATCAGGAAAAGTAGTAATCCTACGCTGAGACAGGGCAGAAACTTGCACCTTCAGAGAAGCAAGGCAAAGACCGTGATCTAAGCCCGCCTGTAGGAAAGCCAACACCCTGGATATCCTGAACACCTGAGGATCATAGCCTCTAGGGCGACACCATTCAAAGAAAGTATGCCATGCTCGGTGGTAAATTCTTGCAGACGCAGGCTTCCGAGCTCTGAGCATGGTGTTAACTACAGAGATGGAAAAAACCCTGGACCTTAAGAGGGCTGTCTCAACAGTCACGCCATCAAAGACAGACGACTCAGGTCCGGGTAATGGCAAGGACCCTGAGACAACAGGTCCGGACGTTGAGGCAACAGCATCGGAGAGTCTACGGAGAGACTCCGAAGATCTAAGTACCAGCGTCGTCTCTACCACGCTGGAGCTATTAACAGGAGCGTGCCGCCTTCTTGCTTGAATTTCCGAACCACTCGAGGAAGAAGGGAGAATGGAGGGAAGAGGTACGCAAACTGGTAAAATCCACCGGACCGACAGAGCGTCCACCAGAAGAGCCTCCATGTCTCTTGCTCTTGACCCGTACACAGGCAGCTTGTTGTTGTGTCGGGAGACCATGAGGTCTATCTCTGGAAGGCCCCACTTGTCCACCAGGAAACACCTCCTGGTGAAAAGACCATTCTCCTGGATGCACGTCTTGACTGCTGAGAAAGTCTGCTTTCCAGTTGAGGACTCCTGGGATGAACACCGCCGAGATAGCAGAGAGATTGCCCTTCGCCCAAGTCAGGATGCGGGACACCTCTGTCAGTGCCGCCTGACTTCGGGTTCCTCCTTGGCGGTTTATGTAAGCCACCGTGGTGGCATTGTCTGATTGTACCTGCACGGGTTTTCCGTGGAGAACATTTTTTGCTTGCTGGAGAGATTTGAATACCGCCCGAAGTTCCAAGATGTTTATTGGAAGCGCAGATTCTGCTGGAGTCCACCTGCCCTGGAACAAGTGTGGATCCGTCACTGCTCCCCATCCTCGGAAACTGGCGTCCATTGTCAGAAGGACCCAGTTTGCCAGCCAAAAGGGGCGTCCCTTGTTCAGGTGAGTCGTCTGCAGCAACCAGGCCACAGACAGATGTACCTCCGGAGGAAGCACCATGGTCTGTGTCTTTATCCGACGGGGCAACCCAGTCCATCTGGAGAGGATCAATTTCTGCAGAAGTCTGGAGTGAAACTGGGCATATTCCACAATGTCGAACATTGACACCATGGAGAATATGGTGATCTGACTCCGAGCCGGGCACCTACGAAACTGATTTGCCTTGGCTCGGGGGCGGGGTATAGGAGAGGGACCCCAGTGCATCCTGGGAGGCTGAAAACTAACTCTGAGGTGCCCGATGTCTGCCGCCATCGCCTATACCCCAAGGTATCCTGTGGATACCCTATGAACCCTGAAGTAGAAATCATCTCTCTCTCTGTCTCACACACGCATGTACACCTCTCACACTACTTCCAGCCACATTCTTATACACACGTACACAGAGAGCAAAATTTTATAACATGCATACAGTTTCCCTTACATACACACATACATATAAAAACATATATACATATATTTGCATGAACACCAAGGTTATATACTAGTGAAAATATGAGATATGGTAAGAACTTACCTTTGTTATCTCTATTTCTACGAAGTCCATAGGGTTCCACAGGATACCTAGGGTATAGGTGTGACGTCAGTCATCAGGCACCATAGAGTTAAGCTTTCAGCCTCCCAGGATGCACTAGGGTCCCCCTCCTATACCCCGCCCCCGAGCCAAGGCACCTCAGTTAGTTACCAAGCCATAGGCCGGAGGAGGAGAAGGAAGAGAGAGAAAGAAGATCTGGATACACACAAGAATCACACTCTCACCAGAGGGAGACTGAAAAACCGGTGACCAGAGCAAAGCCCATCTGCAGCACAGGTGCGACAGGGCTGGAGTCCTGTGGAACCCTATGGACTTAGTAGAAATAGAGATAACAAAGGTAAGTTATTACCATATCTCATATTTTCTACTTCAGGGTCCATAGGGTATCCACAGGATACCTTGGGGATGTCCCAAAGCAGTATCCTTTAAGGGTGGGGACGCTCCTGTGCTGAAAGGAGAATCCGCCGCCCGAAGGAAGCATCCTGAGAGGCGAAGGTGTCAAACCTGTAATACCTCACGAAGGTATGGACAGAGGACCACGTAGCAGGCTTGCAGATCTGGACTGCAGAGGCACCACGTCGAGCTGCCCACGAAGGACCCACAGACCTAGTGGAATGAGCCTTCAAAGAAGGAGGAACCGGCAGACCTTCATGAAGATAAGCTTCAGAAATTGCCATACGGATCCAGGCTGCCAAAGTTTGCTTTGAAGCAGGCCAACCCTTTTTACGGAAGCCATAGAGGACAAACAAGGTGTCCGACTTCCTAAACGAAGAAGTGCGGTCAACATAAGTCCTTAAGGCCCGCACAACATCCAAAGTGGCCTCACCCACTGAAAGACCAGGAGAGTTAAAGGCCGGAACAACTATTTCCTCGTTAACATGAAACTGGGAAACAACTTGCGGAGCACTGCCCTGTTCCCATGAAAAATCAAGAAAGGGGGTCTACAAGAGAGAGCCCCTAAATCAGAAACACGTCTGGCCGAAGCTATGGCCAGAAGGAAAACAGTCTTAGCTGTTAGCCATTTAAGATCCACTGAGCCCAGTGGTTCAAACGGCGGTCCCTGGAGAGCCCTCAGGACCACAGCCAAATCCCAAGGCGCCACAGGTGGAACAAAGGGCGGCTGAATGCGGAGAACACCTTGCATAAAGGTGCGCACATCCGGGATTGTAGCAATCCTAGGGTGAAACCAGACAGGGCTGAAACCTGTACCTTCAAAGAAGCAAGGCGAAGCCCATGATCTAGTCCCGCTTGTAGGAAGGCAAGTATCCTAGACAGACGAAACTCCCGCGGTGCATAACCTCTCGGTCGACACCATTGGAAGAACGTATGCCACACGCGATGGTATATACTCGCGGACGACTGTTTCCGAGCTCGCAACACGGTACGCACCACAGAGCTGGAAAACCCCCTGGACCTCAACATGGCTGTCTCAACAGCCACGCCGTCAAAGACAACAGAGCCAGGTCCAGGTGAAGACAAGGACCCTGCGACAGAAGGTCCGGTCGTAGCGGCAACCGCAGAGGACTGTCCACGGACAGACCATGAAGGTCTGAGAACCAGTGCCGTCTGGGCCATGCGGGAGCTATCAACAGGAGCGTCCCTCCTTCCTGTTTGAATTTCCGGATTACCCGTGGAAGAAGGGAAACCGGAGGAAACAGGAATGCGAACCGGAACGTCCACCGGACGGACAGAGCATCCACCAGAGACACCTCTTCGTCTCTTGTGCGAGACCCGTACACCGGCAACTTGTTGTTGTGCCGGGACGCCATGAGGTCGATCTCTGGAAGACCCCACCTGTCCACCAGCAGTTGAAAAACGTCCGGGTGCAGGGACCATTCCCCCGAATGAACGTCCTGGCGACTTAGAAAGTCCGCCTCCCAATTTAGCACTCCCGGGATGAAGACCGCTGATATGGCCGGAAGATTGCGCTCCGCCCATACCAGGATCCGAGACACCTCTACGAGAGCCGCCCGACTTCGGGTTCCTCCTTGCCTGTTTATGTAGGCCACGGTGGTAGCGTTGTCCGACTGGACCTGCATCGGACGACCCTGGAGAACCCGATGTGCCAGCTGGAGAGCATTGAAGACCGCACAGAGTTCCAAGATATTTATTGGAAGCTCCGCTGTCGGCGTCCACCTGCCCTGGAACAAGTGTGGGCCCGAAACTGCTCCCCAGCCCCGAAGACTGGCGTCCGTTGTCAACAGGACCCAATTTGGTACCCAGAACGGATGTCCCTTGCTGAGATGGGTCGTCTGCAACCACCAGGCAAGGGACAGGCGAACCTCCGGGGTGAGCACTATTGTCTGGGACTTTAGAGACTGAGGCAGCCCGTTCCACTTGGACAGGATCAGGTGCTGCAGAGGTCTGGAGTGAAACTGGGCGTATTCCACCATGTCGAACACCGACACCATGGAGCCCAGTAACCTCATTGCCGAGTGTAGAGACACCCGGTGGCTGTGCAGACAACTGCGCACCCTCGACTGTAAAGCAGAGATCTTTTCCTCCGTCACAAAGATCCTTTGCTGTCCCGAGTCCAATAAGGCTCCGAGGTGCAGAATCCGCCGAGACGGGATTAGAGTGGATTTCTGCCAGTTGATTAGCCAGCCGTGCCGTTGCAGCAGCGCAATGGTCAGGTCCAAGTGGCGTAGAAGGAGCTCTGGAGATCCTGCCACCAATAAAAGGTCGTCCAAGTACGGCAACATGCGGACTCCCTGCAGCCGCAGAGAAGCCGCCATGACCGCCATCACCTTGGTGAACACACGCGGTGCTGTCGCCAGGCCAAAAGGTAACGCCCGAAACTGAAAGTGGTCGCTGCGGATTGCAAACCTGAGGAACTGTTGATGGCACAAAAGAATAGGGACATGCAGGTAAGCGTCCTGTATGTCCAATGACACCATGTAGTCCCCAGGTTCCAGCACCAGAATGATGGACCGTAGGGTCTCCATCCGAAACTTCGGTACCCGCAAAGACTTGTTGAGAGCTTTGAGCTTGAGAATCGGACGATATGACCCATTGGGTTTCTGCACCAAAAAAAAAAAAAAAAAAAGATTTGAATAGAAATCCTGGCCCCTCTGGGAGAATGGAACAGGCACTATAACTCCAGCCTGGAGCATAGTGTGCAAGACCTTCCGCAGCTCCATGACCTTGTTCCGGTCTCATGGTAGACCCGTGGTGAAGAATCGAGCCGGGGGTCTGTGCCGGAAAGAGAGGGCGTACCCGTGGGAGACCACCTCGAGAACCCAAGTGTCTGTCGTGGTGACCGACCAACACTGGGCGAACTGCAGCAGGCTGCCTCCCACTTTGGGATCCCCCAAAGGGAGGCCCGGACCGTCAGGCCGCAGGCTTGTCATCGGGCTTAAGGGCCGGACGTCTGGTACTCCATGCCTGCTTCCGGGGCTTGGCCGATTTTTTGGGACCAGCCTGTCGGGGAAAAGACTGTGGTTTGGGCCTGCCCTGGGCCCTATAAGACCGAAAGGACGATGGTCCTGAACCAGAAGGAACCGCGGCCGACATGCCGATTTGGCTGCCGCCAGCGTGACCACAATCTTGTCCAGATCTGGACCGAAGAGAACTTCTCCGTTAAAGGGCAACGCCTCCAAACCCTTTTTGGAGTCAGCATCCGCCTTCCAGGATCACAACCACAAGGTGCGACGAGCAGCCATCGCTGCTGAAGAAATTCGAGACACCAGTGTACTAATGTCTAAGGCCGCCTCGTTGATATAAGTGGCGGAATCACGGAGATTACCAATCAACTCCGTTTGTTCGGCCGGACAGTCGGAATCAAAAGACGCCTCCAATGAATCCGCCCAGCGCTCCATCGCTCTGGCAACCAAGCAAATGGCCATAGCCGGCCGCGCTGCCCCCCCCGCAAGGGAATAAGCGGACTTCAGGCAGATCTCCACCTTGCGGTCCGTAGCATCCTTAAGGGAGGACATGGATGGCATCGGCAATGTGGCACTACGGACAAGACGTGTCACGTGAGAATCCACCTGTGGAGGGGATTCCCATTTAGCAAAATAATTATCCGCGAACGGATAAGCCACTGCCAGGCGCCTCTGCGGCTGGTATCGCTTGCCAGGCTGTTTCCACACCTCCTCTAAATGGTCCATTAATTGACCCGAAAGAGGAAAGACTGTGGCGTCACCCATCACATCCTTAAAAAAGGCATACTTGGATTTAGCAGCTGGGGGAACTTCGTCCTCAATCACCAAGGCTGTGCGGACTGCCTGAATAAGTCCAGGAATATACACCTTGGACCTAGCGTCAGCGTCCTTAGTATGGAGAGGTTCCTGATCGTAAGGATCCAGAATCTCCCCATCAGACGTCCCTTCGTCATCCTCATAAGGAGCCGACAGAGACGCCACCGGCCGTTTATGTGGCCGCATCACAGCCTCCCCCTGCAACACATCCGACAAGTGCTGTACAGAACTCGTCAGGGAGTTAACCCACACCGGCTCCTGAGAAACCGGGAGAGGGGAAATAGGGAGACTGCGGGGTACCACCAATTGTCTTGGGAAACCCTGCATGGGTGACGACACCACTGACTGCTGGGACAAACCCATCTGTGTAAACGCGGGCTGCGGAGCTAACTGGCCCACTAAGGTTGTAAGCGCCTGAGCGAAACAAGCCCAGGGCGGCTCCTGTACCGGTGCTGTAACCGTAATAGGCTGCACCACTGACAAACACTGCCGGCAGAGGCCCTCCGCGCTACCCTCCCCCTCCGCTAAAGGTACTTTACACGTAGTACACTGTAGCCGGAGAGGAAAATCACTTTCAGACATGATGGTACAAAGTATGTGACCCCTCTCACCAATTGTATTTTAAAGAGGTGAGAGACCACCCTGCAAGGGCTTAGTAGAAAGAACAGGGACAGTAATAAAGCTGAAAGTCAGAATAGAAGATACAGGCAGCAGCGCTAGCACAGTCACATACAATGCAAAGAAAATCAATTCCTGCACTAACCAGCGCTGATCACTCAACTACACAGACACAGCCTGGTAGGACACAGCGCTGCATACACAGACCTGACCACAGTGGAGGAGAGGTATGCGGGGGGACCCAGACCAAGATGCTTCCTTCCAGGCTTCAAGCAGCGTTCACCATGCGTTGGAGAAGATGGCCGCCGAGGAGCAGAGAGGAGGCTGGCCTGGGGGAGGAGCACTGCCACAGGGCCAGTCGGCACAGTGCAGAGAGGGCTGTGTGCAGCGGGGGAGGCGCCGGCTGTGAGACAGGGAAGGCGCGCTCCCCTGGCATGGATTTAACCCCCGGGACGCCGCAGCGCTACCGCTCTGCTGCAGTCCGCTGTCCCAGGGGGGTAGTGGAAGCGTAGGTTCTTACCTGGCTCCACGCTGCAGCCAGTCCCCAGGGAGCCCCCTGCCTGGGGACTCTGAACCATGTAACAGCGGGTACCCACCGCGGGACCCCGCTGCTTACCTTGCTGTCCCCCTTGAATCCGTCCATGGTCCGGAACATCTGGGGTCACCGCTAGCTGTGACCCCAGATGCTCACCAGCATCCCCGGATCGGTACCGGCGTTCTGGTACCGGCGGGGGTGTAGGGAAGACAGCATGGACGTCAGGACTGACTGTCCATGCTGTACATCCAGATGTGCAGCCACAGCTGCATGCAGGAAAGCTTCAGGGGCTCTTCTTAGCCCCCACTCCAACAGGTGCACCCGACTCCGGCCGGGCACCAAACTAAACTGAGGTGCCTTGGCTCGGGGACGGGGTATAGGAGGGGGACCCTAGTGCATCCTGGGAGGCTGAAAGCTTAACTCCATGGTGCCCGATGACTGACGTCACACCTATACCCAAGGTATCCTGTGGATACCCTATGGACCCTGAAGTAGAATGATTAAATATAATCTGCATTGAAGTTTATTTAGCAACTGCACGGGGTAATTCATTACTAGGATTAAAGTTCGAGATTCACTTCTGAGGTTATGTACTGTGTACTGTATTATCCTTTGTATTATTCGCATGTAAACCATCTATTACCTTGCAATTCCCGTTTATGGAGTAAAATACTTTTTATATCATGTATATGGTCTGTAGATAACTGAGTATGATTTCAAGGTTTAATTAATATGCAATAATACATTATGGGTAAGATAAGCAGGGGACTTGATAGATTTGTCAAGGGATATTTGGGTGGTTTCAGCCCGGTAAAAGCTTACATTGAGCATTGATTGTTATGCATAGCATAACAATGGCAACGCTCTGTCTGGGTTTTGTTATGGTAAAGGAAGGAATACGTAAAAAGACTATATGGAAGATTAATAAAGTAATCTAGGGGGGTCACAGATGTAGCAATATCAGACAGAGAAAATAGATTAAAGAGGAAAATATTGTGTCATTCCTATAATTAATTATAATCGTCACTATTGATGAAGAGAAGATTTTGTGTAACTATGAGACCCTCAGAGAGGAGTGGATGCCGAGCAGACACCAGAAATATACACCCTAACAGGGACACTGGAGCTCAAGTCACTGGGGACATCCCAAAGCCAACCCCCATGGGTGGGAAGCGCTGAGAACTTGCCAACCCCGCAGGCAAACCGAAACAGGGACCACCAAGAACCGTAGGCCCAAATGAAAAGCATGAGCTGAGGATCATGCATCGTAGAGCACAGTAGACACTCAGAACTCCTCGCCAGACAGCCGCAGTTAATTACACCAAGGTACAGCGTATGTCGAATGGAACAGGAGAACGACTATCTAGTGGACAACAGCAGACGAGAATCATCAGAACATCGTAATGTCAGCTAAAAACAGACCAACCCTGTCTGTTGGTAGCAGAGAACCCCAACAAGAATCTATAGCATCCAACACGAGAACAAAACTCTAGAAAACCGTACCAGAGTTTAAAAACAGGAAGATTCAACAGTCGCTGACATTAGAATCCAAGCACTGCCAGGCATTAAAAATAAAAAATTATATAGAGATATGTATAATTAAACATATATACATAATCAGAGCTAATCCTGTCCACAGACTTCTCAAACAAGAGTATACATGAAGTCCAAAGCCAAGTACAGAACAGTTGACCAGGACCATTCTAGAGGTCCAAATAATTAGAGGGTTTACAGCCAGCGGAAGGGTTAGATCGTAGATGTCCCCAACGAGTGGAGATCCCACTGGGCATGAGACGGAATCGAGAGTGAATGAGACTACAACTCCTTGCAGAGGTTCAGACGGCAGGGCAACCCATTCTGGAAACAGAGGGATTAAACGGCAAATGGAACCCTTCAGCGAGCCCAGGTGAAGACCAGCGTTTACTCTGCCTGGAAAAAACAACCAACCTCTGGCAACAGTGGAAAAGAAAAGCCACAACAGAAAACAAACAGACGACTTCTAAACCTGATGCAAGTGTGTAGTCAGTACCAGCTGCTGGTCCGAACATAGCGTTCCCGCTAGGCTGTTTTAGCGGGGCACGGCGCCCTGCCCTCCTTCTGGAGGGCAAAAAGCACCCTGCCCTCCAGGAGGAGGGCAAAAAGCGCCCTGCCCTCACAGCCTGCGGGAGCCATTCTCACCCGCGGGACGCAGTGTCCCGCGGGTGGAGAAACATGCGGTGACCTGGTCACCGTCAGAGAATAGACGCCGGGCGCATGCAGACCCACAGGGACTGGTCAGCTGCTGCAGACTTGACCTATTCCACCTACTGAATTAGCTAGGACAGGATATGCAAAGGACAATCAAATAGTTTAGATACTCTGCTAAAGAAAAAACTATTTGTGGGGGAATTCAATTAGTCTAAAGTGGCCGGGAACAATTAAATTGTTTGTGCCGCAGCGTGCGAGTGTCCATCATTTCGCATTGCGGCATATAGGGGCCGGGGAGAGTGCCCCAAGTTTAAATCATTAGCAGGTCAGGATTTAGAGGGGAGGAGCCAGTCACACTTCTAAATTATTTAAAGTACCAGGCTCTACTCTACCACAGACTATTCCCCAGTGTCTGGAGCTCTAGTGTTCCCTAGTGGATGAAGGAGAAATATACAAATTCTACGTGCCAAGATTAAACATTCTGATTCAGTAGCATATGTTAATAAAACTCCCCTATAGAGAGATTTGTTATGATCTGTTCCAGTAATGTGAATTATATTCTTAAACCATCTAGCCCCTTTCCTGAAACATTTTATGCTTAATGTAGCAACATCTGTATGTCATACAGCCAAATTCCTGATTGATGCCAACATCATTTTATAGGTCATTACAGGTTTACAAAGTACTTCTGCCATTGAAGAAGATAAAGGGCTTATGTAATAGCATCTCGCCAGAGCCTGCATCTCACAGGCCATTACATAAGCCCCAGTGTTTTTAAAGAATAACTAGGACATGTCACAAAAGGCGAGATTCAATTCAGCACAACGTAAATAGCGCCGGGAAGGAGTTCCCGGAGCTATTCAGTTGACCGCGCTGCCAAGTCAGACTAGAGGATTTCTGCTCGCACCCGCCTGAGCTGCGATCAGAAATTCAACTTAAGTGCCAGCCACGATGCAGTTTTCCAGCTTAGCACTGCGCTAACAGCATCACAGCTGGCACTTAAGTCAGAGAATGCTGGTTACCGGCACTAAACACCCGGCTTAAGCCGCGATAACCAGCACTCGACTAAGTGCAGGGCACGATGGGGACAATTGAATAGCTCCGGGAACTCCTTCCTGGCACTATTGAAAATCATGCTGAACTGAATTGTCTCCATTGAATCAAAAACAATAATTAGGTGGAGGAAAAAGCAATAAAAGCCAAACAAATATAATAATTTTGCTTTATTTCACATCAAAAACACACCAAAACATGATTAGTTTGATTGAGAGAAATCAAAACGAGTAGGGGGGAACCCAATTAACCGATGGCTAATTGTTCCCCCAGGTCTATTCAATTAGACCCGAAGGGAGCCCGCAGGTTGCAGTTAACGAATATTTTTATTCGAGGCTGAGCAGACTCGAAAAGAATCCCTGACAAATACCATACTTTTGGGTGCCACGACCATGTTAACATGTAGAAACCGGTATAAGTTCCCAGACCTATGTGTTAACAGTTAAATTACCAGGGGAGAAAAAACAGGATTTTGGTACTTACCGATAAATCCCTTTCTCCGATTCCACAGGGGACACTGGAGTTCAAGACAGTGGGGTATAGACGGTGGTAGAGTAGAGCCTGGCACCTTAAATAATTTAGAAGTGTGACTGGCTCCTCCCCCTCTATGCCCCATCAGCCCCAGTTTAAGAACTGAGCCCGAGAGGAGACGGAGGACAACAGGAAAACGAGGAGAAGACCACAGAACGGAACAAGACCGACTGAAGGAGAACAGAGGAAACCACTGCAGGGAATCATGCAGTCACACAACCATAGAAGGAACGAAACAACTGGCAGGTATGCAGCGCTGGGCGGGCGTCCAGTGTCCCCTGTGGAATCGGAGAAAGGGATTTATCGGTAAGTACCAAAATCCTGTTTTCTCCTTCATCCACTAGGGGACACTGGAGTTCAAGACAGTGGGGACGTCCCAAAGCCAACCTCCTGGGTGGGAAGCGCTGTGAACATGCCAACCCTTTGGCCAACCGAACAGGGACCGCCAAGAACCAGAGGTTCAACGGAAAGGCAAGAGCTGAGGATCAAATGTCGTGTGCCAGGAGACAATCAGAACTCCCTGCGGAACAGACACAGAAATACCACAACTTACAGCATAAATAGAATGGAATAAGCGGCTAGCGAGAAAACACCCTCAGGTGAGAAGCATCCTAACGCTGTAAGCTCAGCTGAAAACAGACCAAGCCGGACTGTTGGGAGCAGAGAACTCCAACCCGAATCCATATGAGAAGGGCAGTAACCCGAGAACAAAACTCGAGAAAACCGTACCAGATTCAGAAACAGAAAGCTGCAACAGTCGCAGATAGCAGAATACCAGCACTGTTGGACATAGTCATAAAGATACAAGTAGAACGATACCAATCTACAGAAACAGAGCTGATCCTGTCCACAGACTCCTAACAGAGTATGCAGAGAGGTAAAAGACAAGGCCGAACAGTCACCATAAACCATTCTGGAAGTCCAACTACTACAAAGTTGTAAACCAGCGGAAGGGAGAGACCATAGAAGACTCCAACGAGTGGAGATCACACTGGGAATGAGGCCGAGGCAGTTTGAGAGGATTGAGATTACAATACCTGTCAGAGGGTCAGACAGCAGAACAACCCATTCTGAAAACAGAGTAGAAAACAGCGACTGAACACCTGCAGTCGAAAAGCAAATCACAGCCACAAACTTCAAAACAACAGACAACTTCCAACATGATGGAAGTGCGTAGGCAGTACCAACCGCTGGCCTGAACATAGGGTGAACAACCAGGATACCCTAGTAGTTATAGAGCACGGATGCAACAGCCACGCAGGAAGCTACCAATATAGGGAAGCATTCCATACCACAAGGCTAGAGCACTAGGACAACCCTGAAGGTACCAGTCAGGTACCCGTCAATGTGATGAAAACATCCACAGAGACTGAACAGGAAATCCACCAGGCCCCCTGCGTAGGACATATTGACTGTCACACTTTAATGTAAAGATGTGCACTAGACCCTCAAAGCGCTTCAGTCCATAATCCCAACAGATCTAGTAGAAGAGTGTCACTAATCTCAATGTTGAAACTATGCACCAGGGAAGCTCTAAAGTGTAGAGCCAACTGATTAAAAAAGCAGATGGCTGCTAGGACCGCAGCTAGGGTGCATAAGGGAGAAAGCGGCTATGCAATGACAGGTTGAGCATTAGTGGGGTAAGCCCGCTTACCTGTGAGCGGCCAAAAGCCCTCTGGACGCTATGTAGAATGTCACTGACCTCTTTCATCTCACAGCAACCTGCCCCGTCAGGTATAGGGAATAGCTTCAGTGGGCTAAGACCCAATGCTCTACAGCACGGACTTCAGTCTGGAGATGTTGCAGTAGAAAACACTGTATAAACTAGCAAAATGTTAGTGGAGGCAGGAAGGTCGTTCAACAGGACTCTATACCTGAGCTTGTTATATTAGGGATGTGTATCCATATAGACATTATACCTATACCACAAAACGGTCTACTAGTTTAAGTATCAGTACATTAACACTTATAATGGAGAAGTGTGTATTACGCCCATCAATCTAATAAAATCCAGGCCTGACCCTGCCTATATCGGCGGGGGCCCTAGGCCTTCATGTAATTTAACAAATGAATCCCTGATTACAGAATAGAACCTGGATTCTCTATGTACAGATAGAATGTACCTAGGGGCCCTTTAGAGACTCATGTTATTGAGATATGTGACAAGACAATAATATGGAGTACCGGAATCTATACTGAGAAGGGTACCTGTACATAGACAGAGTGCATTAGTTATCCCAAGAAAGGAAGGGACATATCTGTAGTGATAACCAATAGGGTTAAAAACCAGGTTTTGCCAATTATTAGAAATTATGCATACAAGTAATGGGAATATATCAGTATATATACACCCGTACATATAGATAAACATAGTTGCATAAGAAGGCCATCTCTTTGAAAGAAAGAGTAGTGCCAACATAGCAAGTTAACTTGTCAGACTCCGGCATCGGGAGATCAGCATGCTATATTTATATATATGTCCTGCTATATCCTGCATTCTCAGTGTCTTATAAGTTTGCTACCAAGTGCAAAGTTAAAATAATCATAGATCACCCTAAAGGGGGGCGCCATAGATAGGGACTAACAAGAAGGAACTATAACCCCAGAAGGATGGAAGTACATATCTTTATATACAAGAAGGCCCCAGTCATGTATAGGGTTCATAATATAAGCAATGTCTATCACTATGTAAGCTGCAGAACATGACTCTAGTCTACAGAGCCACCATTTAATATATATATATACATACACACACACACATATATATATACACACATACACATAGATAAGCTGACAGCTTTGGTAATCGCAGGCGGCTTCCCATCCGTGGAAATATAGGTACGTACACACACCCACATACAAATCCTTAGGGAGAGATGGTGTAAAGCGGAGTTATTGTACCAACTACTGGATGAGGAGAGTCCAGACTTCAATTGCAGAATCCTTCTTTTAAATAAGCTAAGTACCAGACATAAAACTGATAACAGATCCTACCTCTGCCTTATAAGGATAAGAAGCGATATATATATCTCCACATATGCATACCTACATAGTAGTACATAGATTAGTAGGTGCGATAATATTTAAAATTAGAACATGAGCAATACACGTATATGTTCTATAGCAGGGCTTAGTATAAATACATGTGGCTTACCTCAACGCAGGGAGACTGCTCAAGTGTTGCGTGTAGCCATCAGCCTGCTACGGTGTAATGGGCAGGATATTTTATCAGTGTGCTGTCCCAGACTGGTATCGAACCTGGGACCCTTCTGTTACTGGAGTGCTCGCCTTAATCAGTTGAGCTATATATGTGTGCAGAAGAGTAACAATCCACAAACTTAAGGGATTACTGTCCCCAAAAAGTGAGCTGTATTCTAACAGAGCCTCCCCAACATATTAAAAGGGAGACCTGTCCCTTGGGAAAAACCACAGCGCAATCCCCCAATCTAAACAGGGGATAAAGGCCTGCTGTTGTTATTAACACAGCTAAAGAAGTGGCCGTCCCGGCCTCTAATGCTGGGCCACAGGGATGGTAAGCCCAATATGGGATTCTCGTTCCTGAGAATGGATGATTCGGGAGGACCTGACCCAAGGCCTGCCCCCTCAGCCAACGCTGGGTTGAGACCCAACCCAATGGAGAGTTCTCCTCACCCACAGATATCGTTTCAATATTTTTGTATATGTGCTGCCAAAGCGTGCACTGGAACATTGTCAACCTTGCACAGTGTGCTAATTAACCTCTCTGGAATAAGGCTTGTCCATAGACCACCCGATTAGCAGAGTAGAAAAAAGGTATACACTATATATATCTATCTATATCTATATATATATATCTATATCTATACATATACATACACACACACATATATATATATATATACATACATCCCTATATGGGATTACATATACATCTACATACACACACACACACAACACGTACATTGTAGGCGCTGGGACACGGGGAGCGATCTGCAGAAGTGACAGAGATGACTCTTACACTGCGCTAGGGTAAAGTTATACCGCGCTGTGTGCGCAAAATGTCCATGCTAGCCTGGAGGAGTCCCGGCTAACATAAGCTGTCCCCTCAACAGAACCGCATAAAGCGGAGTCATAGTGCACCTGCTAAGCGCAAGTTTGAGGGAGGGGCAGCAAAAGGCTAGACATATCCATCAGAGCAGCAGGTGTTAGGGCAATGAGCTATACTGCTGTGGAGGGCGCCGAAGCGGCTTAAACACAAGAGCCCCGAAGTAGCTAGCGCCGGAGCTTATACATTAAAGCACCGCCTCAGCAGACTAACAGCTACGCTGTTATAAAACACACACAAGCACAGGGAGAATATACAAACTCCACACAGGGCCATAGTGGGAAACAAACCCATGACCTCAGTGCTGTGAGGCGGCAATGCTAACCATTATACAGTCTGTGCTGCCCTGTTAAATATATACAGGCTGCCTCAGTGCGACTGGCGCTGTACCTACAGTGAGAGCTACAGCGCTTTTCGTAAGTGATAGCGCAGTCAGCCGTCTGTCACTTACCTGACCTACAGTTAACTGAGCTTCAATACACATCTCCCCCTTGTGGGGGGAAGGGCAGGAGACCCGGACTCAGCCGGCGGCGGGACCCTTTTCTTCCCCGAGCAGGAGTGAGTCAGTGCTGTGCTACACAACGGACCCTCTTAATAAAAGGGGGAGTTGTTTATATTGTAAGCTGTCCCCTCTCCTTAAGAGGGAAGCGCGCTCCCTTGCCGGCGCTGGTCCGCGCTGCATACTCTTAAAAGAACACCTCTCCTGCTAAGCAGGAGAGGAGAGCCTCAGCTGATGTCCACTGCTCCAGTGAAATGACTCAGCGCTGTGCTTGCCGGCTATTACTGCTGCGGAGCAATAAGGGGGAGAACCCTTACAAATGGCGCCGCTGTTGCAGGACGCGCCATAAGTGTTTGTTTAGGGCGGGTCTCGACGCCGGGTCCGTGCGCTGATTAAGACAGCGGGACTTAGTAGCCACAGCAGCCCGCCATGTGTGAGGAGGGCAAGCGCGATCGGCGCTGCTAACGAGCTCTCCTATGCAGCAGCGCCGACAGCCGCGTGGTGCCCACAGCGCGGCAGTGAGGAGGAAACCCGACTAAAATAGGCGCCGCTAGATTGCATGACGCGCCTCCAGCAGCCCCAGCGACGACCGGGGCTGTAATTTGCGCCCTCGCTGGTGACCCCCTTGTATCCGAAGTCGGGGAGAGGGTGGTGCGGGGCAGGGGAAAGTCGGGCCCTCCTAACAGTGACAGTGTCACTGAGCCCAGCTATACTTCCACTGCTCCTGCTAATCAGGAGCAGTGGTCATACTTACAGCTGTTGCGGCCGGGAAGCTGGGCTGAGGGGGCGGAGAGGAACCCGGACACATGCCGGTGTCAGCAGTGGCGGGTCTTCTCGGGGTCCGATGACTCCTTTGTGTGCCGCCCCCTCCTCAGGGTCACCGGACACAGGCTGCAGTAGCCGTGTGGTGCCCTTCCCGGCGGCTCCCACGTAGCAGGCAGACTGCCACAGCAAGCAGCCTGCCTGTCCTCAGCTGTAACTGTTATAAAAATTAAAAAATATGAAAAAGGCTGGAGACAGCCTGATGTGCGACCGGCTCTCTCGGGCACATTCTAAAAACTGGGGCTGATGGGGCATAGAGGGGGAGGAGCCAGTCACACTTCTAAATTATTTAAGGTGCCAGGCTCTACTCTACCACCGTCTATACCCCACTGTCTTGAACTCCAGTGTCCCCTAGTGGATGAAGGAGAAAGGGGCTCTAATTGAATAGCCCTAAGCATTAAAGCCAAGACTACCACTCTTTTTCACACCTGGTAAATTATCGGGGCTAATTGAGTTTACCCATTGCCAAGTAGAGCAAAAGCACATGCAATGTAATCAAATCATACACAATGTCTCCCTCTACTCTTACCATGTTCCTGCACGATTGAGCAGTTGACGACACCCTCATAGGCACCCTCTGTGCCAAGCTCAGTTTACTGGTTGCAGCAGTGGTTACCCCAACATTAGAGAGAATGCTCAACAGAGCTGCTGGGTCAGTTTTAAATTCCACTTCAGAGGTATCTGCAAAGTTAGGAATATACCAGTCACTAACTCCATCTACTGCAAAGTATACATCTGAATTAAAGCATTTTTTTTTTTTTTTAAACTTCAATTTGAACAATGCAATTATCTCTTAGATACAACTGAGTTTTAAAAACAATTGGCTATGGTCAATAGAAAACTGCACAACCATATATGATCAGAAACTGTAAAACCTCACAAGAGTCAGTCCTAAATCAAGGGTAAAGTTATTGATGATATGCAGACTCTTGATTTGTGTGTTTGAGAGTATCTTTACGCTACCAGACTGATAGGTTGGCGCTATTGGTTCCCTCATACAGCGACAGTAAACAGTGCAACACTATTGGCCTACACATGGTGATACACACACACACACGTAGAATGAAAAAGATTAAAGTATTTATCTACCCTTTACATCGGTATCCTTGCATTTGAGATTGTTGAGACCAAGAACAACTTCACTTAAAGGCTCCCGAACGCTGTGACTTGCTGGAGGATACACAGGAAGACCCACATCCATAGACCCTGGTACTTTAAACCGATCTCCTTTCTGTGAGAAGTTAAAGGGTTTTGGACGAGTGCAAGACTTTTTACTCACAGCCTTACCCTGTGAAAATAAGATATACTGGATATCAACAACATGTTTGAAGGACTTTTTCATTAACTACTAAACGATCACAAGTCTTACTATTAAATGCTCATTATATCAAAAAACAAAGGGAAGTACTTTGACAGCTTATTAAGATAACATTGAACAGCTCTAGTGTCAAGCAATGTGGGAGGGATGTGTTGTTTTATTAGCACGGTAATATGCTGACACATCACAGACTGACCTGTAATATGCACAGTGAAGAAGAGGACAAACTAAAAAAAATATTGTGAGGGTTCCGCTAATGTGGATTTAGAATTGCGCTAAGATTTGCATCTATGGACCTGATTCAGAGTTGTACACCAACCAGATGGTTTACATACAACTCTGACGTCTCGCAATCTGCGCATGCACAGGTGCAGATTGGTGTCTGCGATAACGGTCGAAGTGCCCTATAAGTCACAGAATGATTGACAAGCTGCAGCCATTTGGGGGCGGCAATGGGCTGCGTTCTTGAAAACATGGGCGTGTCGGCACAGTTTCAAGGCGTGTCAAGGTAAGGGCCTGCGTGTTCCGATGAAGATATTCCTGGCCTCCGCAGCACGACTACACCAGCCATCCTGAGTAACCTGAGAGTTATTTGATATCTGATAGTCACGCAGTAGGATCACGCAAGAAGCGTCTATTTACACAAGACATCTCCTGCGGCTTTTGCATATTGTAGCAAGTTTTCTTATCAATTAAAAGGCGAGGGCTAGAAACCAATTTTTAGGCCCATTCTGCAATTCATACAACCTGTGTAAAACCATCATATATCACATGCATGTGAAGAACACGCAATGGCTGGTTATAATGGACCTTTACATATATTGTTTTCCCAAACTTGCAAGTTGTTATAATGGACAGTGACTGCATACAGACAGGCGTGGCAATCATTTGAAAGTCTGAATCAATATTTATGAGAACGCAATCTATCAATTCTCTGGGAAGATATGAAGCTACTAGTGCAGAGGCTTTGTGGTCTTTCTTTGCCTTGCCTTTAGTATAATGACAGGAAACAAATAAATGATATAGGGGTCTATTTACTAAGCAGTGTTAGGAGAGAGTGAAAAGTGATAAGGTGCCAGCCAATCAGCTCCTAACTGCCATCTCACAGGCTGTGTTTGAAAAATGACAGTTGGGAGCTGATTGGCTGGCACCTTATCACTTTTTACTCTGTCTCCTAACACTGCTTAGTAACTAGACCCCATAGTCCCACTCACGCATACCTTCTGAAATTGGCTCTGCCAGGCCTGATGCATCTTTTGAAAGTCTGGGGGTGCCCTGGTTTTGGAGGGAACCGGAAGTTTGCTTTTCTGTGGGTCCTTCAGCACTATCTTTTGCAACGTTGGTTTGTGCTTGCCCTGCTGAGTACATGTTGGAGGGCTAAGACAGTTTTCTTTCCCTTTCACCCAACTGTTCTTATGAAAATCCATGGGTGCATGTGGCACCTCGGCCGAAGCTTGACTGACAGGCTGCATTCGCAGGAGATGGATACCCTGCATTTGCAGGAGATGTGTAGCATGAAGCACCTCCTAAATATCTGCCTACAGAATAAACAAAAAGACTGAAGGCAACCATTGAAAATAAACCATCAGAACATAAGAAACTATGCAAGCACTTATTTTCCATACATGACCAACTTTCTAAAGGTGGGTACACTGGCCCTGATTCAGAGCCGGACGCTTTGACAGAGCGCTCGCTCTGAATCAGGGCCGGGCTATTTTTTTTTTTATTAGAACGGCCTCCTGGCCGCTCGCATAGCTGTGGGTGACCACCCACAGCTATAGCGAGCGGCCAGGAAGATGGTCAAGACCATCGCGACCATCAGGCTTGCGACGAGACCCTTGTGGTAGGGTCTTGTTTCCGCAAGCCGCAGAGAGATTTCGGATCTAACAGCCGAAATCTCTCCCACTGACATATCAGTGGGGCCGGCCCCAAACGGTAGGCATTCACATGGGAACGCCTCCGTTTGGGCAGCCACCCCCCCGGCCCACCCACCAAAGGGGGCGTGCTGTCACTCAACATCGACAGCACGCCTCCTTTGGTACGAGACCCGGAGCGACAGCTTGCCCGCCGCTATCCGGGTCTCGCGCATGCGCACGACGGAGCCGGCTCCGTCATGCGCTCTGGGCCACCATCGACACGGTTGCAAGCGCTCAGCGCTTGCGACCAGGTCTGAATCAGGCCCACAGTATGATGTAGGTAACGATCCAATCTCTTTAACAATTTCCCTTGAACTCCTGAACACTCCCGGACAAACGATATAGTGCATACACATGGAACGATTGTACAAACTATATAGATGGTGATTAAATAGTTAGTCGTCCATGAAATCGTTCATGCACGCGGAACGATGTGTCAACATCGACAGCCGCCCCGTCTTGTAGCAAGCCCCGGAGTGAGTGATTTCTCACTCGCTCCGGGGCTCGCGTGTGCAATGGCCCACCATCGACCCGCAAGCAAGCGATGTGCGCTCGCGAGCGGGTCTGAATCAGGCCCACAGTGCATACATACATATACATTAGCCATCATGGCACAGGTTACTTGGCTGGCACATATGATCGTTTTGACCAGTGACCACTGTGGTAAGAAGGTAATACTATACTCAAGAGACCATGCCTGGCATACATATTAGGCTAACATCACAGAAGTTCTACATTGTTAGGGTATGGTCCCTGTTATTTCCCTGCCTTACCGTGGCACTACATATAGGATTATTATGATCAGATACACAGGACAGCGTTACACATCACATAGATTGAGTTAAAAATAAATATATATATATATATATATATATATACACACACTTCCACACGCACCCAATCCAACCGCCTCTCTTCTACGCCGAGCTCAGATTGCTTGTACATTTATCCCCGGACGTATCCGCTCCCATGATCTGCCCAGGCCAGCCGGAGTCTCACAGGTTTACCACGAACTTTTCTTTTAGTTCATAAAAAGCGACGCCTTCTGATTGGTCATAAGGTGCCGACTGCCTAGGGGAGTCCGTTCCCTGTCATCCAATTGGATTTGTGAAAGAACAGTGACGAAAATCATGTGTGCAGACTAAACCGACGTGACGACACGTTGATTGGCACTAGAAAAAAAAAGAATTGTAGTGGGAACCGTCCGTTACAGAGCGGACATGACGTAATGTGGGAGGAACTAAAATGATATTGCGCGCATGCTCAGTGGGATTCTTGAAGTCAGCGGCCGCCATCATTGTACTCCTCGTTTATTAGGAATAGGAAGGACCAGGCCAAGAATTATTACAATTGTCAATTAAATATATTGTAATGTATGCTATTTGCCTAGTGTAATAAAAAAATGGAGCTGCTGTAGATGGATAAAAGGACAATTCCTAACATCTATCAAGTATCTCTGTGCTAGTGTAGCATAAGGATCCCCCACCCAAAAGGTGATCTTATACCATTACTCCCAACTGCCCTGTTTTCCAGGCTCTGTCCTGTGTCCTCTCTATGAACAGCCACTTTACCATAAGGACTTTCCAGGAAACCTCCTAAAGAAATTGCCGCCCTCTTTGGAAAATCCAGCTCATTCACTGTGTTTACAAGGGGATTCAACAACTGTGTGTTGCTATTCTTCGCTAAACTGTTTCCCACTCATCCTCTCACGGAACTAGTAATATACCTACTGCTGGACGATATACTTAACCTTAAAGGAGCATTCTCATATTCGAGCGTACTGTCTACTATATAAAAAGCCAATTGGAGAACATTGGAATCCATGGTTCTAATTACTAATTGCTGTTTTGCTATTTTTCGAATAACTCAATGGTGTGCCATGTATACTCACCTTTTTAAGTCTTTTGACAATTTTCATGTATTCGCATGTTTTTAGATATTAAATGTATTTTTATATATCTCATCCGCATAACTAATTTATTTGTTGTCAGAGTTCGTCAGGCCAACCTGTGAACTGTTTATTCTATCTCATACATTACTTATTTGTGTGGAGACTATCTCCCTTTATACAGCTGCCTTGGTAGAGACACTCTAAGTAGCGCCTGAATTGTATATTACCTATCTATACCCCTCGTTCCTGTGTCCCGGGTGTGGTGATGTGAGATGGTTGTGAGGCATATCCCGTTCACAGGTTTTCTGTATAACAAAGCAATGAAAAGTTGCTACATGCACCTCGCAGGTTGTCTACGCTATTCAAAAGGTGGATTTAGAGGGGGGGGAGGCACAGTACACAAACAAGCACGTCGAAAGGGCTGTGACAGCTTCAAACTTAAAAATTATGTTTAAAACATCTGCAGAGCAAACAGAAATTGTGTGGACAGACTATTCCATGCTTTATAACATTTAATTCTTTCAATAAATCCCTCTCATTGGGGCAGCTTCAATTACACACAAGGGGCCCCTTAAACAGTTTTACGATGTACCTCTTTTTCATTTCAGCTCACAGCCCATGGAGGTGCAAGCAGAAAAGAGTATACAACTCCTTGTCGTAATCGCTTAGCGCCCATGTCGCAAAATTGAATTGACCCCATAGTGTCAATAAAGAGAATTAGATTACACCAAAGGCCACGGTCAGACAGCACAGTTTTCAGAACTCTGTAGGTACCAAAGGTATTAGTTGTGATAACACTTTTGCTCACATAGGAGCTCATTCAGACCCGCTTGCAAGTTGCGGCTGCTCGCTGGCAAAAAGGGTCCAGGAATTTAAATGAAGTGCTCGCACTGCATCGCGTAAGGACGCCCACATATCATCTCCGGGAAATGTAGGATTAATCTGGACCATCGTGAGCTATCGGAACTGCTCGCAGCCTTTGAGGTTGCCTTAACCCACCGCAAGCACAGCGATCAGTGGTGGCTGAAATACATGCAGGTGACGTGTACAATGATGCTACTTTGCTAATTATGCACGCCCTTTAAACGGCGTTTTGGCTGCCTGATACGCCTGCGTTCGCACATCCACTCCCCCGTTCATAAGCACCTTCCCCTGTTACCACCCACAAATGGCACTATCTGTCACTCAAAGCAGCGATCTGATAGTGGCTTATGAGCAACCGAAATCAGATAGCAACGACTGGCTTGCGCACGCGCACTGCGAATTATACGCATGCGCAGATGGGCAAAAATCGCTCAGAGTGAGCGAGCGCAACTTAGTTACCGGGTCTGAATCAGGTCCATAGTGTCAGACACTGCAAGCCTTAGGACAAGTACTTCCTGGGTCAGATGCTGCTTTCTCCTGGAGCTTAGATCAGCTGATTGTTCCTGACTGCCTCCATTGTCTGCTTAAGGCTCCTTTGCAGTATCCAACCTCAATATTGGGGAAGAGGTGCTTCTCTCCTTGCTACTGAGTATTGAGCTTAACATCTCTAGTGTCCAGTGTTGCAGATCACTAATATTGTGCTTTCTGTGCATGATCCAGCTTGTCCCTCATCTTTCTCCTGCTGCACTAACCCTTGGCATCATTCTGACTAGTACGTTTTGACCTTGACTTGTTACCTGACCTTCCAACTGCATATTCCTTTGGCTTTGACTTTCCTGCTCTGTTACCATGCGTGGCGTGCTGACTATTTCATCACACTCGGATAGCGGACCTTATCATCTTTTGGAAGGGGTTAAAACACCTTGTAATAGTCTATACCAAATTGAAGAATCTGCTATATCTTCAGATAGCTCATTATATGAATCCCATCAAGCCCAAAAATCTCTTTTCTTTACCTGCTTCAACCTGCTTATGGCTTTCTGACCAGGAGAAGAGAACAAATAAGCAGATGCCTTTGTCACACTCCTTTGATCTTCAAGATAAGGAACCTTCATAGTGTTCATACTAGGAGAGAGCGGGTTCGGATTTCTGAAATCCGAACCCCCCCCGAGCCCCCCCGATCCGAGTCAGGCTCGACTTTTCCCACCTGACTCGGATCTGAAATCGAGGCAAAACGTCATCATCCCGCCTTCCGAGTCTCGCGGGTTTTGGATCCTATATAAGGTACCCGCGTCGGCGCCATTTTCTCACTCGGCTGTGGACAGTGAAGAGGGAGGGTGGGAGTTAGGGCTGGCTGGGCTGGGCTGGGCTGTGTAGTGTAGTGCAGTGCTGCTGTTGTCCACTACTTCAAAGTCCATAGGGGCTGGCTGGGTTGTGCTGTGCTGCTGTTGTTAATAGGGGCTGTGTCCACTACTTCAAAGTCCATAGGGGCTGGCTGGACTGTGTTGTGCAGTCAGTTCTCCATAGGGGCTGTGTCCACTCCAAAGTCCTGTGCAGTGTCCCAGTCCTAAAGGGGTGCTGTAGTGTTGTCCAGGAGGTGCTCTGTCCATCAGGGGTGCACCCCCCAAGTGCTAAAAAAATAATATATTTTCTGTGTTTGTGAATTGTGTGCGCAGTAGCCGCACGTGCATCAACAAAGTAGTGCCAAGCGTGCGCCTGTGTCATAAGTAAAGGGCCGGCTGGCTTGACCGTTAAAGGGTGCTGTAACCCCCAAAGTACACTCCAGTCCAAACCAAAAAAAAAATTATTTTCTGTGTTTGTGAATTGTGTGCGCAGTAGCCGCATGTGCATCAACAAAGTAGTGCCAAGCGTGCGCCTGTGTCATAAGTAAAGGGCCGGCTGGCTTGACCGTTAAAGGGTGCTGTAACCCCCAAAGTACACTCCAGTCCAAACCAAAAAAATATATATTTTCTGTGTTTGTGAATTGTGTGCGCAGTAGCCGCACATGCATCAACAAAGTAGTGCCAAGCGTGCGCCTGTGTCATAAGTAAAGGGCCGGCTGGCTTGACCGTTAAAGGGTGCTGTAACACCCAAAGTACACTCCAGTCCAAACCAAAAAAATATATATTTTCTGTGTTTGTGAATTGTGTGCGCAGTAGCCGCACGTGCATCAACAAAGTAGTGCCAAGCGTGCGCCTGTGTCATAAGTAAAGGGCCGGCTGGCTTGACCGTTAAAGGGTGCTGTAACCCCCAAAGTACACTCCAAACCAAAAAAATATATATTTTCTGTGTTTGTGAATTGTGTGCGCAGTAGCCGCACGTGCATCAACAAAGGAGCAGCGCCAAGCGTGCGCCTGTGTCCCATAAGTAAAGAGCCGGCTGGCTCATTTCTTAAAGGCTGGTGTAACCCACAAAGTGCACTACTCTCCAGCAAAAATAAAAAAATATTTTCTGAGTTTAGCCGCACGTATATATCAAATCGATATAACATAAATGGAGGACCAAACTTTCTCCAATAAAAATAAAATAGAGAAAGATCAAGAACCACTTCCTCCTAGTGCTGAAGCTGCTGCCACTAGTCATGACATAGACGATAACATGCCATCAACGTCGTCTGCCAAGGTCGATGCCCAATGTCATAATAGAGGGCACATACAATCCCAAATGACAAAGTTCAGGAAAATGACCTTGAAAAAAACATTTAAATCAGCTGAAGAGAAACGTAAACTTGCCAATATGCCATTTACGACACGGAGTGGCAAGGAACGGCTAAGGTCGATCCCTAGTATGTTCATGACTAGTGGTTCAGCTTCACATGACGATGGAAGCCCTCCTCCCACTAAAAAAATCAAAAGAGTTAAGCTGGCAAAAGCACAGCGAAGAACTGTGCTTTCTAAGAAGATATCACAAATCCCCAAGGAGAGTCCAAGTGTGGTGGTGGTTGCGATGCCTGACCTTCCCAGCACTGGACGGGAAGAGGTGGCTCTTTCCACCGTTTGCACGCCCCCTGCAAGTGCTGAAAGGAGCACCCACAGTCCACTTGCTGATATGCAAATTGAAGATGTCACTGTTGAAGTACAACAGGATGAGGATACTGGTGTAGCTGGCGCTGAGGAGGAAGTTGGCGAGGAGGATTCTGATGGTGATGTGGTTTGTTTAAATCAGGCTCCGGGGGAGACAGTTGTTGTCCGTGGGATGAAAAAGCCCATCACGGTCATGCCTGGGCAGAAGACCAAACATTCCACCTCTTTGGTCTGGCAATATTTCTATCCAAATCCGGACAACAACTGTCTTGCCATATGTACCATATGTAAAGGTGAAATAAGTAGGGGTAGGGACGTCAACCACCTAGGAACATCCTCCCTTATACGGCACCTGCAGCGCGTTCATAAAAAGTTACTGTCAAGTTCAGAAACTTTGGCTAAGACCGTAAGCAGTCCAGGGACACCTAAATCCCGTTGTCCTGTTGTATCCAAGCGCCTGCAAACCACACCGTCAACTCCCTCCTCGTCAATTTCCTCCTTAGTCAGGATCGGAAGTAGTCCTGCAGGCCATGTCACTGGCATGACTGACTCTCCTATCCGGGATTCCTCCGGAGGATCCTGCATTGCTACGCCTACTGCTGCCGCTGCTGCTGTTGCTGCTGCTGGGAGTCGTTCATCATCCCAGAGAGGAAGTAGGAACACCACTACTTTTACTAAACAATTGACCCTCCAACAGTCCTTAGCGAGGAGGATGAAGTACGACAGCAGTCATCCTGAAGCAAAACGTATAACTGAGGCCTTGACTGCTATGTTGGTGTTAGACGTGCGTCCGGTATCCGCCATTAGTGCAGTGGGATTTAGACAATTGATGGAGGTAGTGTGTCCCCGGTTCCAAATCCCATCTAGATTCCACTTCACTAGGCAGGCGATACCGAGACTGTACAGAAACGTCAGAAAAAGTGTCCTCAGTGTCCTGAAAAATGCCGTTGTACCCAATGTCCACTTAACCACGGACATGTGGACAAGTGGAACAGGGCAGACTAAGGACTATATGACTGTGACAGCCCACTGGGTAGATGTATCACCTTACGCAGCAACAGCAGCAGCGTCACCAGTAGCAGCATCTCAGAACCGCCAGCTCGTTCCAAGGCAGGCTACGCTGTGTATCACCGGTTTCAGTAAGAGGCACACCGCCGACAACCTCTTAGAGAAACTGAGGGAAATCATCGCCCAGTGGCTTACCCCACTTAGACTCTCCTGGGGAATTGTGATATCTGACAACGCCGCCAATATTGTGCGGGCATTACATCTGGGCAAATTCCAGCATGTCCCATGTTTTGCTCACACAATAAACTTGGTGGTGCAGAATTTTCTGAAAAGCGACAGGGGCGTGCAGGAGACGCTTTGGGTGGCCCGAAAAATTTCTGGCCACTTTCGCCATTCAGCGACTGCGTGCCGAAGACTGGAGCGCCAGCAAACACTCTTGAACCTGCCCCGCCATCACCTGAAGCAAGAGGTTGTGACGCGGTGGAACTCAACCCTCTATATGCTTCAGAGGATGGAGGAGCAGCAAAAGGCCATACAAGCCTATACATCCACCTATGACATAGGCAAAGGAGGGGGTATGCACCTGACTCAAGCGCAGTGGAGAATGATTTCCGTGTTGTGCAAGGTTCTCCAGCCCTTCGAACTTGCCACACGTGAAGTCAGTTCAGACACTGCCAGCTTGAGTCAGGTCATTCCCCTCATCAGGCTTTTGCAGAAGCAGCTGGAGAAAGTGAAGGAGGAGCTAAGACGGAGCGATTCCGCTCGGCATGTGGGACTTGTGGATGAAGCCCTTCATTCGCTTTGCCAGGATTCCAGGGTGGTCAATCTGTTGAAATCAGACCACTACATTTTGGCCACCGTGCTCGATCCTAGGTTTAAAGCCTATGTGGTGTCTCTCTTTCCGGCCAACACAAGCCTGCAGAGGTGCAAAGACCCGCTGGTGAACACACTGTCAGCTGAAGCGGAACGTGACACGTCAACAGCTCCTTCTTCATTTTCTCCCGCAACTGGGGCTGCCAGGAAAAAACTTAGGTATCCTAAGCAACCCGCTGGCGGTGATGCAGGGCAGGCAGGACCAAGTTTGGACATCTGGTCCGGACTGAAGTACCTGGCAACAATTTCTGACATGTCTACTGTCACTGCATATGATACTGTCACCATTGACAGAATGGTGGAGGATTACATCGGTGACAGCATCCAAGTAGGCATGTCAGACAGTCCATACCTGTACTGGCAGGAAAAAGAGGCAATTTGGAGGCCCCTGTACAAACTGGCTCTATTTTACCTGAGTTGCCCCCCCTCCAGTGTGTACTCCGAAAGAGTGTTTAGTGCAGCCGGGAACCTTGTCAGCGAAAGGCGTAGGAGGTTGCTTCCACAAAATGTGGAGAAGATGATGTTCATCAAAATGAATTATCAGCTCTTCAAGGGAGACCAGCCTCCAGAACGTACAGAGGGACCTGTGGTGGTGGATTCAAGTAGAGCCAGTTTGTGCAGGGACAGATTAATTGCCAGCTTGTTTTGTGGGGGCCCAAACGAACCAATCATTTCAGCCACAGTTGTGTGGCAGACCCTGGCGCTGAAATGATTGGTTTGTTAAAGTGTGCATGTCCTGTTTATACAACATAAGGGTGGGTGGGAGGGCCCAAGGACAATTCCATCTTGCACCTCTTTTTTTTCTTTGCATTATGTACAGTTTGGGGCCTAGTTTTTCATACTGCCATCCTGTCTGCCACTGCAGTATCACGCCTAGATGGGTCACGTGTTTGTGCCACCCACTCGTGTCGCTTAGCATAGTCATCCAGCTACCTCGGTGCAACCTTTTGGACATAAAAACACTATTGTGAGGTGTTCAGAATAGACTGGAAATGAGTGGAAATGAAGGTTATTGAGGTTAATAATAGCATAGGAGCAAAAAAACCTACAAATTCTGTGATTTTAGCTGTTTTTATGCTTTTTTTCAAAAAAATACAGATCCAATACACAAAACCCAGAACCCAAAACACGGAAGGGTGGTTTTGGCAAAACCAATCCAGATCCAAAACACGAAGAAAGATCCAGATCCAAAACCAAAACACGAAAAGTGGCCGGTGCACACCCCTAGTTCATACTAGCACCCTGCACCTGTCACAACACGTGCAGTTCCTCTTTCCTGCCTCTGGTGTCATTCTCTGCTCTGGTGCTTCTAGCACACTCGGCTGATACAACAAACTGCTGAGATATAGACCTGAGTGAGCTAGTAGCACCAGAGCAAAGAGCAACACCTCAGACATGAAAGAGGAACTGCATGAGTTGTGACAAGTGCAGGGTACTAGAATGAACACTACTTCAGTCAAGCATAAACATATCCTGATTCTGTCTTGCCTCATTTCATCATTTCAGTTTTCCAGAAAGTTACTCTGGGTAAAATCTTTTTGTCACTCTAGTCTCACCCCAAGGTTCTGCAGTGTGAACATGCTTCTCAATTTTAAGGCCATTCTGGAATTAATAGTTGGTGAGCACTCGAGTTGATGTCAAGGGCTCTGTTTCTGCATGTTCCAAATGTGCTTAGCATCAAGGGCCTGATTCAGAGATGGACGCTAATGCGATTACAGCTGCAATTTTGCACGAAATGCAGCTGCGAAAATATGCTAATGTCTGCAAAGATTACTCGAGCATAAAGACACCCACTGCTGCCTTCTTACCTGCGTGCGATGACGCATACCTGCTTAAATATATGTAACATCAGCAGCCATCTTGTCCTTGCGACAGGTCTGATCAGCCGCAGTCTTGGGAGCTCTCCTGACATGCAGAGCTGCGTATGTACTCGCAGTGGCTAATTTATGCACGCCCATGTAACTGCGTTCAAACGGACAGGCACGCCTGCGTTTTTCTGACAACACCCTGTTACCACCCCCAAATGTTGACAACCTGTCACTCACTCTGTGATGAATTCCTATGTGTGTCCACGATCGCTGCACACGCTTATACACATGCTGCGTGAGAATCGCAATAGCGTCCATCTCTGAATCAGGCCCCAAGTGCCCAACAGGATCCTTTGGGCCCTTTGCTTTCATTACCCATTCCTGAATGCCCCTGGTCTCACTTGTTAATGCACTTCATCACTAACTTACCTTCATGTCAAGGTTTGAACACCATAGGGGTAGTGGCAGACCGATTTTACAAAGCTGCACACTTACAACCTTTGAAGCTCTCAAGTTGGCAGTATGCATTGTCAAGGAAATTTTTTGCTTACATGGATTTTCACTCCAGATAACATCTGACTGAGGAATTCAATTTGTTTCAAAGATTGTAGAACCACGTGTAAAGTAGGGGTGTGCACCGGCCACTTTTCGTGTTTTGTGTTTTGGTTTTGGATCTGGATCTTTCTTCGTGTTTTGGATCTGGATTGGTTTTGCCAAAACCACCCTTCCGTGTTTTGGGTTCTGGGTTTTGTGTTTTGGATCTGTATTTTTTTGAAAAAAAGCATAAAAACAGCTAAAATCACAGAATTTGTAGGTTTTTCTGCTCCTATGCTATTATTAACCTCAATAACCTTAATTTCCACTCATTTCCAGTCTATTCTGAACACCTCACACCTCACAATAGTGTTTTTATGTCCAAAAGGTTGCACCGAGGTAGCTGGATGACTATGCTAAGCGACACGAGTGGGCGGCACAAACACGTGACCCATCTAGGAGTGACACTGCAGTGGCAGGCAGGATGGCAGTTAGAAAAACTAGGCCCCAAACTGTACATAATGCAAAGAAAAAAAGAGGTGCAAGATGGAATTGTCCTTGGGCCCTCCCACCCACCCTTATGTTGTATAAACAGGACATGCACACTTTAACAAATCAATCATTTCAGCGCCAGGGTCTGCCACACAACTGTGGCTGAAATGATTGGTTCGTTTGGGCCCCCACAAAACAAGCTGGCAATTAATGTGTCCCTGCACAAACTGGCTCTACGGAGGCAAGATGTCATCCTCATCCTCCTCATCCACCGATTCCTCACCCTCTTCAGTGTGTACATCCTCATCCTCACAAAGTATTAACTCGTCCCCACTTGAATCCACCACCACAGGTCCCTCTGTACCTTCTGGAGGCTGGTCTCCCTGGAAGAGCTGATAATTCATTTTGATGAACATCATCTTCTCCACATTCTGTGGAAGCAACCTCCTACGCCTTTCGCTGACAAGGTTCCCGGCTGCACTAAACACTCTTTCGGAGTACACACTGGAGGGGGGGCAACTCAGGTAAAATAGAGCCAGTTTGTACAGGGGCCTCCAAATTGCCTCTTTTTCCTGCCAGTACAGGTATGGACTGTCTGACATGCCTACTTGGATGCTGTCACCGATGTAATCCTCCACCATTCTGTCAATGGTGACAGTATCATATGCAGTGACAGTAGACATGTCAGAAATTGTTGCCAGGTCCTTCAGTCCGGACCAGATGTCCAAACTTGGTCCTGCCTGCCCTGCATCACCGCCAGCGGGTTGCTTAGGATACCTAAGTTTTTTCCTGGCAGCCCCAGTTGCGGGAGAAAATGAAGAAGGAGCCGTTGACGTGTCACGTTCCGCTTCAGCTGACAGTGTGTTCACCAGCAGGTCTTTGCACCTCTGCAGGCTTGTGTCGGCCGGAAAGAGAGACACCACATAGGCTTTAAACCTAGGATCGAGCACGGTGGCCAAAATGTAGTGGTCTGATTTCAACAGATTGACCACCCTGGAATCCTGGCAAAGCGAATGAAGGGCTTCATCCACAAGTCCCACATGCCGAGCGGAATCGCTCCGTCTTAGCTCCTCCTTCACTTTCTCCAGCTGCTTCTGCAAAAGCCTGATGAGGGGAATGACCTGACTCAAGCTGGCAGTGTCTGAACTGACTTCACGTGTGGCAAGTTCGAAGGGCTGAAGAACCTTGCACAACACGGAAATCATTCTCCACTGCGCTTGAGTCAGGTGCATACCCCCTCCTTTGCCTATGTCATAGGTGGATGTATAGGCTTGTATGGCCTTTTGCTGCTCCTCCATCCTCTGAAGCATATAGAGGGTTGAGTTCCACCGCGTCACAACCTCTTGCTTCAGGTGATGGCGGGGCAGGTTCAAGAGTGTTTGCTGGCGCTCCAGTCTTCGGCACGCAGTCGCTGAATGGCGAAAGTGGCCAGAAATTTTTCGGGCCACCCAAAGCGTCTCCTGCACGCCCCTGTCGCTTTTCAGAAAATTCTGCACCACCAAGTTTATTGTGTGAGCAAAACATGGGACGTGCTGGAATTTGCCCAGATGTAATGCCCGCACAATATTGGTGGCGTTGTCAGATATCACAAATCCCCAGGAGAGTCTAAGTGGGGTAAGCCACTGGGCGATGATTTCCCTCAGTTTCTCTAAGAGGTTGTCGGCGGTGTGCCTCTTACTGAAACCGGTGATACACAGCGTAGCCTGCCTTGTAACGAGCTGGCGTTTCTGAGATGCTGCTACTGGTGACGCTGCTGCTGTTGCTGCGTAAGGTGATACATCTACCCAGTGGGCTGTCACAGTCATATAGTCCTTAGTCTGCCCTGTTCCACTTGTCCACATGTCCGTGGTTAAGTGGACATTGTGTACAACGGCATTTTTCAGGACACTGAGGACACTTTTTCTGATGTTTCTGTACAGTCTCGGTATCGCCTGCCTAGTGAAGTGGAATCTAGACGGGATTTGGAACCGGGGACACACTACCTCCATCAATTGTCTAAATCCCACTGCACTAATGGCGGATACCGGACGCACGTCTAACACCAACATAGCAGTCAAGGCCTCAGTTATACGTTTTGCTTCAGGATGACTGCTGTCGTACTTCATCCTCCTCGCTAAGGACTGTTGGAGGGTCAATTGTTTAGTAAAAGTAGTGGTGTTCCTACTTCCTCTCTGGGATGATGAACGACTCCCAGCAGCAGCAGCAACAGCAGCAGCGGCAGCAGTAGGCGTAGCAATGCAGGATCCTCCGGAGGAATCCCGGATAGGAGAGTCAGTCATGCCAGTGATATGGCCTGCAGGACTACTTCCGATCCTGACTAAGGAGGAAATTGACGAGGAGGGAGTTGACGGTGTGGTTTGCAGGCGCTTGGATACAACAGGACAACGGGATTTAGGTGTCCCTGGACTGCTTACGGTCTGAGCCAAAGTTTCTGAACTTGACAGTAACTTTTTATGAACGCGCTGCAGGTGCCGTATAAGGGAGGATGTTCCTAGGTGGTTGACGTCCCTACCCCTACTTATTTCACCTTTACATATGGTACATATGGCAAGACAGTTGTTGTCCGGATTTGGATAGAAATATTGCCAGACCAAAGAGGTGGAATGTTTGGTCTTCTGCCCAGGCATGACCGTGATGGGCTTTTTCATCCCACGGACAACAACTGTCTCCCCCGGAGCCTGATTTAAACAAACCACATCACCATCAGAATCCTCCTCGCCAACTTCCTCCTCAGCGCCAGCTACACCAGTATCCTCATCCTGTTGTACTTCAACAGTGACATCTTCAATTTGCATATCAGCAAGTGGACTGTGGGTGCTCCTTTCAGCACTTGCAGGGGGCGTGCAAATGGTGGAAAGAGCCACCTCTTCCCGTCCAGTGCTGGGAAGGTCAGGCATCGCAACCACCACCACACTTGGACTCTCTTTGGGGATTTGTGATATCTTCTTAGAAAGCACAGTTCTTCGCTGTGCTTTTGCCAGCTTAACTCTTTTGATTTTTTTAGTGGGAGGAGGGCTTCCATCGTCATGTGAAGCTGAACCACTAGTCATGAACATACTAGGGATCGACCTTAGCCGTTCCTTGCCACTCCGTGTCGTAAATGGCATATTGGCAAGTTTACGTTTCTCTTCAGCTGATTTAAATGTCTTTTTCAAGGTCATTTTCCTGAACTTTGCCATTTGGGATTGTATGTGCCCTCTACTATGACATTGGGCATCGGCCTTGGCAGACGACGTTGATGGCATGTTATCGTCTATGTCATGACTAGTGGCAGCAGCTTCAGCACTAGGAGGAAGTGGTTCTTGATCTTTCTCTATTTTATTTTTATCGGAGAAAGTTTGGTCCTCCATTTATGTTATATCGATTTGATATATACGTGCGGCTAAACACAGAAAATAAATTTTTTTTTGGTTCGGACTGGAGTGTACTTTGTGGGTTACAGCACCCTTTAACGGTCAAGCCAGCCGGCCCTTTACTTATGACACAGGCGCACTCTTGGCACTACTTTGTTGATGCACGTGCGGCTACTGCGCACACAATTCACAAACACAGAAAATAATTTTTTTTTGGTTTGGCTTTGGACTGGAGTGTACTTTCGGGGGTTACAGCACCCTTTAACGGTCAAGCCAGCCGGCCCTTTACTTATGACACAGGCGCACTCTTGGCACTACTTTGTTGATGCACGTGCGGCTACTGCGCACACAATTCACAAACACAGAAAATAATTTTTTTTTAGGTTTGGACTGGAGTGTACTTTCGGGGGTTACAGCACCCTTAACGGTCAAGCCAGCCGGCCCTTTACTTATGACACAGGCGCACGCTTGGCACTACTTTGTTGATGCACGTGCGGCTACTGCGCACACAATTCACAAACACAGAAAATAATTTTTTTTTGGTTTGGACTGGAGTGTACTTTCGGGGGTTACAGCACCCTTTAACGGTCAAGCCAGCCGGCCCTTTACTTATGACACAGGCGCACGCTTGGCACTACTTTGTTGATGCACGTGCGGCTACTGCGCACACAATTCACAAACACAGAAAATAATTTTTTTTTAGGTTTGGACTGGAGTGTACTTTCGGGGGTTACAGCACCCTTAACGGTCAAGCCAGCCGGCCCTTTACTTATGACACAGGCGCACGCTTGGCACTACTTTGTTGATGCACGTGCGGCTACTGCGCACACAATTCACAAACACAGAAAATAATTTTTTTTTTGGTTTGGACTGGAGTGTACTTTCGGGGGTTACAGCACCCTTAACGGTCAAGCCAGCCGGCCCTTTACTTATGACACAGGCGCACGCTTGGCACTACTTTGTTGATGCACGTGCGGCTACTGCGCACACAATTCACAAACACAGAAAATAATTTTTTTTTTGGTTTGGACTGGAGTGTACTTTCGGGGGTTACAGCACCCTTAACGGTCAAGCCAGCCGGCCCTTTACTTATGACACAGGCGAACGCTTGACACTACTTTGTTGATGCACGTGCGGCTACTGCGCACACAATTCACAAACACAGAAAATAATTTTTTTTTGGTTTGGACTGGAGTGTACTTTCAGGGGTTACAGCACCCTTTAACGGTCAAGCCAGCCGGCCCTTTACTTATGACACAGGCGCACGCTTGGCACTACTTTGTTGATGCACGTGCGGCTACTGCGCACACAATTCACAAACACAGAAAATAATTTTTTTTTGGTTTGGACTGGAGTGTACTTTGGGGGTTACAGCACCCTTTAACGGTCAAGCCAGCCGGCCCTTTACTTATGACACAGGCGCACGCTTGGCACTACTTTGTTGATGCACGTGCGGCTACTGCGCACACAATTCACAAACACAGAAAATAATTTTTTTTTTGGTTTGGACTGGAGTGTACTTTCGGGGGTTACAGCACCCTTAACGGTCAAGCCAGCCGGCCCTTTACTTATGACACAGGCGCACGCTTGGCACTACTTTGTTGATGCACGTGCGGCTACTGCGCACACAATTCACAAACACAGAAAATAATTTTTTTTTTGGTTTGGACTGGAGTGTACTTTCGGGGGTTACAGCACCCTTAACGGTCAAGCCAGCCGGCCCTTTACTTATGACACAGGCGCACGCTTGGCACTACTTTGTTGATGCACGTGCGGCTACTGCGCACACAATTCACAAACACAGAAAATAATTTTTTTTTTGGTTTGGACTGGAGTGTACTTTCGGGGGTTACAGCACCCTTAACGGTCAAGCCAGCCGGCCCTTTACTTATGACACAGGCGCACGCTTGGCACTACTTTGTTGATGCACGTGCGGCTACTGCGCACACAATTCACAAACACAGAAAATAATTTTTTTTTGGTTTGGACTGGAGTGTACTTTCGGGGGTTACAGCACCCTTAACGGTCAAGCCAGCCGGCCCTTTACTTATGACACAGGCGCACGCTTGGCACTACTTTGTTGATGCACGTGCGGCTACTGCGCACACAATTCACAAACACAGAAAATATATTATTTTTTTAGCACTTGGGGGGAGCACCCCTGATGGACAGAGCACCCCCTGGACAACACTACAGCACTCCTTTAGGACTGGGACACTGCACAGGACTTTGGAGTGGACACAGCCCCTATGGAGAACTGACTGCACAACACAGTCCAGCCAGCCCCTATGGACTTTGAAGTAGTGGACACAGCCCCTATTAACAACAGCAGCACAGCACAACACAGCCAGCCCCTATGGACTTTGAAGTAGTGGACAACAGCAGCACTACACTACACTACACTACACAGCCCTAACTCCCACCCTCCCTCTTCACTGTCCACAGCCGAGTGAGAAAATGGCGCCGACGTGTGTACCTTATATAGGATCCAAAACCCGCGAGACTCGGAAGGCGGGAAGATGACGTTTTGCCTCGATTTCAGAATCCGAGTCAGGCGGGAAAAGTCGAGCCTGACTCGGATCGGACTCGGATCGGGGGGGCTCGGGGGGGTTCGGATTTCAGAAATCCGAACCCGCTCACCCCTAGTGTAAAGGTTTTAAAATTAAACTGAATTTATATTTGGCCTACCACCCTCAGGCCAATGGATGGACCAGTATCTGGAGAAGCTTCTTAGAATTTATCTTTCAGCTTCACTGGATAACTGGATAGAACTTTTGTCTTGAACTGAATTTGCACCCAACAATCTTTCCATGAAGCTACCTTCTACACTCCTTTATTCAATTTAGTCTTCATCCAGTCCTTCCTGAGACTCTGGATTGCTCATCTGTTCCTTCATCTAATAATGTTACTGTATATGTGGTCCTTTCTAGCACAGACCCTATTGGGCATGGGGTTTAAGGGTCTGACAGCCCTATACCGTAATTTGAATGGTTTCACTTCAGATCCTTTTCCTATTAGGAATGGCACCCACCAAGGTTGCCCTCTATAACCACTATTGTTCGCTTTGATAATGGAACCCTTTCTCAGAATCTGAAAATTGTTCAGACTAAGAGCTGGGTCCACTGTGCTAGACTGGTTGGTTCTGGAATGTATGAAGTGTGGTAGTCGTGTGAGGCTTTTCCTCAATCAGTTCTCCTTATGGAATGACAGGATGGAGAACAGAACAAATACTAGGCAGAGGAACTGGTGTGCAATAGTGATAGCACAATATGAAGCCTAGAATACGGATATATGAGAAGTGCTCAAATAGATGTGTCAGGAACACGGAGGTATGAATGGTGCTAAGTATAGGAGTTGTGTCAGGAACACTAGACATGAGTTCAGTCCATGTGGTACTCACTAGAGATATGTGCAGTGTGCACTGTGCAGAAGATTACAGTTTATAATGCTGATAGCATGCAGGCTGAAGTAGAAACTACATGGAGGTATTAGCGGACTGTAGTTGGTATTAGCAGACAGTTGGTACTGCATGTTGGTGTAATCGTAGACTGCAACTGGAATTGCACGTTGGTTTATACAGGCTTTAGATGTACTCTGGGATATGCAGGTTGTGGCTGCACACTGTTATATGCAGGCTGTGACTACGCTGAGACATGCAGGTTGTGGCTGCACGCTGCGATGCATAGGCTGTAACTGGTTCTAGACGCTGGAATATACAGGCCGAGACAGAAAAGCACACTGGTGTTAGACTGGGACTGAGCACCAAGCTGAAGCAGAACAACTGCTCACAGCTGGAAGCTGCATGGGAAGCAGGAGGCAGAAGGTAGAGCTGCTGACGCTGGAACCAGGATCAAGTAAAAATACAAGATGAACAATGGCAATGAATAGGTGCAAGTGAGTGGGTTTAAATAGGGCACTCTGGACAGTCATTGGTTGCAGAGGTCATGTGGAAACTAATTCCTCAAATTTTGAGACAGCTGACCAAAGCAAGATGGCAGCGCCCATGCCACGCCGACCTCAGGAGAAACGCCAACACACAGATACTAGGTTGTCACAGCCTGTGCACCTAGAGAGACCTGGCAGCACCGGGTGCGGAAAGAGGGTCTGAGAGCTCGCTTTGTGACACCCTTGGCATCATGCATTCAAATGAACCCAGGGATTTCTGTAGGACCCGAGGACCATAAAACAGCACATTATGCCGACAACGTTATTCTGACCGTCACCAAACCACACTTATCTCTTCCATACCTGTTTCACGAAATACAGATGTATATATTTAACTTTTATCTAATTATTAATGAGGATAAATTGGAAACTTTGGACCTGCATATGCCCATTAACTCTCTTAGTTTACTCAAAACCAACTATTCTTTTCGATGGCAACTCCATAAGCTAAAATATTTGGGAATATATCAAACCAAACGCTCTCACAACTATATGACGTCAACTTCCCTCTTCACCTCAGTTAGGGCAGAAATATCCACCTGGCATAAAACTAAAATCTCATGGTTCGGCCGTAATGTAGCTGTCAAAATAAACATGCTTCGATGAATACTATACCTCTGGCAGATGCTTCCGATTCACATTCCCAATGACACACTTAGACACCTACAAAAGACTATCTCTGACTTTATCTGGGCTGGAAGAAGGCAATGGTTCAAAATGAGAGTGCTCCAGCGCAATCATTTGTATGGAGGAATATGAGTCCCGGGGTTGATCAAATATTATCAGGCTGCACATTTAGCACATTAGCCCCCCCACCCCATTTATCGTTCCTGGACCTCTACAGAGGCAGAAGCCCTCTCTCCCTATTCCCCTAATAGTCTATAATGGCTCACGCGAGCAATTCAACCTCCTGTAGCCAAAATCTTTCCTGCATTTCGATTCTCTCGATCTATATGGGATCATTGCACTCATGGGATAATTGCACTCATTACTACCAACTACTGTCTGCTCATACCCTTTTGACAGCCTTCCCCCCAGCCTAGACCATAAACTATTACATGCCTGGACTAGACACAACATACTTTTTCCTAAGACCTTGCTCCTCTGATCTCCTTTCCTGATTTTGAAGGCCTTTGCTCTAGACTTGGCCTTCCAATCACTGTCTTTTTTCAATATTTACAAAATTCAACACTTTTATTACTCCTTACAGGTTCCTCAACTCATCTCACTAAGGGCCTAATTCAGACCCGCTCGCGAGCGCAGGACGCTCGCAAGCGGGTCGATGGTGCCCTAATGTGCATGCGCACGACGGAGGGAGCTCCGTCGTGCGCATGCGCGAGGCCCGCATAGCGACAGCCAAGCTGTAGTTATGGGTCTCGCATCAAAGGGGGCGTGCTGTCGATGGTGACTGACAGCACGCCCCCTTTGGTGGGCGTGCCGGGGGCGTGGCTGCCAGACGGAGGCGTTCCCATGGGAACGCCTACCGTCTGGGTCCGGCCCCACTGACATCACAGCATCTCTAATTTTATTGTGAAACATTATTACTGCTTTGCTTTTCTTATATAATTCTATGTTTAAAATAATAATAATAAAAAAAAAAAATTCATTTGTCATTTTCAACATATCTGGGATACAGTGAAAATCTCATGCGGCTCTCCAACATATATACATTCTTTGCGGATCAAAAATGGAAAGTTGTGCCAAAACTTTTGCTTGGAGGCCGTGTCTGGCTGTCTACCCACAGCTTATACCTTAGAGTACAGAATATACAGTACAATTCTCCTCTCAGTATATTGGAGTATTCAAAATTTCACAAGCTAATGTCTAACCATTTGGACCTTCCTCCATCCCTGAGAGTTCCAAATGTCTCTCCAGTTTCCTGCATAAACCTCTAGTCATTAGTAGGTACTCATCTAACTGCTCCTTTTCCTGTCAATGGGCCTGATTCAGAGATGTACACTAAACTGATGGTTATCTCTGATTGTTAGAGGACTGTCCAGCTGCACTGTGATTAACAGGCTGCGGTGTTTGGAAGGTGGAGCCGGGGAGTTCCTTGTACAGCCTTCCCGGAAATGGGGGGGTGTCGCCCTGTTTTCCAGGAGGGACGAGGCCAGGGTCTGCATCGGTGGATGCAGATTTCCTGGCCTCGTAGGCTGCCAGGACCCGGTCTGGCCAAAGGGATGATAACTGTGAACGATGGTCGCGACGGTTATCCTAGGCTGCAACCTCGGTTGCAGCACTGGGATCGCAGATGCAGTAAGGAGGTGTCTGTTTCCTAAAGGCACCTCCTGCTACATTTGCACTTTAGATGGACGGAATTGCACAGTCGCTTGTGTGAGTCTCTGCAATTCCGCCCATCTCTGAATCAGGCCCAATGTCCAGCAGAGTAATATGAAGTGAAACAAATCTTAGACTCAAAGATCGCTAGGGGCCTCCTTGCAATTATTAGTCGACTGGAAAGATTACGGTCCAGAAGAAAGATGCTGGATGAAAACCAATGATGTTCATGCTTCTCATTTGCTATTTATTTCTTAAAGAATTTCCACATAAACCTTTTAAGGTTTGTTCAGAGCCCACTCCTAAAGGGGGGCATCCACTACACGATTTTAGCAGGCAATTGAACGATAACGACGTCATTATCGTTCAATCGTTTAAAAATCATTTATAAATCGTGCAGTGTTTGGTCGTTAACGATCGACTGAACATGTAGGTCAATTTCACTTGATCTATTAAAGATAGTTTGCAAATCGTTTGCAAGTCGTTTGCAAATCATTCAGACTGAAAGATAAAATTTCAAGGGAAAAAATCAAGAGAAAATTGTTTAGAGATTGGACAGGGAGTAGATCGTCTAGTGGATGTGCCCCTTTAGTGTAGGGATAATATCAGAAGCCAATAAATATGTAGTAGGAATGTGCTGATGTATAAATATTTATATAAAGAATTGATTGTAAAGCTGGGTACACATTAGACGATCTGTACACCCGGCCAATGGCAGATGCGACGGAACGAGATATCGGGCGGTCCGTACACACTACAGTCCGAATGCACAACACATCTTTCCCCAGCCGCATCCCACCACATTGAAAGGCATGGTGTCGTCAGTCAGATCTTCCGATTGGTCTGCATGTATGGCAGATCTGAAGATACGATGGACGATCTGTGGGAGAGCACAATAGTGTGTACACATCTGACGATTTAAATGATTTGTCGTTCTGACCCGTCGGAAATCGCAAATTGTTCAGAATATTGTCTAGTCTGTACCCATCTTAAGAAATATAAATATAACTAGAGCGGTGTAGTTATATTTATATTTCTTGCAATCCAATGCTTTATATTTATTTATACTGTGCATCAGCACATTCCCACTACATATTTATTAGTTTCTTGTGTGTGGTTTGCACATGTATTCCCTTTATGGGGATTGCAGCAGATTAATACATTTTAACTACATATTTACACATTGGTTATAATTAGCGCTGGGTATATTTTCCTTTATTTTAATATCAAAAGCCGCACAACTTTGGCAGAAGTTTGTCTTTTTCACCTACAAAAAGATTCAATATTTTTTGTAATATTCACTAGAAAACTCTCCCTGGCCAAATTGTGCTCCAAGACTGAACCTGATCCTTCTACTCATTGGGGTTGATTCAGAGGTGGACGGTAATCATGTCGCTGTTGCATCCTTATACGCAGCGGATCTGAGAAGATATGCAAACTCCCAACCACCATCTTTTGTATAGAGACACCCACCACCAGTTTCTCAGATCAGTCGCACCATTAGATTTTTGAGAACCCTATAGTTGCTCAGAATGTTCTTAAAGTGGCCAGTGCCTTAACCACTGGGTATGAATTCGCAGTCGCTACTTGTGAGAAGCCCTCGAAATGGTCGCAGCACGCCTACATTTTAGTCGCCACTCCCCCCGTTATCTCCCCCAAAGTGTCACTGTCTGTCAATCATTCTGCGTCCTAATCCGCAGTACGACCACTGTCACAAGACCATTGCAACACGGGACGCATGCGCAGACTGAAAACATCGGCTGCTTAACACTGAAATGCGGCCATCGCTGAATCAGGCCCATTATCTGATAAGTTTTAATCAGGATAAGAGTCATTTTACTGCCGGTTCTGTCAATGTGGAAATTGAAGCCCTCAATACATACACTGTATTAGATGAATTTCCAAGAGGACAGACCCAGCAATGACTACAACAACCCAAAATCAATGACGTATTTGCAAAAGAAAATTAAAAACATTTCCAAATAAATTTTGCTCACAAATAAAAGTATTTACCAACATGATATCTGACAAATTGAGAAAACATCCCAAACATTGGTCATCATGACAATTTTAAGAATAAATTTATATGGAGCGCTCCACACTCTGCACCTGATTCAGAAGTGGGTGCAAGCTGAACGCAATGGAGATGTTTGCGGAGTTGAACAATTATTTTCTACTGCGTTTGCGCAAAATATTGTACGTGTACGCAAAAATGCGCTTTTGCATATGGGATCGCTGGCATTTGGAACTGCAAGACAAAACCATGTGAGTTGCTGGGTGGTGACAGGGAGGTGCCTGAAGTGTGCACAGAAAAAGTCTGTCTGTAGGGCGTGTTATGGGAACGTCACGGGCGTATCTATGTGACTGGCTACATTCTCAGTCGCAGAGGCCATGTCTATGAGCGGATGTCATCTATCAGAGTAGGTATAAATACCGGGTCAGCAAGACAATCTGGGGATACCTTCAAAAAGATCTCTTGGGGATTGAAACGCGTTGTTTGGGGATTATTCACAACTGGATGGTGACTTTATTCTGGTTTCAGGCAGGAGTCCAATCCTATTGAATAAGGATTCTGTTTTTAAAGGTTTGATTACATGTAATAAAGACGATTTTACACTATCAAGCTTTCTTCTTATTTCTGGATTCTAAATATTCACCATCAAGAGGAAAACCAGTCTGGTATTAGGGAAATTTGTTTCAGATATAACCTGAGGCCTGCTTGATATGCTATGGTTTGGAAGCAATCCCAATACCCAGAATTGGATAAAGTGGTCATTTAATGTGGATTCACCATTATATCCAAAAGAACATTGAAGACTTATTGATCTATAAATTGAATTATACTATTGTGCTATTTTTGTCATTTTTGTTTGAGGTTTAAGGGCCTTATTTACCAACGAGTTTTATCATTCACAATCACAACGAGTGATAAAACTCGTTGCGTATGATAAATGGTGCTGGGATGTGTAGTTCTACAATAGCTGGGGGCCGCTTATTGCCCACCCCTACTTTAGAGGTAGACAATCCAAATGTTTCATTTGTTTCTGCTACCTACAATTCATAAGAATGATAAAACACTGCCTGGGATGAATATCTTTTCTGTAATATGCAGTTTAACAGAACAAATAAATATTTATGAAGATATATATTTCAGAAAATAGGTCATCTGTGTACCTTAATATATAAAAGATACATATATACTCAGAATGCTGAATGGACTTATATGTAATTCAAGTATGTGGATTGCTACTTGTGATGTCACTATATACCAGTATAATACATGGGTTTGATTTAAATCAGTTTACTTCTACTTACAGAAAGACAAAAATATGGAATTTAACAAACTACTACAGGTATTGGAATTTATTTTGACTAAGAACAGTTTTTTGTTTGAGGATAAGCCCTATTTGCAGGCAAGTACTGCGGAATATGTCTGCGCCAGTGATGTGCAGTGAGGTCAATAGCTTGGGAGACACACATGGAGATGGGTGCTGGGAGCCTGTCTCACCCCCTACTCACTGTAACTCTCTTGCTGCTGCTGCTGACTGAGCTCCGATCTCTAAACACTGCAGTGCACTTCCTCATCACATGCACACAGTGTCTGACTATACAGAAGCGAGGCTGAGCTGTTGCTGCCTCATCTCTCAACTCCCTGCAGACCCAGGGAGCTCCATAAAGCTGGTGAGTGTTAACTATGAAAATTATTACAATAAACAAAGATGTTTATAAGTTATAAAATTATATCAAATCTCAGGAGTATGACAGGGGCGGCTCTGCCTTTCCGTGCCAACCCTGACTGCACATCCCTGATCTGCACTATATAACTTGCTGGTAATAATTAACTAAAAAAGGAGCATAACAATGGGGGGCATCTTGTTCCCCCACCCATGCAACTATGTATCTTGGCTGGTGTGAGAAAGAAATGTTTTTTGAAAAACACCAACCTTACACAGATCCAGGGGTGTAACCAGAGGCATGGGGGCCCCATAGCAAAATTTCCTCGGGCCCCCATAGGTCTACCTATGCCCTACAGTGCCCCTGTAGTTGTGCTCATTATGCAAGGACCCCTGTAGTAGTGCCCTTATACAATGCCCCCTGTAGTTGTTCCCATTCTGCAATGCTCCCTGTATTAGAACCCCTTATGCAATGCCCCCTGTATTAAAGCCCCTTATACAGTGTCCCCAGTAGTGCCCCTTATACAGTGTTCCCAGTAGTGCCCCTTATACAGTGCCCATTATGCAGTGCCCCCTGTAATGCCCCTTATACTGTTCCCCCGATAATGCCACTTATGCTGAGCCCCCGGTAATGCCCCATATGCTGTGCTCCCAGTATTGCCCCTTATGCTGTGCCCCAGGTTATGTCCTCTATGCTGTGCCCCCTCCGCTGTGCAGTACTTACCTGTCTTCACACTTGTCAGCGCTCCAGCTTCACTCCGACGTCTGTGCCTTCCGCTGACTGGATCTAACTAGATCCAGCAGGCGCGCAGGCTCCTCACGTGTCGGGTGATGCAGATGACGTTATCAGGTCACCCACACACCCACGCACTGCATCACTGGGAACGCTGGCCTCTGAAGCTATCAGAGGTGTCTTTAGTCTCTGATCGCTTCAGAGACCAGCATTCCCAGTTGCACCAGCTACAGAGGGTGCAGGGGGATGCTTGCTGGGCTGGCGGGCCCCCTAAGACGCCAGGCCCCATAGCAAGCGCACCCTCTGCACACTCTGTAGTTCCACCACTGCACAGATCGTCAAATATTATGGTCATGAGACATATATAATATTTTCATTTTGTGGAATGATGAAAATAAGAATTGAAGGAACTTTTAACATATTGAACATTAATGCTCACAATTTAAAACTTACCTGCAAAATAAATTAATTCAAATTATATTTTGAATATAACTACCTGTATTAAAATAAAGGAAGATGGCACAATAAAAACAGATCTCTACCGCACACATACACCCACTAACAGCATACTACATAAGAGTAGCTTCCATTTTCCTCCAATTGACAAAAACATTCCAAAAGGAGAATTCTTTAGAACATGGCATAATTGTTCAAATTTCTCTGATTTTAAAAAGAGAGCAGAACTGAAAGCTAGATTATGTGAAAGAGGATATAGCCATAGGTCCGTCAAGTGAGCATACAGAGAGGTTCGATGGATGGTCCGTCAGTGTTAGAGACTGTGTTTGTTGTGGACACAGGGTGGTAACAGGAGTAGACACCGTAACAGGTTTAAACTAGGGGTGAGCGGGTTCGGATTTCTGAAATCCGAACCCCCCCGAGCCCCCCCGATCCGAGTCCGATCCGAGTCAGGCTCGACTTTTCCCGCCTGACTCGGATCTGAAATCGAGGCAAAACGTCATCATCCCGCCTTCCGAGTCTCACGGGTTTTGGATCCTATATAAGGTACCCGCGTCGGCGCCATTTTCTCACTCGGCTGTGGACAGTGAAGAGGGAGGGTGGGAGTTAGGGCTGGCTGGGCTGTGTAGTGTAGTGTAGTGTAGTGCTGCTGTTGTCCACTACTTCAAAGTCCATAGGGGCTGGCTGTGTTGTGCTGTGCTGCTGTTGTTAATAGGGGCTGTGTCCACTACTTCAAAGTCCATAGGGGCTGGCTGGACTGTGTTGTGCAGTCAGTTCTCCATAGGGGCTGTGTCCACTCCAAAGTCCTGTGCAGTGTCCCAGTCCTAAAGGGGTGCTGTAGTGTTGTCCAGGGGGTGCTCTGTCCATCAGGGGTGCTCCCCCAAGTGCTAAAAAAATAATATATTTTCTGTGTTTGTGAATTGTGTGCGCAGTAGCCGCACGTGCATCAACAAAGTAGTGCCAAGCGCGCGCCTGTGTCATAAGTAAAGGGCCGGCTGGCATGACCGTTAAAGGGTGCTGTAACCCCCAAAGTACACTCCAGTCCAAACCAAAAAAAAATTATTTTCTGTGTTTGTGAATTGTGTGCGCAGTAGCCGCACGTGCATCAACAAAGTAGTGCCAAGCGTGCGCCTGTGTCATAAGTAAAGGGCCGGCTGGCTTGACCGTTAAAGGGTGCTGTAACCCCCAAAGTACACTCCAGTCCAAACCCAAAAAAAAATTATTTTCTGTGTTTGTGAATTGTGTGCGCAGTAGCCGCACGTGCATCAACAAAGTAGTGCCAAGCGTGCGCCTGTGTCATAAGTAAAGGGCCGGCTGGCTTGACCGTTAAAGGGTGCTGTAACCCCCAAAGTACACTCCAGTCCGAACCAAAAAAAATAATATTTTCTGTGTTTGTGACTTGTGTGCACTGTGGCTGCACGTGCATCAACAAAGGAGCAGCGCCAAGCGTGCGCCTGTGTCCCATAAGTAAAGAGCCGGCTGGCTCATTTCTTAAAGGGTGGTGTAACCCACAAAGTGCACTACTCTCCAGCAAAAATAAAAAAATATTTTCTGTGTTTGTGTGCGCTTTAGCCGCACGTATATATCAATATAACATAAATGGAGGACCAAACTTTCTCCGATAAAAATAAAATAGGGAAAGATCAAGAACCACTTCCTCCTAGTGCTATTGCTGCTGCTGGGAGTTGTTCATCATCCCAGAGAGGAAGTAGGAACATCACTACTTTTACTAAACAATTGACCCTCCTACAGTCCCTAGCGATGAGGATGAAGTACGACAGTAGTCATCCTGAAGCAAAACGTATAACTGAGGCCTTGACTGCTATGTTGGTGTTAGACGTGCGTCCGGTATCCGCCATTAGTGCAGTGGGATTTAGACAATTGATGGAGGTAGTGTGTCCCCGGTTCCAAATCCCGTCTAGATTCCACCTGCATCCTCAAAGCAGCAGCGACAAGCGTGCGTCTGTCTGTTAAAGGGTGGTGACACCCTCAAAGTGTGCTACACAAACAATTAAAATATTGTTCTTTTTTTTTCGGTCTTTGTGAAATGTGTGGGCTGTAGCCGCACCTGCATCCTTAAAGCAGCAGCGACAAAAGTGCGTCTGTCTGTTAAAGGGTGGTGACACCCTCAAAGTGTGCTACACAAACAATTAAAATATTGTTCTTTTTTTCTGTCTTTGTGAAATGTGTGGGCTGTAGCCGCACCTGCATCCTTAAAGCAGCAGTGACAAGCGTGCGTCTGTCTGTTAAAGGGTGGTGACACCCTCAAAGTGTGCTACACAAACAATAAAAATATTCTTCTTTTTTCTGTCTTTGTGAATTGTGTGGGCTGTAGCCGCACTTGCATCCTCAAAGCAGCAGCGACAAGCGTGCGTCTGTCTGTTAAAGGGTGGTGACACCCTCAAAGTGTGCTACACAAACAATAAAAATATTCTTCTTTTTTCTGTCTTTGTGAATTGTGTGGGCTGTAGCCGCACTTGCATCCTCAAAGCAGCAGCGACAAGCGTGCGTCTGTCTGTTAAAGGGTGGTGACACCCTCAAAGTGTGCTACACAAACAATAAAAATATTCTTCTTTTTTCTGTCTTTGTGAATTGTGTGGGCTGTAGCCGCACTTGCATCCTCAAAGCAGCAGCGACAAGCGTGCGTCTGTCTGTTAAAGGGTGGTGTAACCCTCAAAGTGCTCCAAAAAAGAAAAAACTATTTTTTTAATGTGTTTGTGACTTGTGTGCGATGTAGCCGCACGTGCATCAACATAGTAGCAGCGCCAAGCGTGCGCCTGTGTCATAAGTCAAGGGCTGGTTTGGACATCTGGTCCGGACTGAAGGACGTGCCAACAATTTCTGACAAGTCTACTGTCACTGCATATGATACTGTCCTCAAAGCAGCAGCGACAAGCGTGCGTCTGTCTGTTAAAGGGTGGTGACACCCTCAAAGTGTGCTACACAAACAATAAAAATATTGTTCTTTTTTTTCTGTCTTTGTGAATTGTGTGGGCTGTAGCCGCACTTGCATCCTCAAAGCAGCAGCGACAAGCGTGCGTCTGTCTGTTAAAGGGTGGTGTAACTCTCAAAGTGCTCCAAAAAATAAAAAATTATTTTTTTAATGTGTTTGTGACTTGTGTGCGATGTAGCCGCACTTGCATCCTCAAAGCAGCAGCGACAAGCGTGCGTCTGTCTGTTAAAGGGTGGTGTAACTCTCAAAGTGCTCCAAAAAATAAAAAACTATTTTTTTAATGTGTTTGTGACTTGAGTGCGATGTAGCTGCACTTGCATCCTCAAAGCAGCAGCGACAAGCATACGTCTGTCTGTTAAAGGGTGGTGACACCCTCAAAGTGTGCTACACAAACAATAAAAATATTCTTCTTTTTTCTGTCTTTGTGAATTGTGTGGGCTGTAGCCGCACTTGCATCCTCAAAGCAGCAGCGACAAGCGTGCGTCTGTCTGTTAAAGGATTACATCGGTGACAGCATCCAAGTAGGCATATCAGACAGTCCGTACCTGTACTGGCAGGAAAAAGAAGCAATTTGGAGGTCCCTGTACAAACTGGCTCTATTTTACCTGAGTTGCCCCCCCTCCAGTGTGTACTCCGAAAGAGTGTTTAATGCAGCCGGGAACCTTGTCAGCGAAAGGCGTAGGAGGTTGCTTCCACAAAATGTGGAGAAGATGATGTTCATAAAATGAATGATCAACTCTTCCAGGGAGACCAGCCTCCACAACGTACAGAGGGACCTGTGGTTGTGGATTCCAGTGGGGACGAATTAATACTCTGTAAGGATGAGGATGTACACAACACTGAAGAGGGTGAGGAATCGGTGGATGAGGAGGATGAGGACGACATCTTGCCTCCGTAGAGCCAGTTTGTGCAGGGACAGAATAATTGCCAGCTTGTTTTGTGGGGGCCCAAACGAACCAATCATTTCAGCCACAGTTGTGTGGCAGACCCTGGCGCTGAAATGTTTGGTTTGTTAAAGTGTGCATGTCCTGTTTATACAACATAAGGGTGGGTGGGAGGGCCCAAGGACAATTCCATCTTGCACCTCTTTTTTTTCTTTGCATTATGTATAGTTTGGGGCCTAGTTTTTCAAACTGCCATCCTGTCTGCCACTGCAGTGCCACTCCTAGATGGACCACGTGTTTGTGCCGCCCACTCGTATCTCTTAGCATAGTCATCCAGCTACCTCGGTGCAACCTTTTGGACATAAAAACACTATTGTGAGGTGTGAGGTGTTCAGAATAGACTGGAAATGAGTGGAAATTAAGGTTATTGAGGTTAATAATAGCATAGGAGCAGAAAAACCCACAAATTCTGTGATTTTAGTTGTTTTTATGCTTTTTTTCAAAAAAATACAGATCCAAAACACAAAACCCAGAACCCAAAACACGGAAGGGTGGTTTTGGCAAAACCAATCCAGATCCAAAACACGAAGAAAGATCCAGATCCAAAACCAAAACACAAAACACGAAAAGTGGCTGGTGCACACCCCTAGTTTAAACTGAAAGGTGGGTTGTTTAATGTGAATGTTGGTAGACATGAACAATAAGATAAACTAAAGTCTATTGATCAATGGATACTGTAGCTCCCCCATCACCATGTTCAGGGGTACAAGGCAGGGGTGTCCCCTCTCTCCTCTGCTATTCAATATCAGCCTGGACCCGTTGCTTAGAATATTAGAATCAAACAGCTCCTTTCAGGGCATTCAGATAGGTAGAAAGGAGATCAAACTTACGGCATTAACCGATGACGTATTTGTATCGAACCCCTCGCAATCCCTGAGTCACATTTTTTAAATTTTTTACATTTTAGCTGGTTTTGGTAACATATCAGGCTTTAAAGGCAATGTTAGCAAATCAGTGGCATTACGTCTGGGTCGCCCTTCGGCCCATACTTCGTTTTTTTCAGATATCCCAATCCCCTGGGCGAACAGACAGATCACATACCTGGGGGTACAGATTTCTAACAACCCACACCTCATTTATGAGTTGAATTTTACTATTGCCATTAAATCTATTTCTTTGGAATTGGAGGGTTGGAAGAAGTTAATGCTCTCCTACACAGGAAGGGAAAATCTAATTAAGTTTATTTTCCAAAAATGATGTATCCCATACAAATTCTGCCAATTTTTAATCAATAACAAAGACGCACAAAAACTTAATTATGTTTTCAGGAAATTTGTGTGGAATGGAAAAAAACCTCGCATTGGCCTACATAAATTACAGCAGCTTAGAAGTCATGGAGGTATTAACTTTGCCAATGTGCAGGTGTACTCTTATGCAGCGCATCTAAGATACATTAAGGATTGGTTGTGCCATCGTGCCTTGTATGCTAATTCCTCTCTTGAAAAGGAATTTTTGGAATCAGGCGGTCTTATTACATGCACACGATCAGGAAATATCGCAGGAGATCAAAGAAAACCCCTTGCTTTGGTTCACGGGAAAAACCTGGCATATTGTTAGACGCAAATTCGCTTTGGATGCCTACAAAACATTATATTTACCTTTTCTCGCAGATCCAGAGTTCCAGCGGGGTGGTGCCTCGTATCCATTTACTTTGTGGCAGACCTTAGAAATTAACAATATTGGAAAACTGACACAAATAGAGGAAGGGAGGCCTCTCACGTTCCAGGAGGCTAGGGACAAATATCCTGTACTTACGAGAAATCCGCTTGCATTTTGGCAGGCTAAACATTACGTTGAAGTAACAGTTCGGAGTTTTTCAGCTATGGACTGGAATAATTCCTTAGACAACCTTTTAAGCTCACAATCATTAGAGGTAAAAGCTGTTTCGCAGATTTATAATCTCTTGCGCACAGTTTTTATATTGGACAAATCTTCAGCGAGCTATGCTAAGTGGGTGTCTCAAATTCCAGCTTTGCAGATAGACGACCTAAATCGGTCATATGACAAAGCCTGTGCACTAATGCCTTATTCCTCATACACTACCATGTTTCTGAACATTTTGCACAGATCCTATATTTCACCTCATAGGAGCTTTCTAATAGGCATGTCACAAAGTTCAAACTGTTATAGATGTGGGACTCCCAAGGCAGATATCTTTCACTGCGTGTGGTCTTGGGCAATATTTGGAGTTCTTCCTAATAATACTCGTATCTCCGCAAGAGGAAAACATTTATTATTAGCTATAAGTGCAGCAGCCTGTAAAACAGTCCTACATACATGGATAGATCCACAGCCACCTCCTATAGCTCTTTTTAAGGCAAAATTACACCATATCTTCAGGATGAGCTGGGTAGAAGTAATAATGGAAAAAGAATCCAAGATAGAAAGATTTTTTGGTATGTGGTAGAGCTACGTAGATACTCTTTCGGGTACTCTTCGTCTCCAGCTCCATAGAATATTACAAAATTCATCGTGGTACTTGACGTAATGTGCGGCAGGTGATCCTCCAATTAGATTAGATGCCTGACCTTGATTTATTATTGAGGCGTTTTTTTTTTTTTTGTGTGTCTGGCGAGGGAGGGATGGGAGGGACATAGGTAACCCATCCTTTATCTTTTCATTAATATTCAAACAGGGTAGTACACAGCTCTGAACGAAAACTTTTTTTTTCATGTAATTTCTTTATTTTGTTCAAATGTATTGTTTGTTTTTTCAGTATGTTGGTTAATGGATAATTACTTCTTTTAAGCTAATATGTCCATATTACAAGATATTCCAAATGATCCACTGTGACCATTTTATACTGATTTATGATAGTTGATTGTATTCTGCTCTGAGAGGTCCAGACGCTATTTTTTTTCAAATAAGTGTGACTTAATATATCTAACCAACTCTGTATAGCCATGTTCATCCTTGATCGTATTTTTGATGTTCAACGCTTTGTGTGACAATAAAAAAAAAAAATCGAAAAAAAGATAAACTAAAGTCCAGTAAACAAACTAATATATGTGGCAGGAGGGAACTGTAGTGAGTGGGAATAAATGAATATCCAGATCAGTGACAGAGATGAATGAAGTGAATCCAGATAGACTGTAAGAGTGAAGTGGATATCCTGGTATGCTGAATAGTGGCTGAGAGGGATATCCGGAAATGCTGTGATGATGGCTGAAAGGGAAATCCAGTAATCCTGTAATGATGGTTGAAAGGAGAATCCAGTAATGCTGTGATGATGGCTGCACAGGAATGGGTTAACTGAGGGGCCAGATTCAGGCAGGAGTGGGTCTGGTGGAAGGTGCAGGACTGATCTCCAGTGGAGTGCAAGGCAAGGGCAAGCATCGGAGCACAAGTCTAAGGTACAGGAGCGCAGAGAACTCTCTCTCACAGCTGACAATGTGAACACGTTGCACTGGCAACTACAGGGCGCTCCAAACACCCTTAAGTACCCAGTAACAGAACGTGATAGGCCTGAGAGAGCAGGTGACCCACAGACAATTGGCCTGCTATGTCACATGGCCAAAGACAACATGGTGGTGCCCAGACAGCCGTGACGCGGAGACGCCACTAGACTTAACCTTGCCAGGGTGGCCCAATGCTGGCAGACCTCTGCATACATGCAGTGGCAGTCCCCACAAGCCAGCTTCCCCGCCGGAAGGACCCCGCCACAGCGCCCTCACCGGTAAAGACCGCAAACCTCCACGCCGCAAAACCCTGGTTGTGACAGTCAGCACCTAATTTTTCCCAACACTAAACCATAAGAAATTTAAAAAATTAAGTTTAACATCAAGCATTCCACAGTCAATGTCAATTTGATCATATTTCCCGCCATTCTTATGTTTTGCCTGAACAAGAACTGAACCTCTTGACCATGTCTGCATGTTTTTATGCATTGATTTGCTGCTACATGCTTGGCTAATTAGATATTTGCATCAATGAGTATATGTACAAGTACCTAATAAAGTGCATGCAAGTTGGCCGGAGATGCGGCTGCATCGCATACTCAGAAATAACTGTGAATCTTTGCCTGTATTCAGGTCACATTGCATCTATCCTTCCTCTTGTAGCCATCATCACTATCATTGTAATTTGTTCCAGCCAATCCTTGATGCAAGAGATCCATCTGAAATCAGACAGATCTCTCTGTACGCTTATCTCTTAATATCCAGCAATTCTGCCTACACGCTCACCGTATGCTCTCACAACACTCAGCCTATGTACAAATGACCGGTTACCACACACCTATAACCTTTCAGCCACAAGTGAAACGCGATCGAGATGCTTACAACTCTAGATCGCTCATAGCGTATGCGTAGTTGCTAAAAATCGCTCTATCCATCCTCAGAGCAGGCCTGTATGTAACTCTGAACCCACATTTAGGGGTCTATTTACTAAGCAGTGTTAGGAGACAGAGTGAAAAGTGATAAGGTGCTAGCCAATCAGCTCCCAACTGTCATTTTTCAAACACAGCCTGTGAGATGGCAGTTAGGAGCTGATTGGCTGGTACCTTATCACTTTTCACTCTGTCTCCTAACACTGCTTAGTAAATAGACCCCATAATCATTTACATCATCATTTTGTGAAGTGATTATCTTTTTAAACAAGGTTGGAATTTTTCAGTGAATATTAGAATTGAATATGTCTACAACAAGAACAAAGTGGACTAACGCATTTCACTTAATTGCTGCAAAATTTTTTATTAGCTGGTTAAGCAGACATGGCACATGTACATTGCTACAAGGCATAAGGGGAGTGTCCCATACAATAGAGGGAGGAAGGTAATTTATAGCACCAACGCCGCTTTACAGCTATCTTGTCTTTAAGCGTTTCCTTTGGACATCAGCTGGAGATCAAATCCAACCAGCAAGCTTGAAATTCAAGTGTGTGTCAAAAAGTGAGCAGATATTGGTGAACCATGGAGGCAATACTGCTATTGAGTGCTATATATATATAGATAGATAGCACTCAAATATAGATATATATAATATGATCCCACACATATTATGCAGGTATACAATATTAATGTTGGGTTAATTGTAAATGTTGGTAGAATGCTCCTGCTGGATGAGGAAGCTACACATATATAAAAGGTGAGAAATCATTAGAATACAAAAGAGGTAACAATATCACTACCTGGGACACAGGCACTTAGATGTTTCACCATGAGGGAAATAGATATTGGTAACACAACCCCTGATTGCTATCTAGATGAACACTTAAAAAAACAGAAAAACACAGAAATCACTCTTTCAGGATAGCACAGTCTGTTCCGTGGTCTGGGAGATTCTGATGTTTGAGGTGTTATGAAGGCATTGGGTCTCTTTGTTCTTGAAGTTATCTTCTTACTTCTCCCCTTCCGAAGATTTTTCCTTCTTGGACTCAGTCACAACCTGCTGTATGTAAAGGTGGACACAAGTGTTATATAAACAATATAACCACAAGCATACACCATTATTAACCAAGTTATTAGGGTGTAAAGTAAAATATTAAAGGAGTTTATCCACCTTTGGACAACCCTTTCTGTTTCAATAAGGTCTTCCGCAGTTAGTGGAACCTCCTCTATCTCCACTTTATTGTCTATTTTCAGCTGTCGTTTCCAGAGTAAATTAAACCAGGTTAAAACTGTGTATTATACATGGTACCTAATTAGTCAGGAGCTGCAGCCATTACACTCATATGTGGCAGTAATTACTGCATCTGGGGCTGTAATTAAGTAATCATGGGGGGATCCCAGACAATGGGTACCCTCAAAAGCACTAATTGGTTAGGGGTGAACCAGTGACAATTGGCATCTTCTTTAACATATAATATACTAGTATGTTGGACCTGTCAGTCACCAAGTCTCTCACTCTGTCCCTCCCTCCTCTGTGCGGCACTTACTTTACAACATCTGGCTGCAGCATCAGCACCTATCTGCATACCTCACAATATTCCCAGTAGGAAAAGAGGGACAATTTTAGACACTATTAAGACACCCCAATAAGAGCACCTTTACTACACCCAACTCAAAGCACTGCGCTTTTTACTTCCTAAAAATAGGATTCATTGTGGAGAACTGTGTTTTAGTTCGCACTAATGCCTTTATTTTATATAATGGTGACACCTGTCAATTTCTGCAGTGTTGCTCACCTCTCCATCTCGAGTCTCAATAGTTTTAATTACAACAGTTTTCCTGGTGTGAATCTCAGAGCTGGGATCTAATTCAGGAGCTACAGTAGAATATAAGAAGAATAATATGAACATGAGTATGTAGTATATCATACTGAAACCTACAATAGACAATATTATCAACATATCAGCATAAAAGAACATTAAACCCTTAATGACAGTATTATTTTACTATCTAAAGGAAAACATGGTGACATTGATTAGCACTGCTGCCCCACAGGGCTGGAAATATAATTTAGATTCCGACCATAGCATTATCTGTGTGGAGTTTGCATGTTGTCCCTGTGTTTGCCGGATCACAGCCTAGTATGTGTGCGGTTGTGTGATAGGGAATATATGTATTTAAGCCCAACTAGGGCAGGGACTGATGTGAATGATGAAATATTCTCTGTAAAGCTCTTTGTGATAATAGGTTCTATATACAGCCTATTACTGGTCTACTTTCTCCCTCTCCCCCAGGATTTACCTCCAACAGGTCAAAGTGGGAATTGCATGGAGCAAATGACAAAGTTTGTCTCATTGTGACCCTGCCCCTTGTAGTGCAAAACTGCAATTCATGTCATTGTGCAGTGTAGCAGGGGCCCATGATGACGCTATTCAATGGGGATGTAGCTGACAGCCTGGTAGTTGAGATGCCAGCGCCAGAATTCTGACACCAGTCAGAATCCCGGCGCCAGCATCCCACCTGCTGACATCCCGACGGTAAGTACTGGTGCAAGGTGGGGGTTTAGGGTTAGGCACTAGGGAGGGAGCGTTAGGGTAATACCGGCAGATATTCTAGCCCAAATGGGATGGCGGTGGCGGGATTCTGACCGCCGGGATCCTGAGCGTCGGCATCTCGTACCCAACCCATTCGATGCAAATAGTGTCATTAAGCTCCATTCAGCCACTTCACTGTGGGAATGGGCTGTATATCATTTCAACCACTTCACTGTGGGAATGGGCTGTATATCATTTCAACCACTTCACTCTGGAAATGGGCTGTATATCATTTCAACCACTTCACTGTAGGAATGGGCTGTATATCATTTCAACCACTTCACTGTGGAAATGGGCTGTATATAATTTCAGCCACTTCACTCTGGAAATGGGCTGTATATCATTTCAACCACATCACTGTGGGAATGGGATGCATATCATTTCAGCCACTTCACTCTGGAAATGGCTGTATATCATTTCAACCACTTCACTCTGGAAATGGGATGTATATCATTTCAGCCACTTCATTGTGGGAATGGGATGTATATCATTTCAGCCACTTCACTGTGGGAATGGGATGTATATCATTTCAGCCACTTCACTCTGGAAATGGGATGTATATCATTTCAACCACTTCACTTTGGGAATGGGCTGCACATGGGAGGGTGGCTACTCTTCTTGGATTGAGAGAGAACTCCATGACATTCTGAGTCTACCAGACATTCCAGGACAAGTGTCATATACACCATTTTATAGTTTTCTATGTGTCCATTAAACCATGAATAATTTAACAGGTCTTCATACTCTAATGAATCTTACATAGCTTATTTAATTGGAGATGAGGTTTATTTTTGGTAGCATATAGAAGTAAACATCTTCTTTATTTTATATTTAGCATATATAGACAAATGTACCCTGTAGTGCCGTAGTCTAGAGCAGAAGGGTAGACTGCAATTAGAGGCGGTCATTGTACTGTAGTGAACGACTGTTGTACATTTATGCACACTGGTTGGGAAGGGGTTAATTTACACCTGTATGTAAGGCAGCCATTTTCTTGGATGAAAAAAACTACAATTAACACATGACATCAAAGATTTATGAGTTGCTAATGAATATTAATTCAGTTCTCAATTATGTGTAGGAGATTATTACACTGGAAATGAGACTGCAAATTAAAATGAAAGATGAAAACTATGGATCTCATGCAGTGTTACACCCAACACAATCTGACATGTGTGCCTGTTTGAAGGTGGATTACTTGCAGGTGCTCTAATACCTGGTGCTAAAAAACAAATTGATGATGATGACTGAATACATTTGAAGCCCTTTTATGCTAATACTATAGTAATGTTGATGGTACGATGTTTATGGTACGATCTACATTTGCATTATTACAGTGTACAAACAATCATTCCTCAGTAATGAAGCATATTTGCATTTCATCTTTTAAATAGAAAAGTGACAGACATGGGTATAGATTTATACTTACTAAAATCTTTAACTTTGTCTTTGTGTCTTAGTCTATTTTTTGTTTGTTGACATGGCGAATGCGACTTTATTAATTATTATTAACACTGTCCAGACATGCCACATCTCCTGGCATAAACCAGGCACATATACTACTGTTATCCCCGGGAGTAATGCAGGTGAATATGCTTCCCTTGCTGAGCTGGATGCATCTTGCGTATACAACCAACTCTGCAAGCTAATCAAATTGCACCTTTTTCCCGGGCACATTTACACTTCCAGCTTAGGGGTATATTTACTAAAGTGTTCGTTTTTAGAAGTGAAGTTGTTGCCCATAGCAACCAATCAGATGCTAGCTATTATCTTCTAAACAATGCTAGATAAATGATAAGTAACTTCTGATTGGTTGCTATTGGCAACAACTCCACTTCTAAAAACCCGCACTTTAGTAAATATACCCCTTAGACTCAATTTATGTCCAACTTAGCATGAGCCTCTTTGTGTGAGTGTATGGGCTTTGTGATGCACAGGGGCGCTGAGGGGGGGGGGGAAGGAATTCATCACCCGGGCCTGGGCTTGCTGGAGAGGCCCAACAGGGGCCCAGGTCCGGCACCGCTCCCCCCCTCTTACATCACAGCAGCTGCTGCACTGGGGGACTGCTCGCGGCTGCTAAGAAGCAGTCACAGCAGTCTCCTATGCCCCACTGGTTATGGGCCGGGCTGAGGGGGTTCAGAGCGCCCCCCTTTGCAAAGTTTCATGTTTTTTAAACCAAGCGGGACGTGGTCACGCCTCCAGCGATTAGGCCACTCCCCCTTTTACCCGAGCCCGACGCGGCTCTTGGCGGGCCTGGTGATGCACACACATACATGAGAAAACTACAATGCACACACAAATTCTGATCTGCAATGATGAAATGAAATCCAAAACCAAAATAGCTTTCAAGAAAAATGTAATCACAAACTTAGAAATGCTTAAAAACTCAGATTAGAATCACTCATTGTCACCATAGGGTTAATGATTTGATTTCTACATGGTTTGCATTTTGGGGATCCAGTGAGACCCTGAGAAGAAGCCTGTACACATACAGTTCTTAACTTACATATTTTCTGAGAATGGATAACTGCAACCTTTTAGGTCAAACAGGACATTAATTAAGAGTCCTACTTTACGTATTTGTTTTCCTGTGTCTGTTTGTATCTAGAGCCGGCATTAGCGCAGCAGTAGGCTCCTAAGGGATAGTGGGCAGTTGGTAGTAAGGCAACACACCCAACATTACATATGACTGTTCATTGTAAGACTGACAGAAATGCTAACTTTTATGGATTTTCCCGTGTTCATTGGGATTCGACTAAAGGCGCGTATCCACTACATGAGAAAAATGAGCGATTGAAAGATTACGACATCGTTATCATTCATTAATCGTGCAGTGAATATGCCGGCAACGATCAGCGATGCGCGCTCCTGTTGGTCGTTGTCGGCATTTGTCATCGCCTGAACATGCAGGGCAACCTGTCGATATTGACAGGTTGTACATGTTCAGGGATGAGGGAGGGTCCCTGCACTGACGACATATCATTCAGTGTGGGCACATTATCCACTGCACAGGATGATGAACGATTGATCGATTACAATGCTGTAATCGTACAGTTGTTCCACTCTCGTGTAGTGGATACAAACCTTAAGACAGTGAGCCATGCAACATGTATCTGTGCTTAGTATCTGTATTGGTGCATATTGATCTTCTGAGTATCATGTGTGATGAAAGGTCCCCTCAGATATTCAGATATGAAAAGACATATATAAGAAGTTTTACATTTAAAAGTGGAGTATTTTTTTTTATCACTTTCAATTGTTTGTTGCTTTAATTGCATGCTGTTTTTGTTAACATTACTTATATGCACCATTATACTTTATTTCTATAACTTTATGTAATACTGAGTTTTAGTGTATATTTACTGACTGTCTTAGAATCATTTGACTGACACTTGTCAATCAAAATGGTGAAGAATTACACTTACCTTGGCTTTTAAAACTGAGAGATGTAAGTGAATGAATAGGGACAGCAATCCTGAAAGACAAACAAATTTAAATAAGGATAAACATTATATGTATATATGACACCATCGGTTTGAAAACTATACATAAACCACCCTTTAGTAAATTTTTCCCTTTAGCTTTTTCTACTAAACTAATACATGCTGTATTTCCATATATATGGCTTATATTAATAATGGGAGTGTGGGGACATGGGGACTGTCTTGGTTACAGGTGTTAGATTTCTGTGTGTGACATGTTTTATTATATTACACAGAGTGCTCTTGGAAGTATGCTCTTCTGTGGAAGTACAACATACAAGGTCTCATTCAAAGCATAGAGCCATCTAAACGTGGTGCAAAATTGTCCTTTTGTGGAGCAGAAATGACTGTGTGGCCTTCTACTGAAATGCACCCTTCTCAACCCTTTATCTCATTATATTAATATGCTTTATGAACGTCTTGTCTATGAATGTTCCCATCAATTGGTGAAACATTTCTCCTCACCTGCTTTCTTCTCCTTCCAGGAGTTTTCGGTAAGTTGCAATCTCAATATCTAATGCCATCTTGACATTGAGCAGATCTTGGTACTCCCTCAAGTGACGGGCCATTTCTTCTTTCATATGCTGCACTTCCATCTCCAGACGTCCAATTGTGTCATGGTAATTAGCTGCCTCCACTCCAAACCGTTCCTCCATATCCCTCATCTGACGTAACAGCGCCTCATTCTGTACAGGAGAATAAGCCATGCCTGTTACTAGCTGTACCATCAAACTAGACCATAAAATATACTGAAAGTAGAGTCCGTATAGCGTATTATCATTTAACAATGTAATAAAATAATACCATATTGGGGAGGGGAAAAAGCATTTGACGAAATAACTAAGCAAAAGTAAGCGTACAATGATACCAAACAAATATCTACATGATTACAATTACAATTATAGGGGGAGATGTATCAAAGCTTAAAGAGAGATATAGTGGGGATAGATAAAGTACCAACCAATCAGTTTCTAAAGGTCATGTTACAGGCTGTGTTTAAAAAAAGCTGATTGGTTGGTACTTTATCTCTCTCCAAGGTTTGATACATCCAGCTACTGAAGACTTGTAGTGAGACCTACTATGTGACAGTCACTCTGTGCTTGTCATGTACAGAAATTGGCAGATACTTCTGTAGTTAGTGTCACCCAGAAACAATGATAATGTTGGAAATGGAGTCCTGCACTTGTAGAACCCAGGCCAGGAAGGAAAGCGAAGCGTTGCAGGTAAGTGATGAAGCATGTACTATAGTCTGCTATTCATACTAGCTATTAAGATTGTCAGTCTGCTTTCTACACTATCAAAATAATTGGGGTCAATATTTTACACTAGCCACCAAGTTTGGGTCTGCGTTCTTCACTAGTCACCAGGACCTGGGTCCACTTTTACACAGCCCATGAGGATGAATCTGCTTAGTACACTGGCCATGAGGAATAGCTAGCAATGAAACACCAGCGGAGAGGTTGGGAGAGGAGAAGAAGGAATTACTCACTGTCCCTTTCAGTCCATCAACCTCACAGGTCAAGCTCTGGATTTGCCGCCGTGATTCATTCATTTCCTGCTTGGCTTGACGCAGTGCCTCATTATTACGGTTTGCGGCATCGGACAGGTCAGCAAACTAATCCAGACAAAATAGAGAACATTTACAGTTAATTTGAAATTGTGTGTTGTCAACTCATAACATTAGTAGTTTCATTTATTTGTGAAGTAATAGTATTTTGATTTACTGTCACTACAAGTGTTATAGTTACTATTTCTATCTATGTAGAACCTTTAGTCCAAGCTCCTTGATGATGCTAATGACAATAATTGTATCATACTGGGGTTCAACATAAATAATACAAAAGATATGTAATAATAATTATAATTCTGCCTCAGTCCCTGTCTCATTAGTGCTTACAGTCTCTAACACACACAAACGGGGGCCATTTTAATACAAACTCTACACACAGGGGCGTTTTAAGAAAGGAGGGGGCCTGTGTGCAGCCTCTGTTTGGGTCCCCTCCTCTCTGTCAGCGCACTGAGCGCTGTAAATTCTGGCTCCATGCCAGAATCTACTGCACATGTGAGGGTCTCCGGGAAAATGGCACCCGCACCTACTTTCCAGGGGGCATCTTTTCTGTGCATATCACTGGGAAGATGGCCACTCCCATTTTCCCAGCGTTGGTCCGGCGCTGCGGAGCAGCACATCGGAGACTGCAGAGAGGTAAGTATATTATTAACTCTGGGTGCAGGATGTGCGGTGTGGGGCCCCCTATACCCAGGGGCCCGTGTACACCGCGCACCTTGCACCCATTATAAAGATGCCTATGTCTACACATATAGGGCCTTAGTTGGATTCACGCCTATGACATTAGAGCTTTGAGGCATTACTTATACCCACTGTGCCACCATTAAATTATATTCAATTTTACAACAAAATAAAATGTATATGTAGCTGTACTTTAATAAGTAGCAATTCGTAACTGAACTGTACGGTGAGCAAAGAAACTGCAATTATGACAATATTTATGCCATGTTACTTCACTTTATATATTTGAAGAGTGAAACATAATGAAATTAGGAAAGTCATCATCTTTCCCCTTTGTTAGTCATTTTTGTGCTGTCTCAGTGACCTGAAATACATCCACTATGACATATATAGCTACAGGCTATATTGACAACCTAGGTATCAGATTTATAAATGATAAAGAGGCAATAATTATACTCTGTGCTAATCTACAGCATGATTACCTCCACTATTGCACAGTTATCGTGTCTGCGCCAAACCATGTACCTTGGATTTGTACCACTCCTCAGACTCTTGCAGATTCTTGGCTGCAATGTTCTCATACTGGCTACGAATGTCTCGAAGTGCAGACGTTAGATCAGGCTGCTTTGTTGCTTCAATTTCCAGGTGAATTGGTTGTGTCTGTACTGTCACCTGCACATCTTGTAGTTCCTATATGGGGATATCCACAGCAAGAGGTAAAAAAGGATCTTCAGTCTATATTATAATCCAGTTAGCTTGTCATTGGAGAAACCTGATAACGTAAAGAGCCTGCACTCACCCCTTATGGTAAATACAGGTGTATACATTTAATAATGTAGCCCTCTAAATCTCTCCCAGCTGATTGCTATCCAAACCAGAAAAGGCATTTACAGTACAAAAAGGGATACATGAGGACTAGAGACTGGGATTTTAATAAGTTGTTACATGAGTATTTGCCTCATTTCACATCAGGCCACAAATTGGCCTTGGTCACTTAATTGGCTAATATTCTTTCAAAAAATGTCCCCAAAATTGTAAAAAATTTTATTATCAAATTACGTAAATAAGAGCAATTTAAAAAACCTGTTCCAACACAAGTTTAAATAGCTATTAATGACATAATGTGATCATTTAAAAAAAAAAAAATAATGTTAGCCAATTTTTCACAAAAATTATTTTAAAACAAAGGCCCTCATTCAGAGCCGCTCGCTAGCGGCAGTACGCTCGTTCCGAGCGATGTTCGCACATCTGCGCATGCGTACGGTTTTTAGTACGCATGCGCGAACCAGTCAGTGCGGCCAAAAATCGTTTGTACGCTATATAGCGAATGCCTGCTATTTTGAGTGACAGAATGAGGCGTATGTGGGTGGTAACAGGGGAAGGTGCTTGAAAACAGGGGAGTGGAATTCGAACGCAGGCGTGCTTAAAGGTCAAAACGGGCGATTTAAGGGAGTGCATAGTTAATACAGCAGCGTCATTGACCACGTCACTTGGTTTTTTTAAACTCAGAACTGTTCGCAAAATAGCGGTTGAAAAAACCAACCACAAGAATAGCGAGCAGTTCATACGCTGTACGATGTACTCGATTAATCTAATAAATAGCGGACATGACGTATGGTGCGAGCGGCCAGGGGGCGTTTTTATCAAATAAACGAGCGTATGTTTTGCTCGCTCGTTCAGACTTAGAGGTGTGAACAGACTGCAATGTGCGAACGGATCATTTGAATAGCCACCCCTTGTTTTTGAACGAACGACCGCAAATAGCGAACGGCTCTGAATGAGGGCCAAAGTTTTCTGTGCTAAGGGAGGGGGGGGCAGGACAGAGCAAGGGCCGAGTATATATATATATATAGACCAATGAAAGATTAATCAGCGCCACCTGGATATAGTCTATACACAGATAAAACAGACCTAATATTTAATAACACTATCCCCTTTGGTACTGGGTGTCAGCTATAAGCAAGAGATATGGGCATAGCAGTGGTGTGCTACTATTGCATAGAAAGATATAAAACAGTGAACTTGATACACAGCGACAATAGTGCTAATTTAATAAATAAATAAATAAATATATCCTTGGTCTGTGAATTGTCAGTGCAAATGAATATAATTAAATTAATAATATATATAGTGTCTGTGCAAAATTAGTTGTCCTAAAAATAACTTCTAAACCTAATTTAAAAGTGAATATTCCATTCAGGGATCAAACATAATTAATAACATACCCAATAATGATCCTTAAAACATAATAGTGAAAAGTGACTGTGCAATAATAAAGTGCTTATTAGATCTCCATATGTCAATGGCTTATGAGATCAAAAATAATTATATGAGAAGCGAACATTTAATATAAAAAGGGGGGTACAAAGTTTATTGAATTAAAAAACATAATAAACACAAGGAATAAGGGACAAGGTCAATAATAAATTCATACATATAGGGCCTCATTCAGAGGCGGTCGGAGGATGCAAACGGTCGCTCAGAAACTGGGCGGCCACTTGCATCCTGACCGCCCGCCTCTGTTGCGGTCATTAGGCTGTGGGTTAACACCCACAGCTCTAACGACCGCTCCGGTGATGGTCGCGATGGTCAGAGACCATCGCGATCATCGGGGCTTACGACGAGACCCTAGGGTAGGGTCTCTCTTGTCGTAAGCCCCGGAGAGCTTCTGGCTCTGTCAGAGCCGGAAGCTCTCCACTGACATCACTAGTGATGTCAGTGGGGCCGCCCCCAAACGGTAGGCGTTCACATGGGATCGCCTCCGTTTGGGCTGCCAGCTCCCCGGCCCGCCTTCCAAACGGGGCGAGCTGTCAATCAACATCGACAGCTCGCCCCCTTTGGATCGAGACCCGCTACGACCGGCGCTGTCGGTCGTAGCGGGTCTCACGCATGCGCACGACGGCGCCGGTGCCATCGTGCGCATGCTCTGTGGGGGGCCATCGAACCGGTCCGAGCACATCGGCGCTAACGACCGGGTCTGAATGACCCCCATAGTCTCGTAAAAATTCATAAAGAATTCTTTACAAAGCATTTTTTTAAAAGCAATAAATGCGTTTTTTGCAAAGGGAAATGAAAGGAAAATAAGTAAGGATAAAGTGCCAAATGCTTATCTTATTTAAAATTTCCCGGCAAGTTCATATAGGGCAGGAGTGGAGCTTCCCAACACGTTTCGTCCTTCACCTAGACTTCTTCAAGGGTAGTGTACACCTCCTGCCCTATATGAACTTGCCGGGAAATTTTAATGTGTGTAAGCAACAGCAGATATATATATATGTGTGTACATATATACTGTATGTATATATATATATGTTCTATATATATATATATATATATACATATATATATATATATATATATATATATTGATATCGGATGGCAACCGACCATCGATGGTTTGCAAACCATCGATTGTCTGACTGAAAACAAGTAGTTTGCCATTGCTGGTGGGCATCAATGTTGCACCATCGATGGAAACCCTCAATTGATGTTTAGGAAACATCGGCAGCTGTGGCCTACACAGATCTCCTCGACCAATCGCTAAACAACTGATGGCTTCTAACGATGGTTGAACTATCGATGGTACAGATGTCAATGGCCATCACTACAGTATAACATAAAAATCGCTATTTTTATGGTATACTGTGTTTTTAAAAAAAATTATTTTCAAATAAAATAGTGATGGATAAGTTTAAAATTATGTTCTTGACCTAATTCAATAATAAAAGAAACCGACAATTTTGGAGCGGTTTTTGGGAAAAGAATTTGTCAGTTAAGTGGTTAAAGGGTATTCCAATTAATATACCGCAAACATATAAGATCAAAGTGAGAAATAAATATAGCAGCACGGGAGAGTATACAAAAAGATAAACAATAAAAACTTTGAGGCTAAATTCAAAAAGTTTTTTTAAAATTGCTTAAAATACATTGGAATAGCTTGAAAGAATTCATATAATGCTTATTTGTACTAACTTCATTATATGAATTCTTTAAAAGTGGGGGGCACATATAGAAACCGTTGTAATTCCTACACCGTTCACCTGATTTGGATGTAATTACCCTCAAATTAAATCTGAAAGTCTGCAGTTAAAGCACATCTTGTTTGTTTCATTTCAAAGCCATTGTGGTGGTGAATAGAGGCCAAACTATGAAATTATGTCCCAATATTTATGCACCTGACTGTATATATATATATATATATATATATATATATATACTCACACACACATACACATAACAGATGTATACCCGATGGTGACCTAGGGCTCTATTTACTACAATCCGCATATTGAATGCGGATTGTAGTGTGATATTACCGAGTGAATTCGCATTGCGAATTCAGGCAATATCACAGGGATTTACTATAAATCCCTTGCAGGGACAGAGCTTGCGATAAAACTCTGTCCCTGCGGATCCCATCCGCACTCTAGTCGCGGTATTTTCGGAAAAAATACCGCGACTAAGAGCCTGCGCATGCGCCGACCCACCGTCGCTGCTGCCCCCCACCAGCGATAAGCTCCGCCCCCCGGCGCTAAGCCCCGCCCCCGCGATCACGGCCCCCCGCGACCCCCCCTCCCTTCATTGCACTTACCTGCATCCTCCTGGCCTCCGGTGATCTTCTCCGGGCTTCCCGATCAGGTGATGTCCCATACTGCACTGGGGCCCAATCACCTGATGACCGGGCAGCAGTGCACTGTGGGAGACCAGCTGACCGGAGAGGAGCCATCACCGGAGGCCCGATCACCGGTCCCTGGAGTCAGGTAAGTAAAAAAAAAAATGTTTAATTTTTTTTCTTCTATTTTTTACAGCAATCAGCTTGCGGTCTATTTAGACCACATAGCTGATTACTGGTACCGACTCCCGGCTCTGCTCTCCCCGTTAGAGCAGAGTGGGAGCCCGGTAACCGCGGGAGACCATGGATAACGCCACATCCAGGTGGCGTTATTATCACAGGGCTTCCCCCGGTATTTTTTTACAATTTATTTTTAGTAACTATGGTCGGATCACATTTCCCATTACAATTATGGGAAATGCGATCTGCTTTACTAAAAATAAGTGATACTAGGGGTTGGAGTAGAATTTTACTAATTCTATTCCAATTGCCCTGTAATAACTACAGGTGAAACTAAAATAATGTGAAAAGGGTGTGAAAACACCCTTTTTCACTTTATTTTAGTAAAAATAATGTTAATAAATAGAGCCCATAGTATTAAACATCAAATAAAATCTTGTAAAATTTGTTAAAATCACTTTTCTCCTAACAAACTATATTTTCGAAAAGACTTTTTCAAAACAGATTCAAATCACTTTTTTCATGCACTGTTAGCTGGAGATCTTTTACCACTATGACTGCTTGATGGAAAATGCCACTCTTTGTACCATCAGTTCATCAGGGGTAGTGCAATACTGGGTGATGTGATACAACCTCCAATTCTTGTATACAACACCATATGGCAATTGACCAATCCCTGGTGTTAGAATATGGTCCCACTTCCAGCTCTTTTTAACAAATTGCTATTAAATACACCATGCGGTCAGTGGTGTAACTAGGGTATTTGGAGCCCAGGGCAAATTTGAAAAGGGAGCACCCCCCTGATGTGCGCGCGCCGAAGGTGCGCGCGGCAAAAAAAATGGGCGTGGTCACTTAAAAATGGGGCGTGTCAACATGACACACCCCTTTATTTTCAAACTGAACATTCCTATCCATATGCACCTTAACCCCAGTAGTACCCCTTATACAGTACCCCCAGTACGCAGTTGTGGTCCCTCTCATGCAGGCCCATAGTAGTGCCCCTTATACAGTATCCCCAGTAGTGGTCCCTCTTATACAGCCCCCAATTAGTTCCCCTTACTCAGTACCCCCAGTAGTGGCCCCCCCAAATGCAGTGCCCCACGTAGTGTTCCCCCTTATGCAGTGCCCCCAGTAGCAGTCCCCACAATGCAGTGCGCCCAGTAGCGGTATCCCCTTATGCAGTGCCCTTTATATGGTGCCCCCAGTAGTAGTCCCCCCCCTATGCAGTGCCCCTTTATATAGTGCCCCCAGCAGTAGTCCCCCCCATGCAGTTTTCCCAGTATTGGTCCCCTTATGCAGGCACCTGCAGTGATCCCCCCTATCTAGTGCCCCCTGTAGTGCCCCTAGCAGTAAGCCCCTTATATAGTGCCCCCAGCAGTAGTCCCCCCCCTCCCATGCAGTGCCCCCAGTAGGGGTCCCCCTGATGCAGGCTCCTAGTAGTGGCCCCCCCTATCCAGTGGTCCCTGTAGTGGCCCTTCCTATTATTGCCCCCAGTAGTGGTCCCCCGAGTGCAGTGCCTCTAGTAATAGGCCCCTTTTAGAATGCCCCCAGTGGTAGTTCCCCCCCCCCAAGTAGTAGTCCCCAGTAGAGTAGCCCCCCCCAGTATAGGTCCACCCAATGGCGCCCAGTAGTAGCCACATCTCCCCCAGTAGAGGTCCCCCCAGTAGTAGCCACCCCCCTCCCCGTTGTGCAGATAGGTTAAAAAAAAGATATATATATATAAAAATATACTTACTTGAATCCACGCTGCTCCTGCTCCTGTCCGCGATGCCGCTCCCGCCCGCCAGTCCGCCCGGGCTGGCGCGCTCAGCATTATGGGACAGACGTCATGACGTCAGTCCCATTACCCACTGCAGAAGCCGGACGGAAGTCCGGCTCTTGCAGTGGGTGCTGCAGCAGTCAATGAGAGTCTATCTGACTCTCATTGGCTGCTGTTTAACACACGCATCGCCGCCAGCGCTGGCGGCGATGCGTGTGTTATGCACAGCCTGAGCCCGCCTCCTAGCGCTATTGGGCAAGTGCTCAGGGGAGGGAACGGGCTCAGGCGTGCAGCACAGGACCGACGCTGGAAGCCTAGCGCCGGTCCTGTGCAAATGTGTACCGCTGACCGCACTCATTGCGGTCGGCGCTACACCGGCTAACTAGGGCGGGCGGGCTGGTACCTTGGCCGGCGGCGCCCCCCCCCCCGTGCCGCCGGTCCAACGGCGCCCAGGGCACGAACCCCGCTCGCCCTGCCCTAGTTACGCCACTGCATGCGGTACAATCGATTTTTGATTAGTGTACAGCTTCAGTGTGTGCAGGTCAGCAAGTGAATCTTTTCACTAGCTGCTGTTTCTGTTGAAGTTATGGCTGCTCTATGGCGAGGCCAGGTAGGAGTGCTGCCGGCTGCTCAATCACTGTGGCCAGCAGTGATCAGGACATACTGGACGTAGACCCGTGAGTGCAAGGAGGCCAGGAGGTTCTTCTGATATAGGCAGCTGTTGTAAGATTAGCTTCCGGCAACCGCTTAGTGGGTCTTTCTGAATGGTCACATCAGATGCAACTATCAGGAAAGTCCGGTCTGGCAATGTCAAATCAGGCAAGTGGTTAAGGACGAGATGTATCAAACCTTGGAGAGAGATAAAATGGAGAGAGATAAAGTATCAACTAATTAACTTCTGTCATTTAACAAACTGTGTTTGAAAAATGACAGAAGTTGATTGGTTGGTACTTTATCTCCTCCAGTTTATCTCTCTCTAAGGTTTGATACATCTCCCCCTAAGTGTTCTCACTCCTACTCCAACCACACCACAGAGCAAAACTAACTGACCGTCACTGTTGCAGCACTATTCATAGGGGTAAATTTACTATAGCTTCTAAAACAGACAAATGGTGGTGTTGCCCATAGCAACTAATCAGATTATAGCTATGATTTTCTGGAATGCAATAGAGAAATTATAGCTGTAATTTGATTGGTTGCTATGAGCAACAACTCCACTTCTCTTTTTTAGAAACTACCCTATAGACCATAAACTTAAGATGTATGCAAAAAATATAATATGCAGCGATGCTTCCACTAGTATGTTTAATAATACAGCAGAAATATCAGGTGCATTTTCTTTATGATGGTACTAAATCTTACTCAGTACCAGCAGCTTTTTTTGGTATTGTTTTTGTAGTATTGTATTGTTTATATGTTTTTCATAAATAGAATTTAATACTTACAACTAGTTCCAGAAACAAGAAGAAATCAGTGAAATCATTTTAGAACGTAGAAGTGATTAAAATAAGTGTGTGGAGACTTGTGGGTGAGTAGTGGTACATCTTATATATAAAAAAGCACTGGATATATGTAAATAAAAATAATTACTCAGTTACATTGTTTATTTATATTCAATTTAAAAATAGATCAAAGCTGGGTAAACACTAGACGATACGTCGTCCGATCCTGCAGGGATGTAGTTACCATCCCAGTGGTCGGGACGCGGCGCTCAGAATACCGGTGCCAAAATCCTGCAGCAGTCAGAATCCCAACCGCCGACATTCCGACGGTAAGTATTAGGATTAGGGGTAGGGTTAGGTTTAGGGTTAGGCACTAGGGGAATGGTTAGGGTTAGGCCTTAGGGGAAGGGTTAGGGTTAGGCTGAGAGGAGGGAGGGTTAGGGTTAGGCTGCAGGGGGGAGGGTTATGGTTAGGTTGCGGAAAGGTGGGTTAGGGTTAGGGGGAGGGTTAGGCTGCGGAAAGGTAGGTTAGGGGGAGGGTTAGGACAGTTACCTAATTGGGTCGGGATTCTGACTGTTGAGATGCCGTTGTCTGTATTCTGACCGCCGGCATCCCGTATCCAACCCGTCAGCATAATAACAAATACTTTATATTTCAAGGCATTAAAATAAATGGCACAGATTTACCTCCTCGTGAAGTTTCTTCAGGAATTCTATTTCATCCATTAGAGACTCGATCTTCCTTTCCAGCTCCAAACGAGAGAGGGTGGCATCATCTACATCCTACCAGGTAAGGAAAGAGAAATGGAGTGCTCTACATTTGTATAGCCTATGAATATGTACATTATAAAATATATTCTGTAGAACAGTGCTGTCCAGTTTATACACAAGAAGCTGCATTTGATAGTTACAAGCAGGGCCATAGCTGGACGAAATTCCGCCCTGCACCAGGCCCGACCCCACAAACTTGTGACATTATGAGGTCACTATGAGGAGACAAGGCTGACGGGACCAGGAAGGAGCAAAGTGCACATAGTATCCTAAGGATGCTCCTGGTGGCTCTGAGCAGCAACTGGAGCAACCTAACGACACTCCCGGCAGCTCTCTGGGCTACAAAGTGCCTTACCAAGGACCCTGCAAGCCAAATGCTGGTGCCATGTTGTAACAACGGTGCCATCTCTTGGCTCTGTGCCCTGTGTGGCGGCACTGCTCGCCCACTCCCAGTTATGGCCCTGGTCACAAGAATATGCTTAAAATGATAAGATCTATCTCTGGGCACAGACCTAACAAGAGCAAGCCCTTGTGGTAAGTACCACTGAGTTTCCCAATACACTCTAAATACAATGAATAGTAGTATAAATGGGTGCTGACCTCTTGGCGCTCAAACATATGTGCAAACTAAGCAATCTGCATATAAATATTGAAACATTTATTATACAAAACGTGAAGTAAGATAAAAATAGTCAAATTGACAGCACGTAAAATTGGAAAGACACATAATTTATTTGTAAAGTATGCGGCGTATTCACTAGGCGATTAAAATGAGCGATTGAATGATAACGACATCGTTATCGTTCAATCACTCATTAATCTTTCACAAATCAGGCATTAAAATGTCGAAAACGACCAGCAATGCGCGCTCCCGCTGGTCGTTTTCGACATCAATCGTCGCCTGAACATGCTGGTCAATCTGCCTATAACGACAGGTTGGGCATATTCGGGGATGAGGGAGGGTGCCTGTACTGAACGGCATATCGTTCAGTGTAGGCACTGCACATTATGAGGAATGACTGTACGATTACAATGTTGTAATCGTACCGTTGTTCCTCTATCTGCTAGTGGACAACAATTCAAGCATGGAGTATGGCTTTTGGGCCTATTTATCATCAGACCTGGTCACCGCTATAAGGCCAATATTTTTCTATCTCCATTCGCTGTAATTCAAATGGTCGACAGAGTCAAAATGTTGACACAAGAATGGTCGACACATTGGTTTTTGTTTAGTTTTAGGATTAGGCACTTACCCCGATGGTTAGGGATAAGCACTTACCCCAACGATTAGGTTAAGGCACCAGGAGGGAGAGTTAGGGTTAGGCACTAGAAGGGACGGTTAGGGTCAGGCATCAACCCTGACGGTTAGGGTTAGGCACCAGGAGGGAAGGTTAGGGTTTGGCACCAAGGGAAGGGTTAGGGTGAAGTTTAGGGTTAGAAAAAAAATAACATGTGTCGACCATTTTGTGTCGACAATTTGTACCTGTCAACCTTCTTACATGTCGACCTTTAGTCCCTGTCAACCTTTTGTCCCTGTTGACCTATTGTCTAATATCTTGTGTCTATCTAGACATTATCGACCATTTTACTGTCTATCTTTTAATCCACACCCGTCTCAGTGGCAGGTGGTTGTACATAAAGCTTCAGACTGTATTGGCCGGTGCTGTCCATCTTTCTCCCATGAAAGAAAACATTTCTCTGTAGAAGCTGACAATCCACAATAAAGGCACACCCAGCAAGAAGGATACAAGTTGAATAGCCATTTTGTAAAGAGAAAAAATCAAGTAGACAAATGTATCACTTACCTTCCTGAACAGCACCAGATTATTCTCAGCATCTTCTCTCTTGTGCATTTCTTCATCCAGCCTGAGACAAATCAGGAAAAACATGAGACTCAGTGGCTGACTGATGTGTGTGATTCATACACAACTAAATAAAGATTCCCTAAAATTTCCAGCCGGTCACAAAGCCGCCAGGTCTATTCTACATGAAGACTGTGCTGCTGTAAGAGAAGTGCAGAACTGCAGACACAGCACAATTTACATTTTGGGGTAGATTAAACTAAATCTACTAGAAAATAAAGTGGAGGAATTGTCCCTAGCAGCCAATCAGATCCGAGCTATCATTTATCTAAAATGTAGATAATGATTGGTAGTTTTAGTAAATGTACCCTTTCTGATGTGTGATGTGTGATGATGTGCCTGTTTTTGCTAGAATTAACCTGTTTAATGGGGCAAGGACATAGATGGCAGAGTATACAGTGGTGCAAAATATTTAGGGGACTATTTATCAAGGTTTAAAACATGTGGAAACAGACAAACATGAGATTTCAAAGTGAGGCATGAGGCACAAATAAATTACATTCCTCATGATGTATCAATGATGCACAATAGCTTTGCAGAGCTTGGCCTCGATAATTAATGCCATCATCAGATGTTGTTATCTGATGCCTTCCCCACTCTCACCCACTGGGCACGCATGCACAGTAAAAATATTGACAAGTGGTGAAAGAGGTTTTAATGGGGAGAAGTCGTCTGTGAAACAGCCTCCTTTCAGAAGCTCTGTGCCAACAATGTGGATATTGGTGACAACAGATGTTAATTAATGGGGGTTTTAGCGGCCCTTAATAAGTAAGCCCCTATAATCTTTATGGCTAGTTATTCAAACTCAGTTCTTCCTGCTGTCTAGTGCAGAACTAGTATTTGGCCTCTAGTTATGTTATCATCGGTTAATGAGTAAAGGTGCATATCCACTTCCCGACTGTGAAACGAGAGCATGATTGTAATCGTGCTGTCGATTCACAGTCTGTGATGTGCCTACACTGAACGTTCAGTGTAGGCACATCAATCATCCCCGTACATCAGGGATGGGTAACCTCAGGCCCAGGGGCCGTATAAGGCCCCCAGAGTCATTTGGTCTGGCCCTCTGAGCTTTTTTCTGCTAGCCTCACCTGGATAGCAGGGTGCCTATAATGGCACCCTGCTGCCAGAATCTATGCAGTAGTGCCGCCTGGAGCATCATTAGGACGCTTCAGACTGTCACACCACTGCCCTTACAGCTCCCTGAAGCATCCTCAGGATGCTCCAGGCATTGCTGTAATCACTGGCGATTGATGCCCTGTCCCCGTGTGACCTCACACGGAGGGGGCATGGCCTGCATAAGGCCCGCAAATAATGTTATATATATCAAAATGGCCCTCGGCAAAAAAAAGGTTCCCCACCCCTGCCGTATATGCTCAACCTGACGTCGGTGGCGTAACTAGCAGGGTGCGTGCCCTGGGCGCCACGGCCCGGCCCGCCCTAGTTAGCCACCAGTGTAGCGCCGACCGCAGTGAGTGCGGTCAGCACTACACATTTACACAGGACCGGCGCTAGGCTTCAAGCGCCAGTCCTGTGCTGCACAGCTGAGCCCGTTCCCTCCCCCTGAGCGCTTGCCCAATAGCGCCAGGAGGCGGGCTCAGGCTGTACATAACACACACATCGCCGCCAGCGCTGGTGGCGATGCGTGTGTTAAACAGCAGCCAATGAGAGTCAGATAGACTCTCATTGACTGCTGCAGCACCCACTGCAAGAGCCGGACTTCCGTGGGTAATGGGACAGACGTCATGACATTATGACGTCTCTCCCATTATGCTGAGCGCGCCAGCCCGGGAGGACTGGCGGGCGGCAAGCGGGAGAGGTGTCGCGGTCCGGAGCAGCAGCGTGGATTCAGGTAAGTATGTTTTTATATATATTTTTTTTTTAAAACTGTCAGCACTACTGGGGGAACAACGGGGGAGGGGGGTGGCTACCACTGGGGGGACCTCTACTGGGGTGGGGGCACAACGGGGGGGTGGCTACTATTGGGGGCACCATTATTGGGAGGACCTCTACTGGGGGGGCTATTACTGGGGGCACCATTATTGGGAGGACCTCTACTGGGGGGCTATTACAGGGGGCACTTAATCGGGAGGGGGAACCTCAACTGGGGACCACTACTTGGGGGGGAACTACTACTGGGGGCATTATAAAAGGGGCATACTACTAGGGGCACTGCACTGGGGGGACCACAACTGGGGGCAATATCAGGAAGGACCACTACAGGGACCACTGGATAGGGGGGGTCACTACTGGGGGCCTGCATCAGGGGGACCACTACTGGGGGCACTGCATGGGAGGGGGGGACTACTGCTGGGGGCACTATATAAAGGGCACTGCATAGGGGGGGGACTACTACTGGGGACACTATATAAAGGGCACTGCATAAGGGGATACCACTACTGGGTGCACTGCATTGTGGGGACTGCTACTGGGGGCACTGCATAAGGGGGAACACTACATAGGGCACTGCATTTGGGGGGACCACTACTGGGGGCACTGAGTAAGGGGAACTAATTGGGGGCTGTATAAGGGGGACCACTACTGGGGATACTGTATAAGGGGCACTACTATGGGCCTGCATAAGAGGGACCACAACTGCATACTGGGGGTACTGTATAAGGGGTACTACTGGGGTTAAGGTGCATATGGATAGGAATGTTCAGCGTGAAAATAAAGGGGTGTGTCATGTTGACACGCCCCATTTTTAAGTGACCACGCCCATTTTTTCCCGCGCGCGCCTTCGGTGCGCGTGCATATCGGGATGTGGGGGGGGGCTCCCTTTTCAAATTTGCCCTGGGCTCCAAATACCCTAGTTACGAGACTGCCTGACATGATTGCCAGGTTGAAAAGCATGTACGGGCGATGATAGATGTCAAAAAATGACCAGCGGGCAGCGCATCGCTGGTAGTTTTTGAACTTTACATGCCCGATTTGCGGACGATTAGCAAGCGATTGAACGATAGTGATGTCGTTATCGTTCAATCGGCCTGTTTAATCGCCAAGTGGACACGCACCTTAAGACATTCTTAGCTACACTCTAAGTGCGACAATAATTGGGATGATTTTTCTGCAAAATCACGGTCCCAATATCTGTGCTAGACACTATACAATTTAAATGAAATACAAAACGAATTTCACAATTCATTTGCATATGTCCGCCCACAAGTAAATGACATAGTGACAGGAAAACATAGGAAATATATGCAGATTATTGAGAATGCACACACTGCTCCATATCGGGAAACCGAGGCTGGGATTTTCGGTCCTGACCGGCAGATCGTATAATTGAAGTAATGCATTTGTGGATGTTTTCTAACCATTTTATTGGTGGAACGCTGAAAAGATCGTTCATACACACAACACAATAAATGAGGCCAGATTATTGGCAAATCGGCCCAATAATTGTATAGTGTTTACCTATTTTATCAGTGATCTGTAATGGTCAGTCTGCCCTCTAAAAGGACTGAGTTTAAGAATATGCCTGTTTTATTTTTTTTTTAGTTAGTTTATTATAATCAGAGGATGATTCATTCAACAACAGTTAATGGCCATTTTTACAGCTATTCAGAAACCAGATTTTTTTTTCTAGAATGACGTTTTACTGGTGAAAAAAAACCACCATTCACAAGTTGTTCATAAAACTATTTTTATCCGACTTTGAGAATTGGTATGCATTAACAGTATGAGTCTTGTGGGAATCTGTATTTTGACAGCAGGCTGAACACAATAGATGATCATTACTGTAATGAGTGCATTATAAATCTTTACTGGACAAAAAGGGGTTTATACTGTGAGCTGGAGTCATATCAATTGTCTCCCAATTATCCTGCTGTCACCGTAACTCCATGTAACCTCTTTGTCTTAGTTCATCTGTCTTGTATCTTAAAGGATATGGCTGCTCCCTGCCATATCATGCCAGGCTTGGCAACATTGGGTGTACCAGGCCATATGATGTCAGACAATCACATGATGCCACACCCACTCAGGGATGGTACTACTGAGCCTCCCTGCCGATTACATTAAATAATACAATGTGGCCATGAATATATATTCCCTTTAACACTTCGATGTCTTTCTGACTTTTCCTATACAAAACATTAAACTAAGAGAAAGATGTTACAGTTAATACTTGACTTATCCCTTAATGTATTGATTATACCTTGTCACAGTATGATACTATTCTGCAAAATAAATATCAGACAGCTTCAAATTGTACTTCAACTTGTTCTACTTTAATATAATTAATTCTTGAGAATATACACACACACACACACACACACAATGATCTGCTCTCTGCTACCACACCAGCCACTTCCAAAACTTCAACAAAATACAATATAGAAATGAAATGGGATAACTTAAATGAGCCATTTGCAGACATATAAAGATACTTAGCAAATATGAGGCGAATCCAGAAAAAAGAAGCAGAAATAAAGATTAAAGTCTTATTCTGGATTTTAAGACTCCAGATAGCATCATCTAGTAAAGGTATCCCAATAATAAGGGAACAGCATAACACAAGACAGACATTTGATATCCTAGCTTTAGGTCCTATCCTGTGATCTAACTAAAGAGGACACGTAATGTCTCTTTCTTCAGGGTGACACAGTGGGAGAGAGTCCCTGGGAAAATGAAGAGAACAAAAGAATAATGGCTGTCTGTATCTTATGGTAACCGACTGGCATGTATCCCTATGTAGCATATGCCAGAAATGGTAGCGCTTTACTATCACAAGCTTGGAGTTGACACATTTTACTAGTTTACTAGATAGATACACTTTGCATACAGATGTCAGGAATTATTCCCGATTATTTTTTTCAATATCTGTTCCTCATATGAAAGTGATTACACCACACTGGATTATAGAAAGGTAAATTACAAGGGCTGAATTTCCACTTGTTTGGACAACCACACCCTAAGTGAAGGACACTTTTGTTTTGTCAATGGCTTACCTGTTGGGGGCGCACATTCTCTTCATAATGTGGTATAACACTGTCTTGGGAAAGGTCTAGGCTACCACATGATTCGTAAATGGTATTTTCTATATTAAGGGTTATTGGATGAAGGCATTTGTGAATGCCAGTAATTCAAAGTAATAATAATTCATGGCCTGGGCCCCTAGCATGGCTTGGTAATTATCTGTTTTCGAAAATCTGTTGTGTACTCGCTATTGATGTTCTTAGTATTTTACACAACTCTCCAATTTCCTATTTATGGTAGTATAATTAATATGTAGACAAGGGTAGAGTAAATTAACAATGTCTCATGCAAAAACATGAACAATGATTTGCAAAGTTGATTCACATTCATATTGGATCCAGTCAGGATCCCAGTTATACTCCAAATGCAGGTAACAAGTGTCTCTCTAGCTAGTATACTGTCAGTAGGTTGGTGCAGCTTGTGGGACATTGTAGTTCTATGACAGCCTGAGAGACACAAGGGGGGCTAACACTGCTGTAATTCATATCTGATTCAGCTGAATTCTCTGATATGAAAGTACTTTTTTTAATATCACCCTAACCATTTCATCAGTGAGTGGCAGCATGATTCTCATAGAGAAACACATGTTGGTTGCATATATTTGTTGAAGAATGCCCATTGATACATCCAGACAGAGACCCACACCCCCTACCCAGACTCTCACCTTTGCTTAAGATAATTGAGGTCCTCTGCCATGTTGTCCCTCTCCACCTGGATGTGGTCCCTGTCCTTACCCAGGGCATCCAGCTGTCTTCTCAGTTCCCTCAACTCTTGCTGGCACAGATCCGCTGCCCGGGTGGGCTCCTTGGACCTGGCTTGGTTGATCTCGGTCACCAGCACGGCATTCTGTTGCTCCAAGTATCGGACCTTCTCTATGAAGCTGGCGAAGCGGTCATTGAGCTCCTGCATCTCCGCCTTCTCATTGCTGCGAGTCGTCAGGAACTCCTGGTTTAGAGCCTCGGCCACAGAGAAGTCCACTCTGTCCAGAGAGACGCGGACTGGCGTGCTGGACCTAACCCTGAATGCCGAGGATGAGGAACGACTGGAGGGACCAGGAGAGGGGCTGCCTAAGTGCCTGGAGGTCTGGAACCTGGATGAGGAGGAGGAGTAGGACATGGGCGACAGGAGAGGAGCCCCAAAAGTGCGCCGGTAAGAGGTTGAGGTTCTTAGCCCTGAGTGACTCATGGTGAGGGAGATGCTGTGGGATAGCAGATCACTTCTGTACCCTGCGAAGATGCTGCGTACTGCTAGTCCTGGGATGCTGAGAGGAAAGTCTGTGCATCTAGCAGGCTGCTTTATAAAGCAGCATGGGTTATCATTGTGCCCTGCCGCCCCTCCCTCTGTGTCCACTTGTATCCATTATCCAGAGCTCTGGGAGGAGGGGGCCTGCTGCATCCCCCATCCTGCTACCACACCCCACTCTCAGCTGGCCTCCTTGCATCTTGCTGCTGAGATTCAAGTTGGTGAGTCTCATTATATCATCTTACATCAAAGTGTTGATGATATAGCAAACTCATACAGGTTTATACACAGAATATCCAGCATTAATGTATGTATTCATTATGCAGAGATCAAGTTTTCCCGCAGTAATAAAAAAAAAACATGCAAAGAGCAGATGTTTGGAGCACAGTTTTACATACTGCAGGATGTAATAAAAAAAAGATACCCTCAGCTAAAATGACTACATTAGCCAAAATTAAACTTTAAAGTTGTACCCAGACATTTCATTCAAACCACTTTTATTTAAATAGTTTTTTTCAGTAATAGAGCACCTACCAAAATCAAGGGCTTTTATATGTGATATTTACATATGTATTTTTTAATAAATTGTTACTATTTGTTCTGTTGACATGCTTATTGCGTATTTCTATAAAAGGTCATGCTTGATAGTACAGATAACCCATTATTTCTATGAATATTTTTTTAGTTACTGAGTTATTAAGTCCAGGATAAACTCAATTTTGCCTATAGGGATCTATTTTCTCTGACTAATACATGAATTATGCTATTTCAATCTGCCTATAACAAATAACAGCAGCATCTAGGAGAGAGGAGACTCAGGATTTTCCATTTTTTGGATATTTTTTTAAAGACCAATACTCCACAGATAAAACTAAAAAAAAAAGAAATAAATTAAAAGTCTATACATGCAATAACACAATATGAGGAATTTAGAGCAGCAGACAAATCCTTTCTACTCATTGATTGTCTTTCATCGGGAGGTCCTTATATCAGCTTAGCATGCAGTGTACCTATCTATTGTTTACTTGTTAAGTTGGGCACAACACTATACAATTATTGGGCCTATTTGGCAATAATCAAGTGATCAGCCTGATTTATTGTATAGTGTGTAGGCATGAGCGTTTCGCCAATAAAATTTTTTTCAATTATCGGTCATCCAAGACAGAAAATCTCGGCCACAATCTGGCAATATTAAGCAGTGGGTGTGCATTCTAGGTAATCTGCCCATATTCCTGCCATTTTCTTTCTGGTGACTGTGTCATCCTCCATGTGGGAGGACATAGCAAAATCAGCGTGGTGTGGGCAAAAATCTGTACCTACTAACTTCTAATAAAAAAAAAGCATACTATGTAGCACAGATATTGGGGCTTTCAATTTGTTGAAAAATAACCCCGTTTATTGGCCCGATTAGAAAAAGTGAACAGTGTGTACCTAGCTTTATAATGGGAAGGTCAGTCTCATAGACCAGTGGTTCCCAAACTTTTTCAGTTCAAGGCACGCTTAGGGTCTCCTTCATTTTTTCAAGGCACCCCTAAGCCAAATTAATTACCTGTAGTACTGCCCTTTATGTATTGCCCACTGTAGTACTGCCCATTATGCAATACCCCCTGTAGTAGTGCCCCTTATGTAAAGTCCCCTGTAGTTGTGCCCATTATGCAGTACCCCTTGTACTAGTACCTCTTAGGTAGTGCCCCCACTAGTAGCCCCCACACCCCTGTGCAGAACTTACCTGACTGAAGTTCACGCTGGGGACCGCTCCTCCTGCTGTCACTCCCGCTGCCGCTGCACTGGCTGGATCAAGCTGGATCCTCACAAGTTCCCAGTGATGCAATGCGCGTCATTATATCACCCGCACACTCGCGCACTGCATTACTGGAAATGCTGAAGCGATCAGAGGCTACTTTAGTCTCTTGTAGCTTCAGAGCCAGAGTTCCAGTTTCTGTAGGAAAGTTGATCATGATTTACTGGCCGCGAGCTAATAGATCATGATCGATGTTTTGGCCAGGCCTGGAAAAAAAAAAAAAGCTGACAGCAGCTTCCCTCCGGCCGCAGGGGTGCCGCGGTGCAGAGTTTGGGAACCACTGTCTTAGACATCAACAAAACAGTTCCAGCTGGTCACCAACTTCTTTTGTAAATTTCTAGGATCCATGTCTCTCATTAACTGCTAATAACTTTTGAATAATCATGCATAAAAATAACATAGCAGGAAAAATACTTGTAGCATATTTAATTTCTACAATATAATATTTTTGAGTTATGTGGTGTTATGTATTTGGTATTTATCACTGTAAATTATACACTAGGATTAGACAAATAAATATAAAAAGATGTGTACATACTCTGAATATTTAGGGATGTCTGACCATACCACTGGGCAGGGCCATTTCTAGGGGCAGGCGACCCGTGCAATCGCACGGGGCGCGCCGCCTCCGACCTCTGCAGCAGAAACAGCCTGTTAACTGCCGGGCGTCCGCTGAGATTCAGTTACCAGCGGGCGCCCGGCAGAGCTGAGCAGCCGGAGAGACGGAGCCTCCGGCTTCCGGCTCCCGGCTCCCCCAGTGTGCACTATGGGAGGACGTCATGACGTCTTTCCCATTGTGCAGAGGAGCAGCCGAGCGGAGCTGACGCTGGAGCGGGGCTGAAGGTAAGTATTAGTGTTTTTTTTTTTATGTGCAGGCAGCCTGGACAATACTCTGGGGGCACTTCTGCTGGGGGAGACACCACTACTGGGGGCACCAGGGCACTACTACTGGGGACATTACTCGGGGGGCACTTCTACTGGGGGCATTGCTTAGGAGGTGCCACTACTGGGGGCATTACTCAGGGCCCAGGGGCACTACTACTGGGGGCACTACTACTTGGGGCTTTACTACTTTGGGCACTACTACAAAGGGAGCATTACTATTGGGGGCACTAATAGAGTGGGCATTAATATTTCGGGCAATACAACTGGGGACACTACTACTGGGGCACTACAACAGGGACCATTACTATTGGGGGCATGACTACAGGGGGCACTACTAAGGGTGGCATGGCATAGGGGGCACCACTCCTGGGGGCACTACTACTGGGTGCACTGCATAAAGGGCACCACTACTGTGGGCTCTGCATAAGTTGCACTACCACTGTGGGCACTGCATAAGGGGCATAAATACAGGGGACACTGCATATGGGGACAACTACAGGGGGCACTGCATAATGGGCACTTTTGCCTGAGAGCCAGTGGGGGGGAAGCCTAAGACCTGTCGGGATGGAATGGCAAGGGAGGGGGCTGGAATGAAGTGTGTATTATGTGAATCTTGTTTTTTCAATGTGTTTTATGTGGTTCTGGATTTAATAATGTATTTGAGGTGGATGTGGTTTTAAAACGTAGTTTATGTGCCTCTGGCTTTTCCAATATATTATGTGGAAGTGGTTTGTTGCAGTGTATTATATGTGGATCTGGCTTGTATTTTCAATGTGCTGGATTCGCTCCCAACGCACTAAAAACGAGTGTCATGCAAGGTCATACTTCTGCAAATGTCACACCAAAGGCATGCACACAGAAATTCGGCGTGGGCTTGTGACAGCTGGGCCACACCCCATTTTTTGAGCGCGCGCCTGCGGCGTGCGCATGCTGTCTTTTGTTTAGCTACATATATTTTTCAGCGCTTTGCCTCTGACAGGTTTGCCACCCCTGGGCTCAGTAGTCACAGTGGCTGACATTCTGTGGTCTTTTGAGATCACACTCCCATACTGTGATACCGCACCCCCTCACTATGAGGCCACGCCCACTCCACGATATTACTGCTTCGAGGGGGGGGGTGCGCATTTTGACTGCTCGCACTGGGAGCCTCAAACCCTAGAAACTGCCCTGCCACTGGGTAGGGAAAATAAAAGCGGGACTGCATTGAGAAGACCTCTATTCCAAAATCACAGAAAATAACAATATATACTAAAACATAAGGAAGATAAAAAAAAAAGAGATTAATAACACAGATCTGCGAAATTTAAGGTATTGAAAGCTTTTTTAATAATACTTTTATATTCTTAATTATACTCCTGTGTACATCAAGAAATAGTATATTAAAAAAAAATAGCACATTACATTTACCTATAAGGGGGTTACATACATTTTTAAGAAAAAAAAGGAAGTTTAAATGTTTTTGACATATTTATTGTGAAATATGAAAAGTGTAGATGATATAACTGTGTTATTGTCTTAATTACATAATAAAATAACAATAAAATCAAACAGTAGTCAGCCGTCATGCTGATGTCCCAACGATCCTGGTATCTTCTTTCTACATCTTTAATGTCTTGGTGGAACCGTTCACCCTGTTCTTCACTGGAGTCTCCGAGATTATTCGGGAAATGCTCAAAATGGGAATTCAAAAAATGTACTTTTAAACTCATATTGCAGCCAAGGTTTCTGTAACTATTACGCATTTCCCTGACAATTTCTTTGTAGTTTGGATCCTTGACATTGCCTAAAAATTTGAAATCACTTGTACTGTATGAGTGGTGTGTACTGTATATATACTGTGTGTGTGTGTGTGTAGTGTACATGTGTGTGTATGTGGTGGTAGGCAGGGGTCAAAATGAGTCGGCACAGTGCAAAACTGTGTTGCATCTGTTATATTTGGTTCCACCTTTGCCAGCTCACATTGTAGTTGTTGTGTGTGTGCAATGTTCCTTTAGACAGTATGGGGTTTAGGCCTTTTGTAAATTTCACCTCCAGTACTATGTGGACCTTAATCTGGCACTGGGCGGGGGGAAGTTTTATGACGAGCACTGAATTGCAATGTTCTATACTACCGACTGAATTCATTTAAGTCAATGTTTTATAATAAATGTAGGCAGAATACATTACTGTAAAGAATATAAAAAAAATTACATTCATAAATACACATTTTGCAGAAAAACGTGATGTGATATGCAAAATCGGGAGTCATTTTCGTGTTCAGAAGCCAAAAATCTATAAGTATCACATAAATTCATTAAAAAAGCTTTTTCATCACAGACCTGTAATTAATAATGTATGTTAGGCTAGGTCAAAAATAGATGGACACATGGTGAAATGCAAATTAGGTTGTAGTGATATTTGATCCTCAGTGTCAGTGCTAGTGGTACTGTACGTGCTACAGTGCTTTTCCTGAATTGTGAGATCTGTCCTCTGACAGCACACTGTTACCTAAACTTGTAACACTCACAAAAGGTACATGTAGCATTGGCCCCTAGCAGAAAAAGGTGTTGAACCCCAAGGGTGCGATTCAATGCAGCGCAATGTCGGGATGTGATGTGCGGGCAGCGGATAAGCATATTTCCAAATATTACGGTAGCTGAACATTTTCTTGAACACCTTTATGGGGTGCAAATGCAAGGCAAAATCAGCGATCTTGGTTGTTGTGATGTGCCGATCCGTAATTGCACATGATGGAATCCCCAGACCCACATTTCTTTTTAATGTAGAACACTGTACCGTGTCCCACACAAGCTATGAAAAACGTTTGGACTAACAGAGCATTATTCCTAAAAGATAAAAAGAAAACACTCAAAAACACTTTCGTAAAAAGTAAGCATCTCTAAGCAGCAGAAATGCTTCTAAATGCTGGTGTGATGCTACTATAACAACTCTATATCTACCACTCTCTGAACTTGTGTTAGAGTTACAGGATTAACAGAGAGTTAGTAAATGATGCTAAGTTAGTAGCAAAATGGTATTAAGTGATGCTAAAAAACAGCATATTCCGCTCACATTCAGAGCCGTACACATCTTGAGATTAGGCCGGCTCCATATTGGCAGCATATGTGCCTGGTTTACACCAAGTCAATAACACTATGTAACAAATGTTATTTTTTGTTTGTCCTTGTGTTTGAAGTGTTATTTCCTTATTGCCTATGCCAGAGTGTAGAAAATGGCAATTATTCCCCACAAACTGTGCTTTTGTGACCTGGTCAGAAATATTTTGAAATGTTCTTATTTTCCATGACATTTATGATACTTCAGTGTGGTTACAACGCTGGGGCTGCAGAGCATCCAACTCTGCCAGAGGGGAGCCCAATAACACTGACTGTATCTCCAAATGCTGCTTCATATTGCAGGGAGTCTGCGGGAATAGTAAGCTTACCGGGGATCAGCTGGGTGTATATCACAGCTGCCGCCAGGATAGAGCATTCAGCCGCATCCCTACCAAGTTTACCCGCTTTCTTTGCCTTGGGGCAGCAGGGCGCACTACAACAGATGACACTGACTACAATGGACAGAGGCCCTGATTCAGAGCTGGACGCTCTGACAGTGTGGTCGCTCTGAATCAGGGCGTCCTTTTTTTTATGGAGCGGCCTCCTGGGTGGTAACCCACAGCTAATCCGAGCGACCAGGATGATGGTCGCGATGGTCAAGGCCATCGCGATCATCGGGCTTGCGACGAGACCCTTGTGGTAGGGTCTCATGGCCGCAAGCCCCAGAGAGCTTTCGGCTCAAACAGAGCCGAAAGCTCTCCCACTGACATCACTTGTGATGTCAGTGGGGCCGCCCTCAAATGGTAGGCGTTCTCATGAGAACGCCTCCGTCTGGGCAGCTACCCCCCCGGCCTGCCCACCAATGGGGGCGTGCTGTCACTCAACATCAACAGCACGCCCCCTTTGGTGCGAGACATGGAGCGACGGATTGCCCGTCGCTATCCGGGTCTCGCGCATGTGCTCCGAGCGATGCGCATGCGCCAACCAGTCATTGCGGTCGGAAATCGAGCGCTCGCAAAATAGCGAGTGCCTGCTAATTTGAGTGACAGGATGAGGCGTTTGTGGGTGGTAACAGGGGAAGGTGCTTGAAAACGGGGAGTGGTGATCCGAACGCAGGCGTGCCAAAGGGTCAAAACTGGCGTTTTAAGGGTGTGCATAATTAACAAAGCAGCGTCATCGGCCACGTCACTTGGTTGTTTCTTAGCCTGAACTGTTCGCATGATTGCGGTAGGAAAATCCAACCACAAGCACTGCGAGCAGTTCAGACGCTTTTCGATGTACTCGATTAATCTAATAAATAGCGGAGATGACGTAGGATGCGAGCGGCCAGGGGGCGTCTTTACAAAATAGTGAGCGCATGTTTCGTTCGCTCGCTCAGACATAGAGGCGTCAACAGAACGCAAAGAGCGAGCGCTCAATTTAAATAGCCGGCCCCTTTTTCTGAACGAGCGAGCGCAAATAGCGTCCGGCTCTGAATCAGGCCCCGGGTTCGAAACCAGAACAGACCCGGAATTTGGCCGGCACCGACCCAGGAAATTCGGCGAAATTCACACCGGAACCGGGTCTGCAGTCATCCGGCTCTTCCGGCGTGGTAGTGGACGCTTGGGGATGATGTCATCCCCAAGCACCACTGAAGCCGGGATGCGGCGTGCTTCAGGTCATCGTGACCCAGATTGCGCCGTTTACACTGCAGGATTTCACAGGTTATTTCCGTGTTAAACCCTGCAAGTTGTATGAGATTGACACTATATTGTTTGTATTTTCATTTGTGGAAGCAGGGAACATTGTATGAAACTATTCCCTCAGTGTCAAGTGCGGCCGACTGTTGAAGCGCTAGTAATAGTCTATTTGTTCATAATTAAACCCAGGTCACTCGACCTGGAAATCCAACCCTGTCCCCCTTTTACACCAAGGAGCTACCTGGGTTAACCCTGCAATAACCTGGGTTTTAGCTCTGGTGTAAAAGGGGTATAATGCTATACATACTAGTTCAACTCAGTGTCACCCAAAGTGCATACCAACCTGTACTTAAAACCCCTTATCCCTTATTTGCCATCTCCATGGTAATGGCAATTCTGTGCGTACATCCTGTAAAAGGTTATTTTTGCAATTTAGGACTGTTTCAGTGAGATAACACCTTATTTGGACATTTTTTAGCTAACACTTTGATAATTCGGAATCGGTATGGAATCCCAGCTGCCGCATGGCCGGCAGTTCGATTCCCGGCAGCGGCAGCCCGACAGATCAGCAGAGCTCGGCAGCGGAAGCCCGACAGCGCTGGAAATCCCGATCGTCCCTAAGGTAAGTATAAACTAACCTAACCCCCTAACCCTAACCCTCCATAGGGATGCCTAACCCTAACCTCCCCCCAAGTGCCTAACCCTAATCCCCCCTCTAAGTGCCTAACCCTAACCCCCCTCCTTCCCCACTGCCTAAACCTAAGTCCCGCGGGGGGGTGCCTAACCCTAAGTCCCCCCCGGGGGTGTATAACCCTCCCTCCCCCTAGCCTAACCTTAACCCTCCCGGGGGGGTGCCTTACCCTAAGTCCCCCCCGGGTGCCCTAAACCTAACCCTCCCTGTCGCGGCTGTCCGCTAGCGGCGCCCGGCATCCCGATCGAAGGAATCGTCTCCCGGCGTCGGGGAAATGACATGCGTCTAGATATAGACGCCCGGCATTTCACCCTCGCCGGGATATGACAGTCGGGAAGCCGGCTGCCGGTTTCCCGATTGTATACCGATAATTCTATTTTTGGCAAGTTGCATGCTGCTAATATCAGGATTAATGCGTATCTGGAAGTCAGGTGAGGGTTTGTGAGGAAAAAATGCCTTAGCAGAGTATATGCTTTAAGTAGGTTAATTTGAGGTTGTATCTGTTGACCTCTCATGAGATCATAGACAGAATAGTGTGATATAAATTCAAAGAAAAGACAGATATTAGCAGAATGGAAACTGCCAGCTATGTCAGGAAAGGGATGGAGAAAGAGAGTGGAAAATGGGCGATAGCTAAACTGTAGCTGGGATAAATGCATTACATCCTCCCTAGGGAGCTTCCAGGCCAGACCAGGGCAATTACCAGCTAATGGAGAGGTACAGGCAGCTGCTGCTTACCATTAATGGAACATCCCTCTTCCTTTTAAAAACTTGAATTCATTCCATCCTCTCTCATTGATTTTGAACCAATCACAGCACATCCATTTTTACACATCATAAAGTAGCTAATCTGCCAGCAACATACATTAAATAGCTCCCTGCTAAAGTCCAATATTAGGTCAATCATTTTTATTGTAAGCAAATTGAGTTTTTTTTTATTATACATAGCAAACGTTCTTATTTATTGGCATCTACAAATATCAGATTTTTCCTACATACATATTAATTTTGTACACTCAGCTCCCGCATAAAACTGTAATGCATGGTGCTGATTTGTTACTCAGGTGTTACATTTTATTCAATTTATTGTTAAATTAATGACAAATGTATTCTGAACACTTAAATCTTCTGGTCGCAATTACAGAATACATTCAGTCATTGAGAGTGCTTTACATATTCTCTAAGACACTCTCAGCCAATCAAGTATTAGTTAACGCTCTAGGCCTGATTCAGAAGTGCACGCCATTGCGGCTTTTTGCGGAGTTGCAGCGGTGATAATATACAAATGCTAGTTTTTAGCCTTCCCATTGTGTACTAGCGTGAGCCAGATTGTACATGCCCTGAGATGCTCACTTTCAGTGTCTGTGGACGTAGCAGCACTGCTGGTGGGTCCCCATCGACACTTGCACCTACCTACAGCAGGTGCAGTGTCTCCTTCTGAACTCTGGCTAAACATGGCCTTTGTGGCTGCATCTGTGCGTCTGAGAACGCAGCCATTTACATTAACATGCCCGCTCCCATAACACGGCCATGAGACGCCCTGTTTCGGTATTCACTTCAGGCCACCTCCCAGTCACCACCCAGAACGCCCATGGTTTTGCCGTTGCTGATGTAAGCGGTCCTGTATGCAGCAGCACAAGAATGCATGCGCCGTAGGGTTTTCAGGACTTTTCACACGTGCGCAGAAACAAATAATCGCTGTGGTGTGGAAACATCTCAGAAATTTTGCCATTTTTCCCATATGGCCTGATTCTGAGCTACATGCTGTGCTGATATGCACGCAGTTGTCCGATGTTTTAAGTACTGCTTCCGCGTTGCACTGCTCATGCTTCCTGATTGTTATTGCACAGAACATATTTGCACACAGTGAGTGTGGATTATAGCGGGCATTCCTGGTAGGTAGCAGGGGGGTGACTAGGCAGATATGGGCATGTCTCTGTCAGCGGCTGCATCTAAAGACGCATAACCGCTCACAGGGCCTGATTCAGACCTGCTCGCAAGTGGATTGATGGTGCCCTAATGCGCATACGCACGACGGAGGGAGCTCCGTCGTGCGCATGCGCGAGACCCGGGGTGCGACGGGGAAGCCGTCGCTCCAGGTCTCGCACCAAAGGGGGCGTGCTGTCGATGTTGATTGACAGCACGCCCCCTTTGGTGGGCAGGCCAGGGGCGTGGCTGCCAGACGGAGGCGTTCCCATGGGAACGCCTACCGTCTGGGTCCGGCCCCACTGACATCACTAGTGATGTCAGTGGGAGTGATTTTGGCTCTGATAGAGCCAAAATCACTCCAGGGCTTGCAGTCACCGAGACCCTACCGCAGGGTCTCGTCGCAAGCCCGATGGTCGCGATGGTCTTGACCATCACGACCATCATCATGGACGCTCGCAAAAGCTGTGGGTGGTAACCCACAGCTATGCGAGCGTCCAAGAGGCCGCTCCAAGTTTAGGTAGGAGAGCACTGATTCAGAGCGAGCGCTCTGGTCAGAGCGTCCGGCTCTGAATCAGGCCCACAGTACGCCTTACTCAGATGGAGAAAATGCACCTGCCTTAGGGCTGGTGCAAGTTTCGATGGTGCGTCCGATGTGTGTGACTCAGAATCAGGCCATAGTGTCTGGTAGATAGACAGCTCTTTCCGGTGAGGGTTGTGCATCAAAGATCTCTAGGGAAAGCATTAGCATGGATGTGAAACTGCAAGTGATACAGCTTGTAAAAGCTGGGGAGGATTTGGTTGATGTCGAGGCCTATGCTAAACTTGGCTACACTGATGATCAGGACAATTAAAAAAAAATAGTTATATATAGGAGGAGCTCTCGTCCAGTTCAGGAGTTGAATCACAGCACTGAACCAATTCACTAAGTAGTATAAAGTTATCAACATTTACTGAGAACAATAATTTATCCCTCTCTAGCTTTGCATTTCCAAAGCTTGGTAAGTCCGAGCAGCTTAGCAACCTAAGGGGGCTGCTTTTGCAGTTGGAAATAGAGATATCTGCTGTGGTCCCACCTTGTTACAATCAGGGGATCCCAAATATTTGCGGGTACCCTCTGGAAATGGGTGTTTTCGGGGATATCCCACAAATATTCTTTAATAAATAGGCCCCTATATGTTTAAGTGTAAAACAAATGCAGACATGACAGAAGCCTCAAAGTTATCATCAATGAAGAAGATGACTCGTTCAGGGATCCGTTTATGTGACAAAATGGAAACAAGACTTCATATATGGGTCGATTCCAAACACAATGAAACATACACCTAGGCCAACTGTTATTAATGGAAAAGCCAAGAAGCATCTTCAGCCATATTCAAGAAGAAGACATATTGATACTGTAATATTCACAGCCAGCATAGTCTGATTTGATTTAACAGCGCAGTAACCTCAATCGCATATGTGTCCTCTGTCTAGTGCAGGCAACATGGCAGCCCAGGATATTCCTGGAACACTGAAAGATATAATTGATAAGGACGTTGCTCCCTAGAGATTGGAAGAATCGGACCTATTTTAACAAAGAATGCCTTCTCATACTTCATCTCCCAAGAAGAGAAATATGAATCTGGGTGAGAGACTGCAAAGTACCAGTTAGCTCTCTTGCTAGGAGGCAAGGCTAAAAGTCACTATAACTAAGAGCCTATGCTGTCACTTGGGGGTAGATGTATTAAGCTCTGGAAAGTGCTAAATTGGAAAGTGATAAACTACCAACCAATCAGATCCTGTCATTTTTCAAACACAGCCTGGAAGATGACAGGAGCGGAGTGGCTGGTAGTTTATCACTCTCCAGAGCTTAGTACATCTCCCACTAAAACACTACAAGCAATAAAAGGCATTTGGAAATCACTAAACTTTGAAGCCTGCGGGTCCTGCAGTCTGAGCACGCCGCTTAGAGACCAGGAGCCTGGGCGGTTAAATCTGTGACAGCCGCTGGTTCACTGCCTTCCAGAGCCGGCAGGTCCTGCAGCCTGTGTACGCCGTACTATGGTCGTGAACCAGAGTGGCTAAATCTGTGACAGCCGGGGATGTACTGCACTGAAGTCCGGACTCAGTGCAGCCATATTACATTGTCATATAATGCATGAAAAAGTGCTCAGCTGGTCTCCCACTGTCGGCAAATTAAGCTTTGGAACATAAAGGAGCAGGTAACACAGTGGTTCCCAAGCTGGGTGCCATGGCACCCTGGGGGGCCTCAGGGCACTTGCAGACATGCCTTGGGTTGGTGGTCTAGTACCAGATAAAATGATTATTAGTCAGTGAGATAGGTAAAACCAGTGCTAATGACTGGCAATCAAAAAGGTAGTGGACAAAAAGAACCACAGCCCTATCAACCACCATATAACTGAACCTAAGGGTGACATATAAGCACAATTTATTACATTTCATTTTTGCTGAATATCTAACAAAGAAACTTTTGGGCCAGGGGTGCCATGGAAAAAATGCGGATACTCTAGGGAGCCATGATTCTATAAAAGTTTGGGAACCACTGAGGTAACCCATTATGCTTTTTCTGAACTACTGTATATGGTCACATTAAGAAATTATATGGAGTAATTTTTTGTCATCTGACATTGTCCCATTTTTACAAGTACAAATTAGCTGAGACACAATTCCCGATATCTTAATGAGACTTTTTAATATATGTGTTTAATCTAATATTCTGATTATCAGTTTACAGGCTCAAGTTGCTTTTATGCAATGTGATAATCTTTTTAGCAACATTGTCACTACTGCGACTGAGATTGTGGTTATCCTATTTAGTATTAGTATCTATTGGTTGTTACAAATAAACTAGATATTATACTTTATAATTGATATGAGTCTGACTGTTTTGAGATTACCAGCAGTTTTATATTTCTTTATTTACTAGTTTTGTGGCATTTGTAATTTTCCCCTTTCCTTATCACTGCAGCAGATGATCTCCCCATAGGTCTGAGTCGGGCGCTGTTATATTTAGTTTTTTTGGCATCTACATAATGTCAATATGTTCACAATATCGACCTGTGAAATGTCGACACTCTGCATTCTGGATGGTTAGGGTGAGGCTACGAGAGGGTTAGGCACTAGGGGAGGGTTGTTTTTGCTATCTCTCTAGGCCCCCATACATCAGAGATTGATTGCAGCAATCGTGCAATTTGCCATCGATTGTGTTTAAAAATCTTTCCCTTTTTCAATCGATTGCAGATTGCAGAATTGCCACAATCGATTGAAAAAGGGAAAGATTTTTATACACAATCGATTGCAAATTGCACGATTGCTGCAATCAATCTCTGATGTATGGGGGCTTTCTGATGGGTTTGTTTTGATTTTTCAGCCTAATGATGGTTTGCTTCACTGATAGTGACAGCTCTTTGGATCTCATATTGAGAGTCGACAGCAACTGATTCCAAATGCAAATGTCACACCTAGAATCAACTCCAGACCTTTTAGCTGCTTAATTGATAATGAAATAACGAGGGAATAGCCCACACCTGTCCATGAAATAGCTTTTGAGTTGATAGTCCCATTACTTTTGGCCCCTTAAAAAGTGGGAGGCACATATAGAAACCATTGTAATTCCTACACCATTCACCTGATTTGGATGTAATTACCCTCAAATTAAATCTGAAAGTCTGCAGTTAAAGTACATCTTGTTTGTTTCATTTCAAAGCCATTGTGGTGGTGAATAGAGGCCAAAATATGAAAATTCTGTCAATGTCCCAATATTTATGCACCTAACTGTATTTTGATTTCTAACCAGTCTGAATTGTAAAGGAAATTAAGCTTTTTATGTGTGTTATTTATATGTTTTCATATTTTAATTGCATTGGTTTATGCGTGCATATTTTTGTGCTTTCCTGTGTAACATGTGCTTAGAGGACACTAAAACTGTTCCATTGAAAGCATTATTGCAACTGCCCAACATTTGGCAAACAACACTCTGATCTGTCAAACTGCTTCCATCAAAAAGACCAAAATTGTGTTCTATTGTTGCTGCCATCTTGTCATGCTAACCCATGCCATACCTCACAACCATCTCTACTTCGGTGGGCAGGGTCGAACTGGCCCACAGTGGTACAGGGGAAATTCCATGTGGGCTCTATTGTCTGAGGTCCCACCCCCTCCACTGGTCAGACCCATCCTTTCTAGTGGTCAGGTTTGAGACTGCACTCAAATTATATATGGTTACTCAGGTAGTTACCTGGTGGAGCTGGACCAGTGATGAATATGGTTGCTTGGTTTGCTTCTTTAGAAACTACTCTCCCTTCCACCAATCAAAGTGGGTGGTCACAACACCACTCTGTCCTCTTCTTTTGTTGGCTGTTATAAAATAATAAACACAGTTCTTGCCAGTGATTGAATCAGTATTGTAGCTCTATATTTATTCACTAACCTACAATTATTTATAAGGGGACCTAGACCATGCACTCTGTAATTGTTAGCCAAGCCTCTGTGGTGGTTGGATACACCCTTTTGATGGCTGATTTCAAAGCATAAAATTGTCAATATGATATACTGGTGATGTTATTAAAATTATGATAAGTAAATACACCCAGCACCACAAATGTGTTTGACACACTGTAGTGCCCTCAATTTATATTATGCCATACAGAAACCCCTGTTCACATATGCCACAGTGTCTGCCATGCTGATGATTTAGCTATGTGTTGGGGTCACCCAGTGTGGGTGGGGCATGAGCGTCCACCTCGTATGCCCTGTTGCTAATCTGAGGTGAGATGTAGTTAAAAGACCGATGGCCGGGAAGCCATCTGTCAAAATGCTGGCATCTAAATCCCGACTAGAGACTAAAGACAGGCGTCGAAATGGTGATGCCTGCCTAGATCCAGACGCCGCAACCAATCTCGATAGATGGCTTCCCAAATGTAGGTAAGCCAGCCACTGTTAGCTCATAGCCGTGCGTGGGGAGGGATAGGTTTAGGCACCCACGGGGGGACTTAGGAATAGGCACCCCCCGGGGAGGGTTGGGGTTAGACTATAGGGATGTGGGTTAGGGTTAGGCATCCCCGGGGGGAGGGTTAGGCACCACCAAGGGAGGATTGGGGGGGGACGGTAGGGTTACATACTTACATGCCCCTGTTGGGATCTCTAACAATCGGGTTTCCGGCATCAGTATTTTACCTGCCAGCTGCCGGGACTTCATACCCATTCCTCTGAGGCATATCTATAGGCCCTCATGCTGCACACCCTGCACCCAGAACTGTGATAACTCTCTTTGATGGCAGTAATGGGACTCAGAACTGTTAGCACCACTGACTGGTCGGTGTCCCCTGACTGCATCTGGATTATATGGCAGGAAGATATCACTAGCACCTGTGCAGAAGATAGCAAAGACCATGACACAGTGCAGGCACAACAACTTCTATGTGGGAGGGGGAAGCCTCAGGAAACCTGAACATGGGCCCATAAATTCTTTAACAACCTATGAGCCTTAGCTGCTAGGCCCCATGTACCTGCCACCTGTACTCTGAGCACTGCTCTCCTCTGTCATCTCCTCTGAGTGCTGCACTTGAGGAATAGATTACTGAGCTCCATGCTGTGACACTGCATGCTTTAGAAGCCCTAGCATGCCATGTGCATAAGCCATCATTTTAGCGTTACAAAATGAAATTCTGTAACGGGGGCAGGGAGTTTGGCAGCAGCCACCCCGATAAGGTAAGTAGCAGAGGAAATGGCAAATGAGAGGACAGTGTTCCTCACTGAAAATTTTGTGGCTGTGGGCCCACAAATGCCTTCTTATACCCCTGCATATTAACTTGGACAAGTCTTTCACATTTAATAGTAAAAAAAATGTATATTGTGAAAATCATTGAGGCTCTTAATTTATTAGCCAAACATTTAATCTGTTTAATTCAAGTGGTGTATTTCTGCTACAATTTATTTTATTATACTGCTGACCTTTAAATAAGGGCAAATTACTGTCTACATATAACATGAAAACACTTTCATAAATGAATCCAACATGTTCTCTTCAATTACACTTTGGCCGTCTCCTAACTAATATACATGTTCCTTTCTCCATAGATGCCTCCTGGGAGCTCACTAATGGCATAGAGCACATCTGTCACCCTGGTATATTTACAGGATGTCATTGATCAGCAGCCAGGCCCACATGAGAGGGAAATGCATGAGGCTGGCACAGCTGTCTCTTTATCTAATTACAGTGATGTGATGGAAGCGGATACTGCCACTAGTACACTGCTCCATGATGTAGTAAAGTTAATTTGTATTATTTCTTAACAGTGCTACATCTACGGTAAGGAATTCAGCAGACAAGAATGTATTTGTTTTTAGCAGAGAGAGGGTAATGTATCAGTTATCAGATGGAACATATTTGGATGCTAATATTTTGTTAATTACACCAGAGTAAAATCCATAGACTACCTATTGTAAAGCCCATTTGTTTGAGCAAAGCAGTTACTTTGTTGCCAGCTACAAATTAGTATCATTGTTTTGTACAAAACAAACAAGCGGTTTGCTCCATAGGAAACAATTCCAGCTTGTTTACACCTATCTGCTTCTTAGCAATTTTCAACACGACAATTGCAGTCAAATAGGTGAAATAGGAGTTAATGATGTAGTTCCCACTAAATATAAATATAACATTTTAGGATGTGGCATGACCTACTTCTAATGCATTAAAGACGCTACCAGTGCTTTCAGTTGTACTGGTAAGACTGCTGCACATAAATAGCATATACTTTAGAAAGGGGTTGGGTACAGGATGCCGGCAATCGGGATCCCGGTGGTCAGAATCCTGATGACAGCATCCCGACAGGGTCACAATCCCGACTGAAGGAGGTAAGTATACTCTCCTTCCCCTAACCCTCTCTCCCAGCATCTTAAACCTAACCTCCCTCCACCACAACCTTAACCAAACCCTCCCCCCCAGTGCCTAACCCTAACCCCTGACCCTAACCCTCCCCCTAACCCCAGTACTTACTGTCGGGATGCCAGCACTGGGATTCTGACTGGTGTCAGGATTCCGGTGCCCGCACTCTGAGTGACAGCATCCCGGCAGACGGAATAATAACTACATCCCGTAGGTAGCCCATTAAAAACAGATGACTAAAAGAAGCCTAAAGCATATATTAGTGTTTTTACCCAATTTTCCAGCAGAAATGTATGAGGAAGTCCTGCTATTTTTGTCAGCTACAAAACTGCAGTTACATAGTAGCCTATAGGTAACCTGAAGCACCTCAAACTGTTCTAGAGCCTAAACAATTAAATCAATATTGTTATATGCTGTGTTTTCAGCCTTTGCTGCAGGTCTCTGAATCTATGGATTGAGGAAGGAATAAACTTGAGTTGCAGTTGTAAAAACAACAGCTGATAAAATGAAAGATTTTGTTTAACGTAAAGTTTGTCAAATGTTTAAAGGAAACGGCATCCTCCTCATGTATTCTTTCAAACATATTTTAATTTAAAAAAAACACATTGTAAAATGAGCAAATGTTTGAGCAGTGACAATGTTATTTAAAAGTTTGGCCCTTATATCCGAATGATTCAGCGATCCTACTGTATGCTGTCTGTAGCAGCAGTACATATTTAAGGCAAATATTTAAGGGGGAGGTTTATCAATTCTGGGGGAGAGATAAAGTGAAGAAGCCATCCATAACAACCAACCAGGCTGTGCTAGATAAATGACAGAAGCTGGTTGCTATGAGCAACTTCACTTTATCTCTCTCCAAGATTTGATAAATCTCCCCCTTATTAATGTATTTGCTGAAAAGAGAAACAGCTTTAGATATTTTCTACATATATCAATGACTGTCTGGAGTGCAATAGCAAAATATGGATGGAGCTTAAAATGTACTGTATGTTGGAAAACTGATACATAACTATGAGACAGACTCCTGAAAGCCCTTAAAAGACTATTAAGATCAATATAATACAAAGGATTTACATTCTTGTAAATATGTTGTATACTTAACTGCATTGTTATTGATTATTAAATGTAATATACCATTAAGTGTACAATGCCTACAGGCCAGAACTGCTTTGCTCTTAATATGTCTGCAATATTTAATTAAAAATCAAATAAAATGTATAATTGGTGAGTCAGTGGCTGCATTCTGTATCTCTGCCCAGCACAGTGATGCAGAATACAGTTTCTCTGCAAACTAACAATCCAGGGCTCCTCTTGCGCACACGCGAGTTTTGACCAGGAGGGGATCCAGCTACACATCTGGAACATCCAACTAAACATCCGATGTTGCGAGACCGCCAAATGTAAAGCCATCCTAAGATGGCATTACCTAGTGGCAAAAAGGTTAGATAAAGCTTTATAAATACAGTCCTGCTTTTGAGCACTGCCCCGTTGTTCTGCTAGCAGGCCACAATGTCCCGCAGGGGGAGATTGAGGGGGACACTCTGTGAATAGATGCCGTGTTCCGCCGGAGTGCTGGATTCGCCCCCAACGTGACAAGAAATGTGGGGAGTGTCACGCCCCCAAAATGTCATAGCCAGGGGTGTGGCCTCATAAACATGAGGTCGCACCCCCATTCACGTGATAGGTTTTAGGTATGTTGGGAGGTATGCAGATGTACTCATGTCAGCAAGCTTATACATTGTAATTTTGCTTCCAAGGAACTATACATAGTGTCACAATTTTGCAGGAGGTCTAGTAATCAGGCATTTTTTCTTTTAAGTAAAATATACTTTGGGTAGAAAATATAAAATGTGGGCACAAAAATTGAGTATTATTTTTGTGTGCCTAAATAACTCTATTTATAGGTTTTCATTATAGTACATACAGAGGAGGGATTACATACTTATATCCTCACGGCAATCTGTCTCCTAATTCACAAACCATAAGAACCATAAAAAAAGTACAAAGCAATTATGTTGCTTTATAGAAATGTAAGGTGGACATATATTTATCCAGATTTTGTCCATTCTGAGGATATGACTACTTCCCATGTCTCCATTACAGGACTGCAATGCAGAGTCATTTTGTCCGGTAAGGGTTAAGATGATTTGCAGAAAATAGAAGAATTATGGGTAAATCTTCAGGATGCTGAATCATTATCATTAAAATATGCATCTGCAATGGCAGCACCGAGGCAGACTGCCAAAGCTGGCCTAATATGAGTTTGCATTATCTCATCCTGCTGTACTAAACCTAGCAACAAGATGTCTAACATTTAGGTCTGAGCAACATACATAGAAGATTAATGTCAGTGAAAATTCTCTGTACAGAGCTGCACAATATTTTGGTGCTATACGAATTACTGTTACTAAAATAAGAATGTGACAAAAATATAAAATGGCTGCTGTCATTACTTTATATTGTGCTTTCAACTATGTGACCAATAGGTGGGTTCTGGGCCTTAGCTAGGGCTCAGCCAGGATGGCACTCGCCAGGGGCATTGGTTGAATGCCCCTGGCGAGTGAATAGCTCAGCCTGCTCACCCCCATGGGGACAGTCTGCTACCTAGATGACCCACATGCACAAAAATAAACTATCGCTCCACTGCACCTGACATTGCCGCCGAATCAGTCCCACAATGCGAGCAGGCAAAGTCCTCCTCCAATGGGAATGGGTCTAAAGAAACATGGATGGCATTACAGTGTGCAGAAATGCTGAGTGGGTATCTCAGTCCTTGCACAATCAGGTGCACGCTTGTATACCATGGGAAGGGCTGATACCATAAGATGCATATACTCGCAGTCACGACTCCACAACAGACGCAAGAGCGAAGTTCGTCTCTGAATCAGGTCCAGTGTAGCAGCCTGTGGTAAACAAATGCTATATCAGGCCATGTCATACTAAGGCCCCCATTTACTAACGAGTTTTATCACCAAAACGAGTGATAAATGTCACTGTGTATGATAATGGTGCTCCAGCCAATCAGCTCCCAACCGTCATTTTTCTAACAGTTGACAGTTGGGAGCTGATTGGCTGGAGCACCATTTATCATACACAGTGACATTTATCACTTGTTTTGGTGATAATGGGGCAGATGTATGAAGCTCTGGGAAGTGACAAAGTGGAGAGTGATATACGACCAACCAATCAGCTCCCAACTGTCATTTTTCAAACACAGCCTGTAACATGACAGTTGGGAGCTGAGTGGTTGGTCCTTTATCACTCTGCACTTTATCACTTTCCAGAGCTTCATACATATGCCCCAATGCCTCATTGACTATCGAGTTTCATCTGTAGTATAAACTAGAAAATTGCTTTTGCTGTCTAGTAGAACTTACAAATGTCTAGACAGGTCATGCTTATATGGAGCTGCATTTTGGTCATTTTGGTGACTACAGACCAGTCCCTGTAATAGCTGGATTTAGCATTAGACACAGTAGGGATTAAAGAGGCTAAAATTGAGCTTTTTCTCTGCACAGCGAGTAAGTTATTGTTGGTTTTTGTTTGCTTGTTTCCCATCAATAAACACAAATGTACTGAGCGAATGAGAAAAATAAACTCATACAGGGCTTTAACCTGGCTGGGGAAATGTTAAATGTTAATGTAGTGAGTGGTTAAAAGAATAGCTGAGGAAGAAGAAGATTCCAACCAAACAGACATTTTGGTTGCCAAGGTTTATGTGCCTACAGGATCCATTAAGGTAAAGTTGGACCTGGTCACCCTTTAACAACAAGTACAATGCCGGGAGAAGTACGTCTGCTTCTTGATGCATTTAGGAGAGCTATCATGAAATAAAACGTCTAATATTAGGTATATTGCAGTATATTTATATCCATAATTGTTTAATATGGAGTCTTGGAAAGATCTATAACCTGTTCTATTGTCATATCTCATGCTGTGTGTGTTGAACATAAGAGTTTATAGCAAAAGTCAGAATTCAAAATTTAAATACATAATAAAATAATTATAAATTTATTTACTTAATGGTAATTAAAGAGAAAGATAAACAAAAAGAGAAACTAAGTAGGAAGTACACACATGAGACTTGTGGAAAAACACGGATTACCATTAAAAAAGTAATAGCAAGGACTATGGGCGCACGAGGGGGGCAGGACAGGGAACAGAAGAGAGCGAGGATTGTGTTGGTTGCTGGGTAACTTTGTAACCTCTGAGCAGTAAGTTGTACATCTGAGGCATTCTGTAAATACGCACCCTGTGAAGATTTATTTGCAGTGATGCAGTGGAAAGAACTAGAAAACAAAGACTCAGGAAGGACCAGGCACAAGAGTGCAGCCAGGATTTCTTGCCTGACCTTAGGAAACAGTGATGGGAACTCTCCATGGAGGTGCTTGGAGACGGCGGAAATCCTTCATCCTCTCTGAACTTGTCTCCCCACTGAATGAAATCTTGTGTGTTGAGCAGTCCCTTTTGTACTCACTCAGTGGCCGCAAAGAATGAATAACGTGGTGTGAAAATCCAGTGAACTGGAGGGGTCCAGGGTGATTCGGTAGCTTTGTCATGTGGGAAGAGAGGTAAAACACTTGGTTTCTCAAAATGTTTCGTGTTGAACAGTCTATGCCAATGCTAGAAGTTAATCTTGTAATCCCTAAAGCTGGATACACACGTAAATATTTTCTGTCCAACCATCCAACTAGTTGATTGGTTGGAATGAAAATCTGGTAACGTATGGGAGTAACTGATGATCAGCAATTTGCTCCTAAATGCCAGAAAACAGATGAAAATGGTCATCAGACAAGTTTGTTAAATGTTTGATCTAAACAATTTGTTCAAACAACAGTTTTTGTCCATTTTCCGGCATTTAGGAGCAAATTGCTGATTGTCATTTGCTTTCATACCTTACCAGATTTTCATTCCAACCAATCAACTAGTTGTAACGATCAATCGTGCACATCGTGTGTAGTTTTTGGCCATTTACGATTACGATGCACGTCCTCACCGTCGTAGATCTGCATCGTACATCTTATGGGAAAACCGTAAGATTACAACCTGTTGTGTATGATGTGACACACATCGTAGTAGTTTTTGTGTATTTACGATCCGATGTACGAGGTCTTGCAAAATCCCTGGCCACTCCCCTTCTCCATTTTGAGATTGAGAGACAACAGAACGGAGAACAGCTGGCAGCATCGTGCGCATCGTGAGCCTTGGCAAGTGAGTATATGTATTATACAGGCTGCACTGTAACCACTGTGCCACCAATGTTTATTCCCCTGGCACACTATTGTTTATACCACTGTGCCACCGATGTCTTATTGTACCCTGGCACACCCATGTTTATACCACTGTGCCACCAATGTTTAATTGTACCCTGGCACACTGTTGTTTATACCACTGTGCCACCAATGTTTAATTGTACACTGGCACACCCTTGTTTATACCACTGTGCAAACCAATGTTTTATTGTACCCTGGCACACCCTTGTTTATACCACTGTGCCACCAATGTTTAATTGTACCCTGGCACACTGTTGTTTATACCACTGTGCCACCAATGTTTAATTGTACCCTGGCACTGTTGTTTATACCACTGTGCCACCAATGTTTTATTGTACCCTGGCACACCCTTGTTTATACCACTGTGCCACCAATGTTTATACCCCTGGCACACTGTTGTTTATACCACTGTGCCACCAATGTTTTATTGTACCCTGGCACACCCTTGTTTATACCACTGTGCCCCCAATGTTTAATTGTACCCTGGCACACTGTTGTTTATACCACTGTGCCACCAATGTTTTATTGTACCCTGGTACACCCTTGTTTATACCACTGTGCCACCAATGTTTAATTATACCCTAGCGCACTGTTGTTTATACCACTGTGCCACCAATGTTTAATTGTACCCTGGCACACCCTCGTTTATACCACTGTGACGCCAATGTTTTATTGTACCCTGGCACACCCTCGTTTATACCACTGTGACACCAATGTTTAATTGTACACTGGCACATTGTTGTATATACCACTGTGCCACCAATGTTTTATTGTACTCTGGCACACCCTTGTTTATACCACTGTGCCACTAATGTTTAATTGTACCCTGGCACACTGTTGTTTATACCACTGTGCCACCAATGTTTCGATATTAAGGTGCATTTTTTTTATTTACGTTTTTTTATAAATTTTAGAACTAATCAACTTTCTAAACTGTAAACTGAAACCGTCATAAACATTTTCAAACAAACTGTGTTAAAGCAGATTTTTATACAGTTTTGAATGTCATAGGCTGTATTTTTACGCAGTTTGTTTTTTATTTCACCAGATATGACAAGCATTAGAGAACGGCAGTTCATCACAGGCTTCTTGGAGTTGTACAGGGCCCATGAGTGTCTATAGAAAATTAAGACCAAGGATTATATGAATAAGCAAAAAAAGTCGTCTGCTATTGACGAAATGGTGACCTTCGGCCTCAGGTATCACGACGAGGCAACCCCCAAATGGGTCAAACTAAGGATCCAGAACTTGCGGACAGTTTACATGAGGGAGCGGAAGAAGGAAACAGACTCCCGGGCATCTGGAGCAGGGGCAGATGATATTTATACTTGTACGTTATGGTACTATAAACTACTGGAGTTCCTCCATGAAGTGGAGCCCCGCGTGAATCCAGAAGTCTTTTAGTGGACATGGTCCCCGAGGAGTCTTAGAGAACCCAGAGAGTGAGCCACCATCCTCTCTGGATCTGGTAAGTTAATTTATCGTATGCTGTCCTCCTGCCATGGTACTGCCCCCACTCCATTAAAGTAGGCCAGGTATTCCTTCCTGACCTGTTTTGCCCGTGCAGTTGATAGAGTCTCCCTCAATGTGGGTGTTGCGACAGAGGGCATTTGGCCAACCTGGTGTGGTTGTTCTTGTTCGTCCAAGTTCATAGCCGTTGGTTCAAGTTGGTAGGTTTTTTTGGCCCGCAAAAAATTGTGTAGGACACAACAGGCCATGACCGCAGAATCAATTTTGTCCACACAAAGATATATAGCCGTATGGAATATCCGGAACCGACTACACATAATTCCATAAGCATTTTCAACTATGTTCCGGGCCCTGGATAGGCGATAGTTGAAAATGCATTTTTCGATGGTCAGTCCCCTTTGTCCATACAGCTTCATTAACTGCTCATGAAGAGCAAATGCCTCGTCTGCCACAATCACATAGTTCAGGCCGTGCTTCGTACCCGCTGTTGTGGGCAAGTTTAGACGGTTGGTGGTGAGTCGGTCATAAAATTCTGTTAGCTTGAAAGAACCACCATCGGAACCACGGCCATTTTTCCACGAAATTAAATAAAAGGAGCTGCTGTGGGGAGGCAGGATAATGCGTTTATGTTTCCCGTCAATGGCTCCTCCGCAATTTGGGAAATTCCATCGACTTTCAAATTCATTGCCAATGGTCTTCCAGTTCTCCATCAATGTTGGAAACTAAAAAACAAATAAAAATACAAATTAATTTAAAGAAAGACAATAAACCAACATTTTCGTATCTCTCCTCCTATAGTCTGCTACGTTAGAGTTTGACACTTCAGTAAGCCCACAGTTAACCCAGCCTGCTGAAGTTGTGCCCGAAGTGGTGGAGCCACCACGCCGTATCCCCTATTGCAGCAGGTAAAGCAGGCCCTAGCCAAACCTCCAGATCAATTTGATAGTCTCGGTTCACATGTGGCCAACACTCTCCGTGCCATGGATGTGGATCAGCAACTTCACGCTCAAAGGCTGATCTTTGACAGCATCATGCAGGGGATAAGGAAGCAACTTGAAAATTCTTCCAGGGTGATAAAGGATCCGATACTCACCTCCGGTTCCGATACGGGCCATGGGTATATGCCTGAGCCTTTATTTCCACCACCAACCTACCAGGACACTGGAAGAATGGCCCAAACACAATGTTGTACCCCTAATAAACAGTAATGGTTACACACCGTTAAATACAGCCATGTTGGTTGTTACATATGTGTTTCCAAATTAAAAAACGAAAAAAAAAAAAAAATACACAAAAATACATTGTTGTGTTTTTATTCACCTTGAAGCACTGGAACTTCAGGACATTCACAATGGCCTCACAGATCTCCGGGATGATACGCCCCAACGCCTGGGTGGAAATGAAGGTCCCAAACTTCAGGTCTTCAAATGACCTCCCTGTAGCCAGGTACCTCAGGGTAGCCACCAACCTCTCCTCAGCCGGAATGGCCATCCTCATGCTGGTGTCCTGCCTCTGGATTTCGGGGGTCACCAAACGCAGCAACTCCTGGAATGTGGCGTCATCCATCCGCAGGTAGTTGCGATAATCGTCTGGGTTGTTCTCCCTAATTTCCATCAGCAGGGGCATATGGGAGCGGCTCTCCCTCCTTGTCAGCCACTCCTTGGTCCAGCAAGACCGCATCCTCCTCCTCAGGCCCTACACCTTTCACCCTCAGATAGCCATAGGCTAGCAGAAGCTTATGGTGATAGGAATCCATCAGAAAGAAGAATACACACACTTTGTAATAGGCAAGCCTTCAAACAAAGCAATACACACTAGCAAAGTACAGCGTTCAGCAGGGTATAAAACCAAGCCTCACTAGTCACTGAGCAGAGTGTGCACGGATCTAAAATAGTTACTGCCTTTTATACCCCCTAGCTAAGCCCTCCCCTATTCAAATTCCAGAAGATCTAATGTGAGGTGTTTAGCAATAAACGATGCATTGTTTAAGATTTGAAATCGGAAACAATGCATCGGATCATATGATTGTATGTCCAATCGTACAACATTTATACTCATCATAGAGAGAATTTCAGGGGAGGGGAAGAATTTCAAGGGCAACTGTACTACACATCTTACCAACTGAAAATCGCACCGTGTATGGGCTGCTTAAGTCATTTCTTGAGCTTTTAGAAACAGTAGGAAGGTGGCGAGGAAGAGAATTCTATGTTTTTATTCTGGTCCCTTAAGCAACTTTAAAATCATTAAAGTTTCTGAGACCGTGCGTCAATCACAACTGCGTCTCTGTGTGCACGGAATCTGGATGCATGGGTAGTGTGACGTAGACAAAACATTGCTCCACTGCACCTGACATTGACGCTGCGTCCAACCAAAAAATAGATAGAATAGAGCGGTGGAAGCAGCCGTAGATCTGCAGAAAATGTGTCAGTTGCAGAGGTTTCACCCCTAGTGCAAGATATGTGCAAGTGATCAGCAGCAGCATCATGGAACTTGCTATGTAAAATATATATTTAAAATATAAAAATTATTTAAAAAAAAACAGTACCAGCACTAGCGGTACAAGAAGCAAAACAGAAAAACATGCAGCGTGAGACCTCCCCTAGCATTCCCTACTATTCCCTAACGCCAGTCCTCTGAGACACCTAACAGTGCATGTTTTACAGCTCTCCTCAGTATCACAAGTGAAATAATTATCTCCACCCGTCAGCCAGTAATGAATACACCTGTGCACCATCTAGGAGATCTGGAAAACATGCACTGTTAGGAGTCCCTGGGGACTAAAGTTGGGAAACACTGCCCTAGGGGTATCGGTATCGCAAAAATAAATGTGCTTACCCAGACCATTAGAAGAAAGCAGTACCCTACTGAAAGCACTAGGGCTCATCCTACACCATTGTGGTAGAAGTGGGGTAATAAAGTTTATAAAAAGTAGATTAATGAATTTTTACATGGTGCACTATAGGTAGGCTTGCCATATCATCCCTTTCATTTTGGACACATGTGAATTACACAGATTCTGTGGCTGATTTAAACCAGCAAAATGGAGACTTGAAGTCAGTCAGCCACAGAACCTTCGTAATTAATATGTTTCCCAAATTAAAGGGATGATATGGCAAGCCTAACTATAGGTCCCATCCATCCCTGGCAGCTTACTGGGGACGGGATGCAGAAAAGGAAGAAATGCAGTAAAACCCATTCCGGGACTTGGATGCAGTGTATAACGCCATCTTCAGCTGACGCTACCATATAGAAGCCTATGGGCTTCTCTCCACAGAGTGCTGTGAGAGCGATCCAATCAGATCCCTCCAAGCACCCCTTGTGGCGTATGCGCATGTGCAGGACACCAGAGGTCTTAGACCCAGAAGTCCCTCATTCGCAAAGGACTACTCTTACCGAGGGAGCGGTCTTTTGTGCATTCCTTCATGCATACCAGCATTGACAACACCGGCAAGCATGCAAAGAGCGGCATGCATCATGCATCCCATCCTGGGCCCTGTAGTGTACCATGTAAAAATGTACCATGTAAAAATATTGTAAAACTCACCACACAATTCCTGTTCATCTAATTTCTGTCATGTGAAAGGATCATTTTATTCTGTTCATGCTGGAAAACCATAGGTTCAAAAATAAAAAATCCTCAAAAAGCAACGATTATAGTACTTCCATGCTGAGTATTTTTCCGACCTCCCATGCTATTTGCAGTTTACATTGCTACATTTGGGTGACATAATAAGACATCATGGCCAGGTCTACCACTGATACTCAGCTGTACCGGTCCTTTACTCAGGGTACTTAGAGCCCAATTTGAAACTTAAATGGCTATCTAGCCGATCTCCAGGACTGTATAAGTGCCTGTTGGGTGAGACTAAAACAGAGGTTCTTTTGATAGGACCTCATTGTGAATGGACAAGGTTACAGCTTAACCAACCAACTGGACTTTTGCTTAGGGATTCAGAGCTGCAATACACTGAACATGTGCGGAATCTTGATGTTGTCCTGAATTACACATCAAATTAGCCATGGTCAAATCCTCATTCTTTCACCTGAGGAACGGAGCCTTAATCAACTACTTAATTCCATCAGAAGATCTGCCTATGGCCAGAAAAGAAGGGTACTATAGACTGTGCACTAAAATACTGTATAATTAATGTAATAATTCATATACATTATAGAGACTTTGCTAAATGATTTTGTATGTTGGCTTAGGAGTACAAATCTCCACCAAATAATAAAACTTAACTTTTATGAATTCTATTAAAATATATTTAAAAGTTTACTAAAGCAAGCAAAATATAAGGATACAATGTAAAGTATAAAGATGGAAAAAGTGATTTGATACTGGTTAAATATCTCAAAATGTTTCTTTCTTTCTATCCATACTTTCTATAATGTACTTCTGTTTTCTTTGATTCCTGCAGTATGTAGTCTATTTACCATTTGTCTATGCATTTTGTATGCCAGTATGATTTTTATTGTACTTGCTCTTACTGCTCTAATAAAGAAAAAAGAATAATAATAAAAAAAAACATACATCAAATTGGAGGTATGATATATTTCATTATTTATTATACCTTCTGGTCACATATAATTAAGGGACTATAATGTATATCAGTGGTTCCCAAACTTTTTTGAATTGCAGCGCACTAGTGCATCAGAATTGTTTTCACGGCACCCCCTAAGCCAAAAGTTTGTTATTGAGAAATTCAGAAAAATATGTAGTAAAGTGTAAATTGTGCTTACCTGTCATCCTTAGGGTCAGTTATGTGGTGGTGGACAGGTTTGCGCTTCTGTTTGTCCACATATTTACTTTACATTGACCATAAATAATTTGATTTGGTGCTGGACCACCAACCTGAGGCACCTCTGCAAGTGTTCCGAGGCACGACAGGGTGCCACGGCACACAGTTTAGGAACCACTACTGTATGTACATACTTGTCGACTTTATAAAGCTCCTCCGTTCGGAGAAGCCTGGAGAGAAGATTCTGTCGATATCTTCTGGGGGCAGGGCCGGACTACATATGTCATTAGGCCCCATCCGACTACAGGCAAAAGCCGCGATCCGTGGGTCCGTGAGTAAGGGGCAGGGCTAAATGATGCGATTCCTCTCGTTTTAGTCACACCTCCTTTTACGAACCCGTAAAATATCCCCATCCTGCCGACTTCACTAGTAAGTGGGCAGAATGCGGGAGACATGCCTTCTCTTCCGAGGTTGTGGGGGGTTACCCAAAAAATCAGGAGCCTCCAGCAACATAGGCAAGTATGTATGTGTATCATTCTCATTTTTAATTTATGATAATAATGGATATCAGATGATAAATAATATATTAAAAACGAGAGTGCTATGTATAGCTAGGGGCAGAGCCCATCCATGTGGGAAGCTTGCACTGTTATGAAAAGTAAACATGCTCTGTTATCACAAATGTAATATTTTAAAGTGTCTCAAAATACCAAAAAACATCCCTGACACAAGAATTAAAAAAAAAAAAAAAAAAGATTAATCCATTATGAGGGCTCATTCAGAGATGGACGTAGTTCTGACAATTATGCAGGTGAGCAATTATCCGGAGAATGTGCATGCGATGCAATGCGTGTGCGCAAAGGTCCTTCCTTGACAAAGTCTGCTTCCGGCGAAACACGTGTCGGTTCTTCAGCTGAGGGGATCCCAGTGTGCACTGTGGATCTCCACACCATCAACCTCCTGGGAGATTTAGGGACAGGTACTAAGGTACTATTTCTCTTTTCATCTCTCTGCCATTTACTCTGACTCCCTGTGCTGCTTAGTGCAACAGGGATTTCAGAATATTATAGGCACTAACAGCAGAAGCAGACTACACTGTTTCCAATTGTGCCTAGAGACAGTGAAATTCATTCATCGTCCTCTAAATTGTATAACGGACATCAGAATCTGGCCTGTAAGTGCACATACTCTGATTTTTCAGTCTATTTAGATGTCATTTGAACCTGTACTCTCCCTGGTGTAATAGAGGGACGCCTCGTATCACCAGTACATCCATTGTGATTAGATTATGGTTCTGTTTGATGATGAACAGCTTTTTAGCATATGTGTATTAGACTAGATGTATATTAGGTTTATTTAAGTTTCATTTTCGCCTTTTCTCTTTCTTATAATTTATGTAATATTTATGTGCTGTCTATCTTGTGACATTGCCCTTACTGTATTTAGTGATCAGCATTTATTTCAGATGTATGATTTTTGCTCATTAGCTCCTACTCATGTATCTTTCCTGCTGCATACAGCACTACAGGTTGAGTCTCCCATATCCAAATATTCCGAAATACGGAATATTCCAAAATACGGAATTTTTTTGGCTTGACTGAGAAAATTAAACCTTTGATTTTTGATGCTTCAATGTACACAAACTTTGTCTAAGGCACAAATTATTACAAATATTGTATAAAATTACCTTCAGGCTGTGTATAGGGTGTATATGAAACATACCTGAATTTAATTTCTGTACACAAACTTTGTTTGAGCCACAAAATTATTGAAAATATTGTATAAAATTACCTGCAGGCTGTGTGTATAAGGTGTATATAATACATACATGCATTCTGTGTGTATATTTGGGTCCCATTCCCAAGATATTTCATTATGATATGCAAATATTCCAAAATACGGAAATACCCCTGGTCCAAAGCATTTTGGATATCGGAGACTCAACCTGTATTAGATTCTGCATATCAGTGGCAAACGCAGGATTTGCAAAGGGGGGTTTCCAAATACTAGGTTACACAATCATGACAAAAAAAATCTAAAAGACTGCAGACACACACACTGACACACACACTGACACAGACACACACACTCACATACTGACACAGACACACACACTGACACAGACACACACACTCACATACTGACAGACACACTCACACACTGACACTCACACAGACTACAGACACACACACAGACACATACACACTGACACACACACTCACACACTGACACAGACACACACACTGACACACACACTGACAAAGACTACGCTGACACACACCTCTCACTTAAAAACACAAGTAAATACAGCTCTGGCATCATTGCACCCCACATGTTATACACAGACCTGCAGTGCAGCTCGAGTCCAGGAGAGACTGCCGGCAGTACGATCAGATCTCTGTCACCTGGCAGCAGCTCCCTCTCAGCCTCTCACAATGCTGGTGCTGCCATGTGAACTGCCTAGGAGGGACTGTGCGCTGCCGCTGCAGCTCCCCCTACAGCCAGCACAGTATGACAGCAGGCACAGTTGCCTGAGCTTCTCTTTTATAAAAAAATAAAAAAATAGTTCAGCTGCGCAGCGATGGAGCAGCTGGCAGGGGGGGTTTCTAGGTACTCAGAAACCCCCCCTGCGTGCGCGGGTGCATATGGGTGTGTGACTATCACAGTGAGGTGTCACATTGAAAATATATGATCTCCATTTTTTTATTTCACCGCTGCATGCAGAACGACTAGATTCCATGTATATACATGTGTGCAGCAACAGTATCAAGCTATACATATTGATGACAACAATAAACTGTCATTTGTATAAATTTCAGTTTCTTCCACTATATGCAGAATAATATTTTGGTTTCTGAGTACATGTGGGCTGCATTGTTAGCGCAGCTTGCAAAACGTTTAGATCCTGTATGTATATACAGTATGTGCAGCAATTACAGCAAGGTACCATACCTAAAACACATACATTATATCTGTTACTGCTTAGATCTAACCATATTCATCACAGTGCATACAGACAACATACATCTGTGTTCTACTTATTGTATAGGGATACATGATAACAGTGTCTGAGATTATACACATAAGTATCCTGTGTCACTATTGTTATTTTTCGTCAATTTTTATTATATATATATATATATATATATATATATATATATATATAAGAAATGCGGTGTTACGCAGCTGTGTTCCTGGTTGTGGTGGCTGCAGTGGACATCTTTATGCTTTTTGGAGGTGGGATCATTTTTCACAGATTCGCACCTCCGCAGCTTGGTACCTAGCAGCTGTGATTGGAGCAACTTCCATCTCTGAATCAGGCCCTATGTGTATTTTTATAACAACATAATTTTAATAATTGTCTAAGCTAGAACCATCAAGTTGGCCACATAAGGACTATTCTAAATATGCAGAAATGGAAATGTGAGGTTACCTTTTTGCTTCCAGAGTTATCCATAATTATAATCAATGGAAAAGGTTTTTCAGTAAATATCATCACTGTCATTCTTCTTCTGCAAACACCTACTGTACACATGTATAAGGGCTATAGGTACATATGACTGGTATGTGCCAGTAGCCTGCAAAAGTAAGTTGCGTTTCAGACCGCAGACTTCATTATTCTTAGAGGGGACTATAGTCTTACATCTACAAACCAAGCTCCAAAAAGTGTAGCTCTTCAGAGCTTGGTCCTGAAGGCTTTTGCCATCCTCAGATGGTGATACCCGCTCAATGCCTATGGAGGCACATCTTGGGATCCCTTTCCCACAGCTTCTATTCTTCTCCCAAGTTTTCCAAGAAGATATTGTGGTGGAGTCTTTCGAATATACAAAACTCTCCACAAATTTGCCATTAATAAATTCACAGGGACATCACATAGAGGCTGCAGCCGAACTGGTACGCTCCGGGATCGGCGCATGCACACAAGCAGCTTCCTGGATGCGGCTTGTGCGCATGCGTTGGTACCGGAGTCTTGGTGCAAATAAATCTGGTAGCCTTTAGAACCGGCATATGTGCACCAAAAATGGCTTCTAGGGACTGCAATAGCTGCAGCCACCAGAAGCTGGATAGGGCTGTCTGAAACGCTGTTAATCGTAGCCCGGACTGGCAGTCCCATGTGGAGAAAACACACCTCCCCCCAGGACTGCCTGTAGTGGGTGATTGACCGTATGTGCTTCCAATGGAAAGCAACAGCCAGTGAAGCCAGCGCACAGACTCACTGGCTCACTGGAAGTGGCGGATTTTACAGGAGGGGGGAGAGTACCAGATTTTACCCTGCAAACCTTATGTAAAATCTGACACTGCATAGGCCCCATAATCTCTGCTTCTTGTGCTGAGTAAGCAGAGCACAGGTAACCCCTGTTTGTCTTCCCCTCCCTTTTAGAATGTAAGCTCATATGAGCAGGGCCCTCTACCCTCTTGTGCTTTTCCCTACTTTAGTTTCATCTACTTCTTACTTACCACTAGGACACCTAACACTTGGTTGCTTCTGCTCTGTTGCTTATCTGGGTGTTATGGTCGCTAATGTAGCAATATATATTATCCATGTCCTGGTCCTGTAGTGTATTGTTCTGTAAGTCGCTTGTCTACAACTTGTTTGTGTACTTTGTAAGGCGCTGCGGAACATTTGTGGCGCCATATAAATAAATGATAATAATAATAATAATAATAATAATAATAATAATAATAACCTCTCTTAACTTATAATTGTTGGGAACAGCCAGCATAACCAGAAAAATAAGTACAAGAGCCAACAACATAGACAATAATGTTTAGCAGAGACATGTATTTGTGGTCTATTCTAGCTGTAGTAAAAGTGACTTCAATACAATCATGTTCACCTTGAGATGACAACCAGAGCTACCGTATCAAGTAACGTGGTATAACTGGTAATAGGCAATAGGATACTGTTTCTCCCTGTGTTTTAGTGTCAATACTCCTTGAGCAAAGTTGTCTTTATTGTGACTGTATTATGCTGGTACAAAAAAATAATCCTTAAAAAAAAACACTGAAGATTTGGATGTTGAATTTTATCCCTTTACAAAATAGATCTGTTGAGTCTGCGAGAATACATACATTTATCAATGCAACACCATTACTACAGAGATTGTCCCTCCCCCCCCTAATAGACCAAGGCAGTCCCCAGTGTAATATATAACGTTTACCATCTATTGCATTACATAATTGTAATTAGTTCTTTGTATAATTCACACAAGCTCCCATGACTAAAATAAAATAGTCTGACTAGAAGCACTTAGCTGTGCTTACTGTAGAGAGGTCCTATATCGTGCCAGCTGAGTGCTATTTCTTTCACTTAACTTCTTTTATAAAGCAGGCTGCACGTGAAGTCTGACTGGCTTCTCCCACAAGAGCTGGAAGGTTATTGCACTAAGCTTGTACTACATGGCAGTAAAAGTTTTTAATTTTTAAAACAATGAAATGGTCCTAAGGCTGAGTGGAGTTAAAAACCTAAAATGGAGCAGTTCATTTCTTATTTGGGAAACCCATCATCACTAATCCTCAGTGGCTAAAACCTTATGAGGTAGAGAATCCTGTAAATGTAGACTGTCACCTGAGGCCACACTCTGAGGGCCCCATTTATCAACCAATCTAAATACCAGCGGCATATTTTGTTTAGTATCGCAGTGATACTATTACTAATGAATATGCCACTGTTCTCCCTCCTCAGTGGCGTCTTCAGCTCTGTTGCTGGCAGCCTATTACTGCCAGTGGCGGGATTCTGTGTCATGTGCATGGCACAGTAACCCGGCGGGGACCCGGCAGTGCCTGAAAGGCTTCACTAAAGGCTTCTAAAGATGGCGAGAGCAATGTGGTGACAAACACCGGTAATCTTATATTACTGCTGTTTGTTAAATATTGAAAAGCTGACATAAGCGAGTGCTAAAGGGGTTATGTCTCCTTGATAAATGGGGCCCTGAATGTATAGTTATGACTAAGGTATATTCATGAAGGACACTATTGGTTGATGCATGGTGGTGCTCGTCAGTGATGCCCATGTCACTTTTCTTCTCTATATATTGCGGACCCTGTCATTAAATGATCTAACTGGGAAGGAGTGCGAGCACATGTAGAAAAAATGTGTTTGCTTTATTGTCGATTATTGGCCTAAATTGAACTAAACATTAAAACTAATTTTGGACTTATTGTTGTTGTCTAGTTATGCCATTCCATCAGTGACGTGCGGTGAGTTCAATGGCTGGGGAGGTACACATGTGTAATAACACAGTTTTTATATCAAAACTCTGGAGTATGACAGGGGAGGGAGTATGACAGGGGAGGGAGTATGATAGGGGAGGGAGTATGACAGGGTAGAGAGTATGATAGGGGTGGGAGTATGACAGGGGAAGGAGTATGACAGGGGTGAGAGTATGATAGGGGAGGGAGTATGACAGGGGAGGGAGTATGACTGGAGGGAGTATGACAAGGGTGGGAGTATGACAGGGGAGGGACTATGACAGGGGAGAGAGTATGATAGGGGTGGGAGTATGACAGGGGAAGGAGTATAACAGGGCAGGGAGTATGATAGGGGTGGGAGTATGACAGGGGAGGGAGTATGACAGGGGAGGGAGTATGACAGGGGAGAGAGTATGACAGAGGAGAGAGTATGACAGGGGAGGGAGTATGACAGGGGAAGGAGCATGACGGGAGGGAGCATGACAGGGGAGGGAGCATGACAGGGGAAGTATGATAGGGAAGGGAGTATGATAGGGATGGGAGTATGATGGGGGAGGGAGTATGACAGGGGAAGGAGTATGACGGGAGGGAGTATGACGGGAGGGAGTATGACAGGGGAGGGAGTATGACAGGGGAGGGAGTATGACAGGGGAAGGAGCATGACAGGGGAGGGTGCATGACAGGGGAGGGAGTATGACAGGGGAAGTATGATAGGGGAGGGAGTATGATAGGGGTGGGAGTATGATAGGGGAGGGAGTATGACAGGGGAAGGAGTATGACGGGAGAGAGTATGACGGGAGGGAGTATGACAGGGGAGAGAGTATGACAGAGGAGGATGACAGGGGAAGGAGCATGACAGGGGAGGGAGCATGACAGGGGAGGGAGTATGATAGGGGAGGGAGTATGACAGGGGAGGGAGTATGACAGGGTAGAGAGTATGATAGGGGTGGGAGTATGATAGGGGAGGGAGTATGATAGGGGAGGGAGTATGACAGAGGAGGGAGTATGACAGGGGAAGGAGCATGACAGGGGAAGGAGCATGACAGGGGAAGGAGCATGACAGGAGAGGGAGCATGATAGGGGAAGGAGTATGATAGGGGAGGGAGTATGATAGAGGTGGGAGTATGATACGGGAGGGAGTATGACAGGGGAGGGAGCATGACAGGGGAGGGAGCATGATAGGGGAAGGAGTATGATAAGGGAGGGAGTATGATAGAGGTGGGAGTATGATAGGGGAGGGAGTATGATAGGGGTGGGAGTATGATAGGGGTGGGAGTATGACAGGGGAGGGAGTATGACAGGGGAAGGAGTATGACAGGGGAGGGAGTATGACAGGGGAGGGAGTATGACGGGGAAGGAGCATGACAGGGGAGGGAGCATGATAGGGGAGGGAGCATGACAGGGGAGGGAGTATGACAGGGGAGGGAGTATGACATGGGAGGGAGTATGATAGGGGAGGGAGTATGACAGGACAGGCTCCGCCTACCCTGACTGCATGTCCCTGCATTCCATCTAATGACACTTACCTATATCCTTCTATTGCTCTATGACTCTATCAACAGCATATAGCAAGATTTACATGCCATAGAATATGGAAAATGAGAAAAATGGTGGAATATTAGGTGATGCTGGAAAGAGATCCTTGTTCTAACAGTTCGCATAAGTAGATAAACATCGGCAGGACAAGGAAGCAAAGGAATTGGATAAAAGATGTATTGGATAAAAGATAAGCTAGGTATTGGATAAAAGATGTATTGGATAAAAGATAAGCTAGGTATTGGATAAAAGATGTATTGAATAAAAGATAAGCTAGGTATTGGATAAAAGATAAGCTAGGTACACACTGTCCAATTTTTTGGATCGGACTGACAAATAGGGCGCTTTTTCAGCAACTCGAAAGCCACAATATCTGTTCTACACATTATGCAATTTTTTTTTTTTAGAAGTTACCGATTTTCAGCCACAACACACAAATTTTTCATATGTCAGTCCACAAAAAGTCACTGGAAAATGTAGAACATATGGGCAGATGATCGAGAATGCGCACACACTGCTTGATATTGGGAGATTGAGGCCTAGATTTTTTGTCTTGGCCAACTGATCGGATAATCGAACAAATGAGTTTTTTAACCGTTTTATTGGCAAAATGTCAAAACCAATGTTCATACGCACTATGCAGTAAATTAGGCTGATCACCTGATTATTGCCAAATCGGCCCAATAATTGTATAGTGTGTACCTACTGTAGCTTTACCATTGGTTTTGTAATGAGCTGAGAATGAGGAGAACATTTGTGGGCTGAGCTGTTGACCTTCCCCCTGTCATGACCAGAGTTGTTGTACCTGGTGGGTCGTGGTCTTTGCCTGTGCGGGTGCTTTGGCGCGGTCTTACCGGTGGGGGTTGTCTAAACTGGATTATTGGCTGAGACAAGATCAGTTTAAAATTGAATCGCAGCAACACCATCTTGCGACTGGCCGCAAGATGCCATTTTGCGACCAGCGCAATTTTAAGTTACAACTCCCAAGCTAAGTACAGATGGCAATGTTTTTGATAATCTACCAAGGACAACTGGAAGAACAGCTTCCTGAGAAAAAGCAAATAGAGTAGACAATGAGTGTTTTTACATACAAATTGAGAATCCCTGTATGCAGACAAGTATAGTTGTGGCAATTGTAATATAATCCAGGCATTGATCTACACAATTGGATTTGTCTGAATCCTAAACAGGTTTTAGCCCCACACACAGACAGGATGGCCCCAGCTTCACAGCTTGGGGTAACACATTTGCATTCACACAAGAGTCTGAGAGAACAAAGGACTTTTCTTTAGAGCCTGGGAAAGGTGGGGGCTGCTGAGAGAGGGGGGGCATGTGGAACTATATGGCTCAGCATTCCACACTGCTAGGTGTTCACTTAGTAAGTGAGATTTATGTGCACCATTTTTCATACACACATTAATACGCACAATTGCGCTGGTAACTAATCACATATTAGCGAATGCATTATTAGCTAAATGCGCATGCATCTGTCCCAAGTTAACTAGCGTCTTTATATCAAACCCCGCATACTCACACATTACATATCCACATAAAAGGTTTAATAAGCTTTAAGGTATAAGATTTAAGTTTGTTCAGTTAGTATAAATTCTGTGAAATAAAGATTATTTGGTAACTAGGGTTTTATACATGCTAAGTAAGCCGTGTTTGGTTTTGTACTGATGTGTACTCTTTCAACAGAATTCCGGTATTATCGGTGTGGAGATCACATCATGCATTCTCAACTTATGGACCGCAGAGACTTCAAGCAACAAAATGTATATTATATGAACAACTGTTAGGATGATTGCATGGGGCGGGAGGGCAGAGACCCCCAGTTGTTGGAGGCTGGGTTGAGTCTATTTGAACCAGCCTGTTAAATGCTCTGTAACAGATGCTTCCCCCATGGGAACCAATGGCATAAGCAACAAACTTCTCTATTGTCCTGTCTATTCTGAGGGGGTATAAATATGTGTGCTCCAACACTGGGTTTTTAGTCTTCTTGCTGAATGCTGACTGAGGGGTTTCTTGCTGATGCCTAACATCTGGACCAGAATGCGCTGTGTATGTATACTGTACTTGGGTCTGTATAATTCCTTTGCGCCGAATTGTGTCTGGATCAATAGCGTGTAACTGACTGTACTTTTACCTGAATAATACTTGTGCTTTGGAACCACATATTCCAGGTCTTAAGTCTTTATTTACTGTACGACTGCGTACGCAAATTAGCGTCATCCTTAGAGGTTTATAGGTAGGATATTAGAAGGTATAGGCAGGGGTATATAGAGGATCTGATCCAGTATCATCAGATGGGGGCTCATCGAGTGAAGTCACTTACCTACTCACACGGCACATACGGCTATCGATATCTCAGCAAAGGGTGGAGTGGCCACATGCAGGGATTTCCTGCAACCGCTTTGTGCTGAAAAATCGCTATCCGTTTTCGTGTGAGCAAAGGAAGCTGATTAGAATCCAGGGACAAGAAAGGAAAAAGTTTGTTTTCCTATGTTGATAGAACCTAACGTTTAAAAGGGTGCCGCAGTTTTGAGTACGCAACGGAGTTTTGTACACAGAAAAGACGCACTTTTGCATACGCAGCTAAAAAGTTGTCATACGGTTGTGTGGTAGTCGCATTATTTTGTATGTGACTGGTCGCACAATAGCGTATACGTACTTCCGGTTGTGCTGCCACGGTGTTTAAACAAAGCCGTTGAGGTTTACATTTTTCAATTGTTATCAATATCTGGGTTAATGTGTATTTTTCTGCGCAGGAAAAAGTGTGTAACAGTGAGTATTCGTTGTGAGTGTTTGTTGGTAGGGGTAACTTGTTCCCTACAGTTAAGGGTATCGTATGATCCTTAAGGGCTAGGTGCAAGGGTTAGTCTAGCCGCTCGGTAAGCAGCTTACCGTTCAGTACACAGAGCAGGTGTATGGTTTGTTATTTTTGTTAGGGACCGGCTCTCAGTGTGACTGCAGTGTTCAATAATAAGGTTGGGTTATTTGAGCATTGTAGTTGAGCCGCTCTAGGTGTGATTATGAGCTGAGAGATAATAGGTGAGCGGGGGCATCTAGAATTTCTTCCGTAGGTGAGCGGGGGCATCTAGAAATTCTTCCGTAGGTGAGCGGGGGCATCTAGAAATTCTTCCGTAGGTGAGCGGGGGCATCTAGAAATTCTTCCGTAGGTGATCGAGGGCATCTAGAAATTTCTTCCGTAGGTAAGTGAGAGTATCTAGATTGTCTTTCACCAGTTTAAATCTTTATTGAAAAGCGTAGGATTTTGTCTCAGAATGGGAGCCATGCAAACAGTAGAGATGTTAGACAATGATGTGCTGCTAATGAAAGCTCCGATTGGATCGGCCCGTCGTATTATGAATACTAAGGCCCTCATTCAGAGCCGCACGCTCTGAATGAGGGCCGTCCTCCATAACTATGGAGCGTCCTCCTGGACGCTGGTATAGCTGTGGGTCACCACCCACAGCTTATACGAGCGTGCAGTTTGATGGCCACGATGGTCTTGACCATCGCGACCATCGAAACTGCGAGCCGGAGCCTGCGGTTGAGGTTTTCAACCGCAAGGCCCGGAGTGATTTTGGCTCTATCAGAGCCAAAATCACTCCCACTGACATCACTAGTGATGTCAGTGGGCCGGCTTCTGACGGTAGGCGTTCCCTTAGGAACGCCCCCGTCAGGGAGGCACGCCCCCGGCACGCCCACCAAAGGGGGCGTGCTGTCAATCAACATCGACAGCACGCCCCCTTTGATCAGACACAACGAGCGAAGGACTTTCCTTCGCTCGTCGCGTCTGGCGCATGCGCACGACGGAGCTTCCTCCGTCGTGCGCATGCTCAGTGCAGAACATCGACCCACTTGCGAGCGGACAGCCGCTTGCGAGTGGGTCTGAATCAGGCCCTAAGTACGGTACTTATGCAATAAGGTATTGTGATGTATGGTTTAAAATGACTATGAAGAGTGTTAGACTGTTTCCCAGAATTGGTAGTTTTGATAAGGATGTATTAGATAATGTCCGGGATTACATCAGTTTGATGCGCTCCCGAGAGGAAAAGGTCAAATATTGTGAATGTTTAAAATTGTGGCAGCATGAAGGGGATGCGTGGCTTAAAAATGTGCAAGCAACGCAAACTAGCGTCATGAGCGCATTGCCAGAAAATACATCCGCGACGCTAAATTGCAATACGGGCGCGCACGGGCGGCAAGGTAGCGTTGTGGAGAGTATTGCCAGCAGTTCACGCTCACCTCCCCCACCTTATGTGGATGGAGGTGCAAGTACAGTTACCAAAAATACCCATAAAAATGTAACACGCAATTTGTACCCTCTCTTAATCAACCATAAGGAAAATGTTTATGATGTGGATGATGAGCCTATCCCATGCTGTGCAAATGGTAGATGCTGCATCACCACAATCACGGGTGGTGCCGCCATCTCCATCGGTAACAGCAAGGGAAGTGTTAACACCCTCTGCACCCGTAGAGGAAGTTGTTCATACCATACGTAGCAGCAGCAGCAGATTAAACCCCCAGCCAGGTAACCAGATCAAAGGTAGCAGTGCTACCAGTCTGCATCCCATTCGGACGATAACTGTTCCGAATGGAAATGCAGACGTGAACGGTGTAGTGCCCACGAGGGAAGTAGTAATGCATTGTCCCTGGACAAGAGCAGAACTAAATTCCATCGTAAATGATTTCCCCGATCCCAAAAAGGAACTAGCCAAATGTCAAAGATTTTTGAGAAATTTGGGTAGTTCTCATGAACCAACTAATAAAGATTGGCGAGTGGTGTTAAGGGCCTGTCTGCCACACAATACCGACGTGACAAAATTTATCACGGATTGTGTTTTGGATGGTGACGTTCCCTTAACAGACCAAGTAAACCAAGGTAACATTTCCCGCATTGTAACTCAATTGGGTATATATTTTCCAGTAGTAGTTAACTGGAACAAAATTTTCACCATTAAGCAAAAGGAGAGTTGATCTGCAGAAGGTTATTGTGACCGGGCTCTGCAGGCTATCACCCAGTACACTGGGTTAGAAGATATTAAAGATAGCACTCACCACAGGGGAATGATAGTCACGGTACTCATGGACGGTCTGAAAGACGACTTAAAGACTCGGGTTCAGACCTCACAACCTGGCTGGAGGGGAGTCACAATAGATACACTCATAGAATCTGCCATAGAACATGATAAAAATATCACAAAGAAGAGAGAGACCCAGAGCGAAAAACTAATGGCTGTCAGTATCCAAGCTCTGGAAGGAATGACAATAACATCACAGCCAACCGACACACCTGCACCCACACACACACCTGCACCTGAACAATTACACATCCTCACCAATCCCACACCACAGCAAACACATCCTTACCCCACATATCATACACAACCACAGGCCTCATGCTACCCACAAACTTCATACCTCCCACCATACCCTTATCCTCCATATCCTTACCCATACCCACCACCTTTCCCTCTTGCTCAAATCCCACAACAATCTTTTAATCCACCCCGCTCAAAAACATGTTTTAACTGCAACCAAGCGGGACACATAAGTAAGTACTGCAAAGTAAAGAACACAACACATGAACACGGGTTTCCCATGGGTTCATAGGCAACCCCAGTATCTTCTCCCAGGCCTTATATGACTGTTTACAATCTTTTCAATCTGCCAATGGATCTGTTCTAATGTAAAATGTGGACGATTTATTGTTGTATTTTAGGTCATGTTTAAATGATATTAAACTGTTGTGCTTTATCTCCCACTCACAGGACACAAGGTTGATAAGGATAAACGGCAGCCATGCCAGGCTAAGGTCGACTACTCGGAATACTATCCAACCCAGTGGCCCAGGCATTATTTAGAGCAGTAGCTATTAATAACAAGATTTAATTGCAGGAACCTGTATGCAGATACTATATCCCTAGAATTATTTTATTTTACAGGTGACGTTTCCAAGAACATGTGTAAGGTGATGGGTAACAACACTAAGATTATCCCAGACTGTCTTTTCCTTTATTTGCCCCCTTTGAGATACTGTTCAAACAGGCAACCTCATGTGAAAATATGATAATGAGGTTACTGTGCAGGGTCTCACGAAGATGAATGAGAATAACCGAAATTGAAAGTGTTATTAACTAACATGTCTAATGCAAACAGGGCCTGATTCAGAGCCCCTCGTAAGCGGCCGCTCGTTCGCTCCGAACGATGTTCGCACATCTGCGCATGCGTATGGGTTTTAGTACGCATGCGCGAACCAGTCAGTGTGGCCGAAAATCATGTGCTCGCAAAATAGCGAATGTCTGCTAATTTGAGTGACAGGATGAGGCGTTTGTGGGTGGTAACAGGGGAAGGTGCTTGAAAACGGGGAGTGGAGATCCGAACGCAGGCGTGCCAAACGGTCAAAACGGGTGTTTTAAGGGTGTGCATAATTAACAAGGCAGCGTCATCGACCACGTCACTTGGTTGTTTCTTAGCCTTAACTGTTCGCATGATTGCTGTAGGAAAATCCAACCACAAGCACTGCGAGCAGTTCAGATGCCTTTCGATGTACTGGATTAATCTAATAAATAGCGGAGATGACGTATGATGCGAGCGGTCAGGGGGCGTCTTTACAAAATAGCGAGCGCATGTTTCGTTCGCTCGCTCAGACATAGTGGCGTCAACACACCGCAAAGAGCGAGCGCTCAATTTAAATACCCGGACCCTTTTTCTGAACGAGCGAGCGCAAATAACGTCCGGCTCTGAATCAGGCCCACTGTTGTATTCAAGTTGACCAAATCTTCCATGTCACAGTTCTAGTGACTGCAATTCAGTTGTTATCATTGTGTAACAGTACTGTGTATCAAGGGCATACAATTGCTGACATCTTGTGCCTGTAGCTATGACGGTTCATCTTCTGTTTTGTACAGTATACTTTCCTTTAGTGAAGTGAACTCTGTGGCCTCTCTGTTCCAGGATGTTGATGGTTGTAAGATTTGTCCCCATCTCTGATACATAAAGTACATCTTGGATTTTTGTGAATTTTCAAGTGGGTTTTAATTGTTCCAACCTTTGTAGCTGTAAGTACTTGATTGCCAATCCCTTTGATTGTAATAGGATCACATGTGAATAACTTGGTGAACCATTCCTCATTGCAGCTGAAATGCCTTGTTGCACCTGAATCAATATACCAGCAATATTTCCTGCAGTTATCAATAGCACTCAGGGCTGATTCATCTTTGCCGCTACAATTATTGATTTGCATAGGATTCACATTCTTTTGCTTGCACTCAAATGCTTTGTGACCTATCTTGTGACAGTTGTAGCTCTTGAATGTGAACTTTCAAAAATGTTAACTGTTTTGTGTAATGCAGTGGTCCTAGTGCTTGATTCACATGACATACATTTCTGGAATTGTAATTACTTTGCTCTAACTGTGTCTGTAGTTAACTTTTCTGTGTTTGCGTTCAATGCCACTAGGAAGTCAAACTCAGGAATTAAGTTCTGTAGCATTGCCATAGCAATCTCTTCATCATCTACTTTCACTCTACCAGACAACAGTTGCTGAGATACAGACATCATTTTGTCAACGTAATCACTCATATTGATGCATTCACATAACTTGGTATTGTATAATACACGTTTTAAATGTATCCTTCTCTTGAGTGCTCCATCTTGGTATGCTACCTGCAGTGCTGTTCACATGTCATTTGCTGACTCTTTTCCAAGTATAATACAGTACATGAGGTATATTTAATAAAATGAGAGTTTTTAGAATTGGAGATGTTGCCCATAGCAACCAATCAGATTCTACTTAACATTTAACTAGCACCTTCTAGTAGATAATTGGTAGAATATGATTGATTGCTATGGGCAACATTTCCACTTCTAAAAACTCTCACTTTAGTAAATTTACCCCCATGTGTTGCTCTACACTTAAGTCAATGGTACCCATGGCTCTCTCTATATTGTCTGGGCTTGGATCTGCACCTGAGTCTACAGTGACCTTCCACAATCTTTCACGCTTTTATTGCATTTCCATAGCAAACTTCCAGGTTGTACAATTTTCTGCACCTATTAACTTGATAAACCCCATTATGGGTATAGATCATATGTATATGCTTATTACAGATATAAGTATGCAGCTTCTGTGCACTCTTCAGCTTCTCTAATGTCACACTGCACTGGAAACAGTCTGTGCTCTCTTCACTCGGTGCCCTGTGTTATGCATGTGCCTAAGATGGCATTTGTATACTGCTCTGGGTGTTCTGGTAGCTTGGAGCCTGTGTACTTGATTTTTGTGTGTCTCAGTCCATAACCTGTTGTAAATATGTGTGTACAGGTTGGAAAATGTTGCAGAGTTTGTGTACACACCACTGGATGTTGTGACAAACAGTTACTTAACCAGTGTAGTGGTTTATTAAAGGTATAATAAATACAGCCGTAATCACTGATCAACACACACTAGCATAGAGCGGAACTTAAGGAGAGCGTGGTGAAATACAGCGGTGCAGGGATGCTGGAATAGCATTCGGTCAGTGGTAATACCGGATCTCACTAGAGCTAAGTGGGATACTTCTGTCTCCCACTGTGACACAGTAACAAGACAGCACCGCACATGTGCAGTACTTAAGCCGGTGGCCATCTTGGAATAGGCAATGAAGCCTTCCTGGAGAATCAACATGCAGTCTGTGCAGTAACACTTTCCATTCTCAACATCTAGCAGAGGTTTCCTTGCAACACTTGTGAAATAAGGAGATGCAGGAGCAAACACAGGATGCTTGATTTTAGAGTGAGTGTGGCCAGCCCATATAGGGCTCATAATCAGAGCCGTGGCCCCTGGAGCAAGTTCATACTATGGTACTCCCCAGGACTGAAGTGAGCACAGGGAGGGGTTGTGGCCAGCATTTGGAAGCAAGTTCAAGTAATAATAAAGCCAACAATGGCATTGTCGGACTGGGGCATGAAGGGCTCACTAGGGAGATGCAATTATAGGGGCTCAGGAAAGAGCGCAACACATTTCTGTGATTACTATTTCAGCTGCCACCCATTCCCTCAATTACCTGATTGTATGCTTTCAAAATCATAACTGTCTGTTGTGAACACTTACACACAACAAAAGCCTTGCATAATGTGCAAACATACTAACGATATGCAGTGGTAGGATGCACCCTCATGTCAGTCAGTCACCACCTGTCAGTGAGTTTCTCCTATCACACTCTGCCATGCACTGTGCATGATGCCACCTCCTGCACACACTGGTTTCTTGTTCACTTATTTGTTTATGTACTTTGTAAGGTGCTGCAGAACATTTGTGGTGCCATATATATAAAGGCTAATAATAATAATAATAATAACATGTAAGAAAATGCAGATGGCTCCTCCACCAGCTGCCAGCACCCGGACAGCGGTTCTGCGACGTTACTCCCCTGTGCATAATGTGTTCCTATGTGAAATAGAAATGTAATGATAGTGTTAATTACCCTCATATATTTTTAAACTCTTTCTAGTTTGCTTCACTATTTACTCCCACTCCAGCCCTTTATGTCACTTAACTAGCGACCTGCCCTAGCTTTGCAAGGAAAACATTTAATCTTGTCACTGCCTCCTGCATCTCATAACAACCAACACCATGTCACCACATTCCCCTGTATCTCACCACAGCTGCCTGCATCTCACCACAGCCTCCTGCATCTCATAACAACCTACACCATGTCACCACATTCTCCTGTATCTCACTACAGCTCCCTGCATCTCACCACAGCCTCCTGCATCTCATAACAACCTACACCATGTCACCACATTCCCCTGTATCTCACCACAGCTGCCTGCATCTCACCACAGCCTCCTGCATCTCATAACAACCTACACCATGTCACCACATTCCCCTGTATCTCACTACAGCTCCCTGCATCTCACCACAGCCTCCTGCATCTCATAACAACCTACACCATGTTACCACATTCCCCTGTATCTCACCACAGCTCCCTGCATCTCATAACAACCTACACCATGTCACCACATTCCCCTGTATCTCACCACAGCCTCCTGCATCTCATAACAACCTACACCATGTCACCACAATCACCTGTATCTCACCACAGCTCCCTGCATCTCATAACAACATACACCATGTCACCACATTCCCCTGTATCTCACCACAGCCTCCTGCATCTCATAACAACCTACACCATGTCACCACATTCCCCTGTATCTCACCACAGCTCCCTGCATCTCACCACAGCTTCCTGCATCTCATAACAACCTACACCATGTCACCACAATCACCTGTATCTCACCACAGCTCCCTGCATCTCATAACAACCTACACCATGTCACCACATTCCCCTGCATCTCACCACAGCCTCCTGCATCTCATAACAACCTACACCATGTCACCACAATCACCTGTATCTCACCACAGCCTCCTGCATCTCATAACAACCTAAACCATGTCACCACATTCCCCTGTATCTCACCACAGCTCCCTGCATCTCATAACAACCTACACCATGTCACCACATTCTCCTGTATCTCACCACAGCTCCCTGCATCTCACCACAGCCTCCTGCATCTCATAACAACCTACACCATGTCACCACAATCACCTGTATCTCACCACAGCCTCCTGCATCTCATAACAACCTACACCATGTCACATTCCCCTGTATCTCACCACAGCCTCCTGCATCTCATAACAACCTACACCATGTCACCACATTCCCCTGTATCTCACCACAGCTCCCTGCATCTCATAACAACCTACACCATGTGACCACATTCCCCTGTATCTCACCACAGCTCCCTGCATCTCACCACAGCCTCCTGCATCTCATAATAACCAACACCACGTCACAACATTCCCCTGTATCTCACCACAGCTGCCTGCATCTCACCACAGCCTCCTGCATCTCATAACAACCTACACCATGTCACCACATTCCCCTGTATCTCACCACAGCTGCCTGCATCTCACCACAGCCTCCTGCATCTCATAACAACCTACACCATGTCACCACATTCCCCTGTATCTCACTACAGCTCCCTGCATCTCACCACAGCCTCCTGCATCTCATAACAACCTACACCATGTCACCACAATCACCTGTATCTCACCACAGCTCCCTGCATCTCATAACAACATACACCATGTCACCACATTCCCCTGTATCTCACCACAGCTCACTGCATCTCACCACAGCCTCCTGCATCTCATAACAACCTACACCATGTCAGCACATTCCCCTGTATCTCACCACAACTCCCTGCATCTCACCACAGCCTCCTGCATCTCATAACAACCTACACCATGTCACCACAGTCACCTGTATCTCACCACAGCTCCCTGCATCTCATAACAACCTACACCATATCACCACAATCACCTGAATCTCACAACAGCCTCGTGCTTCTCACTCCTGCCCCCTGCATTTTACCACAGTATCCTATATTTCACCATAGTCCCTTGCATCTTACCACATGCCCCTGCTTCTCACTCCTGCCACTTGTTTTTACCACAGCCCCTGCATCTCAGCACATTCCCCTGCTTCTCACTCTTGCCCCCTGCATCTCACCAGTGTCACCACAACCCCCCTGCTGCTGCCTTCCTGCTGGCTGGGGCCTGGCCACTGGGATGTGCTAGGAAGGGCGTGATTATCAGCAGCATGTCCCCAGGGCTGGGGCCCCTGTGCATATTTCTGCAGATGAACATGGCGATGAGCAATGTCCTCTTCGCACAATGTACCCTGTATTTCCTGATCTTCCTGTTGAGCTTCCTCGGCATGGTGTACCTGTCCAAAAACAGCTCTGACTTCCATGGGAGGTGTCTTCTGTTCACCGAGGGCATGTGGCTGAGCACGAACATCATGCTGGAGAGGGGTCACTTCACAGTGGAGGAGTGGTGGCCAGAAAGTCCGCCTGCAGGTTCAGCATAGAGATGGACATTGGAATCCGATGGTTACTAACCATCAATGTTTTTGTTTTGATGGTAGTGTTTTTAACATTTGATGGTGATGGTCCGATGTTTGCCACCATCGAATGGAAATCATTTGATGGTGTTCGGATAGTTTCTTTTTCTTTAATTCCTGATAGTTATGCCTCCCCTGGCTCCTTCCTGGCTACTGTGTCTCTATCTGGGCATCTTCATGGGTTTGTTGGAGGCTGTCTCGTACTCTCTGCCTGCCTCAGACATGTCCCTGCTCAATACCTGACTCCCTCCCCTCTCTAGTCTCCTGCTAAGCAACAAGGCTCATTGCTAGCTCTGATTGGCATTCACTGTCACAGAGAGCCAATTAGAGCGCAGCCCTCGCCCCTGTAGTAGCAGCAACAGTCAGTCGCTCACACAGCACATCAGTTTTTTCTGTGATTTCCTTCAGTAAAATCGTCACTGCTCGGCTCCCTTTTGTCACAGATGAATGGTTCATACACCTAAACCATCCATCCAGTGGTTCAAGAGATTAGTCCGAATGAACAGGCAGACCCCTAAACCAGGGACTTTATTATATATAGAGAGAGATATACAAAACCCTTGTAAGTAATCACATTCAAACTTCCCATAATAATAGTATACACATCTATACTTGTTACAACTAACCTACAGCCACAATGCAGATATATAAGACATTTTATTCATATATTTTCAAGAACATATAAACAATACATATAGGGTCCAATTTATCACAATCTGTATTTTTAATGAGGAGGTAATCCATTATTTTCACCTAAACTTGCAAAGCAAAAATTTATATTTTTGCTGGAATTTAGCACAGAACTCTTGCCGAGACATGAGCTCCGAGAAGAAGGAGGGTTGCTATAGGTTGCTACAGGAGAAAGTTCCATCGGTACATTATCTGTTCATGAGTTTCTTAACAGTTTAAATAGCCAGAAAAAAATTGTAAAGTATACCCATGGACAGAAAGTCAGTGAAACCAACTTATGTTTTGGCTAACCAGCTTCAACCATTATAAAGGACCTCTCCAAAAGACTCAATGTGATCAAGGCATCTCAGCGGGATACTGTCATAATCCGAGGGTTAGGGTTAGGCACTAGGGGGAGGGTTAGGGATAGGCACTAGGGGGAGGGTTAGGCACCAAGAGGGGAATTCCTGACAGGGGGAATCCCTGTCAGGATGCCTACGCTGGGATTCTGACCGCCAGGATCCTGAACGCCAGCATCCTGTACACAACCCATCTCAGCATATAGAATTTAGGTACACAAATCTAAATTGATTCTTCCTAAGATTGTATTGCAATAGATGGGTATTTCAGAACTCCATACACAGGTGCAAGTTATGCATCAAAGTAAGACTACATTCTACAGGCTCTAACAACAAAGTGTGGGAATCCTCATTTATCTTCTACAGAGACAAAGTGGGCATGTAGTTTGGATCCTGACAGTACTATGCTGCTGTCCGTAGATTACTTTTTTAGGCTTTGGGCCTTTTATATGACGATCCTGATATAACTACCTTGGCCGATAGATAGATATTCTAGGCTTGCCTACCCTCCCGATTTGGTTGGGAGCCTCCCGATTATCGGATGCCGCTCCCGACGACCCGGAAAGGCAGGCAAGCCTCCCGGCTGCCGTCTGCCCTCCCGACTACCTACTAGAAACCCCCGCAGCGGGGGGACCAAATAGCGAGATTCGCGCTGAATTGCGTCATCATGGCTCCGCCCCCTGCTTCACAAGGAGGAGGGAGCTGAATGTCGGCAAGTATGAGATATTCTTGCTTTTGTGGGCAGTGGGGAGGGCAGGATTTTGTTGGATACATCTTGGGCCCAGAATATGACACCCCTCATCGGCTCTCTAAGCGGAAAATACATGAATGCATGACTAATGGATCTATCGGTATAGGGCCACTTTCTTTCTAATAGACTCACCCACTCACCCTCTGATTCTTGAATTCCCTTGTGGGATATACATAATCCATATATTTATTGGTCCCTGGGAGAGTTACAGTTACAGTGCTGGGTTCATGGGATTGATTTTGCACTGGGCCCAATCTGTGTGGAGTCTGTATATTAGAACTGTGGGCCTGATTCAGAGCCGGACGCTCTTTCAGAGCGCTCGCTCTGAATCAGGGCGTTTTTTCTTTCGTTTTGGCCTCCTGGCCGCTCGCATAGCTGTGGGTGACCACCCACAGCTTTTGCAAGTGGCCAGGTGATGGTTGCGATGGTCGTATGCAAACACTTTTATTTTCTTTGCAGTGTGGTGAATTTTGCAGCCAACTGAGAGATGTTCTGCAGACTTGACCCTCGAGGGGAGAGTCTGGCGCCAGCAGACTGCGTCTGTGCCTTCTGCCAATCCATCAGGCCTCCTGTAATCAATATAGGTCATTACAAACAGCATAATCAGGAAGATTATCTTTGCATTTAGCCTCAGACGTATGATCCTTCTAAGCACTGAACGATTTCTATGTAGAACTAAATGGAAAGTCATGTCTATAGCAAATGACCTGCATATGAAACAGTATTATGAAATAATTGTATTGTTAGATCTACAGTAGGACACATATAGCTTATTTAAAAACAGGTAAATTACACTAATGTTAACTTTCTTCATTTTCAAATGACACTTTTACACACAAATAAATGATTGAATGCTAGTTATTTATCAGGGCTGTGCTATGAAATGCTCTAAACAGTCTATGCAGTAACAAGCTCAACTTCACTGTGCTGTCAATTAGCTGGCTGACTTGTGTTTATTTCACAGGTTCTCAAACTCGGTCCTAAGGACCCCAAACCGTGCATGTTTTCCAGGTCTCCTCGCAGAATCACAAGTGAAATAAGTAGCTCCAACTGTGGATCTTTTAAAATGTGTCAGTGAGTAATGTGTCTGTGCTCCTGCTGGGTGACATTGTAAATGTGACCTGTGTGGGGTCCTGATTACCGAATTTGAGAGCACTGGTCTATTTCATACTTGCCCACTCTCTTGGAATTTTTGGGATATTCCCAAATTTGGGGGAGTGGAGTGGACAAATTTCCAGCATCCCGATGCTTTCTGGGTAAAGTGAGCGGGGCAAGGGATCTGATGTCGAGATTTGTCTTGCCACACCCCAAATCTACAAACATGGTCCTTCCTTTCCCGGTGAAGGACTTGTCAAAGTCAACAAGTATGGTTTATGTTCTCCCTAACGCCACAAAAAAAACAAAAAAAGTTCTCAAATCGGAGGAGACTAGACAAAAGTGATTGGACACTGACAGCAAATAGATCAACAAGATTTTATTGATGTGAGTACTTTGAAGATCCACCAGGTGCAGTGATTACTGCAGACACCCTTCTTGGCAAACTGTCCACAAGTTCTTGGACAACAGCAAACGGTATGTTTTGCCATTCCGCCTTAAGTACAGTGACCAACTGTGACACTGAAGAAGTTCGAGTTGGCCTAGAATGCACCCGTCAATCTAATTCATTCCAGAGGTTCTCAATGGGGTTAAGATCTGGACTCTGAGCTGGTCAGTCCATCAAGGTTAGCGAATTCTCTTTATACCAGTCCAGCGTTGCCCTGAAATCATGACAGTTGGCATTGTGGTCCTGATAAAAACATTTGTTGCTGTCGTAGTATTGCAAGTGCATGGGCCTCCCTACGGAGTGTTCTTGTCGAAACCGCCACATTAGTGGCCATTTGGAACTTGTGTGCAATGGTATGTATGGGACCATTTCATTTGAACGGGGGTGTCCAATCACTTTTATCTACATAGTGTATATAGTAACAAAATGCAATTATGTCTATTATCATGTAGAGGAGGGGGAATGGTTTTCGTGACTTATGCTTATTCTGTCCCTAAAGGACAAACTGTGCATAAGCTTCTGTGTTTGCATGTGCCAAATTTATTTAGTTTTTTTTTATTATTATTATTTGTATTAGATTTCAGAAAATAAACTTTATCCCAATTCATAATAGGAGCAATGTAGGAAGGTATGTTTATGTGTGTATGTGAAAGGTAGTCTTTAAGATAATGATGTGTGTAAATCAAATATGTAATGTTGTGTTTACACACAGAATTCTAGCACCTGTCGCTTACACACATAAACATACCGCCCTGCATTGCCCCTATTCTAAATCGGGATAAAGGGACTGGTTCTGAGTCTGAGGCAATGCAGATTATCACATAAATTGGTGTTTTTTTGTGACTACACATGCATCTAAATTTGTAAAACGTTGCCCGGTGTGTGTGTCGCAGGAGCGATTGAGCCGCACTGACTCTGGAATGTAGGTGTGTTCCTATTTGGTCACTGGGAGGTGACTAAACAGACGCACACATATAATCTGTATGATGGATATGTCGTGGGTGTGGTACAGGAGTGGTTGTGGACTGATTCAGAGATGTACGTTAGCCCCGATGCTTTGGGGTCTGCGCATGCACAGGATCTGTTCTGCGTATGTGCAGAACGGGTCCTGCAATCCCGCTCACAGATCCCACAAGCTGCAGCATGGATGACATGGATGGGGGGCAGAGCGGAGGCCTGACTGCCACCATTCCCAGAAATGGAGGCATGTTGTTCCCATTTTCCGGGAGGGAAGAGGCCAGGGTTTGCATCGACGGATGCAGGCTTCCTGGCCTAGCAGCAACCAGGTACCCAGCCAGGCTGCGGTAAGCTTCAGCTACTGCAGCCTGGCCAAAGGAGCTGTTTGCAATGGTGATTCCAGGCTGCAATCTCGGTCACAGCGCTGGGATCACAGATGCAGCAAGGACAGAGCCAGCTCGAGGCATGCTCGATCAGTGCGGTCGAACACGGGCGCCACCCCATAGAGGACACACCCCTACTAGCCATTCCCGATTTCAGCGGGACAGTCCCGTTATTAGGTCACTGTCCCGCTGTTCTACCCGCGGGAAGAAGCTGTGCTGCAGTGCCGGCCCAGAAGAAGAGGAGGAATGGATGCCACGCATGTGCGCGGCATCTATTCAGTGCTGGAAGAGGGCTGGAGGCAGCTCAGCTAATGACGTAGTGCTGGGCTCACCCCCAGCCTGACGTTAACGGGAGGCGTGCCATACGGGCACGCCCCAAATAATATAAATTAGGGGGCACAGCCTATTGTAATTAGACCATGCCCCATGTTCGGTTGCGCGCGGCGTCAATTACCCATTCTGCACAGGCGCAACTCCCCCTGGAGCCGGCCCTGAGTGAGGAGGTGTTTGTTTCCTACAGAAACCTCTTGCTGCATTTGCATTTTAGATGGATGGAATTGCAGAGCCGCTTGTGTGTGGCTCTGCAATTGCCTCCATCTCTGATCAGGCCCTCAGACACTTAATCACGTGCATTGGTGGCAATTCTCTGAAGGAGATTCTGCACCTACGATGCAGCTGGTGCAAATCCTGATGGTGCCTCCGATGATTGTGTCCGCAAACGCATAACCTGGGCGTTTCAGCCCTTGCGCATTTAGACACATGCTTATACAGGGAAGGGCTCATACTAGCATTAGAATAAAGACGCATACGCGCATATGGCAAAAGGCGCTAACGCGGTCACAGCAGCATGCAACTCAATCATCCCCAAAGTATGCACACTGCTGCAACAAGGCAGAATGTGCAATGGATAAGAATTCAACAATTTAACATGAATTTTACACAACAATTATTTTGTATTACACTATTGTATTATTTTAATATGTTTCTTGTATATGACTAGTGAATACTACAATTGGAAGATTGCGTGAGGACACAGGGCCTGATTCAGCTTTGGAAATACAGTGAGATATCTCACTCAACTGATCATCTTGGTGAAACCATGCTGCACTGCAGGTGGGGCAGATTTAAAATGTGCAGAGAGAGTTAGATTTGGGAGGGAGGTGTCCAAACTGACATCTAAATTGTAGTGTAGTAATAAAACTGTGCAGTATTTGTGGCTACATTCAAAAGCAGCCAGTATTTACCCCACATGCAAAAATATGTATGTATTTACACCCCTTGCATTGCAACATGGTTTGTCCAGGTTCACAGTTAAGTGCTATTTCTCACTCTATTCCCGAAGCTGAATAAGGCCCACAGCTCACAGCGCTGAGTGAAAATCACTTTGTTTAACTGTCCGTTTAATTGTCCGACACTGTCTGCCTGCTTCTGCAAGTAACTTAATATACATTTTCTAAACAAACAAACAAAAAAAAAAGGGTGTTTTCCCCTAATTTCTAACCAGCCCTGGTGCTTACATCCCAGTACTGGTTAACCTCAAAGCAAAGGGAAAACCAACATGAGGTCACCCCCCCCCCCCCTGAATTCAGGGAAACCAACAAAGGGCTTTGCCAGCCTGGGATGGTTGGGTCCTCTCACTATGGTTCCCAATCAACCCTGGGTTAGTTGGCACCAGGGCTGGCTTTCCCGGGGCAGTAGGGCCTGCAAAAATGTGTTTGAGGTCCCCCTTTTGGGTATAAACCGTCCTGGGGTCAATAGTAACAGGACACTTATCCAAAATTGTGTATGGTGGAAATAGCATGGAGAAGTAAGGGAGCAGTAGGAGGTTAGAAAATGGAGGAATTGGAGCAGAATGGAGAAACAAGGGAGTGGAAGCAAGACAGAATGCAGGAAGGGGAGCAGTGCATGGTAAGAGCAGCATGAAGGAGTAAGACAGTGGGAGCAGGATAGAAAATTGAGGAACAGGAGCAGCAATGCATCTTGGGAACAGCATGGAGAAGTGAGGTAGTGGGATCAGGATATACAATGGAGGAAGAGAATAAGCACATTGTGGGAGCAGTAAGAAGTAAGGAAGTGGAAGCAGCATGAAGAATGAAGGAAGAGGAGCAGTGCCTGGTGGGAGCAGCATGGAGAAATAAGGGAGCAAGAGCAAGATAGAAAGTGGAGGAAGAGGAGCACCTTGGAGAAGTAAGGGAGCTGGATTAGGGTAGAGAGATTAGGATAGAGAATGGAGGAAGAGGAGCAGCACATGGTGCGAGCAGCATGGAGAAGTAAGAGAGCTGGATCAGGGAAGAGAATGGAGGAAGAGGAACAGCACATGGTGCGAGCAGCATGGAGAAGTAAGGGAGTTGGATCAGGATAGAGAATGGATTGAGAGGAGCAGCAGATGGTGCGAGCAGCATGGAGAAGGGAGCTGGATCAGGGAAGAGAATGGAGGAAGAGGAGCAGCACATGGTGCGAGCAGCATGGAGAAGTAAGGGAGCTGGATCAGGATAGAGAATGGAGGGGGAGGAGCAGCACATGGTGGGAGCATCATGGAGAAGTAAGGGAGCTGGATCAGGGAAGAGAATGGAGGGAAAGGAGCAGCAGATGGTGCGAGCAGCATGGAGAAGTAAGGGAGCTGGATCAGGATAGAGAATGGAGGAAGAGGAGCAGCAGATGGTGCGAGCAGCATGGAGAAGTAAGGGAGCTGGATCAGGATAGAGAATGGAGGGAGAGGAGCAGCACATGGTGGGAGCATCATGGAGAAGTAAGGGAGCTGGATCAGGATAGAGAATGGAGGGAGAGGAGCAGCATGTGGTGCGAGCAGCATGGAGAAGTAAGGGAGCTGGATCAGGATAGAGAATGGAGGGAGAGGAGCAGCAGATGGTGCGAGCAGCATGGAGAAGTAAGGGAGCTGGATCAGGATAGAGAATGGAGGAAGAGGAGCAGCAGATGGTGCGAGCAGCATGGAGAAGTAAGGGAGCTGGATCAGGATAGAGAATGGAGGGAGAGGAGCAGCACATGGTGGGAGCATCATGGAGAAGAAAGGGCACTGTATCAGGGAAGAGAATGGAGGGAGAGGAGCAGCAGATGGTGCGAGCATCATGGAGAAGTAAGGGAGCTGGAGCAGGATAGTGAATTGAGGAAGAGGAGCAGCACATGGTGTGAGCAGCATGGAGAAGTAAGGCAGCTGGATCAGGGAAGAGAATGGAGGGAGAGGAGCAGCAGATGGTGCGAGCAGCATGGAGAAGTAAGGGATCTGGATCAGGGTACAGAATGGAGGAAGAGGAACAGCACATGGTGTGAGCAGCATGGAGAAGTAAGGGAGCTGGATCAGGATAGAGAATGGAGGGAGAGGAGCAGCGCACGGTGTGAGCAGCATGGAGAAGGGAGCTGGATCAGGATAGTGAATGGAGGAAGAGGAGCAGCACATGGTGCGATCAGCATAGAGAAGGGAGCTGGATCAGGGTACAGAATGGAGGAAGAGGAATAGCAGATGGTGCGAGCAGCATGGAGAAGTAAGGGAGCTGGATCAGGATAGTGAATGGAGGAAGAGGAGCAGCACATGGTGCGAGCAGCATGGAGAAGTAAGGGAGCTGGATCAGGATAGAGAATGGAGGGAGAGGAGCAGCACATGGTGGGAGCATCGATGGAGAAGTAAGGGAGCTGGATCAGGGAAGAGAATGGAGGGAGAGGAGCAGCAGATGGTGCGAGCAGCATGGAGAAGTAAGGGATCTGGATCAGGGTACAGAATGGAGGAAGAGGAACAGCACATGGTGTGAGCAGCATGGAGAAGTAAGGGAGCTGGATCAGGATAGAGAATGGAGGGAGAGGAGCAGCACATGGTGCGAGCAGCATGGAAAAGTAAGGGAGCTGGATCAGCGAAGAGAATGGAGGAAGAGGAGCAGCGCATGGTGGGAGCAGCATGGAGAAGTAAGGAAGCTGGATCAGGATAGTGAATGGAGGAAGAGGAGCAGCACATGGTGCGAGCAGCAGGGAGAAGTAAGGGAGCTGGATCAGGGTACAGAATGGAGAAAGAGGAGCAGCACATGGTGCGAGCAGCATAGAAAAGTAAGGGAGCTGGATCAGGATAGTGAATGGAGGAAGAGGAGCAGCAGATGGTGGGAGCATCATGGAGAAGAAAGGGCACTGTATCAGGGAAGAGAATGGAGGGAGAGGAGCAGCAGATGGTGGGAGCATCATGGAGAAGTAAGGGAGCTGGATCAGGGAAGAGAATGGAGGGAGAGGAGCAGCAGATGGTGCGAGCAGAATGGAGAAGTAAGGGAGCTGGATCAGGGTACAGAATGGAGGAAGAGGAACAGCACATGTTGTGAGCAGCATGGAAAAGAAAGGGCGCTGTATCAGGGAAGAGAATGGAGGGAGAGGAGCAGCACATGGTGGGAGCATCATGGAGAAGTAAGGGAGCTGGATCAGGGAAGAGAATGGAGGGAGAGGAGCAGCAGATGGTGCGAGCAGAATGGAGAAGTAAGGGAGCTGGATCAGGGTACAGAATGGAGGAAGAGGAACAGCACATGTTGTGAGCAGCATGGAGAAGTAAGGGAGCTGGATCAGGGAAGAGAATGGAGGAAGAGGAGCAGCACATGGTGGGAGCAGCATGGAGAAGTAAGGGAGCTGGATCAGGATAGAGAATGGAGGGAGAGGAGCAGCGCATGGTGCGAGCAGCATGGAGAAGGGAGCTGCATCAGGATAGTGAATGGAGGGAGAGGAGCAGCACATGGTGCGAGCAGAATGGAGAAGTAAGGGAGCTGGATCATGATAGAGAATGGTGGGAGAGGAGCGGCACATGGTGGGAGCATCATGGAGAAGTAAGGGAGCTGGATCAGGGAAGAGAATGGAGGGAGAGGAGGAGCAGATGGTGCGAGCAGCATGGAGAAGTAAGGGATCTGGATCAGGGTACAGAATGGAGGAAGAGGAACAGCACATGGTGGGAGCAGCATGGAAAAGTAAGGGAGCTGGATCAGGGAAGAGAATGGAGGAAGAGGAGCAGCGCATGGTGGGAGCAGCATGGAGAAGTAAGGGAGCTGGATCAGGATAGTGAATGGAGGGAGAGGAGCAGCACATGGTGCGAGCAGAATGGAGAAGTAAGGGAGCTGGATCAGGATAAAGAATGGAGGGAGAGGAACAGCACATGGTGGGAGCATCATGGAGAAGTAAGGGAGCTGGATCAGGGAAGAGAATGGAGGGAGAGGAGGAGCAGATGGTGCGAGCAGCATGGAGAAGTAAGGGATCTGGATCAGGGTACAGAATGGAGGAAGAGGAACAGCACATGGTGGGAGCAGCATGGAGAAGTAAGGGAGCTGGATCAGGAGAGTGAATGGAGGAAGAGGAGCAGCACATGGTGCGAGCAGCATGGAGAAGAAAGGGAGCTGGATCAGGGTACAGAATGGAGAAAGAGGAGCAGCACATGGTGCGAGCAGCATGGAAAAGTAAGGGAGCTGGATCAGGATAGTGAATGGAGGAAGAGGAGCAGCAGATGGTGGGAGCATCATGGAGAAGTAAGGGAGCTGGATCAGGGAAGAGAATGGAGGGAGAGGAGCAGCAGATGGTGCGAGCAGAATGGAGAAGTAAGGGAGCTGGATCAGGGTACAGAATGGAGGAAGAGGAACAGCACATGTTGTGAGCAGCATGGAGAAGTAAGGGAGCTGGATCAGGATAGTGAATGGAGGAAGAGGAGCAGCACATGGTGCGAGCAGCATGGAGAAGTAAGGGAGCTGGATCAGGGAAGAGAATGGAGGGAGAGGAGCAGCGCATGGTGGGAGCAGCATGGAGAAGTAAGGGAGCTGGATCAGGAGAGTGAATGGAGGGAGAGGAGCAGCACATGGTGCGAGCAGCATGGAGAAGTAAGGGAGCTGGATCAGGATAGAGAATGGAGGGAGAGGAGCAGCACATGGTGCGAGCAACATGGAGAAGGGAGCTGGATCAGTCTATAGAATGAAGGAATAGGAGCAGCACATGTTGGGAACAGCATGAAGAAGTAAGGGTGCTGGATCAGGATAGAGAATGGACAAAGAGGAGCAGCACACAAGGGCTGAATTAAAGACAAAATGGGCCTCGGTCTGAAAAAGTTCAAGGGCCTACATTGAGAATGGGAAGCGCTGTGACTGGTGCTGAGTGGTCAGAGCGACGTTGGTGTGTACACGGATTCAGTATGATTCAAATCCCGACAGCGGCAGCCCGACGGGTGAAAATCCCAATCGTCAAAAGGTAAGTATTCACTAACCTAATTCTACCCCCTAACCCTAACCCTCCCTTAGAGGTGCCTAACCCTAACCTTCCCCCCAAGTGCCTAACCCTAATCCCCCCTAAGTGCCTAACCCTAACCCCCCTTCCCCGCACCCTAACCTCCCCCCGAGGGTGCCTCACCCTAACCCCCCCTTCTCCTAGCCTAAACCTAACCTCCTGGGGGGGTGCCTAACCCTAAGTCCCCCCCGGGAGCCCCTAACCGGAATCGGTATGATATCCCAGCTGCCGCATGGCCAGGAGTTCGAATCCCGGCAGCGGCAGCCTGACAAAACAGCAGAGCCCGGCAGCGGAAGCCCGACAGCGCTGGAAATCCCAATCGTGATAAGGCAAGTATCAACTAATCTAACCTAACCCCCTAACCCTAATCCTCCTAAGGGGTGCCTAACCCTAACCTCCCCCCTGTGCCTAACCCTAATTCCCCCTCTAAGTGCCTAACCCTAACACCCCCCTTCCCCGCTGCCTAGACCTAAGTCCCCCGGGGGGTGCCTAACCCTACGTCCCCCCCCGGGGGTGCCTAACCCTAAGCCTCCCTTCCCCTAGCCCAACCCTCCCGGGGGGATGCCTAACCCTAAGTTCCCCCCAGGTGCCCTAAACCTAACCCTCCCCCCCACGCGGCTGTCCGCTCGCGGCGCCTGGCATCCCTTCGATGGGGATGCTGGGCACCGGTCTCCCGGCGTCGGGGAAATGACAGGCATCTAGATATAGACACTGGTCATTTATCCCACGGCGGGATAAATCAGTTGGGAGGCTGGCTGCCGGCTGCTTCCCGATTGTATACCCCCTAATCTAACCCTCCCCCCCGCGGCTGTCCGCACCTGGCTTACCTTCGATTGGTATGCCGAGTGTCGGGCACCCGGCGTAGGTCTAATGACAGGTGTCAGGATTTCGACGCCTGTCATTAATGCCTTGCCGGGATTAGACAGTCGGGATTACGTCCATCAGCTTTCCTCCTGCTTCCCGTGTACACCCCCAATCAGCCACACAGTCTCCCTAAATACATAAAAATAGAAAATTCCATAAATTTGTGGGAAAACTAAATAAAAATATTTAAATACTTAAGATTTATGGCCAACTGTGTGGCCAACTAGGCAGCTTGGTAATCATGCTATCATGATGATGGGCCTATGTTTATATGGAGGCCTGGAGCTATAGCTCCATCCACCCAATTGTTAATCTGTCCCTGGCATCACATAGTGGGAGCAAGACGGACAATGGAGGAAGAGGAGCAGAACATGGTAGGAGCAACATGGAGAAGTAAGGGAGTAGGATGGAGCATGGAGGAAGAGGAGCAGTGCATGTTGGGAGCAGCTTGAATAAGTAAGAGAGTGGAGCAGGATTGATAATGGTGGTAGAAGAGCAGTAATGAGAAGAAAGGAAGTGGGAGCATGTTAGAGAATGAAGGAATAGGAGCAGTGTAAGGTGGGAGCAGTCAGGGCCGGATTATAGGCAGGGAAACAGGTGCAGCCATCCAGGAGCCCCCACACATAGGAGGCCCCCACACACTGTCCCCGGCCAGATCCCCCTGATGAACCATTTTTTTTTCTTTTAACATAGTCACCAGCTTTTTTTTTTTTGTTAGGATCTGGGTTTGTTGTGGACCTGGGGTGGTAATAGGAGCAGACACCTTAACAGAATGTACCTGTGTCTATATATATATATATATATATATATATATATATATATATATATATATATATATGTGTGTGTGTGTGTGATATACTGTATGTACAGTATGTGTCTAATATGTATATATATATATTTTTAGGATCTGGGTTTGTTGAGGACCCAGGGTGGTAATAGGAGCAGACACCTGAACAGACATGTACACGGATAATATGAAGTCCAAAATATAGAGAGGGAAGTGATGACTAGAACTGTATTGAAGTATGGATGGGTAATGTCCAGGTAGTGGCAGAACTAAAAAGTCTTTGTAATCGAAATGGTCTCTGCAAAGCTGCAGTCAGGATGCCAGTTTACTGATTGACACTGGTGAGATGAAATCCAGAGAGGTTATGGAGTAATTTGATTAGTAGTAGCAGATGAGTTAAGTGGAGAGTTGTACTGAGATGGCTCAGTGTAGAAACTGGATCAGCTGTGATATGAGCCCACAGAGAGCCAGGTAAATGGAGGCAGTGTAGGTACAGGGTTAACTGCACACTCAGGTCTTTTGGCAGGGAGAGGGTTAATAGAAGGTGCAGGGTGGTTCCAGCAGGAGGCTGAGAGCAGGCAGAGTGATGCAGGCTGCTTGGAAGATGGGATCCAGCAAGAGCACAGGCGAGCACGGGAACATACAGGTCTCAGAAGCACAGTAACTTTCTCACAGCATGCGCTGTGAACACATTGCACTGGCAACTATGGAGAGCTCTCAACTACCTTAAGTACTCAGTGCAGGATTGTGAATGGTCGGAGAGAGCATATGACATGCCAGGATTGGAGCAACTAAGTCACATGACCAGAAGCAAGATGGCGGTGCCCATACCAGAATGGAATGGAAACACCACCAGGCTTACCCCAGCCAGAATGACAGTGCCTGCAGAACACCTCGCACAGCCAACGCCTGCCACCAGACGCCAGCCCCTCCGCCGGAAGGACCCAGCCACAGCGCCCTCACAGGTAATACCCGTCGTCCCCTATGCTGGGAAACTCTGGCCATGACACACACATATACATATATATATATATATATATATATACACACATACATACACACACACACGTGTATATCTATGATGTACCTATATATTTTAAATATATATATATATACCCACACACACACGCTCATCCTTTCTTGCAAGGAATGCCTCCATAAACTGGCTTTGGATAAATTTTATATATATATATATATATATATATCCAAAGCCAGCTTATGGAGGCATTCCTTGCAAGAAAGGATGGGCGTGTGTGCGTATATATATATATATATATATACACATATTGTTAAAATATATAGGTACATCTTAGATATACACGTGTGTGTGTGTGTGTATGTATGTATATATATATATATATATATATATATATATATTCAACCTTTATCAATAGGGGTCCCCACACGGTTCTTGCCCAGGGGCCCCCACAGACCTTAATCCGGCCCTGAGGGCAGTATGGATGAGATGTTAGCAGGATAGATGGTCTAGGTAGAGGAGCAGTGCATGGTGGGAGCAGCATGGAGAAGGGAGTGGTGGCAGGATAGATGGTCTAGGTAGAGGAGCAGTACATGGTGGCAGCAGCATGGAGAAGGGAGTGGTAGCAGGATAGATGGTCTAGGTAGAGGAGCAGTGCATGGTGGGAGCAGCATAGAGAAGTAAGGGAGTGGGAGCAGGTTGAAGAAAGGAAAATGAGCAGAGCATGGTGAGAGCAGCATGGTGGAGTAAGGGAGTGCTAGCAGGATAGACGATGGTGGAAGAGGAGCAGCACATGGTGGGAGAAGTAAGGGAGTGGCAACAGAATAGGGTAGGAGGGGTAGAAGCGCTACCGCCTGACAGCCCTGTTAGTAAGCTGCCACCAAGCATCAAAGATGCAATACACCAATGGACATGTGGAATAAGTTGCTAAATTTAGCAGGAAACCACTACCACCTCGATTAGGGACTAACATAGGAGAAATTATTGCAGGGTTCCAATATGCCTCACAGACACCTCAAAGGAATCCTACCAGCACACTAAGATGGAATATAGTGCGTGCAGGTGTCAATCCGGGTCTGTAGGTTCCCGATGGTGAGGGATACAAAATGTAGAGACGAGGAGCTGCTAAACACGGCCATCTTGTATGCACCATCCCACAAAAAGGTTGTAAAATATATTTCATAGACTCAGTGGCCAATTTATTAGATACACCTTTCTAGTACTGGGTAGAACTGCCCTTTGCCCACAGGAAAGCATGAATTCTTTGTGGCATGGATCGGGTGCTATAAACATTCCTTAGATATTCTGGTCGACATTGATAGAATAGCATCATGCAGTTGCTGCAGACTTGTCAGCTGCACATTCATGCTGCAAATTTCCCTTTCCACCACAATCAAGACGTGCTCTATTGGATTAAGATATGGAGACTATGGAGGAACCAGCTTGAGATGATGTGTGCTTAATGCTCAGGTAGGATGTGGCATTAAGAGGCCTAATGTGTGCCAACAAAACATTCCCCATAACTGTACACTACCAGCATGAACCATTGACACAAGGCAGAATGTATCTATATATTCATGTTATTTATGCCACATTCTAACCCAAATTCAGCAGAAATCTTGTCAGACAAGAGGTGCTTTTCCAGTATTCAGCTATCCAGTTTTGCTGTAGCCACAGGGCCTGATTCAGACCCGCTCGCGAGCGTACAGTGCTCGCAAGCGGGTCGATGGTCCCCCACTGCGCATGCCGGCTCCGGCGTGCGCGAGACCCGACCAGCAACGGGCGCTCTGTCGCTGCGGGTCTTGCACCAAAGCGGGGCAGCTGTCGATTGCTATTGACAGCTTTCCCTGTTTTGGAGGCGGGCAGGGGGGGTGGCTGGCCAAACGGAGCTGTTCCCGAAGGAACGCCTGCCGTTTGGGGGTGGCCCACTGGGGCTTGTGGCTCACTGGGGCTTGTGGGAACGAGACCCTACCACAAGGGTCTCGTTGCAAGCCCCGATGGTCGTGACCATTGCGACCATCACCTGGCCGCTCGCTAAAGCTGTGGGTGGTCACCCACAGCTATGCGAGCGGCCAGGAGGCCGTCCTTAAAAAAAAAAAAAACAGGGACGCCCTGATTCAGAGCGAGCGCTTTTAAAGAGCGTCCGGCTCTGAATCAGGCCCTCAGTTTCCTATTTTTATCTGAAAGGAGTGGAACCCAGTGTGGTCGCCTGCTGATTTTTAGCCATATCCACTTTAAGGTCTGACTTTTTGGGCATTTAGATATGCCCTTGCATGCTATTGTTGCCACACATGGTAATTTGAGGTGACTTGCTCTCAACTTGAACCATTTTGACCATTCTCCTCTGACCTCTGTCATTCACTAGGTGCTTTCATCCACAGTATTAGTAGTAAGCGCACTGCATGTTTTTATTTTGCGCTCCATTCTCTACAAACTCTAGAGGTTGTTGTGCGTGAAAATCCTGGGAGATCAGCAGTTTCTGAAATACTCTAACCTAGTGGTTCCCAAACTTTCTTAAATTACGGTATCCTAGAGTTTCAGCATTATTATCATGGCACCCATAGACCAAAAGTTTGTTTATGAGAAATTCTGCAAAAATAATTAAGTAGATTGTGTTTACTTGTCATCCTTATTTTCAGTTATTTGGTTGAGGACAGGGTTGCACTTCTGTTTGTCCACATATTTTATGTCTGGCAGCACCACCAATTTTTTTGTATATCACACGGACCATAAATAATTTTACTTGGTCCTGGATCACCCCCCACGCAGCACCCAGTTTGAGAACCACTGCTCTAAACACTCTGACAGTCAAAGGGCCCGATTCAATCCAGCGCAATGCTGACTAGACCCGGGAGGAAGCTCACGGAGCTATTCAATTCAGCAAGCTGTTTGGTCCAACTAAAGGATTTCCTCTCGCACCCCCCCCCCCCGAGGGTGCGAGGAGATATCCGCCAAAAGTGCCGGCTGCGCAGCTGTTTTCCTGCTTAGCGCTTTGCTAACAGCTGCGTGGCTGGCACTTTAGTCGTAGAATGCCAGTTCTCGCGACTAAACACCCATGTTAAGTCGCAAGAACCAGCATTCTCTGACTTAACTGACAACTGTCGGACCAAACAGCGCTGTGAATTGAATAGCTCCGGGAGCTCCCTCCTGGGGCTGTTCAGCATCATGCTAAATTGAATCGGCTCTTCTGGCTGTGAAGTGAATGCTTGGAGATGACGTAATGTGCAAGCACCACTGAAGGCGGCCAATTGGTTGGCATGCAGCGCCATCTGGGTCATCGTGAATGACTCGTGGCCATCCCTGCAAAATACCTGAGTTGGATCCCCGGGTCCCTGGACCCAGGTGGATCCATTTACACCGACAAAAATCCCAGGTTGATGTGCATCAACCCAGGATTTTTAGCTCGGTGTAAAAGGGGTATTAGATCACATTTCATCTACATTCTGGGGTTTGGTCTGAACAACTGAACCTCTATGTCTGCATGCTGATATGCAGACATGCTACTAGCAAGTTTCCTAATAAGTAGGATCAGCTGAGAGACAACTTAGAGGGACAGGTAATAACTAGATCAATTAAATCAGTCTGATTTATGACAATAGAAAATAATCTATGAATGCATGTAATTATATTATAAGTGTCCTGGATGTAGAGCAGCCTAATAACATTACTTTGAAGGGAATCCTGTATCAGCTGGATGTACTGTAGTTTGAAAATACTGCACATAATAGAAACAATATATTTCTTTGCCCAAATAAATTCAATATTAATGTTAGGCTCTCTCATAGGGACTTTTAATATACTAATAAGGAAAGAAGAGTTCCTATCTTATTTATAGATTATACATTAAAAATATGATGTAGAACATGAACAAGGACTAATGCTGGGTACACAGTTGTTGATATATCGAAGTACCAACCAATCAGCTCCTAACTGCCATTTTTCAAACACTGGGCCTGATTCAGACCCGCTCGCAAGCGCTATGCGCTCACAAGCGGGTCGATGGCCGGGCAGAGCGCACTGCGCGTGCACGAGCCCCGTAGCGAGTGAGAAATTCACTCACTCCGTGGTTCACTACAAACGGGGCGGCTGTCAATGTTGATCGACAGCTCGCCTCGTTTTGTAGGCGGGTCGGGGGGTGGCTGGCCAAACGGAGGCGTTCCCGAAGGAACACCTGCCGTTTGGGGGCAGCCCTACTGACATCACTCGTGACCATCACCTGGCCGCTTGCAAAAGCTGTGGGTGGTCACCCACAGCTTAGTGAGCAGCCTGGAGGCCGGCCAAACAAAAAACAGGCCGCCCAGATTCAGAGCAAGCGCTCACAGAGAGCGTCCAACTCTGAACCAGGGCCACTGTTCTGTTGTTATATCTTAACAGTTAAGTACCAGTGGCTGGTGGTTTTGCCATCTATGGCAGAAATATAATGGTTCTCGATGGCTGCCTGGTGGCCCGATAAGCCCCGCCCTCAATGCTGACTGACCCGTGGGCCACCGTGCCTCCCAGCAGTGGTAACCATCGACAGATGCAAACCAACGATTTTTCACCTTAGATGGTTTTGTTCCATCAATGGTAATAACCGATGGAACCATAAGTGTTGACTTTCAATGGACAGTCCACTGCCGGCCATCCATTATGCAGCAGCCAGACACCGATGTAATCAGTCACAAGTAAGGATGGCCATCGGTACCACACCCATTGATGGTTGCCATTGATGGATGTTTTAGGAGGAAGCATTGATGTTAGAAACTATGCTATCATCTATCACGGATGGACCCTGCTATAGAATAGCCGCACATGTGTAGAATTGGCTTTTCTAGAGGAAGAATCGCCAGCAAAAGTTTCCTCTGTGCATGCACGGCGTGACCCCCCCCCCTGGCAGCTGGCTCTGGCTGTTGGCGTGTGTTTGTCTGTGTGATGGCACAGCTGTGCACTGCTGTGGAGAGGACGGTCACTCACTCACAGGCGGCAACGGGATGGGGTTGCCACCCGTGGGGTCACTTGCAGCAGTAGTGGTTGGGTACCTTTCTTTTTTCTTTACTTGTGGGCTGTGTCAGTGAGCCAGATAGGGGTCTATTCACTAAGCCTTGAAGACAGATAAAGTGGAGAGAGAAAAAGTACAGAGACTGTAAACTGACAGTTAGGAGCAAATTGGGTGTTACTTTATTTCACTCCACTTTATCTTTCTCCAGGGCTTAGTACATACCTCATAGCCACTTAACTGAGCAGCTGAGGGAGGAGACAGCTGACAACACATGCCCACATAGGCAGGGCAAGATGCAAGTAGCTGGCTTCTCTGTCTATGAAAATACAGTGGACAGGGAGAGTAGGGAAAGGGCTGCTGAGTGCTGACTGACATGCGTCAGCTTAAGCATGTCTGCTGCAGCTGCCGCTGGCTCTGCTGTCATGGCTTGTGACTTAGGGGTCTATTCATGGAGCAAAGAAAAATCCTGTTTTGTGGTAAACAGGGCTTTTCTCTGCGTGGTGCTATTCACAGAGTGGGTTACTGTGGAGAAGTTCACAGCACCCTGGCTTCGTGGCTGAATCGCATCACCATACTTTAGTATGGTGAGTTATTAAAGGACAGAAAACTATGCTTTCCGCTTCACCATATGAGAGAGGCGGGTGTTATTAGCATATTTTCTCTTGTTGATGTGTCATGCAACTATCAGGCTTTACCCTCTAGCCTTCTTTGAGTCCCAATCCTATGTGAGTCATATCAATGAACACCTATCTGATGCAGACTGGTGTAAACCATTAGATTGACTGCTGACTCAGCCACCCTAGACAAAAGCTGTTGTCACACGCTGGACTTCAGCTCTGGCAGAGTCACTTAGTGTCCATTTGTGCCCCCGCTGGCTTCCTGCGGCATCTCCAAGTTTCTAAGTCCCTTGCCTGAAATGTGACTGGTATCATCCTCCAGTATAGGTGCCGCCATCTTGTACAGTGTCACATGATCCGCTCTGCAAACCAGCTCTCAGCAACTTCAGTCACATGTTCGGCTCAGCCTCTCAGTGCCTAGGGTGCTCTATTTAAACCAGGAAGCACTCACAGTTATTGCCAATACAACTTCTGGCTCTGGGTTCTGTATTGTTTCACAACATTCTGCTCCAGTATATATCTGCAGCTTCAGGTGTGGTCCTGCACCCAGTTCCAGTATTTTTTAGCATCCTGCTTCAGCTGTGCCTCCAGCACCTGTTCCTTTATATTTCAGCAACCTGTTTAAGCTGTGCTTCCAGCACATGTTCCAGTATATTACAGCAGGCTGCTTCAGTTGTGCTTCCTTACCCAGTTCCAGTATAATCATGCAGCCTGCTTCAGTAGTGCTGCCAACACCCATTTCCAGTGTATTCCTGTAGCCTGTAATGGTGCTTCCAGCATTTTGTCTCAGTATATGTCTGCAGCCTGTACCAGTTGTGCTTCCAAGCATTCAGTTCCTGCTCATCTATGAAAGGCAAATCCTGCATACCAGCAACATGTTATCCTGCAAGCCTGCAACTGGCCTCAGTGTCTGTTCTTCTGACTTCCTCTACAGCATCAGTCTCATGCTATGATTACCAGTGGCCGTTGTGAAGAGTAGTATTATTAGGTCACTCACACTCTAGCACATACAGCTAGCTCAAGGGGTCCTGTACTTGTCCTGTAGTTGCCAGTGCAACGTGTTCACAGCGTAGCTGTGAGAGACAGTTCTCTGCGCTCCTGTACCCTAGACTTGTGCTCCAGAGTTTGCCCTAGCTCCTTGTCGACCTCCTGCTCCCTGCATAGTTTGCACCGCTCTGCCTTACCTTGCCCTCCACTGGAGATCAGCCCTGCACCTTCTATCAGACCCACTTCTGCCTGAACCTGCCTCCTCAGTTAAATTCCTGCACAGCCATCATCACAGCATTTCCGGATTTCCCTTTCAGCCATCATCACAGCATTTCCGGATTTCCCTTTCAGCCATAATCACAACATTACCGGATATCCCCTTCAGCCACTATTCAGCAAACCAGGATATCCACTTCACTCTCACAGTCTATCTGGATTCATCTCTGTCACTGATCTGGACATTCGTTTACTCCCATTCACTACAGTTCCCTTCAGCCACATATCTCAGTTTGTTTATTACTGGACTTTAGTTTATCTTATTATTCATGTCTACGAACATTCACATTAAACAACCCACCTTTCAGTTTAAACCTGTTACGGTGTCTGCTCCTGTTTCCACCCCAGGTCCACAACAAACACAGGACCTCATTCAGAGGCGGTCGTTCGATGCAAGCGGTCGCTCTGAATGTGGGCGGCCGCTTGCATCTTGTAGTGCCGCCTCTTGGTCGATCGCTAAGCTGTGGGACCGACCAGGGTGATGGTCGCAATGGTCAAGACCATCGCGACCATCGGGGCTTGCGACGAGACCCTAAGGTTGGGTCTCGGCACTCGCAAGCCCCAGGGAGCTTCCTGCTCTGATCGAGCAGGAAGCTCCCCACTGACATCACTGCTGATATCAGTATGGCCGCCCCCAAATGGCAGGCGTTCCTTCGGGAACACCTCAGTTTGGCCAGCCACGCCCCCTGCCCACCTCCCAAACGGGGCGAGCTGTTACTCACCATCAACAGCTCGCCCCCTTTGGTGCGAAACCCCTAGCGACAGAGCGCCCATCGCTAGCCGGGTCTCGCGCATGCGCACGTCGGAGCCGGCTCCGACGTGCGCATGCCCAGTGGGGGAACATCGACCCGGTTGCGAGCTATCAACGCTTGCGACTGGGTCTGAATGACCCCCACAGTCCCTAACAGTAATGACATTTTCACCAAATGTCAGCAACAACCCATGCAATTTACAGATGCAAAGAATCAAACCGTAGATGTTCATAAATTAAATTATGTGTAATACTGTGAAATGATACAGGGAAAAAGTATTGAACACATGAAGAAAGGGAGGTGCAAAATGGCATGGAAAGCCAAGACACCAGCTGAAATCTATCAATAATTAGAAATCAATCCTGCACCTTGTCAGTGCAAATTAATATAAGCTGGTTCAGTCCCAACTGATGGCCTATAAAAAGGTGTCTCAGTACCAAGGTGTCACACAAGAAACATCTCATGATGGGTAAAAGCAAAGAGCTTATTGTTGCAAAACTTACTGATGGCATTGGTTACAGAAGGATTTCTAAACTTCTGAATGTTCCAGTGAGCACTGTTGGTCATAATCCGGAATTGGAAAGAACATAATTTTACCATAAACCGGCCACGATCTGGTGCTCCTCGCAAGATTTCTGACAGAGGAGTGAAAAGAATTATCAGAAGAGTTGTCTAAGAGCCAAGGACCACTTGTGGAGAGCTTCAGAAAGACCTGGAATTAGCAGGTACAATTGTTTCAAAGAAAACAATAAGTAATGCACTCAACCGTCATGGCCTGTATGCACGCTCACCACGCAAGACTCCAATGCTGAAGAAAAAGCATGTTGAAGCTCATTTAAAGTTTGCTGCACAACATTTGGACAAGCCTGTGAAATACTGGGAGAATATAGTCTGGTCAGATGAGACCAAAATTGAACTGTTTGGATGCCATAATGCACACCATGTTTGGAGGAGAAATGGCACTGCACATCACCCCAAAAACATCATACCAACAGTGAAGTTTAGAGGTGGAAACATCATGGCTGTTTTTCAGCATACTGTATAGTACTGGCATACTAAATGAAGGAAGGATGAACTGAAAAATGTACCGAGACATTCTTGATAAAAATCTGCTGCCATCTACCAGGATGCTGAAGATGAAACTAGAGTGGACATTTCAGCAAGACAATAATCCCAAACACACAGCCAAGGACACTCTCAATTGGTTTCAGAGAAAGAAAATAAAGCTACTAGAATGGCCCAGCCAATGACCTGACTTGAATCCAATTGAAAATCTATGGAAAGAATTACAGATCAGAGGTCCTGATTCAGAGCCGGGCGCCTTGAAAGAGCGCTCGCTTTGAATCAGGGTGTTTTGGGTTTTTTTTTGGAGCGGCCTCCTGGCCGCTCGCATAGCTGTGGGTGACCACCCACAGCTATTGCGAGCGGCCAGGATGATGGTCGTGATGGTCAAGACCATCGGTTTGCGATGAGACCCTTGTGGTAGGGTCTCGTGGCCACAAGCCCCAGAGAGCTACTAGCTCTAATAGATCCGGAAGCTCTCCCACTGACCTCACTGGTGAGGTCAGTGGGGCCGCCCACAAATGGCAGGTGTTCGCATGGGAACACCTCCGTTTGTGAAGCCACCCCCACGCCACGCCACCAAAATGGTGCGAGCTGTCAATCAAAATCGACTGCCGCCCCCTTTTGGTGCGAGACTCAGCGCAACGGAGCGCCCGTCGCTAGCCGGGTCTTGCGCATGCGCACGTCGGAGCTGGCTCCAGCGTGCGCAGTGGCCTAACATCGACCCGCTCGCGAGCGGGTCTGAATCAGGCCCAGAGGTCATAGAAGAAGCCCACAGAACCTTCTAGACAGCGGCGTCTTAAGAGCGGAGGGGGCCCGTGTTCACTCCCCGTGTGGGGCCCCCTCCTCTCTCCCTGGTGGCCGGCGGCCGACTGATGCGGCTGACCAGCCAACGGAGCATTAGTAGACTCCGGGCACACTCTAGTGCCCGGAGTCTACTGCGCCTGCGCAGAACACCGGAAAAATGGCTGCGTTGCCATTTTGTGGTGTTCTGTGCATGCGCAGTAGACTCCGGGTACAGTGCGCAGAACACCGGAAAAATGGCCATTTTCCGGTGTTCTGAGCAGCGCCAACAACAGGTAAGTTTAAAAAAATTTGGGTGTGCGGTGCGGGGCCCCCCTGGACCCGGTGACCCGTGTGCCCCGTACACACTGCACCCATTATACATACGCCACTGCTTCTAGATTTGAAGACTGTTTGTGTGGAAGAATGGGCCAAAATCACACCTGAGCAATGCATGCGACTAGTTTCTCCATACAGGAGGCGTCTTGAAGCTGTCATTACCAACAAAGGCCTTTGTACGAAGTATTAAATAAATTTCAGTAAACGTTCAATAGCTTTTCCCTGTGTCATTTCACATTATTACACATAATTTATGAACATCTATGGTTTGATTTCTTTGCATGTGTGTATTTCATGGGTTGTTGCAGACATTTGGTGAAAATTTCATTACAATACCCGCAATACAAATATATTTACTGAGAAAAATGTTGCAATACTTATTTTACCTGACCTCAATATTGAAAAAAATAAAAATAAAAATTCTGCCCAAATCATAAATGTCTGATCGTGTGCCTAACAAATGACTTTACCACCACCTTAAGGAAACATTGCTGAACTGCAATAAATTAATTTAACTATAGAAAAAAAAAAAAGATAGGACGTTATTCAGACTTTAGTTAGGTCACTTAGGTTTCCTCTTTACTAGTTGTTTATTTTTAATGGTAGTAGCATATGTATTCATTTCACAATTATAATATATAGTAAATTATTGATCAATTATATTAACGTTTATGAACAGATTGTTTGCAGAGCATCATTTTCACTGGCAAAACTGTTTTCCATTCCTTCCCCAGGACAGTCCATGTTTTAGGTTTTAGCAAATTTAATAAAAGCTATTATTTACTAAACTTTATATTATTGAACTGCAAAAAGTTTTGAAAAAAAAAATATTTTTTTTAAATTATTCTAACCATAATAACTTTCATTCAGTTAGGGCAACCCGAAAAATCGACCATAAAATAGAACCAGGCAGTTTTTCTTAATATTATATTCAATGTGTGATGCAGTATAGGGTTCAGGAGCAAATGTCAGACACGTATTGGCGGAGGCATGTTTTATTGGTGGATTTGTGACATTTAATTCTGTTTGACCTTGACAGTGCAATGTTTTAAAATAAAAACAAATTCCTTGTTTTTTCAGGGCCCATTCACTGACTGAAGTCAGGGAGCCAACCAGTTCACCCAAGCCTGGGTCCATTATATTAAATTATAATAAAATAAAATAAGGCTATTCTGTGGCTGGATCGTCTTTCCTTCACATGAAAATAAGAAATAATTTATTGTATGAATTTGATTAGGGAGGTAGTGCATCTGGTATTATTGTAAATGCAAAAAGTGTATTGATTTATAAGGTATTGGCATTATCTGACCCAAGATATTGTGTGACACTGAAAGAGCATGTAGGACAAGAAGTTGCATATCAGGTAAGCATTTTGTTGGAGAGTAAGATGTGTCAGGTGGCCATTGAGAGCCAGCAAGGACCCGGATAATGTTGGTGTGTTGCCAAAAACGGGAAGTGTGACCACGTCCTCCCATAAAATGTGAAAAACTAAAAACTATGTGCTGCAAAGGGAGATATTTGTCCCCCTCAGCAGCTGACCTAGGCCCCTCCAACAAGCCCCTCCTCCCCATCTCATCACACCTGGTAACAGGGCCCTCCACATATTTTACCATGCATGCACAGTGGGTCATCACCTGCAAAATGTGTAAGTCTTGTTGCAGTAATACTGGCCAGCAGTGGCGAACTGGGCTGGGGGGCAGGGTGCCATCTGCCCCCTGGGCCGGTACAATTTTACCACAGTGGGGCCGCCGGCACACCCAGCATGCAGGGAGAATCGTCAGCCTGCCTCCCAGCCACCACCACATCATGACAGCAGCCTGTCAGTGGTATCACGTCTGAGGCCCCATCCCCCCCGGTCATCCTCCCCCAGCACGCAGCCGCGGCACTGTCCTAAATTGTATAAACATGGCGGCGCACTGGAAGGCTTCACCTGCCTGCACTGCACATGTCAGTGACCCAGTGCCTCCTCTGCGCCACATGGCATCAGGTCATGTGATGTAACAAAGGTGCCCGCCATCACCATGCCCTGAAGGAAGGAGCAGCAGGGCAGTTAACCAGGCAGCTTCTTGAAGGAGGTCCGAGGGTGACTGAGCCTCCTGAGGTGGGATGTTAGCCCTGCTGACTGCTGCTAAAATATTAAATATTTAAGTATAATGCACTGCAGGCTGATTTTATATCTATCTATCTATGTAGACATTATATATATATATAGATAGATAGATAGATGTGTATATATATACAGTATATATATATATATTTAAAATATTTAGATCATGTATGATTTGATTTTTTTCTTACATATAAAAATACGGATGTGTGAAATATATATGTATATATATAAAAAAAAATCACACATATATATCAATATTAATTCTTAGTGAAAGAAGAAAAGCACTCTCCAGGTTTTCAGCAAACTTAATCAGCTTTTAATGGTTAGACCAATATAATTTGCCAACGTTGCGGTCCAACACAGACCTTTGTCAAGGCAATTAGCTTCAAAACATCAGTTCGTTATTATGGAGGAGTACACATAAACAACGTGAGCATTCAGAGTCTGACAGGCCCTTCCATAGTAAATACATGTGAATACATTGTTTAATGTGAGTACGTGCAAGTTGAGGCAGTAGTATATAAGGAATAGGTATGAAATACCACCGGCCGCATGGCCGGCGGTTCAATTCCCAGCAGCGCCTGGCCAACAAAAGCAGAGTTCCCGGCAGCAGAAGCCCAACAGCGCTGGAAATCCCAATCGTCGCTAAGGTAAGCATAAACTAACCGAACCTAACCCCCTAACCCTCCTTAGGGGTGCCTAACCCTAACCCCCCCCTTCCCCGCTGCCTAAACCTAAGTCCCCCGGGGGGGTGCCTAACCCTAAGTCCCCCGCCAGGGGTGCCTAACCCTAACCCTACCTACCCCTAGCCTAACCCTAACCCTTCCTACCCCTAGCCTAACCCCAGTGGCAGCCTGGGCCGGGGGGCAGGGTGCCATGTGCCCCCCGGGCAGCAGCGTCATGCGGGTCACGGGCCGGTGCAGTCTGTGTCACTGTGACACAGACTGCACCGCGTGTGTAGCGCTGACCAGACGGAGTTCGGTCAGCGCTACACTGACAAACACACAACCGCCGGCTCCGGCAGCTGTGTGTTTGTTGTAAGCAGCAGCCAATGAGAGTCTGTCAGACTCTCATTAGCTGCTGCTGCTGTGCCCACTCTGGGAGCCGCTCCATCTTCCGGCTCCCGCAGTGGGCAATGGGAGAGACGTCATGATGTCATATGACTCTCTCCCATAATGCAGAGCGGCCCGGCCCGGGAGGACAGACAAGGAGCAGATGGCGGTGGCGGGAGCGCGGATTCATGTAAGTGTTTTTTTTTATTTTGTGTTTACTGGGGGAGGAGGGGGGTCTGGCACTACTGGGGGCACTACAAAGGGGGGACTACTACTACTGGAGACACTACAAGGGGGGTGGGGGACTACTACTACTGGGGGCACTACAAGGGGGAGGGGACTACTACTACTGGGGACTACTACTACTGGGGGCACTATAAGGGGACTACTACTACTGGGGGCACTACAAGGGGGTGGGGGACTACTACTACTGGGTACACTACAAGGGGGGGACTACTACTGGGGACACTACAAGGGGGGGGACTACTACTGGGGGCACTACAGGGGGGGACTACTACTACTGGGGGCACTACAAAGGGAGGGACTACTACTACTGGGGGCACTGCAAAGGGGGGGGACTACTACTACTGGGGGCACTGCAAAGGGGGGGGACTACTACTACTGGGGGCACTACAAAGGAGGGGACTACTACTACTGGGGGCACTACAAGGGGAGGACTACTACTGGGGGCACTACTGGAGGCCTGCATAAGGGTGTTCTCTCCTGTGGTACACGGGGGCACTGCATATGGGCACTACGACAGGGGGCTGTCCTAATCTTTATTTTTACCTTACATTAATCCCATATGGACCCGCCTCCCCCCTGGAACACTTGAGGGGGGGGCGCCGTAGCACGCATATTCTTCGGACACCCTGGCTACACGCTACTCCTCTGCCAGGGCCGCCTGCATGCATTTGCCCCCCAGGCTAAAAGTTGCCAGCCAGCCCCTGCCTAACCCTAACCCTCCCGGGAGGGTGCCTAACCCTAAACCTCCCTACCCCTAGCCTAACCCTCCCGGGGGGGTGCCTAACCCTAAGTCCCCCCCGGGGGTGCCTAAACATAACCCTCCGCCCCCGCGGCTGTCCACTCGCGGCTCCCTTCGATCGAATACCCTCCCATATTGAATACCCCTCTATGTCTTCCAAACAGCAATATTTCTTCAGCAGATCCAGGAACTCTAATGGGGGGCATCCACTAGACGATTTTATCCCTGTCCAACCTCTTAACGATTTTCCCTTGAAGTTTCCCTTGAAATATGATCTTCCACTCTGAACAATTTGCAAACGATTTGCAAAAGATCTAACAATAAACTATGTTGTTTTAATCTGTGATTGAGAGTTTTCAGCTATAGTGGGCAGATAGTGGTTCATCGTTTGATCGTTCAGCGTAAACGATGTGTAAACGATTTGTAAGCAATTTGTAAGCAATCAAGTGAAATTGACCTGCATGTTCAGTCGATGGAGGAGACGATCAAACGACCAGCGGGAGCGCACATCGTACATCGTTAGAAACAATTACTGCACGATTTGAAAACGATGTTCAAACGATGTTTGAACGATTATCAAACGATTTTATCATTATCGTTCAACTTTATCGTCTAGTGGATACCCCCCTTAACACTAGTCATCCCCGGGCCTATAAGCTGGGTGACTATCTCACCGTCAGGCTGGTTCCCCAGTGTCTCTGCAGTTCTTAAACCAGCCTCACACAGGTGTCTAATCAGCTGCCTTCCTGAGTCTGATTGAGGCAACACCTGAACTGGACATTACACATTCCTAATGCCTTTGCTCTGCCAAACCTGGGAGATCTGGATATTCCACATATCAAGTTTCCTGTATAGTCCCCTGGGACCTATGCCAATTGACATGATTATTTGGGTGACATTAATTAAGATATTTAGGTTTCCAAGGCAACGCTGTTCGGCCATATATGATGCAGAGAATTACATCATTTGTCCACTTGAAATAACTTTAGTATACACAAGAATATGTCTTCCTATGCTGTACTGCTGTCCGGCATTCTGATAAACTTAGGTGTTCACATTAGTAACGCCAGCCGTCCGCATAGTTCACTAGGACTGACATTGCCGTTTTTTTGTATTAACTTTGTCAGACACAAGGTGGCGGCCGCATAGCTAGTGTTCCCACTTAGCTGTTCAGCGGGTAGCCACGCCCTGCCTGATTTGAAGTCGCTGAAATGCGCCCTGGCCTTATAGCGGTGCCCCTCTGAAACAGCTGTCCCCACCTGCGGGCCGTAGTGTACCACTGGGGGGAAAAGTTTTGGTGAAACAATCACCTGTGACTGAATAGATGCATCTGTTCACACTGTGGGGAGAGCTTGGGGGCAGCCCAGCATCTCCATGAGTGCTGCGCATGCCCCCCTACCCTGATAAAAAAGGGGGCGCGTCTCAAGGACATGCACCCTTTTCTAGTGACCATGCCCCTTTATTCAGAATGGCACAGAGCAGTGCCCTTCAGCGACAGCCGCCCTGCCCCCCGCCCACCCTAGAAGGAACAATGGCCCTCATTCAGAGCCGGACGCTCTGAGCAGAGCGCTCGCTCTGAATGAGGGCCGTCCTCAATAAAAATGGAGCGTCCTCCTGGACGCTCGTATAGCTGTGGGTCATCACCCACAGCACATACGAGCGTGCAGGATGATGGTCGCGATGGTCTTGACCATCGCCAGTGCGACCAGAAGCCTGTGGTCGGGGTTTTCGACCACAAGCCCTGGAGTGATTTTGGCTCTATCAGAGCCAAAATCACTCCCACTGACATCACTAGTGATGTCAGTGGGGCCGGCTTATGACGGTAGGCGTTCCCATGGGAACGCCTCCGTCTGGCAGGCACGCCCCCGGCACGCCCACCAAAGGGGGCGTGCTGTCAATCAACATCGACAGCACGCCCCCTTTGATCAGACACAACGAGCGAAGGAAAGTCCTTCGCTCGTCGCGTCTGGCGCATGCGCACGACGGAGCTCCCTCCGTCGTGCGCATGCGCAGTGCACACCATCGACCCACTTGCGAGCGGACAGCCGCTTGCGAGTGGGTCTGAATGAGGCCCAATGATAGCCCACCGGGACTGACATACATTACTGGTTTGTGTGTATGAACTTTATTAATCAGATGCAAGATGGTGCCTGCACGTGCGGTTTATCAGCCTGCAGTGAGGTAAGCCCAGCAGTTTGTTCTACATTATAGTAACATTTGTTTATGCTTATGGAGCCTGTTATCTGAAGAGCCTCATAAAGGATCTGCAAAGTGAGAACTATGTTGTATAATATTGTTGGGACAATCTGTAGTGCAATTGTGTTCAACTTTGCATATCCATTCATTCTGTCAGTGATATCCACAAGCCTCATTTTAATCAGATTATTATGCCAGTAATACCCACTTGCCTTATTGTCATCTGTTCATTCTGCCAGTAATACCCACTTGCCTTATTGTCATCTGTTCATTCTGCCAATGATACCCACGTGCCTTATTGTAATCAGATTATTCTGCCAGTGATACCCACGTGCCTCATTGTAATCAGATTATTCTGCCAGTGATACCCACGTGCCTCATTGTCATCTGTTCGTTCTGCCAGTGATATCCTCCTGCCTTGTAGTCATCTGTTCATTCTGCCAGTGATACCCACGTGCCTCATTGTAATAAAATTATTCTGCCAGTGATACCCACGTGCCTCATTGTCATCTTTTCATTCTGCCGGTGATATCCTTGTGCCTCATTGTCATCTGTTCATACTGCCAGTGATATGCTTGTGCCTCATGTCATCTGTACATTCTGCCAGTGATATCCTCCTGCTTTGTAGTCATCTGTTCATTCTGCCAGTGATATCCTTGTGCCTCATTGTCATCTGTTCATTCTGCCAGTGATATCCTTGTGCCTCATTGTCATCTGTTCATTCTGCCAGTGATATCCTCCTGCCTTGTAGACATCTGTTCATCCCAGTCAAGTCTGATACTCATAACCTGTGTGGTGTCAGCAGTGAAGTCCATACATCTTTGCAGTGGGCAGGTCTCTGGTGAACACCTGCATCTTGTTAGCCTCCAGGTCTTTGTAGTGAGTAGCGTCAAATGGACTGACTGCAATGGATCCATTACATCCTTGAGAGTTCCTCAACGTTTATCTCTGATATCTAATAAGATTCATAAAGAAGGTAGAAGGGCAAATCTCTCTGATTCTTTGGGTGACACAGAGGAAGAACTCAGTTGCTTTATTTTATGGCACCCACATTAAATATTATAGAGCTAATATGGTAAAGAGATACATAGCATTTATAGTTTAAAACCAGCATGGGTTCTGCTTATCTTTAACTTTGTAGAAGGATGAGGTCATGCTGTTCCCGTTCTGCAGAAAATCCTTCCCAGAAACACAAGCTCCACTGCCCATGCATCACACAACAGAGCCAGTCATGGTCCAGTGCTCAGGCTCACAGACCTGAGCTCTTCCATTCAGGCATGTGCAGAATAAACATTGTATAAAACCACTTTAACTGATTTCATCCTTTCAGCTAACAGTAGCAATAATAGACAATAACCAGAACTTACTCTAACATTGAATAAATATTTGTAAAATATCCTACAGCCACCATAACATGATACCGATTAGATAAACTAAAACCAGGGATGTACAGTCAGGGAAGGTAGGGGATGCAGAGCCTCCCCTGTCATACTCCTGAGATTTGATCTAAAAATTATTAGAATAATAAAGAGAAGATATTTATAACTAATTAACATATTCTTTGTTTATTGCAATCATTTTTATAGTTAACACTCACCAGCTTTGTGGAGCTCCCTGAGACTGCAGGGAGACTAGAGATGAGGCAGCAACAGCCTAGCTTCTGTATAGTAGGACACTGCTTGCAAAGATAGGGGCGGGGCCACACCATGGGCAGTGAGCTGTACAGAGAGAGAGCTAATAGAGGCATGTCTCTGAGTATGGGGGGCGTGCCCTGAGCACTGATGGACGCTTTGGATGTGTCATGTGATTCCGAAGTGCACTGCAATGTTGACAGCAGCAGCAAGAGAAGACACAGTGGTGCAGGTAGAAGAATCAATGGACACTAAAGCTTAGTGTAGTGAGGGGAGTTACAGTGAGTAGGGGGTGAGACAGGCTCCCAGCACTCAGACCCATCTCCATGTGTGCCTCCCCAGCCATTGACCTCACCGCACATCACTAACTAAAATGTGTGCTGTCCACAATACATTATATATATATATATATATATATATATATATACTGTATATATATACTGTATATATATACTGTATATATAAACACCTTTATCTCGTGCTGTTATGTACTTTAAGCTGCACCCTACAGGTGGCCCTCTGCTAGTGAGGACCTAACAATAGAAATAGCAATAACAAATACCTCTGGTGCACTGTTGTTTATCCTCTCTGACCAATATTGGATAAAATTAAATTCACAATAATTCACAATATAATATAAGTGACCCAAAAAGTAAACATCTTTATAGTGAGTTTTTAGATACCTGAATATTTTATTCTTGGCATACAAACATTAGCAATTTATTAAAAATACAATAAAATTGGTTCACAATTCACATAAACATTAAATCAAACACAGTGTTTCAGTAACATAGCTTCCAACTGCCGCTGCGGGGAGGGAGCCAGGCGCCCGCTGGTTACAAAATCTCAGCGGGCATCCGGCAAATAGAGCCTCCTTGCGGCGCCGGGCTGAGGCGGGCCGGATGAGGCGGAACCGGTTCAGTCTCCTCCGGCCCACCTTAACCCCGATGGGTGTAGGGGCTCAGTGTTTCAGGAACATAGCCCCCACACCCCCCGTTAATCCAGCCCTGGGCCTAGGCAACTGCATAATGTAGACAGAGCACAGTAATGGTGTGTTTGTGCAACTGCATAATGTAGACAGAGCACAGTAATGGTGTGTTTGTGCAACTGCATAATGTAGACAGAGCACAGTAATGGTGTGTTTGTGCAACTGCATAATGTAGGCAGAGCACAGTAATGGTGTGTTTGTGCAACTGCATAATGCAGGCAGAGCACAGTAATGGAGTGTTTGTGCACCTGCAACACATTGCACACCGGGGCGCAGACGTTAATATACCTTTGCACATGATCAAGGGCAGGGGCAAATGATGTTGACAGTCTCCAGCACTAGACAGCTACTTGTTTCCAGATGCACCAGACACTTATTTGCACTGTGTGTGTTTAAGTAAATTTGTGTTCCCTTGTTTGTGAGAAGGGGAGTTGTGTCTGATGATTAAGGGAACTGCTTAAAGTGTTATTGATAGCTAATAGCAAATGTATACTTTACATAAGAAGAAAATGGCTATCAACATGTGCAAAAGTGTATTTAATGTATGTCAGGCATAAACTGAGCATATGTGTTACTAGTACCTACCTGTGCGATCTTGCGATAGTTGCGGCTTTGCCTATACACTCAATGTAGCTTTTTTCTTAGTGAACACAAATGATACCTGCATGTTTGGGCTATGCACACACTGTACCTGTTTGGGATACCCCTGTATCCCATACAGGCACCTCTGTACTTATCTGTAGACTGTAAGCTCTCACTAGCAGGACCTCTTCCCTTATGTACTTTGCCTTCCCTCACTTATACCACATCTCCTCCACACTGCCTACAAAGTCACCTTTCCCTTGGGTATTATGACAGTTGATGCAGCAATGTTCTTAAACCATGTCCATGTCCTGCAATGTTCTGTACTGTAAGTGACTTTTTTGTTCTTACTGTTTCTGCCTATGTACCTTGTAAAGTGCTGCGGACCCCTGGTGGCGCTATATAAATAAAGAATAGTAATAATAATAATAATGGACTGCTTCAGAAATGATCAGTCTGTGTAGCGACATATAGCTAAAAGGAAGGTCAGAGCTGTCTTTGGGCGGGATAAATCAAGCATACCATTTTGCATGCAATGCATCCAGACACTGATCGCAAACACAGTGGCGTTTAGTAATCCCGTATGCTTGTATAATTGTAAAATCGCAAAGCACAGCTCTCCCCGAAATAATCTCTCCTTTGTGATATAAGGACTTCCAGGTTTATGACCTGGGAGTCCTTATGCGCGGCTGGCAGCCAGCGCATGCGCAAGCCGTGAGGGAAACCGGTGTTGCCCCGGTTTAAATCTTCAAATTATTACGTTTTATTATGTGATGTCATCCAAATCCATCCAGTAAAAGGCTCAGAACAGGCTCCCTGTGTCACGGTCCGGAAGTCCGAGTCTCCAGATACGCCAATCTGAGAATCGCCGCCCGTGACTTTTACAGGTTACCGCAGCACGTGTGGTTAACTAAACCTGGTAACTGCCACCAGCAAAGTGGAACTTTAGTGTTAAAACACAAGGTAAGCCTTTGCTCTTACCTGCCATACAATTATGCACACTTAGTAAAAATAGGTAACATGAGCCATATGAGGCCTTGGGTCATAAAAACACAGATCCAGAACTAGAATTAATGTTTAATTCAAGAATATCTTCAAAGTTTATTTACAAAAAAGTCACAAGAATATAATAATGTTAAAAGGGATCAGTGTTACAATTTCCAGAAAATAAAATAAAAAAAATGGAGAAACAAACCACTCATTTGGATTGACTGGTTTTGGGATGAGGCCATCCCAATGGAGCACTCTGGAACATCTGTATCCTTCGATAGCCTAACGCAGAATGAACACTGAACCAAAATTGAGTCACATATTTATGCCTGCTTTCCAGGCACCCCCTCAGCCCCCTCCCTGGGCTGATTTTAACCCTTGTCAGTTCAGAGTGGATTGTCCAGCTGGCTGAAGCCTCGGGGTCTCCCGGCCACCTGAGCAGGGGTTCTTTCATTATTCCTTCAGCTCTCTGTGAAGACTGGGAACCTAGGCTTAAGTCAATAAACGTGCCCACTGATTAGGTGAGGCATTATACACATCTGTAGACTGAATGTCTCTCGGTATAAATAACAATTCTTTGATCTTGGGGCCTGATTCAGACCCGCTCACGAGCGCACAGCACTCGCAAGCGGGTCAATGTTCCCCCACTGCGCATGTGCTGCCTCCAGCGTGCGCGTGCGCGAGCCCCAGCGAGCGACGGCAGCTCCGTCACTCCGGAGCTCACTACAAGATAGGGCGGCTGTCGATGTTGCTTGACAGCTTGCCCTGATTTGTAGGCGGGGAGGGGGGTGGCTGCACAAACGCAGGCGTTCCCTTAGGAATGCCTGCCATTTGTGGGCTGCCCTACTGACATCACTCGTGATGTCAGTAGTGGATTTCCTGCACTATTAGAGCAGGAAGTCCACTCGGGCTTGCGAAAGCCGAGATCCTCCCACAGGGTCTCGTCGCAAGCCCGATGGTCGTGATAATCGCGACCATCGCCAGGCCGCTCGCACTAGCTGTGGGTGATCATCCACAGCTTTGTGAGCGGCCTGGAGGCTGAAACAAAAAAAAACAAAGAACGCCCTGATTCAGAGCGAGCGCTCGCCAACAGCGAACGCATCTGAATCAGGCCCTCTGTCCCTAAACAGAACACAGGGCTCTTAATGACTGTTTTAGCAAGGGTCTGGCCAGCTGTTCTGTAATTTCCATAGACATTTTTCTTATGTCACATACAATTGGACATTTTTATGGCTGATGCAGGAATAGAGACCTTCTTACAACCTTTGCTGCCCAGGAGTTTTGTCACCTATCCACATACAAAAGATGCTATATACCAATTTATAACCGAAAGTTACATGTTTATACCAACACAATATCATGTGCAGTTATGCCCATGCTGATGCAAAATCAGCTTTTCCGCTGCCCCCTAGGTCAAAGTTCTTCCCAGTGTACACCAACGGCAGGTCCAATTGGGATCCTCACCCCCCCCCCCTAAAACCTGGCCTGAATCCAACTGGACCACTTCAAGATGGTTTCATCCCTTTTGGTGCAGTGGTGTATCTTCAAGTTATAAAGTTTTATCAAGTGATGTCGTCCAAACCCATCCAGTGGTAGGCCCAGGACAGGCTCCCTGGGTCAAAGTTCTTCCCACCGCACTCCGCCATGAGGTCCGACTGGGACCCCAACTACACCATTAGGCATCCCAGACCAATTGCCACCCTTCTGTGAAGTTTTCAACCAAATCCATTTAGTGGAAGACTCAGAACAGGCTCCCCGAGTCAAAGTTCTGCCCAGCGTACACCAACGGGTCGACCGGGACCTCTATTCTGTATGGCTTCGGGGAACTAATGTTGCCACTCTGCAAAGTTTTCATCCACATCCATACAGTGGAAGGCTCAGAACAGGCTCCCTGGGTCAAAATTCTGTGTACACTAATGGTAGGTCCGACCAGGACACTAACCCCCCCCCCCCCCTAAAACCTGGCCAGGATCCAACTGGACCACCACACATTGGTTTCATCCCAATCGGTGCAGGGGTGTCCGAATGCATAGCCGGAGAGACAAACAAACAGACCAATGAATTTTATATATAAGATTTGTCACATTGTCTAATTGTCAATATGTGGGCTAATATTTATTTAGTATCGAAAAAGTAAGCTATGTAAGATTTGGCAGCTTTATTTTGAGAGCTGTGGCAGATATTCGGCAACAAACTTTTTATATATATATATATATATATATATATATATATATATTGAATTGATGGCAGAGGCGGCACTCAAAACGACTTATAATAAAGACAAAGGACCGCAAAGTACTTGAATCCAAGTTTCAATGCCTATAGCATTTTCATCAGGATACAAAAGATTGCTAAAATACAGTCTTACCTTTATAGCAACTAACACCAGAGTGCACAGGCGTCGTGGTCCCGCTGAGCGTGTGGGTCCGATGATGTCAGAATAGTGAAACACCCTCCACCAGGAGACTAGAGGAAAGGAAGCCTAACTGGGACAAAATGCATGCAACAACATTGTTGTTCTGAACACAACTCTCTGTACATCTATCTACACAGCTCTCTGTCTACTACCTATTGCTGTTCAAGCATTTACAGAGATTGCTGTCATATGTGTTGTAATATCCTCTGTCTCTTTGATTACTATCTGGTTCTCTCAGGTACAGACCTCTGTTTATTTATGTTTCTTAGCAACAAGCACTGACCATTTAGTCGCATGCACATTTCTTGTGCTTTTGCATGCGTTTTGACCCAGTTAGGCTTCCTTTCCTCTAGTCTCCTGGTGGAGGGTGTTTCACTATTCTGACGTCATCGGCCCCACGCGCTCGGTGTGACCCCGACGTTTGTGCACTCTGGTGTTAGTTGCTATAAAGGTAAGACTGTATTTTATCAATCTTTTGTATCCTGATGAAAATGCTATAGGCATTGAAACGTTGATTCAAGTACTTTGCGGTCCTTTGTCTTTATTATAAGTCGTTTTGAGTGCCGCCTCTGCTATCAATTTGTCAATCAGTCTCCCTGGAGGGGGACTCATTTAGGAGGGCACCAACGCTGTTGTTGTTGTTTATTGGAGTGCCAGCTCATCGTTGTTCATATATATATATCTATATATATCAGGCTTGCCTACCCTCCCGATTTGGCCGGGAGCCTCCCGATTTTCGGGTGCCGCTCCCGGCCCCCCGGAAAGGCAGGCAAGCCTCCCGGAAGCTTTTGACCCTCCCAACCTTCCCCCTGATACAAACGGAAACCCCCGCAGCGGGGGGCCCGGTGACGCGATTCGTACAGAATCGCGTCATCGTGGCCCAGCCCCCTGCTTCGCAATGCTGAAAATAAGAGCATTGTGAAGAGGGGGCGGAGTCACAATGACGCGATCGTCCGTCCCCGCCCCCAGTGTGCCACCAAATGGCCGCCCCCACCCCCGGCTCCGCCCCCAAAGGCCGGCCCCGCCCCCTGCTATTAGCCGACAATCAGCTCCCTCCCTGAAGGCTGGAGCTGATTGTCGGCAAGTATGATATATATATATCTATACACACATACACTGAACCTTACTCTTATATGTGATTCTATAGCATATCCATTCAGTACCAAAACAGCGCCTGTCAATCAAGCAGTGTGACTGTGGTTTCCCTCCTTCACAACCAGTCCTGTATCACATTTATGTTATGCGGAAGGCATACACCACGTTTGGTCATAAAAATGTAAATAAAATATTAAGCAGAAGCATTAACAATTTCTTCTCTTGAGTGGCAGAACACACATCTAATATACATTTCTGATCTAACATCAACTTACCCAGAGCCAAAAATATATCTTAAATGCATCTTGGGAAAGGTCAGAATAATATCCTCACAATATAATCATTATTTACTAGCATCCTTTATACTACCACACCCTCCTGGCACGATACAAGTTATCCAACCCATGATGATCAAACACCGTTTTATTACAAATGGGCCCAGCCTGTTTACACAGTAATAATGCTCAGTAGGTGCTTGTGCAGGAACTGCCCAGGTGGATTCAGTGTGATTCACCGCAACTGCCTGGGCATTTATACACTAAGGAAAAGGACAACAGCAAACTCACCCTTCCTATGATACTGCACTTCTGCAAGGTCTTCCCAGTTTATATATATGCAAACGGAAATGCAGATAGAATTGTGTGTGAGAATTTTAAAAAGTTATAACTGACTCTGGCAAATGACCCCCTTCCACCAGGTACAAAATGTTGGACCTTGGACGGGTTGGGTATGGGATCCCGGCTGTCAGGATGCTGCTGGTCAGAATACCGACAGTTGCACCCCCCACAGTCAGAATCCCGACAACAATAAGGGAACTAAGGTAAGACTAACCCTTATCCCTAACCTCCTCCTCCCCGCACCCTAAACCTAACACTCCCTCCCCAGTGCCTAAACCAAACCTCCCTGCACCCTAATCCTAACCCTTCCCCTAATGGCTAACTCGAACCCTCCCCCTAACGCCTGATACCTTTGGGATGCCGGCAGTCGGGATTCTGGTGCCAGGATCCCGACGCTGTTGGGATTTCGGCGCTGGGATTTCGTCCATCGGCATCCCGCACTGCGGGATGCTGACTACATCCCCCTTGTACATCCACTTAATTTACTATCACAGTTACCTGGCCTGAATTAACTCCTTAATGAGCAAGGCGTTGTGTTAAATACTAATAGGGGTACATTTACTAAGATGGGAGTTCTATTCAGAAGTGATGTTGCCCATAGCAACCAATCAGATTCAAGGTATTATCTTCTAGAAGGTGCTAGATAAATGAGAAGTAGAATCTGATTGGTTGCTGTGGGCAACATCAGTTCTTAGTAAATCTACCCCATAGATTGTCACTTCTGAAAACAATTTAGAGGCAATGCAGGCAGTAAACAATCAAGCTATGTACAGTATATATCTTCACCATGAAATGGATGATTATGAATTTTATTTTAAACTGCTTACGTCACGTTACATTGTTGAAAGCTAAATATGTACCCTGCAGACCTTATAACATCTGACGGCCTGAAACCAAGTAGATATCGTGGCTATGCACTGCGAGATATTTCACAGTGTATGGACACATGATATCTGCTTTCCTTCCCTGGGTAATACCCATTTTACACCACAGATAAAACCTGGATTATTTCCCATTTAACCCGGGTTGCTGCTAGGTGTAAAAGGGACAAGGGTTAGATTCCAACCCAGGTAGTTTGCAGGGTTTAACATAACACACAACCCGTGTAATCGGGTAACCTAGGCTGTCCGGCCCTGGTCTCGTTTCCGGATTTTCCGGCGCTTGGAGATGATAGCGCCGGCAGACCAGTTCCACTGCACTTGTGTGCAGTGTGACCAGCACCAACCCAGGGATAACCCAGGTTGGCACCCCAGTCTGAAGGGGATCTGTCCCGGTTTGGAACCTTGTTCCAAATACCGGGTCAGATCCAGGTATTTAGTGTAAAAGAGGTATAAGAGACATTTCCCCATTCCGCCCGTTAAAGAACAGGGGAAATTTTAGGCGGTCGGCCGCGACAATGCATACACCACCAGATGTGGCTGACCGATGATCGGATCAGTCTGGCATGTTAAAGGCTTTTTCATGCCCGGCCGCCCGATCATGGATACTGTACACTATGGATCTCATTCAGAGTTGGTCGTAAGCGGCCGCTCGGTCGTACGCATCCAACGTTTCCAAACCATGCATGTGTATGGTTAGTTGTGCACATGTGCGTATGAGGCTTTGCGATCCAAAAAGCTGTCAATCGTACGGCTTACGAGCAGGAAGTGGCTTCCGAGAGTTGATTGACATGAAAGCCCGTTTGTGGGTGTTGACGGGGGTGGAGTTCTAAAAACGCAGGCGTTCCTCACCGTTTTCAGGGAGTTTCAGGGGCGTACATAAATTTTCTGCTACGACCGACATAGAAGGCCGGAAGTGGTAAAACGTCACTCTGCGAGCAGGTTAGAGGCCTGGCTGACCGTACAGCTTGAGGTTGGGTATGTGCTCTCTCAAGCCCCAGAGTACAATCGATACTATCGAATGTGACTGATGTTATGTTTGATGGTTCATGCCACACAATGCAAGTAGCTAATAATCGTTTGTTGTTGCTATTTGCTAATAACACTGCTAATTGGCTTGTAATTGATTCAGTTGCGTTAGCATTAGCGAATAATAAGAATAAATACATTTCATGGGGATGGCTTATTCTATGCGTTTTTTTTGTTAATTTTTGGTGTAATTTGCACACAACACAAGCGGCCGCAACCATCAGAAGAAAATTAACATACAGCGACTGACAACGATTGACTTGATCGCTAACTGCTATCACTCGCTAGCTAGAGGAGGTGCTTTGTTCATGTATGGGCATCACTTTGGTTGCGATGGCCCGGCCGTGCGATTGGTTTTTTTTCTAATTCTCGATCGTTAGGCATACGACCGAGCGGCCGCTTACGACCGACTCTGAATGAGATGAGATCCTATGTCAGTGGTTCCCAAACTCGGTGCTCAAATCTCCTTAACATTCCAGGTTTTCAGGATATCTATACCTAAGCACAGGTAATTTAATTATACCATCTATGCCAGGGGTTCCCAACCACGGTCCTCAAGGCACTATAAAAGTCCTGGTTTTAAGGCTAGCCATAGCTGGACACAGGTAGCTTAATTAGTACCTCAGTTATTTTGATTTAACCATTTGTGCTTAAGCATGGATATCACTAAAACCAGGACTGTTAGTGTGCCTTGAGGACCGTGGTTGGGAATCACTGATCTATGCACAAGCATGGATATCCTTAAAACCTGAACTTATAGGGTGCCATGAGGAGCAAGTTTGGGAACCCCTGCACTATGTGATCGGACGGGTTCTGGATGAAAGGTCGACAGTAAAAAGGTTGACATCGGATGATCGACAGGTACAATAGGTTGACACACTAATGGTTGACATGTTTTTTAGGGTTAAGGCCCCCACACACAGTACGATTTGCAAATGATTTGATGTCGGTAGCTGAAGTGAACGATGTGCAGTAAAAGCTGCACAATGTTCACCCAATCTATCATGCACGATATAATGATTTGCATATTCAAAAGAATCGTGTGCGATATGACAGATGCATAGCACAGATCAGGGAAATTAGTGACTCAGTACTGGTAGTGCAAAATACAGGGGACAAATGACATAGTGGTCCCCTGTATTTAAGCACATCGAGGACCGGTATAGTCACAACCAGCCCTGGTTGCCAAAATACAGGGACAAACGAAGTAGGTGTCCCCCATATTTTGCGCAACCAGCACTGGGCTCTGATCCGGTCCTGGAAATACAGGGGGAAAAAATGCGTAGGGTTCCCCTGTATTATCCAGAACCAGCAACAGACTTTTTCTAGCAGAGGGCTAATGCCAGAAACCAGGGTAGCCCTTTCACCGGGTCCCCCGGCCGAAGTATTAACACTGACTGCTAGTCAGCCCAGGCTAGGGGTCTCCCTATCCAGGGCACTCCTGACCTAGGATGATAGCCTGGGGCTATCCCCAGCACACATGGCCAGTGGGTGCCGGGTTGACTATGTAGTGTAGTGCATTTGTTTTCTTTTTAATATTGGTTTTGCTGTGGAACTACAGGTACCAGCCAGCCCATAATGCCCTGCATGCTGGTACTTGTGGTTCTCCAAGTATCAGCATGTAGGGGAGGCTTGCTGGAACCTGTAGTTCCACAGAAAAAGTCAATATTTTTACTTTTATCAAATGTACTACACTACAAAATCAACCCGGCACCCAGCAGCAGAAGACTGATCCCATCCGTACTTCTGTGTCAATGACATGTAGCACGAATATCCCTGATCCATGCTATGCATCTGTATCTTGCAAGACATCGTTCCGTGTGCATACACACGGAACGATGTCATTCAAATCGTGCACGATAGGTTACTGATCTTTCTGAATGCATGAAAGATCAGCGACCCCGATCAACTATCGGCGGGAGTGCGCATCGGAACGTGATCAGCCCTACAGACAGAATTTTTAAACAATTGGTTGTTCCAATCGGTCGGAAACGGCCAAGGCATAAAAAAAATTATACTGTGTGTGGGGGCCTTTAGGCACCAGGAGGGACAGTTGGGCTTAAGATTAAGGTTAGAAAGAAAAGCATGTGTTGACCATTTTTGTGTAGACAATACCCATGTCGACCTTTTGACCCTGCCAACCTACACCCATGTAAACCTTTTGTCCCTGTCAACTTTTTTATTGCAGATCTAATGACCCACACTGGCTTAGTGTATGCCCAGCTGAACATGTCTATCCCTTGTATGCAGAGGCATGATTTAAGAGAGGAGAGGGCCCATATGCAGGCCCCCTCCTCTCTGGCAGCGTAGATTCAGACTTAGTACCAGTTTACTGCACATGTGTTGGTCTACGGGAACATGCTGCCCGTGCCCCGTTCCCAGAGACTTCCCTATTGCACATGTGCATAACACAGTGAAAATGGCTGCAGCACAATTTTCCCAGTGAATTCTGCTGTTCTTCAATGCTGACCGATATAGAACTCCGGAGAGCCAAGTATATGGGTGCAGGGTGTGCTGTGTAGGCCCCCCTGGTTTAGATGCCCCCATGAAAAAATCAGTGGTGTCTGCAACATTGAAAAGCAACTTGAGTGCTTTTAAACACAAGGAATTGGCCCAAACTTTTTTTTTTTTTTTTACCAAGTGTGCCACAATGGAAAAATGGATGTGACCATGTGCTTTATTTAGCAATTATCCAAAAACATCAATGATTCTCCAACCAGAACAAAAAAAACAACAACTGTACCTTACCTTAGGACCTGATTCGGAGATGGTCGCAAATTCCATCGCGACTGCAATTCTATACGCAGCGTACTTGCGAAAATATGCAAATTACTCATCAGCCATCTTGTGCACTGAAGCCCATCTCTGGTACCTCACATCCACCGCTTACCTAGAAAAGTGTTCTGAGCAAGCCTATACTATCTCTGCAAGAGCGCCTCCCCAAGACACCTGTGCTTTTCCAGGTGCAAACAAATGTGCAGAGGCTCACTAGAGCAAGGCCAGAAAACGGTCCCAAATGCCTGTATTTTTCTAACACACCCCATTACCACTTGCCTGGCACAGTCGTATCAGATACGACCACACCAGGCTGCGCTTTCTCTGACATGGTCGTATCTGATACGACCAGTCAGAAGTGCCCACTAGGTGGCTGCGGTAAGCTAATGTTCCCACAGCCGCCTATGTCAGAGGGACCTCTGCTTCCTCAGATTCTCCAGCCAGTGTGTCCCGATCACTGCTGACCAGTGATCCGGCACCCAGCGCTCCCACCCCTTCCTTCCTGGCGCACACTAGTACTAGAGAGCAGCAGCCACGCTGCTATATTATATATAATCACACATTGTGTATATATATATATATATATATATATATATATATATATACACACACACACACACACATATACATACATACATAGATGCAGGTAGAGAATTTCCCATATCCTAAATGCTCGGAACCAGGAGCTTGTCGGATATGGAATGTTTTCAACATTTAGAGTACCTCGGGGTACGGCGGGGGTCCGGTGTCCAGCTTGCGTTGCAGGGGTTCAGCTGCGTCCATGGCAGTGTGGGAGTTCAGCGGCATCCATGGAAGGGTGCAGGGGTCCAGCGGTGTTCGCGACGGGGTACAAGGGGGTTCGGCAGGGGTGTTGGGAGGGTCCAGTGGCGTCCACAGCTGTAAATGGCCATCATTACAGTATACCATAAAAATTGCTATTTTTATGGTATAAGGTGTTTAAAAAATATTTTTTTATATAAAGTCGTGTTGGATAGGTTTTAAAAGAATGTTCTTGACCTAATTCAGTCATAAAAAAAACACCAACAATTTTGGAGCGGTTTTTGGAAAAACATTTGTCAGTTAAGTGGTTAAATGACAAGTGGCAGGTGGTAGAAAACATTCTAGAACAGGTGAGACAAATACTGCTATTGGGTTCATATGCTCAGCTTGACCATTACATACACAGCACTGTGTCAATTCAGTCTGTATACCAATATAGTTTATATATAATTCCTAACATATAGATGAAAAATATGAGATATGGTAAGAACTTACCCTTGTTATCTCTATTTCTACGAAGTCCATAGGGTTCCACAGGATACCTTGGGGTATAGGTGTGACGTCAGTCATCGGGCACCATAGAGTTAAGCTTTCAGCCTCCCAGGATGCACTAGGGTCCCCCTCCTATACCCCGCCCCCGAGCCAAGGCACCTCAGTTAGTTACCAAGCCATAGGCCGGAGGAGAAGGAAGAGAGAGAAAAAAGATCTGGACACACACAAGAATCACATTCTCACCAGAGGGAGACGGAAAAAACGGTGACCAGAGCAAAGCCCATCTGCAGCACAGGTGCGACAGGGCGGGAGTCCTGTGGAACCCTATGGACTTCGTAGAAATAGAGATAACAAGGGTAAGTTCTTACCATATCTCATATTTTCTACTTCAGGGTCCATAGGGTATCCACAGGATACCTTGGGGATGTCCCAAAGCAGTATCCTTTTAAGGGTGGGGACGCTCCTGTGCAGAAAGGGGAATCCGCCGCCCGAAGGAAGCATCCTGAGAGGCGAAGGTGTCAAACCTGTAATACCTCACGAAGGTATGGACAGAGGACCACGTAGCAGCCTTGCAGATCTGGACTGCAAAGGCACCACGTCGAGCTGCCCACGAAGGACCCACAGACCTAGTGGAATGAGCCTTCACAGAAGGAGGAACCGGCAGGCCTTCATGAAGATAAGCTTCAGAAATAGCCATACGGATCCAGGCTGCCAAAGTTTGCTTTGAAGCAGGCCAACCCTTTTTACGGAAGCCATAGAGGACAAACAAGGCATCCGACTTCTTAAACAAAGAAATGCGGTCAACATAAGTCCTTAAGGCCCGCACAACATCCAAAGAGGCCTCACCCACGGAAAGACCCAGTGAGTTAAAGGCCGGAACAACGATTTCCTCGTTAACATGAAACTGGGAAACAACTTTGGGAAGAAACTCGGGCCGAGTGCGGAGCACTGCCCTGTTCCCATGAAAAACCAAGAAAGGGGGTCTACAAGAAAGAGCCCCTAAATCAGAAACACGTCTGGCCGAAGCAATAGCCAGAAGGAAAACAGTCTTAGCTGTTAGCCATTTAAGATCCACTGAGCCCAGTGGTTCAAACGGCGGTCCCTGGAGAGCCCTCAGGACCACAGCCAAATCCCAATCTTGGAATCTGCGTCCGCCTTCCAGGATCGCAGCCACAAGGTGCGACGAGCAGCCACCGCTGCTGAAGAAATTCTAGACACCAGAGTACTAATGTCTAAGGCCGCCTCGTTGATATAAGTGGCCAAATCACGGAGATTACCAATCAACTCCGCCTGTTCGGCCGGACAGTCGGAATCAAAAGACGCCTCTAATGAATCCGCCCAGCGCTCCATCGCTCTGGCAACCCAGCAAATGGCCATAGCCGGCCGTGCTGCCCCCCCGCAAGGGATAAGCGGACTTCAGGCAGATCTCCACCTTGCGGTCCGTAGCATCCTTAAGGGAGGACATGGATGGCATCGGCAATGTGGCACTACGGACAAGACGGGTCACGTGAGAATCCACCTGTGGAGGGGATTCCCACTTTGCAAAATAATTATCCGCGAACGGATAAGCCACTGCCAGGCGCCTCTGCGGCCGATATCTTTTGCCAGGCTGTTTCCACGTCTCCTCTAAATGGTCCACTAACTGACCCGAAAGAGGAAAGACTGTGGCATCGCCCTTCACATCTTTAAAAAGGCATACTTGGATTAAGCCGCTGGGGGAACTTCGTCCTCAATCACCAAGGCTGTGCGGACTGCCCGAATAAGTCCAGGAATATATACCTTGGACTTAGCGTCAGCGTCCTTAGTATGGAGAAGTTCCTGATCGTAAGGATCCAGAATCTCCCCCATCATCAGACGTCCCCTCGTCATCCTCATAAGGAGCCGACAGACGCCACCGGCCGTTTATGTGGCCGCATCACAGACTCCCCTTGCAACACATCCGACAAGTGCTGTACAGAACTCGTCAGGGAGTTAACCCACGCCGGCTCCTGAGAAACCGGGAGCGGGGAAATAGGGAGACTGTGGGGTGCCACTAATTGTCGTGGGAAACCCTGCATGGGTGACGACACCACTGACTGCTGGGACAAACCCATTGGCGTAAACGCGGGCTGCGGAGCTAACTGGCCCACTAGGGTTGTAAGCGCCTGAGCGAAACAAGCCCAGGGCGGCTCCTGTACCGGTGCTGTAACCGTAATAGGCCGCGCCATAGACAAACACTGCCGGCAGAGGCCCTCCGCGCTACCCTCCCCCTCCGCTAACGGTACTTTACACGTAGTACACTGTAGGCGGAGAGGAAAATCACTTTCAGACATGATGGCACCAAGTATGTGACCCCTCTCACCAATTATATATTAAATAGGCGAGAGACCACCCTGGGGACAGGGACAGTAATAAAGCTGACAGTTAGAAGAAAAGTTACAGGCAGCAGCGCTAGCACAGTCACATACAATGCAAAGAAAAATCAATTCCTGCATTAACAGCGCTGATCACTCAACTACGCAGACACAGGGCCTGGTAGGACACAGCGCAGCATACACAGACCTGACCCAAATCGGAGAGGTATGCGGGGGGACCCAGACCACGATGCTTCCGTCCAGCGCTTCCAGCAGCGTTCACCATGCGTTGGAAAGATGGCGCTGAGGAGCAGAGAGGAGGCTGGCCTGGGGGAGGAGCGCTGCTACAGGACCAGTCGGCAGTGTGCAGAGAGGGCTGTATGCAGCGGGGGAGTCGCCGGCTGTGAGACAGGGAAGGCGCGCTCCACTGGCATGCATTTAACCCCCGGGACGCCGCAGTGCTACTGCTCTGCTGCGGTCCACTGTCCCAGGGGGTAGTGGAAGCGCAGGTTCAGTACCTGGCTCCACGCTGCAGCCAGTCCCCAGGGAGCCCCCTACCTGGGGACTCTGGACCATGTAACAGCGGGGACCCACCGCAGGACCCCACTGCTTACTTGCTGTCCCCCTTGAATCCGGCCATGGTCCGGAACATCTGGGGTCACCGCTGTGACTCCAGATGCTCACCAGCATCCCCGGATCGGTACCGGCATTCTGGTATCGGCGGGGGTGTAGGGAAGACAGCATGGACGTCAGGACTGACTGTCCATGCTGTTCATCCAGATGTGCAGCCACAGCTGCATGAAGAAAAAGCTTCAGGGGCTCTTCTAGCCCCCACTCCAACAGGTGCACCCGACTCCGGCCGGGCACCAAACGAAACTGAGGTGCCTTGGCTCGGGGGCGGGGTATAGGAGGGGGACCCTAGTGCATCCTGGGAGGCTGAAAGCTTAACTCTATCGTGCCCGATGACTGACGTCACACCTATTCCCCAAGGTATCTTGTGGATACCCTATGGACCCTGAAGTAGAAATACCATTGTAACCATTCAATATAGATAACGTCAGAGAAAGGATATCTAAATTAGGGCAGGAAGCAGACTCCAGATCTCTTGTATCTATATACTGGATACCCCCTGCCCACCTTAATCTGGTTTGAAACACAGATCTCTTTAGATGATTTTGTTCACACTGGTGTGCCCGATCTGTTTTTACCTACCTGGTACATATATTAGAACAGAAACTTATACACAGTAATGTGCTAGTACAGTATTGAACACAGTAGCTGATTTATCAAAGGGCAAAATGCCCTCTTGCTGGAGAAAGCAGGTGTTTGTAACTTAAAACGCTCTATGGGCCATATTCAATTAGCATCGAAAACGTCCATTTTTTGCTAAAAAAAACAGGCGAAAAACGGAAAACAGACGAAAATGGAGAAAAAAAAACTGGAGAAAATTTTTCTCCATCCCAGACCAGGAGAAAAAAAAATGAAAAAACTATTTTTTACAAAAAATGTGGGGATTTCTTTCAGAATCCTTTGTACACCCCCCCCCCTTAATAATAAATTTTAAGCAAATAAAAATATTGAACATGATAGAAAGCCATTTTATCCAGGAAATAAATTGGGGGTATGTTAAAATGGGTGCTAATATATATGCAATTTTAAAGTTTTTAAAAAAAAACATGCAACCGCATGCGATGTTTGAAACACGCATCCATAACGCCCCCACCCCCCCCCCCCCAAAAAAAAAATCAGACCCATACGTTAAAATCATTTTAAACTTTTTTTTTGCCAAAAAATTGAGAAGTTTTCCACCAAACTACACAACTTACGATTCGGTAATGTGCTGTGTGATAAGTTGAGAATTTATTGGGATCTAGTTGATTTTGCCAATTTTTCAGGTGTTATTTTTGACAATATTCCAATCTTTGTAGTGTGGTATTTTTTTTTTTTAATGTTTTATGTGTATATATATGTATGTGTATATATATATATATATATATATATGTTCTCTATATTTATTGTTTTGGGATACACATTATTATATTTTTTATAAGCAATGGATCTGGGATGCAGTTTGTAGATCTAGGTTTTATATTCCAGATACTGTTATTTGAGTATGTATTTATGTGTATATGTATGTGTGTATATATATATATATATATATATATATGTTATTATTTTTATCATATATTTTTTATTATTTATTTTGTTTGGTTATTTGTTCATGTATTTCTGTAAAGCAATAAAAATGTACTCAATTTACACAACTTACGATTCCCCCCCCCCCCCCCCCCCCTGGAATTTATCATTGGGGGGGGTGTCCAAAGGATTCTGAAAGAAATCTCCACTTTTTTAACCAAAAATATGGATTTTGCATTTTTTTTTTTTTCCTCCTGGCAATAATTATGCCTTTTTTTGGTGAAAAACTTCCATTTTCACCGCTAGTGGAATACGGCCCTATTTTGGAATTATGTACTATTACAATGCAGTGATTTAACAAGAAAGGTTTCAAGTTTTATTGCATTGTGACCACTGAACCGTGGTTAATGTAATTAATCATTTGACAGCCTCTTCACTATTGGCACACAGATATATTATCCATCTTTCTGCTTTTTTGTCTCATTCAGATGCAATGAGACCGTTGACAGGAGTTTCATGCGGATGAAGGAATTGTGTGCTCAGCTGCCCTTTGAAATTTGTTTTTAAATGAGCCCTTTATCAGCCAGCGTTTCACCCAACACATGGGCATCTGCATACAATTGTTGGGCTGCATGAGCAGGAAACCCATAACATTCTTTTACTGATCCCTTATTTCATTTAATGGTGGTGCATTAACTTCCAAAAATTTTAATGGTTATTTTGTGTTTTTTTGCGATTTTTATGGTTCCGCGAGGTGAGAATGGTCACTCTTACACTGTAATGGTATCAGCAGGCAAGGTCATCTTTTAGCCAGGTATAAAACAGATTGGAGAGACAGATCTAATTAGGACATTTGAATGCCCAATGCTATTTATATACCAAAATAGTTACATTCACTGTTCATGCATACCAATACATGTCACCTTACAATTTTTCCTTTAGAAAAATTATCTTCAATATTTACATACCATCTTTCAGAGACTAGGAATCTATGGCAGCAGTTTGACTTTGGCTTCCCATAAGATGGAGCCTGATCATTTTTAGGTCTATATTAGGCCTTATATAGTCATTTAGTAATGTTTTTCTATGCCAGTTATGACAATTGTTTGGCTCATTGTACATTCCTACATTTTTATGCCAGTAACAGCCCACATCAATGTATTCATGGGGAGCAGCTTAACCCCAACCATCCATGTCATTATTTGGTGGGAGAAACGGATTCAAACAGGGCAATTTTTCAACCTTATGGTCGGTACACACTTTGATGACATCAGCATCATCTAGTGTGTACACTCTATATCACTGATATCACCAATTGGACCTGCATGAAGGTCTGATGGATTATAACATCAGCAAGAGCCATGCTGCCGAATGCTGTGACCCGTCCCACGACAGGTCGGCTGGTTATACATCATTAAATGTGTACTCAGCTTTAGGACCATATCCAATTAGCCGGAAAAAGTCCCATCTTGGCAACAAGTGTAGACAGATGCAAACTTTTTCCACTAAAATGCATATAGTGCAATCCTATTGCTAAAGTTTTCACATGTGCAAAATCAGACAAAACCTGGCAAACGGTTTTCACCATCTCACAGATGAAAAAATTCCATTTTTGATTAAAAATGTGGGTATTTGTTTCAGAAGCCCTTGGACACCCTTCCCTTATGACAAATTAGGCAAAAAAAATTTAATTCGCTCAATAATTAAATTTTTGGCCTGAAAAAAGGATTTAAAGTAGTGGGTCAGGTATTTTGGGGGCTCTATGGATGGGGCATGTGTTTTAAACATTGCAGGTTGCTGCACCAGGTGTATTTATAAACCTATTTTTAAAAGTGCACTTTCAGAACATGCGTTAATTTTGGCAAAAAAAAATTCTTCCTTTTTATCATGAGTTCCTATGTCAGTTAGCCTTTTTAAGGGGTACAGACAGATTTTCCCAAAATGTGCTGTACTTTAATGCACAGATTTTCCACAAATGAGTTTGCCTTTGTAGTAGGACAGTGCAAAAAAACCAGGAGCGCGCCTAAACAAGACCTGAAAATATCACACCTAAACGCGTGAATTGTGCAAAAACTACTCTAATGTTTCGTTTTCACAGCTAATTGGATTAGGCCCATAATTTAGGCTTGAAAATCTTATTTGCTACGCCTAATAAAACTACTTAATCAGGGCTCTCAAGTAAGGTTACTAGGAGGAGCTAAAACAATAAAAGCAGCACCTACCTCTCTTTGTAGGTGAATGTTATTCTACAAAAATGACTGTATACTATTCACTTCATCTAGCTTCTACAAAATCAGACCTAAACATGCCAACAGATAACATGCTGTAGAGTTCCACATCTTCTCACACAGCCCCCTATTACTGTGACAGGTCTGAACATACTGCAGGTTGAGGGTAGGGCCATCTGAATTTGAACAGAAAACCCCACAGCCCACTCAGACAAAAAGTACACCTAGCTGTCCTCTGTACTAGTTATACAAGAGAGGAGATGACAGTACAAATCCCTGCCAAAGGTCACACATTAGGGTTCAAAAGTAGAAACGCTTAATTTTAGGCATGAGCAATATAATGTACCATGGTATGTTGCTTGACCTTCTAAATATATATATTTCACTCTTAACATGTTGGACACTGCTATGAGTACTTTTGGGACACATCTTCAGCTTTAAATGGTTCAGAAAAAAGTTTTATGTTGTATTTTTAAAGATAACTAGCAGAATGAAATTTAAATTTCATTTAAAAAAAAAATGCCAGCTTTTTTGCACTGTATTTAAGGTTACTAAGCCTATAAGGTAGAGGGTTCCAAACCACAGCCCTCAAGGCACAATAACCGTCCAGGGTTTAAAGATAGCCATAACTGAGCACAGGTGTCTTAATTAGTACCTCAGTTATTTTGATTTAACCATCTGTTTTCAAGCATGGATATCACTAAGACCTGGACAGTTAGCATGTCTTGAGGACTGAGGTTGGGAAATAGCTACAAGGTGTAATAAGCTATAGGTATAATTGTAGAATATGAATGAGCCCTTCCCAGACTGAATAGCTGCAACACCCACAACCCAGTACAATACTCCATAAGACCAATATGTTAATGAGCACTGTACTTGTCTAATTGTACTGGTAGAACATGTAATATTTACCATTAGCAATGGCTTTTAAAAAAAAACCAAAACACTAATTTCAGCCGGCTGCCAAGAGAAATTCTACATTTTCAGCAAAATAGGTTTATTTCAGTTTCTATGAAGTGAAAGCAGGAGCTGCTGAACAAACAGCACTGTCAACTGGAACAATAAGCGGTCGGCCTTCTCAGTATCATGCTCGTCATGTCCCATGGCCACATACCCCGAGCTGTCTGTTGCCATGGTTCAATTAAAAAATCCAACATCAATGGTCAAAAGGACTGCAGCTTCCATTTTCAGATATTTCAACAGGAGAGTGTACATTACTGTAAAACTTCAGTTACTATACTCAATGGGGATGATTCAAGAAGAAGTAAATTACTTGCAGTCGCGAGTCAGTGCAGCTATATGCTGCACTTACAGTACCTCCTGACTTCCAAGTCTTGGTGCCAGGAACGGCATGGTAACACTTGTTGAAGAAAACTTACACCCTTTGTGGGTAATTGACTCAACCCACATGTATTTTGCAGTTTACACTGACAAGCAGTTTATTACAGGGGTTCCCAACCACAGTCCTCAAGGCACACTAACAGTCCAGGTTTTAAGGATAGCCATACTTTAGCACAGGTCTTAATTAGTACTGCACTTATTTTTGCTTTAACCATCTGTGCTCAAGCATGGATATCACTAAAACCTGGACTGTTAGTGTGCCTTGAGGACCAGGGTTAGGAAACAAGTTTATTTGTACATCACTAGTTTCTATAATCACCATGTGTTATGGGGACATTCTGCACTAAGTTTAACACCATGATTAGAGTACTGGTGCAAATACTTGTTTGATAAGCTGCCAATAGATGCACGCTAAAACTGCACCAACAAATGTATCCATAGTTACTTTGTTCACATGTAGTGCATATATGCTGCTGTCAGTCTACCCCATAACACATGCTTCTACCAACACACCTATCCACCTAAAGCTTGCTCCTCTTAGCGCTTGCTGTTAAGTGTTTAATGAAATAAAGTTACCTGCGCTGTGTACTGCAGCTAGTTTGTTTTAAAGCAGGATGTGAAAAATAACTACAGTTAATGTAACTGCACAAGGTTGACAGACATTTATACACTAATCCAATATGAAACGCTCAAGAAACTGGTAGAATTGCTAAATTTAATACAGTAAAAGCATCAAGTCCCAAAATTGCTCAGTACTGTAATTGTACACGTTCATTTGAAACTTTGTATTTGGTCACTACAATGCCTTCCTTTGCACTGCATTTTGGAGCATAACAAGTTAAGCACTTCGAAAATGTGAACAGACTTAAGTAAACCAACTCCTTAACTTTTATCCCATTTTTGTCTCACTTGTAACTTGTAGTAACTCAGTCTTCACTTATTAGGAACCATAGTTTAAATGGCACTTCCAAAAAATAATAGATTGACAGTTAGCTAAAGAAAGCACATTTCAAGTGAATAGAAAAGGTTTTTAATACTCTTCTCCTTCATCCTCTGCATCAGCACTATCAGCCCCAACCTCCTCATAATCTTTCTCCAAGGCAGCCATGTCCTCACGGGCCTCAGAGAACTCACCCTCCTCCATACCCTCACCCACATACCAGTGCACAAAAGCACGCTTGGCATACATAAGGTCAAACTTGTGGTCCAGTCGAGCCCAGGCCTCTGCAATAGCAGTGGTGTTGCTCAGCATACATACTGCACGCTGCACCTTGGCCAGATCCCCACCTGGAACCACAGTTGGTGGCTGATAGTTAATACCAACCTTGAAACCAGTGGGGCACCAGTCCACAAACTGGATACTACGCTTGGTCTTGATGGTGGCAATAGCTGCATTAACATCTTTGGGCACTACATCACCACGGTACAACAGGCAGCAAGCCATGTATTTACCGTGCCGTGGATCACATTTTACCATCTGATTAGCTGGCTCAAAGCAAGCATTTGTTATGTCAGCTACTGTCAGCTGTTCATGGTAAGCTTTCTCTGCTGAGATAACAGGGGCGTAGGTGGCAAGAGGGAAGTGAATACGAGGATAGGGCACCAAGTTGGTCTGGAACTCAGTCAGATCTACATTCAGTGCTCCATCAAATCTGAGAGAAGCAGTGATAGAGGATACTATCTGACTAATAAGGCGATTCAGGTTAGTGTAGGTGGGGCGCTCAATATCTAGATTTCTACGGCAGATGTCATAGATAGCCTCATTGTCCACCATGAAGGCGCAGTCAGAGTGCTCCAGGGTGGTGTGAGTGGTAAGAATGGAATTGTAAGGCTCAACAACAGCAGTGGACACTTGGGGAGCTGGGTAAATCGCAAATTCGAGCTTTGACTTTTTTCCATAATCAACAGAGAGACGTTCCATCAACAGAGAGGTGAAACCAGAGCCGGTGCCACCACCGAAGCTGTGAAAGACCAGGAAACCCTGAAGACCTGTGCACTGGTCAGCCTGTCGAAAATTACAAAAAAATCAATTACATTCAAGGCATCAACAAAGAGCAATGATATACAAGTGTGCTGTCTGCTTATGAACCTTGCCCCCGCTGAAATAAATACACGTACCAGTTTCCTGATCCTGTCCAAGACTAGGTCAATAATTTCCTTGCCAATTGTGTAGTGACCACGGGCATAGTTGTTGGCAGCATCTTCTTTTCCAGTGATTAGTTGCTCTGGATGGAATAACTGACGGTATGTACCTGTACGCACCTCATCTGCAAAAATATTAATTTAATCAAAACTTTTTGCCATGTGCCAATCAAATCAATGCTAATTCTACACTCAGTTACACCAAAATTAATCACCTACTGTACCATTAACAGTTTATTTCTGGCGCAGGACAAGAGTAGCATGGACAAAAATATACTATTAGCATCTTATCCAAACCTCACTATTACTAGCTAAACTTAATCAGTGGGCAAAGTAGACAACCATATATGTTTAGGAACCATCTAATCATGTTCAGGCTACATGTAACAACTTACCAATGACTGTTGGCTCCAGGTCCACAAACACAGCTCTGGGGACATGTTTGCCAGCTCCAGTCTCGCTGAAGAAAGTGTTGAAGGAATCATCGCCTCCTCCAATGGTCTTGTCACTGGGCATCTGCCCGTCAGGCTGGATGCCATGCTCCAGGCAGTACAGCTCCCAGCAAGCATTGCCAATCTGTACACCAGCTTGACCAACATGTATAGAGATACACTCACGCTGGAAAGAGAAAACACAATGCCTAAGACATTTCCAACCACAATGACTGAATAGAGTCCGAGGTTAAAGGAGAAATATATGTGACTAATTACTAATAAAGATTTCTCAGGTTGGTTATTGATTAAACCTGTATGCCCAAAATGAGCTCAAGCAAGACATTTCATATAGCTGTCAAAATGTATACTTCGTACACTGAACACACATGAGCATGAGACGTGATATAGTGTTCCCACTAGACTGTTTTAGCTGGGTGCCGCGCCTGCCCAATTTCAAAAGGGCAGAATGTGCCCTTCCCTTTTTGGCGGTGCCCCACTAATATAGTCTGCGAGTGTCGCCCCCAACCGCAGGCAGCAGTGTCCCGCAGGTGTGGAAAACTGGTGTAGCGATCACCGCCGGTGAATAGATAACTTGGGGGAAGGCCAGATTGTCCGTAAGTGTCTTTTTGCTCCCTTAGTTCACACAATACTAATACACTTCATAAATATGGATAATGCTAAATAATTTAATCAGAAAACTTGATCATAAAACAAGTGTCTCCAGATAATGTTATTTTGACTCAATACTGGGAACTCTAAAGAGAATAAGTGGAGGGGTTGCCCATAGCAACCAGATTATAGCCATCATTTTGATTGTTCGAATTTGATTGGTTGATATGGGCAACACTTCCACTTGTTCTCCATCTGATAAATCTCCCCCTAAAGCAGGGATGGGTAATTACTTCAACTGGGGGACCAATCAGAAGGTTTTGCCACTGTTGACAGCCTGACCTGTATGGTTGCATTCCTCCGCCTATGTGTATAACATCTATTCTCCAACATACAAATGCAGGTCACTTATAAAATATTGCTTAGCCTAATTTAATGGCATCAGAGTTTAGATCACAGTTCTATCCCTCAGTCTACCAGTTCTCTTTTCCAACTCCTACTTTACTTACACATCCCGCCTGTCTCCCCTGTCCGGCTTAGATCTCTGCTCTCCTTGCAGCTCGAACATGACCATTATGAATCACCCTATGAACTCTCTGCAGGGCTTGCTTTTCAGGCTTGGATCCACCTCAAAGTCTCAGGACAGGGGTTGCAGAATAAATTGGGTGGGACCCAGTTACCAAGAAAGCCTTATTTAGCCCAACCCTCCTGCCATAAAGGCTCTGCTGAAGTGAAAAGCATTTAAAATGTATGGACACCATCAGTGTAACAGAATTTATTGTGATTGCCAGGGAGGTCTGACACCAGAGAATACAGAAGGGGGGGGGGGGACGCAAATGTATGTGAGCTCATCACAAATAATTCACAAAGTTGACAAGCTTCGCAGCCAATCACAACAAAGCAACTCAGGCAACAGTAACCACACTAGAGCATGACAAAGCAAGAAAGAACGGGAATACTAAACTTAAATCCTAGATATCTTGCAGTCTGAGAAACTTTGTAACGATATTCAATGCTGTATGTCTGAATATCTCTTAAAAACAGACCAAATAAGCCAAAACAACCACAAATTGTACAAAGACCATTATAAATAATAACATCAGCGTGACTACTTTATGAAACCACCAATGGATAACGGAGCTTAAAAACTTGTCACTCACAGCTATAAAACAGACAAACAGCAGGTGAATAAAGCAGAACAGCAGCTAACTTGTTATAAAGTATTCCAGCATCAAAGTAGTGTCTTCATAACTTACCTACCCCATTTACAGCATCAAATACAAAGCTCTGCTGATTAATGTTCTGCCCCAGTGTGCCCCTGGCAGTCCAAAGCTGGTCAGTCCCCATTGTTCTATGCAGCAGATGCTTAATATGCTTCACATACTAATTTGTGATCTACTCTATAAACCGGCTAAAACCAGCAATTTCTTCTGACTCACTGAGGAATGCCAGACTGGCAGCAACAGGATTAACCACAATACAGTTATAATAAAAGCACCATGAGGGTTCCAAGTGGTTCTGAAGGGGCTCATTCTCAATGCTTGGTTACTCCCCAACACAGATGGGATAACCGTGAACATAATCTGCAGGTACCAAATGAATGTCAAAAGAGATCAGACTGCTAATGGGACTTGTCCAGTCCGCTTAATCAACATTAAAATAACTTACGGGTGCCGACTCTCAAGGAATATGATACGAGTTCAGACTTCTAAGGCCTCAAATTCACCACCAGTAAGTTTATTTCCAAGCAGGAAGTGTTTCCAAATATAAAACCAGGTTTTCACTATGGTATACATACCAAGCACTACACAATAAAACAATTCTGCCATCTCATAAATTGCTTAATACAGCTACAATTTTAAAGTGCCATTTTTGGAGTAAGCACAGCATATATTAACACATCTTGCAAGCAGGACCCCCTTGCCTTGTATCGATATAGGAACATGCTAACTACATTAATAATTAATAAATACAAGCATTATAACGCGGATGTACACTCCTAGTCCAATTTATGAATAGAAAATAGAAAATAAGTATGCTGACATTGTATGTACTTTAATTGGACAACAGGTTTACATATTAGATTAAACGCATTGGGGCATTCTGCTAAGAATATAATCACCCTCAATGGAACTGGCAGGTTATCTGCATTATACATGCTCCAGAAGTGCAGCAGGAAACCATGCACTTTGTCAGCAGATCACATGGCGAGTACCAGGAAGCGATGATCTCATCGCCCAGGCAGAGATGCTGAGCAGCATCTCTGTACTAGCCCATGCCTCCATCAGCCCGATACCATCTACACCCAATATACTGGCCCCAGCATGTACAGCCCTGGTGCAGAACACCACGTGTATTTGCCCTATTATGTGCAGACACGACTACATGTGTGACAGCCATGACCCGCAGTGCAGACACCAGCACCATCACACCGCTAGAGGGGCCGCTATACACAGCCTCATGCGCTTCCTTCTCCTCCGCATACACTGGTCGGCCAGCAGTGTGGGGCGCCATGAGGCAGAGCACTGCGTCAGAGCCGTGATGGGGAGGGCGGGGCTGCGGTGGCGGGGGAGGGGTGGGGATGGGCTCGGTGCGCTGCTTCCTAGCGTCACCGCCGCCCCGGCACATTAATCCTCTCCTCCTCCCCTACGTGTAATACACCCTACACACTGTACCGGGTAACACGGGGGCGTTGTGCTGTACTCTCCATATCCCCGAGATGTCGGCACTAGCCCGCCGCTCACACCCGTTACTCCCATGCGCCTCACCGTAACACTGCCCGTGCGGCGACCTGTGCGGCACACGCCGGCGGCCCGGTTACACAGACGGCGGGACAATATCCGCTCTTTCCGTGCATGTGACGCAGGGACGAGCAGCCTGTGGCACTCTGCTGTCGTTGAACCACAGATCCCTACGAGCCACGCTTACTGTACATTATGTAGCAGCACACGTTACTCACCATGACTGCTCGGCTTAAAAGTTCCACACAAAAGAGAAAGGGAAATAAGGTCGAAGGAAGTCTGGCTTCTCACCGGTCGACAGCAAGGAGTCTCGGTAAGAACTGCCCTGGAATGCGCGCCGGGCGCGGCCTTTTAACAACTTCGTCCTTGTGACGACACGTGGGCGGGGACTGCGGGAGGGGGCGGGTGAGCAGTCGCGGCGCCAGCGGCGATTGGCTCTTTCGAATTTTCGAAAGACAACGTAGGAGGCTGCCGGGCGGAAGTGGGGGTTGCTGCGGTAGTGAGCGCGCGCGGATTGGCGGTATCACGTGATCCCAGCTCCATGCCTGGGCTGCTGCTGGCTGGGTGGTGTGTGTTCGGGACTGGGGACGGGAGGGAGGCTTATTATTATTATCAGTGTTACACAGCCTGCACAGGTCTGGCCTTCTTCTAACTCCTAACATGGTAATGACCTGATATCCCGTGTTGCCCTCCGAGTCACCCAGGGCTGGCTCGTTATGCTGTATCGCCTGCAGGTTACTGCTGTGTCACTTCCCAAAGAGATCAGCACATCACAGGCTGGTATGACTGCAGCTCATCATGACGCAGCAGCCTTTCTATTGTAACAGTAAAGCAATTGAAGAAGTGGCGGCTCAGAGCATGTATTGCAGAGCTCCAGATAAAACGGGTGTCCTGCAAGCTGCCCATAGCTGTGCAGGTGAGCTCTAGCGTGCTTCCATGGCGCCCCTGGTCACCGGTGTGCTAGGGTGAGGCTTAGATTGCTGGTGTTGGATGTGCGGAGGTTACCCACTGCTGGCATTAGATAAAGTGACACTACCTTCCAAATGTGATGCGCAGTGGTACCGGGTGTGATGAAAGGATTGTTCACCCTGCAAAACCCATCTGAAACATCACCCCTGATATAAAGTATTTGGCGGGATGGGGGTACTACATAAGCCCCTGGCTGATGTGTTGGCCAACATATATATATATATATATATAAACCTACCAATCGTTCGTGCAAATCTATTTGCCAGCAGAGCTACATGAATATGCCTGCCCATTGGTGATGTAATATTCAATAGCTTCAACTGCAGACATGTCAGCAGCCATACAGAAATTCTGATGAAACGATAGATTGTGCTGCAGGGCCCATCAGATGTGTCCGTGAACGACCTCATTCACAGACATATTGGGTGTACACACCTGCCAATGCACCTCAGATATATTGTCCATTGAATCGGTGCTATATCTGTCAGTGTGTACCCAGCTTTAGATACATGGCTACATTGGAAAAAAATAATAATTTCTGTACAGTGGAACGCGCTAGGTTTCATAAGAATGTGAGCTAATTATAAACCTTATACATATATCTCATTAGGCATATGTATTAGAATAAGCAGATTTTTATTCCACTGGTTAAAAAACACAATCATGGACATAAATAGAGTTAAGGTGGCCATACACAGGACGATTTCTAAACACGATTTTGGAAGCTTCTACAGGTTGGACAGACCAATCGTTTGCAAATAGTTGTATTTTGAGTCTTCGGCGTCCCCGCCGATGTCTAGTTCGATCACAGATCAGATGGTTTTGCAGAGAGATCTCAACTGATCGTTTTCGATGTGATACACTTCTATGCATCTTATCCTATGATCTTAATGATCAATCGTACACCATTTGACCACATCTTATGAAGAATTTCAAGGGAAATCGTACAACTGATCTTACCAACTTTGAATCTCAACGTGTATGGGGGCCTTAAATAAAACATGTAGACACATATATAGAAAAAAATTACAGAATTCATGACTTCAGCAAAGGCAGGGCAGTAAAAAAATTGCCATACAGTCTGTACATCTCACCATGAATAGGTTTTACGGTGGGCTAGCTTGCAGAAAGCAATGAGGTCTTGGCCCTAACAGGCCGGTGCCACCGCAGTAAGCATAAGTCAGACCAGGTAGGGATTTCTGCTGCAACACTTTTCTTTGGAGTCCTGGCATCAGGATGTCTGTGCAATAAAATTTCGGTAACTTACCTTCCTCTGGAGGGGGTTTAAATACCCCTGTTCCGGATTGTCTCCTTCAATTATCGGCAAAACGAAGTGACGCGTGCGTGTCACCGTCCAATTACGGTTTGCAGGAACACAGCGGTGGCCATCTTTCATTTCCATACCATTTTTACTGTGCGACTAGGGGTGGTATCAATTTGTTGTTTATCAATACATGGCTACATCAAAAAGTTCTTATGGACACCTTCATAAAAGTATCATACTTGGCAATATTCACAGTTAGTCGCATCCACAAATCTCGAGACTGCGACTCCATCCCCTATGTGTTCATGGCAGAGATGAGATGAGGCGGCTTCACTGACAGTACGGAAAATAATAAAAATCGCAGCACATAATGGAAATATATTGGTTAGTGGCCGGACAGTGCACCTAATAAGTACCCAAGTGGCTTGGGGGCATCTGAATTGCTCCACAAAGGAGATGCAACTATAACAACTTTTTTTTTATTTCAATACGTGCAGGCTTCTTCAATTGGGCATTTCAGTCTTTATTTCTGGAAAACATGGGTTCCTTGCCGTGTAAAGTGTCTTTAACCATTTAACTGATGAGCTTTTAACCAAAATGTGCTCAGAAATATTTTTTTTATTTAATAAAGTTGTAAATGCATGTTTGAAAAATATATTTACATATTTTATTTAACAAAACATATAACTAGGGGGTGCTTTGTCCTGCCGGTGTCCTGATGCCCCATTATAAATTAATCTCCCACCCTAAATCAGAAATAGCCCCAGGTGGAAGTAGATCCCCAGTATTATCACCACCCCTAGTGGTAATAGACTCCCCTGCCAGAGCCCTTACCCCCGTGACAATGGGGCCCCCAATGATTAGTGCCCCCCCTCCTCTTCCCATGAGTCACTATATATTCACTTTTTATCCCCTTCTCACACTTATAGTATAGGAGCATGCGCTCCAGAGTGCCATTTGCTTTGCATTATGGGGCGCATTTTTGTGCGTGATGTTGGTGGTCATAAACCGCTGCATCACTCACTGGGGGCCTGAGCAGGAAATACGTTCTGCATGTGTGCAGAATGGATCTCCTCCATTACAGATGGATCGGGGGGACGCATGAGATGCAACGTAGTCAGGTAACGCACTCCTCGCTGCAGTCGTATCTCATGCGTTACTGTCAGTCAAGGGGTTAAGCACTGCTTCGCTGTTTTCATGTATTTGAATAAATGGGTGTTTTTCACACTTGCGACTGTTTGCGTTAGCAGCTTCTCAGACGTCACTGTCAGCTTTACACTTACATCAGGGTGGGAGCTGCGTTTGAGACTTATTGGTGCCCATGTTTATCCTAACTGGAGACAACACACTATTATTATCCTTTATTTATATGGCGCCACATGGGTTCCGCAGCGCCTTACAAAGTACATAAACAAGTGAGCACACAAAAAAAACAGTTATTAACAGTACAAACAACGCAGGACAAATACCCTATTTATACATTGCTGCATAACATTTAAATAAGCAGCATGGCATCAGCAACCAAGGGTTAGGTGCTGTTGTAAATTAAAGTAGGAGTAAGTGAGGGAGAAGCACATGAGGGAAGAGGGCCCTGCTCGTGAGAGCTTACATTCTAAAGAGGAGGGGGCAGACAAACAGGGGTGACACAGATGGGCTGGATTGTGAGGAAGGAACATAGGGCCTGATTCAGAGCCGCTCGTTCGCTCCGAGCGATGTTCGCACAACTGCGCATGCGTATGGGTTGTAGTACGCATGCGCGAACCAGTCATTGCGGTCGGAAATTGTGTGCTCGCAAAATAGCGAATGCCTGCTAATTTGAGTGACAGAATGAGGCGTTTGTGGGTGGTAACGGGAAGGTGCTTGAAAACGGGGAGTGGAGATCTGAACGCAGGCGTGCCAAACGGTCAAAACGGGCTTTTTAAGGGTGTGCATAATTAACAAAGCAGCGTCATCGACCACGTCACTTGGTTGTCTTTTAGCCTGAACTGCTCGCATGATTGCGGTAGGAAAATGCTACCATTAGCACTGCGAGCAGTTCATACGCCTTTCGATGTACTCGATTAATCTAATAAATAGCGGAGATGACGTAGGATGCGAGCGGCCAGGGGGCGTTTTTTTAAAAAAAGCGAGCGCATGTTTCGTTCGCTAGTTCAGACATAGAGGCGTCAACAGACCACAAAGAGCGAGCGCTCTATTTAAATATCCGGCCCCTTTTTCTGAATGAGCGAGCGCAAATAGCGTCCAGCTCTGAATCAGGCCCATAGAGTAGTGGGTTAGGATGAGAGCTGGAAAGCTTTGAGGAAGAAAGGGGTCATGAGAGCCCATTTCATGACTATTACTGTACTAGTCACAGAGAGTCACAAGTCAGACAAAAAAAAAATGTGGATTGCAAAAAGACGCACATTTGTAGGTTAAAACAATTAGAAGTTGAGACTGAAGAAAAAAAAAACACCTTACACTTGCGACGGATTGAATAAGGCCCAATGTGCCATGCACTTGGTCATTAGCAAATAAATGTGATAATTTTACTTTATTTTGAAAACATGCTAAGGGCTACATGGTAGATATTTGTCAATGTTGAGTAAAGGTGCCTACACACTTGGCGATGTTCTCACGATCTGACATCTTGTCCGATTTCCCCTTGAACTCTCCCCGGCAGCTCTTCTGCACTCGTGGGCACGATTTGGTGTTAAAACACCCCCTGCTGCATTTGCGATCCCAGCTCTGTTGCAGTGCTGGGATCACCATCGCAACCGTCGATAGTCGCAATGGTGGACGGCGCTGGACAGCTGAATAAGTCTCAGTTTAATCAGGCTGGCCGGCTTGCAAGCCCAGCAGACTGTGTACGCGCATGCAGTCTCTGGGCTGGCCACTCTGGAAAACTGGGCCTGCACCACCCCTTAAATGCCTCTGCATGTCAGGCAGAGGCATTCAAGGGCTTGCGTTCGTGTTAGTGGGACCCATTCTGCACACTCGCGGAATGGGTCCTGCGCATGCGCAGATTCACGATAATCAGGAATCTGCATTCAGCAGTGCACTTGCATACACTGCTGAATTAGCCCCTCGGTCCTCAGGACCCCAGACAGTGCATGTTTTCCAGGTCCCCTCATAGAATCGCCAGTAAATAATTACCTCCACCTGTGGATCTTTTAAAATGTGTGAGTGAGTAATGAATACACTTGTGCACCTGCTGGGTGACCTGGAAAATGTGTGGGGTCGTGAGGACCGAGTTTGAGAACCACTGATCTATAGTAACTGCATGCAGCATGTGTATTAGTTTTCTAAATGGTTGACCTTGTAGCTTGTCTTACATGTATGATACTGCTAACAATCCTATAGATTATTTGTCATTCTATAATTGTAGCAAATGCAAGTAACATTCATCTTCTGAGTTGATATAAAGCTACCTGCAAGCACAAATAGCTGACTTGCCAAATCAAAGTACCCAATTCTCACCGCAATTCATAATATGTAGTCACTGTATTGCTGCTACACACAGTGTTTTCTGTTTCACTGCCCATTATTGGGTCATTTGGTATTACTGCAGATTGGAGTAACTATTGATTACTTTTTCTCTTAGAGCATCATGTCTACGCTTGTCAGACAGCTGTGATCCAGCTAAGAATGTAGACTGCTTTAAATGTATAAATGCTTTTGGCGTCTGCCTTTCAGCCATTAAAGGGATAGTAAAGCCAAACATGACTTTTCTATGTTATCGTTTTTGCAAAATTCCTCCTATAAGGTAAATTCAATTATTTGAATTAAAACCAATTATTCTCTTGTTTTAGATAGTGAATAACCTGTAATTGTTCAATTGATCATTGTACATCAGTGATATTTGTCCACACAGCTGTGTTCCTATGCTATAGCAGCATCAGCCCTAGATTTTAAGTACACCTGTTTTCAGATGGCGCTCTCTCTCCCACTAAGTATAGGGTTAGTGTAATGGCCCCTACACTCTACATGATATCTTCAATGATTTGGCCAATTCCGACACATCGTGTAGTGCGTGCTCCCGTTGGGTCATCAGCCTCATCGCCTAATCTTATGTGCAGCATGTAATTAGGCTATGCGGGTGACTATCCCATGCAGTGCTATGTGTTTGTGGGGGGGGGCATATCGGTAGGTCTGGCACCGGATTGCCCAGTGACTGAGGACTGCCCTATATGTCGGCCCGTCGGCAGCCGGGTTGTGTGCCGCATTGCAGGGTACACAAATCAAGTGTGTACCCAGCTTAAGCTGATAATTAAAGCATAAGACAGCGGTCGCCAACCCGTTGCTAACGAGCAACCGGTGGTTCGCGGCCACATTCTGGGTAGCTCACCTTACGGCGAAGGCGGTAGCATGGCTGGGTAGCCCGCCTTACAGCTCTAACCTCACGGCGCGCAAGCCGTGCATAGGACGTGCATGTCACATGGTGCGACGGCTGTCACTGCATGACAGACACTGCCAGCAGGCTTGCTGCTGACCATGTTAAGAGAAGCGCTGACCGGGCACTGTTTGGTGGGAGTGTGAGACCAGGCCATCCACTGTCCCACCGGCATAATACATCTAGCAGCACCCTGCTCCCTGCTGACAGCTCTCAACAGGCATCAGAGGTACAGATTGGGCACTTTGAAAAGGGGGTGTGGGACCATAAAGTGAATGGAGATAAAGTCCCAGCCAATGGGCTCCCAACTGCCATGTCACAGGCTTTGTTTGAAAAATCGCAGTTAGGAGCTGATTGGCTGGCACTTTATCTCCATCCAAAGCTTAGTAGCTTTATCACTGTACTAATAAATGCTTAGTTGTTTTCTATGACAAATTTGGTTAGCCAGATTTTAGCTTTCAAGAATAAAATGTGACTCTTCAAGACATCTCATTTTTCTCAAGTAGCGTCCACCCAAATTAAGGTTGGAGACCACTGGCATAAGGATTGGGGCCATATGGATTCGTACAACTTGAGCCAATATAAGCATTTAGTTCCGTACATGCAATGTGGGTGTAATAATGACTGACTTGCATTCAACTTTGCATCAATCCCTATGTGTGTGAGTCCTCATTGTTTTCCTGGACCTTATTCTTTGGAACATACAGCATCAGATAGCACTGGTCTCCTGGCTTCCCATTTTAAACAATGCTTTGTTTCACTACAAATTTGCATGTAATGTGATACGACTCGTGTTTGTTGTGTAAATAAAATAAATTTGGTTTCTGTTTAAAATGAACTTGTCATACTAAGCCGCCTGGCCTTAATGGTAAAAGGTCTTCCTTTACCTGTGTACTCACACTTAGCTCTCCTGACCTACGCACATTACTCTGGCCTATCTCCAATAAGGTTCATGCAGTCAGGCCAGTGCAAAGCTACTTTTACTTGCAGCGGCCAGTTTTCTTACCTTTCTATTAAGGGTTGGATACAGGATGCCGGCGCTCTGGATCCCGGTGGTCAGAATCACGACAGTGTTAAAATACCAACACCTGTCGGTGAATATCCTAAACACCCCCCTAGTGCCTAACCCTCCCTCCCTAGTGCTTAATCCTCCCCCTAGCCCCACTACTTACCATTGGGATGCCAACATCGGGATTCGGACTGGTGTCGAGACTCCGGCGCTGGCATTGTGAGTGCCTGCATCCCGGCTGTCGGGATTCCAACTACCTCCCTCTATTAACATGCATGCAGAGTTATATCTTTCCTCTTATTTATATAGAATGCAAATGGAAGAGACGATGAGGTGACAGATGAAGAGTATATAACAAAGAAAAATGTTTGAACTGTTCAGTTACAAAACTATTACTATGGGAAACAGTGATTTATATAGTATGGTGACATCTGAGCTACAGTTCACACACAATGATATTGTAAAGCTAGATCCTGCATGAATTCAAGTATACAGCATTATGTAATAAGGTCATGCTCTGCACCTAACCTCATCATGAGCTAAATAAAATGTCGTTGCCTGGAGGAAATAAATAGTTTAAGGCTATAGCTTTCTCAATCATAGATTGGCATTCAGAGTCATAAAGCTTGTATTATTAAAGTTTCTCCCTGCTTGTCTTTTATATTAAAATTACTAGTAATGCCTTGCATATATAGTGCTCACAAGGGTAATAGTTACATTGTTCAGACATTCTTTTTGTGTGTTTGTAAAATAACCTGCATGCCAGGCTTTGTAATGACATTGTCTACAGTTATCATGAATAAATAAATGAGCCATGTCATATTAGTCATGTATACAGCCTCAAGTTACAAACTATATTCAGCAGTCACATTTATATTAAGCGTTGACTTTACTTTTTGTAATTATGGGACTGATTCAAAGTTGGGAGCAAAGCAAATAAAGAAAAGAGCAAATTTGCATCTTGGCAAAGCCAGGTTACACTGCAGCTGGGGCAGATTTAATATGTGCAGAGAGCTTTAGGGGGCGATTCAATTGTTTTTTTGGGCTCCCAACACAGCAATTTAATTGTTGCTATGTTTGTGCGCTGGTGATTATCGCTACCATTGTCCCTGTAAGTTTCAGTTAGTACATAGCTGGAATAATTGCATTAAATATCAAAATATCAGCCATGAAACTAATAATTATTAATTGTGGCAGTTTTGCAGTGATTAATACATAGGCCCCCAAGTGATATGAATTAATCTTGCAATAATCAATACTTTGTGAAAGGTAATATTCCTCCCTGAACAAGTTGGATCATCTAACTTAGTTCCATTATATATATATATATATATATATATATATATTTTACTAAGATTGGCAGTTGCAAGCTAGACATCACTCCAATGAGCAACCTCTTCCGGAATGCACATTACGGCCGCCCTCCTCTTTGTTCCTTTTCCTCTTCTACATCAGGTAATGAGGGGAGATATATGACCCAGCAGATGAGATGTTAGTACATATCATCGGTACTGCTTCCTGCATCTCCTTAGTAAAGAGGCAAAGAAGGATCCGTGCCGCTATAATACATCACCCCCAATGTGCGGAGCACACACATACAACATCGCCACAGTGACAGATGTTAGAATCGTACCTCAACATGCATATGTAAACATCCTTCATCTCTTCACTCAAATAGACCATTCATCGGGGAGGCACAAAGGGGAGGGTGGTCGTAATGTGCATCCCGGAATGGCACATCGCGGCCCCAACATAACTAATTTTGCCTACCCCATAGAGGTGTGAATTAAAATTGTTGATGTTTGGCTACCATAACATCACCGAATATACAAAACTCTGTTGTAGTTATTGTTTTACATAATATAGTCTTGGTATTTCTTCAGATAAATATCTTCATTTATAAGAAGCAGGAGCTCTGGTATTTGCAGCATAGATTTTCACCTCTGCTTAACAGTGTAATCCCTGTCATCTGGGGCCCCCATATGAAGTGCAGCCTTCACCGTTACATACATAAACACAGGCAGCTGAAACTGGCTGCACGGCTGGAATGTAGAAAGGTTACTGAATAATGTTACTTTGTTTCAGGAGTGTAGATTAGGTTAGATTCACACTTGCAGCATCAACAATTATCATTGTGGTTTGCTGTGTTTTTATCGCAAACATTATTTTCATCTTGTAGGTGCTATCATTTTACTTTCCCTAATCAATGTTTTAAGGAATACTGTTTTAATAGTGCCCGTAACTCCTAACACTTTCACTCCAATTTGTCAGACATCTGTAACTCCTGGTGTCCTATGCTGTTTGCTGCCATTGAATATGCCAAAGGCTCCACTTAACAAGAGAGGAAGCTGAAGTAGAGTATTTACTGTTACTGTTAAGTCTCAATTTCAAAACTGTAGTATTTTAGCTATAATTCTTGATATATGTGGGGGGATGGGGTAATTCCAATGTTTGGCAACTGCTGCTCGAGCGGTGATCAAGACATGACCCATACAAATACCTCATATATATATATATATATATATATATGTTATATGCTGACAATTCTGGAAGGAAGTGGTTTAGAAGTACTAGTTCTGGGGTCAAATTAACAGAATCATTGACCTTAATCATAGGGTCAATATTTCCCACCAAAGGGGTTTGATTACCAGACATTCCCAAAATAAGACGTAAGGTTCCCTTTGCTACCACAGTTTCTCCAACCATATTTGCATTTGTGAAGTTTGAAAGGAATGGCGTATAATCTACATATCAGTTTAGTGACTGTTTGAATCATACATTTTGAAATGCGATGGCTATCAGTAAAGTGCTGACCTCAGGCTTCATCAGAGAGTGAATATTTACATCAGCTTCCCACTGGCTTTGAGACTGAAATTTAACCATCTGATTCAGGGAAGACATTTAAATATACTAGGACTGAATGCCCCCTCTATGGGTCTGGGAAGTGATCTTAGAAAGGGCCCAAGTAAGTGGGAGGGCAACCCTAGAATCTTTTGTGGAATAAGAGTATATCCAATTACAAAGTTATGTTTAACTTGGAAAATGGTAACAGAGTTGTGCAGATCCTATTATCTTTGAAGGAAGTTGGAGAGATTGAGTACCCTTATGGAGCATACACACGGTCAGATTTTTCTTCAGATCTGAACGATAACGATTTAAGAAATCGTTCATATCTGAAGGAAAATCTGACATATCTGTCAGATGAACGATTTAAACGATGCGCGTTCCCGATGGTCAGATAACGATATCTGACATTTGATTTGTTTGCAGTCAGACTTGGACGATTCCATTCATTTTAATGCAGTCAAAAATCGTTCAAATCGTTCAAATCTTTGTTATAATCGTTCATCTGACAAATCTGACCGTGTGTGTGCTCCATTAACCTGTATAGTTGTGGCGGTTAATTCTCCGTTGCAGTCGGGTGATAAAATAAAGTGGTAGATTATTTCAGATTGAGCATATAACCTAAATTTGTGGAAAAAGGATTCAGTGAAGATAGCATAACAAGAAAGATAGAAGAGACAAAGGACCTACACAGAATTTCCTTACTGTTACTTAGAACTAACAAAAATCAAGAACCTCACCAGCAGTCAGTTCAAACCTCCAGAAATAAATTTGATGCGCCTCTGGCCTATCCTGCATAGTGCTGAGTGCTCGCAAGCGGGTCGATGTTGCCCAAGTGCGCATGCGCACAACGGAGGCAGCTCCATCGTGCGCATGCGCGAGACCCGAATAACGACGGCCAAGCCGTCGTCATGGGTCTCGCACCAAAGGGGGCGTGCTGTCGATGGTGATTGACAGCACGCCCCCTTTGGTGGGCGTGCCGGGGGCGTGGCTGCCCAGACGGAGGCGTTCCCATGGGAACGCCTACTGGGCTTGCGGCAGACGAGACCCTACCGCAAGGGTCTCGTTGCAAGCCCGATGGTCGCGATGGTCTTGACCATCGCGACCATCATTTTGGCCGCTCGCTATAGCTGTGGGTGGCCACCCGCAGCTATGCAAGCGGCCAGGAGGCCGCTCGAAAAATTCAGAGGGAAGGCCCTGATTCAGAGTGAGCGCTCTGTCAGAGCGTCCGGCTCTGTATCAGGGCCTCTATGTCTGAGCGAGCAAACGAAAAATGCGCTCGCTATTTTGTAAAGACGCCCCTTTGCCGTTCGCATCACACGTCATCTCCGGTATTTATTAGATTAATCGGGTACATCGAAAGGCATCTGAACTGCCTGCAGTGCTTGTGGTAGGTTTATCCTACCGCAATCACTGCGAGCAGTTCAGGCTAAAAGACAACCAAGTGACGTGGTCGATGACGCTCCTTTACTAATTATGCACACCCATTAAATGCCCTTTTTACCGTTAGGCACGCCTGCGTTCGGATCTCCACTCCCCCGTTTTCAAGCACCTTCCCCTGTTACCACCCACAAACGGTACATTCTGTCAATCAAATTAGCAGCCCCTCGCTGTTTTGCGAGCGCACAATTTCTGACCGCAATGACTGGTTTGCGCATGCGCATTACGACCCATACGCATGCGCAGTTGTGCGAACATCGCTCATAGCGAACGAGCGGCCGCTTACGAGCGGCTCTGAATCAGGCCCTCTGTTCCTAGCCACTGCAGCTACATGGCAGCGGCATGTTCTTTAACGCAAGTAAACATATGTTGCTGAGCTGGCATAGACATTCTGGGACTCTTAAGAATTGTTCTTGTCTACAGTTAGTGTTAATAGACTGTTGTGTAGTATATGCAGTATGTATGTGGTGCTTCTGTATCTGGGAGTTCTATGATCACCAGCGTTTTGCAAAAGTGAGCTACATTAGTTCACACTAATAAAATTATATTATATATACACTTTGAAAGTACAATATAGACAGTGTTTACAGAGATCTATCCTGACTTACTTGGAATTACAGTAAAAACACAGTACATTGTACACATAATAGGGCTTAGTCAGATGCCTCACAGCACTGAAGTCATGGGTTCGATTCCCACCATGGCCCTACCTGTGTAGAGTTTGTATATTCTCTCTGTGCTTGCGTAGGTTTCCTCCCACACTCCAAAAATATACTGCTAGGTTAATTGGCTCCCAACACAAATTACCCCTAGTGTGTATGTGTGTGCGTGTACATGTGGTAGGGAATATAGATTGTAAGCTCCACTGGGGCAGGGACTGATGTGAATGTCCAGATCTTCTCTGTAAAGCGCTGCGGAATATGTATGCGCTATATAAATAACTGATAATAAATAATAATAATAAATGTATGTCTGTGTACGGATGCAAACGATGGCTTTCAGCACACAGAGCATGCGTAGATGGGAATGTATGCATTTTTGCGTATGTCATTCCTATTTTGAGTTGGATAGAACTTTACCAGATCTGTCTTTTTGTGAAATTGAGCATTTCGGGTTGGGAATTGGGCACAGAATAGCCTTGTCTTGTGGGCGTGTATCTAAAGCTCTGAGATTCTCAGTGATACGTACGGGGAAGGGAAGCCTGTGTATAACAGATCTCTTACACCTAGCATGGGGCTGGAGCAAGTGTTGATACGAATTAAGATGGTTACAGCTGCTGGCATGAAATCATTGGGCCGTGCGGCTTTCTGCTTGCAGACACTCAGACGCTTGCGTTAGCTGAACAAAATCTCACATTAGTATCAGGCTTCCACGGCTGCCAGCAATTACAGTCACTTTGCATGCGACTCAGAATCAGCCCCAATACTAAAGATTGTTAGGTTTTAGTTTGATTGTGGAACTGGTTTCTCAAAATTTAGACCTAGCTTAAAAAAAATAAAAACTGTAAAGCTATAGGGGCCCATTTATTAATGATCGCATTTTGCAATGCGATCAGGTCATGCAGTACCGCCCATGATCGCATTGCAAAATGCGATCATAGCGGCCGAATGTATAATCCGGCAAATGCAGGGTGACGGGCTCCGAAAAGGAGCCCGTTCTTGCGACGTGGCCGGAGTCTGCTGCGAGATCTGGGAGATCCCTCCGCCGGCTGACATGCGGTAAGTCCCGATAAGCTACAGCGGCTAACGCTATTTTCAGATGGCGTTACCTCCTGGTGTAAATATCGGAAATGCTTCGCATTCCCGATATTGATACATTTGGCAGTATCGCATCCCCCATAGAAACCTATGGGGAAGGCGGTTGCCAGCGGCAATGGAGGGATCGCAGCAGGTATCTGAGATTGGGAAAAACTTATTGACTCGAGTATAAGCCTAGTGTGGGAAATGGCAGCAGCTGGTAGTGCCCCCAGTAGTAATTCCCCCTGGTTGTGCCCCCAGTAGTAATCCCTCCTGGTAGTGCCCCCAGTTGTAATCCCCCCTTTCAGTGCCTCCAGTTGTAATCCCCCCTTTCAGTGCCTCCAGTAGTAATCCCCCCCTGGTAGTACCCCCAGTTGTAATCCCCCCTTTTAGTGCCCCCTGTAGTAATCGCCCCCTGATAATGCCCCCTGTAGTAATCGCCCCCTGGTAGTGCCCCCTGTAGTAATCGCCCCCTTTAGTAATCGCCCCCTGGTAGTGCCCCCTGTAGTAATCGCCCCCTGGTAGTGCCCTCTGTAGTCCCCCCCCCCCCCCTAGTAGAGAGAGACGTGATAAGAATAAAAAAAAAATAAACACTTACCTGAAACTCCCGCTCCTGGTTCCGCCGCTGTCCGCTCCTCCGGCCGCTTTGCATGGGAGAGACGTCGTCATGACGACGTGTCTCCCATCACCCACTGCGGGAGCCGGAAGATGGCTCCCGCAGTGGGAGCAGCAGCAGCCGCTGAGAGTCTGACAGACTCTCAGCGGCTGCTGATTACAGCAAACACACAGCTGCCGGCTCTGGCGGCTGTGTGTTTGGCAGTGTGTAGCGCTGACCGAACTCCGTCCTGTCAGCGCTACACTTCACTCGAGTATAAGCCGAGGGGGTACTTTTTCAGCACATTTTTTGTGCTGAAAAACTCGGCTTATACTCGAGTATATACGGTATATATATTTGAACAATGTTTTTTCTTTAATTATAAGCAGTGACTACTACTTAAGAGTGGTACTGTCATTATCTCACATTGCTAATTAAACCTCGTGATCTAGCAATTCGACCTGTTGAGAGTGGCCAACTCTGTCCAGTTTGGCTGCACATGTGACCGAATTAAACATACTGTAGTTCAAGTCACTGAGTTGTCAGATCTGCCCATGTATGGGCACTTTAAATATTACAGATACTCAGAGCATTTACTTTAATCCTATAATTCTATAGTTCCCAAACTGTGCACCATGGCACCCTGGGGTGCTTCAGGTTGGTGGTCAAGCACCAAATCAAATTATTTATGGTCAATGTAATGTAAATATGTGGACAAACAAAAGCGCAAACCTGTCCACCACCAAGGATGACAGGTAAGCACAATTTACTTCACTTTACTACATTTTTTTTCCTGAATCTCTCAATATCAAACTTTTGGCTTAGGGATTCCATGAAAACAATGCTGATACTCTAGGGTGTCGTGATTCAAAAAAGTTTGGAAACCACTGGTCTACCTCCTGTCACTTAGACCCCTCATCTCTGCCCTGCCACCTTGTCCCCTCTTCTCCCTCTCTGCTGGGATCCCTTATCTTTAACCTGGCACCTTGCCTCTCTCTCCCTCATAGGACCCCTCTTCTCTGCCCTGCCACATTGTCCCATCTCTCCTGGGATCCCTTCTCTTTAACCTGGCACCTTATCCCCTCTCTCTCTCCCTCCTAGGACCCCTCTTCTCTGCCCAGCCACCTTGTTCCCTTTCCTGGGACCCCTCTTCCCTGCACTCCTTCTGTCTTGAGAGCTGTGAGTCGTTCAGTTGAACATCCGATATATTGTGGGCACGTCGGCAGGTGTGTACCAGTGTTATGTCTGAACAATCATTCACAGACATCCCCTTCGGCAGTGCAACACAGGCGATGGCTGATATATCTGCAGAGGCCGCCGGTGACTAACCTCACAACTGGACGGGCACATGTAAATGCCAGCCCAGTTGTGACATCAGGCATGACACATCGGGCCAACGTTTAAGTGTGTATGGAGTTACCAATCGTCGGATAAAACGGTGGTTCAGCCAGACGGCCAATCCATCATCCTAGTGTGCTTAAGATGCAACTGCTATTCAGAAAGTAATGATTATATTATTCAAATATGTTTTAAGAAGTTTATATATATATATATATATATATATATATATATATATATATAGAATATATATACACCAATGCATCCTGACTTATATAGGTTCATGTGTGCCATTTTAGTAACCAAGCAGAAGAGTTGGCATGACTAATTCTCAAGCTAACACCATGAACTGTCTGTTTCAATCATTCCATTAGGCTTCTAAAGGTTTAGCATCATACAATGATGAACACACCTCACCTTCCTGTACCATTACTGATCATTATCCCTGATCCTATTGCATACATATTTTCCATTATCTAGTAAACCTCCTGCTGCAGGGATGTGGAAACTTTATGTAGAATTGTTTAGAGGACATAGGGCCTGATTCAGACCCGGTCGCTCTGACAGAGCGCTCGCTCTGAATCAGGGCTGGGTTTTTTTTTTTTTTTTAGAAGGCCTCATGGCCGCTCGCATAGCTGTGGGTGACCACCCACAGCTACAGCGAGTGGCCATGATGATCGTCGCGATGGTCAAGACCATCGCGACCATCGGGCTTGCTTGTGGTAGGGTCTCGTGGCCGCAAGCCCCAGAGAGATTTCGGCTCTAACAGAGCTGGAATCTCTCCATTGACATCACTCGTGATGTCAGTGGGGTCGCCCCCAAACGACAGGCGTTCTCATGGGAACGCCTCCGTTTGGGCAGCCACCCCCCCGGCCCGCCCACCATATTCAATTAGCCGCGAAAAGTCCCGGACTTTTCGCATTCCGGACTTTTTGCCGACATCGCTGGTTTTGCAAGCGAAAAAGTATAGCACTCGTCCCCGCTTATCCCTGTATTCAATTCCAAATCAGTGAAAACTGAACCCGGCGAATTCAAAACCAGCGAAAAGTCCTGTCAGATTTGGGAAAATCAGCCTGACACCCCCAAAAAATCACTCTAGATACCCCCCAAATAGGCCTGCTGAAGCTATTTGGGGTACTTAAATGCTCTCAATAGCTGCTAATTAGCGTATTTGCAGAAGTGGTGAAGAATAGCATTTAGCAGGGTTTTTGCTGAAAATAACTAGTCCCAGCAAATTTGGGGTACTTGAAAATGGGTGCTACCATATTTTAAAGTTGCTAAAGTGAAGTTTTAAAAAAAACTTAAAAAATCCACCTGACACAACCACCTGCAAACTTAAAAACACCTGGGGCATACTTGGGGAACCCCCCTTGGAGTCTATTTCGCAATTTTTTTAGTTTGTCCCCCAACTTTGGGTTTTTACGCCCCAAAAAGAAACTACTTTTTTGGGGTGTGACCCTCTGGCTATGTTGTTTCTGAACTTTACATGTATGCCTGACTCTTTACTACTCTGCATACCTTTCTGTACCCTTCTTTAACTTCTTTTTAAGTAAACTCATCTAACACAATAATTGGCTGATTGGCATGATAATTGCGCAGTGTGTACGCAGGAACATTGGAGTGTTTGAAGCTGATGAACTGCTTAAAATGCTCGTGCTACGGTCAGATCGGGGTAACGACATTGAGTGTGCTGGACACACGACCTCCTTCTCGACCTCCCGATCTTGTTCAAAAGATGAAAGTACATACTGAGCGAGAAATTGCTTAGTGTGTACAGGTGCTGATAATCGCTCCGTCGGATAACTGGTATTAGTCGTTAAAGTGTTCCCGACTTTACACAGAACACCCATCATTTGCTGGTAACACCCCAGGCATCACAATTAGTCACCCGCTCACATTACACTGTCAGTTTCAAGAAAATGTATCCTAGCGACCCTGTATTTACCTTTGTCCACATCTGAATTTCTACTGTTAGGGAATGATCATATCCCAATAAGCCTCCTCCATATTGCTGGAAAGCAACACCATTATCTACATTGGTTTAAACTGTATAGAATTCATGAATGGGTATGCACAGTTAATGAAATGACTCAAATCAAATGCCTTATACTGATTGCTGAGGTAAAAACTCTATACTTTCTGTATACTTGGCAAACCATGTCTTCCCTTTCACACAGAAATGCTCTTTTACAAGAAAGCCTAAACTTGTTAGGTCATTGCTCATACAAACTCTTTTCATTACAGACTCCAGATACTTCCTTTCCCATATCCTGCATTGTAAACGGCTAAACTAGCTCTCCTACACTTGTCTCTCACCCCCGCCTTAGATGCTTTGTTTCTTTACTATCCTCCCCTTTATTTCCTCACCTTCCCATTTCTTTTCACAACCTACAACCAATAGGCTGAGCCGCATTTCCTTCCCGGGAGAACTGAAACCAACGGCCTTTGTTGATATTAAACCAATACTTCCTTTTTTACCTTAATTCTGTAAAGTGTGTTTGTTCAACATGTAATTACGGGCTTAATTCACAAAAAAATAAACAATAGGGGAATACAATTAGCCATGGGATATGCCCCGCAGCTCACTGATTGCACCAGGGGGGAAGGAATATAACCAGGGCTTAACGCGTGCTAACCCTTTGATTCTGCGTAAAGTCAAAGAAAATCCCTATGATAAAGGAAACCCTATTGGTTGTGGGTCTTATGAACTATAGATATCAGAAGGAAATACATTTTAAATGTTCCAAGGCCCCCCTATTACTTTCAGTGGGCATAGAAAAATCATTGTCCATTTCAAATATGAAGTGATTCTGTTGCTGGCAGGTACACTTGAAGGTACAAGCAGTTGGCTTCATTTCCTGTACTATCCAAGGGGCCCATTTATTAATTATCGCATTTTGCAATCCGATCAGGGCATGCAGTACCGCCCCTGATCGCGATCCTATCTGCCGATGTATTATCCGGGACATGCAGGGAGACGGGCTCCGAAAAGAGCCCGTCCCTGCGATGTCTAAGGAGGGCAGTCGGGGCTTCTGCGCATGCGCAGTCCCGCGGACTGCACATGGGCGGCGCCCATTGCGGTGGAGGGATCTGGCAGATCCCTCCGCCGGCTGATATGCGGTAAGTGCCTATAGACTACAGCGGCTAACGCTATCTTTAGATAGCGTTAGCTGCTAGGGCCAATATCGGGGATGCTTCGCATTCCCGATAGTGATACATTTTGCAGCATCGCATCCCCCATAGAAACCTATGGGGGAGGCGGCTGCCGGCGGCAATGGAGGGATCGCAGCAGGTATCGGAGATAACTGCTGTGGTCCCTCCTTCATACATCCGGGGGATACTTAGTATTTGAGGTAAACCCCCGAAAACAGGTGTTTTCGGGGAATTTACCTCAAATTCACTTTGATAAATGGGCCCCCAAATGTCTGAATTTGTTGTTGCAGCCACTTTGTAATATATGCTGTAAAGCAATGTGTACATTGCGTGGTTCCAAATGAACTGGCACATATTTATTTATATAGTGCCAGCATATTCATTAGTACAAGTGAAACAAATACAGTAACAAAACAAGACAGGACAAAGAGGTAAGTCAGCCCCGCTGGCAAGCTTACAATAAAAAGGACAATTGGTGTTTGCTATGTGAGGTTAAGTGCCACATAGAGCATATTGGTTCAACGCGATTGTAAGGTTGAAAATTATGTATCAAGTGTTCCTTATACCTCCTAGATTGTAAGCTCATTGGGACAAAGCCATATTTAAAGATAATAAAAATTGTTTAGTGGTGCATTGTCTTTGCAACTGTGCATTTTTGTGCCAAAATAAGCATACAAACTAGAATTGGTCCCATAATGACATTATGGATTAGGTCAGATCGCCAGACACTACTATCAGTCTGTAGTTTCCCCAACTTTTAGTTAAAAAGTGAAGCTACTCTACAGCATAAGGAACATTAGAACATGCCTTGCTCTGCTTCAAGGTTTTACTGTGAGTTACATATATCGCTTTCTGATGATCAAATACATTCTGCTACATTCAGGGGCATTTGTTTGTTGGAATCCAAGGTGGTGATGTATATACTTGTACCTCCCTTCCCCTCACACTGTCAGTCACCATGCTGCAGTGATGGCCAGAGACTAATGTGACCCTCCACTCCTGTAATCTGTTATTGATGTGGCTAGTGAGCAAGTAATTGGGGTAGGTATGGAGAGGCATAGCAAGTTGCAAGGATGCCAAGGTTTATGGGTGCATAAAACACTGAGGGGCCCATTCATTAATAATCACATTTGTATGTGTATATACCGCCCGAATGTATGAAATTGCACATGTAGGTACAGGGGCTCCGATAAGTGCCCATCCTGCGTTGTGCTCAGTGAAGAGACCTCATCAGCCAGGACTCCTGCACATATGCGTGCCTAGTGGCCATTGCCAGAGAGGGCCCGGTCATTTCTTTACGAAGTGTAGCTCATAGGCCACAGCAGTAAAACACCATCTTCAGATGGCATTAGCTGCGGGGACCAAACCCTGGAATGCTTTCCATTACAGAGTTTGGTATATCCAACAGCATCGCATCCCCCATAGAAACCTATGGGGATTGCGGCTGCTGTCATAAATGGAGAGACTGGTGTTCTTCATACATTAGGGTGAAAATAAATATTTGCGGGTGTTTTCGTGGAATACGTTGCAAATATGTAATGATATAAAGAAAAGCCCCTGAATGAGTAACATGTCACTCATTCAGCTGCACTCTGGCTCCTGACACGGAAGAGCAGTCGACAGTCACGTAAATGTGAAGTTGCTGGCTGCTGGTCCACCTTGTCTGTGCTGGGCTGGGAGTGTGGTTCTGGGCTATGACGTCACGGCACATGCCCACCTGTTCAGTCTGACAAGTGCAGAGCCTCATAGTTAATGTAAGAAACAAGGAAGTGACTAGTGTCCATGGAACGTATGTGGAATCTGTGTACAGATGTGTCCACATACATCTTACTTCCTTGCACATTACACAGCCATTCTAGTCGCACCATGCAGTAGTATGACTCGGTAGTGCCGAACGTCTTTCCGTGAGACTTTTTACCTTCAATTCTTGCTCGCAAAGTAATGTGAATAGGACGCACAAGCAGCTCCTGCTGATTAAATTGATATGCGGCATTCCTATATTCTGTGTGGGACTGCGGGTGTATCTGCACGCTAAATGCTGTGTCACAGCCGCTGATATATATATACTGTACATAGATTATAAGCTCCAGGCAGGGACTGTTGGGAAAGATCAAATATTTTCTGTGAAGCACTGCTTTATACTGTATGCAGTGTATACTTTATTACTAAATTATAATAAATAAAGGAAGTTCCTGGCAACTTAATATTGTGATTTAGTTAAGTGCAAGGTCCCATAGGAGCCTCATGCATTGTGTCTCCACAGATTTTTATTACTATCCTTTATATGGCACCACAAGGGTCTCTAATGCCTTTCAAAGTACATACACAGGCCCTCATTCAGAGCCGTACGCTCTGAATGAGGGCCGCCCTCCATGAAAATGGAGCGTCCTCCTGGACGCTCGTATAGCTGTGGGTCACCACCCACAGGCTATACGAGCGTGAAGTTTGATGGCCGCGATGGTCTTGACCATCGCGACCATCGAAACTGCGAGCCGGAGCCTGCGGTTGAGGTTTTCAACCGCAGGCTCCGGAGTGATTTTGGCTCTATCAGAGCCAAAATCGCTCCCACTGACATCACTAGTGATGTCAGTGGGCCGGCTTCTGACGGGAGGCGTTCCGTGGGAACGCCTCCCAAAGGGGGCGTGCTGTCAATCAACATCGACAGCACGCCCCCTTTGATCAGACACAACGAGCGAAGGACTTTCCTTCGCTCGTCGCGTCTGGCGCATGCGCACGACGGAGCTCCCTCCGTCGTGCGCATGCTCAGTGCAGAACATCGACCCACTTGCGAGCGGACAGCCGCTCGCGAGTGGGTCTGAATCAGGGCCACAGTGCAAACATGACAAGAAAAAAGTGCAAAAGACATTACAAAACATTGCAGAGCAAGGGCGTATCTATAATGGGTGCAGGGTGTTCGGGTCCAGAGGGACCAACACAGCACAAACTGCACCCATATATAGTTATACTTACCTCTCCGCAGTATCCAAAGTGCCGCTCTGCAGCACCAAGCCGGGGCTGTAGAGCAGCAAAAATCATAGGGAAAATGGCGGCAGCCATTTCCTGGTGATTTGTGCATGCGCAGTATAGTCGAAATGTCCCTGGGAATAAGGTGCGGGTGCAATTGTCCCAGAGCCCCGCGCATGCGCAGTAAATTCTGGCATCAAGCCAGAAACTACTGCGCTGCCAGAGAGGAGGGAGCCCGTACTGAGTCTGCACATGGGCCCTCTCCTCACTTAAAACGCCCCTGTTGCAAAGCATGAGATACAATGTATATAACCATTGCTGCACATACAATCATAATACTCACAAAAGCAGAGCTGGGTGAACCGAAAGGCTTGGTGCTATTGCTGGCAGTGGGTAGGAGATAATCGTATAAGGGAGGGAAGAAAAGCACATGCAGGAAGGAGGGCCCTGCTTGTGAGGGGAGCCGCAGACAAATAGAGGTGACACTGAGGGGAAACAGTGGGCAGAATGTATCATGTATCACATATTCTAAGCAATGCATCCTACCCCTTATCACGTATAGCGGCGTTTAAAAATACTGTATGTATGAATAATTATGCCTGGGACAGCTCTTTTGATAAGAGATGGCCCTTCGTTCTGAGGACTTCCAGGTTTATGGGGGGGGGGAGGGATCTTTCGGAATCCTCTCCAGGGATTTGTGTAAAAAGAAGCCCATAGGCAACAAGATGGCGTAGCTATATACATATGGGGATTACAGCAAGCCTCCGACAACTGTATTTTTTGGAGGTTTGACCGCGTTTTAGTCCTTAGTACATCTCGCTCAGTGTCTGATGATGGTCCTGAAATAGTGCTTCTTTTTGTATTAGGTGGAAGCAAATATAAGTGATGTTTATAGCACTGTAATATCCAGAGAGGCACACAGGAGCACATTTTGGGTTATTTTGAGGTAGAATGCAGACGCGTCTTTATGATAATGCTGCGCTCGAGAGTGATCCCGCCAGCCAGGGGGCAGAGCGCTAAGGCGTGAGTAGGGGATTCTCTGCACGTGCTCCCGAAAGGGGGGTGTGATCGACCAGGGAGGGGGCATGTCCTCATGACATGCCCTCAATTCGTCACACTTGGCGGCGTGCCCTGTACTTACGGAGGTGCTGGGCTTACCCCAAGCTCTCCCCTCACTGTGAATAGATGACATGAGCATGCGCGCGGCATCTATTCCCCTGGCGGCGATATGTAGCGGTGGGTGGGAACAGCACAAATAAAGGGGCAGGGCACATGGTATGCAGTCGGGAAGCCGGCAGAGCTAATCCCGACAGCTGGCTTCCCGACTGCTTAATCGCGGTGAGGGTTAAATGACAGGCGTCCAAATCTAGACACCTGTCAATAGACCGGCGCCCGACATTCCAATCGTAGGGATGCCGGGCGCGGACAGCCGCGGGAGTGTGGGGGGCTTAGGTTTAGGGCTCCCGGGGGGGACTTAGGGTTAGGCTAGGGGGATGGAGGGTTAGGCACCCCCCGGCGGACTTAGGTTTAGGCGGCGGGGAGGGGGGGTTAGGTTTAGACTCTTAGAGGGGGGGGTTAGGCACCTCTAATGGAAGGTTAGGGTTAGGGGAGGGAATTAGGTTAGTCTATACTTACCATAGGGACGATCGGGATTTTCACCCATGTCGGGCAGCCGCTGTCAGGATTCCAACCGTCAGACTTGCATCCGGCGGAAAATCATACCGATTCCGGGCGCATTTAGCCAATTTAAAATTCTGAAGGACTCGGCACCTCGCCAAGCGGGAATACTACTAGCTTATGAGCATACTGAGACACCCACTTGCAGCAGCGTTAGTCAGTCATGGTGCGTCTTTGGACGCATCATCAAAACTTGCACCAGCCCTATGGCAAGTGCAATTTTTCCATCTAAATATAGCGTCCTGTGTCCACGTTACTGAGTCTTTTGAGTCAGTCGCTGTCATCGACACGCCCCGAGTCTGGTTAGCCACCCCCATGTTACCTCCCAAGATCGCCCACTGCAATCCCCCAGCTCTTAAGTCTACCTACGGTAACCATCGGGATGCAAATGCAGATTATAAGATCAACCGTGTGCGGCATCGACACTGCGACCACCTCTGAATCAGGCCCAATGTGCATTATAGAATCTCCCCCTAGATGTCTCTGAGGACTATTTGGGGAAGAAATGGTACAAAGCCCAATTAAAAGACCCCATACTTTTACTCTACAATCCTGAGCACCACGGATTTGGTCATTCATTTGGCAATTGCTATTTTAAAATGCATGTCCGATTTCATGTCCAAAGAGAGGTGCATGTCCGATTTCCTCTGACTATAGCGCCAGCATAGTCTGCAGCACATTACAAGTGGGAAGAAATAGCATAGTAAAGCGAGACTTGGTATCACCAGAGGGATCCAGGCAATGGATAGACAATGAAAAGGTCGACAATGTCTAGGTAGACACCAACTGGTAGACAGGCAATATGTCGACATGGATGAAGATTGACAGGTACAAAATGTCAACATTTGAATGGTCAACACTACCCTGACGGTTTAGCTTAAGCACCAGGAGGATGGGTTACGGTTAGGCACATACCGGAAGATTAGGGTTAGGCACTTACCCCGACGGTTTAGCTTAGGCACCAGGAGGATGGGTTAGGCATATACCGGAAGATTAGGGTTAGGCACTTACCCTGACGGTTTAGCTTGGGCACCAGGAGGATTGGTTAGGCACATACCGGAAGATTAGGGTTAGGCACTTACCCTTACGGTTTAGCTTAGGCACCAGGAGGATGGGTTAGGCACATACCGGAAGATTAGGGGTAGGCACTTACCCTGACGGGTTTAGCTTAGGCACCAGGAGGATAGGTTAGGCAGCAAGGGGAGTGTTAGGGGGAAAATATAGGAAAAAAATAAATCGTTGACCATTCCAGTGTTGACCTTTTGTACCTGTCCACCTATTGCCTGGCTGCTAGTTGGTGTTGATTTTTTTTAATCCACACCCATTACCAGATTTAGGGCCTAATTTTAATAGTTGTACGCTAATACAAACGCATTTGCACACTTTCCCACCTAGCAATAGCTAAAACATGCTAATGCATCAGCCAGCGAATTTGTATTGAGACGCCCAACGAAGCCCTCGTAGCTGAGTGCAACGGCGTACACACGCAGCATTGGACGCAGATCCTCAAAACATCAACTCCTCGAGTGAGTCTATGGTCACTCAGAATGGGCGCGGTAAGCGAGACGCTGGAGCTTTGTTCTCTGCATATGCGATCACAGGCGCTGGCTAGTACACGCCCAGGGAACGGCCCCGAGACGCCCGCATTTTGGCCGGAACTCCCCATAACCACCAACATAATGGTCTCTTGCTGTCAGAGTCAATCAATTGCCAGTGAATCCTCACAGCGAACGCGATCACAATTCATTCGCTGCGAGTGCGCAATGCAGCTGCGACACATTCGCAGATCACCGATAATCTCTCAGATGTGTAAAAACCGGAATAGCGTTAAACTCTGAATCATGCCCTTATAGGATAAAGTGCTCTGCTCTGTATACAGCATATCCTGTAATTGTTCCCAATTGTAGTGTGCTGCAGAGCATGTTGGTACTATATAACCATGTAAATTTATATATGATGGCTGATTAGTTTTGCTAGCATTACAGTATCACATACATAACCTTTAGTTATTGGAGGACAAATCACTCTACATGCTTTTGCTGTGTCACAGAGATGCAGGCTTCTGTCTGCAGCTACACCAAGCACTTGCCAGTAGATCTGACGATTTCTTTGCTTCTGCTTCCACGTTTAGGATAACAGATACAAAATGCCGGACACAAGTATGTGGCTGATGTAATATAATCATCCCTAGACCTCTGCGTGTGCTGCTAGCGCCCTCTGTGTTTAGTATTGGAATCACTTCCTGTTTCTATTTCCTCCGTGCTGTCACTAGAGGGAGCAGAGAGCACCTGAATGATGCAAGATAGATGCTAAACAATAGCTGGTTCTGTGTGTACAGCTGCTTGTGTAATGCAGGCAGCCTACGCCCTAACTGCAGACCTGCAATAATGCATAGATCAGGTTATTTGTTTGGATTGTATGATGCCAAGCTGTAATTGTGCAAAAAAGGAATAAGGGACTTTGGGCCTGATTCAGCAACGATCGCAACGGCGATTACACTCGCAATTGGCCGATTGTTGCATTCTGCTCATGTGTATGCAGTGCGCAAACGCGAACACTCCACTGCAATCGGGACGGCGCTACGCAGACCCATCGCAGAGTGATTGACAGAAGTACCGTTTGGAGGTGGTGACGGGGGGGTTGTCGGCGAAACGCAGGTGTGCCAGTGCATTTGAACGCTGTTGAAGGGGCGTGCATAAATTAGCCACTGTGATGCCATACGCAGCCTGAGTACTCACTGCGTGTGACGAGGTTAGCATTCCCCGAGTGAGGTCAGAGCTTGTGCAAGTGTGCGTGAGGCTGCGATTTTATTCGATGTTATCGATGGTTTTGCAGTCTTGCTAAGTATTACGGATGTGTGTAAGGTAAGGCGGGATGTCCTTATGTTAGGCTGCGTATGGCACTATTGCGATCCATGCTAAATCAGGCCTTTTATCCTTAGGCTCAGTAAATCAGGGCTTTCAGGCATGTGAACATTTAGATAATGGAAATGAATCTTACAAATTTGCCTCTGCAAAAATTACTTTAGGCAATTTTCAGGCTCTTCAATTACACTATACAAGTATTTGGCTGGTTGGAATGAAAACCTGGTAATGTATGGGAGCAAATGATATTCAACCATATGATCCCAAACACTGGAAAATGGACAAAAACTATTGTTCAAATTGGTTGAATTTGTTTGATTTAACCAATTTCTCTGAATGACCATTTTTGTCTGTTTCCAGTGTTTGTGAGTACATGGACGATTGTCATTTGCTCCCATACATTACCATGTTTTCATTCCAGCGGCAGCCGCGAGGAGGGGGGAGGGACACGCCCCCTGCCCGCCGGGACACGCCCCCTGGTCGTCGGGACCTGCAGGCAGACACAGATGATGGTTGTTCCTACACACTGAACAACCATCATCTGCAGAAATATCACCCTGATTGGGAGCATTATTTTCCTCTTACTGGGCTTTTTTTCCCCAAAATCCTTGGAAATTTGATCTCAATCTCTATGTGAAATATCCATTGAAATCCGAAAAATTACCTTTTCAGCCTTTTCTGTACTCTTCTCAGTTTCATGCATGTAATGTATCACAGCGTGTTAAGTGTAAATTCTGACCATTACATTGGAAACCCTGATTTTGAGATTAATTGCTCAAGAAAACACAATGCAGCAGCTACAGTATAGGCATGTTCATATGTGGCTGCTTTCATGGTTGATCTGGAAACTAAAGGTGCCCATGCATGGTGCGATAAAGCAGCCAATCCGATGGATTGGTGCGATTTGGCTGCTCTATCGTACCGTGTATGGGCATGATATCGAACAGAGCGTGCACCCGTGGGGTCGGTCATCGCACCCCCAGATCTGCGAATGCGATGTGCGATCTCATGCAGCTCTATGTGGGTGGGGGAGGTGGGAGCTGGCATATCGGGCGGCCGGCCACCCGATCGCACCGTGTGTGGGGACCGCCCGATATGTCGGACGTTGGATTCCCCATCGTGTCGCACCGTGTATGGCCAGCTTTAGTGGTCAGGGGTCGGAGTCTTATAAAGAATTTGTGTGCTATAATAGAAAAGGTGGATGTTTTCTGGGCTTATTTTAGTTTTGTTTTTTTTCAAAATGAACTCACACATATACAATGTTCACCTACTTTCACCACCTGCTTTTCCAGGAGTTATTAAACAGCCCAAACAGCTCTAATTACACTTTGAACTCCTTGTGATCATTTGTAGGGATGGCCATTGACTATCAATGGTTAACCACCAATCGTTGATGGTTTTGCCATTGATGACAGAGATTTAATGGTTCTCCACCATCGATGGCGCAGAGACCCATATTTTTTTTTAAATTTCCCCCTGGGCCTAGCTTCATTTTTTACGCGATCTCCAAAGCACCTGTTTCTGATTGGCCCGTTGAGTAACAGAGCAGGTATGTCCATTGGTGGGCGAAACGGTCAATATTTCACCATTGGTGATTTTATATAATCAATGTTAACCATCGATGATTACCATCGATGTTTAGCCCGCCGATTGCCATTCCTAATCATTTATCCCATTTCTAGACTATGAATTAAAATTAACGAGTTAGCCTGATACCATTTACACCCATCAGTCATAACGTTAAAACCACCTGTATATTACTGTGTAGGTCCTCCTTGTGCCATCAAAACAGCTCTGACCCGTCGAGGCATGGACTCCATAAGACCTGTGAAGGTGTCTTGTGGTATCTGGCACTAAGACGTTAACAGCAGATCCTTAAGTCCTGTAAGTTGTGAGGTGGGGCCTCCATGGCTTGGACTTGTTATATCTAGCACATCCCACAGATGCTCAATTGGATTGAGATCTGGAGAATTTGGAGACCAAGTCAATACCTTAAACTCTTTGTACTGTTCCTCAAACCATTCTTAAACAATTTTTGCAGCATCATGGCGCATTATCCTGCTGAAAGAGGCCACTGCCTCCAGGAAATACTGCTGCCATGAAGGAATACACTTGGACTGTAACAGTGTTTAAGTAGGTGGTATGTGTCAAAGGTACATTCACATGAATGCCAGGACCCTAGGTTTTCCACAGCATCACACTGCCTCTGCTGGCTTGCCTTCTTCCCATAATGCATCCTAATGCCATGTCTTCCTCAGGTAAATGAGGCACACACATCCTGCCATCAACGTGATGTATAAGAAAATGTGATTCATCAACCAAGGCCACCTTCTTCCACTGCTCCTTGGTCCAGTTGTGACACTCAAGTGCCCATTGTAGGTGCTTTCGGCAGTGGACAGGGGTCAGCATGGGCACTTTGACCAGTCTGCAGCTATGCAGCCCTATACGGAGCACGCTGGGATGCATTGTGAGCTTGATTCAGAGTAGAGATGTACGCTAATCCGATGGTTATCGTACATCTCTGATATTTAAAGGTCTGCATAGGCACATGTCCCGTTCTGCACATGTGCAGAACAGGTCCTGTGATCTCGTTCACAATCCCCTCTTAGCCGCAGCATGATTGACATGCTGCAGCGTTTGGGGGTCGGAGCAGTGACATGGCTAGCCACCGTTCTTGGGAACGGGGGGCGTATTGCCCCTGTTTTCTGGGAGGGATGAGGCCAGGGTCTGCTTTGGTGGTTGCAGATTTCCTGGCCTCGCAAGTGACCATGCTAAGGTAAGCTTTGGCTTACGCAGCCTGGCCAAAGGAGCGATGGTGAAACAAGGCTTTTGTGTGGCTTCTCTGAATCAGGCACTGTGTGTTCTGACACTTTTCTATTATAACCAGCACTAACTTTTTCAGCAATTTGTGCTACAGTAGCTCTTCTGTGGGATGGACCAGACAGGCTAGCCCTTGCGCCCTACGTGCATCAAAGAGCCTTGGGCGCCCATGAACCTGTCACTGGTTCACCAGTTGTCTATTTTGGGGCACTTTTGTTAGGTACTAACCACTACATACCGGAAACACCCCACAAGATGTTACAGTTCTCACATGGAGATGAGACCGCAGGACTGCTGACCAAGGACAAGACTGGGTAGAGGAGTGGCAGTCCTTCCACAACTGGAGCTGGCTGGAGTGAGGCTGCAGAAAAATGGCACAACACAGAGAACACGGTGTGCTAGCAGTGGCAGGTCACTATGGTCTGTAGAATGTCTAGGGACTGTACTGCAGCTAGAACACTAGACAAGGAATGACTAGACACTGTATAAGCTGCAGGACAGGAGCGACCAGGACTGAGGTATAGCAGGATTCAGACAAGACAGGACTGGCAAGAAACAGACATGGACAAGACTGGCAAGATTACGGACAAAAGACTAGACAAACAAGAAACAGACAAGGCACAAATGACGTGGCAAGAATACCGACCGGAATACTGATACAGTTCAAGGTGTGGCTTAGCAGGCCATGATGCAGCTTTGAGAGCTGATGTGAACTTGGCAGAGATGCAGCTTTGAGAGCTGATGCGACTGAGACAGCCGCAGTGCAGCTACTGAGCCGTGATGGTAATAACACAGTTCAAGGCTTAATAGGCCATAACGCAAGAACCAGACGGCAAACAGGTGCACTCAGATGCGGCGGAAATACAGGCTGGAGGCAGCGAGGTGGAGGACACTGAGGGTAGGATAGGCTGGAACTAAACAGACACGGCTTGATGCAGCCTTGCAGGCCGAGGTGCAGGAACCAGATGGAAGACAGGTGCACTCAGACGCAGCAGAAACACAGGCTGGAGGCAGTGAGGTAGAGAACACTGCAGGTAGGATAAGATGGAAGTAATCAGACACAGCATAACAGAACTGTGGTGTAGAAATGCTACAGGGCTGAATACTGACAGGATCAGGATACAAGAACAGTTGAATTTGGTAGACCGGCAAGAATTCAGGTAATTGTGAACAGAGCAACATACACTGGCAGTCAGACAGTATAACCGGCACTGTGCAGGGCTGGCTGTAATTTATGAGATGCAGGATCCAATCAGAGCCATTCCCGGCAGAGAGCCTTTCCTTTTTTTTATTATTTATTAAGAAAGCTCATACAAGAGTAACATAGAAAAACACAAATATAATGAACAGTATACATGAGGCTAATGTGCAGCTGGGGACAGCAAACAGAGAGACAATTAATTAGTGTGCAGCTGAAAGCCTGTACACTGACAGACAGGCAGGATTACAGTTTAGAGCTGAAAACAGACTAGACAGGATTTCCAGCTGCCTGCAACAGCTGGAACAAGGAGAAGACATGATGCAGTGTTCCAGTCGCAACTATGACTGGGACCTGCCACCAAGATGATCCGCTGTCGCGGATGCTAACACAAGACCTGCCATTTTGGAAATTATCTGACCCAGTCTTCTAGCCATCACAATTTGGCCCTTGTCAAAGTCAGATCCTTATGCTTGCCCATTTTTCCTGATTCATACTTGCTGCCTAATTTATCCAACCCTTTGATAGGTGCCATTGTAACTAAATAATCAATGTTATTTACCTGTCAGTGGTTTTAATGTTATGGCTGATGGGTGTATTTGTAAAAAGATATAATTGTCCAGAAGTCATGGACATGACTGGCCTGCTTTCAGACACTCAGCAGGTCACTTCCAAATCAGAATCCTCAACAGAACCCAGCTGGGCTCAGGCTAGAGATGACATAACACCTATCTCAGGTGTTACCACTAACCTCCAGCACTGATCATGGAGGGAATTTCCCATTACCCAGCCACTATATAAACCTGCTCAGTGCATTTCTACAGTGCCTGATTATTAATTATGTAAACATAGATGCTCAAGCTCCATTTTCAAGTGCTTCCAATGTTGTTTCAATTCCGGTGTTCGGTCTCCATTTACATTATAATGTACAAACAGTGCCAACACCTCCATGTATCTTATTGCGAGCTATGCGCTGTACAAACAGTGCCACCACCTCCATGTATCTCATTGCATGCTATGTGCTATACAAACAGTCCCAACAGCTCCGCATATCTTATTGAATGCTACGTGCTATACAAACAGTGCCAACGTATTCGTGTACCATATTGCACACTTCCAAACTACCACCTCTTGGAGTATTGCAGCTATACCCCATTCGGTGTGTTCCTCCTTGGTAGCAAAATGCCAAGGCTTCATAATATCCTTTGGCAGTCCCCCACAAAGTATACTACTGTTGCAAGGATTGACTGGAAAGCAGTAATTGAACAGTGTACAAACACAACTGTAGTTACAGTAATAGCTTATTTAATAAGCAGCACTAGTAATTTGCCATTTCCTACTAGGGTTAGCATGGTCTCCATGTGATATTTTAAATTAATTTTCCTTCAAAGTGGTATTTTTAAGTCAAATATTATTATGCTATTACAGAAACGCATCAGAAGGATACAAACATCAAATATTACTCTTTTGGAAACATTTATTTTGGAGGAGCAGCTCATATATCTCCTGGGGAAATTACTCTTTGGATTGTGTTTTCTCCCCGATGCCGGTGATACTGGAGGGACTTGTCAACACCTGTGGGAGACACTGATGGGCAGCGAGAGTTCAGTAAGCTTGGTTACACTTTCTGCTACTGTCTAAACTGAGCAAATTTATACCTGACTTTGCTGCTGATTTAACCTCATTATTCATGATCAATATGTGATCAAGTTTTTTATTTAGTATTTTTTTTATTGTATAGAGCAGAGGTGTCACGTCTGAGACTGGAGGAGAGGACGTGATGGGCCTAAGTTGGGGAAGGAAGCGGAGACGAGGGGCCTGGATATATGTTCTCCTCATCCACAGGTCTTGAGTGTTGGCGAGACCTGGGCAAAGGTGCGGAGTCTAACCCACAGGATGGTGTTCGCCAGTGACCCCCCCAATTGGGATTTGGGCTTAGCTGCACCCCGTGAGCAGGTCGCGGTCCTTTGACCAGGTACCCAAGCCCTGCAGGGATAGAGACACTACACCCGTGGCCCAGAGAGGTTATGCCTGCTTAGGCACAAAGCAATTCCTTTAAAACACTGTACAGTAATACATCTTGACACGAGGATCAATAATAAGGATTACAAGTGGGGAGCGACTCACGGTTACTTGAGAATTCACCAGAGATAGAAGGCACACAGGTAGAGGTGGTATACGCTGTAGCACGGATGTTCACTGGAGACGTAAAGGCACACAGGTGGAGATGATAACACTGCTGCACGGGTATTCACCAGAGACGTAAAGGCACACAGGTAGAGATGGTAACACTGCTGCACGGGTATTCACCAGAGACGTAAAGGCACACAGGTGGAGATGATAACACTGCTGCACGGGTATTCACCAGAGACGTAAAGGCACACAGGTAGAGATGGTAACACTGCTGCACGGGTATTCACCAGAGACGTAAAGGCACACAGGTAAAGATGATAACGCTGCTACACGGGTATTCACCAGAGATGTTTAAGGCACACAGGTAAAGATGGTAATGCTGCTGCACGGGTATTCACCAGAGACGTTTAAGGCACACAGGTAAAGATGGTAACGCTGCTGCACGGGTATTCACCAGAGACGTTTAAGGCACACAGGTAAAGATGGTAACACTGCTGCTGTAAGGAAAATAGGAACCTGGACCGGGAACTCACTAAAGCACGCTAGGAGACAACCGTTGTTCAGGCAATTTCCTATAACCTGTGGAACAGTTTTATACCCAGGGGAACCCTTAGACAGGTGCACAGCATCAGCTGATCACGGACCTATCAGGGAGAAGGATACAGTCACATGGGCTGACTGTCATGGCGGCACCCATGTCCGGACTTGCGATGCCAGACACCAGCCCACCAGGAAGCCACTGCATGCGGGGAGAATACTCAGCTTCTCCCCCGCCGTCGCACAAGCTGCCCGACCACCCAGGATGAAAGGGGAAGCCGGCGGCGCGGTAAGCGGGAGCCGATCCCCGGCTGAGCCCTGACAGTACCCCCTCCTTTAAGGGTGGGCACTGAACACCCATCAGGCTTATCTGGAAATCTATGAAAACTCTGGATTAGTCGCGGAGCGTGTACATCAGAGGCTCTGATCCAGGCCCTTTCCTCGGGGCCGTAGCCCTTCCAATCGATGAGATATTGAAGGGTGTTGAATCTGTGCCGGGAATCCAGGATCTTCTCCACCTCAAATTCAGTGCCTTGTAATGTCTTGACTTGAGGAAATTTAGGAGAACAATTCTGAAAACGATTGAGCACCAGGGGTCGTAAGAGAGAACCGTGAAAAGTATTTGAAATCTTCATTTGAGGAGGAAGTTCCAATATATGTTACTGGACTGATTATCTTAAGGATACGAAATGGCCCAACAAAACGTGGAGCGAGTTTCATGGACGGGACTCTTAAGCGAATATTCTTGGAAGATAACCAAACCCTGTCCCCAACTCTCAACAGTGGAACAGCCAAACGTCTTCTGTCCGCAAATTTCTTGTAATTCCTTGAAGATTGCTTTAGGGATAGGTGAATTTTATTCCATAAAACTGAAAAGGATTGGATCTCTTGATTCACAGCCGGAACATCTATAGATGGAAGCTTCTGGAAATCTGGAACTCGTGGGTGTCTACCAAAAACCGTAAAAAAATGAGTGGATTTAGAGGAAGAATGGAATTTAAAATTATGAGAAAACTCTGCCCATGGTAGGAGGTCCACCCAATCATCCTGGGAAGATGACACAAAGAGTCTAATGAAGGTCTCCAGCTCTTGATTGACCCTTTCCGTTTGACCATTCGACTGTGGGTGGTAGGCTGAGGAAAAGTTCAGTTTGATTCCACAGGTATTACACAGGGCTCTCCAGAATTTGGCTGTAAATTGAATACCTCGATCAGAGACTATTTCCTTGGGGAGACCGTGTAATCTGAAGATGTCTCGAATAAAAATTTTTGCTAATTGAGGAGCAGAAGGAAGACCAATGAGTGGGATAAAGTGTGCCATTTTAGAAAAGCGATCCACGACCACCCATACCGTGTTATGCCCCTTGCACCGAGGTAATTCAGAAATAAAATCCATTGAGATGTGGGTCCATGGAGCAGCTGGGATAGACAAGGGACGAAGAGGACCAACCATCTGTCTACGCGGAGTTTTATGTTGGGCGCATTTGATACAGGAGCGGACAAACTCCATGACATCCTTCTTCATGGTCGGCCACCAGTAAGATCGAAGTAAGAACTGGTAGGTTTTGGTGATTCCAGTGTGACCTGCGAAGAAGGATGCATGAGCCCAAACCAGCAATTTTTTACGTAAGGAGCAAATACAATTGGGTCCAAAATGGAACGAACTTGAGAACACTCCTCCTCCTCCAAGTTAGTCATAAAGGAGCGAGATAATGCATCGGCTTTCTTGTTCAACACACCAGGACGAAACTGGAGTTTTAAATTAAACCTAGAAAAAAAAAGTGACCATCGTGCCTGCCTGGCATTCAACCGGTGTGCAGTTTGCAGATAGATCAGATTCTTATGGTCTGTAATAATCGTGACAGGAAATTTAGTCCCTTCAAGAAGATACCGCCATTCCTCCAAGGCTAAACGCATAGCTAGAAGTTCTTGGTCGCCTATAATATAATTCCTTTCTGCAGGGGAAAATTTACGGGAGAAAAATCCACAGGGATGCATCTTCCCATCTTCAGCAGACTGAGATAATACCGCCCCTACTCCAACAGAGGATGCATCCACCTCCACAATGAATGGTTTGTCTATTTGAGGCTGACAGAGAATTGGAGCTCTAGAAAAGGCATCTTTTAGGTTTTGAAAGGCGTGTACTACTGGAACAGACCATTTAGAAGGATTGGCTCCTTTCCTTGTGAGGGAGGTAATGGGTGCTACCAGCGTAGAAAAGTGTGAAATAAACCGCCTATAATAGTTTGCGAATCCTAAGAAGCGCTGAGTACCTTTTAAAGAAGTAGGCAAGGGCCACTCAGAGATTGCTTTTAGTTTATCAGGATCCATCTGGAGACTCCCCCCGGAGATAATATGGTCTAAAAAAGGTACCGAAGTTTGGTTAAACATACATTTGGAAAGTTTCCCAAAGAGGTGATGAGTGCGAAGGCGGAACAATACCTCCCGTACATGAAGACAATGGCTCTGTAAATCTCTGGAAAAGATTAAGATGTCATCGAGATAAATCACAACAAATTTATGAAGAATATCCCGGAAGACCTCGTTGACATAACCTTGAAAAATAGCTGGTGCATTGCAAAGACCGAAGGGCATTACTAGGTACTCGAAGTGTCCGTCTCTGGTATTGAACGCGGTCTTCCACTCGTCCCCAGTTTTAATTCTAATCAAATTATACGCACCACGTAGATCCAGCTTTGTGAAAACCTGAGCCCCTTGAACCTTGTCAAAAAGTTCCGAAATTAAAGGTAAAGGGTACCGATTTTTTATGGTGATTTGATTTAAGCCTCGATAGTCTATGCAAGGGCGGAGTCCACCATCCTTTTTCCCTACAAAAAAGAAACCTGCCCCTGCAGGAGAAGAAGAAGGCCGAATGAATCCTTTAGCAAGGTTTTCCTTAATGTATTCTTCCATGGCCGCGGTCTCTGGCACGGACAAAGGGTAAACACGGCCACGTGGAGGGCTTTTCCCGGGAAGCAAATCGATAGCACAATCCCAAGGTCGATGCGGAGGAAGTTTATCTGCGGCTTGTTCACAAAATACATCAGCAAAGTCTTGATAAGCCTCCGGCTGGGGGGAATGTTTAGGAGACTCAGGACGGAGGAACTTCTTAGCTGGGTTGGAAACCGTCGCCTGGTTACATACTGGAACGACCTTGGTCAAACAATTTTGGAAATAATGTGAACCCCAGGATAGGATTTGCATAGTATCCCAGTCGAAGACAGGATTGTGTTTTCTCAACTAGGGCAGCCCCAATACCAGCTCATAGGAAGATTCGGCTAAAACAAAAAATTCCAGCATTTCTTGATGTAGGCATCCAACTTGAACAGTCACAGGATGAGAGAGCGAAGAAATGGGTATCCCTACCAGAGTTTTACCATCTAGGCTGGACAGTAACAATTTATTAGGTAGGGGAACGACTGGAACACCCAAGGTGTGAATCAATTTTTCCGCAATAAAATTACCAGCGGCTCCAGAATCAATTAAAGCGTGGACCTTTCTTGTCCTGGACTTATGGGAAAGCGACACTACTAGAAGACTCTCTGATAATTGGGATGGCTTGAGAATAACCCCCAACTGAATGCACCCTACTTCAGTCAGGGTTTCGCATTTCCCGCAAGTAAAGGACAATTTTTCAGAATGTGGTTAGGTGCAGCGCAATAAATACACAATTTATTTTGGAAGCGTCTATTGCGCTCTGCCAGGGTGAGTTTGGTTCTGTTGACCTGCATCGGTTCCTCTTCACTAGCTAAGGTGGGTATAGGCGGATTAACAGTAGAAGAACGGGCTGGTAGGCGTTCACCTCTTCCCCTACTAGCCTATCTTTCCCGGTGGCGAAGATCAATTTTGATGCAAAGAGAGATAACGTCAGCGAAAGATTCTGGCAAATCTCTGGAGGCAAGTTCATCCTTCATCCTCTCAGAGAGTCCATGAAGGAAGGACGCTTTAAGAGCTTCCTCGTTCCATTTTAATTCTGATGCCAGGGTCTGAAACTGGACTACACACTGCCCCACGGATCGTGTGCCCTGATGCACTCGGAGAAGGTCAGCAGATGCAGAACGGCCTGGCTCATCAAAAATTCTCTTAAATGCTGAAACGAATTCCTCGTAGGTAGATAAGATGGGGTCGGCCCGTTCCCATAAAGGGGAGACCCAGTCTAACGCTGCTCCTGTTAATAGTGAAATCACATATGCCACTTTTGCCCGAGACGTGGGAAAGTTCTGGGGAAGACATTCAAATTGGATTTCACATTGGTTGATGAATCCGCGGCACCACCTGGGATCGCCGTCAAACCTTTCCGGAGTGGCTAACTGTAGTCGGGGTTTGGGGGTAGGAACCACCAGTGAAGGAACTGATGGAGAAGGTACAGGGACTGCAGCCGGGGGAGCCGGGAGAATAGAAGTCAACGTGGTTTGAATAGAAACCAGTTGCCTGGAGAGCTCCTGTAAATACTGAGCCACTTGTTGTTGTTGCGCCTCTTGGTTGTCCGTCCGAGAGGTCAACTCTTGTAGTGACCCAGTACCTTGGGATCTTGCAGCATCCATTGGGCCTGAACAAACTGTCATGTCTGAGACTGGAGGAGAGGACGTGATGGGCCTAAGTTGGGGAAGGAAGCGGAGACGAGGGGCCTGGATATATGTTCTCCTCATCCACAGGTCTTGAGTGTTGGCGAGACCTGGGCAAAGGTGCGGAGTCTAACCCACAGGATGGTGTTCGCCAGTGACCCCCCCAATTGGGATTTGGGCTTAGCTGCACCCCGTGAGCAGGTCGCGGTCCTTTGACCAGGTACCCAAGCCCTGCAGGGATAGAGACACTACACCCGTGGCCCAGAGAGGTTATGCCTGCTTAGGCACAAAGCAATTCCTTTAAAACACTGTACAGTAATACATCTTGACACGAGGATCAATAATAAGGATTACAAGTGGGGAGCGACTCACGGTTACTTGAGAATTCACCAGAGATAGAAGGCACACAGGTAGAGGTGGTATACGCTGTAGCACGGATGTTCACTGGAGACGTAAAGGCACACAGGTGGAGATGATAACACTGCTGCACGGGTATTCACCAGAGACGTAAAGGCACACAGGTAGAGATGGTAACACTGCTGCACGGGTATTCACCAGAGACATAAAGGCACACAGGTAAAGATGATAACGCTGCTGCACGGGTATTCACCAGAGACGTTTAAGGCACACAGGTAAAGATGGTAACGCTGCTGCACGGGTATTCACCAGAGACGTTTAAGGCACACAGGTAAAGATGGTAACGCTGCTGCACGGGTATTCACCAGAGACGTTTAAGGCACACAGGTAAAGATGGTAACACTGCTGCTGTAAGGAAAATAGGAACCTGGACCGGGAACTCACTAAAGCACGCTAGGAGACAACCGTTGTTCAGGCAATTTCCTATAACCTGTGGAACAGTTTTATACCCAAAGGAACCCTTAGACAGGTGCACAGCATCAGCTGATCACGGACCTATCAGGGAGAAGGATACAGTCACATGGGCTGACTGTCATGGCGGCGCCCATGTCCGGACTTGCGATGCCAGACACCAGCCCACCAGGAAGCCACTGCATGCGGGGAGAATACTCCGCTTCTCCCCTGCCGTCGCGCAAGCTGCCCGACCACCCAGGATGACAGGGGAAGCCAGCGGCGCGGTAAGCGGGAGCCGATCCCTGGCTGAGCCCTGACAAGAGGTTCCCAAACTTTTCTGAACCACAACACCCTAAAGTAACAGCATTGTTTTCACGGCACCCCTAAGCCAAAAGTTTGTTATTGAGAGATTCAGAAAATTTTTTAGTAAAGTATTAAAGTGAAGTAAATTGTGCTTACCTGTCATTCTTAGGTTCAGTTATGTGGTGGTGGACAGGTTTCATCTTCTGTTTGTCCACATATTTACATGAGGCACCCCTGCAAGTGTCCCGAGGCACCCCAGGGTGCCACGGTGCACAGTTTGGGAACCACTGGTCTAGAGGACAACACATATAGAACCATGGTTCATTCTCTATCCCCAATATCGGCTGCGCCTGCAACTGATTATGTAACACACCTGTCAACGAGTGTTTGCACTTGATATGTTTGTCTGCGATCCTAATTTTGTATCTTATATCGACGAATAAAGTTGTTATAAAAAGAATGACTGCTGTACAAAGGGCATTTTTGTGTGCGCCATAGGCTATCATCATTAACTCCTGCAACATCATAGTAATAAACCTATTAAGCATAATTAACCCCTTTACAAATAACTCATTATCCTCATTATTAATTAACCCCTAAAGCATTTAATCCAATTTATAATCTTTAATCCAATTTCCTTACTTTCATAAAAGTCCTTCAGCAAAATGAAACACATTACATACATTAACACTTTCACCCACAAAATATAACCCAATCACCATAACTAACCCTCTTATTATTACAATGACCTTCCCTCAGTTATACGTAAATCCTGTCTCACACCTTTCTCACCTGTTGTTGATCCACATTTCTTCTGTTTGGTGGTGATGCTGTTCCTGTTGCTGCTGCCACAAAGTGCAGCCACATTTGGTGGTCCTGTCGTGGCTGTGGGCTGTGGACTCCTGCTTGGCCCCTACATATGGAGGGATAAAGGGAGGAACTTTGTGTCCCTTACTGACCCCTGCCAGCCAGAACATACATATTTAAAAAACAGATGAATAATATGCTGGACGGCCCATTGAGGCAAACGGTCCACAGGGACTTTTACACTCCTGCACCACAGGATTTAGGGGAACAGTAAATCGGATGACAAGGCTATATGTTTGGGTGTATTTACTGAAAAACATTTTTTCCTTAATTTGATGGGCATTTTTATCAGTTAAATTTCTTCTTGCCGCATAAGTACTGGCATGTTCAACCAATATAAGGTATCCTGGGTCCTGTAGTGTGTGCCAGGGAAACATCAGTTGTATCTAATAAAACATCTCTGTCTTCATGGGGACTTTTAATAATACTCATATGGGGACTTCCTGCTGATGGGTACACAGGTATTGTGGTTCTTGCCTCCCCCCAGCTGATGTGTACACAGGTGAGGTGATACACGAGTTAGGGGGTACTATAGATGGACACATCGGGCACAATTTACCACCTAGTGTTAAGCAGCTGCCTCTGCCTGCTACAGCCACCACAGGATCTCACTCATTGACATCACATTCCGTATTTGACGTCAATGTGAAAGAGGCATATCTATCCCAATGGACAGGGCAAAAGATAGAACACTTTAATGGCGCTCAGACCCCTCCACTTCCACCGTCTGTGCTGCTGTTGCCTGCTGGCTGATAGCAGGCTCTCTCAACTGTAGGATAGCCGAGCGGACGGAACGGGTTACGCTGCTGGATTGGGCCAAGGGGCTGGAGCCACAGGCAACAGCAGCGGCACATGTAAATAAAAATGTCACTCGGGCGATAGCTGGCCCCAGAGACAGGGCCCAGTTCCGATTGGACTGCAGCTCTCAATATGGTTAATTTGCAGTATTGTGTGCAGTATTCATTACTGCATTTTGTGATGTGTTTTATTTATTTATATATATATTTAGAATTAGATATATACACAGTCGAGTCACATTATTATGACCGCCAGCTAATAGCCAGAGTAACCGCCGTGTGCAGCACGGACAGCAGCTACACAGGCTGGGAGTGACTCAATAAGGTGCTGGTAGGTTGGCACAGGTATCTGGAGCCATGCTGACTGCAGTGCATCCCACAGTTGCTGGAGGGTGCTTGGTGGAGTATCCATAGAGCGATCACAATGATCGAGGTGGTACCACAGATACGCCGATGTTTCTCGCCTCACACACCAATGTCCATCCGTTCGGTGAAGCAGAAAACGTGACTCATCGGTGAAGGCAACCCTTCGCCAATCAGCGGAGGTCCAATTTCGATACAGGCGTGAAAATTGAAGCCTTTTCCGCCGATGCACCTTCGTTAGTATAGGTACAGTGACCATCCGTTTGCTTCGGAGCCCCATATGCAGCAGGGTTAGCTGAACTGTCATTTTAGAAACGTCTGGTGGCCCCCAGGTTGATTTTGATGGTGAGCTGCTCCACTGCAGCATGTCTGACGGCCCTCATGCACCTTCGTAGCCGACGTTCACCTATCACATCAATGGCATGTGGTGCTCCGCTGTTTCCACGTTGGTTTTTCCTAATCGTGCCATTTGTCCAGTCACGATGCACCTTCTCCACAGCAGCACACGAACTGTTCCCAAACTGCGCTGTTTGGGAAATACTGCCACCCTTGGCCCGAAAGCCAATAATCATTCCTTTTTGCAGCTTGGATAAATCGCCCCTTTTACCCATGACAGCAACGAGTGGTATGTGTGCAGACGGCCTATCACACACCTTATATACCCACCAAGCCAGCGCACGGCACATGACGTACTTCATGGGCTACGCGCTGTCGACGTCAAATGTAGGAGGTGGTCATAATAATGTGACTCAACTGTGTATAAGAGTGTTTAGAATTTTTGATTCACTAAAGTCAGTAAAGTGCTTCAGCCAACGTGTTATTCCAGTGTCATATTGACCACTATAATACAGTGCCCGAAGTAGTTTATAGAACAAGGAGATAGCACCCCTAGACCCAATAGAGGACTGGAGGGCCATATCCAATTGATTCGTCCAGTCCATAGGGGAAAGAAAATAAATCACCTTAGAGGTATAATGCTGCGCCTGCAAAAAGGACAAGTTATGAGAATATAAAAAAGGGAAAAGAGTCTGAGCCTGACAAAAAGATAATGGGCGTTGTGATGAAATATCTGTTAGTTGATGAACTGTATGACCTTGGTTATCTTCTTTAAGGCAGTTTAGACTAGTTAGGGATAAGGCCTCATCCCTTAGTTTAGCTTCGGTTAGGCAGTTGAGAATAGGGGGTTTATTTGCAAAGTTTTAAAGGGCAGTGCTTTTACTAGCCGTGTCTTACTAGTAAAAGCACTGCCCTTTTAAATATCAGGCATAAACACGAACAGTAATGTTGGGTTTTACAAAAAAATAAACCCTCTAGGTAGTAATTTAGGGCCTGATTCAGACCCACTCGCAAGCGGCTGTCCGCTTGCAAGTGGGTCGATGGTGTGCACTGCGCATGCGCACGACGGCGGGAGCTCCGTCGTGCGCATGCGCCAGATGCGACGAGCGAAGGACTTTCCTTCGCTCGTTGGGTCTGATCAAAGGGGGCGTGCTGTCGATGTTGATTGACAGCACGCCCCCTTTGGTGGGCGTGCCTCCCAGACGGGGGCGTTCCCAAGGGAACGCCTACCGTCAGAAGCCGGCCCACTGACATCACTAGTGATGTCAGTGGGAGTGATTTTGGCTCTGATAGAGCCAAAATCACTCCGGGCCTTGCGGTTGAGAAACTCAACCGCAGGCTCCGGCTCGCAGTGGCGATGGTCGCGATGGTCGCGACCATCGCGGCCATCAACCTGCACGCTCGTATAGGCTGTGGGTGGTGACCCACAGCTATATGAGCGTCCAGGAGGACGCTCCATAATTATGGAGGACGGCCCTCATTAAGAGCGTGCGCTCTGCTCAGAGCGTCCGGCTCTGAATGAGGGCCTTAGATTCCATTAGGCCAGTGGTTCCCAAACTCAGGGGGTCATTCAGAGTAGGTCGCAAGCGATGAGCGCTCTCACCCGACTCGATGTTGCCCCACTGGGTATTCGCACGACGGAGCCGGCTCCGTCGTGCGCATGCACGAGACCCGGCTAGCGACGGGCGCTCCGTCGCTAGGGGTCTCGCACCAAAGGGGGCGAGCTGTCGATGGTGAGTGACAGCTCGCCCCATTTGGGAGGCGGGAAGGGGGCAGTCCAGCCCACACGGAGGCGTTCCCGCTGGAACGCTTCCCGTTTGGGGGCGGCCCCACTCGATCAGAGCAGGAAGCTCCCTGGGGCTTACGAGTGCCCAGACCCAACCTTAGGGTCTGGTCTGGTAAGCCCCAATGGTCGCGATGGTCTTGACCATCGCGACCATCACCCATGTCAGTCGCTAGAGCTGTAGGTGTTAACCCACAGCTTAGCGATCGACAAGGAGGCCGTCGTTCAGGATGCAAGCGGCCACCCTGATTCAGTACGACCGCTTGCAACTAACGACCGCCTCTGAATGAGGTCCTCAGGACCTCATTCAGAGTCAGTCATTGCGGCCGCTCGGTCATACGCAACCGATGTTCGCTAAATTGCATATGCGTAAAATTCGCAATGCGCGTGCGCAAACTAGCTGTTACGATCAGAAATTGCTCTCTCCTTGAACACAGCCAGGTCATTAGTTTGAGTGACAGATTGATCCGTTTGTGGGGGGTAACAGGGGAAGGTGCTTGTGAACGGGGGAGTGGAGATCAAAACGCAGGCGTGCCTGACTATGCAAACGGCGTTTTATGGGAGTGCATAATTAACTAAGTAGTGTCATGGCACATGTGACATGGGAAGTTTTTACACTGACTTGATCGTAGTGCTTAAGAGAGGGTACGGTCAACCTTAAGCTCTACGACCAGCTCCGATGGCCTCGATTAATCCTCATATGCCCGGAGATGACGTGTATTGCGAACGAGAAGGGGGCGTGTTTTTAGTCTTACGGCTGCATCCTCCACTCGCTCGTCCAGCTAACTATCCCATCTTAACGACGCAACTTGCCAGTGCTTCATTTGCATATCCGGCCCATTTTCCCTTACGACCGAGCGGCCGCAATGACCGACTCTGAATGAGGTCCTCAGTCTTTAAGGCACCCTAACAGTCCAGGTTTTAAGGATGTTCATGCTTGAGCAAAGATGTTTAAATCAAATTGACTGATGTACTAATTAAGCCACTCATGTTCAAGAATGGATATTCTTAAAACCTGGACTGATAGGGTACCTTGAGGACCAAGTTTGCACCTGGCAGTTAAATCAGGGTTTTTTAATTGTGTGTAGTGTGTACAACAGGGGTATTTAATATGCGGCCCTCCAGCTGTTGTGGAACTATACAATCCAGGATGCCCTGCCTCACTTTTGCTATTAGGTCATGTTAAAACTATGGCAGGGCATGCTGAGATTTGTAGTTCCACAACAGCTGAAAGGCTGCATGTTGAATACCCCTGGTGTACACTGTTATTCATTGCAATTACCATCTTGCGCTGTTATGTTTATCCTCCTCATGAATTACTTTCTATAGGATCGGATGACCTGGTTAGCAAAGCAGCCAAGTCCATCCCTTTTTGCAGCTGGTACTCCGGTGAAGGCAGATTCCATCCCTATAGAGAGTAGTGCTAATACTGACAGGAGTCTGCTCAAGAGCATTTATTAATCTATCTTCTAGGGGAATATTTAATTAAGATGGAGTTTTCAATAGTGTCCAGTCCCTTCAAACAGAACATAGATTATCTGTACATTAACTCAAAATTCTTTTCCAACCTATTGATAGTTATTTTAGAACTGCAAACTAGAGCCATAACTAGCGCCGTGTGACTGGTACCGCCACATAGAGCGCAGTATACTCTGATGGTGGAACCGGCGGCCGCCGGTAAGTACATTTGTTGGTCGCCCATTAGGAAGTTGTTACAAGCCATGCTCTCAACGGCTCTTTCTTAGCATTCCGGAGGCTGGAGCACACTCCTGAGCTAAACCTTACGGCTCTCGCAGTGTGTAGAGAGAGACGTCATGACGTCTCTCCCATAGTGCCTAGAACGCAGAGGAACTGCTGGGCGCAGCAGGGCAGCATCTGCTTTCGCAGGCAGGAAAGGCAGATGACCAGGACTAGCAGGAAATTATAGTAAGAGATTGGCGGCCAGGTGAATGCTGTCACTGTGACTCTGGAAGGGGGCATTACTCTGTGGCATAATGTGTATAAGGGTCACTACTGTGTGGCATATTGTGTAAGGGGCATTACCGTGTTGCATAATGTGTAAGGGGCACTACTGTATGGCATAATTTGTATAAGGAGTACTACTGTGTGACATACTGTGTATAAGGGGCTCTACTGTAGGGCGTAACATGAATAAGGGGCTCTACTGTGTGGAGTAACGTGAATAAGGGGTACTACTGTGTGGCGCAACATGAATAAGGTTGCACTATTGTGTGATGTAATTTGAATTGGGGATATAGTTGTGTGGCCACATCCCATCCCCATGACATCATGCCCCTTTTTGTCTGTCCCTATATAAAATATGGCAGGGGGATGCTCTTTCTGGCACAGGGCATCAAATGTCTAATTGTGGCTCTGCTGAAAACCATGTAGATCAATGATTTGGCTAGATGTTAATGTTTTGGTGAATATTGCTTTCATTTATTCTTGATCTGAAATGTGGGCCTGATTCAGAGAATGTTGGTATTGCAGCCGCGATCGCAACCACTGCCTCAATAGCGGTTCTGGAAAATGCAAATGCTCATCTCAGCCTTATCCCTGCGGTGGAGTGTACGAGCAGTGAGATGCCCACTTTCATGCTGCATGGTCTGTTTATTTACGATGGAGATTGCAAACACTCCTACATCGACGCAACATTGGTGGCACCATCAACATTTGCTGTAGCCTGGTATCTACTCTTGCTGCTCTCCTCAAATTCAACTAAACTTAGCCTCTGAGGGTGTGGATTTGTGAATGTGAACGCAGCAGCATGCCCAGACATGGCCATGATACTCCTCTAACATGCCCCTTTAACAACCTCTTATTGCGTTCTCCTCAAGTCACCTCCCAGTCTCCTCCCTGAAACACCCATAGATCGCAAACCCCTTTGCAAGTGTGAGCGAGCATATATGCAACTGTGAATACCATCGTACACTTAGGTTCCTGGACATTTTGTGCATGCGTAGTAGCAAAAAAATCATTCAACTTCGGGAACATCGAAACTGCGTCCATCTCTGAACTAATCCTTCTATGGTTAGACTTGTTGGAGTACCACAAATATTAGGCACAACATACCATTTTAACAGTGGCATAACTACCGTAGGTGCAGGGGGTGCGGTTGCTAAGCGGCCAAGCCTCGGTCCGCCTCCCCCATACCCTCTGCACCACCCCCGAACCCTCACTCCCCTCTCCTCTACTTACCTGCTCTGTGGTCACGCACCCCTCCGTGGTCGCATCCTCCCCCACCGTGGTTGCATATTCCCAGTCAGCTCTGCCTCCTGCTCTCCTCATTGAGGATCAGTCAGTGAGGAGGAGAGATAAGCTGCCACGGAGAGGAGGTGAGCCTGCCCTGCGCAGCGCGACCACGGAGCAGGTAAGTTGAGAAGAGGGGAGTGAGGAGGATGCGGGGGGCCACGGACGGAGGAGGGGCGGGGAACTAGGAGGGCCTGTGAAAATATTGCTATGGGGCCCCCCTACATCTAGTTACGCCCCTGCATTTTAATATGCTTCCTGATTAAAAACTCTGTAGTTTAGAATTACTTTTTGTTCTTTTAGAACATTTCAGGCTTTTTTATTTATTTATTTATTTATTTATTTTTACTGTATTTTGTAAACACAATTTCTTATGCTGGGCATACACGGCAAGATAAAATGTCTGTCAGACCGACAGACATTTTATCTGGCTGGCTGCCAGCCGCAGATGTCGCCGGAATACACTGTTAGAGAAATCTCACAGTGTATAGCCCGACATCCGCGCTCCGCCCCCGGGGGAGGAGACATTTCCCTGTTCCTTCCGTAGGAAGGAACACAGGAAATGTCTGTCTGTCGGCTGCACTGGGCATACACTGCCCGATGCGGCCGACAGTTACCGAGTAAATATCGCATCGGACGGGCATGCCGGACAATCCAGCATGCCCGACTGAGCAATATTTAACCCTCGGTCGCCCCCTCCCACGCAACAATTATCGCGGCGATCCGCCGATATCGGGCAGATCGTCCCGATAATTGCAGCGTGTATGGCCAGCTTTATACTGGGCATCCACGCCCAGACAAAATGCCTGTCAGACCGACAGACATTTTATCTGGCCGGCTGCCAGCCGCAGATGTCGCAGGCTTACACTGTGAGATTTCTCTCACAGTGTATTCGGCAGACATCTGCGCTCCGCCCCCGGGGGAGGAGACATTTCCCTGTTCCTTCCGTAGGAAGGAACAGGGAAATGTCTGTCTGTCGGCCGCTGCTGGGCATACACTGCCCGATGCGGCCGACAGTTTACCGGGAAATATCGCACCGGACGGGCATGCTGGACAATCCGGCACGCCCGACCGAGCAATATTTAACCCTCGGTCGCCCCCCCCCCCACACGCTACAATTATCGGGTCGATCTGCCGATATCAGGCGGAACGCCCCGATAATTGTAGCGTGTATGGCCAGCATTAGTTTTATGATTACACACTATTTTATAAATTGCTGGAGGAAGATTTTGCATGGCATGTAAATAAGTAGGAATACTAACATTTTACAGTAACTAAATGACAGGGCCTCTTGTAAAGACATGAAATAGGATTACAGGGCATTACTTTCCATCTGGCTGGTAAACTGATAACTAATAATGTTTATGAGCTGTCATTACATACTATGCTATTTCATTCCATGACTCAGAGCTGTTTGTCAGTGCTGTTCTTTACTGACATGGAACAGGTGTTCCTAATAGTCATTAAAAAAAAATATTAATATTACTGCATACGATTTATTTTAAATGTATCTTTCTGTAAAGCAAAAAAAGCTAATTCTAATTTTTGCTTACTGTATATCTTTGCTTTTTTTTCAATTTTAGAGTATCTGAAAACCACCAAACTATATAATTTGCTAAGACAAATGAATGAAAATAGCAGTAGAAAGCATAGTATTTAGTTGCCCTGTTATAATGAAACATGACAAGATACTAATATTATACTGACAAACATGACAGAATACTCACGAGTGCTCTACTGACATACCAGACAGGGGGCCTGATTCAGCAGTGATAGTCCGATTGTTGCGTTCTACGCATGCGCGAGTACTCCACTGCGATCGGGACTGCGATTACAGTGACTACGCAGACCCATCGCAGAGTGATTGATAGAAAGTACCATTTGGGGGTGTCAATGGGGGGGAGTCAGCGAAACGCAAGCGTGCCAGTGCGTTTGAACACCGTTGCAGGGGCGTGCATAAATTAGCCACTGCGATGCCATATGCAGCTTGGGCTTTCACTGCGTGCGATGACGATAGCAATTCCTGAGTAAGGTCAGACCTTGTGCAAGTGTGCGTGAGGCTGCGATTTTACTCAATGTTACCGATGTTTTTGCAGTCTTGCTAAGTATTACGGATGTGTGTAATGTGAGGTGGGCTTCCATATGTTATGCTGCGTATGGCATTGGGATAGCAGACATTAGCATATCTTCTAAGTGAGACTGAGCGCATAATCGCTATTGCAATCGCAGTTGCGATCCGTACTGAATCAGGCCCAGAATACTAACTTGTGCTCCACTGAGTGAACCCTGCACACATGGCAGAATAGTGACTGATATTCTAATAACATACTTAACAGAATACTGACTAGTGCTCTACTGACTGACCTGAGAGAAAAATGACTAGTGTTCTACTGCTCACCTGACAGAATACTGACTAGTGTTCTATTGCTGACCTTACAGAATACTGACTAGTGCTCTACTGACTGACCTGAGAGAAAAATGACTAGTTTTCTACTGCTCACCTGACAGAATACTGACTAGTGTTCTATTGCTGACCTTACAGAATACTGACTAGTGCTCTACTGACTGACCTGAGAGAAAAATGACTAGTGTTCTACTGCTCACCTGACAGAATACTGACTAGTGTTCTATTGCTGACCTTACAGAATACTGACTAGTGCTCTACTGACTGACCTGAGAGAAAAATGACTAGTGTTCTACTGCTCACCTGACAGAATACTGACTAGTGTTCTATTGCTGACCTTACAGAATACTGACTAGTGCTCTACTGACTGACTTGACAGATTACTGACTATTACTCTACTGACTGATTTGACAGATTACTGACTGGTATTCTACTGACGTACCAACAGAATACTGACTAGTGCTCTAATGACTGACTAGACAGAATACTGACGAGTGCTCTACTGACTGACCTGACAGAATACTGGCTAGTACTCTACCTGACAGAATACTGACTAGTACTCTATACTGACCTGACAGAATACTAACGAGTCCTCTACTGATTGACTTGACAGAATACTGACGAGTGCTCTACTGACTGACCTGACAGAATACTGACGAGTGCTCTACTGACTAAGCTGAACAAATACTGACGAGTGCTCTACTGACTGACCTGACAGAATACTGACTATTACTCTACTGACATACCAGACAGAATACTGACTAGTGCTCTACTGACTGATTTGACAGATTACTGACTATTACTCTACTGACATACCAGACAGAATACTGACTACTGTCTACTGACTGGCCTGACAGAATACTGACTAGTACTCTACTGACATACCAGACTGAATACTATTTAGTGCTCCACTGACACAACCATGCACACATGGCAGAATACTGACTGATATTCTACTGACGTACCAAACAGAATACTGACTAGTGCTCTGCTGATAAACATGGCAGAATACTAATTTATATTCTGTTGACATGTTAGACAGAATACTGACTAGTCCTCTACTGATAAAACAATGCCAACGTTACAGAATACTGACTGATATTGTACTTTATATACCAGATTCAATACTAACTAGTGCTATATTGATAAACATGACAGAATACTCATAGGCAGATTAACAATGGGGCAGATGGGTCTACAGTCCCAGAACTCCACATAAAAATAGGCCCATCTTTATGACACATGGTCGGCCATAAATTATAAGTATTGAAATTGTATTTCTATTTTCCTCACAAAATAATGCAATATTTGTACTTTTAAGCATTTATATATATTATATTGCGGCTGACCCACGCAGCATCGGTCACACCTCCTCCGCTTCTCACAAAAGATCCTTAATCATTTTCCGCCAGGCCAATGTGGCCAATCTGGCCCTGAGAATACTGACTATTGTGCTACTGATCACTGACGAACATCACAGAATATTGGCCGATATTCTGATGACAGAATACCAGGAGCAGATTAAGCCTCAGTTCCCACTGGGCCTGGGTGGGCTCAGAGGTGTCTCAGGCCTCCTTCTTTCACAGGCAGGGCTGTAGAGAACAGGACAGCCGCTGCCCCAGAACAGCCATTGTATTGCTGGTCCAGAGTGCCGGGTGCCTGCCATAATAAATCACGAACATGTGCGCAGCACTCTCTGCAGTTTCCTGCTCCGAGAGTTAGGTCTAAATTGAAGTGGGCTGAAGGACCTCTGATGTCACAACCATGTGACCCGCGACGGCAGGGGTGGAGCAAGGTTCAGAGCATGGGACCCAAAGTGTAGGCTCGCTTCACTCGCCACAGGTACTGTTCCCAATTAATTTCTACGTGGAAAATAAAACTGCTAGCTCACCAGCCTTGCACCTCTGCCATCGCAGATCACATGGTTGTGACGTCAGAGATCCTTCAGCCCACTTGGATCTAGCTTTAACCCTGCCATGAATACGGCTGTGGGTGGGGAACAAAATGTCATGATGTTTTGTCTACAAGTGAGTGAAGAGGAATAGACTGAGCCTGCCCTGGAGCAACAGAGAGGAGTGCTGGGCGACGGCTCTACCACATGGAGTGCAGGGTGTATGGAAACTAACCTATAATAATTTGGTGCCCGTGACAGCCACCTGCAGGTACAGACCTTCCGGTTCACGATCGTGACTACAACGGGAGATAGGAGTTAAAGGGAGGAAACCTCCACGTTACTCCACAGTGACTACTTCCGGTATGTCACACGAGTGTGCCACTTCCGGTTAGGCCTGAGGTTTAGAATATTCTCCATTGGTAGAAATGGTAGCCCTGGAACTGTATAAACAAATTGTTAGAGCGGGAACTTTTGCCATTTTTGATTGGACCAAAGTAGTTTAAATAGTAGTAGCCAGCACACTATTCCTTATGTCTTGATAAAGGCACCCAACAGAGCAGAAACGCATCGACTATAAGGAGGTGTGCTTTGTTCTAGTTTCATCCAGAGGGATGTTATTCCTGGGAATTTACATTTAAAAAACTTTTTTGACTTGGAAAAACCGGATTTCCAGAAGCCTATCTGTTTTTATGCTAATTTTTCCTCTCTGTGATCGTTGTATGGAACATCCTTTTCATTGTATTTTTATTGTATTTTTTTATCATACCTTTTATTATATTTCTGTGGAGGTCACTGTCACTGTGGTAAAAAAAATTTATGGACTGTATATGAATAAATGTTTTTGATCAGTAACACTTGGAATACCATACCTTTCTTTTTGGGATATATACCACAAGTGGATTCAAATTTGGTGGATTCTACCTAAAGAAACCTTGATGTGCAAGCACAACTTATGATTTTGTGTGAGTGGGGTACGCCATTATAAAGAAACCTTTATCCACTTTTATCATCTACTTTTTAGTGAGCTAATGGTACGCAGTACCTTTCACTGTTTGATACACATTGGTGGAAGTATTTCCTACGTAAAGATACCTTTATGGGAGTCCACACAGTGTTTTCCTTGTGAGTTGGGGTACGCTGTATACCCTCTTCAGATATCTATACGTGTGACTCTTTATCCTCCTCATCATATTGCTGAATGTGTTACACACTAGTGACACTTTCTATGTTCTTCTTTTTTTATGTATAAACTTCACGGAGGGAAAGATTTGAGATTTAGAAGGAAAGACTTAACAAAGAAAGAAGCATACGGAGTACTCCCTAAGGGATGTTTTATGATTTGAGCAATATGAAGAAGGAACCCGCAGCACTAAATCGACCCAGCTGCCTCCAGCCGGATTCACCCAAACAATAGTAAGTTACAGGAGCCGGTGGTTGAATAAAATATATAAGGGTTGGGGGAGTCATGGGCATATAATATATAAGGAGTGGAGGTGATGGGCATAAAAAAGTTTTTATTTTGGAAAAAAACATGGATTAAGCACAATAATATCTATAGAGAAGAGCATTGTGAATGAAAAGAGGGAGTAGTGAACTGCACAAAAGGGAAAGGGTGGGGGGGAAACAAAATTATTAACGATATATGAGTGAGCTTCTTTCTGGGTAGCTAATACAAAATGGTCAGCATCAGGGCCGGCTCTTGGGGTGTTCGACCAGTGCGGTCAAACGGGCGCCACCCCATAGAGGGTGCACCCCACCCAACATCTCGATTTCAGCGGGGACAGCACTGGTAACTTGCCCCTCCGTGATCCCTAGAGGCAGTGAGAAGATAGACATTTAAGGAGTCCAATATGTCTCCTTCCCACTGCACATGTGCCGGTGTCTGATAGCAGCAGTTCACGTCAGACCTGTTGCAAAGTACGCTGGGCTACAGTGGGCGGAGTCAGCGCTGGGTGCTGGGCAGAGAGCAGGGAAGTATTCAACGCCTTCATGAGATGTTGTAATCTGTACTCTGCAGAGGAACAGAAAGCTAAGCTAAAGTATGGTGATGCGATTCATCCACGGAGCGGAGAAGTAGTGAACTCCTCCATGGTAACCCACTCTGTGAATAGCACCTAACAGAAAAGCCCTGTTTACCGCAAAAATGAGTTATGGTAAGAACTTACCTTTGTTAGCTCTCTTTCTTCGAAGTCCATAGGGTCCACAAGGAGACCTTGCGGTGTAGGTGATGGATCTGGAATCTGGGCACCACGCAGTTAAAAGCTTTTAGCTCCCAGGATGCACTTGGTCCACTCTGCCTATACCCCTCCCCCAAGCCAGAGGCACCTCAGTTTGTAATAAGCCAAAGGCCAGAGGATAAGAGAGCAGGAAGACTGGTTAACTCAAGAATCACATTCTCACAAAGGCAGTGACCAGCAACATAGCCCATATGAAGCCAGATGCGTCAGGGTGGGTGCCCTGTGGACTCTATGGACTTCGAAGACAGAGAGTTAACAAAGATAAGTTCTTACCATAACTCTCATTTTCTTCTTCAAGGTCCATAAACTCTGCAGGGAGACCTTGGGGATGTCCCAAAGCAGTCCTTTTAAGGATGGGGATGCTCCTACGCTGAAAGGAAAATCTGGTGCCCAAAGGAAGCATCCTGAGAGGCGAAGGTATCAAAGACATAGGAAGGTCTTTACAGAAGACCAAGTGGCCTCCTTATACAGCTGAACAGCTGAGGCATCACGGCGAGCTGCCCATGAGGGACCCACAGACCGAGTAGAATGAGCACTAACAAAAGCCGGAACAAGAAGTCCTACCTGTGTGTAAGCCGCTGAGATAGTCATTCGTAGCCATCTAGCCAATGTTTGCTTATTGGCTGGCCATCCCTTCTTGTGAAATCCATAGAGCACAAATAAGGAGTCTGATTTCTGAAGGGAACTGGTACAGTCCATATAAATCCTGAGGGCGCGGACCACATCCAAATAGGCCTCACCTGCCGAGACGTCTGGTGATTGAAAGGCCGGGACTATATTTTTTCCTCATTAATGTGGAAACTAGAAACAACTTTAGGAAGGAACCCAGGGCGAATCCGAAGCACAGCCCTGTCCTGGTGAAATTTCAGAAAAGGGGAGCGACCGGAGAGCGCCCCTAACTCTGACACCCTTCTAGCGGAGGCAATAGCCAGAAGGAAAAAGAGTCTTTGCTGTTAACCACTTGAGTTCCACCGACTCTAGGGATTCAAATGGAGGACCCTGGGGGGCCCGAAGAACCACTGACAAGTCCCAAGAAGCCACTGGGGGGACAAAGGGAGGTTGAATCCGGAAGTCACCCTGGAGGAAGGTGTGGATATCCGGTAATGTAGCAATTCTACGTTGGAACCATACTAACAGAGCAGAGACATGCACTTTCAGTGAGGCCAGGTGGAGGCCAAGGTCCAATCCAGCTTGAAGGAAGGCCAGGACTCTGGAAACCCGAAACACTTGGGGGTCATAATTTCTGGGATGATACCATGGGAAATATGTATGCCACACTCTGTGGTAGATCCTAGCAGAAGTTGGCTTATGCTTTCTAAGCATCATTTGGATGACAGAGCTAGAGAATCCTTTTGGACCTTAGGAGGGATGTCTCAAGAGCCACGCTGTCAAAGACAGATGATCCAGGTCCGGGTAATGGCAAGGACCCTGAGACAACAGATCCAGATGTTGAGGCAACAGGAACGGAGTGTCGATGGAGAGACTCTGAAGATCTGAGTACCAATGACATCTGGGCCATGCTGGAGCCACCAGCAGGACCGTGTCTCCATCTTGTTTGAACTTCCGAAGAACTTGAGGAAGATGGGAGACTGGAGGAAACGGATACACAAACTAGAAGGTCCACTTCACTGACAGTGTCCACCAAGGTTGCCTCGGCATCTCTTGTCCTGTACCTGTACACTGGTAATTTGTGATTGTGTCGGGAGGCCATGAGGTCCACCTCTGGGAGGCCCCATTTGTTCACTAGTTGAAACACCTCTTGGTGAAGAGACCATTCCCCTGGATGCACGTCGTGATGGCTGAGGAAGTTCACTTCCCAATTGAGAACTCCCGGAATGAACACTGCCAAAATGGCCTGGAGGTGACACTCTACCCATGTCAGAATGCGTGACACTTCTGTCATTGGTACCCAACTTCGAGTGCCTCCTTTATGGTTGATGTAAGCCACTGTGGTGGCATTGTTGGACTGAACCTGCACGGGTTTTCCGTGAAGTATGTGCTTGGCCAGCTTGAGGGCCCTGTACACAGCCCGAAGTTCCAATATGTTGATTGGAAGGGTTGTTTCGACTTCTATCCAACGGCCCTGAAAAGAGTGTGGACCGGACACTGTGACCCAGCCCTGGAGACTGGCGTCCATTGTTAGAAGTACCCAGTTCAGGATCCAAAAGGGGTGACTCTTAGTTAGATGAGAAGTCAGTAGCCACCAATACAGAGACAGATGCACCTCCAGAGAGAGCACCATTGTCTGAGCTTTGATCTGGTGGGGTAATGTGTTCCACCTGGAGAGGATCAGCCCCTGCAGAGGCCTGGAATTAAACTGAGCATATTCCACCATGTCGAACCATGGATCCCAGAACTTGCATCGCTGAGTGGACTGACACCCGATGACTGTGGAGGCATCTGCGAACTCGTAGTTGTAATGTGGAGGTCTTTTCTAAAGTCAGAAAGAGTTTCTGCTGTTGAGAATCCAGAAGGGCTCCCAGATGAACCATCCTCTGAGGGGATTAGGGAGGACTTTTTCCAGTTAATTAACCGCCCGTGCACCTGTAGAAAAGCAATTGTCAGTTGCAGGTGGTGGTGACACGCTAACCCGCTAACAGGAGGAGGTCATCCAGGTATGGTAGTAGTCGGATACCCTGACTCCGTAGATGGGCCGCCATGATGGCCATGATTTTGGTAAACACCCTTGGAGTTGTGGACAGGCCAAACGGTAGCACCCGAAACTGGAAGTGTTGCTGTAGTATAGCAAACTGGAGATAACGCTGGTGAGAGGGCATTATACGAACATGTAGGTATGCGTCCTGAATATCCAGCGATACCATAAAATCCCCAGGTTCCATAGCCAGTATGATGGAACGTGGGGTTTCCATTCTGAACCTGGGAACCCTGAGGAATTTGTTCAGAGATTTGAGATTGAGGATAGGCCGATGAGACCTATTCGGCTTCTGAACTGTGGTGTAACATGCATAAGGGGCTTTACTGTGTTGTAATGTATAAGGGGCTCTACCATGGCATAATGTGTAAGAAGGGATCTACTGCGGTGTAACGTATAAGGGGCTTTACTGTGTTGTAATGTATAAGGGGCTCTACCATGGCATAATGTGTAAGAGGGGATCTACTGTGGTGTAACATGTATAAGGGGCTCTACCATGGCATAATGTGTAAGAGGGGCACTACTTTCGAGTAACATGTATAAGTGGCTCTACTGTGGTGTAACGTGTATAAGGGGCTCTACTGTGGCATAACGTGTATAAGCGGTTCTACTGTGGTGTAACATGTATAAGGGGCTCTACTGTGGCGTAATATGTATAAGGGGCTCTACTGTAGCATAACATGTATAAGGGGCTCTACTGTGGCGTAACATGTATAAGGGGCTCTACTGTGGCATAATGTGTATAAGCGGTTCTACTGTGGTGTAACATGCATAAGGGGCTCTACTGTGGTGTAACGTGTATAAGGGGCTCTACTGTGGCATAACATGTATAAGCGGCTCTAGTGTGGTGTAATATGTATAAAAGGCTTATTGTGGTGTAACGTGTATAAGGGGCTCAACCGTGGCATAATGTGTATAAGGGGCTCTACTGTGGCATAACATATAGAAGCGGTTCTACTGTGGTGTAAAGTGTACAAGGGGCTCTACTGTGTGGCGTAACATGTATATGGGGTACTACTGTGTGGCTTAATGTGTATAAGGGGCACTACAGTGCGGGGTAATGTGAATAATGGACACTACTAAGTGGTGTAATGTGAATACCGAACACTACTGTTCGGTGTAATGTAAATTGGTATTATTCTGTGGCCACGCCCCTTCCCCATGAAACCATGCCTCTATATCTTTGGCACACGCCTTTGGCATACACTGTCCCCATTTTTAACAAGGGGGGCACCATTTCTCATTCTGGCATAGTTCACCAAAATCTATTGTTACGTCTCTGGTTTTGCCTATCACATTGACCACAAATAATTTGATTTGGTCATGGACTACCAACCCATGGCACCCCCGCGAGTCCGCCTCGGCATTCAGTTTGGAAACAACTGCTCTACAAAGTATTGTAAGAACAGCGGCACCTAGTGACTGCCCAACTCCACACTCCCAGTCTTTGAGCAAAAAAAGATACAGTCCCCCACTCCACACAAGTTAAAGAGTAGAGGTACAGGGTAGGAATCACCAAAGGAGGAGGGATGTTGCTTAATGACCTTGCATATCCCTGGTATTTAAACTTACTGCAATGCAGCCATGCTGGACTAACTTGCCTAGAAAGCATCTTGCCTTAAATTATCTAATAATGATGCAGCTAAGCAGAACCCTGGGGGGGTTAATTTACTAAGAATCGTGTTTGACTTCTAAACATAATCGGCGAACATCGCTCGGAACGTTTTACTATCAAAAACCCAAATTTACTTATCAACATATTTGACTATTTACATTCGATGGTGATACTTAGCGATTTTTGTCATGTGTAAGGTGGGTCGATTTGCCCATTTTACAATAGACTGGCAGTTGGCAGTGTATTCAAAGCACTGCACATATCAGTATGATCTGTGTGGGCTTTTGTGTTTAAAAGTGTAAATAAAGGGTCAATTTAAAAAATGTGTGGGGACCCCCCAGAAGTATAACCAGCCTGGACCTCTGCGCCCGGTCTGGTACTGGCAAATTGGGAAAATTGTTGTGGGGTCCCCCCTATTTTCCTGTAACCAGCATCGGGCTGAACCAGCCGGCGGGCTTGCAATATAGCAGGGAGACACACTGTGTGGGGTTCCCCTGCCATAATGTAAATCAGCCCCAAACTGGTCAGCCCAGGGCTGGAAATCCTAGGAAAGTGTGGACCCAAAAATTAAATGGAGTCCCTTTTCCCGAGGATCTACCAGCCCTGGCCTGAAAGCCCGAGGCTCGTCCCCGCACCCCTGGAGGCGTTGGGTGCAGGGGGAATGGTGTAAAAGTATGTAATATTGTTCTTTACAGTGGAACTACAGGAGGCCCCAGCATGCATGCACTTGGAGAACCACAAGTGTCAGCATGCCCGGACAGTAAGGGTCCGCTAGAACCTGTACCCCCACTGTAAAGACAATATTAAAGACAGGACTCACACACTGAGTTAAACCTTTATTACACATACTCGTACTCACACATTTCATAAACAACCCACTCCTTGGCGGTGCTCGGCCCCCTTGTCCATGTAGAAATCCTATCTTAGAAAAATAAACAAACACAGCTTCCTGAGCCCATGGACACGCTGTAATGTATATACAGTAAGGCGACCCTAATGACAGTTCCCAAATAGTTCTCTGCACTATGGGGCTGCTTGGCTAAAGCTGGGTACACACCTAAAAGACATATCTGCAGATGATGGTTGTTCATACACACTCAACAACCATCATCTGGCTGCGTCGCGACCCTCTCACCACCGCCTCTGCTGCAAGAGTACACACAGCACGATGAGCAGATATATCTGCCATCGGCTGTGCAGCAAAACCGACGCAATATGTCTGAACAACATCGTTCACAAACATATCGCTGGTACACACAGGCCGACGCGCACATGATATATTGGCCAATCAATTGATCGGCCAATATATCTGCCAGTGTGTACCCAGCATAAGAGTTGGACCCTTTGTTTGCTGTTTAAACACAAAAGCCTGCACAGATCATACTGATCTGTGCAGTGCTTCAGACAACACACTGCTCACAGGCAGGTCTATTTATTTTGTGCATTGTGCTGTGATTTGGGTGTGATTTTGATAGATTTGACTAACTTAGTAAACCCATGATTTCTATTCTTGTCATGTTTGGTCTGATGATGTATTGCTGTGTATTGGAGTGTGAAGTCGTGTTTCATCTGCGATTTGCCTTCGCTTTGGAATGTAGTAAATTTCCAATTCGCAAAATGACACCCATATTGCAGAAAAACACCAAATCAACCAAAAACAAATCTTACTAAATGTACCCCTTAGTGTCTCTGCAATTTTACCTACAATTCTTTTCATTACCGAACTAAAACCAAAGTCTAAATAGCAATTGTCATATTTATGATATTTCAATTTCTTTACAATATCATTACTGGTCTGTGGTTCGCCATCATTTTCTTAGCTACTACATTTCTTATTAATGTTCAAAAATCTTTCCAGTACTGTTTGTAATGAGAATTTGGAACTGGTGAAATACTGTATTTCCATTTACACGGACAACAGATCCTGAAATATTTGTGAGTGAAATGGCAGCTACGCTATATATAGCAGGACTGCAACATATTGCAGAGTAATACTCTAATCTAAAATTATACTGCCTCACCCTGCATTGTACAGTAGCAGCACAACTATAATAAAACCATACTTATTACCTTTGCAGGGCACCTTTCCAGAAGCCACCAGAGGGGACCTGCTGCTGTCATCTTCGGCGGGGGGTGGGGCAGACTATAGCCGTCATTAGGCCCCACCCCTACGATTTGCGGGTCCGTGAGGAGGGGGAAGGGCTAAATGAAGTGAATTGCGTTATTTAGTCCCGTCCCCTCCCTACAGACCTGCAAATTTCTCTGAAATTCTCCACATCCTGCCCACTTTACTAGAAAGTGGGCGGGATGCGGGAGATTTGCCTACTCTTTCAGGGGTACGGGGGTTACCCAAAAAATCGGGAGCCTCCCATGACTCCCAAGAGAGCAGGCAAGAATGGTTAAAACAGAGTAATACATTGCATACTCCACCTATAATTTGTTTAGCCCAACTATTCCTTTGAATCTTATGGTATTTATTAACAGTTATTATTAACAGTTTCTTATATAGCGCAGCATATTCCGTTGCGCTTTACAATTGGAAACATTGATCGAACAAAACAGGTTAATAACAGACAGACATAGAGGTGAGAGGGTCCTGCTTGCAAGCTTACAATCTATATAAATTATAACTATAATATATATTATATATATATATATATATATATATTAGTGAAGAAATGGCGCCTTCAGTATACCAATCTGATTCAAATTCTTTTAGTGATGAATTGACTGTTCTATAAATGTTCAAAGGAAATCCGTGATGTCTCTATATAAACTCCTGGGGTGTCTTCATATAGCTCCCCCACGATACGTATCTCAAAAGGAACAAATAGACACAAAGACAAACATAATGTAACCTGATAACAAATAATAACAATAACCGTGCTCACATGCAAGGAATGTGTAATCAAAATAACAAAATAGTGTGTGGGAGCACTCCACTCGTATTATTTTGATTGCACATTCCTTGGATGTGGGCACGGTTATTGTTATTATTTTTTATCAGGTTACATTATGCCTTTGTTTCTATTTGTTCCTTTTGAGATAAGTTTTGTGGGGGTACTATATGAAGACGGGATGTAGTCAGGAAGCCGACGGTCTAAATGCCGACCACCGGCTTCCCGACTGTCAAATCTCGTCAAGGTACTAATGACAGGCGTCGAAAACCCGACACCTGTCATTAGACCTACGGCGGGAGCCCGACGCCCGGCATACCGAACGTAGGTAAGCCGGGTGCAGACAGCCGCGCTGGGGGGGGAGGGTTAGCTTTCAGGGCTCCCGGGGGGACTTAGGGTTAGGTACCCCACCGGGAGGGTTAGGTTTAGGCTAGGGGAAGGGGGGATTAGGGCTAGGCACCCCCAGGGGGGAGGTTAGGGATAAGCACCCCCCCCCCCCGGGAGACTTAGGTTCAGGCTGCGGGAACAGGGGGGGGTTAGGTTTAGGCACTTAGTGGGGGGTTAGGCACTAGGGGGGAGGTTAGGGTTAGGCACCCCTAAGGGAGGGTTAGGGGGGAAAATAGGGTTAGTTATACTTACCTAATTAGCGATCAGGATCTTCACCCCTGCCGGTCTTCCGCTGTCGGGATTTGAACCGCCGGCCATACTACACCCATGAAGACAGCCCAGGAGTTTATATAGAGACAACACGGATTTCCTTTGAACATTTATTGAACTGTTGATTCTTCACTAAAAGTATTCGAATCAGATTGGTGCACTGAAGGCGCCGTTTCTTCACTATATTTCACTAGCTTATTGGTGATTTCCTGAATAGATCATTTTCTGGAAGAACTGGCAGCCACCTCTAAAAGGGAGTGTTCACCTTTTTATTGCACTGGATATTTATTATTGTTTTTTATTTAATATTTTCACATTTATATGAGCTTTGTGCGCTGCTTACACTATTTTATTTTATTTCATATATATATATATATATATATATATATATATATATATATATATACAGTATTATAAATATAACAAATCTGTGTGTTGTGTGAAAGACAGAAATGAATATGGAAAAACGGCATTGTCATTTCAGCTCTTGCTTTCTTACTGCAGACTTCTGCCGCATTGCAGTCTCTCTCACCCCTCCCCCTAACTACACATCCTCCAGCTCCCTCCCTATGTCTGCACAAAGCCAGACACCACCCTTTGTGTGAACACACAGACACTGCTTAATGACACAGATGCTTTCTTTACATAATGGAATGGGCAAGGCAAGTGAAAGTATGACAATGGGCACCTTGTCACAAATAGGAAACAATAAACTAGGCGTCATAAACAACAGCGTAATAATGCTATTATTACGTTGCTATACAGTATACTGCACTATGGAGAATGTATACTGGGAAATAATGCATATAAATCCTTATTTGACATTTATTTATAATGCTCTGATCACTTTTACTGATCCCCCAAAAAATTTAACCTGAAAAGGTGATATATGGTGGATTACCAAGTGTTTCAGCCCTATCCTACATTGTTCTTACTGTGATGCTTATGTATGTAGTATAATATATCATTTTGTTTTCAACATTATTTTGATGACTATTTTTTACTAATTGGTATAGATGTGCCATCAGCACATATGAACCTGTCCATAGTACAATTTTATATTTTTAATAATAATCTAGTGAGCAATAATTTGTTATTCACTATAGTAAAGGAAATTATACTAATAACGTACACCCAGGATCACAGATTTCAGGTTCCTATATTGCTAGATTTCTAGTTTGAATTGTCTGTTTGATAGCCCACCTCTCAGTTGCTATAGTAACACTAGGTGGTAAAAAAGAATCTCATGAATAATTGATTATGGATGGAGAAGCCAGCACTGGATTTCTCTGGTAGCAGTTTCCATGGCAACAGTGTCATTACTTTGATATCTGTTTTATACTGAATGTGTGTGTTTTACAGTATTATACCCTATCACTAATTTCTAGATCCACCTATATTCACAGATAAAGTGGCAAAACAAATACAATGATTCAATGGGATTCGTGACGTTGGACGTATATATGTCTAAATAGCCACATGTACAAATAGCGTGTTTATGTCCATATACTGAGTTGGAGGCATGCTAACATGCATCCGGCTCTCCACCCATCTCATATGCGCCAGGTTTACTTGCACTCAGGTACATTACACACAAACAGGTCCTAAGGTTGACAAGAAAAGTTTATAGCATTTGTTTTGATAGTGAAAAATACACTCGCTGTTAGGTCTGCAGGAGGGCGGGAGGTACACTACTTTCTTGTACACGATAAATAGAATTTCTACATCAGGGTCCATAGGGTATCAACAGGATACCTTGGGGTATAGGTGATGACGTCAGGCATCAGGCAACATAGAGTTAAGTTTTCAGCCTCCCAGGATGCACTAGGGTCCTCCTCCTATACCCCCGCCCCCGAGCCAAGGCATCTCAGTTTTGTTGGTGCCCGGCTCGGAGTCAGAGCACCTGTTTAGAGGGGGGATAAGGATAGCCCCTGAAGTTTTCTTCGCGGCAGCTGTGGCTGCACATCTGGAAGTACAGCATGGACAGTCACTACTGACGTCCATGCTGTCTTCCCTACACCCCACCGGTACCAGAACGCCGGTACTGATCCGGGGATGCTGGTAAGCATCTGGGGTCACAACTAGCGGTGACCCCAGATGTTTTGGACCATGGCCGGATTCAAGGGGGCAGCAGGTAAGCAGCGGGGTCCCGCGGTGGGTCTCTGCTGTTACATGGTCCAGAGTCCCCAGGCGGGGGGCTCCCTGGGGACTGGCTGCAGCGTGGAGCCAGGTAACCAACCTGCACTTCCACTACCCCCCTGGGACAGCGGACCGCAGCTGAGCGGTAGCGCTGCGGCATCCCAGGGGTTAATTGCATGCCAGGGGAGAGCGCCTTCCCTGTACATAGCCGGCGCCTCCCCCCGCTGCACACAGCCCTCTCTGCACCTGCCGATTGGCCCTGTGGCAGCGCTCCTCCCCCAGGCCGGCCTCCTCTCTGCTCCTCGGTGGCCATCTTTCAAGAAGCATGGTGAACGCTGCTGGAAGCTGTTGATCGATGGCATCGCGGTCTGGGTCCCCCGGCATACCTCTCCTCCGTTGAAACAGATCTGTGTATGCAGCGCTGTGTCCTACCAGGCTCTGTGTCTGCGTAGTTGAGGAACAGCGCTGATAGTGCAGGGATTAATTTCTTTGCAGTGACTTCTGCTAGCGTCTGCTGCCTGTACTTTCACTTTCTACTGCCAGCCATTTCACTTTCCCTGCTATTCATCTTTTGCTAAAGCCCTTTGCGGTGCGGTGATTGCAGGGTGGTTCTCCCACTATACTAACGAGTATTAGTGAAAGGGGTGACATACTTACCATCATGTCTGAGAGTGAATTTCCTATCCAGCTTCTGTGTACTACGTGCAAAGTACCAATAGCGGAGGGGGAGGGTAACGCGGAGGGGCTATGTCGGCAGTGTTATTTATTGGCGCGGCCAATTACTGTCACGGTTCCGGTACAGGAACCGCCCTGGGCTTGTTTCGCCAAAGCGCTTACAACCCTAGTGGGCCAGTTAGCTCCGCCACCTGCGTTTTCACAGATGGGATTGTCCCAGCAGTCAGTGGTGTCGTCACCCATGCAGGGTTTCCCGAGACAACTGACGGTACCCCACAGTCTCCCTATTTCCCCTCCCCAGGTCTCTCAGGATCCTGCGTGGGTTAATTCACTGACAAGTTCTGGTCAGCATTTGTCGGACGTGTTACAAGGGGAGTCTGTGTTGCGGCCACATAAGCGGCCGGTGGCGTCTCTGTCCGCTCCTTATGAGGATGACGATGTGATGACCGATGATGGGGAGATTCTGGATCTATCTGACCAAGAACCTCTCAGTACTAAGTCGGACGCTAAGTCCAAGGTTTATATTCCTGGCCTTATTCGGGCAGTCCGCACAGCTTGAGTTATTGAGGATGACGATCCTCCGGTGTCGAAGTCCAAATATGCCTGTTTTAAGGATATTAAGGGTGACACCACAGTGTTTCCTCTTTCGGGTCAGTTAGTAGACCATTTAGAGGAGGCGCGGAAACACCCTGGTAAACGGTATCAGCCTCAAAGACACTTAGCGGTGGCTTACCCATTTGCGGACAATTGTTTTTCTAAGTGGGAATCCCCTCCACAAGTGGATTCTCATGTGACACGCCTAGTCCGAAGTGCTACATTGCCCATGTCCTCCTTGAAGGATGCTACGGACCGTAAGGTGGAGATCTGCCTAAAGTCCATTTATTCCCTCGCGGGGAGGGGGCATCCAGACCGGCTATGGCCGTATGTTGGGTAGCCAGAGCTATGAAGCACTGGGCTGATAGTTTGGAGGCGTCTTTGGATTCCGACTGTTCAGCTGAACAGGCCGAGTTGGTAGGAAATCTCCAGGATTCGGCCACCTACATCAATGAAGCGGCCTTGGATATCAGTACCCTCACATCTCGGATTTCGGCGGCTGTTGCTGCTCGTCGCACCTTATGGTTGTGATCCTGGAAGGTGGACGCTGATTCCAAAAAGGGAAGCTTTACCCTTTAATGGAGAAGTCCTATTTGGTCCGGATCTGGACAAAATTGTGGCCATGCTGGCGGCAGCAAAGTCTGCATGTCTCCCGTCTGCTGCGGTCCCTTCCAGTTTGGGTACATCATCCTTTTCGGCCTTACAGGGCCCAGGGTAGGCCTAAAGCACAGTCCTTTCCCCGACAGGCTGGCCCCAAGAATTCGGCCAAGCCCAGGAAACAGGCCTGGAGTACCAGACGTCCGGCCCCTAAGTCTGGTGACAAACCTGCGGCCTGATGGTCCGGGCCTCCCTTTGGGGGATCACAAAGTGGGAGGCCGCCTGCTGCAGTTCGCCCAGTGTTGGTCGGCAACCACGACAGACAGTTGGGTTCATGAGGTGGTTTCTCACGGGTATGCCCTCTCCTTTCGGCACAGGCCCCCATCCCGGTTTTTCAGCACGGGTCTTCCCTTAGACCGGAATAAAGCCCTAGAACTGCGGAAAGTTTTGCACACTATGCTCCAGGCCAGGGTTTCTATTCCAATCTATTTTTGGTGCAGAAACCCAATGGGTCGTACCGTCCGATTCTCAACCTCAAAGCCCTCAACAAGACCTTGCAGGTGCTGCGGTTTCAGATGGAGACCCTACGGTCCATCATTCTGGCACTGGAACCTGGGGATTACATGGTGTCGTTGGACATACAGGACGCTTACCTGCATGTCCCTATTCTTTTACGCCATCAACAGTTCCTCAGGTTTGCCATGTGCAATGATCACTTTCAGTTCCGGGCGTTACCTTTTGGCCTGGCGACAGCACCACGAGTGTTCACCAAGGTTATGGCGGTCGTGGCGGGTTTCCTGCGGCTGCAGGGAGTCCGCACGTTGCCGTACCTGGATGACCTTCTGTTGGTAGCAGGATCTCCAGAGCTAATTGTACGCTACTTGGTTCTGACGATTGCGGTACTGCAACGGCACGGCTGGTTAATAAACTGGCAAAAGTCCACCCTGATCCCGTCTCAGAGGATTCTGCACCTTGGAGCCTTATTGGACTCCAGACAGCAGAGGATCTTTGTGATGGGGGAAAAGATCTCTGCCTTACAGTTGAGGGTGTGCAGTTGTCTGCAGAGTCGCCGTGTGTCCCTGCACTCGGCGATGAGGTTACTGGGCTCCATGGTGTCAGTATTCGACATGGTGGAATATGCCCAGTTTCACTCCAGACCTCTGCAGCAATTGATCCTGTCCAAATTTGAAAATTCAGGAAGGAGGGACACTCCTGTTGATAGCTCCCGCGTGGCCCAGGCGGCACTGGTTCTCAGACCTTCAGGGTGTCACGGCCAGGGTATTTCAGCATGGCGCTAGGCGGGTGTTACCTGTGAGGTCGTTGTGGCGCGGGCTGTCTGGTGGCAGAGCTGGTGTCTGGCGGGGGCTTTGGCTGCGCGCATTGTTGTGCGGGTCTGTTGTCACTCTGCGCTGGTAAGGCCTGGCGGCGTCTCCGTTCCGTTTGGCATGGGCGCTGCCATCTTGCCTTCTGGCCATGTGATGCGGCTGGCCAATCCTGGTGAGTCACATGTTCCCTCCGGCCAGTAACAGCACGGCATGGGGTATTTAGGAAGGGTCAGTGCCTTCCTTCTTTGCCAGTGCAACGTGTATCTCAGCCTAGCTGAGAGGGAGTTCTCTGTGCTTATCCTGTTCCTGTGAATTCGCTGTCTGCCAGTCTGCCTGTCAGCTCCTAGCTTCCGCTGGACTACCCCGCTTCCTCCATCACCCTTGCCCATACCTGAGTGCCTGAGCCTGCTGACATCTTGCTCATTGCCTTAGTTCACTACCTGCATACCTGGCTATTATTTTCCTGCATCACTACCTGCATACCTGGTTGATTATTTTCAGTCTCACTACCTGCACACATGGACAGCTCTAATTGTTTCTACTTGGACATTAACCCATTACTTCCACCACAGAACTCTTGTGCACATTTTATATATTCCTGGACTTTTATTTACCGCCATATTTTATGTCTTCTCAAGCACTTATTAAAAAACCTAGGGCCTGATTCAGACCCACTCGCGAGCGGCTGTCCGCTCGCAAGTGGGTCGATGTTATGCACTGAGCATGCGCACGACGGAGGGAGCTCCGTCGTGCGCATGCGCCAGACGCGACGAGCGAAGGAAAGTCCTTCACTCGTTGTGTCCGATCAAAGGGGGCGTGCTGTCAATGTTGATTGACAGCACGCCCCCTTTGGTGGGCATGCCGGGGGCGTGCCTCCCTGACGGGGGCGTTCCCACGGGAACGCCTCCCGTCAGAAGCCGGCCCACTGACATCACTAGTGATGTCAGTGGGAGTGATTTTGGCTCTGATAGAGCCAAAATCACTCCAGAGCTTGCGGTTGAAAACCTCAACCGCAGGCTCCGGCTCGCAATTTCGATGGTCGCGATGGTCTCGACCATCGCGGCCATCACAAAGCACGCTCGTATAGCCTGTGGGTGGTGACCCACAGCTATACGAGCGTCCAGGAGGACGCTCCATGAAAATGGAGCCCGGCCCTCATTCAGAGCGTGCGCTCTGCTCAGAGCATATGGCTCTGAATGAGGGCCCTAGTTTCTTATTCAAATCCGCTTCTGTGATCGCTCCTGCTACCACCCCGGGTCCACAAACAACCCAGAACATAACACAGGGTCTGTCCGTGGACATTCCTCTGCGGTTGCCGCTGCGACCGGACCTACTGTCACAGGGTCCTTGTCTTCACCCGGACCTGACTTGGCTGTCTTTGATGGCGTGGCTGTTGAGACGGCCATGTTAAGGTCCAGGGGTTTTTCCAGCTCTGTAGTACGAACTATGCTAAGAGCTCGGAAACCATCTTCTGCAAGGATATACCATCGGGTGTGGCATACGTTCTTCCAGTGGTGTCGACCGAGAGGTTATGCCCCTCAGGAGTTCAGTCTGTCTAGAGCGTTAGCTTTCCTACAGGCGGGACTAGACCATGGGCTACACCTTGCTTCTCTGAAGGTGCAGGTGTCTGCCCTGTCCGTCTGGTTCCATCGTAGGATTGCTACAATTCCTGATGTGCGCACCTTTATGCAAGGTGTTCTTTGAATTCAGCCGCCCTTTGTTCCACCAGTGGCGCCTTGGGATTACCTGTGGTCCTGAGGGCTCTCCAGGGACCGCCGTTTGAACCACTGGGCTTAGTGGACCTTAACTGGCTGACAGCTCAAACAATTTTCCTTCTGGCCATCGCTTCGGCCAAACGTGTTTCTGACTTAGGGGCTCTCTCCTGTAGACCCCCTTTCCTGATTTTTCATAGGAACAGGGCAGTGCTGCGCACTCGTCCTGAATTTCTTCCCAAAGTTGTTTCAAGTTTCCACATCAACGAGGAAATCGTTGTGTTGGCTTTTAACTCACCTGATCTTTCAGTGGGTGAGGCCACTTTGGACGTTGTGCGGGCCTTAAGGATTTATGTTGACCGCACTTATTCGTTTAGTTAGTCGGACGCCTTGTTTGTCCTCTATGGCTTCCGTAAAAAGGGTTGGCCTGCTTCAAAGCAAACTTTGGCAGGTTGGATTCGCATGGCAATTTCAGAAGCTTATCTTCATGGAGGCCTTCCGGTTCCATCCACTGTGAGGACTCATTCCACTAGGTCTGTGGGTCCTTCGTGGGCAGCTCGACGTGGTGCCTCTGCAGTCCAGATCTGCAAGGCTGCCACGTGGTCCTCTGTCCATACTTTTGTGAGGTATTATGCGTTTGACACCTTTGCCTCTCAGGATGCTTCCTTCGGGCGGGGGATTCTCCTTTCAGCACAGGAGCATCCCCACCCTTGAAGGATACTGCTTTGGGACATCCCCAAGGTATCCTGTGGATACCCTATGGACCCTGATGTAGAAAATATGAGATATGGTAAGAACTTACCTTTGTTATTTCTATTTCTATGAAGTCCATAGGGTTCCACAGGACTCCCGCCCTGTCGCACCTGTGCTGCAGATGGGCTTTACTCTGGTCACCGTTTTTTCCGTCTCCCTCTGGTGAGAATGTGATTCTTGTGTGTGTCCAGATCTTTCTTCTCTCTCTTCCTTCTCCTCCTCCGGCCTATGGCTTGGTACGTAACTGAGATGCCTTGGCTCGGGGGTATAGGAGGGGGACCCTAGTGCATCCTGGGAGGCTGAAAACTTAACTCTATGGTGCCCGATGCCTGACGTCATCACCTATACCCCAAGGTATCCTGTGGAACCCTTTGGACTTCGTAGAAATAGAGATAACAAAGGTAAGTTCTTACCATATCTCATATTTTCTTATAGCTGCTATTTGTGGCAATTAGATATAATTTACCAGCCGGATGTTTTAAAAACCACTTTACTTTGTGCTGTGAGACCTCGGACGGCCTACTACACATGTGCGGTCATTAGACAGCGCTAGCGCGAGTGGCTATTACTGGGGAGGGCTTGGAAACAGGGAAACCGCAGCAGGAAGAACAGGTGGGTATTCCCCAAAAACATCCGTTTTCAGAGGATTTCCTACAAAATGTATTTAATACATGCTACTCAGTTCCCTGCTGTCTCACAATCTCTGCCCAGATATACATGGGCTACACTAGACCCTCTCCTTAGCTCCGCGCGTCCGAAAAGGGACAGGGCTTCCGGGAAAGGGGAGGGGCCTCTGGGAAATGGGGCGGAGCCTAGCGGCTTCCCCCGTTTACATCATTATGGGGGTGTGCCCAGCACTCTCCGAGATGCACGGCAGCCCCCAGGCTCTCCGTATACTGGTGAACAGATGCCGTGCGCATACGCACGGCATCTGTTCTCCTCCTGCTATGCAGAGCAGCGGTTTCTGCTCCCCCAAACTTCCCCCCCACCGCGGGACACAGCGGCCTGCGGGTGGGACAGCGGGACAGTCCCAGAAAAATGGGACTATCCCGCTGAATGCGGGACAGTTGGGAGGTATGCATTTAAAGATTAGGAGCCAGGAAGCAAAGTTATCGAGGAATTTTGAGCTAAGGCCAAGGGGAAAAAAGGCAGCTACTCGAAGAGGTTGGAAGAGGCGAATATCATGAGCGTTGAATGGAAAGAATGAGATGGAGGGTTCAGAAAGTAAGAGTTGGTAGGAGTGACCAGAGGATAGAAGGACCCCAACACCATCACCATGGCAACCTCCAGCCAGGGTGTGTGAGACAATGTGAGGCCCCCAAAGGAGATCGCTGCAGGAGAAGTGGTGTCACATAGGTATGGTCACATATATTTGTAATATTGAAGGGGCCTCCCGAGCCATCTAGCCAGTAACCACCACATGTAATTATTAAAAGAACATGCAGTATAGATATTAGGTTATCCTTTTAAAACCAGGAATGGTGGAATACATATGCTGATTGGCTACTTATGACTACATTTGCATGCATGATTCATGCCTGCATCTGTTGTAATACATAATTCAACTCAAATGTCCAAATATTTCAAAAGCTCCAAATAAACTGACACTCAGCTGTTGCCAGAAGGCAGCATTTATAGCCTTCCAAGGGAAACAACGGACCAGGAGACTGGCTGCTGTCACAAAGACAACATAGGGCCTGATTCAGCAGCGATCGCAACTGCAATTACACATGCAATCATCTGATTGTTGCGTTCTGTGTATGCAGTGCGTGTGCGCAAACACTCCACTGCGATCGGGATTATGATCGCAGTGACTACACAGACCCATCGCAGAGTGAGTGACAGGAAGTACCATTTGAGGGTGGTGACGGGGGGGTGGTTGGAGAAATGCAGGCGTGCCAGTGCGTTTGAACGCCGTTACAGGGGCGTGCATAAATTAGCCACTACAATACCTTGCGCAGCTTGGGCTTTCACTGCTAGCGATGAGGTTAGCAATTTATGAGTAAGGTCAGACCTTGTGCAAGTGTGCATGAGGTTCTGATTGTACTCGATGTTATCAATGCTTTTGAAGTCTTGCTAAGTTACAGATGTGTGTAAGATTAAGTGGGCGTCCTTATGTTAGGCTGCATATGGCATTGCAATTGTAATCATTAGTATATCTTTGCAGTGATACTCCTCCAGAAGGGGCCAGCCAGCTGTGAGGTGCGGGAGTGTGGTGCTGCAATCGCGCCAACATGGCCCTGCCAGCCACTATACTTAGCTGTGTCCCTGGCACTGTAAATCGGGTAGTGGGGTAAAGATGCAAACGTTCTCTCTATACATTCATTGTGATTGCAGGGTGGGTTTGTGGACTAGTCTTCCATCCAAAGACTGCGTTGCATTCATAGGAAGTGTCTGTGCAAATAGATAGTCATTTGTCAAAGAGCTCCATGTACCCTTATTGTCAATGCAGAGCATTTGAGTGTGATGCGCTGTGAATGGGGTTGGGTACGGGATTGCGACGGTCGGGATGTCGATGGTCAGAATACCGACAGTGGCATCCTGACAGTCAATGGGCCTGATTCAGACCCGCTCGCAAGCGCACAGCGCTCGCAAGCGGGTTCGATGGTCGTCCACTGTGCATGCGCCGCCTCCGGCGTGCGCATGCGTGAGATCCATCCAGCGACGGCTGCTCCGTCGCTACGGATCGCGCTACAAGATGGGGCGGCTGTCGATGTTGATTGACAGCTCACCCCGTTTTGTAGGCAGGGGGGGTGGCCTTAGGAACGCCTGATGTTTGTGGGCGGCCCTACTGATATCACTAGTGATGTCAGTAGTGGACTTCCTGCTCTATTAAAGCAGGGAGTCCACTCGGGCTTGCGAGAGCTGAGACCCTACCACAGGGTCTCCTCGCAAGCCCGATGGTCGCGATAATCGCGACAGGCTCCAGGCCGCTCGCAAAAGCTGTGGGTGGTCACCCACAGCTTAGCGAGCGGCCTGATGAAAAAAAATAAACGCTCATCAGACCTGCGAGCTGCTTCCGGCGAGCAGGTCTGAATCAGGCCCAATATTCCGACCCACTAAGGTCATACTTGCCTACCCTCCCGATTCGACTGGGGGCCTCCTGAAAATCGGGTGCCGCTTCCGGGCCCCCGGAAAGGCAGGCAAGCCTCCTGGGCCCCGACGACATGTATGCCCCTCCCCCTCCCCGCCGTGCGGTTGAAATTATACACCTCGGCAGCGTCATCGTGGCTCCTCCCCCTGCTGCACAATACCATTAATCTCGGCATTGTGATGAGGGGGCGGGGCAACTATTACGCGATCTCGCTGTCATGTCCCCATGCTCCGCCCCCAATGAAGTGTCAGCTGCAGGGCCCCGTCCCCTTTGACAGCATCACGCCCCCACCGTGTAAGCCCGACAGCTCCCTAAGGTAAGTGTCCTAACCCAACTTTGAAGCAGCCTAACCCTCCCCCTTGCAGCCTAACCCAAACCTTCCCCCTAGTGCCTAAACTTAACACTCCTACTATTCCTAATACTTACCATCGGGATGCTGGCGGTCATGATTCTGGCGCCGGGATTCCAACTGCTGTCGGTGGTCTGGCGCCAGCATTCCAACTGCTGTCGGGGGTCTGGCACTGGGATTCCAAATGCTGTCGGGGGTCTGGCGCCGGGATTCCAAATGCTGTCGGGATTCTGGCGCCAGCATTCTGTGCGCCGGCATCTCGACTGCCAGGATGGTAATTACATCCCCTGTTAATGCCCTATTGCTGCACATGTATACCTCAAGAAATTAGATTTTATGTAACTATTGTGATCAGACAATATTTATTTAGAGACATTTAATTTAATTAGTTAAATCTTTATATTTTGCTTTTATTACATATACTTTGTAGATCTGTAAAATATTAATTTTTCCTAATAATAGTAATAAAAAATCAAGTAGATAATTGTCTCTTATATAATCATGATGCCATAGAGTTGTAACATTGTGGAAATAGAGTGTGGGACATAAACCGTAGGAGTCCAAGTAGCAAAGTACAGAGGAAGCAATGACAAACTGCAGGACGTTCAACGAGCATAAATGCAGTAATACCAAATAAATGAGAATATGTAAGGTGTAATAGACATGGTACAGAACATATAAAGCTTAGGAGCTCATTCAGACCTGCTCGCAAGATGCGGCTGCTCGCTGGCAAAAAGGGTCCGGGTATTCTAATTCCTTGCTCGCACTGCGTGGCATAAGGACACCCTCTATGTCTTAGCGAGCAATGTCACTGAGCGCTCACTAATGTATAAAGACACCCCCTTTCCCCTCGCAACACACGTCATCTCCTGGAATTGTAGGATTAATCGGTAACCTCAAGAGCCATCGGAGCTGCTCGCAGCCCTTGAGGTAGCCTTACCCAGCCGCAAGCACAGCGATCAGTGCTGGCTGAAATACATGCAGGTGATGTCTACAATGACGCTACTTTGCTAATTATGCACACCCTTTAAACAGCGTTTTGTCAGCCTGACACGCCTGCGTCCGCAACACCACTCCCCCTTTCACAAGCACCTTCCCCTGTTACCACCCACAAACGACACTATCTGCACTCAAACTAGTGGGAAGTGTGTGTGCTACGAGAGCACGATTTCCCATTGCTGAGACTGGTTTGCGCACGCACACTGTGAATTATACGAATGTGCACTGAGCAACAATCGTCCTGCAGCGAGCGATCGCGCCTTAGCGAACGGGTCTGAATCAGGTCCTTAGTACAGAACATGCGAGAGGCATAATACAAGGACACAGCTGGATGGGGTATATGTATTTAATGTGGCTGAGGTTTTAAATGGTTGAGCTGGCAACTCCCACTAAAGAATAATGCTGAACATCTACTTTTCATCTGTTGTTGCAATTACCATACACTAAAGACCAAATAATGCTGATTTGGGGGAAACGGTAAACCCCATACAACACTTGCAATGGTTATTCTTCTTTTTAATGGAATAATTCAATGGGGCAATAAACTGAATTCTATTTTAGTGTCCCTCCCCCACAACAGTCCAGATGACTGATCATCCACAGTGCAGAAAAGAATGCCAGCATGTGGCCCGCAGCTTCACCCAGAGACAGCTGGCATCCCCCTGAGGCCGGAGCTAAGAGTCCAGCAGCTGAGTCAGAGTACAGTAGTTGTCTGAAGGACCAGCTGAAGAGATTCATCTCCATTCTTACTACTGGTATTGACCTGCTCTTACTGAAATATATCTGAAGTGGACTTTTTTTTAATGTTTAATATTTTCACAAATAAAATAACACACATTTAATAACCCAAAATGTATGACTTGCATTTGTTATGTTAGGGCTATAGGGTGCTGTTTAACCTGCTGATCGCATGCACTGATCCTGACCCAAGCACATGTACTGATGAACTAAGACAACTCTTCCACTTCCCATCCACTCCTGCAGTGAATGCCGTCATCGTGGCTCTGCTTCAAATTGCTGCATTTCGCAGTGGTGGTGTGATAATGACACTAGTCAGAGCACCACGGCCCCTGCCAATGCCCCTGGGACCCCCCCCAACCTCCTACCCAGAATCTTCCAGAGAGAAGTACCACAAAGTTAGTGAGTTTATCCCTGATGCCCGGAGGCAAGCTATAATTTGGTGAAGTCACAGCCGCGGACACTGTAATGTAGCAATTCGCATGCAGACAGGTTATAGTTATACAAAGGCAGCAGCTGATAGTCTGACATCATAGGCAAACGCAGGGGGGGGGGGAGTTGCCTGGAAATCCCCCTCCAAAGCCCACACTGTGATGACCACAATGGAAATAGCATATAATACAGTTTTTTAAGATCCCCTCAGCGTCACAAAATAAATAATTAGCACTGCAGTACATCTTTTAAAATGTGTCAGCCAGTAATGAATATACTTGTGTCCAACTAGGAGATCTGGAAAACATGCACTGTTAGGGTTTAGGATATAGGACCTCATTCAGAGCCGGTCGCACAGAGCGTGCGGTCGGTCTGAATGAGGGGAGGACGTCTTGAATTTTCAAGACGTCCTCCTTTGCGGTGGTAAGGCTGTGGGTTAACACCCACAGCCTTACGACCGCCTAAGGTGATGGTCGCGATGGTCAAGACCATCGCGACCATCGGGGCTTACGACGAGACCCTATTGTAGGGTCTCCCTTGTCGCAAGCCCCGGAGAGCTTTCGGCTCTGTCTGAGCCAGAAACTCTCCACTGACATCACTAGTGATGTCAGTGGGGCCGCCCCCAAACGGTAGACGTTCCCATGGGAATGCCCCAATTTGGGCTGCCACCCCCCCGGCCCGCCTTCCAAACGGGGAGAGCTGTCAATCAACATCGACAGCTCGCCCCCTTTGGATCGAGAACCGCTACGACCGGCGCTGTCAGTCGTAGCGGGTCGCATGCATGCGCACGACGGCGCCGTCGTGCGCATGCTCTGTGGGGGGCCATCGACCCAGTCCGAGCGCATCGGCGCTAACGACCGGGTCTGAATGACCCCCCATAGACCATCTATAGGGTCAATTATCAATACTGTATAAAAATACACTATCCAGTATATAACGAGACAGCAGTTACATAGGTGAGCGGATGCACAGTGGGTTTTATTTAGTCTTTCCTCTATATGGGGCTGATTATGTCACATGCAAAGCGGCGGTAGTTGCGGGCAGAAGCCTGTTTTGCTGCTTTATGCTAATGCGAGGATCCACTCACCTAATGTGGGGAATTGAGTGTGAGCAACCAGGAAGCCAGTGCCGCACATTGATTTGCTACCAGCCGCTGTAACCATACTTATTAGTATCAGCACATGTACCAGCCCCATGCAGCCATGCTAGGTGCAAGAGATCCATCACTACAGGCTGCCTTCCCTGTACGCACCACTCACAATCACACGGAGCTTTTGATTCACACACATGATGCTCCCACAAGTCAGGGTGGTTCTGCGCAAGCACTTTGCCACCGCTCAGTTCTCTCCCCGAAATGTCCAATTTCACGGAAACCCAGATTCGGCAAAGTTGCGTCCAATTCAGAATAGGGCAGACAGAAGCAAAATGTACAAATTGGCTTCTGCAGAGGCGCTGTATGCAGAAACTCACTGTGTCCGTGATGAGAGATCCGTGTGACTCAGAATCAGCCCCTGTGTGTGTGTGTACAAACATTCCCCACCCCTCACCTCTTACTGCCCCACTTCCACTCCACTGCATTATCAGACACAGAGGAGGAGGAGGGTAAAAAGGAGAGCAGATGGGGAGGGAGGGAATGAATCTCTGAGGACCGCTCATGCTGTGTCTAAACTAAATTACAGTCTCCTATAGAAATATCTTTATCAAAGTTAGATTTAAACAGCAATGGTTCACATGGACTTTTCTGTGCACAAGGCAAATAAATGGATCAATCTGAGGTTTTTGGCCCTTTAATAACAGTTTTCTTGTCTGATATAGTGGAAAAGTTGAAGTTCTGAAAAAAGGGCTTATTCAGTGTTCAGAAAGGGAGCAAGGACTAAGGTCAAATTGTAGGTTTCTCCCGTGTTTTGAAACCGCTGGACATCGCCAGCACTTGGAGAGGCCAAAGTGAAGTCATGCAATGTATATCCAGCAGCCAACTCTCTGGCATTAATCCTTCCTAAAACATGTGATGTAGGGATGACTGTCTAATATCTATGATTTTCATGGACTTTTGCTCCCCATTACTCCTTGTACGGTGTGTAGAAAAAAAAATTGTTCTTGCAATTTTTCATATGGCTAGGAGTGCCTGTAATTGTATATCTTCTATAAATATAAATTCACTCCCAAAACTGGGTGCACACCTATACAATTATCAGGTGATCGGCCCGTTGACTGTATAGTTGTGTATGCAGGAGTGTTAGTCGATGAACAGGTTAAAACAACTCTCCTGCAACTGTCTTATGTGCTGTTTAATAGTTTAGATGCCGACCCCCGATCGCATAGAGGAACGTACACACTGAACTATTTCTACCTCCGTGTGTATGAGGTCACAGGGGGTCAAGCTATGTACACAATACTCAGCTGATCGGGAGCATCTAAAACGAACCGCAAAAGTGATCGCAAAGGTGTGTTCCCAGCTCTGAACATTGAGCAGCAAACATAATTGGGAAGGCTGTAAACAATGTATCAATATAGATCATAAAGTGTTTGAACTTTAACAAAGGCTTTTTCATTATTTTTTTTTATCCGTATCATTCCTTTTTCTGCTAACATTGCCTGTACTAGTCATTAAATTCAACTGCTGTCACACAAGTGCCCATTTTGGCCAGCTAATTTTCTTTTTTTTTTTATAAACTCTTTTTATTGAGCAAATCACAAAGAAAACAGTACATTCCAATATTCAAAAACAAGGTACAGCAAATAACATACTTTTATAATGGAAACTGTACTATTTCAGAACAATAATATAATATAATAGATTTTTGCATTATAAGAAAATAAGGAATATAGAAGCAAGAAAAATATCTTGCAGCAACGGTGTGGCAATCCGTTTAAAAATAGAAAAAAAAAGAGAAAAAAGGAAAAGAAAGACAAAGGAGAATAAGAGGAGAAGAGGATGGGTGGACTCCATATAGAATCACTCTTTTTCAATCTAAACATAATAGAGAAAAAAAAAAAATAAAAGGAAAATTTAGTTGTTAAATGGAGAGGAAACATTTTGGTATGTCAGCCAAGGGGACCAAATTTTATCAAAGGTTTTGGATGTATTACGTAATAAAGCTGTCATGTATTCCATCATGTATATATACCAGATACGTGATAATATTGCCTGCATTGGAGAGGGATAGGGGTTTTTCCAATCCGCTGCAATTTGACAGGTCATAGCAGATACTATATGTCGGAATAACCTATTCTGAAACCGGGACAGAGAAGTCAGATTAAAGGGAAGTAGAAAATGCCGAGGATCATAGGGAATCGTAATCTCGAAAAGGTGCGAGAGGAGATCGATAACCTCCTGCCATATACTAGCTAGTTTGGGACAAGTCCACCAGATGTGCAAAAAATTGCCCTCTCCACCACAACCCCTCCAACATCTATCTGAAGCATCGGGAAACATTACTTGTAGCCGCGATGGAACATAATACCATCAGTAAAGCAATTTATAAATATTTTCCTTAATTTTGACGCAAATAGAACTGGTGGCAGCGTTGTCCCAGATCTCCGTCCAATCCTCAGCATCTATAGAGTGTCCCAAATCTCGTTCCCACGCTAACTCATGAGGATCCCAATTGGAGCTTACTTATTCCCCTAGTAAGGAGTAAATAGTAGAAATAAGCCCCCAAGTGGAGGGTCGTCTCCAACATAAAGACTCAAAAGAAGTCAAAGATCTGCTAATCAGAATCGAGCTAATTTTGGAGTGGAAATGTCTAATTTGTAGGAACCGGAATAAATCTTTGGATGGAATTGCCATTCTATCCCGGATTTCAGAAAATTGTGGGAAATTAGTATCTATAGTGATATCATTAACATAAGAGATATTGCCCGATAACCAGGCAGTAAAAGATGACTTGCATAGACCAGGAGGAAAAGATGGATTATGAAGTAGTGGTATCAAAGGGGACGGGACTGGAGCTAATTTAAAACATCTATTGGTTAAATCCCAAATTCCTAAATAACAAGAAATTACAGGGTGAGAAGAAACTGTCCGGGGACGATGAATCTTAGGTAGCCACAAGAGGGAGGATACAGTAGCCAGTCCCAGCTCCTCGGCGTCGATAGCCACCCAGACCTTCCCTGCAGAGAAGTTACACCACTGAGCACAATGAGAGAGCTGCGCAGCATAATAATATTTTTTAAAATCAGGAATACCCAAACCCCCACCCCTGGAAGGCCGCTGAAGCAACTTTAGTCTAATCCGTGGGTGTTTCCAGTTCCATATGAAATATGAGGTTTGGTACTGAAGGAATTTGAACACGTATGGAGGGATGTAGATCGGAAGGGTCTGAAATAAATACAAGAGCCGAGGGAGAACGTTCATCTTAACTGAATGTATTCTACCTATCCAAGAAATAAAATAATTGGACCAGTCATGCAAATCAGACTTAATACAATCTAGAAGGTGGGGAAAATTTGCCTGAAACAACTGATGATGATGATGATGAGTTAAGAAAACACCAAGATATTAAATCTTTTTTTTATGCCAGGTACAAGGGAGCATGGCCTCTAGGGTTTGCTTTAGGGTAGCAGGGATATAGAAATCAAGAACTTCAGTCTTGGTAACATTAATTTTATAACCCGAGTGTTGGGAATATGAATTTATTTCCTCTAAAAGTGAATTTAGGGATTGGGCTGGGTCAGTGAGAGAAACTAAAATAACGTCGGCATATAATGCGATTTTATATTCAGAGGGGCCAGTGGATACTCCCGAGATAGCTCTATTACAACGGATCCTTGCCGCCAGGGGTTCCATAATAAGAGCAAATATTAAGGGAGAGAGGGGACAACCCTGCCGAGTACCGTTAGTGATCCCAAAACTGGAGGAGTAGACACCATTAACCGAAACTCGTGCTGTGGGGGAACGGTAAAGTGCCACAACACCATCTAAAAATTTTCCTAAAAATCCCATTTTGTCTAGGACAGCGAATATGAAGGGCCAGGAAATGCGGTCGAAGGTCTTCTCCGCGTCTAGAGCTAAAATCAGAGAAGGAAGTTTCCTTTTATGAATAGAATGTATCAGATCAATGGCCCGTCTGGTGTTGTCTGATGCCTGATGTCCAGGTATAAACCCGACCTGATCCGGATGTATCAAATAAGAAAGCAAAGGAGCTAACCAAGTCGCTAAGATTTTAGCATAAATTTTCAGGTCGACGTTTAATAATGAAATCGGTCTATAGTTAATACAATGAGTAGGATCACGATCAGGTCTAGGGATCACTACAATGTCGGCCCGAGTTGTATCAGGAGCAAAAGAAGCGCCCTCCAAAATATCATTAAATAGAGATGTAAGATGTGGGGCAAGTTCCTTTGTAAACAGTTTATAATATTGGGCTGTAAACCCATCAGGGCCTGGGGCGGCAGAGGAACGTATTGATCTAATAGCAGCTATTGTCTCTTCATCTGAAATACGGTCATTGAGAGTAGATAGTTGGGATTCTGAGAGTTGGGTAGGGAAGTAGAGGACAAATATGAGCGCACCCCCTCGGCTCCAGCAGAAGTGGGATAGGAAGAATCTGATAAATTATAAAGGGAACTATAAAAGGTCCGAAATTCCTCAGCCATAACTTCAGGATCATAGGTAAAAGAACCAGAAGACGGAGAGTGTAATTTGTCTATCGCACCTAATGCTTGTCTGCGACGCAGTTTATTGGCTAATAAATAATCAATTTTGTCAGATTTATCATAAAAGCGTTGATGAAGTTTTTGCAAGATAAGCGCAGCGCGGCGAGACAAAAGGGCATTAAGCTGACCTCGTAGTTTCTCAATTTGGGTTAGCACGGAGGCGCTAGGGGATGTCTTATGTTGAATCAACAGTACTGAGATTTGTGACTCAAGGGAATTAATTTCTTGTGCAGCCGCTTTCCTAACCGCTGAGGTTTTAGAAATGAGAAAACCCTGTATAGTAGCCTTATGGGCTTCCCAGAGGATACTAGAGGTAATATCAGGAGAGGTATTCTCCTCAAAGTAGCGGGTCATTGCCAATTTTATTTCTAGCAGAGCGGGGGGATGTTGTAAAAGGGAGTCATCAAGACGCCAGTTACGCTTTCCACGAGGAGAGCGATGTACATCTAAAAGAATATACCTGCATGGTCTGTCCATGTAAAGGGGGAAATACCGGCTTCCGTAACCAGAGAGGTAATAGTGGAGGAAATGTGGATTATATCTATCCTGGAATAATGTTGGTGTGGAGCTGAAAAATGAGTATAGTCCTTGCTGTGAGATGTTTAAGACGCCAGGTATCACAAAGGCCATAATGTTTAAGGGAAGCCAGGAGAGTATGAGAAGCTCTAGGAAGAGACATCCCAGAGGAGTTTGAAGGTGGGTTCGATCTGTCTAACAGGGGGTCAATAATGGTATTGAAATCCCCACACAGAATAATATGGCCCTGCGCAACTCTGCTAATACGCCTGAACAGAGAATCAAAGAATTGGGGCTGGTCTTGATTAGGAGCGTACACTGACACCAGAGTGAAAATCTCAGTACGGAGAGTACCGATCACTATAAGAAATCGACCCTCTGGGTCTGTCACAGTTTTAATGTGGACAAAAGGGTTATTATGCCTAATTAAAATGGCTACCCCACGTTTTTTACAATTCGCTGAAGCAAAGAAGGTCTAGGCAAACCACCTACCTCGGAGCTGAGAATGCGGGTCCGTAAGATGCATCTCTTGTAGAAATGCAACATCGGCTTTCTCCCTCCTACAAGCTCCCAAGAGAACGGTACATTTCTTAGGAGAGTTAAGACCGTTTACATTAATGGATAACAATTTAAGAGACATGGAAGGCCAGCTAATTTTCAATTAAACTCGCAGACGTCTAATTTTTGATGTACATAAAACAATTGTATACGGTTTTAATAATACAATTAAATTGGTGACATGGTGTGTTCACTGAAACATTTATGATAAGTGTCTGACTGATTATCCTCATTTTCCTATATGTGAGTAGACAGCTGCTGACCCTGACACTGAGAAGTTCCCTTCTCTAATCTGGTTGTTTGGCCTTGCACCCGAAGGATCACATGTCGCCAATAATAGATGTCAAATTGCTGTAAGCTCTGATCATTTGCCAGTCATTTATTTATTTATTAGTTATTTATATAGCGCATACATGTTCTGCAGCGCTTTACAGAGAATTTTCGGCCATCCACATCAGTCCCTGTCTGAGTGGAGCTTTCAATCTATATTCTCTATCAGATGTACACACATATACATTAGGGTTATTTTTGTCAGAATTCAATTTCCCAGAGGAAACCCACACAAATCCGGGAGAATATTCAAACTCTACATAGTTAGGGCCTTGGTCGAAATCAGTAGAACAACTAACTTGTAGGGTATGTGGGCAGCTTAATAGTGTAAAACCCAACATGACCCCTCTTATTTTATCCAGTTGGGCTCCTGCTAGGGGAATTATACATTTTACTTGCTTCATGCAAGTGCTATTATTATTATTATTATTTACCTTTATTCAGAAAATGCCACAAAGAAGAGAAAAGGTACAAAACAGGGTAAACATAATAGCAGAATCGCAAATGTACATAATTAAAATGTAGGCAAGTAATAATGTATACTCATTTTCTGATATCATGTACCTAAGGGGAGGGATGAAACAATAGGAGTGAGGGCCCTGCTTGCGTGAATTTACAATCTAAAAGGGAAGGATATACAGATATTGGGGAGATACAAATGGTTAAGAGTATGGAAGGGAAGACCGGATTACGAAGAGATCCTGTAGGCAAGAGTGAAAAAATGGATTTTGAGGGACTGTTTGAAGCAATGGATGTTGTAAGAGTGTCTAATAGAATGAGGGAGAGCATTCCATAGGTATGGGGCAGCATGGGAGAAGTCTTGGAGGTGGGAGTTAGAGGTGATAATCAGTGGAGAGGAAAGGCGGCAGTCACTGGCTTACTATAGAGGACAGGAGGGGTTGTGAAGGGAAATTAGTTTGAAGATGTAGGACTAAAAAAGAGTGAATGAGCTTTGAGGTTGAGGGTGACAAGTTTAAACTGAATCCTGAGTGGTTAGGGAGCCAGTGGAGAAATTGGGAGAGGGGGAGGCAGTTGAGGAGAAAACCAGAGAGAAGAAGGTTGTAAGAGTCAAGAAGAGAAATCATGTGGGAATGGACAAGTGTTTTGGAGCATTGAGGGAGAGACCAGGGCAAATTCTGGTAATGTTACAGAGACGGAACCATCAGCAATGAGAGCGGTGATGCGCAGGCAAGGGTGATGCGCAGGCAGCAGACTTGATGAATTGAGGAGATGGTGTTGTCAACTGTGAGGGTGAGATGGGGAAGGCTGGAGACACAAGAAGGATAGAAGACACTGATCTCAGTCTTACATATTCTAAGTCTGAGAAAGGGGAGGACAAGTAGAGTTTGGTGTCCTCGGCATAAAGTTAGTACTGAAGACTAAAGGATCTGATAAATTCACCAAGAGACGTGTAGAGTGGAAAGAGTTGGGGGACTAGGATTGAACCATGAGAGGAGGTGGTGGTTGTGACAGAAATGTTTCTGTTAGAGAGAAAGTAGGAAAACCAAGAGGGAACCGTGTACTAAGACAGAGTGAGTAAAGATAGAGTAGAAGTGTGACAACTGTGTCAAAGGTTGCTGAGAGGTCAATAAGCATGAGGACAGAGAAGTGACGCTTGAAGTTAGTGGAGAGGTGGTAATTGCTAACTAGTGGGTGACTAGAGGGCTAACTAGAGGATGACTAGAGTCAGGACGGTTTCAGTGGAGTGTAGGTGGCAAAATACAGATTGGAGGGGGTCAAGGAGGGAGTCATCTGAGAGAAAAGTGGAGTGGTGGCGTAGACAAGCCTCTCAGTTTTAGATGTGAAGTGGAGAAGATAGATTGGTAGGTAGTTTGATAGAGATGTGGGGTCAAGAAAGGATTTTTTTCAGTATGGGGAACATGAGCAATGTTTGAAGGAGGAAAGGAAAAAGTTGAAAAGGTGGATGAGCTACAGGCAGACAAGGGAGAAAGATTAGAGGAGGTGAGAGGGAACGGAATTAAGGGGGCATGTATAGAGGATGAACAGAATAAAGAGACTACATTTTCTCTTGTGGGGTGGAAGGAGCACAAGGCTGTGGAGTTGGAGGCCTGGAAATGGCATGAGTGATTTCCTACCGGCTAGATTCTATTCTGGAGGTAAAAGAGGTGAAGTCACAGATAAAGAGAAGGGGCAGAGATGCCACCGGGTGCGGTGATACCCGATGCGGCACCTCCAGACCCCTCGCAAGTGCCAAAATGCCAGTGACGCTACGCCCCTGGTTTATCCCATTTCGAAGGCGTGATTGCATGTTATGCCCCCATTGTTATCACACTGGGGGCTTGCCAAGCTCTCTGGGAACTTCTGGGAAGCCCTCAGTCTCTCCGGACACAGGGCTGTGGAATGGATGACATGTGCACGTCATCCATCACCACTGCTCGGTGACACCATCCGTGGGAGTTTCACCAGAATAGCAGAGCAGCTCTGCTATTTTGGTGTCATCCCTTTGGATGGTGTCACCTGGTGCGGCCCGTATCCCCATAGTAATGCCACAGGGAAGGGGGAGTAGGGCGATAAAGGAGATGAAGGTGGCAGTGGAAGCAAGAATATACAGGGTAAATGCTTGGTTAGGACAGGCCAGATCAGTGTTAGGAGAGAGGATAGATTAGAGCGAAGAGAAGGTCAAGGTTGTCGAGTCGCTTTGCGAAGGAAATTTTGGGAGCAGGAGGTAATGAGAGGGTGAAGGAGAGTAGGTAGTAGTTGGAAAGCAGGAAATAAGAATGAAATCAGAAATGTTGCAGGAGTGGGAGAAAATAATGTTGAGAGAGTGATCGAGTCTGTGGGTGGGGATGGATGTGAGGGAGAGAAGTTTGGAGGCAGCAGTGTCAGAGGGATTGCCAATGGGGTGTCTAAGTCAAATAATTGGATATGATCGCTTACAATTATTATCTGACGATATAGTTGTCTATGGCCGGATGACGTGTTACTAGGACGCTACTTTGCGTCCTGCAATCCAATGCGCACAGATGCAAATCCACAAATCACATATACTGATGTACATAACGCACACACATATATATATATACATACACATAGACGCTCGTATGTATATTTGCATACGTACACGTAGACGCTCATATGCGTATTCACATACATACATTCGCTCATTTGCTATTTCAATACACAGACGCACATATGCGAACGCATACATATAAAATGGTTCCCACACATTATAGTTAATAACCAGAGTTATTAAAGGTTTTGTTAGCTAATAATTATGATGTAATATGTACTTAAACAAGATCTAAGGTTTGGAATACAGTGGACATGTCATGTTTGGTATCATACTAAATCCCTGACTATTTGCAGACATCTGTTTCTATCGGCAAAGAAATGGCATCATGCGTCCGCTAGTTTTGGATGATAGGGAGTTATTGAATAGAATGTTTTTACTTGTATGCAATGTTATAGCCAGTATTAACCAGTTCTTCAGCGGGAAGCTACACAATGTGACTTTTGGAAGAATGAGCCATACCCCTGATGACACCATATGAACTGATCAATGACCAGATTGACCAGAAGTAAGAACCAATGAGAACCTGTCAATTTGTCCCATTGTTAACTCTGAAACCTGTAAGGTATATAGGCTGTGTCCCGATCACAGTGTACACATCTTCTTGTGACCGCAGACTTCTGGATTGATGACTGTATACTGGGACCAGTGCGCACACATATGTATCGGGCTGTACTATTGTACTGGGTAGGCAAAATGGCTACTGACAGCCATTTCTATTCATGGTTCTTATGTGTGTATCAGACATGAAGTGGTATATCAGGCATGAAATGGTATAGGAATGTGGAAAGCAGACAGGCCATAAATCCACAAGGCGTTGTCTACTGCAATGTATGCTTGCGTTAAGTTTTAGAAAGTCCTTATCAGTAGTTAACCAATAAAGTAGTTTGAAGTAGGTTTATGCCCATATTAGTAAGAGTTAGATGGGTATGCAAGTAGGATACTATATAAACGAAGAACAAAGGAGATTCCAGTGGCCTGCCCTATGCCTGGACTAGACTGCAGCTGATGGCGAGGAAATTGTTCATTCCAGCTCTATTCTGAGAGGAGGCTCCTGGATCGTGTAACCATCTTATATTCTGAAGCTAAGTAACTGTTATTCTTTTATATCTTGTCATTTGTTGTAATAAATTATATCTTTTTTCAAGATACTGGTTTGTGTGGCTTAATTAACCTTCTGTATCCAAGAACCTTATCTCGTTCCACCGGGAACATTAAAGTGGTGTCAGAAGTGGGAAACAGAGTTAATAGTCATAAATCTGCCTGGAATGTGTAGTCGATTGTTTTAGCATTGCTGTGTAAATGTAGTGTTGTGCAAATGCAGGGTTGTGCAAACCCATGTAAAAAATCCTCTGTCTCATAAGTGAATGAGGGAGGTGTGACCTGATCAGTCATAGAGTGTATACTGAACGTCACAGTATATCTGTATGTTGTCTGTTTACTGTCTTTGTGTTTGAGTTGTTGAAACAAACAAGAATAATGCATTTTAAGATTTTCAAGAAATTTGCAAATATGTTGAAAGATGAATTGGGATTTCAGCTGGCTGATTTCCAGAAAAAGCATAATGTTGTTTTTTCACTGCCTGGTATTGATAAGAGTAAAAATAGTGACATTTTGCATAGACCAATATATGTTGAAAGAAGTGTAAAATCTGTTCAGAGGAATGCAGTAATAAAGCTTGTCTCACAGACAGAGAGAGTAAGCCTGAATTCACATTGTCCCAGAAATTCCATAGGGAGGGGGTGTGAATCTTCGCAAGTAAGAGTTGAGATGTCAGCTAGCACAGAAATAAGTGCTGATTTATTACACACAAAGTGTAGAAATTAGTGAGTTTGAGATACACAGAGAAGTGTGTCAGAAAGAACTTGAAACAGAAAATGTGATTGATCAGAGGAGTTGTGTGATGGAAATGTCTGCTGATTTGACAACATGTGAACAAAATGTTGAAACCCATGAATGCAAAGAATATGTCCAGAAATCAGAGTCAAAATTGAATGCAAATGAGGTTTCTGATAACATGCCATTGATTTCTGGTACTCATGAGCTGAATGATGATATGTCTGAATTGTCCAGGACTGTCCAGCTTGCCATCCATTGTGATATGAATGCAGAACAGGATGTATGTTCTTGGCCATTCAAAGGGGTGTTGCTAAGTGAAGGGGTGGTGATGATGCCTTTTGCCTTGCCCAATGAGACATACGAGTTGCCCAAAGTCAGGAGATTAGGAGGGATTTCAGTAAATGTCTATGCCCCTGAGACTGAAGACTCCCCCTGTAACAACATTACTTTTACATGGCATGATCAACATGTCATTGTTGAGTTTAAAAGTGCAAAAAGTGAACAAGATGTGTTTTCTGATGAAACATCCATTGCCAATGATGTGAAGGAGGGGTTGGTGGGTACACATTGACTGACCACAAGGGGCATACATGCAGTACAGACACACTGACTGTGGGTTTGTTTAGTGACAAAGTTGCAGATTTTGTGTTTGGTAATAAAATCCGCATCCCAGTGTTTGCATCCAGCCAAAGGTTTTGAAGCAGCTGGAAGGCACACAGTTGCTAATGACAACGGCAGTAACTCTGATGCTGATTAAGGAGATTAAATTGCTACTTGATTGCCGAGTGAAATTTAAACCAATGTTTGAACTGTTCAGATTGGATTTCTCTATGATCACAGCTCCACGGTGGTGGGAAGATTTCCAAGACAGAGAGCATTATTGGTTCATGGACTATGGTGCTACCTGCACCCATATAGGACTTTTGTGGACCTTTGCTGAAGCAAAGGAGCTTTCTTTATAAGCTGACAGCCGACAGACAGAAGAAGGGGCTAGCGAACTTGTTGCATTTATGACTGTTTTCCAAGTCACTGACAAGACTGGATGCTCTGTAAGTCTTGACACTGAGAAATGGACATTAGACACAGTCTATATGCGCTGCTGTCCAAAGCTGGAAGATCGACGTGGGACATGCTGATACACACACCTACAGCTTCAATGGTGTGTACACAAGTGAACTGAGCACAGAACATGTGCAATTCACTGCAAAGAAAGCACTGATGGTGCTAGGAGAATTGTTAAGCCATAACGGAGCTGAAGTTGCATTCGAGCAAGCTCAAATCAAAGGGATTCCTTACATCCAAACCATGGTCAGAGACTTTGTAAAAACCTGTTACATTTGCCAACAGCTGGAAATGTGACCTACCTTGCTTGTTACTGATAAAGGCCTCATATACTGTGAAATAACTGCACAAGTCTGGCAGTTTGAATTCATCGTTTGCCACCAAGAAGATGGAGGATGAGTGTTGTACTGATCAGCTACAGAACACTGTCATTCAGGAGTGAAGTTGTCTCAAGCAGAGTGATACAAGATAAGAGACTTTCCTGAAGGTGTGACGCAGACTGATTTGTTGATATTATGGGATGTCCAAGAAGATTCAAGCAGACAGACACCCATTTTACAGAAACAACATGGAGTATATTGGGTTTTCTATGCTTCATACCATTCACAAAACTGACATCAGTATGATTGAATGAGTGAATGTGTTGCTTAGGAAACAGGAATGTTCACATATATATATATATATATATATATATATATATATATATATATACACACAATGTTGGGGTTTTTAGAGCAGGATGTATGTGTGTGTATGTAAGTATATATATATATATACATTAGTATATGTGTTTTGTTAACCGGAAGGTGGTAAAGGTGGAACTTTTAAAAGTACGATACCTGGTGCACAGACACAAACATTTATGATAAGGTTGTGATGAAATGTTTAGTAGGAAGAGATATAGAGACAGGTAGAAGAGATAATTTCAACAGGATAAGTAAATGCTTATTTTGTTTTGTTGTTATGGTTTATCTCACACTGTTTCTTTGTTTAAGCCAACAGGTTGATGGTTGGAACAGATGAGAGAACGTCGCTGGAGATGTACCTGAGATGACGATTACCAGAGAGTGATTTCTTATACAGGAGAGAGTCCAGGAGGACAACAGAGTTATAAGATCTGATGGCACAGCTATTACATACATTTATGTGCATTGTCCAAGACTGAACTTGTGCCTTATATTGGTTGGATCCACACTCAGCAATGTTCACAAGACCTTTTCAATATTGAACTGAACTGAGTTTTACTTTACTGATATTAATTATCTTATAAGTAACTGATATATATTTGATATAATCATATGTATTATTCACTGTTTTATTAGAATATTCACATATAAAAGGGGATTGTTTATGTTTGAGTGCATGGTGGGTAGAAAGATATTTTAAATATTGGATGTAGGAGCTCAATTGATTAATACTGCCAGGGAATGGTGGGCTCTGTTAAACATTACACGTAATTGTAGAAATACCCTAGACATGATGCAATTAACACTTGATCCTGATAAGAGCAGAGATCTTTTGGCCAATGTATACACTGTGGTGGCTAATATTCCATATATTCTTCCAGATGATTACCTTTGCAGGAGAAAGGCCTCACTGTTTTATTAGAATATTCACATATAAAAGGGGATTGTTTATGTTTGAGTGCATGGTGGGTAGAAAGATATTTTAAATATTGAATGTAGGAGCTCAATTGATTAATACTGCCAGGGAATGGTGGGCTCTGTTAAACATTACACGTAATTGTAGAAATACCCTAGACATGATGCAATTAACACTTGATCCTGATAAGAGCAGAGATCTTTTGGCCAATGTATACACTGTGGTGGCTAATATTCCATATATTCTTCCAGATGATTACCTTTGCAGGAGAAAGGCCTACAAATGGTTGCCCTATGGGGGATTTGGTAATTGTACATTGGGACGTTTGATACTCACCACATTCTTTACAGATGGGAATCAAGTTAATACCAAGCAGATTCCACATTATTTGTTAACCAAGAGAGCAGTGCGGCCTTTAAAACAGTATTATGAGGAAAGTTGGTTACAGTGGTTCAATCCTGTTCAGAAATAGGGGGTTGGTTTACTGGTTTACTGCATATTCTTATTTATGGAATTATGATCATAATATGTATGTATCATGGGATCAAGGTATTATTTCTTTGTGCAGGGAAATGTTTTTCTACATTTTGCTACATTGATGCCGATTAGGAGGAAAGATTCCTATTAGAACATGATATACATGTCTTCCACACCATAAGCCCAAGGGAGGATTGTATTGGGATAGTAAAATGGCTACTGACAGCCATTTCTATTCATGGTTCTTATGTGTGTATCAGACATGAAATGGTATAGGAATGTGGAAAGCAGACAGGCCATAAATCCACAAGGCGTTGTCTACTGCGATGTACGCTTGCGTTAAGTTTTAGAAAGTCCTTATCAGTAGTTAACCAATAAAGTAGTTTTTAAGTAGGTTTATGCCCATATTAGTAAGAGTTAGATGGGTATGCAAGTAGGATACTATATAAACGAAGAACAAAAGAGATTCCAGTGGCCTGCCCTATGCCTGGACTAGACTGCAGCTGATGGCCAGGAAATTGTTCCTTCCAGCTCTATTCTGAGAGGAGGCTCCTGGATCGTGTAACCATCTTATATTCCGAAGCTAAGTAACTGTTATTCTTTTATATCTTGTCATTTGTTGTAATAAATTATATCTTTTTTCAAGATACTGGTTTGTGTGGCTTAATTAACCTTCTATATCCAAGAACCTTATCTCGTTCCACCGGGAACAACTATTTTCATTGCTTTTTACTCTAATTGTTAAATCTTACATCGTGTTATCCCTTTTACATAAATAACTTTTTGTGCTTTGAAACCACACGATTGGACTGGAAAGCAATTCTTTCTTAAGCGACTTGCAGTGCTAAATAGCGACTATTAGGAATAAATAGGGAATATTGAAATTACCGGGTATACAGGAGGGAAGGTCAGAGGAAAAGAGGCTGCGTCTGCCGCTGCAAGGGCTTAATTATGCACGCCCCTGAAACTCCGTCCAAACGCACAGGCACGCCTGCATTTGCATGACCACTCCCCCGTCAAGGGGCAGTAGATTACCCAAAGGAGGCATGGGAAGATAGCACAGCTTTAAATATTTGAGTTGTAATAGTTGTAATGCTCTGTGTTCAAAGCTCTCAAAATTAAACGGATAAATATACACAAGACCCTGCTGAAAATGTTTTATTGTTGCCGTACAAGGTTATTATACAGTGTACATTATTAGCCTAATCAGACTAGTGATCAGTGTTGAACATAAAATAGAAACAGACAAGGCAGTGATCTATGTAGACACACATAACAAATTTTAAAAGATTCTTTAAATTAGCAATCAGCCTCTTATACACAATGAAAGGTATGTGGCACAGCAAAGTTTACGCCTATATTTTAAAAAATAAGGTTTAGGGCGGTATTCATTTAGTTTCGCACCCGCGATAAAGTTCTGCCTGCCGGACTTTTTGCCTACATCGCGTATTTTGGCCACGAAAACTTATCTTGCTATTCCCCGCTATTCAATGTATTCAATTCCAAAAGATGTGAAAATGGCGACACTTGAAGTCAGAACAGACCGAAAGTGGAGTCAGAATCGGGGAAATCAGCCTGAAGCCCCCCAAAAAGATGCAGAAACATTGGGGATCAATGTAATAGTGCCCGATTAGTCCTAATAAAATTGTTTGGGGTACTTAAGTTAGTACAATAGCCTCTAATTAGCGTCTTTGCACAAGTGGTGAAGAATGGCATAAAGCAGGTTTTTTTTTGGAGAAAATAAGTAGTCCTGGCAAATTTGGGGCACCTGAAAATGGGTGCTAGTATATTTTAATGTCTCTATAGTGAAGTTTTAATAAAAGTAAAATTCTTCCCTCATAAATTCACCTGCAATCCCCCAAAACACTTGACCCCTTCTTAGAGCACCCCCAGAACCTTATTTTGCTAGTTTGCGAAGTTGTCCCCCCACTTTGTGCTTTTTCGCCCCCAAAATGAAAGTACTTTTTTGGGGTGTTGTTAAGTTTATTCTGGAATTTTTTGACACAGTTGTCCTTTGGGGGACTATCTCAAGGGTCCTGAGTGGTTTCTCCACTTTAGCACCCCAAAATAAAAATTTTGCACTTCTTCTTTTCTCCTGCTACTCAGAGGTGAATCTTTTTCGCCTATTACACTGCAATGACTTTCTGCGTACGCGAAAAGCGGGTGAAATTGAATACGGAGATAAGTTTCCGACAGGCGAAAAGACGCAATCGGCGATACTTTTTCGCGGATCTCGGCTTTTCACTTCTAATTGAATATGGGTCTTAGTTTAAGTTATTACATTGCAAAACACGCTGCAATCTGATTGCTCACAGACAATGACCTGACCAAATATTTAATTGCCAAATTGCTTGTGTGTCCCATAAAAACAGTCATCCCTTCTGCTTCTTCGCAACCCTTTTTAGTATTGTGTTATTTGACTCTTGGGAGAACCACCAACACCATGCCATTACTGCAGTATCTCATACCTGCCTACTTTCCAGGAGAACCATTGAGAAGAGATGCAAATTACCACTTTGGGGGTGGGGCCGGGCTCATTAGGCCCCATCACCATCATGGCAAAATGCAGCAAATTGTGGCTCTGTGGGGAGGGGGTGGGGCTAAAATTAAAATGTTTGCTTCAGTTTAGCCCCGCCCCCTCACTACAGAGCAGCAATTTCCAGTATTATCTCTCCATCCTGCCCACTTCACTAGGAAGTGGGTGGAATGTGAGAGATCTGCCCACTCTTCCGGTGTGCTGGGGACTACCCGAAACATTGGGAGTCTCCCTTGCCTTCCGGGAGCGTAGGTAAGTATGCAGTATAAGTATGCAGTATATTCTATATTTTTTCATTTGCTTATGGTTGGTTTTCACAATGTTCTTGCTAATATACCTTTTTTTGTTGTTGTAGTGCGCCAGAGAGTAAGGGCTCCTAAAACACTGAATGATTGACATAATCTCATTGATTATCACCACGGAGCCCCCAAAAACTGCCCCAAAAACTGCCCTGGAAGTCTTATTTCATTGTCATCCCCTAGTAATAAGTTACTTTCATTTTTGTAAATAGAACTGCTGAATATCCATTACACAGCAGGGGATTAAGGGCCTGATTCAGAGCCACTCGTAAGCAGCCACTCGTTCGCTCCGAGCGATGTTTGCCCAACTGCGCATGCATATGGATCGTTATACGCATGCGCGAACCAGTCAGTGCGGCCGAAATTCATGTGCTCGCAAAATAGCGAATGCCTGATAATATGAGTGACAGAAAGAGGCGTATGTGGGTGGTAACAGGGGAAGGTGCTTGAAAACGGGGAGTGGAGATCCGATCGCAGGCGTGCTTAAAGGTCAAAACTGGCGTTTTATGGGTGTGCATAATTAAAACAGCAGCGTCATTGACCACGTCACTGGGTTATTTTATAGCCAGAACTGCTCGCAAAATTGTGGTAGCAAAAACCAACCACAAGAATAGCGAGCAGCTCATACCCTGGTCGATGTACTCGATTAATCTAATAAATAGCGGACATGACGTAGGATGCGAGCGGCCAGGGGGCGTAGTTTCCCAAAAAACGACCGCAAGTTTTGTTCGCTCGTTCAGACCTAGAGGCGTGAACAGACCGCAAACAGCGAACGGTTCATTTGAATAGCCACTCCTATTTTCAGGACGAGCGAGCGCTAATTGCGTCCGGCTCTGAATCAGGCCCTAAGTCATCTGCACTCAAAGATAGAGAGGGAACCTAGCAACTTCAAGTGTTTGTTATTAGAGACAAAACATGGAATACAGGAAAGGAGGAAACATCATTGTGTGAGTTTAATGCACATAGAAATAGGATTTGTGTCTTGGCGTCACATGTGTGAAGAATGATCTCACCAATCTGGCTCCAATTAATTCCTCCTTAATAACAAATGGGGTTTAGAACCGACTTCAGAATATATGCGGAAACATTCTGCTCCATACAATTTTTTTTTTGACTTGCAGTTCTACAATTCTCTGAGCTGAAGCACTTGTGTGTGATTCCCTACAGAACACTGAGCATTCAGCCAAGTAACCCTGTTGCTATACTAGCAGACTTGGTGCTTCACATCAATAACATTGATGTAATGTCACCTCCCCCACCACCATCCATAATATAAAATACAAATAATTAAGTCACCAGTCTCCATCTGAGATTTAGTTGTGTTTATAAAGGGTAAAATGCTTAAAAAAAAAGGCATATATTGCATTTTAATGGTGAATTTCCTGACATAATGATGATACAATCTACAATTTGCCTCTGCAGCAGCAAACGCCTGTATATAACACATACATAGGAAGCCACTTGAAAAGGAATCAATGGTAAAATATGTCTTGTAGACATCAGTCTAGATGATGGTGGTCGCCTGCACTAGCCAATGGTTCACGATGGCAGACTACGAATGCACTGCTAATGCTGATAGGCATGCGCATAATATAATATAATGGATGCAAGGTGTGCTGTGCACATGGGACCCAAGATCCAAGGGGCCCCGTACCGCACACCCTGCATGCATAGTATACTTACCTTGTGCCGGCAAGTGGGTCTCACCACCGACACAGCGCAGTCTTCCCAGTGGCATCTTAAGGAAGATGGCACCAGGCAGTGAAAGCAAAGACTCTGGCACTGTGCTAGAGCTTGTGCTTTCGTGCGCATGCTCCATCTTCCTGAATATCATTGGAAAGATGGCGCCGTGGAGGAGGGACCTGCTTGCCGACATTAGGTAAGATGCGGGGGAGGCCTGCTGCTCAGAGCAGAAGGAACGCTGCACACGGTCCCCCTCAGACGTTAGTATGTTGTATTAGAGAAGTTTTATTGATACATAATAGCGAATGCATATTTTGCAATCAAAACAAATTCATAAAAACAAGGGCAAAAGTCTATGTGGCTTAGATCAGATGTATACATTAGTGTGTATTTGCATGCATCTTGTAATGCGTACGCCTCAGCATGAATATATTGAAGACTATGCAGCTATGATATACTCTTTTTACTGTTTAGATGGCCCAGGAGGACATGTTTCAAAGGATCTTAAACCCTGATAAATGTGACACCTGGGGTATCTCAGACAGATTCTAGGGGCAAGTTATGATGTTTTGTTTTCTTGTGTCCCGTGCCATATGCACTGGGAGAATTCTACTTACAGACTCCATCCTAAGCAACATATCTCATGTGACTGAGACAGTATAATTAGCTGAGCAAGGTTACATACTAATGCAATTGGAAGTTCTCCAATGTATTGAGTAAGTCACTGCCTAGCAACACTGCCAAAGGTTTCATTCTATTTCCTCATCTAATTACACTGCAGGATGCAGGAACAGAACATGTTTTATTCATGTAGTGCACAGATGCACGTTATAATAATAGCCTCCATCTAGCTTGCTGTAAAACCATCTTATCTGCTGAAGTGTTCACCTCCATTCATCTGTATAAGCTCTCAGCACACTGATGTGTTCATACGGAGTCATGCCCATTAAATCATGACCAAAAACAGTTAAACAAAGATACCTTGCCACACTATAAAGTCAAAAGCAGTTTCAGAAAGGTTCAACCTGATGGGCCTGTGTTTTTTTTCTAAAGGAATACAGTACTCTAGCAGGCCCCCAGGTGGAAGGTATGTGGTGCAACAGTCAAGATTTAAAGCAAATTTACCTCCTTTCCCAATCAAGTAAAGTAGTAATTAGGTGAAGCCATGCCTATAGTCCCTGGAACTATAGAATAGAAAATATGGTTTAGCAATGGGCATAGAAGCATATATACTCTTAATGTAAAGTTTGGAATAGATTTTATATATATATATATATATATATATATATATATATATGCACACACACACATATTGTGCCAGAAGCATTGAAAAAGGTGTGTCAGTTCTCGAGTCAGTCTCTCATTGCCTGGGCAACAGATCAGAGTCCTGTAGAGAGGCACTGTGAGTGATAACTGAATGTAAGAGCTGTGCTGAAGACTACTGTTGTGTGAGAGGGACGTTAGGTACCTCCACTTTGAGAGAGGGAATTAAGTCGGTTTGTTTATACATAACTTAGTAAGACGAGTAGGTTACCATGTTAGGAGGCAAGTGCTTTCTTTTAACACAGCAGTCACAGAGAGACAAACAGTGAGACAGACTTGGGGGCCGATTCAATCAGCCACGTGTTCATCACTTGAAAAAAGCTCGACACTGAGCTATTCAATAACTGCCACTACCCCACGGAGTAAGCGCCAGGGGGTGCACTCAATGCGGATGTTTCCTCAGGAGCTGTGAGGAGAAAAATCTGTGTTAATTGCACCCTCTGAGGCTTACCGCTCGGGGTAACTCCATAGCTCTGGGCACTTCACTCAGAATCTGTGGGATAATGAGTGTTAGCTGCGGGCTTAGGGCCTGATTCAGAGCCACTCGTTCGCTCCGAGCGATGTTTGCCCAACTGCGCATGCGTACGGATCATTATACGCATGCGCGAACCAGTCAGTGCGGTCGAAATTCATGTGCTCGCAAAATAGCGAATGCCTGATAATTTGAGTGACAGGAGGAGGCGTATGTGGGTGGTAACGGGGGAAGGTGCTTGAAAACGGGGAGTGGAGATCCGAACGCAGGCGTGCTTAAAGGTCAAAACGGGTGTTTTAAGGGTGTGCATAATTAAAACAGCAGCGTCATTGACCACGTCACTGGGTTATTTTATAGCCAGAACTGCTCGCAAAATTGTGGTAGCAAAAACCAACCACAAGAATAGCGAGCAGTTCATACCCTGGTCGATGTACTCGATTAATCTAATAAATAGCGGACATGATGTAGGATGCGAGCGGCCAGGGGGCGTATTTTTTCAAAAAACAACCACAAGTTTTGTTCGCTCGTTCAGACCTAGAGGCATGAACAGACCGCAAAGAGCGAACGGTTCATTTGAATAGCCACCCCTATTTTCTGGACGAGCGAGCGCTAATTGCGTCCGGCTCTGAATCAGGCCCTTAGTGTGCAAGCAAATGTGTAATTGAATAGCTCTGACCGTTAAAGCCTGGAGTTACAAGCCTGCGGTAAATCTGCCCCTTGATTTGCAGTGTTGACTGGTGAACCCATATACAAATAATATATACTTGTAAAATAAATACACAATAATCCCATGCCCCAATGCTTTGTGGAGAGGAATGGAAAGTTTATCTCCTTCTACACTTAACAAATAGCCTTTATCTACATATTACTAATGGAGCTTGCAAAAGACAATCTCCAAAATAACTTGTATCTCATCCCCCTGATGTCCTAATAATACAAAATAATGAGAGTTTTTTATTTTATAAATCAATTGGTATAACAAGGTAATCCTACAGTGGGTAATACATGCTAATATATCTGATCATTTGTCAATGGATGGTAAGAAAATGAAAACACAGGAGGATGAAAAGAGCCTATATACAATCAGCTGTAGATGTCACTAGATATCACTGGGAATGCTGGATAATATTAATCTGAAATGCATGAATTTAAATCCCTTAAAGCATGGGCTAAACTTGGCATTACCCACCCCCAAAGCAATTCTGGCCCCCGCTGCATAGGGCCCTTGTTCTGCTCTACTGATAATCATGCATGGTCTGACACAGTGCAGCCTCATTACCTCTTATATTATTCAGATCATGGGTACCTGCTTTTGAGATCTTTGACATCTTTAATGCCTAAAAGCGTTTGGCATTACCATCAGATACATGAGCTATGTTGACACACAAAAGCCAGTTTCCGGCTATGAGCACCCCCTCCTGATCCGATCTTCATCCCTTGGATGTATAATAACTTGAAACATGTTACTTAGTTATACTGGGTTCCAAACATAGAGGTTCAAATGTTATCTAGTCACATCATATTTTATTAAATAAGGATTGACCAACCATAATGTTGCTGAGGGGGCATCTTTAGAGCAGACTTTCCTGGTAGTATAATACAATGCCTTGGATTCTAAACAATAAACTGGCGACACACATTACAGGCTGATCAATAAATGTTTGTTATAGGACTGACATGTGTGTGACAATTGATCCAACACGCTCAAGTGCAGATAACTACATTTATTGATAATCCGATCGGATGAAATGGAAAATTTCCATGTAAAGGGATTAAATCTGACTGTATGTAATGTATTGTAAGCATATGATTAATGTTTAATGATCATCCAGCTCTCCTGCACACTGCAAAGGTTTTCTGCTTTTTACTTCAAAACTGCAGTGTGTATTAAACATTGATTCCTAATTTTGATTTACATATAAAAAATGGTCAAATAATAAAAAGTATATTTCTCAGTTGAACTTTGAACCATTAGAATGGAAGCTTTCAGACAGGGTTCTCTTCCCTCCTGTTCTCCCCCCAGCACTATCAATGCCAGCAGTGCTCCTTGGGGCCCATTTATCAAAGTGTATTTGAGGTAAAATCAGGGTTTACCTCAAATACTAAGTATCCCCCATATGTATGAAGGAGGGACCGCAGTCTGTTGTCTCATTGTGCCCTTCAACAACTCAGATACTGTTTGCACACCCATATGAAGGCTACAAGATCATTGAGAGCTGCTGTGCCTTCCCCCTACGACTGACCACTGCCTGCTCCTATAGCTACACTGAGTCCGTGGTTTAACTAGGTTTTGTATTAATGCCATTTGTGTTTTTTACTTACACTGTGCTATTTGTCTTTATGTTTAGCCATGTACTGTGCTGCATACACTTAGTGGTGCCTAATAATAATAATAATAATAATAATAATGTGATTGTACAGGAATGCAGGTCTTCCTTCAGAAACAACAAAGAGCTCAATCCAGTTACACATGAAGGGTGCGAGTTGCCGTTGCAACGACATTGCACCTCGCACCCCTCACGGCCGGCTCCGAGCCCAAATTCACATAATTTTGCTCGGAGCCCTATGGGGCTGCAATTTTATGCAAATTCAGGCTGCCTTCAAGTGTGTCCGTTGTCACAATGAATTTGATTGACCCCAAAGATTGATGCCTGTTTGGCTAGCGCTAGGCTTATTTATTTCTGGGTATATTTATCACATTTTTGATTCTAGCTTATCTGATCATAGACTATTCACATTAAAGGGCTTATGTATCATTAAATACTTGTGGCATATTCCCCGAAAACACAAGTTTTTTCGGTGGATACCACGCAAGTATTAAGTATCGCCCATTTCCGACAACAGCAAAACTGTCAGATTTACCAAGCTCCGGGAATGCGAAGCGCTCCGAAAATTTTTACCCCCACAGCTTGCGCGTTCCCCTCTGTAGTTTATAGACTACACTTCGCAAAATTTACAGGGAGAACCTGGTATATACCCCCTCAGGAGAAGACATTTTGCCATAGTGCTCAGTGTTGCTCTGTTTCAGCAAAGTACATGATGTAAGAATGACAAATGATTATTTCACATAACTGAGTCATCTTTGTTTCCAATAATAATTCATTTATACGAGGTTACACAAAGTCCTAACCTAGGGCAACAAATGTAACACTAAATACATGTTTTGTAAAGGGAATGTATGAGAAAGATACAATTGTGCTGAAAGACTGTACTATGTCTGAGAGTGATTATTATGACAGTCTCCACCCATCTCCACACAAAGGACCTGCACAGGGGTGTGTTACTCTAATGGTGCATGAGAGAAGAAGAAAGGATGGGTGCCTGTCTCTGAAACCCAACCATGCTGCTAGCTGCACTAACTACTGCCCTATGTACACTCAGGAAAATGTTACATATCACTTATTTAAAAGGTTAAACAGGTTCTGTAGTCCCAGCATTAATCTATGCTAGTATCTTGAAACATTGCAATAGAATCTGTCATATAACAAATAATTACCATTACTGTTTTCTATCCACTCAGTAAAGCAGTGTCAGGACATGTTTTCTGGTTCACCCTACTAAGACACCTGCAGCACTTTTTTGCTACCCCATGTTCCCGCTTTGAGAAGTGCAGAAGAGAGTCTTTTTTTAGTGCTGCCTGTGCAGTTGGCACTTATAGCCATGCAGGGCTTGTAACAGCATTGTAGGCCCTGGGGCAAGCAATGCCCCTACCCACCCATTCACGGGAATAAAAATGTAAATGATCAATAAAATTAAACTTTTAGATTTATTGGTACTTTCAACAAATTCAATGTTTAAACATAAAAAAACATGATGTAAAGTGAGGATTACAGACTCCACCTCGCTCTTCTCTTCTCCAGCCCCAGTTTCTACTCTGCACTGCAGCTATGATTAAAGTATGGGGAGGCATGGGGGGACGTGCTTCCACTCCATAGAGCTATTTCACACATGCAGGTTTTGACTGGCTGTGAAATATAGTACTGCAGGGAAAGGACAGGCTCCTTTCACACGACACGGTCACGGCACGGTCGCCGTGATATAGCTGGAAAAAATACTATGCAGGAAGGTGCCGTGCCGTGGCTGTGCCGTCCCTGCTCGCCAGTAGTGGGAAGGAAACAATGTTTCCTTTCACACACACTGGCTTCTGCCGGCCGGGCTTGTGCAGCAGCGCTGCTACTGCGCATGCCCAATAGGGAAAAAAAACACCTGACATAAAAAGCGTCTCAAAGCCGCTGCTTATGAAAGGCACGGAGTACCAGAAAAAAGCCGGCCAGTTCTTGCCTGACCGGCCAAAACCGGCATGTGTGAAATAGTTCTTACTCTCGCTCTGTGTCTGCAGACTGGGAGACAGACTGAGAATGCTGCCTGGCCAATTTGATTGTGTGTAATTTTACAATCAGAGTAGCCGGGTAGCATCTTTCTCTGCGTACCTCAACGCCAGCTTCCCTATGCATGGAGCCAGTGGCCACACACTCCATATAGATGTCCCTAAACCCAGCCCACCCCTTCATGAAGGCCAATAAAATTGTGGGGCCCTGGGCAGCAGCCCAGTGTGCCCATACATTAAGATGGCCCTTTGGTCATGTAGGGCTGGCCATGGACCATTTGTCAACCAGTGATAGTGTACCACCAATGGTCAAAGGTTTAACCATCTATGACAGAGATCTGATGTTTGATTATTTTGCATAGCCCCACCCCTGATATGGCCCACATAGCCCTTCCCACTTCCCTGATTGGCCTGCCAAGTCCCACCTGCCACTATTTAACAACCGCTGCAGTGATGGATGTTGATGATGTAAACCACCAATGGCAATATGAATGGTGCACCCATCAATGGCGATCTCTTTGGCCATGCAGGAGGTGCATGCTCAGAAGAGGCCCATCTCTCAAAACTTCTGAGCCACTAGATAAGTTTTAATATGCCTGCGGCTAAGGTATGCACTGTTCCTCCCCTGCTAATAATATTTATTTATATGGTGATGCTGTACAGTATTTAATGACAGAGAAAGGAAATACATTGACATAACATGTATCTTGAATTTAAATAAACTGCCACCATTGAATGAATGTGCCTGAACAAGCAACAGGAGCTGTCTGGTCAGCTACTCTGACAGCCATTCATTGTGCTCAATTCACACTGGAAAATCTTATGGCTTTTATTAGCTACACACTATACAATTATTGGGCCGAATTGCCATTAATCGTATGATCGGCCTCATTTACTGTGTACTGTGTATGAACAATCATTTCAGCGTTTCACCTATAAAATGGTTAGAAAACATCCACAAACGCATTCCTTCCATTATCCCATCTGTCGGTCAAGACCGAAAATCTGGGCCTCAATCTCCTGATATTGTGCAGTGTGTGCATTCTCGGTAATCTGCCCATATTTCCTATGCTTTTTCCTGATTACCTCATCATCCTTTGGGGTGTATATATGTAAATTCGCCAGGTATTTCATGTAAATTGTATAGTGTGTAGTACAGATATGGGGACCATGATTTTACAGTAAAATCGTCACAGTTATCGGATTGATCAAGAAATCACATAGCTGAAGAGATAGCAGCTGCCTGCCCCTGGTGATACATAGGCTAATCAGCGGTGTTCGGGCTCACTTTGCTGTGTATGTAAGAAATCACATAGTGTGTACCTAGCTGAAGAGAGGTCAGCTGCCTGCCCCTGGTGATACATAGGCTAATCAGCGGTGCCTGGCCTCTCTTTGCTGTGTATGTAAGAAATCACATAGTGTGTACCTATCTGAAGAGAGGTCAGCTGCCTGCCCCTGGTGATACATAGGCTAATCAGCGGTGCCTGGCCTCTCTTTGCTGTGTATGTATAGAACCACACAACTGGGCATCCTCAGTGCTGAAACAGAAGCCATTGTTCTAATGATGTATTACACATATGTTAAATTAAATATAGAACCCCTTTTCTTGCGCTTGCTCTGAATCAGGGCGGGGTGTTTTTTTTTAATTCCGACCTCCAGGCCGCTCGCTAAGCTGTGGGTGACCACCCACAGCTTTAGCGGGCGGCCTGGCGATGGTCACGATTATCGCGACCATCGAGCTTGCGGGGTCGTAGGGTCTCAGGTCTCGCAAGCCCGAGTGAACTTCCTGCTCTAATAGAGCAGGAAGTCCACTACTGATATCACTCATGATGTCAGTAGGGCCGCCCACAAACGGCAGGCGTTCCTTTGGGAACGCCTCCGTTTGTGCGGCCACCCCCCACACCCGCCTTCAAAATGGGGCGAGTTGTCGATCAACATCGACAGCCGCCCAATCTTGTAGCGAGCCCCGGAGCAAGTGAAGTTCTCACTCGCTACGGGGCTTGTGCACGCACATGGCGCACGCCGCGCATGCGCACTGGGCCACCATCAACCCGCTTGCAAGCACTATGCACTCGCAAGCAGGTCTGAATCAGGCCTTAAGTTTTTGTCCTTTGGTGGTGACTGCCAATGACAGCTGTGCTATTACATTTCGACATTCATAATGTGGACAAGGTCATAATGTCGACGACTGATGAAATGTTGACATGTTAAAATGTCCATGTTGTCCCTTGTGGACCAACGGTGACTTTCCTGCACCCAGCGGCTTCTTCCACGTCTTGGAGTTAATGTGAGGGTCACTTCTGGCAGAGTCATTTGATGGAGCAGCCTTCCAGTGAGTAAACCTGCCCTATCCCTAATCCTTAAACCTTCCTCTAGTGCAGGGGTTCCCAACCACGGTCCTCAAGGCACACTAACAGTCCAGGTTTTAGGGATAGCCATACTTGAGCACAAGTGACTTAATTAGTACCTCAGTTATATTGATTTAACCATCTGTGCACAATCATGGATATCACTAAAACCAGGACTGTTAGTGTGCCTTGAGGACCGAGGTTGGGAATCACTGCTCTAGTGCATAGGTTCTCAAACCCGTCCTCAGGACTCCAAACAGTGCATGTTTTCCAGGTCTCCTCACTGAATCCCAAGTGAAATTAGCTCCACCTGTGAATCTTTTAAAATGTGTCAGTGAGTAATGAATACACCTGTGCACCTGCTGGGTGACCTGGAAAACGTGACCTGTGTGGGATGCTGAGGATAGAGTAGGAGAAAGACTGCTCTAGTGCCTAACCTCCTTCATGTTACCCTAACTTCCCCCTAGTGTCTCATCCTAATGTCGACATTCTGACATGTTACCTGTCGACATTATGGTGCCTACACTATGAAAGTCAACATTGTTAATGTCGACCTAATGACTACATTCCTCAGTGACATACCGATTCCCTTCTCACTGTCAGTGTTCATATTTCATTGACTAGTTATTCAACCTTCTGTTAAAGATGTACTAAAACAACAAGTGAACACACTTTAGGGTTGGACATGGAGCAGTGTTGGTGTTGCTGCCTTGCAATGGTTATTTCCCTCAGAATAGGCAAACACCTGGGTACCAATTTCATGTATGGACATGGGGGGATGTAAAAAAGTTTTGAGTGCAATTATCAAAAATCTGCGACTGTGTTTAGGGGACTTGTTACACAAGTGAACAATATGCTTTATAAATAACATTGTATGGTCTTTGTCAGCTACATTGCATTCAGCAGGTCATTTCTTGCTCATATAAAAGGCAAACACTTGTGGAAGTGGTAAATAAAAACAATTGCCTGTTTGTTTGTTATTAGCATAATGTCATGTCTCCTCTCATAACACTACATGCTAAAGCTTCATTAATAAATGTATAATGCATGTACATGTTGTATACAGGGGTGTGCAGAGAAAAGCCCACTAACATACATTTATATCATAATAGAATTAACGTCCCACAATCTATGTAATACAGTGTGATGAAGCACGGTGGAGCTTATATTTATTCATTTAGGAAATTATTATAATGATGTTTAGGGCTAATAGCGCTTTATGGTTTTGGATGTATTAAAATTTGGATGGAGAATGAAATGCACAGCGTGCAGCAGTTACATAGGGCATCACCTCCCTGGATGGGATAGCGGATGATGGCAGGGAGAGGATCTCTTTGTCCCGGTAAGCGGCACACATACACAGTACACACTTAGTACATGTATAGGACATACTAGCCCTAATGATGGCCGGGCAGCCAATGACAGCTCGCATCCCAGTGCCGAGAGCGCCGGCTCCAATAAGAGAGCCTGCAGCCCGGTTTCCATGACAACAGTGTTCTATATCTATAAAGGGCAGCGTTGTACCATGTGTTGCAGGTTCTCTTACACCGACCTCCTTAGAGTCGCATTGTAAGAAGGCATCCTTCTCCTTCCTCTCGCCCTCCTCAGCCCACAGCCAGCAAGCATGGTAAGGAACGCTATGGGGGCATTAGGGAGAGGCTATAGGCAAAAATGGTAGGAACGCTATAGGGGCATTAAGGAGAGGCTGTAGGCAAGAATGGTAGGAAAGCTATGGGGGCATTAGGGAGAGGCTGTAGGCAAGCATGGTAAGGAACGCTATGGGGGCATTAGGGAGAGGCTGTAGGCAAGCATGGTAAGGAACGCTATGGGGGCATTAGGGAGAGGCTGTAGGCAAGCATGGTAAGGAACGCTATGGGGGCATTAGGGAGAGGCTATAGGCAAGCATGGTAAGGGAAGCTATAGGGGCATTAGAGAGAGGCTATAGGCAAGCATGGTAAGGGAAGCTATAGGGGCATTAGAGAGAGGCTATTGGCAAGCATGGTTAGGGAAGCTATAGGGGCATTAGAGAGAGGCTATAGGCAAGCATGGTTAGGGAAGCTATAGGGGCATTAGGGAGAGGCTATAGGCAAGCATGGTAAGGGAAGCTATAGGGGCATTAGGGAGAGGCTATAGGCAAGCATGGTAAGGGAAGCTATAGGGGCATTATGGAGAGGCTATAGGCAAGCATGGTAAGGGAAGCTATAGGGGCATTAGGGAGAGGCTATAGGCAAGCATGGTTAGGAACGCTATCACAGAAGAAGCTGTGGGAACACAATAGGTGCAGCAATGTAACCGCAGAGTGAGGGGACTGAAGGGGGATGCTGGAGACAATAGGCTTTGTGCTGATTGCCTGTTCTCACTGGTGGGATGGTAGTAGGGATTCGGGAGATAGATCTCTATATTCATCCCAGTAGATGGGACTGGGCACTTCTTTGTTTTACCCTAAAATATTTCCCATATTTTCTATTCAGCGCCATCATTTGCTAGGATCGGTAACTATACAGCCAGGTTATAGAAGCAATGATATTGTTACATCATGTCTGTTTAATGTCATTATTCTGTGTGCAGTATGTGCATCATGTCTGCACACCACACCCTGGCCAGCACGGAGACTAGTCCCCAGGCCCAGCCATGTCATCCGTTCCAGCAGCAGCATAGCTGTGCTGATACTTTCCTGGAAACAAACATGTCACTGTTCTAGGGGAAGCCGAGCCCTCCCTTACACAGGGCATGTGATGCAATGAGGGGAATGCAAATAAACAAATGTAGTTTAAGTGTTTAATATATACAGTGAGAAAGATACAAATATGCTACTGCTAGGTTTCCTTTGTGCATACCTATGGTCCCTAATTGTATTGCAATTCATAGTGGCTGGATCTGGGATATGTACAGTACTTGAGAACGAATTACAATGTAACAATGTCTGACTACACAATTAGTAGCATAATGGGCCTCCCAGTTGCATATAAATGACCTTCACTATTATCTATGTATATGTAATAATATACTGACCATTCTATGAATGTAGATAAATAAAAGATGTGTCTGTATGGTTGCCTGACCGATGGGTATCTGGAGGAGATATTCCCTTGTGAATGGAGGTATTGTCTCCTCTAGACCTGCCATCTTATCCAGGGACTGGCCTAAAGCACAGATAATGTGATTCCTGTTTGGAATGGATGAAAGAGATAAAAAGAAATGTGAACCCTTCTCCTGTTAAACCTTCACAAAGGATATTTAAATTCTATTAAGACGAAAAAAAACATGTTGTTTTGTGTAATATGGATATAATACATTTAGTAAGCTTGCTTGTTTGAAATTGGTATCTAGGTGAAGGATGGGCATGCCCGGGAACAGTAAACCTACACCCACCTCTGTCATCCACAAGAGACAAGATGCTTTTTGTAATGCTGCAATGGGTGTGGCATGACTAGTGCAGAAGCAGCTATATAAATGTGGCTCATTGTTTTCTGCCCCTATAGTAAAAATACCTTATTATATATAGATGATCTATTAATAGAATGATGTAAATATATATAATTGCTGTCAGCTGCAGCTTGCTGCATTTTAAATCAAGTTTACTTTTATTAAACTAAAATGTAAAATATGTTTTACTAAAAGACCTACATTGTCAGGACACTTAGCCAGATCTGTCTAGTAATTATCTTTGCTGACACTTGTTTACAATGGAAACAGTGTAAAAACCAAGTGTCATATAAACATAAGATGTGTTATTACAATTTTAGAACCTATTAAACATAACAAAATATTGATATGAACCTAAACAGTCACAACCAATTTCTTTGTTTCTTGTGCAGCGTGAGTGTATCTCTATCCACGTTGGTCAGGCTGGTGTACAGATTGGCAATGCCTGCTGGGAGCTGTACTGCTTGGAGCATGGCATCCAGCCTGATGGGCAGATGCCCAGTGACAAGACCATTGGAGGAGGCGATGATTCCTTCAACACTTTCTTCAGCGAGACTGGAGCTGGCAAACATGTGCCCAGAGCTGTGTTTGTGGACCTGGAGCCAACAGTCATTGGTGAGAGCCAATATAACAGTGTTGGAAAATGTATAGTATTTTATATTAATGAAGCTACACACATTTAATCATATTTTCTAAGCATGTATTTATCATTAAAACTATTGAAATAACATTTGAAACATAAACATATATAATAAACAATACACACAAACAGATTTGAATGCAGGTATTTTCTAAAAGAATATTTTTAAATAATAATTTTTGTGCTATTGATGTTACAAATGACAGGTAATAATTATGTCATCAATATACATATATACTACATATATACTATATTTCCACCAAATATGTTGATGTAGTTCAGAATGTGCTTCTCATCGTCCATGTTTATCTGGTCAGAGCAGGATTGTTACTGCAGCTTCCTTTCCAAAAAATAAAATATTATTTTAGTTGCATAAAGACAAGTATGTGTCTCTTAAATATGCTGTAAAATAACCCAGTCTTGATACTGGGAAATGCATAATAGGGTTATGCACAAATTTGTAAGCGATTTATTTGATTACACGAAACATGAGATGTTCTGCATGAGGGCTTGTAGTCCTAGACTAGACCAGTGGTGCTGAACCTTGTCTTAGCGAGGCACCGATGCCAATGAGCCTTTGTACTTGGACCTAAAGTGTCAATGGACCATTATTCTGGGATATCAAAAGAGGTCATTCCAAACAGTTTGTATATTTTGTGGAACCCAAAAGTTTCAATTGTGACCCATAAATTTCCCACTTCTGGACCGAACTTCTTCCCAGAATCCATTACTGACAATTGCCCATTTTTTGGGTACTAGCTAACAAAGTTTATAGTACAAAATCCTATGCCATGCCTTCCCAGTGAAATAAAATATTCAAAATGTGAACCATAGTTCCTCATTCATATTTATAAAGAATGTTCTTATTGCAGTAATGTACAATGTGAAACTGTATCATGTAATTCCCAAGAGGTTGGTTTATTAGCACTTACATGAAGCATATCACTGCATTGTGACAGCAAATTGTTTATTATTTGTTCAATAAAGATTAATTTGATTTTCACACCATATTGCTAATTATTTGCAGATGAGGTGCGCACTGGTACATACCGACAGCTGTTCCACCCAGAGCAACTGATCACAGGGAAAGAGGATGCTGCAAACAACTATGCCCGTGGTCACTACACAATTGGCAAGGAAATCATTGATCTGGTGCTTGACAGGATACGCAAACTGGTTAGTACTACAAATAGAGATGACGTCACCTCGTTCAACTTCAAAAGTATAGCATTTTAGCAACTTGCAATAAATAGTATATAATTTTAGCAACTTATAATAAAAAGTATAGCATTTTAGCACCTTATAATAGTATATCATTTTAGAAACTTATAATAAATAGTATATCATTTTAGCAACTTATAATAAAAAGTATTGCATTTTAGCAACTTATAATAAATAGTATATAATTTTAGCAACTTATAATAAATAGTATATCATTTTAGCAACTTATAATAGTATATCATTTTAGAAACTTATAATAAAAAGTATATAATTTTAGCAACTTATAATAAAAAGTATATAATTTTAGAAACTTATAATAAAAAGTATATCATTTTAGCAACTTATAATAACAAGTATAGCATTTTAGTAGGGATGTGCAGGCTCGGATAGGTTCGAGTTTGCACGTGGAGTTCGGATTTTTCCCTCCAAAAAAACGGAACTCAGAACGAGGCAAAACGTCATCTTACATGGACGAACATCATCATTCCTGGTCTTTTGTCCAGGAATGATGATGTTCGTCCATGTAAGATGACGTTTTGCCTCGTTCTGAGTTCCGTTTTTTTGGAGGGAAAAATCCGAACTCCACGTGCAAACTCGAACCTATCCGAGCCTGCACATCCCTACATTTTAGCAACTTATAATAACAGGTATAGCATTTTAGCAACTTATAATAAAAAGGATTGTATTTTAGCAGCTTACAATAAAAAGTATATCATTTTAGCACCTTACAATAAAGTATAGCATTTTAGCACTTTATAATAAATAGTATAACATTTTAGCGCCTTATAATAAAAAGTATAGCATTTTCCCACTGTCATTTGATTGACTGTTTTGATTTTGGAAGCTTTGCTGAGTGTAAGATAACTCATTTGGGGGTAAATTTGCTAAGATGGGAGTTTTATTTAAGAAGTGATGTTGCCCATAGCAACCAATCAGATTATACTTCTCATTTATCTAGCACCTTCTATAAAATAATACCTGAAATCTGATTGGTTGCTATGGGCAACGTCATTTCTTAATAGAACTCCCATCTTAGTAAATTTACCCCTTTAAAATAAGGAGAGGTTGCAGTTGGAGGCATATACCATTTGGCAGCATAGACAGTGGGTAATTAGGTACTTTTATATGCTTCCAAATTACTCAGCAGATCTATATATGGTATAAAACAAAGAAAAAGAAAACATATGTATGTATAGGTTAACAGGGAGAGAGATGAGAGCTGTAGATATATATACATACACACGCACAGACACACATATACCAGCTCGGAACATGCAGTTTTCACATTTTGGGACGAGTCAGTGATTTTTAATGAATTTCTGAGATAAAGTGTATAGTTAATTTTGAGACATTGGGGTTTGTTACTGCTCACGATAGCATGAAAAGTTGTTTAAACAGCAAAACCTCTTGTAAGTAACATATATTCATTTCTTTAATATTTTTTTTAACCTTGTGGTGTTTCACTTGCAATTCTTTTATTTACCTCTCCATTACAGGCTGACCAGTGCACAGGTCTTCAGGGTTTCCTGGTCTTCCACAGTTTTGGTGGCGGTACTGGCTCTGGTTTCACCTCTCTGTTGATGGAACGTCTCTCTGTTGATTATGGAAAGAAGTCAAAACTGGAGTTCTCCATCTATCCAGCTCCCCAAGTGTCCACTGCTGTTGTTGAGCCTTACAATTCCATTCTTACCACTCACACCACCCTGGAGCACTCTGACTGCGCCTTCATGGTGGACAATGAGGCGATCTATGACATCTGCCGTAGAAATCTAGATATTGAGCGCCCCACCTACACCAATCTTAATAGGCTGATAGGTCAGATAGTATCCTCTATCACTGCTTCCCTCAGATTTGATGGAGCACTGAATGTAGATCTGACTGAGTTCCAGACCAACTTGGTGCCCTATCCTCGTATTCACTTCCCTCTTGCCACCTATGCCCCAGTTATCTCAGCAGAGAAAGCTTACCATGAACAGCTTTCTGTGGCTGAAATCACTAATGCCTGCTTTGAGCCAGCTAACCAAATGGTGAAATGTGACCCACGCCATGGTAAATACATGGCTTGCTGCCTGTTGTACCGTGGTGATGTGGTTCCCAAAGATGTTAATGCAGCTATTGCCACCATAAAGACAAAGCGTACCATCCAATTTGTGGATTGGTGTCCCACTGGTTTCAAGGTTGGTATTAACTATCAGCCACCAACTGTGGTTCCAGGTGGGGATCTGGCCAAGGTGCAGCGTGCAGTATGTATGCTGAGCAACACCACTGCTATTGCAGAGGCCTGGGCTCGACTGGACCATAAGTTTGACCTTATGTATGCCAAGCGTGCCTTTGTACACTGGTATGTGGGTGAGGGTATGGAGGAGGGTGAGTTCTCTGAGGCCCGAGAGGACATGGCTGCCCTGGAGAAAGATTATGAGGAGGTTGGTGTAGATTCTGTTGAAGGGGAGGGCGAAGAGGAAGGAGAAGAATATTAAATATCAAAACGGTGCTGCTTTTAACAGGGAACAACATAACATTTAAGAACCATCAAAATCTTTTTACACTTATCCAGTTAGCTTGTGTGTAGCAATTTTATCTTCTAATGTATTTTTGCTGCATTTAACTGTTCTGGTCCAATACACTTGAAACTCTTTGTGACAGATCCAATCAGTTCATTTCTGTGGTGGGTTTGTCAATAAAACATTCCCTGTCTTAAATATATCTATTTTTTGGTGTATTTCTTAATATATTTGTAATTATACTCTACGATTATCAGTCAAAAAATATTGCCTACACCACAAGTGTCTACTAATGAACCTAATACACAAAAAGAGCTTCATAGTAAAGATGCAAAAAACAAAGTGCTTCTGGAAAAATAACAAAAAATAATAAAATAAATTATTTTGGTGTCATCTAGTTCACTCCATAGTGCTAATGGAAATAAGGAAACAATATATCTAATGGTAATGGACAAATAATAGTATAGCCATAATTTTTAATAAACAGGCATAAAATGTATTAGATTTATTATTTATTTATTAACAGTTTCTTATATAGCGCAGCATATTCCGTTGCGCTTTACAATTGTAAGCATTAATAGAACAAAACTGGATAATAACAGACAGATATATAGGTAGGAAGGCCCTGCTCGCAAGCTTACAATCTACTTAGATGCATAATTACCTAAATATTTACCTTTATATAATACCACTGTGGTAATTACATTTTCTCCAAAATCAATCAATGAGATCTGATACTGGACAAAAAAAGTAATAGTGCAAAAATATGTAATTAAGATTCCGTGTGAGACAACTGGCCCTGCCTCTTTGTATGAAGCCAAAATGTCCAACCTATGCATTTTGTTAGCTTGGAAACTTGCTATCCACTTGCATAAACTATCCTGTGTTACAGAATGATATAAGACACAGGGACACCACCACTCTTCTAATCAAATGCTGTCTTTGCTGAAGGCTATAAAAGGCAGATTTAGATAAGCATACATTTAGCTCCCAAATACACATAAATTCAGACTTGTTATCAGTAGCATCCTAATAACATATGATCACAATGTCACAGGCGTAGGAGAGGACATTGTAACTTACTCCATCTATATCCGTTATAAAACACTAGTGGGCAAGGCCAGGGCTGGTTCTAGACATTGTGGAGCTCAGGGTGAAAGTTCCCAGTTGCGCCCCCCCCCCCTCCCCCCAAACAAAAAGAAAATAAAGAAATAATTTTTTAGATAAGATAACATTATGCCACGCGCAGTAATGGCCTGTATAACACATTATGCCACACGCAGTAATGGCCTGTATAACACATTATGCCACATGCAGTAATGCCCTGTATAACACATTATGCCACACGCAGTAATGCCCTTTATAACACATTATGCCACACGCAGTAATGCCCTGTATAACACATTATATCACACGCAGTAATGGCCTGTATAACACATTATGCCACACACAGTAATGGCCTTTATAACACATTATGCCATACGCAGTAATGGCCTTTATAACACATTATGCCACACGCAGTAATGGCCTGTATAACACATTATGCCACGCAGTAATGGCCTGTATAACACATTATGCCACACGCAGTAATGCCCTTTATAACACATTATGCCACACGCAGTAATGGCCTGTATAACACATTATACCACACGCAGTAATAACACATTATGCCACACGCAGTAATGCCCTTTATAACACATTATGTCACACGCAGTAATGACCTGTATAACACATTATACCACACGCAGTAATAACACATTATGCCACACGCAGTAATGCCCTGTATAACACATTTTGCCACACGCAGTAATGGCCTTTATAACACATGCCACACGCAGTAATGCCCTTTATAACACACTATGCCACACGCAGTAATGCCCTTTATAACACATTATACCACACGCAGTAATAACACATTATACCACACGCAGTAATGCCCTGTATAACACATTATGCCACACGCAGTAATGGCCTTTATAACACATTATGCCACATGCAGTAATGCCCTTTATAACACACTATGCCACACGCAGTAATGCCCTTTATAACACATTATGCCACACGCAGTAATGGCCTGTATAACACATTATATCACACGCAGTAATGGCCTGTATAACACATTATGCCACACACAGTAATGGCCTTTATAACACATTATGCCATACGCAGTAATGGCCTTTATAACACATTATGCCACACGCAGTAATGGCCTTTATAACACATTATGCCACATGCAGTAATGCCCTTTATAACACATTATGCCACACGCAGTAATGCCCTTTATAACACATTATGCCACACGCAGTAATGGCCTGTATAACACATTATACCACACGCAGTAATAACACATTATGCCACACGCAGTAATGCCCTTTATAACACATTATGTCACACGCAGTAATGACCTGTATAACACATTATACCACACGCAGTAATAACACATTATGCCACACGCAGTAATGCCCTGTATAACACATTTTGCCACACGCAGTAATGGCCTTTATAACACATGCCACACGCAGTAATGCCCTTTATAACACACTATGCCACACGCAGTAATGCCCTTTATAACACATTATACCACACGCAGTAATAACACATTATACCACACGCAGTAATGCCCTGTATAACACATTATGCCACACGCAGTAATGGCCTTTATAACACATTATGCCACATGCAGTAATGCCCTTTATAACACACTATGCCACACACAGTAATACCCTTTATAACACATTATACCACACGCAGTAATAACACATTATACCACATGCAGTAATGCCCTTTATAACACATTATGCCACATGCAGTAATGCCCTGTATAATACATTGTGCCACACACAGTAATTACCTTTATAATACATTATCCCCAATTCAAATTACACCACACAGTAGTCCCTTATGTTATGACACACAGTGGTGCCCCTTTTACATAATGGCAAAATTAGTGTACCTTATACACAAGGCCCACAGTAGTAGTGCCCCTAATACAATGCCCACAGTAGTAGTGCCCCTTATACAATGCCCACAGCAGTGGTGCCCCTTACACAATGGCCCCAGTAGAGGTGCCCCCCATGCAGTGCCTGCATTAGTAGTACCCCCCAGTGGTAATGCCCCAGTAGTAATGCCCCCTATAGTAGTTCCCCCAGTAGTAAAGCTCCACAGTAGTAATCCCCCAATTAGTAATGCCCCCTATAGTAGTGCCCCATTAGTAATGTTCCCCAGTAGTAATGCCCCCATTAGTAGTGCCCACAGTAGTAATGCCCACAGTAGTAATGTCCCTTATAGTAGTTCCCCCAGTAGTATGCCCCCCCATTAATAATGCTCCCCAGTAGTAATCCCCCATTAGTAATGCCCCCTATAGTAGTGCCCCCATTAGTAGAGCCCCCATTAGTAATGATCCCCAGTAGTAATCCCCCTTATTGTAGTGCCCCCATTAGTAATGCTCCCCAGTAGTACTGCCCCCATTAGTAATGCCCCCACAAATAATGCCCCCTGTAGTTGTGCCCACTAGTAGTAATGCCCCCTATAGTTGTCCCCCAGTAGTAATGCCCGCAGTAGTAATGCCCCTATAATAATGCCCCCAGTGCTGGTGCTTCCGACCGAAAAAAAAAACCCAATACTTACCTTTAGCCCCGCTCCTGCTTCTGCTGCTGTCCGGTCCGACCGTGGCTCCTCGGATCTATGGGAGATACGTTATGACATCGTGACGTCACTCCCATAGTACTCTCTCTGCCGGAAGCCGGAGCTCAGGAGTGAGCTCCGGCTTTCAGCTGCCGCTGCAGGGAGGGAGCCGGGTGCCTGCTGATAACAAATATCAGCGAGCGCCCGGCAAATGCAGCCTCCCTGTGGTGGCTAGCGGGGGAGTGGGACCGGCGTATATTTTAATTTTAATTTTTTCTTCTAGTTTTTTTTCAGGGGGGGGGACTCAGTGGCGCCCTCTAGGTGTCGGCGCTCCGGGCGACGGCCCTGTTAGCCCGCACCTAGAACCGTCACTGGACAAGGCTTTTATTATCATTAGAGAACACACTCTTGAATGCAAAAGTCAAATTCACTTTGAAATTCACACCTAAAAATTGCAGTATGAGAAAGCCATTATCGTCATCTTCGCAAGCCTTACCCATATGCCTCTGCTGTCATTCACACTGAGGACCTGATTCAGACCTCCTCGCAAACGGCCGCTCGCTCGTACGCGGCCGATGTTGTCAGACTGCGCATGCGTACACTTCGTTCTGCACGTGCGCAAACTACTCGGAGCGATCGGAATCAGCTCGCTCTCCCAGCAAAGACAGTCCAGTGTAATGAGTGCCAGGAGAGGCCGTTTGTGAGTGGTAACAGGCAGGAAACCATTAACTGGTTAGTGGAGGTGCGAACGCAGGCGTGCCTGAGTGTAGCAATGCCATTTCAGAGGTGTGCATATTTATCAGCCAGCGTCATAGTACATGTCACCTGCCTGTTTTTTACACTGAAGTCCTCGCAGTGCTAGCGGTAAAGTAAGGCAACCACAAGCACGGCGAGCCATTCCGATGGTCCTCGATGTACTAATGTTTTAATACACTTCCAGGAAATGACGTGCGCTAGTGGGCGTCTCTACATACGCTAATGTGTGTCTATAGACACAAAGTGATCGCTCGCCAACACAAAGTGGGCGTGCTTATGCCTTTCCGAGCGAGCGCCTGCCATGCCGTCACTTAGCCGAAGTTGCATACGCTGGGTGCGAGCGGCTCTGAATGAGCTCCTGTGTCCCCAACATGCTTTGCACCAGCCAAAATCAGCAATTGCCAAATTCAGGAATATACTCCTTGCACAGCACCCACAATGTATGACAGAACTATGCGGCTAATACTAATGTGGAACAAGATGTGAAATAAATGATTGGTTTATACGGAAAGAGGCTATATATATAGCTGTGGCAAAAGCACATTATCTCATGTATCAGTGTAAAAGCTATAGACAGTACAAAAGAATCTGTGCACATTACAGAAACAAAATGATGTACCTGTGATGAGGGCAGTAATGAGAAGGAAATGTAAAATGATATGGCGTAAGTAAATACACTATATTAAAGTAAAAGTCTGACACTAGACTGAATCAAGACCATATGATCTCTGGAAAATGGCACATGTGAGAAATCACTGCCACAGTCCAATGAATGTGACTACTTGCTCTGAATATCTGAATATCTGAACAGGCCCTCATGATTGTTAGTATGTCTTGGGAACTTATACCAGAAGGGCATTGTACTAGGGGCCTGATTCAACAGAGGACGGAATTGCAAAGTGACACACAAGCAGCTATGTAATTCTGTCCTTGCTAAAATGCAAATTGTAATTCATAATATGATCTTACTGTTACTGTGAGTTAGAGGGGGGTGGGGAGGTGAGGGAGAAAAAAAAGAGTCCAGGAAGGGCTGGTTTCAATAAAGTGATTCACAAGTTAGCTTTGAAGACCATGGGGTATAATTTCTAAAGTGCGGCTTTTAATAGTGTTATTGCCCATAGCAACCAGATTCTAACTATTTATTTAGCACCATCAGACCAGGGCCGGCAACAGAAATCTTGGGGGGCGGTATACTCATGTTTTTGGGGCAACCATCCCCTCCCTGTAGGTACATGCAGTTCAGCATTTGGCTCATCCCCTGTGTCTCTCCAGCCTCATCCCCAACTGTGTCTCTCAGCCTTATCCTTGCCTGTGTTGCACCAGACTCAACCCTCATCTCTCCAGCCTCTTCCCCACCTGTGTCACTCCAGTACCATCCCTGTCTCCAGCCTAATCCCCTGTGCCTCTCCATCTGCAGCCATCCACTCATATTTCCTGTATCTCTTAGCATCATTATCCCCCCTCCCATGTATCTCATCTTTATTCCAGAGGCCCCGTGTCTCTCAGCTTCCCAGCCCTTGTGTCTCTCAGCTTCATTTTCTGCAGCTGTGGCTCTCATCTTTTCCCTAGCCCGTGTCTCTAAGCTTGATTTCCCGCAGCCCCTATGTCTCTGAGCTACATTTCCCCCAGTCCTGTGTGTCCCCCCTCTTCATCAGCCCGTGTCTGTCACACATATCCCTCTTCCCTTGCCCCTGTGTCTGTCACACCGCCCCTCTTCCCCAGCTCCTGTGTCTTTCAACCCCCCTTCCCCTGTGTCTGTCACACCCTCCCTCGTCCCCAGCCTCCGTGTCTGTCACATCCCCCCTCTTCCCCAGCCTCCGTGTCTGTCACATCCCCCCTCTTCCCCAAACACTGTGTCTGTCACATCCCCCCCTTTTCCCCAGCCCCTGTGTCGGTAACATCACCTCCTTCCCCTGTGTCTGTCACATCCTCCCCCTCTTCCCCTTCCCTGTGTCTGTCACATCCTCCCCCTCTTCCCCTTCCCAGTGTCTGTCACATCCTACCCCTCTTTCCCAGCCCCTGCGTCTGTCACCCCCCCCCCTCTTCCCCTTCCCTGTGTCTGTCACACCTCCCCCTCTTCCCCTGCCCCTGTGTCTGTCACATCCTCCCCCTCTTCCCCTTCCCTGTGTCTGTCACATCCCCCCTCTTCCCCAACCCCTGTGTCTGTCACACCTCCCCCTCTTCCCCTGCCCCTGTGTCTGTCACATCCTCCCCCTCTTCCCCAGCCCCTGTGTCTGTCACATCCCCCCTCTTTCCCTGGTATAAATTTAGGAAGCCGGCGGACGGAATGCCGACAGCCGGCTTCCAGACAATTTAATCCCGACGAGGGACGAATGACAGGCGTCTAAATCTAGACGCCTGTCATTTTACCAATGCTGGGAGACCGGCGCCCGGCATCCCGATCGAGCGGATGCCGGGCGCCGCAGTGGACAACCGCGGGGGGGAGGGTTAGATTTAGGGCGCCGGGGGGGGACTTAGGGCTAGGCACCACCCAGGAGGTTAGGGTTAGGCTAGGGGGAGTGAGGGTTAGGGTTAGGCACCCCGGGGGACTTAGGTTTAGGTGGCGGGGAAGGGGGGGTTAGGTTTAGGCACTTAGAGGGGGGATTAGGGTTAGGCACAGAGGGGGAGATAAGGGTTAGGCACCCTGAAGGAGGGTTAGGATTATGGGGAAAAATAGGTTTAGTTTATACTTTCCTAAGGACGATAGGGATTTCCTCCTCTGTTGGCCAGCCGCTGTCGGGATTCGAACCACCGGCCAGGGATCCAGCGGTAATTCATACCGATTCCCTTTCCCTGCCCCTCTCTGTCACATCCCCCCCTCTTCACCTGCCCCTGTGTCTGTCACATCCCCCCTCTTCCCCAGCCCCTGTGTCTGTCACACCACCTGTGTCTCCCCTCTCCCCCAGCGTCTGACACAAATACCCCCTGTGCCTGTTACCCCCCCTTCCTTTATCTGCAGCTCCTCAATACCTGCCCCGTGATTCACACTACCTGCCCAACCCATTAACACTTACCTGCTGCGCTGTCTCTTGTACTGCTCAGTCTGCTCAACCCTGGCGGCTCAGAGACCCGGACGGTGGCTCCTCTCCAATTCAGCGGCGCAACGTCATGACGTCACGCATGCTGCGCCGGATGCTATACTGAGTCTGCGCCGCGGTAGTGGATACTGGATAGATGTTCCCCTGACTAGACTGCCTGCGCCGGCCCCGGTGGATCTAGCTGGGTGCCCTGCTTACTACTGTTGCCTCTGCCACCTGCTGTGTAAGCAGTTTACACAGCAGGTGGCAGAGGCAAGGGGAACACATAAACTGGGCTCCCAAAATTCCTGAGGGGTCGGGGCCCCTCGGAATCTCGGGGCCCAATACAAGTGTCCCCTTTGTAGCCCCCTGTTGCCGGGCCTGCCTTCAGAAGATAATAGCTAGAATCTGATTGGTTGCTATTTGCAACATCTCCACTTCTCAAAACCTGCACTTTAGAAAATATACCCCCTGGAAAGGAAAGTTCTAATTATTTTGCTGAAATGTTCAGTAAGAGCTGAATTGCTTTTGTATTTGTTCCTGTTTATTTATTTTTTGGTATTATTTCATGTATGAGTATATTTCAATATGCATTTGTATACAACTTCTACATTATGTGGGTTGTTGCTTATGCAAACTTAATTCATTAATGTATCTCATGTAACAGTAACGTTTGTTAAAATGAACATAATGTTTAAGCGTTTTCACTTCGAATTCTATTGTTTTCTTACCGAATTTTCACTTTAACCTCAGAAAACTGGGTAAATATATATACATTTAGGCTGTGCATATGTTAATTTAACAGTAATATTTTCATTTTTCTAGTTTATGTCAATACTGCTGCCATTACATTCAGTGATATAGGGGAATTACTATTTATGAGTAACATTAGTACAAAAAACTTGACTAAGGATTCTGTATGGTTTGATATGGGAGGAGGTCCATGGGGGGGGGGGGGTTGGCCCCATGAGTTACTGCACTGGGTGACATCAACCCTAGTAACACCACTGAGTTATGTTTAAGGGTACTCAGTTGTCTCAGAACTTAATGAGGGGTGTTTAACTTCAAGGGATTTTGTGTATCACACCTAGAAAATGGATGTCTCTAATTATAGATAGAAGACAAAGTCAGTGTCAGGTCATTTATAGCAAGAATTAGACACATGTAGCACACAATCACTATCCAAAAGCAAGGTCAAGGTCACGCTGAAGTCAACAACATGCAGAGACAGTACCAATAGTAGTGCCCGGGAGAATAGTCCATAGCCTGGGGAAGGGCAGGCATATCAGGGCTTAAAGAGAGTCAAAGCAACAGAAAACAAGTAACGGTGAACCCAGGAAAGTAGTGCTATATACAGCACGTAGGGGCTCATTCAGAGACACACGTTTGTAACCGATTAGTGTCTTTTGCCGTAGTTGCATCTGCGACTTTACGTTAATGCCAGTATCAGCCCTTCCCCTGGTGTACAAGTGTGCATTTGAATGCTCTTGGACTGAGATGCCCACTTTGTGTGTCTTTAGATGCACCATCAAAACTTGCACCTGTCCTATGCTATGTGCAAATTCTCCGTCAGACTGTGGCCTCCAACGTAAGTGATTAAGTGTTTGAGTTTGTTACCAGTTCTGCGACACGGCCGTGACATGCCCATAACATGCCCATAAGGCAATGGCATCTCCGTGCCTCTGAATAGCCACTTCCCAATCACCTCTCAAGTGCCTATATCGCTAATGCGACTCTGTGAGCACACACCGGCCAAGACTCGGCAAGTGACTGGTTGTCGTTCTTACAGTGTGGTACAAATGATAGAAAAGTAGGCCTGTTACAGAATGCTATGTGTAATTATAGGAAACCAATTATGGAAATCTAATCTAGGAGTCTTAATAATGTCTTGAAGACAGCAAAGTCATTCGCCATACTTGTACGAGATATAAGCAGCTCTGCAACGCAGCAGAGTATTACATTTTGTTTTACATAAGACATTTACAATCAAGCAAAGAGAAAATGACTACACTCAGGAAATCAATAGGCAAAAGTGGATGAGTCAGGAATTGAGTCAGGAATTGGTTACTTAATGCAGATGTCATGTGATTAAATATTATGACATTATCTGAATACAACTGGCCATGGCAATTGTTTGCCCCTGCTGTATCCATGATTACTGACAGCCACAGGATGATCATCTTCATCAGCACAAATATCAGCTCCAGGAATAGAGCACCCCTAACAGACGCACCACCTCTACGTATATATGTATAAACACACCATATACTGTATAATGGTGAATGGTAGAACAGCGTGGTAGGTCTCTAGCAACTTGAAGCCCGCTGATAATCCATGCGCTGTGCCAGCAGAATAAACACCAGCAGAGCGTGGTCAGCCTCTGGCAGTGTGGCCCGCTTGTGACTCCAGCGGGCTTCAAGTTGCTGGAGACCTACCACGCTGTTCTACCATTCACTCCAACGCCAAAGGAGCTATATTAAACCGGATTACCAACCAAGGGTTAATTGCAAACCAGGATTTCTGGAAACCTGCGTTTTTCCACCTAAGGGAGTGGTGAGTGACATTGCTACTCAGTTTCATCTGCTGGAGATTACCCCCCTGGAGGTGGGGAAAGGTTACCAATTCACCATTATGTATGGTGTGTATATACATATCTTTTTACTGAATTTAATCATGTACTCGTACATCTTGATAAACAGGACTATTTTTTATTGTATATGAGACATTCCTCATATACACGCTGTTTATTAGTTGGGACTTTTTTTGGATACTCATTTTTAATCATTACTCAGTGCACTGATTGTTATACTTTTTCAGTTTACCTAACAGTGTATTCAATATCCTAGGAACTGCAGTTCTATTTTGTTATTGATATTCTTATTACTATGTTGCCAATAAATTGTCAAAACAGCTTTTATGGAGTACTTTTTATAGTGGTTATAAGCGCAGACATTTATTCCTTGTCCGTTTGCTTTTCTTAAGGGGTTTTGGCAGTATCCCTTTATGTCAGCTGCTAATAATCCACCTATGATCCCTGGTTAAAGGACGCTCCACTATGTCACTTTTTCTTGTTATTAATTTATATCTGGTATAATAACATTAATAATATATGTGTCAGGTGAACTATAGAGATCTTTTTTATAGATGTTTATGTGATGATACTTTTTTATTACATTTTTTGAGGTATTAAATCTATGATATATAAACATGTGTTCCCACTGATACTACTTATTTCTGCCATCTCTCATATTTATTAGTAATATAAGCTTAGCAAATTTAAATGCACATTAGCCCAGTATTTGTCCTAATTTTTTGGTTGGTTCTTTCTTCTGGTAATCATACCACAGCTTGCTATTATTACTGCAGCTCCGTAGGTAATTATACCTTTTTTATATTTATAGAAAGTTTTTTTAAATGTATGTATTATTGATTTTTTTATTAGCGCCAGCAGATTATATATACATATAAGGACATGAGTTAGTATATAAACACATAGGGATGGGGCTCTGAGCTGGCACATAAGAACATGCGGGGGGTGTTGGGGGGGCTTTGAGCTTGCATATAAGGGCATGAGGGGCCTCTGAGGATTGAGGCATTTAGAGAGGCATGACTGAGGGGAGTCTTAGCATATAAAGGGGTTGACTGTTGGGAACATTAGTGTGAGTCATAGTTATCTAATTGTTTGGAGGCAAACTGAGAAATTATTTTGCATCCCTCCTTTCATTTTCTAAATATGGCACACCAATAAAAAGGTTTGGACGCCCATGCCCTAGGTAAACTGCCTCTGCATGTATTTCCAAGTGCTTTACTGAAGAGAAGTAGCAGCTCAGTTAAACTATAATGTTTAACATGTAGATCTTCTTTAAGGTCCTCCAAGAGGATGCAAGACCACTCCTTGTAGTTGGTAGAAAAGTATTTTATCTCCTATAATAAGTAATAACAAACATCCTTTACAGCACAAGACCTGATATTGGCCAACACTAGTGTAGAAGAATGTAAGTATAGAATAGACCATTTCCTAACCAAGTATAACCTACAGGCTCACTGGCATTAATAACACAATATCATTTCTTGTTCCAGGAGATTATCAAATTGACAGCATGGGGTCAGGAAGGATTTTTATTTCGGCCTTTAAAGTTGCATTATACCTAAGTTTTGTAATAATTTTATATTTATTTTATTCATTCCCCAACCCCTTACAATTTATTCTTGCTAAGAGAATTTTGATAAATTGCAATAAGGTATTATAGTTAACGGGAAATTTATAGTTATCGTCCCCTTAGTGCCATTTCACTTCCAAAACGGCGTTGAACATTTCATTAGGTCTTTATGTAACATATAATATTTTTGAATACTGTACCAAAAGAAATGTTTCAGTAAAACCAGACTTGAATGGTTAGTTCCTCTGAACAGAAGTGGTGAACAGCTATTGGAAAAATAAAGACCTGTATATTAATTCTGTTTTATATAGTAATAATGCTGCGTTCCCAATGACAGTAAAGAAAACTGTGCAGAATACTTTTATTAGTGCTTTACTGAACTACAGATATATTTTGTTTTTGAAAACATGTCTGTGGGAATTGTAGATCTACTTTTGCTCCCATCCCCCGCTTAGGGAGGCTTATGCACTGCTTCCAGAGGATGTGGCTCCATTGCTGAATCACTCAGAAATGACCTATTTAACAAGCTGCCTCCTCGCCTTCTGATGCACAAGGAAGTTATAGCATTCCTAGGAGTTACATCTTAGGTGGAGACAGCATGGAATCTGACAAGTGCTGCTGGCTATCAGCAAATGTCTGCCCTTTCACATCTCTTCTGAGAATAAGATACTGGGGTGTGGACAACCCCTCTACTACATGACCAAGTAAAGTTCTTACCTCAGATATGTGCCAATACAGTCGGCTGGAACATTTTCTTACAATTCTCTAATTCATATCATAATTCAGTACAAATTTTACAAAAGTAGGTATTTTAAACAGTTTTTGAAAATATACTTTATCTTATATACATATAAATATATACACATATATAATAAATATATACAGTACATATAAATATATACATGCACACACTTGCTTGTGTATTCTCTACTGATTGGTATGTTTGTTGTTATGTTGTGATGATAACAGGGGAAGGCCCATCAGTCAGCTCTACCTGGGTTGCGCAGCTGGTGACATCACAGCGTGAGCGACTCCATGGACTTGGTGAGCTACACACGGGAAGACGGGAGGTGGCGCGATCCAGGTGAGTGAGATTGCAGAACTTAATGAGGGGTTGGTGATGTACTTATATGTGTTTTAGAGATTAGTATCTTTGTATCCTTGATAATGGGTGGAGGCCTGAAAAGTCGGAAATAAAATAAAACATTTTCTATGAAGATGCTGAGTGCTGCCATTCAATACCGCTGTACACAAACACACATGAAAGAACACATATGGAATTATGTTGTCAACAAAAAAAAGTTAAACAAATCAAAATATGTTTTATATTTTATATTCCTCAAAGTAGCCCCGGTTTGCTTTGATGACAGCTTTGCACACTCTTGGCATTCTCTCAATCAGCTTCATGAGGTAGTCTCCTGGAATGGTTTTGATTTAACTGGTGTGCCTTGTCAAGAGTCAATCTGTGGAATTACTTGCCTTCTTAATGTGTTTGAGACCAACAGTTGTGTTTTGCAGAGGTAGGGTTAGTACACAGTGGACACCACTATTTTACTACTGTCGTAATCCATATTATGGCACCAACCACTCAACTCAGTAAAGAGAAACGACAGTCCATCATTACTTTAAGACATGAAGGTCAGTCGATATGGAAACATTTCAAGAACTTTGAATGTATCCTCAAGTGCATTTGCAGAAACCATCAAACACTATGATGAAACTGGCTCTCATGAGGACTGCCCCAGGAAAGGAAGACCAAGGGGTATATTCAATTGGGCGCGAGGTTTAGCGACGCTAAATCCTCGCGCCACTCACGCCCAATTTCGGAATCCCATGGGTATGCGCGCTCCCGATACCTGCGGGATTCAATAAAAAAAACAGTGGACGCGGGATTTTCATCACTGAAAACCACGCACCGCGTAAATTAAATAAAATAAAAAAGTCACTTACCTGCTCGGGTCTCCACGGCTCCCGGTGGCATCCCTTCTCTGTTCTTACTGGAGAGGGGTCTGCTGGGAGTCCCGGGGGCTCCTGGGATGCTCCAGGGGCTGGTGGGTAGGGCAAGGGCTGCTGGGAAATGTAGTTCTCCCAGCACCCATTATGGGGGGGCCACAGTGACACTGGGCGGGGGGCACACTGACACCGGGACACACACACTCATGCACACACAGTCACTCATACACAGCAAGATATTAAACACCACTTAGTTTCTCAGCAGTTTTGTCATATGAGAAACTAAGTTTCAATCTAAGTATGATGGTATTCAATGCTCACAAATAGTCTACTAGGGTTTTTTTTTACCCGTCTGTATAGAGATATACAGTATGTGGCCGTGAAAATTTGGACATGGATTATTAAATTGAGTGTACAACATTGATTTAATAATTTTAATATTGTATGCATTGATATACATTATTGGTTTATTAACAATGGTTATATATATGTGCTAAAGAGCTGGTAATTCTTATCTGAAAAAGGTATTAATCAATTAATATTAAAAAAAATTTAAACTGTGTGTTAGCGCTCTCTAATTTGTCATTATTTGTAGTTCAGTGTACGGGATGTAGTCTGGAACCCGACGGTCTAAATGCCGACCGCCACTTCCAGACTGCTTTATCCCGACTAGGGACGAATGACAGGCGTCTAAATCTAGACGCCTGTCATTTGCCTGACGTCTGGAGACTGGCGCCCGGCATCCCGACCGAGCGGATGCCGGGCGCCGCAGCGGACAGCCACGGGGGGGGGGGGGTGTGTGTTAGGTTTAGGGCTCCCAGGGGGGACTTAGGGTTAGGCACCCCCCCGGGAGGTTAGGGTTAGGCTAGGGGGAGGGAGGGTTATGAGTTAGGCACCCCCGAGGGGAGGTTAAGGTTAGGCACCCCACCCAGGAGACTGAGGTTTAGGCAGCGGGGAAGGAGGGGTTAGGTTTAGGCACCGGGGGGGAGGTTAGGGTTAGGCACCCCTAAGGAGGGTTAGGGTTAGGGGGGTTAGGTTCGTAAATACTTACCTTTAGGACGATCGGAATTTCCTCCTTTGTCGGGCAGCCGCTGTCGGGAATTGAACCATGCGGCCGGCGGTAATACATATCACACCCCAGTGTACGGGGACCGAGTTTCCCCTTGTTCTTGAGAGCAGCAGATACTTTAGATTTATTAAATTTTATTATTGGCACCATTACCTACATATTTTTCTTTTTTGTTATGAACTCACAATCCCCCCTCGGTGCAATGACAATAAAGGGGCGTGGTCTCATAAGAAAGGGGCGTGTTCACATAATAGTATTCCTGATACAAATTATGCCACACAGTAGCACGTTCTAGATTCACATTACACCACATAGTAGTGTCTCTTATTCATGTATGACACACAGCAGTGCCCCTTTTACACAATGCCCACATTTGTGCCCCTTATACACAATGCCCACAGTAGTAGTGTCCCTTATACAATGCCCACAGCAGTAGTGCCGATTACACCTAATGCCCACTGTAGTGGTACTCCTTATGCAATGCCCACTGTAGTGGTGCCCCTTATGCAGTGCTCCCAGTAGTGGTAATACCCCTTATGCAGTGCCCACAGTAGTAGTGCCCCTTATACAATGCCCACAGCAGTAGTGCCCCTTACATGTCATGCCCACTGTAGTGGTGCCCCTTATGCAGTGCCATCAGTAGTGGTGCCCCTTATGCAGTGTCCCCAGTAGTGGTAGTGCCCCTTATGCAGTGCCCACAGTGGTAGTGCTCCTTATGCAAAGCCCACAGTAGTGGTGCCCGTTATGCAGTGCCCCCAGGAGTGGTGTCCCTTATGCAGTGCCCCCTATGCAATGCCCCCATTAGTAATCCCCCTGTAAAAGTTCCCCCATTAGTAATCCCCCTGTAGTAGTGCCCCCAATAGTAGTGCCCCTAGTAGTAATGCCCCCAGTAGTAGTGCCCCCAATAGTAATGCCCCTCTTTAGTAATGCCCCCAGTAGTAGTGCCACCTGAGTAATTCCCCCAATTGTAATGCCCCCAGTAGTAGGGCCCCTATTAATGCACGAGGGGTAATGCCCCCTGAGTAATGTCCCCAGTAGTAGTGCCCCTGAGTAGTGCCCCCTGAGTAATGCCCCCAGTAGTAGTGCACCCTGAGTAATGCCCCCAGTAGTAGTACCCCTGAGTAATGTCCCCAGTAGTAGTGCCCCTGAGTAATGTCCCCAGTAGTTGTGCCCCCTGAGTAATGCCCCCTGTAGCTGTGCCCCCTGAGTAATGCCCCCGGTAGCAGTGCCCCCTGTAGTAATGTCCCCTATTGTGCCGCAGCTTACACAACAAAAATACAACAAATATTTACCTTAAGCCCCGCTCCCGCGTCCGCTGCCATCTGGTCCCCCAGATCCGCCTTGCTGCTCCTCAGTCTGAACTATGGGAGAGACGTCATGACGCCTCTCCCATAGTGCACTGCACACAACGGGACCCGGAAGCCGGAGCTCATGAGTGATCTCCAGCCTCCGGCTGCCGCTGCGGGAAGGGAGCCGGGTGCACGCTGGTAACAAAATCTCAGCGGGCGCCCGGCAAATGGAGCCTCCCTGTGGCGCCAGGGTTAGGTGGGTCGGAGGAGGCAGAACTGGTTCCGTCTCCAAATAGAGGTGACGGAACTGCGTTCTGTCCCACTTTAACCCCTGTATATATGTATGTATGTGTACATACCTCCAAACTGTCCCGCTTCTGGCAGGACAGTCCCGCTATTCAGGTACTGTCCCACCGCCCCATCCACGGGCCGCAGTGTCCCTGTGTGGGGGGAAGTTGGGAGAAATCAATTTCAATAGATGCCGTGCACATGCGCACGGCATCTCTTTACTGTTCAGGGAGTGCCTGAGGGCAGCCCCCGGAGTGATAAAATGGGGAATATTCTTTGAGACCACGCCCCCTTTAGTTAGTCAACGCCCCCTTGTCGGTGTGCGGGAATCCTGAACAACATTTATACAGAGTTGGGAGGTATGTGTGTGTATCTAGCTATAGGACCCAGTTCCTTTATTTATTTACATTGTGTTTGGTATGAAAGAAAAAAAAATGTTCAATACTGTCTGTCTTACTTATTTCTCTTATGATGCTGACAGACAGTTATGTGACACACTGGCTCAGCCTCAGACGCCCTCAGCTGCACCACAGTATGTTCCACTCTCTCTGCCTCCATATGCGGCTGTGACTGTGCCTCCCTATCTAGTCCCGCCTTCTTTTTCCCTGCAGCCTGTGCGCCAGCTGGGAGCCGCAAGCTGCAATCTGGCATCTCATTGGTCTGTCGCCAGCCCGGCAACCCAGCACTGCCTTGCGGCGCCGGCAGGGGCTGTGAAGGCTGTCCATGATATTGGCTACTACTGGGCTTGCTGCTCCTGCGCTGTGGATTGCAGAATTGGATCCAATCTGCGGCGGTTGGCGGAGGTCCAGCCACTTAATCCGGCCCTGATAACTACCCCGTTACTTCCCCCCCCCAAACACTGACTTTGTAAATTACTCTTTTTTTGTGAACGTAATTGTAAAACAGGTACCTCGAGTGCGCAATGCGGCTTTCACGCATGCACAATGGCTAACAATCGTTCTATCTGTGTAAATTTCAGCATTACGTCCACATCTGAATCAGGCCCATAGTCTCCATTTCAGTTTCATTTTTACACATAGGGGTATATTTACTGAAATGCAGGTTTACTTTTAGTAGTGGAGATGTTGCCCATAGCAACCAATCAGATTCTAAGCACCTTCTAGAAGATAGCTAGAGTCTGATTGGTTGCTATGTTCAACATCTCCACTTCTAAACACCCGCACTTTAGTAAATATACCCCATAAACTCTGAGGCTGTCACTTGGCTGAGCTGTGGGTTATCTCTTGTGTTAACATTACAGTATATTTTCCTGTGCAGTAGGAAGGGGTGGAGATAGGTGATGAATGAGACAGGGAAGGGGGATATGAATAGAGCGACAAGTATTGATTATATTGAGCATCATTGTACATTCTCATTGCATTTAAGTGAAAAAGTACTCTCCTGAGCATGCCTAACTGTCTCCTGATGAGGCCATAGCTATTTATCCCGTAGCAATTTTAAAGAGAAAGCTTTTGCACCTGGAGATTCCAGGCAAATTCACAGTTAGCAGCTCATTAGCAGTGAGGGATTTCTGTTTCGGAAGTTTGCAGATGACATGACTGAAGCACTAGACTTGGAACTCTGAAGATGTTTTGTAAGAGTGTCGGGTAGCAGCAGGAACGGCGCCAACAGTAAGTGCACCTAAGCAATTGCTAAGGCTGGGTACGCACTATATGACAATGCGACTCAGCAATGCAGCGAGCAATTTAACGACACATTGTGTGCGCTGTACACACTGCAAGATGCCACAATGTATGGTTACATGTTGCATGTAACTACACCACAACATTCACTGCATCATTCCATCTGCTCTGCAGCACAACAGATGGGAAGATGCAATGAAAGATGGATCGAGCGTACACACTATACAATGTGTACGATATATAGTTCCCATCCACGTCAGGATGATATATCGGACGATACATCGTATAGTGTGTACCCAGCTTTAGGGTTTATTGGGTACCTAAAACAATGAATTAATGACCATAATGGCAGACTTGCCTACCTTTAGGCTGTTCTTTCCGGGAGGGGACAGCCTGGACGACACTCCTCTCACAGCAGGTGGGCGGAGCGCGGGGGGGGGGGCGTGGCGGCTCAACACGTCATTGTGGCCCCGCCCCCCGCTGTTCAGAGCCCGTAATACAGGCACTGTACTGCGGGGGGCAGGGCTTCGATGACGCGATTTAACGCGAATCGCGTCATCTGATTCCCCGGCTGCATATTAAGTGGCCGGCAACGGGGGGTGTGGGATGGCTGCGGCTGGTTCCGGGAGACTTGCCTTGCCTTCCGGGTGGTCGGGAGCGGCACCCGATTTTCGGGAGGCTCCCGACCAAATCGGGAGGGTAGGCAAGTATGCATAATGGTCACCTTGATGACTCCATACTGAGCGCTGACTGCTAACATGAACTTTACTTATGAAGCTGGCTGCGGCTCCTTCATGTTGATGATGGCCTGAAAGTTAGGCTATGAGGCCACAGCCACACTCTCAAGAATAGATGTCACTTTGCCCCTGCTTCACAAAGGTATAGTGTTGGGGGGCAGGCAGAGACTGAGAGGGTGGATAGGTCATCCAGGACCCATGCACAAGCCTGGGAAAGAGGGAGTGGAGTTGAAAATTTAGGGTGGCTGCATCTACTTATTTTATATACAGAAATCAAACACTGGAGGTTGTGAGGAAACCTCTGAAAAAGACCTACTCGTAGGCAACAGCCTACTGTGCCAATATGCCGGGTGGCATTATCTTTAAAACAATGTCCCACCAATCCTCATTGCTTTCCCACATTTTGTTCCTTTCAACTATTTCCCAAAAATCTGAAGCCGCCCACTTTTGCACTTTTTCCAGATCGATTTGAAAATGTGCAAGGTAGAAACAGTGAAAACATTACTTCAAAGCCCAACAGACAGTGACTGACAGCTTAGTTGACATTTATATACCACGGAAAGATTTGGATAACGTCTAGGGGCTTTATTTACGAAGCAGTGGCTTTTTATGCCTCCCAGCAGGTTGCAGGTGAAAAACGGCACCTGTAGTCAGTGTAAAGCCCAGCGTACTTTACACTTTCTGCGGGTGCCATTTAAATTTTCATCTGCAACCCGTCTGGAAATAGCATTTCATAAATAAAGCCCTATATATCTTCTCCAGCTGTATTAGTTTTCATGTGAACTTCTACAGCCATAGCCAAAAGTTTTGGGAATGACACAAGTAGGGTTGGAAAAAGAACAGTTGTTTTTTTGTTTTGTTTTTTAAAGTGTTTTTTTTTGTTTAAATGTTTTTTTAAGGTTTAAACCAGTTTTTTTGCATTAATGTTAAAATTAAAAAAAGAAATGAATCTTGCTATGTATTAGAAACCTTGATCAATCACATTTTAATACTTTCTAACATTAACAAACCAAAGTTATTAGGGTTTGATATGATTTATTTGACATCTTCAATCAAACCAATTTTAGACTAAACATAATTAAAACATGCAAAAGCACTTTTCAGAGAAGCACACAAACACAAAAAAAGGAGTTAAGCATTAGAACTGGAAATGTCACTGGCATTAAACATTTTGAATAAAAACACAAGTTTAGAGGCCTTTTCAGTTCCCAGTCTGTTTCGAAGCTTCGAATGAAGTAAACTGAAAGAAGAAAAAATTATTTCTACACTAGCTGAAGATGCTTGAGCAGTCAGAAGTTGTTAAATAATGGGAAATACATTGGGGTTAACTTTTTTTTTGCTCGTCCACCATTCATACGATGATACTTGTGACACCACAGAGACTAAGGGGTAAATTTACTAAAGTGAGAGTTTTTAGAAGTTTTAAAAGAGATGTTGCCCATAGCAACCAATCAGATTATAGCTATTATCTTCTAGAAGGTGCTAGTTGAATGTTAAGTAGAATCTGATTGGTTGCTATGGGCAACATCTCTTCTAAAACTCACTTCTAAAAACTCTCACTTTAGTAAATTTACCCAGAAGTCTTTCTTTATAGTACTCAATACTCTCAATAGGACTGAAGATTTTAAATTGAAATACAAAGGTAAACATGGAGATTAAACCATGAGGTGTTTCTCTGTATATTGCCTGTATATTGGCTGTTTTATGTGTTCGTGTTTACTCTTTAAGATTGAGAATGTTAGCTGTGTTTTTTTCCTGCCCCATGAGATTGATGAGGGAGAAGTCTTAGCTTGATGCAAGGCAGATTTAGCACCTATCTTATCTGGTTCATACTCCCTATATATTTGTAGTGTGTGTGATTTACTGCATTGGTTCAGCTTACTCAGATAAAGACCACAAGCAACAAGAATGTGGAATAATACCAGTCACGGTGTTGTGCCTGTAGTCACAAAAACATGTGGTTTAAACCAGCCAACCCTGGGCACAAGTATTGGTTTTCACAAAGTTCCTGCATTAGTGTTTTTAGACCTTATTGTCAGATATTACTCTGGTATACTGAAGTAAAATTACAAGCATTTCATAAGTGTCAAAGGCTTTTATTTACAATTACATTAAGTTTATGCAAAGAGTCAATATTTGCAGTGTTGACCCTTCTTTTCCAAGACGTCTGCAATTCGCCCTCGCATGCTGTCAATCAACTTCTGGGCCACATACTGACTGATGGGCGCCCATTCTTGCCTAATCAATGCTTAGAGTTTGTCAGAATTTGTGGGTTTTTGTTTGTCCACCCGCCTCTTGAGGATTGACCACAAGTTATTATTATACTTTATTTATATGGCGCCACAAGTGTTCCGCAGCACCTTACATAGTACATAACAGTGGCGGGCTGGGCCGGGGGGCAGGGTGCCATGTGCCCCCCGGGCCGCAGCGTCATGCGGGCCGGTGCAGTCTGTGTCACTGTGACACAGACTGCACCGCGTGTGTAGCGCTGACCGGACGGAGTTCGGTCAGCGCTACACTGACAAACACACAGCCGCCGGCTCCGGCAGCTGTGTGCTTGTTGTAAGCAGCAGCCAATGAGAGTCTGTCAGACTCTCATTAGCTGCTGCTGCTGCGCCCACTATGGGAGCCGCCCCATCTTCCGGCTCCCGCAGTGGGCAATGGGAGAGACGTCATGATGTCATATGACGTCTCTCCCATAATGCAGAGCGGCCTGGCCCGGGAGTACAGACGAGGAGCAGATGGCGGCAGCGGGAGCGGGGATTCAGGTAAGTGGTTTTTTTTTAATTTTGTTTTTTATTTTGTGTGTTTACTGGGGGAGGGGGGGGTCTGGCACTACTGGGGGCACTACAAAGGGGGGGACTACTACTACTGGGGACACTACAAGGGGGGTGGGGGACTACTACTACTGGGGGCACAAGGGGGAGGGGACTACTACTACTGTGGGCACTATAAGGGGACTACTACTACTACTGGGGGCACTACAAGGGGGGTGGGGGACTACTACTACTGGGTACACTACAAGGGGGGGACTACTACTACTACTGGGGACACTACAAGGGGGGGACTACTACTAATGGGGGCACTACAAAGGGGGGGACTACTACTAATGGGGGCACTACAAAGGGGGGGACTACTACTACTGGGGGCACTGCAAAGGGGGGGGACTACTACTACTGGGGGCACTACAAAGGGGGGGGGACTACTACTACTGGGGGCACTGCAAAGGGGGGGACTACTACTACTGGGGGCACTACTGGAGGCCTGCATAAGGGTGTTCTCTCCTGTGGCACACGGGGGCACTGCATATGGGCACTACGACAGGGGGCTGCCCTAATCTTTATTTTTACCTTACATTAATCCCATATGGACCCGCCTCCTCCCTGGAACACTTGAGGGGGGGGCGCCGTAGCACGCATATTCTTCGGACACCCTGGCTACACGCTACTCCTCTGCCAGGGCCGCCTGCATGCATTTGCCCCCCCAGGCTAAAAGTTGCCAGCCAGCCCTGGTACATAATACTAGTAAGTGAACAAGAAACAAGTAACTTACAGTACATTACAGTGCAGGACAAGGACACTACTTATATACATTGCTGCAATAGAGATTAAAGCACTCACAATAAGCAGCAGGGAGTTGGCAGTCAAGTGTTAGGTGCCCTTATGGGGAGTAAGGAGTAAAAGAAAATATAAAGAGAAGCACATAAGGGAAGACGTCCTTGCTCGAGAGAGCTTACATTCTAAAGGGGAGGGGCAGACAGACAGCGTGACACAGAAGTTCTCAATGGGATTAAGGCTTGGGTAGTTTCCTGGCCATGAACCCAAAATTTCAATGTTTTGTTCCCCGAGCCACTTAGTTATCACTTTTGCCTTATGGCAAGGTGCTCCATCATGCTGGAAAAGGCATTGTTCGTCAACAAAACTGTTTTTGGATGGTTGGGAGAAGTTGCTCTTGGAGGATGTTTTGGTACCATTCTTTATTCATGGCTGTGTTCTTAAGCAAAATTGTGAGTGAGCCCACTCCCTTGACTGAGAAGCAACGCTACATATGAATGGTCTCAGGATGCTTTACTGTTGACATGACACAGGACTCATGGTAGCGCTGACCTTTCCTTCTCCGGACAAGCGTTTTTCCAGATACCCCAAACAATCTGAAAGGGGATTCATCAGAGAAAATAACTTTACCCCAGTCCTCAGCAGTCCAATCCCTGTACCTTTTGCAGGATATCAGTCTGTCCCTGATGTTTTTCCTGGAGAGAAGTGGCTTCTTTGCTGTTCTTCTCGAAACCAGGCCATCCTCCAAAAGCTCTGCACTGGTGGTGCCTCGATCCCACAGCGGAATGTTCTTGGGCACCCTGAAGCCTTCTTCACAACTATTGAACCTCTCTCCTTGAAGTTCTTGATGATCCAATAAAAGGTTGATTTAGGTACAATCTTACTAGCAGCAATATCCTTGCCTGTGAAGTCCTTTTTTTGCAAAGCAATGATGACTGCACGTGTTTCCTTGCGGGTAACCATGGTAAACAGAGGAAGAACAATGATTTTAAGCTCCACCCTACTTTTAAAGCTTCCAGTCTGTTATTTTAACTCAATCAACGTGACAAAGTGATCTCCAGCCTTGTCCTCGTCAACACTCTCACCTGTGTTACTGAGAGAATCACTGACATGATGTCAGCTGGTCCTTTTGTGGCAGGGCTGAAGTGCAGTGGAAATGTTGTTTTGGGGATTAAATTCATTGTCATGGCAAAGAGGGACTTTGCAATTAATTGCAATTCATCTGACAACTCTTCATGACATTCTTGAGTATATGCAAATTACCATAATAAAAACTGAAGCAGCAGACTTTGTGAAAACCAATACTTGTGTCATTCTCAAAACTTTTGGCCAAGGCTGTAATTGACCAAACACATGTTCAGACGTCTTGCCACTCAATGCTATGTTATTAATATCCTAATATCCAAAGTAATTCCTAAGCAAGCATGAGGTGAGTTTTGACATAGTGGTTGGGGGAGAGTCTGGTAGGGTGATGCAAAGAGTTCTGTAGCTGTAGACCACTGAGGGAGCAGTCTTGGCGACAGGAAGTGTAGAGAATCGAAGATCAAATTTGGAATGGAGTTGAGCTGGGTTGTATCTCTGATAAGGTCAGAGATGTATTGAGGGAAAGAGTTAATATTGGCCTTGTAGGTGAGCAGCTTGGACTGAAATCTGGAAGCAATGGGGAGCTAGTGAAGAGATATACAGAGCGGTGCAGGATGAGGAGCGGTGGGAGCAGAGGATAAGTCTAGCTGCAACATCCAGAATTTAAGGTAGGGAAGAAAAAGCAGGTAAGGGGAGGGTCAACGAGAAGGAGGTTAGTCATCAAGGCAAAAAATGGGTCAAAGTATTAAAACCTTAGTGAGAAAGAAATGTCTTTTGGCAATGTTCTGAAGGAGGAAGTGAGAGTGCTATGATAGACTGGATCGGAGGAGTGAAGCTGAGGTCAGATGACACCACGTAAAAGTTTGTGGAGCAAAAGGAGAGCAGGAGATGTGGGGAGTAGTGACATTAGCAGGAGGAAATATGAGCTCAGATGTGGACATGATGAGTTTGAGGAAGTGTTGGGTCATCCAGGTGGATATAGGAGATAGGAAAGAGATCAGGGAAGAAAGGTAGATTTGAATGTTGTCCGTGACATTCCAGATTAACAGCGCTCTGTGCAGCCCCCGCCCCCTTGGTGCATGACATCATTCATAAAGGGGCGGGGCCACCAACATCTGAAGTGCAGCAACTGCCAGATCATCTTCATAATGCTCTGGGCAGCTGACACACAGCAGGGTGCCTGCCTGCCTGTAGCATCTAAAGGACTGCCGCAGCAATACTGGCTACAGGGTGCCATTGAAGGTACCCTGCTAGCTAGAGGAAAGGGCCGTGGGACAGCGACGGTGCCCCAAACAGAGCCCTACACTCTGTGCAGCATCACCGTTCGCACACCCCTAGTTAGAAAGCTATTGTGGGCAGTTTCTCTGCTGCCTGTAAGAGTAGTTTGCATTTATATCCAGAGTTCTCCACCCTCTCTGGAGCTATTTAAGGAAAAACTTTTTTTTGCTTTTTCATATGGATTGGCTGGAGACTTCTCTCCAGAGGAAAACCTGCACTAAAAATGGTTTGCTATGTGGGAAAGTTTTATCGATATTCTTCCCTGTTACACTAAAAAAGCAATACACCATTGCTTTCGTAATACGTTATTGTATGAGACTCTTATATACTTACAAGTCCCACCTATTTCTTTTTAAGCCAATATGAGACTAGGCCTTGACTTCTGTAGGCTTTGTAATGTTTTATGTGCTGGGTGATTACCCTTGTACCACTTTGTACATGACTTGTTATACTGTACCTACATTTTGTTTACTTTTTTTAATCAAATTACTGTTTTTCAATGTGGATGAAACTTCTGTGCTTCTTTTTAGCTTAAAAAAAAAAATATATGCTGAGGAAGCAGCCTAATATGTAAGAGGAAAACCAAGAGGAGAAGACAGTGTTGTGAAGGTCAAAGGAGTAGAGTTTCCAGGAGAAGAGTGAATGTTTTGAAAGTGAAGCAGTTGAGGAATATGAGAAGGGAGAACTGTACCTTTTACCTTAGCTAAAAGTAGGTCATTGGCCACTTTGAGGGCACTTTTTGGTAGAGTGAAGAGGGTGAAAGCAACACTGAAGAGGGTATATGAGGGAGCGGGAAGACAGAAAGTTGGTCAGATGGTCATTCAACAATTTTGTAAGCAGAGAAATTGGGTTGTAGTTGAAGTGAAGGTTTCTTGATGGGGGCGAAAAGAGGATGTTTGAAGGGGAAGACTTCTGCGTACACAGAAAGGATAACAAGGTAAGCAAAGTGAAACCAAGCAATGGAGAAGAGGGAACTGGGCCTAGGAGCTGAGCAGTGGATGAAAGAGGCAGACAAGAGAGTGAGGATCCCTAATTCAATTACAGGAGAGAATGAACTAAGGGTAACAGGTGGAGAAATTTTTTTGTGGATTGTGTCAATTTTACCTTTAAAATAGGTGGGCGATGAGGAGGGGACAGGTGGTGATGGAGGACAGAGGAGCATAGGGGCCATATTCAATTAAACCCCACGGCTAATTGCAGCGACGGACCTATTCAATTAGCGGGGATTCCTCATGCGTGAGTCCCCGCAGTCGGATTTTACCTCGCAGCTCATGGAGGTGCGAGGTAAAATCCGCGTAAAACCCACCAAATCGAGCTCGCGCGTGAGGAAAAAAAAACATTGATTTCACAGTTTACGCGATAACGATACTGCCTTTGAACCTTATAAATACCCCTGCCTATACCTTCTAATATCCTTCCTATAAATCTCTAAGGATGACGCTAATTTGCGTACGCAGTCATACAGTAAATAAAGACTCCAGACCTAGAACCTGTGGTTCGAAAGCACAAAGTATTATTCAAGTAAAAGTACAGCAGTTACACGCTATGATCCTCATATAATCTTAGCGCAAAGAGATTATACAGACCGAAGTACAATTATACATACGCAGCGCTCTCTGGTCCAGATGTAGGCATCAGCAAGAAACCCCTCGTCAATCAGCATTCAGCACAAAGACTAGGAACCCAGGGTCAGAGCACACATATTTATACCCCCCAGGAATAAACAACACAATAGAGAAGTTTGTTGCTAATACCATTGGTCCTAAAGGAGAGGGCATATGTTACAAGGCATTTAACAGGTTGGTTCAAATAGACACAATCCAGCCTCTAACAACTGGTGGTCTCTGGTTTCCCGCCTCATGCAAATCCTAACAGTTGTTCATATAATGTACATTTTGTTGCTTGAAGTCTCTGCGGTCCATAAGTTGAGAATGCATGTTGCGATCTCTCCATCGATATTACCGGAATACTGTTGAGAGAGTACGCATCAGTACAATACCAAACATGGCTTACTTATCACGTATAAAACCTTAGTTACGAAATAACCTTTATTTCCTAGCAATGATAATAAATGTGCATACTCGAATCTTATACCTTAAAGCTTATGGAACCTTGTATGTGAATATGTAATGTGTGAGTATGTGGGGTTTGATGTAAAGACGCTAGTTAACTTGGGGCAGATGCGTGTGCATGGAGCTAATATTCAGCGTTTTCATACAGGGTCTTATGCATTCGCTAATATGCGACTAGTTAACAGCGCAATTGTGCGTATTAATGTGTGTATGAGAAATGGTGCACTTATATCTCACTTAAACTCACAGTGATTACGCAATTATAGCATGAGCCTCTACAGGCATGTGAATTCATTAGAGCACAGAGATAATGCTAATCTGAAGTCTTAGAGAATCTGTGTGGAGGGAGACCACCATAGACCGACATGGGGAGCACTTCTTCGCTCTCAGCTATCCCTAGAAGTGAACACCTAGCAGTGTGCAAAGCTGAGCATTAGAGTTCCATGACTTGCTCATGCCCCAGCAGCCCCCACCCTTTCAGGCTCCAAAATACTGGTCTTTGTTCTCCCAGGGCCTGTGTAGATGCATATTAGCACAGCTACAAGACCCAAACCTCAGATAACACTCTTGGCTTTGAAGGTATTTTATTGTAGGAAGCCTGCTAATGTAAGGTGCTACAAACTACCCTCTTGCTGTATTCGAGCAGGGCCACCTGGAGTGAGAGCAGACATTATGTCCATGAAGCTTGTCTTCACAGGCTAGTTGTCACGTGGCCATTTGCTCTGTTTAGCTAATGCAATCCAATTTTGACATACTGTACAGCCATTTCTGAAATATATCCTTTGGGGGAATTATAATAATACACACACTTTATCCAGAGCGCCCAAACTACGTAAAGTCATGAAATGGGCTTTTGATGAATCGTCGTAACTTATGGCGATGGTCACAGATGCAATCGCATTGATGCTAATAGTAATATCGCCACATGTACTAAAGTGTGAGTTTATCTAAAATGGCGCTTAGGCAGCCATTCGCAAAATGGCGGCTTGCGATCTCATTTCCAAGATGGCGTCTTGCGGCCAGTCGCAAGATGGCGTTGCTGCGATCCAATTTGAAACTGATTTTGTCTCAGCCAATTATCCAGCTCGACAGCGAGTACCGATTTTTTATTTTTTTTTTAGCATGGGAAAAAGGCTTTTTTGCTGAATAGCTTTTCCCCGCCCCGCGGGGATTTTGGCTGGCAATTAGTTGCGGGATAAACCCCGTGGCTAATTGAATACCTGCCATAGTGACAGCAGCAATTGTTGTGTTGACATAAGTTTGAATTAGGTTTGCTTAGCAAGAGAATGGTTTAGTAGGAAAACAATTTATTTAAATTGGATGAAATTCATGGGCCAAGGGAGTTTAGAAAAATGTAACAGTAAATTTTCACACTTTTTAAACTCGACCAATGTAATAGAGTCCAAGAATATGCAAACTAGCATGGTTTTTAAACTCAAAAAACTTTCACGATTTAAAAGTTTCATCCAGATGTTTACCCTGCATCGCAGAAATTCAACATGTTGGATTTTCCCGATTTGACAATCGTGACCAAAAAATTATCGTGATTGTCTAATCGGGGACATTTAACATTGAAAATTTCAGCGATCCTACGACGGATCGCTGACCATCGATGGTGGCCGGCCGGCGTTTTCACCCGGCAGATCAGCATGTCCGATCGCGTCGCAGGATCGCGGAAATCCCACTCTGATGTATGGACACCTTAATATTTTCTAAACTCTCACCCTATTACTTTTGGACCCTCATTTATCAAGAAAGTATAACCCCATTAGTGCTTGCTAAAAGGGTTATGACATCCTTCTGCATTTAACAAACAGCGGTAAGCTTAGATTACCGCTGTTTGTCACAGCATTGCTCTCGCCATCTTTAGATAAATGGGGACCCGGCGCTGCCTTTTGGGCTTCAGTGAAGCCTTCCAGACACTGCCGGGTCCCTGTGTCATACACATGCGCAAATGGACCGTCACGTATGTGCATTACACAAGACCCCGTCGCTGGCAGCGTTAGGACCTTGCAGACGAGGAGGATTTAGCTGGACCTCGCTGGAGTGGTAAGTATTGGTAAATACCAGTGGCTTTTTCGTTTGAATCACAGTGATACTAAACGAAAAATGCAGCTGGTGTTTACCTCCATTAATAAACAGGGCCCTTAGGGGCCCATTTATCAATGACTGCTTTTGCAATGCAATCAGGACATGCCAGTCCCTGCGATGTCTCCGGAAAGCTGCCGGCCAGTGCCGGGGGTGGTGTGCATGCAGTCCCGTGGACGGCACATGCACATCTGCCATAGCCGGGGAGGGTTCTGGCGGATCCCTTCGCCGGTTAATAGTGCGCTCTGTAGCCCATAGGCTAAAGCGGCTAACGCCATCTTCAGATGGCAATAGCTGCGGGGGTCAATATCTGGAATGCATCGCATTCCGGATATTGGTAAATTTGGCAGCATCGCCTTCCCTATAGAAACCTATGGGGGATGCGGCTGCCAGCAGTAATGGAGGGATCACAGCAGGTTTACCTGCTGCGGTCCCTCCTCAATACATACGGGGGATACTTAGTAATGTATTTGAGGTAATCCCCCAAAAACGGGTGTTTTCGGGGATTATACCTCAAATACACGTTGATAAATGGGCCCCATAAAGCCCAAACTCTGCAGCTTAATATTTATCCCACATTTCCAATGTACAGTCAGGTGCATAAATATTAGGACATTGACAGAATTTTCATATTTTGGCCTCTATTCACCACCACAATGGCTTTGAAATGAAACAAACAAGATGTGCTTTAACTGCAGACTTTCAGATTTAATTTGAGGGTAATTACATCCAAATCAGGTGAACGTGTAGGAATTACAATGGTTTCTATATGTGCCTCCCACTTTTTAAGGGGCCAAAAGTAATGGGACAAACTAAACTATCCTAAATCTAACTTTCACTTTTTAATACTTTGTTGCATATCCTTTGCAGGCAATTACAGCCTGATGTCTGGAACACATAGACATCACCAGACGCTGGGTTTCATCCCTGTTGATGCTCTGTCAGGCCTCAGCTGCAAATGTCTTCAGTTCCTGCTTGTTCTTGGGGCATTTTCCCTTCAGTTTTGTCTTCATCAAGTGAAATGCATGCTCAATCGGATTCAGGTCAGGGGATTGACTTGGCCATTGCATAACATTCCACTTTTTAGCCTTAAAACACTCTTTGGTTGCTTTTGCAGTATGCTTCGGGTCATTGTCCATCTGCACTGTGAAGCGCCGTCAAATGAGTTCTGAAGCATTTGACTGAATATGAGCATATAATATTGCCCGAAACACTTCAGAATTCATTCTGCTGCTTTTGTCAGCAGTCACATCATCAATAAATACAAGGGAACCAGTTCCATTGGCAGCCAACATGCCCACGCCTTGACACTACCACCACCATGCTTCACTGATGAGGTGGTATGTTTTGGATCATGAGCAGTTCCTTTCCTTCTCCATACTCTTCTCTTCCCTTCACTCTGGTACAAGTTGACCTTTGTCTCATCTGTCCATAGGATGTTGTTCCAGAACTGTAATGGCTTTTTTAGATGTTGTTTGTCAAACTGTAATCTGGTCTTCCTGTTTTTGAGGCTCACCAATGGTTTACATCTTCTGGTGAACCCTCTCTTGATTGTTGACTTTGACACATATACACCTACCTCCTGGAGAGTGTTCTTGATTTGGCCAACTGTTGTGAAGGGGTTTTTCTTCACCAGGGAAATAATTCTTCTGTCAACCACCACAGTTGTTTTCCGTGGTCTTCCAGGTCTTTTGGTGTTGCTGAGCTCTCCGGTGCGTTATTTCTTTTTAAGAATGTTCCAAACAGTTGATTTGGCCACACCTAGGCCCTGATTCAGCGGCCAGGATGATGGTCGCGATGGTCAAGACCATCGGGCTTGCGACGAGACCCTTGTGGTAGGGTCTCATGGCCACAAGCCCCAGAGAGCTTTCGGCTCAAACAGAGCCGAAAGCTCTCCCACTTACATCACTTGTGATGCCAGTGGGGCCGCCCCCAGATGGTAGGCGTTCTCATGGGAACGCCTCCGTCTGGACAGCCACCCCCCCAGCCCACCCACCAAAGGGGGCGTGCTGTCACTCAACATCGACAGCACGCTCCCTTTGGTGCGAGACCCGGAGCGACGGATTGTCCATCGCTATCCGTGTCTTGCACATGCGCACGATGGAGCCACCATCGACCCGGTTGCAAGCACTCAGCGCTTGCGACCGGGTCTGAATCAGGCCCGTAATGTTTTTGCTATCTCTCTGATGGGTTTGTTTTGATTTTTCAGCCTAATGATGGCTTGCTTCACTGATAGTGACAGCTCTTTGGATCTCATATTGAGAGTCGACAGCAACTGATTCCAATTGCAAATGTCACAACTAGAATCAACTCCAGACCTTTCACCTGCTTAATTGATAATGAAATAACGAGGGGATAGCCCACACCTGTCCATGAAATAGCTTTTGAGTTGATAGTCCCATTACTTTTGGCCCCTTAAAAAGTGGGAGGCACATATAGAAACCGTTGTAATTCCTTCACAGTTCACCTGATTTGGATTTCCACCTGAGCGGCCGCTCAAGGAGCGCCATCCTTTCCTGGCGCACCGATTCCCATCTGTCCACCCCGCTGATTTCCTGGACCTACGTCACTTAGAGGATACATACACACAGTGAGTCTGTCACAATCACTGAGTGACAGACTCCACGGTTATCTGCAGCACTGAGCAGGCTGGGTGGCGGCGTGACGTCACATGTTATCCCTGCCCGCGTATTCATCTGCGCTGACTACATTGCTCTACTGTCTCTGGCGCAGTCAAGACAGTGCACTGCAGTCACTCAGAGTCCGTGGGGGGCAGCGGTGGTGGCCGGGACCTGCGAGGGAGAGGAAGATTCAGTCAGGAGGAGGCAGTGGCGGGTCAGTGATCGCCCCCCCCTCATTGGGGCTCTCTCTATTTGGAATACAATTTAAGAAAAAGTGGTGAATTGGGGGTGCAGGGCCCAAAAGAGTGGAGACTGAAAATGAGAGGGGGTAGGACTGAAACTGGGAGAAGTAATTAGTAAAGGGGAGGAGTCTGGATTAATTTGTAAACTTCCCCCCTAAAAGAAAAGTCTAGATCCGCCCCTGGGAGAAGTGAAACACGGCGCAGCATGAGGACTTGGGCTGGGGAAGATGGGAACTGCAGCTGCAGTAAGCAAGTGCTGCTGACAGGTGAAGCTGCATGAACTCCCACCTGGAGGCTGGAGTGGGATTGAATTTGAGTTTATTGGGTAAATGTGAAACGGAGTATTGTAGAGTGGGGGAGGGGGCACTGTGTGAGTCTGGGGTGGGAGGATTAACAGTGGCTGGGGGAGGTCCTGGTGGAGCACTGTTTGCAGTGAGCAGGGGCTGAGACTGGGGGGTGGGGGGCTGTGAAGGTGCTGGCTGAGAGGAGCACTGTTTGCAGTGAGCAGGGGCTGAGACTGGGGGGTGGGGGGCTGTGAAGGTGCTGGCTGAGAGGAGCACTGTTTGCAGTGAGCAGGGGCTGAGACTGGGGGGGCTGTGGGAGTGCTGACTGAGGAGCACTTTTCGCAGTGACTGGTTAGCTGGAGTCTGAGTCTGGGGGGGGCTGTGAGGGTGCTGGCAGAGGTGCATTGTGACTGCAGTGAGCGGGCACTGACTCTGGACTGGGGACTGAACAGTGGCTGAAGGGGGGCTGGCTGAGGAACACTGACTTCTGAGTCAGTGATGGGGACTGAACTCAAAAATACACTTGCTATCTATCAACAATTATTATGAAGTCTATTCTGGTGTGATGTATATATTAAAGGTTGGCGTTACCCTTTATGCTGTAAGAAAAAATAAAAGATTGGGATAAAAGAAATTAGGAAGGGGTTTCACATAAATGTGTGATATGCAAAAGTCCACTGATGTAGAATGTGATTTAATGTAATGCTGTGTAAGGGGAAATATAGATTTGACCATTATAGAGAAAACATTCAGATTAAAATATGCTCCACAAACTGCAAGGAATATATACAATCAGAGCAGTGTTTTATTTCTTTATTTTGTGTGGGAGCATTCATTGCATTAATTAGTTTTTTTTAATGTGGTAGCATTAATTGCATCAGTGTGTCTTATGTGGAGGTATTCATTTAGGGAGGGGAGGGGCAGTGTGTTTTATCTGTTCAGTTGAGTACAATGTGTGTGTTTTACCTTGTGGACCAATGTGTGTTAATTTTATAATAAATGGCATGGTAACATTTTGCTCAAATTGACTCATTTTTGTAATTTTTTTTATCTCTCCTGTTATTTCTTTAATTAAAAAATAGTAAACATTTGTTTTCAGCTAACAGAATTATAAATACATGTACATATTTATATATGGATCGGGTGTGTGCGGGCAAGCACGCGCGCAGGGGGTGCCCCATCTATGTCTCGCACAGGGTGCAGCTAGTGACCTGGAGCCGGCCCTGGCTACAGGAATCATGTTTTATTGTCTAACTATGCCAGGAAACGTCCATCATTCCTGTATGTACATAGCATAGCCTATACTGTAGATGTTCCAGAGAATGTGTGTGATGAGCCGGGTCCCGGCTCTCTCCCATGCTGGTACATACACTATACACAGTGACAGCTGAACATGTGTACTCTGCTCTCCGTGCAGTCCGGGAATGCAGACGTGTGCGGCAGGCTGGCGCGGATATACTGTAGGGCGGGTCCCGCGTCTGTCTCCCGCTGCCTGTCTGGTCCGGTGCCAGTGTGGGGGGATGCCGCAGTGTATCTGCAGCCCATTCGGTCACCCTTACCATCCCAGCCGGCAAGCTGCGGTTAATGGGTGGCTGCAGAGCGCAACCGTGTGGGGCTGGGCTGACTGAGATTTATGTGCGGATCATGCTGCGGCGCTATCATGTACCGTGTGTCAGCACCACCGCCGCCATCTAGCGCTACGGTATCACTCACTCCCTTTCCTCTATAGGAGGGATTAGGACGTCATTGTATTAAGCTCCCTCAGCCAGTGTAGGTAAAATCATATGTATGTGTTACTGCTGTGCGGCTGTCTGGCTCCCGTACTGCTCTGTACACTGCGCTGAGCCGCAGGACGCTGACATATTTGGAATGGGAGCTAGTTCTCCGCTACCAAGACTGCAGATAATCCGCCATGATGTGAGCGAGACACAGAGGCTGCCGCCAGCCCCCATCGCCCCCTCCCAGGCCCGTACTACACCCCACCGCCCATTCTGCACAGTCCACACTGCTCATTAGCATAAGGCACGCTGACGTCACCGCCGGAGCGGTATATAAGCCTGGCTCCCGGTCTCCCATCCCATTCTGTTACTTACATCCGCTCGTAGCTGTTGGATAAAGTAACGTTTATTTAATTTTTTTATTTTAATTCTTACTCTTCGCTGACTCCTCATCTATAAACATGGTAAGTGGAGGGTGCTTGTAGGGGTAATAACCTTATATCAACCTGGAATTAATAACCACCTAATGCAGGTATACTTGCTGGCAGATAATGACATTAGGTAGTTATTCTATTTTTTTTTTGGGGGGGGGGGGGGGTGGGGGCTGTTTTCTGTCTATGCGCAATATAATCAATCAGCCGCCTCCTTGCGGGGGGGGGGGTGATGGATGGCGATTTCATCACAATAGTCCGTCTCCCCCGTTGCTGCAGCGCTAGTGGGGTTAGCAGTGCGCCCTCTCCCTGTGTGCAGTAGACCTGGAGTGGCCCCGGGCTAATGGAACTGTCGGTAGGTGCTTAGGTCTCCTGTACACCGACTGATTGCCATTCATTCCCTTTAGAGCGGCTGCAGCAGAGGCTGGAGGTGGGAGCTCCCAATCACAGCTCCCTACTTACACCAGCTGATGCTCTCCACAGCATCTGCAGCACGTCTATATGCCTCATATATATATATATATATATGTGGTGCTCCGGAGCTCTCCACAGCATCTGCACCACATCTATGTGCCTCATATAAATAGGTGGTGTTCCGGAGCTCTCCACAGCATCTGCACCACGTCTATATACTTCATATATAGGTAGTGTTCCGGCGCTCTCCACAGCATCTGCACCACGTCTATATGCCTCATATATATATATATATATGTGGTGCTCCGGAGCTCTCCACAGCATCTGCACCACATCTATGTGCCTCATATAAATAGGTGGTGTTCCGGAGCTCTCCACAGCATCTGCACCACGTCTATATACTTCATATATAGGTAGTGTTCCGGCGCTCTCCACAGCATCTGCACCACGTCTATATGCCTCATATATAGGTGGTGTTCCGGAGCTCTCCACAGCATCTGCACCACGTCTATATGCCTCATATATAGGTGGTGTTCCGGAGCTCTCCACAGCATCTGCACCACGTCTATATGCCGCATATATAGGTAGTGTTCCGGAGCTCTCCAGCTGTTGTGGTGCTACAATTATGGTGACGGCAACAACATCGCCATTATTTTAATAGTTCAGAGCAACCAATTTATCCTTGTACAGTAGGATCTATGATTGTGCGGAATGGTAATAGTGTTGATGCCCATTCCTGGCATAGGGTTTATTCAGTTTGGTGCAGAGTAACCAGACATGCAGTGTTTCCAGATTGGGTGCAGTAATGTCATGGCAGGGGCGGCAGCAGGATGGAGTCATGGACCAATGACTTATACACTGTATTAATAGTGCCGCATCCCTTTTGGTTACTACAGTAGCTTCGTCTCACACTACAGCGTAAGGCTAATTTCTAGGGTACCAACATGATTCGTATTAGTGTGTTGCGCTGGTTCCTTTTCAGAATCCATTCCTATAAGTATTGTGTATATGTGTATTGCAGCCGTGTTGGTAATCTACTACAGTAGTACTGCTATAATGCAGCAAGAACTGCCTTATTGTAGCCATGTACATAAAATCCCCCATAGGATGCCTAAAGGCATTAGTAGAGTATTATGAATGGTGAGGAGGCTGACAGCAGCTGTTGGGAGGGGTGAATCAGGGTTGTAAACTGAGTACTTGCAAAAGAAATGGATCAATCTGGAAGGATAATCCTGATTCGCTTGAAAGCCTCATGCAAATGTTCCTCTTTCATGGTCATGAAGTGTGGGGGTGGAACAGCTTGCAGACTTCTCCATGCAAACGTGGAAGTAATGTCAGCTGACTGCTGTGGGTGTGATTCATTGTCAGACACTGTTGGTGGTTGTAATGAAAGCTTGAATAATGCATAGAAAACGGATTCCATCTGCCTCTTGTGTAGATATACATTTTATTAAAGCTGCACAATTCCTATGAAAAATAAACTGTGCCTCTTATAGGGCATCCTTCTTCCCCAGGGATCTCTGCTACTAGAATGATTTAACTGCCATTTATTTGGCTGTGAAGAGTGTTGTGCAAGCTGTAATCTCATTATTGCATATCTCACCTCAACTTTTGTCTGGAGAGATGAGAATGGGGAGAAAAATGTCTCCATGGAGTCACTTTGGGGCTACCAGGAGGGCACAAGTGGGGGGTGGCGATGACCTTTCACTAAGTAAGTTGTTTAACCAGTTGACACGCACCTGTATAACTACTTCTCACATTGTTGCATGTGATTAGTAATTATTGATGGTTAACTGAGAATCTGCTGACTTGTTAAAAGAACATTACCCTTCTTATCCCTATTTTTATACATATGCTTTTTTTTTTTTTTTTTTTGTTCCAGCGTGAGTGTATCTCTGTCCACGTTGGTCAGGCTGGTGTACAGATTGGCAATGCCTGCTGGGAGCTGTACTGCCTGGAGCATGGCATCCAGCCTGATGGGCAGATGCCCAGTGACAAGACTATTGGAGGAGGCGATGATTCCTTTAATACTTTCTTCAGTGAGACTGGAGCTGGTAAACATGTCCCCAGAGCGGTGTTTGTGGACCTGGAGCCAACAGTCATTGGTGAGGCTTACAATCAGTATTTGTCATGGAGTGGCACTTGTATCTCTCTACTATTGCTTGCTCAATGTCCTTTATTTATTCAACTCTGCAGACGAGGTCCGCACTGGAACATATCGTCAGCTATTTCATCCAGAACAGCTAATTACAGGAAAGGAAGATGCAGCCAATAATTATGCCCGTGGGCATTATACGATCGGCAAGGAAATCATTGACTTGGTTCTGGACAGGATCCGCAAACTGGTAAGCTTGCTTATGCATACAGTTGTTGCTGTTGCTATTTTTTTGTTTTCCTTTTCTTGAGATGATCTGACAGAAGTAATTTTTAATAGGTTTGTAGGACAATAACAGCAGATTCTAAAATTTCCCTATTCATGATGCTAATAAAATCAGAATACTAACTTGTGGAAAATGTAGTAATGTTGCATGTTCTTGCAGCAAAGGAGCAGGGATGTTTATGGTAAATTAATGTGAAAGTTACTGTTGTGTCTGACTTCCTGCACTTTGCTTTAAATACACATGATGGCGCACTTACCTCCTATTATGTCTGCTGTGGGATTTGCAAAATTCTTTTGGGTTTACATTTTAGAACTATACTTATGGAATTTATTCTAAATTATCTGATGCACAACCAAAGAATTTCGTTGCAACCTGTAGGTGCTGATTTTATTTATTGACTGCTTTTCCATGTAGTGCAAAAAAATTAAGGCCATTGACTGTGATTTAAAGTGGAGCTTGGCGGCGTCTCCTTCCAAATTTAAAATTTCCTCTCCTTTTTAATTTTCTCTCCTGTAATGACTATGCAAGGTGCAACATTGCATCTTACTAGCTCTACTCCTAACTGTAAATTAAACACATGGTTTTCAAAGACCACAATATGGTACAGGTGCTTGAGGGAATTAAGATTTGTAGAACTTTACTTTCTCAATAACACACTGCATGTGAAATCCACAATATATGTATGTGTGTATATATATATATATATATATATATGTGTGTGTGTGTGTGTATATGTGTGTGTGTGTATATATATATATATATATATATAATATATTATATATTTTTTTTTTTTTGGCAATTCATCTAGGCAAAAGTATAGATGCCTGTATGAAGTGACATTTTAACAATTCTTTTATTTACCTCTCCATTACAGGCTGACCAGTGCACAGGTCTTCAGGGTTTCCTGGTCTTCCACAGTTTTGGTGGCGGTACTGGCTCTGGTTTCACCTCTCTGTTGATGGAACGTCTCTCTGTTGATTATGGAAAGAAGTCAAAACTGGAGTTCTCAATCTATCCAGCTCCCCAAGTGTCCACTGCTGTTGTTGAGCCTTACAATTCCATTCTTACCACTCACACCACCCTGGAGCACTCTGACTGCGCCTTCATGGTGGACAATGAGGCTATCTATGACATCTGCCGTAGAAATCTAGATATTGAGCGCCCTACCTACACAAACCTGAATCGCCTTATTAGTCAGATAGTATCCTCTATCACTGCTTCCCTCAGATTTGATGGAGCACTGAATGTAGATCTGACTGAGTTCCAGACCAACTTGGTGCCCTATCCTCGTATTCACTTCCCTCTTGCCACCTATGCCCCTGTTATCTCAGCAGAGAAAGCTTACCATGAACAGCTTTCTGTGGCCGAGATCACTAATGCTTGCTTTGAACCAGCTAACCAAATGGTGAAATGTGACCCACGCCATGGTAAATACATGGCTTGCTGCCTGTTGTACCGTGGTGATGTGGTTCCCAAAGATGTTAATGCAGCTATTGCCACCATCAAGACCAAGCGTAGTATCCAGTTTGTGGACTGGTGTCCCACTGGTTTCAAGGTTGGTATTAACTATCAGCCACCAACTGTGGTTCCGGGTGGGGATCTGGCTAAGGTGCAGCGTGCAGTATGTATGCTGAGCAACACCACTGCTATTGCAGAGGCCTGGGCTCGACTGGACCACAAGTTTGACCTTATGTATGCCAAGCGTGCCTTTGTGCACTGGTATGTGGGTGAGGGTATGGAGGAGGGTGAGTTCTCTGAGGCCCGAGAGGACATGGCTGCCCTGGAGAAAGATTACGAGGAGGTTGGAGTAGATTCTGTTGAAGGGGAAGGTGAGGAGGAAGGTGAAGAGTATTAAACCAGATCTTGCTACTTTACAGGCATGTCTTTTATCCATCAAGTCAGCTGAACACACGCTTTTTTTATTTTTTAAACTGTATTGCCCAATCTTCAAATTGTTGTGAAGTTTGACAATCTTTTTAACTGTTTTAAAATATGCAGTCATGTCACTGTACCATCGATGTATTTGTATCAGATCTGGAATAAAATGTATAAAAAAAGAAAATTGGTCACTTTAATTGTATAAATTTATGTGAGCTCTCAGGGAGCTAATGGGGGTCTATAATGAAACTATGGTTATGGGAGGAGCAGGAGAACCCATGTAAGACTGAGTAAATGTCATGGTGGTTAAAGGTGTATATACAGTCACACTATCACATAAGGACCTATCTCGTTGATCTAAAATAAACTTGGCATGTCCTATTTACCACTGGCCACAAGGTGGTATAGCAGTGAAATGTGCATGACTTCTGCCCTCCTCTACATAACAATTTTCTGACTTTGGGTACTAAGGTGGTGGTCATATTATGTGATGGCATACTGCAGCACGGTATTACACATTAATTTAGTTATTTGGCACTACAAAGGGTCAGCAGTGCTGTACAAGGAGAATTGCAATAAAACCTATAAATACAATATATTCAAACCAAGAGGGTGGTGGAGGGGGTGAAGACTGGGAGATTTCTACACCACTAATGCTGGGCAAACACTATACAAATTATCTGGCTGGTTGGAATGAAAATCTGGTAATGTATGATAGCAAACGACAATCGAACATTTGTTCACAAACCCTGGAAAACAGACAAAAATGGACATTCAGCCAAATTGGCTACATTTGTTTTATTTAACCAATCGTTTTTGTCTGTTTTCCAGTGTTTCAAACCATATAACTTGTCATTTGCTCCCATTACCAGATTTTCATTCCAACCAGCCAGTTTGGACAGATATCTGACAGATAATTGTATAGTGTATGCCCAGCATTAGTGAGTGACAGATAACAATAGCAGTCAGTGACATGGCTGACAGAGCTGTTGATAAAAGGATGGTGGAAAGCCTTGCCCATGAAAGTCTACAGTGGTAGGTGACCTGAGAAGAGATCAGGATAGAGTGCATGAGTTAAGATTGTGACGAGGACTGGTAGAACTATTAATTTATATGGCAGTGTCTGGTACCATACAGGCAAGTTACAGTAGAGCACAAATGACGACAATATATTCAGACGGGAATAACCACCATTGTGAACTTTACACAAACGAATGACAGAAACAATAACAGGCAGTGGACCAGTACCCTGCAAGAAAAGACACATTGGATCAGAGCTGCTTAATTAGTGGGGGCACACTGGAGAATTGAGTTTTCAGATCCATAATTCTGGTACATGAAAGCCAGAAAATGTGCACTTTGACATACTTCACTTTGTACTAGGGTAGGTATATAATGACAGGGGCATGATGAGATGGGGTTGGGTACAGGATCCTGGTGGTCAGAATTCCAACTCCGGCCTCCCGACTGTTAGGATACATACCCCTCTGCCTGCAGCCTAATACTAACCCCCCCCCCCCCCCCACTTACTGTCGGGGCACCGGCATACCGCATGCCAGGATTGTGACTACATCCCATAATATGTTATTGAATTGTAAGGATTACTGGGATAAACATCATCCTAGGTTCTAGCAGCTCATTGTGTGTGTATAGTCTATCTTGAGCAGGGGAGTTTCTAGAGAGGAGGGGGCCTGTGTGCTGGCTCCGACACGAGCACCCCACCTCTCTGACCAGTGGCCGGCAGAACGCTGAGCTGTGCATGGCTAGCGCCAGAGTTATAGACCCTGGGCACGAGTGTGCCCAGAGTCTATAGATGATGCGCTGGTCACTGGGAAAATGGCCGCGGCGGCCATTTTCTCTGTACTGCGCATGCGCAAACGACAGGAAAATGGCCGCAGCGGCCATTTTCCAGTCTTTTTCTCCCGAGTCCAACGTGCCGGCGTTGGACTCGGGAGAGGTAAGTAATGCTATGTGTGCAGGGTGTGCGGTGCGGAGCCCCCCTGAACCCAGGGGCCCGTGTTCACCCATTATAGATATGCCCCTGATCTTGAGAGTGGGGAGGTGCTGTTAAAGTGAGGCCTAATGGTGCATCAAAGACTAGCAGAGCAATACATAGACCAATAATTAAATTGGAAGAGACAAATTGGTAGCATACTTTATTACAGTGTTGACTAACCTTGACACTCCAGCTGTTATGGAACTACATTACCCAGCATGCACTGCTACAGTTTTGCTATTAGGGCATGCTAAAACTGTGGCAGGGCATGCTGGGATATATAGTTCCACAACAGCTGGAGTGTCAAGGTTAGCCAACACTGCTTTATTGAAATAGCAGAATTTAGTGTCTGACATGAAAGTGTAGATAGTACATTAGTGGATACCTGTTTCTTTTATACAGAAGTATGGCAAAATACGGATTTGCTGCATTCAGAATCTCTGCTAATAAATAGGCTACCACTAATCATATGAACCTTACTAGACTTGGGCACAGTTATGCTTTCACAATGATATTACCCACCAATATCGCATTTGTATCTGCTTCCAGTCTCTTCCACCATAAACTATTAAGGTAATATATACACAAGGGAGGCGCCGGGCTGAAGAGACGCTGCCACCTTCTCCATTTGCTAGGCACCTGATGAGATTTTGTTACCAGTGGGCACCCCGCGTGCACTGTCCCTTTTTTAAAAGAAACAAATATGGGAGGGAGGGTGCACATTTATAGTTTGCAGGGGGGTGCCGAACAACCAAGCATTGGCCCTGTATATACAGTATCCAATATCAAGCAGGTTTGGATGAAGAGCACCAAAATTTATGACCTGAGGGTTGACTCTAGAAACCTTTTTGGGTTTGGACATTTTCCTAACTTGTTCAATGTGCCTGTTGTCATTGTTTAATGATTATGATCTTCTCCGTTGTAAAAAAAACAAAAAAAACAAGGATACCTCTACAGTTTGATTCATATATATATATATATATATATATTATATATGTGTGTGTGTGCAAAGGTCACATGATCTAGTATTAGATTCCATGCATAACCTCTTCTGCTGTTGCATTGACGGGGTCAGCATGATTTAATATCCTGTTCTGTGTTTGCATAGAGACAACCAAACCAATGACCCTAAACAGTGACAGAGACTCTACATAACTGACCTATTTCATAGTATTAACTCCTTTTTACTACAAATATAAGTGACTTGTATAGTTACACCTTCATTTAAAGCACTTTAACTTCCCATATTATCTTATTCAATTGTGCCTTCAATAAAGAAAAGCCAAGCTAGACGTAGCTTTGCTTTATCACACATCTGGATGTTGTATTGTTTGTATGCATTGCTGATGCGCTATTATGGTGACCATTTAAAATGTTTTTATTGTCTATCATGATGATGCAAGTTGATCTGCAGATATAGATTTTAAATGTGTACTCAGCTTGACTGGTCTGCAGACATATCTGCAGATGATGGTTGCTAACTGTAGAGCGGCCGCTGATTGGCTCCAGCACCTGACAGTTCACACTGAGCAGTCAGGAGCCGGTTAGCAGCAGTGTATATGGCCACATACATACACCGCTAATGTAAGTGTCTAGTCCAGGTCACTCGGTTTGTTTTATTGCCAAGACCCGGGGATGCTACGGAGACCAGCGCCAGGATGTAGTGAGTACGGGATCTCCCATTGGATTCTACATGGAGAAGTGGACGTGAACAGCTGGCAGCAGGTAAGTATGTGTGAGTGGGATAGGTGTATGTATTAAAGTTATACTGTATACAGTGTGTGTGTACTGTGGTTATTTAACTATTTACTTTACAGTGGGGTACAGGTGTCGGCCACCTGCTGGCACTTGTAGCTCCACAAGTGCCAAAGGGCTGGCACCTGGTGTTCCACTGTAAAATACAATAGTTTTGAACTATTTTCACCATTATTACCCCAGTACCCACATCCCAGGGGTGCGGGGAAGAGCCCCAGGCTTCAGCCTAAGCCTGGGGTGTTCGGGAGAGGGGGGACCCCCACCTCCCCTGAGATCCCCGTCTTGGGCTGTTAATGCTTTGGCCGTGGAGACCAGGTGATAGGGTCTCCTGGCTGTGGCTTTACACCCCGGTTGGTTTTGGTCCGGTGCTGGTATTAAATATAAGGGGACCCTTAAGCATTTTTTCCCCCTGTATTTAAAACAGGGATTGGCCCTGCAGACAGGTTCTGGTTCCTAAAGTACGGGGGAACCCTACATGTTTTTTTCCCCGTAGTTTTAAGAACCAGGACTGGCTGAGCAGTCCGGGGCTGGTTATGCCTTTTGGGGGGGACCCTACATAATTTTTTTTTTTTTACATTTAATACTTTTTTTTTTTTACAGGTACAACACATGATATGTGCAGGCTGATTGTTCGGGAGAGTTAGGCAGAGAGAAGACACTGCAATCTCGGGTGAGTAATCTCCTTCAAAACTTGCTACTCGGGGGACAAATCTCGATCTGCTTCACCATCAGCCAACTCACTCTCAGCTAAAACTCACTTCTTAGTAAATTTGTGAGTTTCAGGAGTCTCAAACCACCGAGTTTCAGCGATGCTAATCGAGTTAAAAAAACAATCTCGATTAGACTTGAATCTTATGCTGCATACACACATAAAGATTTTTTGTCCAACCATCCAACTAGTTGATTGGGTGGAATAAAAATCTGGTAAGGTATGAAGCAAATGACAATCAGCAATTTGCTCCCAAACGCCGGAAAATGGACAAAAACTGTTGTTTGAACAAATTGTTTAGCTCAAACATTTAACAAACTTGTCTGACGACCATTTTCATTTGTTTTCTGGCATTTAGGAGCAAATTGCTGATCATCAGTTACTCCCATACATTACCAGATTTTCATTCCAACCAATCAACTTGGATGGTTGGACAGAAAATCTTTACGTGTGTACCCAGCTTTAGTAAATTTACCCCCTAGTGAGAATCTGCCACGAAATTGGTTCAAGAGGCCCACTGCTTGGTACATTTCAAAATTGAGGAAAACAAGGCCCCAAACGGATTTAAGTAACAATATTGCCTAGTACAGCCTGCTTTCCTGTGTTTCCAAATGCATGCATTCATGACAGAATAAAGCTTATTACTCCAACTGTGAAGAAAAATTCTAGCTATCATTCTGAATAAATACAACAGTTTTGGGAGAACCATTATCTTAATAGCTGCTAATCTATTTATCCACAAGACCTTGTAATTCATCCAGTCCTTTGTAAAAAATCTATTAATTTATGGAATAACAGTGGGTGGTTGCATTCAATAAGGTCCTCTTCTCTAGTTTGGATAATAATACCTTGAGGATTTTATTTGACAAGTGTATTTATATGAGGTTTTCAACTTGTAATGCAAATCAGGGGGCACATTGGAAGGAAGTATCTCTGGTTTAGATAGAGATATGTGGTTTGAACCGAACTTTATGGTTCCGAGTCAAATCAGTTTTGGGATTCTGTGTAGTACAAATTCCCGGCTCAGGTCTGCTGCAAGTTCAGAACTGAATCTCTGGTTTTGGATTACATGTAAACAGGTCCAAATTACATGATTTTAGCATTTTTTAACAATTTGAAAGAAATCCAAAACTGAATCCGAACCAAAACACTTGAGGTTGGTTTTGCCAAAACACGGAAGTCCACACACATTTCTTGTTTTAGATGTATTTAACTTATAGTAAAAGGCTAGGGAATAGTTTTACAAGGAATGAATGGCAAGGAAGGGATGGATGGCAAACATTAGAATGCCATCTGCACAGAAAGATCATTTGTGAGTAGTGCCTTGTATTGTGGGCCCTTCTATTTCTGTAGATATAGTAATACAAAACAGTGGTTGCTCAGATCAACTTAATAGTCTTTCTCAGGTGCTTGAAAAGGGAGGGGTTTCCTCTTGACTAGAAAAAAATAAATAAATGTTCTCCCCAGCATACTGCAAAAGTCCTGCAAGTCCCAGTGAAAATGTGCAAGCCCATAACATTTAAAGATCTCACTATGTTATTCAGAGTTTACCTGAACTGTATAAAACTACGATTTAGGGGGTTTAACTTATTTTTTATCAACTTTGTGTAAATTTTGATAGCCGAATTTAGGAGTGCAATGGGATGATAATTTTGACTAACAGTTGGATTTTCGGAATCACTATAATTCAAGTTTCAAACATTTTAAATGGAAAAGGAATGAGTCAAGGACCCGGCCTCAAAACTCCTCACTAGGAAAGGTATAAACTCTGGAAGGCAACGTTGAAATTGATTGAATAGCAGTCAGGCCCTAGGCTATTATCCCATTTTAGGGAGATGGTTGCAATTGAAATTAAAGGTCTCAACAGTAAAAGGCTCCAGGACAGTTAGTTGCAGATCATTAAAAATTTCAACAATGGAGGCAGGAGGTGAGTTGCGTTGTATTGGTTTAATCTCTGAGATTGTATACATGTGTATAATATTCAGCCAAGCAGTCAGCTATGACCAGGGAACAGATAGTTTAGCTACCACGGATCTGAATTAGGATTGAATTTTATGCCTTGCAAAGTGGCAGAGTCTTTTCTAGATCTGAATAAATCACCGGAGAGATGGTGCTGCCATAGCAGTATGGGGAGAGGGACGCTGCAGTACTGAACCCCCTAGACCCATGGGTCTGTGTGCAGAGGAGTAGCATGAAACCATGGTGCCCGGAGAAAGTGCATGTAATACCACCCCCCCCCCCCCCTCCTCCCTGTACTGAACTGTGCCAGTGGGGTATTGCCAGCCTGTGGGGGAATACTGAAGTGAAGAGAAAAAGAGCAAACAGTGGCAGTATGACACTTGGCATTGAGGTCCCATTGGGGGAATGGAATGCTTCAATGATGCACTATCTGACATTAAGGGGTTGCTCCTTTGGCACTGATTTATTTATGTATAGCTCCTAGGATCTGATTTTTATCTCCTTTGAATCATTGTTATTAGTCAATAGGAGATTGTATTACTGTATATATTCTGATAATTTAACTTAAATTGACAAAAATACATGTGCAAGAGTGAAATGCCACAGGATGCACAGCTTATTGCTGCAATTACGGCCCTGAGCAGCTTTCACTGGAGTGGGAACACCTATGGGAAGCTCCCTTCTCAGCTATGCTCCTACTTCACAAATATACATTGCACCTATATTAATGTGAGTACTACTGACCATGTTCTGTCTACCACCATTATTATTATTTCAGGTCTCCTAATAATTTTTAAAAGACCTTTCAAATAACACTTTGTGGTCATGCCTAGGAACACCTCATTGCTTTCAATAGCAAAGCGGTGACTTTGTTTAATCTAATACCTTATAATTGAAGTTTAGGACTTTACCTCAGATGTGTCACTTTTAAGTCCATTGAAGCACTATGAATGGATTAGGAGAGAAGGAGGGACGGGATCAAAGAGGAGAGGGGAGAGGAAAGTGCCAATCAGAGAGGGGAGGTGACAGAAGCCAATAAGAAAAAGAGAAGGGTGGTGACAGAAGCCAATAAGAAAGGAGTGGACCGGACGCAAAGAGCCAAACACAGGATAGAGAGGGGAGGAAATTAAAGAGGTGAGAGGTGAATGTAATCAATCGGACAGGAAAGGGGAGGTGAGAAGAAGATAATCACAGAGGAGGGAGGGACAGAGCTGTGTCGACGTGCAGGGCCCTGGGGGCAGCACCAGTGCTGCCCCAAAGCAGGTGCATTTGGTTTGCAGGGTGCCTGGGATGGCAACTGTAGTGCAGCTGCACCTTTTGCTTGGGCATTCTTTGAATGCTCCGGGCATCATACAGCCGTGCTGTACTTCCTCATGGTGCGGCCCTGCCAAATCTGCATGACATCACGTGTTCAGAAGCTGGGCTGCCACAAAATCTCCCTGCTCCAGTACTGTAAGATTGAAACATGTTCTGGAGGTGCAATAATGGAAAGCATCATATTCAATTTATATTCAAATGCCAAGCTAAGCACACAGGGTTAGGAACAGGTTTTTCCCAAACACTGGATTCTATTATGTGCAGGAGATGCCACTGCTGGAATAACCATTTTGGGTGGCATTCTTTACACATAGAGAAAATATTGGAAGGTAGATGTCAGTACGCAGAGCAAAACAATTAGATTTTATTATAGAATTTTCTTTAGTCTCAGTATATATAACAAAGAAACCTGGAATTAAATATCAGCTTCTAGAATTCATGAGGGTGGTATAAAATAACTATTTAAAATGTCTCTAAATATGAATAGATGTCTTATCATGTAATTGTAATATTTGTATTCAAATATCAGTTTAGCATCAAGGCCTGAATAGTTTGGAAAGAAACAACAGGGACACCACTATGACCTGAAATAATGTTCCAAAGATTGTCGATTTTTTAATTATCAAATTATGTAAATAAGAGCTATTTAAATCTGATTCAATATAATTTTTCAGCAAAAATGTAAATATCAAGTTTAAATAGCTATTATTTAAATAATGTGATAATAAAATAAATAGAATTTTAGGGACATTTTGGAAAAAAATAGTTTGAGAGTTAAAAAATCTAAAGAACTTTGCTGCGTTAGCGGCGGAGGGTTGGGACAGATTGAGGAGGGCAGGATGGAGTTGTGACAGAGCAGCTGGCGGGGCCAGAGTGTAGGACGTGACCCGTAAGATAATACACGTGTATATTATACAAAGCCGGCAGGTTAGGGTCTGGACTTACTATAGGCCAAATACCTCTGGCAGTGCAAATCATCTCAGAGGAATTGGTCGTAAATTCATTTGGCCAAATAATTTTCGATCCATCTTTGTGCTTCCGATTGGACTGCAGGGATTGTGTTCTTGTGAATGAGAATTTTATAGCTGGGTAAACAACAAAGTATTGAATCAAAGTAAACAGCAGACACCGACATTCTCTAGAAAGGTTCAATTTGATATCTAACGAGGAAACCGGGGTAACTTCAAGTGCACAGGTTGCTACTTGTAGCTACCTAGAGACAGGTGAGCATTTTTTTCTACAAGATCAGGTAAAAAATATACAATAAGATTTCCATTGACCTGTTCCAGTAATCATGTGATATACTATATCAGATGCTCATATGGCATATATTACATTGGGGAAACCACCACATGTTTGAAGGAAAGAATGGCCTTACACAGGTCCAACAACAGACAAGCTATTGAAGGAAAACAATGTGAGCAGTATGTCGCAAGACACTTCCGTGAATGTAAACACTGTTTGGCATCTTTGTGGTGTTTCCCCATTAATGACATTTATATTCGTTAGATATGCAGTTTGTTCTTTATATAGTCAGCATTTACTATCCAGCTCTTGCTTTCTTATGCTTAGAATTACTTTACTCTTTAGCTAATGCATTTATCAGATAGTTAGTCTAACACTACCTGACTTTTTGATATTTCAAACCAGTATGCATTATTATTGTCTATCTCTCACTATAGTGACTGTTCCATATACATTGTTCTACTTTTGTAGCATTTAGCTAGGTTATGTTGTGACACAAGAAATTTCTTATGTGCGTTGTATTTTCTACAGCCCAGTTGGGTGGACATACCTCCTATGAGTCAGCCGATGAATCTGTGCGGCAACACACATTGTGACGTTACTGCGACCATTGCCACAGCAGTGTCAGTGTGTGTGAGCACTTGGTGATGGGAAGCTTTATAAGGTATGCAAAGTTTTTCTATTTTTTTTGTCCTGAGGAAAGGTTCTCTGAAACGTTGACCTTCACCGTTTACATGTTGTAACATTATTTTGCTTCCTGAGTGCCCGTCTTTACTTGCTTGATATATATATATATATATATATATATATATTTTTATTATTTATCAGTCCAGACACCAGGACTGGTTTCGTGTGAGTGCCAAACATTGCTGCTGACGTGTATATATATATATATATATATATATATATGTGTATGTTCCTGTATCCTTGTTGGTAAAAGGGTTGCCTGGTCTTGTCTTGACAAAGGCTCCTTTATGAGCCGAAATGTCAACTATGTATTTTATACGGACCAATTAAAAATCTTTTTTGATTCCTGATTGAAACACAGCCTGGTGAGTGCTCGCTATTTCTTTTGCGCGTGTGTGTGTGTCAAATATAGTGCGACATTTCAGCGCTTTAATGCACATTGTCAGACAATGTGATATAAACAAACAGTGCATAACTTACCAGAATAAATACCCCCATCACCTTACACACTGGACGCCGCTTCCTCGTGTCCGGGGAGCCCAGGCGCGTCACGTAGGAAGTGACGTCAGCTTACTCTGTAGCTGGGTAACAAATAGTAACAACAAATTTGTGAGTGTGCAATTACAGATACAAACTATTAGAATTCAGTGTCAATGAACATTCTATGATAGAAACAAGCCACGAGCAACCAGGCAAGTTTCCTGAGGCATCCCAGGGAGCCACGGCGCACAGTATATAGACATATATACACATGTAGAAAACAGATCTGAAGAAAATGCAGCAAAAAGGAAGCCTGATATTAAGTAGTACCCTATTATTGTATATCAGTAAATCTCTAAATATGAAATATAATATAGACACTTAGGGCCGAATTCAATTAGGTGCAAAAAGCCGTTTTCGGCAAAAAAGTTTCACCGATGACGTCATTTCGCCATGCGAAAACTTATCCCCGTATTCAATTCCAAAGACTTTTCGCCGGTGCGGAAAGTCAATGCATTGGAATAGGCGAAAAAGATTCACCTACAGTCAGGTGCATAAATATTGGGACATTGACAGAATTTTCATATTTTGGCCTCTATTCACCACCACAATGGCTTTGAAATGAAACAAACAAGATGTGCTTTAACTGCAGACTTTCAGATTTAAATTGAGGGTAATTACATCTAAATCAGGTGAACAGTGTAGGAATTACAACAGTTTCTATATGTGACTCCCACTTTTTAAGGGGCCAAAAGTAATGGGACAAACTAAACAATCCTAAATCTAACTTTCACTTTTAAATACTTTGTTGCAAATCTTTTGCAGGCAATTACAGCCTGAAGTCTGGAACGCATAGACATCACCAGACGCTGGGTTTCATCCCTGGTGATGCTCTGCCAGACCTCTACTGCAAATGTCTTCAGTTCTAGCACCCATTTTCATGTACCCCAAATTTTTTGGGACTACTTATTTTCACACAAAAAACCCTGCAAAATGCTATTCTTCACCACTTTTGCAAAGACGCTAATTAGCAGCTATTGAGAGCATTTAAGTACACCAAATACCTTCAGCAGGCCTATTCGGGGGTATCTATAGTGATCCCCAATGCATCTTTTGTGGGGTGTCAGGCGGATTTCCACAAATATGACAGCAATTTTCGCCGGGTCCCGTTTTCGTCGATTTCTAATTGAATACGGGGATAACCATGAAAACCAGCGATGTCGGCGAAAAGTACGGGATTTTTTCCACCTAATTGAATATGCCCCTTAAATGTTAATAGGAGATATAAAGTACAACTCTGATGTTATAAGTTATTAAAGATGTCCAGGAATCTATGAAGCTAGTTCATATAGGTGTTAGGTTATAAGGGATCATGGAAATCAGGGGAAAAAAATGGGAGTCTATAGGAAACAATGTAATCCAAGGGTCTCATTGAGTCCTTTTGATGTTAAAGAATCCAATCTCTCTATAAATTTTGTTTCCAATTGCAAAACTTTCTTTGATCTATCCCCTCCTCTGATCAAGGGGGCGGCATGGTCCAGGTATGGTGCTGCCGAACTGCCCGTTTACAGCTGGCCACAGTGATCAGGACATAGAGGAAGAGAAGCCACTACTACCGTGAGCTGCTAATCATTGTGGCCAGCAGTGATCGGGACACACTGAGGGCAGGAGCCATGGATGCAGGAGGACCTGAAGATCATATTCAGGCAGCCGCCCAGTGGGCGCTTTTGACTGGTCGCATCAGATGCTATCATGTCTGTGAAAGCATGGTTAAACTGTACAATCCCCCCACATTACTTTTTTGGTACCAAATAAGTAAACCATATTATAAGTATTTTCCCACGTCCACTGGTGATTTGGATATTTCAGGAAAAGGGCCGGCTCCAAGGGTCGGAGCACCCTGTGCCAGCCCTCTCCAGTGTACCCTATCTTCGCGCGTGGCCAAAATGGCGGTATTGCCTAATTACCATAGGCTACGCCCCCTATGTGACGTTATTTGGAGACGTGCCCGCCTCCAAATATAGTCAGGCTGGGGGGAGCCTCACTTCCCACAGCCCCTCTCCTGTCACTGAATGGATGTCACGCGCATGCGCACAGCATCCATTCAGAGTCTCCGGGGCCCGGCACTCCCGCACAGCACCTCCTGCACCTCCCGATTTGACCACCCACGGGCCTCTTCGGCCCATGGGTGGAACAGCAGGACAGTACTGTCCCGCTGAAATTGGGATGTTGGGGAGGGGTGCGTCCTCTATGGGTGGTGCAACTGCACAAGTCGGAACACCCCTAGAGCTGGCCCTGTTCAGGAGTTAGAGTTAATAGAGAATAATAAGCATTTAACATTTCTTGGAGAATAAGGGGTATGTCCCTTGGAAAATATGGATACCTGGGATCACTTTCTTTTCAGTTTAAGTTTGTATCTTTATCCTTCACTTAACCAGCAATAAGCAGCAAAAGCCAGGATTCATCAGACCGAGGGAGTCACAATGTGTAGCATATATAGTGTAGACCAAAGTGTAGCTTACAGTGCATCCGGAAAGTGTTCACAGCGCTTCACTTTTTTCCACATTTTGTTATGTTACAGCCTTATTCCAAAATGGAATAAATTCATTTTTGTCCACAAAATTCTACACACAATACCCCATAATGAAAACATGTAAAAAGTTTTTTTTTTTCTAGATTTTTGCAAATTTAATTAAAAAATATGAAGAAATCACATTGCATAAGTATTCACAGCCTTTGCTCAATACTTTGTTGATGCACATTTGGCAGCAATAACAGCCTCAAGTCTTTTTGAATATGATCCAACAAGCTTGGCACACCTATCTTTGGGCAGTTTCGCCCATTCCTCTTTGCAGCACCTCTCAAGCTCCATCAGGTTGGATGGGAAGCGTCGGTGCACAGCCATTTTCAGATCTCTCCAGAGATGTTCAATTGGATTCAAGTCTGGGCTCTGGCTGGGCCACTCAAGGACATCACAGAGTTGTCCTGAAGCCACTCCTTTGATATCTTAGGTGTGTGCTTAGGGTCGTGGTCCTGCTGAAAGATGAACCGTTGCCCCTGTCTGAGGTCAAGAGCGCTCTGGAACAGGTTTTCATCCAGGATCTAGCCACTAGTCACAGAACAGAGACATAAAGGCACGGGACAGTCTAGAAGTTGAGACAGAGGTCTTTGAGTGAGAAGTTGCATTATGAAGTCAAGGTCAAATGCTGTTACGCCAACCTCCATGTGGGTCCACTATTTTGACTTCATTATGACTACTGCAAATCATGGTTCTAATTTACTGCACTTTAATATTAGGCCCAGGTAGTTATAGGCTGAACCCTGGTTGGTAGCCTAGGTCTAATTGATAAGTCACACATAAGCTACCCACCAGGTAATTGGGGTGTACCTATGCAATGAGGCAGGAGACTTAGGTGGTAGCAAAGGATGAGCAATGACAATATGAGACAGGAAAATAGATACGGGGGGGGAGGGGGGGTGACTTGCAGACAGACAGGTATAGAGTGAGGCTAGAGATAAGGGGTGACACAAGAAATGAGGCAGCCAATGTGGAGAGCTAGTCAGTTGATCAAACAAAGGCAGATTCTTGGACCAGCTACTTGGGTTCTAGTTTAGTCTCCCTCCCCTCAGGCCTCTGTGGGTAACTACAATCTAAAGTAGTGGATGCAGCAAGTGTTATGGTGTACAGTTACCAGATGAAATAAATGGATGCCAGTCGCAGCTCAGGCAATTGGTGACGTGGCTGCGTGACGTCATACTGCCTTGCCCCGGGTGTCAAAATTCCTAGTTTCGGCACTGGTTTCATGCATCTTTGTTTAAATGACATAGAACTGCAACAAGATGTAAATTTTGCATAAAACAAGTTAAAATTTCGGAGTTGTAGATTTAAGGTTCCGCATATCTTGCTTTTTCCATTCCTATTAAAGACTGAAAATAAAAAAAGTTGCTCATATGCAGGTCTGGACTGCCAATCTGGCACTTCTGTCAAATGCCAGAAGGGCCGATGGCCAGATGGGCCGGTCCGGCGTCAAACCCCGGCTGAGCAGCTCCACCTCCTGGTGCTCTGCTCGGCTGGGATACTGAAAGGCGGGAGCGTGCCACAAGGCCAGGCCCTCGTGACTTGCGGCAAGTCCCTGTGGGTGAGGCCATGCCCCTTTTGCGGGCACGTGCACAGGGGACTACCAGGGCTGCTCATCAGCCCTAGTTCATCCCTGCTCACATGCAATAGGGCACATGTTCTCAAACTCGGTCCTCAGGACTACAAACAGTGCATGTTTTCCAGGTCTCCTCACAGAATCGCAAGTGAAATAATTAGCTCCACCTGTGGATCTTTTAAAATGTGTCAGTGTGTACTGTGTGGGGTTCTGAGGACCGAGTTTGAGGACCACTGCAATAAGGTATCTTTATTTCAAATTATATTTGTGATAATTTGCAGTGGGAACAAAACTACAGTACAAATGCAACATTTTTGCAGCAACATGAAGAAAAATGTGTTTTTCGACACAAGATAACAATATATTGAAGCACTCCCAGCATTGCAAGAATACAGCCATTTTCTCCATGCAAAAGGACTTGAATCTAACAGGAACTCATAGATGCTGAAGATTGGGCCTCAGCCTATACTTGTAATGGGACGTATTTTGCACTTCTACTGGAAAGTGCATTTCAAGTTAAGGTGCAATCAGAGCTAGATTAAGGCTTTGAGGGGCCTGTGGGCCCGAATGGCCAACATTTGGGACACAGGGATCAGGTCCTCGTGTGCAAGCTTTGGACATGCACATGAAAAGGTGGCGTGGCCACACATCGTGTGAGTGCCGTGTGACTCGGTAGCGCTGAGCGCCTTGTCATGTGAATATTTACATTCAAATGCGTCTTATTCGCACAGAGGTGTGAATAGTTAGCACAAGCAGCTTCTGATGATTAATATGATCAGTGGCATGCCTATGTTCTGTGTGTGACTGTGGGTGTATCTGCATGCAAAACGCTACGTTACAGTGTCAGTGGCTGTGAATAAGACGCATTTGAAGGTAAAAAGTAGCACAAAAAGACGCTCAGTGATACAGAGTCACGCCACAGCATGACGCAACTAGAAGGGCTGTTTAACGTGCAAGGAGGCTAGATGTATGTGGACACATCTTTATAGTCAGACACATATACATACATAGAGTCACACATACATGCAGTCATATACTGTATATACAAACATACTGTCACATACATAGTAGAGATTAGCAGTTTGGTTTTGCTGAAAACCACACACCCAAACTTTGCGGATCCGAGTCGAACAGAAGGCCTGATTCAGAGCCGCTCGCGTGATGTGTATGCAAATTGCATAGGCAGTGCTATCGCACAGCAACACATTAGCACGCCCAGTATTTCTTAGAGAGCGATCACATAGTGTATGCAGACACCCACCAGCCTGTTTTAAGACGCCCACTTGTGCATGTCATGTCCAGGAAGTGTATGCAACCATTGGTACATCGGGTAACATCGGATGCTATCGCAGCGCTTGAGGTTGACCATACCTTGCCGCAAGCACTGCGAGCACTTTAGTGTAAAAACAAGCCAGGTGACGTGTACTATGATGCTGTCATTTAATTATGCACATCTCTAAAACGCCATTCAGATGCTCAGGCACGCCTGCGTTTGCACCTCCACTCCCCCGTTTTTATTTTTTTTCCAAAATATATTTATTAAGGCTTTGCATAATATAATAAGTATATATATATATGTCCTCAAGGGTGGCACTCCCATAAAAAAGAAATAATGCAGCGGGTGCCCTCCAGAAAAGGTCAGCCCCACAGTTGACATCTAATGTATAGTCCACATAGGCGGCACTCCGTATTCCAAAAATGACAATACAGGAGGTGTGATGAATATCTCCAACATTTCGGAGCCTTTATTACAGCCCCTTCATCAAGGTACAATCAAAAAAGTACAAGCAATACAAACATTTATACTCACTGAACTCCACGTGTGGTCCGTGCCGCGCGCTGTCCATGGCCGGGTCTCCTGCTGATGACATCATCTCACCTCTCCTCCACACCAGCACTTCATCAGCGTCAGTCCTAAGAGAGTGGAGACGCCCACAAATTTTCATTTAACCCATGAGGTGCCAAAGCATCCAATGTAAAAATCCAACGAGATTCACATTGGAGTAATCTGCGGGACCTATCTCTTCCCCTTAGAGATTTCGGTATGTGATCAATGATCATATATTTTAATGAAGCAACACTGTGACCACTAGCAGCAAAATGACGGGCCACAGGCTGGTCACTACCACCAGGGGAAATAGCGGCCCTTATGGCCGACCGGTGTAGCGCCATCCGCTCCCTTAAGGGGGTTTCACGTAAAGAACTGTCCCACAATAGGATGACACAATACAAATTTTTGTAAAAGATGCATTTCCATTTTAAATAAATGTAGCTATGATCTCATGTTGTTGGTAATTGAAGAAGCCACAGGGGAACTTGAGGTCATTCGTGATAAGATTTCCACCTTTGAGACAGAACATAAACCTGCGTTTGAAGCTGACAAAGATACAGCCTGGATGGAGAAATTGGAGAAGCAGGTGGCTACGTATAAACATGAGTTAATCCAATTTAAAAAATCTAAAATGGATAAAGTGTCATTAGATTATGATCAGAATCGGGTGTACAATTGGGTCGACAATGGGACAACACAAGTGACTCAGAAGTTGGGATAGCTGGAGCCAATAATCATTCAGTACCTCATTCAGAGTCGGTCGTTGCCGCCGCACAGTCGTACGCCACCAATGCAATAAACTGTGCATGAGTAAAGTTCGCAATGCGCGTGCGCAAACTAGCTGCTACGATCAGAAATTTCTCTCTCCTTGAACACAGCCAGGTCAGTAGTTTGAGTGACAGAATGAGGCGTTTGTGGGTGGTAACAGGGGAAGGTGCTTGAAAACAGGGGAGTGGAGATCCGAACGCAGGCGTGCCTAATTATGCAAACGGCGTTTTAGGGCAGTGCATAATTAACAAAGTAGTGTCATGGCACACGTGACATGGGTGGTTTGTACACTGACCTGATCGTAGTGCTTAAGAGAGGGTATGGTCAACCTTAAGCTCTACGACCAGTTCCGATGGTTACCGATGGTCTCGATTAATCCTTATATGGGCAGAGATGACGTGTAATGCGTACGAGAAGGGGGCGTATTTTTTGTCTTACGGCCGCATCCTCCCCTTGGTCGGCCAACTAACGATCCGATCTTAAGGACGCAACTTGCGAGTGCATCATTTGCATATCCGGCCCCTTTTCCCTTACGACCGTGCGGCCACAACGACCGACTCTGAATGAGGTCCTCAGTCCCTTTAGGGATGAAAGACAGTATGTCTATACCCCCAAGAGGAACGAGGAGATTTACCCGCAGGGGCACACAATGGACGCAGTCGCGGGCAAAGAAAAGTGGATAGACCACCTTTACAGCGGAGATGACGATAATCAACATCTCGTCTCGTGTACTTACAGATCTAGAGGCAAAGGTTCTCAGTCGGGGATTATGTTATATTCCCACAACCAAATTTGACCCAATGAAATGGGAGGTGGAAAAATATCGTTTAACCAGACAATTAAAACTACATGAATATTACAATGGAGTCAAAGCTATATCAAGGTCATCTACTGATATGGAAAATGTAATCCCAGCTGCGGTACGAAAGTTTCAGCCTAGGTCATCGTTTGAGCCACTATCTAATAATGCGGCAATTAGAACATATGTACGGATGTTGGATAAAAATGTGGGACTCTGTGGCAAAGGGATGTAGTAAACATCATGATAGTAATCTATCTGTAGGAGAATGGAGAGCCCTACAAGACCTATCAGGATATAATGATGTGGTGTTCCGCCCTGTGGATAAGGGTGGAGCAATCGTGATTCAAGATTTACATGAATACATGTCAGAAATTGACAGACAATTGTCAGACGTTACAGTATATAGATTACTTGAGAATGATCCCACCGAGATATTCAGTAGACAACCACAGGAGAGACTTGATTTGGTAGTTTCCGAAGGGATTATTTCCAGCAGTTTGAAAGATGCATTGATTCCTAAATTTCCAACTGTGGCTCTTCTATATACCTTACCCAAAATACATAAACGCCTGGACAATCCCCCTGGTCGACCCATTATATCTGCCAGGGGGTCATTGTTCCAGGCGGTGTCTGTATTTTTGGATGATGTCTTGCAACCTTGCATTAAGGAACATCCTAGATTTTTGCTTGATACCACCTCCTTTTTGAATAGGATTCATGCATTATCAGATATACCGCTGGGGAGTTTCTTATGTAGTATAGACATCAATAGTCTGTACACTGTGATCCCCAATGTGGAGGGCCTGATGGCAGTTAGGAAACTTATTGCTGAAAGTACCATTTATAATTGTCCTGATGTAAGTTTGGTGGCAGATTTGTTGGACATGATTCTCAACAAAATTTTTTTTATGTATAATGAGAAGCTGTATCTGCAGCTAGTTGGCGTAGCGATGGGGTCGAATGTGGCTCCATCCTACGCCAATGCATACATGTTCCTAGCGGAACAAGAATTTTTTTTTCGGGACGTCTATGTATCTGGCATGATTTTCTTTTATGCCAGGTACATAGACGATATATTCCTGATTTGGACAGGTACTGAATTACAGTTTAGAGAATTCATGGATCAACATAATCGATCCGATAATCCAATTAAATTTACATTTGACATTAGTGACATGGGGGTGAATTACTTGGATGTCAAATTAAGATTTGAGAATGGTAAATTGGTGACGGAATTGATTAAGAAGCCCACTGACAGGAACACCTTGTTACATTTTGGCAGCTGCCATCCTAAAGCATTAAAGTATGGTCTACCATACTCACAATTCCTGCGGGCTTGCAGGATTTGTAGTAATGAAGTAATGGCCTGTAGGGAAATTGATTTGATGAAGTGCAAGTTCCTTGAGAGGGGGTATCCTGTTAATATTCTAAATCAAGCAATTGAGAAAGCCATGAATATACCTAGGGTTGACCTTCTTAAAACAGGAAGAGTTAAAGGAAGAAAAATTGGGAAGTTACCATGGGTTAATCACTACCATACTCAAAGTAATGAGGTTAGGAATTTAACTAAAATACTTTGGCCAATTGTAAGGTCTGACCCTGAGTTAAACCTGCAGGATATCAATATCATGCCCTGTTACACTAGAGGTCGAAATCTTCGTAATTGGTTGGTAAAAACTGACATCAGCAATATGAGCAAGATTGATAGAGGATGCTTTTTGTGTCCCAAACTGGGATGTTTTAGATGTCTCAATTGCATGACCTGCCGTTCATTAACGGTAGGTAACAGTTTTTGCCATCCATATAGTGGCTATAGGTATACCATGATATTTTTAAATTTTTTCTGCATTGAATTATTCTGTTTATACTTTGATGCCTTGGTGATTTCTAATTTGAATGACAAAAGTATCTCTTTTGAGGTTTGGATAAAGATACAAGGATAATTCTACTGCTTTTCTGGGTCTTTAAGGTCTTTTTGTTGTGTTTGTTAGGTGAAACAGTTCTAGTAAACTGACTGCTTTAAATTGCAGATTTTTATGTAAGATAATATGTTCTTTATTGGTGTTTGTATTGTCATATTTATGTAATTATATATGTCTTGATGTTTGTATCCTAGCCCGGTAACTGCGCGTTGCCATGACAGCAGGGAAACAGGCTGTGGGCGTCTCCACTCTCTTAGGACTGACGCTGATGAAGCGCTGGTGTGGAGGAGAGGTGAGATGATGTCATCAGCAGGAGACCCGGCCATTGGACAGCGCGCAGCACGGACCACACACGTGGGGTTCAGTGAGTATAAATGTTTGTATTGCTTGTACTTTTTTGATTGTACCTTGATGAAGGGGCTGTAATAAAGGCTCCGAAACGTTGGTGATATTCATCACACCTCCTGTATTGTCATTTTTGGAGTACGGAGTGCCACCTATGTGGACTATATATATATATATATATATCCATATCCATATCCATACAGTCAGGTGCATAAATATTGGGACATTGACAGAATTTTCATATTTTGGCCTCTATTCACCACCACAATGGCTTTGAGACGAAGCAAACAAGATGTGCTTTAACTGCAGACTTTCAGATTTAATTTGAGGGTAATTACATCCAAATCAGGTGAGCGGTGTAGGAATTACAATGGTTTCTATATGAGCCTGACACTTTTTAAGGGGCCAAAAGTAATGGGACTATCAACTCAAAAGCTATTTCATGGACAGGTGTGGGCTATTCCCTCGTTATTTCATTATCAATTAAGCAGGTAAAAGGTCTGGAGTTGATTCTAGGTGTGACATTTGCATTTGGAATCAGTTGCTGTCAACTCTCAATATGAGATCCAAAGAGCTGTCACTATCAGTGAAGCAAGCCATCATTAGGCTGAAAAATAAAAAAAAAACCATCAGAGAGATAGCAAAAACATTAGGTGTGGCCAAATCAACTGTTTGGAACATTCTTAAAAAGAAAGAACACACCGTAGAGCTCAGCAACACCAAAAGACCCAGAAGATCTCATATTGAGAGTCGACAGCAACTGATTCCAAATGCAAATGTCATACCTAGAATCAACTCCAGACCTTTTACCTGCTTAATTGATAATAAAATAACGATGGAATAGCCCACACCTGTCCATGAAATAGCTTTTGAGTTGATAGTCCCATTACTTTTGGCCCCTTAAAAAGTGGGAGGCACATATAGAAATTCCTACACTGTTCACCTGATTTGGATATAATTACCCTCAATTTAAATCTGAAAGTCTGCAGTTAAAGCACATCTTGTTTGTTTCATTTGAAAGCCATTGTGGTGGTGAATAGAGGCCAAAATATTAAAATTCTGTCAATGTCCCAATATTTATGCACCTGACTGTGTATATATATATATATATATATATATATATATATATATATATATATATATATATATTAGACAGTATTGTATAAGCAAGAAAAAATTGTGACAGGGATAAATGAAGGGAAATAAACCCTATAGTAAAGCCAAACATTTTTTCCTATTTTTGTAAAAATAATATGGATCAATATTTTGTGAACCGAGAAATTATATGACAATCTTGAATGGGATATAAACAGTGTTGGTTCAATATATTAAAGGAAGAAATTGAACATCGAATCTACAACATATCAACCAAAAAAGATAGAATAACTGGCAAATTTTCTTAATTGATAGAATTAAATAAAAAAAAGAATTAAAAGGGACATAAAACAAAATTACAAATAACCAGCACAACAGGTGCTTACCCAAGAGCCACGAGTCATCGATCCATCCATGGGACAAATCAAAATAAAAGGAGAAATAGGTAGGAAGAGGATAGTCAAATGATATGTGTAAAAAAAAAAAAAGAGTAGAAGAAAGAAAGGTTGTATAAAGAAGGACTAAAGAGTAATGGGGTTTTGATCAGCCAATAGCTGATAAGAGAACAAGGAGGTATGCTGGAAGCAATTCCGGATAGCTAGTTTAGTAGATAATGGGAGTGTCTGGATATATTTGCCCCAACATAGAAATAGTTTAGACGTTAGTGTCTCCTTATTCAGAGTCGTCTCCAGCCAGTCCATGGTAAATAAAAAGAGGAGTCTAGAAGTGACTATGGCTAAAGTGGGTATAGAGTCATGGATCCATTGTTGAAGGATAGCTTTTCTGCCAACTGCCGCTAGAAGTAATAATAATTTTTTAGCAACCCTGGGGATATCAGGTTGGGCAGCTAAATAGCCGAATATTGCCCAAGGCGCTGTGCACCGGAATGATATACCTAAAGTGGTATTACCATAATGAGTTAAGTCTTTCCATAATTATTGAATATATTGGCAATCCCAAAAGCAATGTTTAAAATCTGCCTCCAGAGTTAAGCATTTTTGGAAATTGGCATCTTCAGATAAACCAATCAGATTTCGTCTTTTAGGTAATATATATGCTCTATGTAATATTTTATATGTCATTTCCTAATAGGAAAATATCAGTGGGAGAGAGAGATGGTAATTGAGTAGCCCATTTGCTAATCCCTGGCAGCTCACTTTCTGGAACAAGTTCGATTCTCATTCGAGCGTATATAGTGGAGATAGAGTATGAGCCAAATTGGACAAGAGCATCAAAAAAAATGTACAAAGTCTTGTGGATTTAACCGTGGAAGAATGGATTTCAAGTAATGTACAGCTTGAAAGTAAGGAAACCTATGTTGAGGCCTAAGATTGTACTTTTCCATAGCTTCAGGAAAAGTAAGTGGTGTTGTCGAGGAACCCAGCAATTGTCTAAGAGTGGAGATACCGAAAGAGGGCCAAGTTGTAAAAGGTAAGGATGTAGTGCCATCTTGAAATTCCATATTTCCTACCAAAGGAAGAAACAAGGAATGTATGTAATTAAGATTATGTGTTTTCCTAACCAATTTCCAGGCCTGGAGAGTGGAAGTTAATAATATATTATCTAAATGGAGTGACTTAAGTGTGGAGGGGCGTGCATGTAAGAAGTAGTTAAGCGAGATAGGGGAGCATAGTTGGGATTCCAGTGCAACATCTGTATAATATTACAGCCTCGAATCCAGTCAATGGCAAGGCGGAGGAGACAGGCCAGATTGTATTGTTTAAAGTCAGGTAAATTAATCCCTCCTTTCTGTGGCTGCTGAGTTAATTTACGGAAACTAATTCTGGGTTTTTTATTGTTCCACAAAAATCTGGAAATAAGTCTATTAAGGTGTGATAAATCCTGTCATGTGAAAAGAAGAGGGGTCATCTGCAATACATATAAAAGTTTTGGGAAACTGGCCATTTTTACCAAACTGCAAAGTCCCAAAAATTTAAGATGAAGGTTCTGCCAAAGACTGAGCTCCGATTGAATTTTACGAATAACGGGATGTATAAGGATGGGAAGGTAATGCAATTCCCAAAACTGTAATATAGGTATGTGCCCATTGAAAGGGAAAACTATTAGTCCAACCCAATCTCGCCCTCCCGAACATAGCTAGGGCTTCAGATTTGTCATAGGTAATAGAAAATCCAGCAAACAAAGAGAACCGCTGGATGGTTGTGATTAGTAAGGGGACTGGCTCCTAGGGTTTGATGTGAGAAGAAGCATGTCGTCAGCAAAGGCTATTATATGAAGTTCCCTATTCCCTATCGTTATACCCTGGTATCCATGGAGATTCATCAGGTATCGTAAAAAAGGGTTGAGTGCTAAATTAAAAAGGAGGGGGGAAAGGGGGCAGCCCTGCCTGGTGCCTCGTTCTAAGTAAAAGGTAGAAGAGGTAATACTATTGACCATAACCTGTGCTATAGGTGTAGTATAAAGAGTGTGTACAAGGGAGCGGAAAACGGGGCCAAAGTGTTGGGAATGAAGCACCCTAGAAAGATGGGGCCATGCGATCTTGTAAATGTTTTTTCTGCATCTAGGTTAATAAGGATATTATCTCTCCCTTTATGTTGATGAGTATGTGAAATGTCTGCAATAGCCGCATGGAGTCCCTGTACAGACTGTCTATTCCGAACGAAATCAAGTTGAGCAGGCGAGATCAAGCGGGGCAGAAAAGTTTGCAATCTATTTGCTATCAATTTAGTTAGAATTTTGATATCCTGGTTAAGGAGTGAGATAGGGTGGTATCACCCGACTAGAGATGGCTCCTTGCCTGGTTTCGCTAACACAATTATTTTAGCCTCATTAAATCGAAGTGGGATCTCTCCAGAAGTAAGAATGTGATTATAAAGTTTTGTTAAAGTCGGTGTTAATTCGGCTCCAAGCATTTTGTAAAACTCGGCACCAAAACCATCTGGGCCCGGGCTTTTACCATTAGGTAAGGATTTAATAACTTTAAGAACCTCTTCATCAGATATAGGTTCATCAAGAAATTCTCTTTCCTCCAGAGAGAGTGTAGGAAGACGAGCTTCCTCTAAAAATTTGAAACCTTCATCTGGGTTATCAGGGCCTGCAGTATATAAAGATTTATAGAAATGCATTAATTCTTCACAAATAGCGGTAGGGTCGGAGATAATTTTACCAGAAGTATTTATGGTATGAACCCAGGTCTTGGTCTAATTAAGGCCCTCATTCAGAGCCGTACGCTCTGAGCAGAGCGCACGCTCTGCATGAGGGCCGGGCTCCTTTTTCATGGAGCGTCCTCCTGGACGCTCGTATAGCTGTGGGTCACCACCCACAGGCTATACGAGCGTGCATTTTGATGGCCGCGATGGTCGGGACCATCGCGACCATCGAAATTGCGAGCCGGAGCCTGCGGTTGAGGTTTTCAACCGCAAGCTCCGGAGTGATTTTGGCTCAACATTGACAGCACGCCCCCTTTGATCGGACACAACGAGCGAAGGAAAGTCCTTCGCTCGTCGTGTCTGGCGCATGCGCACGACGGAGCTCCCTCCGTCGTGCGCATGCTCAGTGCAGACCATCGACCCACTTGCGAGCGTACAGCCGCTCGCGAGTGGGTCTGAATCAGGCCCTAAATTTGCAAGGAGTTTCCCTGATTTATTCCCCCATCTATGGAATTTATTTATTTGATAATTATGGTTCTTTTGGGCCTATTCTGTGAGGAAAGTATCATACATTTGTTTTGCTTGTAAATATGCAGTTTTCTGAGTAGGTGTGTCAGAATGTTTAAATGTTATATGGCTCTGATTCAGAGCGCTCGCTCTGAATCAGGGCCGGGCTATTTTTTTTTTTAGAATGGCCTCCTGGCCGCTCGCATAGCTGTGGGTGACCACCCACAGCTATAGTGAGTGGCCAGGAAGATGGTCGCGATGGTCAAGACCATCGCGACCATCGGGCTTGCGACGAGACCCTTGTGGTAGGGTCTCGTTGCCGCAAGCCCCAGAGAGATTTCAGCTCTAACAGAGCCGAAATCTCTCCCACTGACATCACTCATGATGTCAGTGGGGCCGGCCCCAAACGCAGGCATTCACATGGGAACGCGTCCGTCTGGGCAGCCACTCCCCCCGCCCACCAAACGGGGCGTGCTGTCACTCAACATCGACAGCACGCCCCCTTTGGTACGAGACCCGGAGCGACGGACTGCCCGTCGCTATCCGGGTCTCGCACATGCGCATGACGGAGCTGGCTCCGTCGTGCGCATGAGCTCTGGGCCACCATCGACCCGGTGGCGAGCGCTCAGTGCTTGCGACCAGGTCTGAATCAGGCCCAATATGCGGCAGTGAGGGCATTACTAACTTCCTGAAGTTTAGTTGTGAATAGTTTATGTTTGGAGTGAGAATACGATAAGATATGTCCTCTAAGGTCAGCTTTGGAGGCCCCCCAAAATATCGTTGAATTATCAGTTTGGTCTATGCTGTCATTAATATAATTGAGCCAGGTATTTTTAAGATGTAAATTAAAATCATCTGAATGGCGTAAGTATGCTGGAAAGCCCCAGCATTTAGAGTAATTTTGAAGTTGGCTTAGCTTAATAGTTAGAAGTAGTGGGGCATGATCAGATATAATTATATTTTTGATAGATGTATGCATTATTTTAGAAAAAAGGTGGAGAGAGAGCAGGAAATAATCAATGCGAGAGTGGGTAGAGTGAGGGTGGGAATAAAAAGAGTAATCTTTTTGTAAAGGGTGGTGAAGTCACCATGGGTCTAGTAAATTGAGGTGTGTGCAGAGAGAAGAGATGGTGTCACAGTGAGGGGTAGGTCTACGAGTACTCACTCCCGATCTGTCCATGGATGTATTCACGACCGTGTTGAAGTCTCCGCCCACTATGAGATTGCTTCCTCCCCATTCCAGAAGCTTTTGTAACAGTACTGCAAAAAAAACTGGTTAGGTAAATTTGGGGCCTATAGATTAAGTAATGTGTATTCAACATTGTCAATGAGTACATCAAGTAGTATGAACCGTCCATCTGGATCCAAGAATTTCCTACGTATAGTGTATATCAGATTCCGATGAAAAAGAATGGCAGTCCCCCTAGTTTTATTGGAGTATGGGGCAGAGATACATTCTCCGATCCAGGGTGCACAAAGAGTATTTCTGATATCGTCAGTCCAGTGAGTTTCTTGGAGAAATACAATATGCGGACAGAGGCGATGAAGATGTGAGATAACTTTTTTTTGCTTTATTGGATGGTTAAGTCCCTCAACATTCCAGGATACAATCGTAAACGAGGTCAATTGGGTTCTTCCCGAGGTGGATGACACTCCCCCATTTTTAATGGCCATGCCCTTTTACCACCTACAAACGGCTTCTCCTGTCACTCACTCTGATGGGCTGTCTATGTGTAGCGAGCTAATGCATTGTGAACTTTCGCCAAGGTATGCGCATACGCACTGCGATGCGCACAATGCATACACACTGCATACCATTGGCAACAGCAAGAGTATACATCTTAGCGAGCAGGTCTGAATCAGGCCCAGTGTCCCAGCTTGGATCATTTTGGGGTTGTGAGTAAAACCATACATATGACAGGAGATTGCTGCACAAAATAAAATATAGCAATTTCAACACAGTGGTTAGCACTACAGTAGTGAATAGGCCAGAGGTTCCCAATCATGGTCCTCAAGGCTCCCCAACAGTTCAGGTTTTAGAGATATCCATGGTTGAGCACAGGTGATTTAATTAGTACCTCAGTCAATTTGATTTTAACCACCTGTGCTCATCCATGGATTTCTCTAAAACCTGAACTGTTGGAGAGCCTTGAGGACCGCGTTTGGGAACCTCTGGAATAGGCAATGGGCCATAACTCTTTCCAATAGCTAAATGGGCTTCTTTATCTGTGTTGGTGCAGCACCTCTTTGGCTATAACTAGGAAAAGTCTATTCTCGGTATACTATACTTTAACCACTAGCCTGTCATGGTCACATCGTTTGCGACCACATCAGGCAATGCATTAAATGACATAGTCGCATATGATGTGACCTGTCAGTAACGCACAGTATCTCTTGCACACTCTCTGCTGACACACTGCCTCCAGCTCTCTGTCTCAGTCTCAGCTGTCGCTTCTCTAGTGGTCACTCAGCACACCATCAGAGGCTTCTGTCACCTCACCACTTCAGCGATAACACTTTCCCCAGTCTCTTGTCCCTCACAGCAGACCTGCAGCAGCTCACCCTGCTCTGCACTACGCTCCTCGTCTTCTACCGGCCTCAACTGCGCAACCACAAACACGCTGTCTCCCGTTGCTGACTTGTAATGTGTAACTGCTCCACTTGGTGTATTGCAATATACATTGGCTCGTAGGGATTAACTACGCTAATAATTATACTTATGTATTATAAATGGTAGCTTAAAATGCACAAAAAAGGAATATTTCTACAATTACTTGCTAACCACATTTAGTCATAGGGCCCAAAAGCTTACACTAACCCCAATGCTAACCCTAATACAAATGTCGACATTTCCAATGTTGACATTCTGTCAATATTGACATTTTGAAGGTGTTGACATTGATGATGTTGAAGTTCCGGTACAAAAACTATGGGCCTGATTCAGACCCGGTCGCTATGAGCGTACGCTCGCATGATGCATATGCAACACGGCGGGGAGCGATCGCTCGCTAAGGCATAAGCACGCCCATCGTACCTGTACAAGCGTTCACTTTGTGCATGCAGACTCCCCTTAGCATATGCAGAGACGCCCACTGTCCCACGTCATCTCCTGGAAGTTTATGAAAACATTGGTACATCGACCACTATCGGATGTGAACGCAGTGCTTGTGGTAGCTTTTTTTTACCGCAAGCATTGCGAGGAAAACTGAGGAAAAAAATGGCTGGTGACGTGTACTATGATGCTGCCTGTTAATTATGCACGCCTCTAAAACGGCGTTGAAACACTCGGGCACACCTGCGTTCGCATCTCCAACCCCCAATTTTTACTGGACTGCCCCTGTCACCACCCACAAACGGCCTCTCCTGTCACTCACTCTGCTGGGCTGGTTTTGCTGGGTGAGCGAGGGATCTGTGATCGCACAGTGTAGTTCACGCATGCGCACTGCGATGCATACGCATGCGCAGATTAGCAACCATCGCCAATTGTGAACGGACTGCAGATACCGTCCAGGTCTGAATCGGGCCCAATATATTGGAAAGTTTTGCACAGTTAATTACAACTATCCCTATCTTTTTAATTGGCATGTCGCCAATCTGAGGGGATATGTGCTTAATTGCTCTAGATATCAGGTTCACGTATGTGCACTGGAACTGAAAGCCCATGCTTCCAGGGGGTATAGATGGTGACTCCTTGATGTATAGGGTGAAGACCTATGTCTGGAAAAAAAAACATCACTGGAGATGGGACTTTTTGCCCTTGAATAAATATACACTGTGGGCCTGATTCAGAGATGTACACTAACCCGATGGTTAGCGCACATCTTCAATCTTTGGAGGATTGCGTATGCACAGCAGGTGTACCGCGCATGTGCAGCCTGATCACAATGTATCCCAGCGGCAGCCTGATTGACAGGCTGCGGCATTTTGGAGGCGGAGTGGGTGCGTTCCCGGGCAGTGTTCCCAGAAACGGGGGCGCATGTGACACCTCCTTCTGCATTTGCATTTTAAATGGACGGAATTGCACAGCTGCTTGTGTGCGGCTGTGCAATTCCATCCACCTCTGAATCAGGCCCTACGTTAATATAAAAACTGAAGCATATTGGCAAATAACCACTAGGTGTCGCTATTAGTCTAGGAAGATGTACTTTCCAAAATTATATTACTAATACAATTAGGGGTATTCAATATGGTGCGAAAACTCAGTTTTTGCAAGGTTTTGGTTTTACACCGTATTCAATTTCAAAGAGTTTTCGCAGGTTCGAAAAGTCTTTGAAAAAAAACGGGGATAACTTTTCACCACTGAATAGGTGGCGAAAAAAAGTGCAGAATTGGGGTTCAGGGGTGCAGGCTTAAAAAAAACTAGCCTGCACCCCTGGGAATGACATTTTCAAAATAACGGTGTCAAAAAAAGTTTAAAAACAAAATTGGGACACCCCAAACAATTAATTTAAAAATTGGGGTGAAAAAAAAAATGGGAAAAAAGTGTTTAAAAATAGGGAAATAGGGGCCTGATTCAGACCCACTCGCAAGCGGCTGTCCGCTCGCAAGTGGGTCGATGTTATGGACTGAGCATGCGCACGACGGAGGGAGCTCCGTCGTGCGCATGCGCCAGACGCGACGAGCGAAGGAAAGTCCTTCGCTCGTTGTGTCCGATCAAAGGGGGCGTGCTGTCAATGTTGATTGACAGCACGCCCCCTTTGGTGGGCGTGCCTCCCTGACGGGGGCGTTCCCACGGGAACGCCTCCCGTCAGAAGCCGGCCCACTGACATCACTAGTGATGTCAGTGGGAGTGATTTTGGCTCTGATAGAGCCAAAATCACTCCGGAGCTTGCGGTTGAAAACCTCAACCGCAGGCTCCGGCTCGCAAATTCGATGGTCGCGATGGTCTCGACCATCGCAACCATCACAATGCACGCTCGTATAGCCTGTGGGTGGTGACCCACAGCTATACGAGCGTCCAGGAGGGCGCTCCATGAAAATGGAGCCCGGCCCTCATTCAGAGCGTGCGCTCTGCTCAGAGCGTACGGCTCTGAATGAGGGCCTAGGTTCAGGGCTATTCTGCAAGCATGCGGCAGGTGTATTCTAGAATAGGCTATTAGCGGCAGGTGCATAGTTGCAGAATTTTTTAAAACTTACTTTAGGGACATAAAAATATGCTAGTACCCATTTTCATGTACCCCAAATTTGATGGGACCACTTAAAAAAACGAAAAAAATAACCTAAGTGCTCTTCTGCAACACTTCTTCAATGTCGGGAAAAAACACCTGCTGCAGCTATTTAAATCCCCGACTTTCATTTGCAGGCTAAAACGGGGGTACCCATAGTGATTCCCCATGTTTTTACAACTTTAGGGGGGTCCTACAATTTATTCCAGGAAAATTTAGTTTTTTTACGCAGATCCCACTTCGCACCTTCCCGTTTTCGTAGGTTTTATATTGAATACAGGGATAAAGCAGGGGCGCGCCCGATACTTTATCCCAGGAAAATCTCCGATGTGGAGCGAAAAATCTAGCACGGACTTTTCGCACCCATATTGAAAACCCCTCTAACTATTTATTATTATTATTATTATTATTATTATTAATTTATATGGCGCCACAAGTGTTCCGCAGTGCCTTACAAAGGACATAACCAAATAAGTGACTAACATTACAATACAAATACAATGCAGGACAAGGACATGTATAATATACATTGCTACATTAGCGACCATAACACCCAAATAAGCAACAGCGCATAAGCACCCAAGTGTTAGGTGCCCTAGTGGGGAGTAAGAAGTTGATGAAAATAAAGTATGGAGAAGCATAAGAGGGTAAAGGCCCTGCTCGCAAGAACTTACATTCTAAAAGTAAGGGGCAGACAAACGCGTGACACAGATGGGGTAGACAGGGAGGAGTGAGCATGGAGTAGCGGGTTAGGAGTATGATATATTTATGGTCTATTTAACAACATTATTCTAGTGTTCTAGCAATTATTAGTTTATAATACTCATATAATTTAAATAGTAATCTATTAATCTAAAATGAAATAGAGAACGCATGTAGGACAGGTAGGGAATTGCAGTTGTAAACTTATAAATATTTAGATGACCCAAATAAGAGTAAGTAAACTGCATATATAAATGTGTATAATAAGTCAGGTAAAAGCATGAATTAAAATGGAATGGGAGTTACCATTAGCAAAAAAACAACATACTTTATAAATAACCAATTATAACCAACATACGTTTATATTAAATGCATTAATATCATTTGTTTATATATAAATGCATTAATTAATTCACTCAATGAGAATATATTTTATTGTAATATAAATGAACCTTCGACATTAGATTAATACTATACGCAGTCTAAATAATTAGTCAGTGCTATCAACATGTGATGATCTGTGTAATCAGAAGCAATGACCACAGAATTAAACATTATTGAAACTCAGTGGGATTTTAAATATATTTGTTACCCATATATTAAATGGGATGTAGTTATGAGACCGGCGGCCGCGATGCCGCCGGTTTCAATACCGACATAAAAATCCCGACAAGGGAATTAAGATAGGCGTCAAAATAGCGATGCCTATCTTAATCCAGACGCCGGAACGCCGAAGGACGCCAGCCCGAACTAGGTAAGTCCAGGGCGCCCTTAGCGTTAGCCGCGGGGGGAGAGAGTTAGGTTTAGGGAGCGTAGCAGGGATAGGGTTAGGTTTAGGGGGGATAGGATTAGGCACCTTTAAGGGGGAGAATTAGGGTTAGGCACCACTGGGGAGGGGGGGGTGTTAGTGTTAGGCACTAAGGGGGGAGGGTTAGGGTGTGGGGTGTGGAGAGTTAGGGTACAAGAAGGGGGGGAGGGTAAGTATACTTCCCTGACCCCTGTAGGGATACCAACTATTGGGATGCCGCTGTCGGTATTCTGACAGGGGGTATCCCGACAGCCGGTATTATATACCCATTCCATATTAAACAAATCGGTTGACAATTTTGTGACATTTTTTTTTATTGCAGGCTTTCCATGTTAATGAAATAAAATAAGCCATTTTAAACAAAGACTAACTCAATCAAATTAGCTCAGTTCCAAAATCCTAAATTTAATTTACCACACAAAAATACTTTACTTCCTAAGGCCCTCACTCTGCTTATTCATTTCTGGGCCCTCCCCCGAATCTTGCTGAGACCCAGCGATGCCATCATCCATCCCTGCACCCAACATACATTTTTCCTACCTGCCCAATAATACAGTCTTACAGAATGTTACCGAAATATATATATTATATTTATAATTATAGATGAGCTGTTCGTTTTTGGCTTGGATCTTCCCGCCAGGTTCGGATCTCAGCATCTTTCAGGACAGATTTCAGTAAAAGACGACAATTTGCCTTCTCCAAGCCAAAATCAAACCGCTCATCTCTATGTGGTCACTGAGTGCCAGGCATACATACACACACAAATATATATATATATATCTGGAACAGCAGGATGAGCACCCTGTAACAATAATATAGAAGTACCCTTGAGGAAGGCACAAGCCGATACGCGTTGGGAACTACACACCGATCACTCCGATTCTATCAGAGACTCATCATCACAGCGGAGTCCCACTCCTTAGTCTCCTCGCGACGACGAGTCGAGCCGCCGTGCAGTGCCTGCTGAGTCCAGGAGTTGCACAATCTCGCGAGAGTGTATACACCCGGAAGTCTCGCAGACCGCCGGTGGGGACACAGCTCGTCCAGCAGCGCATCCTGACACGCGCTGCTCTACACAGCAGAGCCAAGGACCGGAGGACCACAGACGGGAGAAGAGGATTTCACTAACCCCGGAGGTGAAGAGACAAGCACGTCGAGGGTAAGTTTTGTGCACCTGGGGGATACGGGACGCCGCCCCGCCAGACACAGACTTGGATACCCCGCGTTTAGGACTTCGAATTGACTCACAGCTACACCCTCCATGGTACACTACCCTAGGTAGTATCACTGACTGCCCTGTATCCCAGTTGATACATACCCCTACCATCCTATATATATCCTGCCCCGAATTCCAGTTCCTATACTGAGATTCATCGCCATCTTGCATATACCCTGCCCCGAATCCAGTTCTCCCACTGAGATTCACCACTCTGCAATAAGTTACACACGCAAGGGGCATTGTGACCCCCTATCTTATTAATTAATAAAATAATCCCTTTTTACACTTTCATCTACTGTGTCAGTTTCACGTATTACACCAAGTGTAGCGCCGACCTCCTATCCACAATTGTTTATAATAATATAGAAGATTTACTAAAATTAGTGACAAGGTCCAGATAGCCACTAAACTCCTCAATTACTTTTAGATCCACTGGCATGGCGGTCCTATAATCATTAAGGAATAATAACAAATCATCTGTGTGTAAAGCCACAGTATCAACTTTATTACCAAGCTGAAACCCTATAATGTCACAATGAGCCCAAAGGATACATGTCAGTGGTTCTATCACTAGGGCAAATAAGGCAGGGAATAACGGGCAACCCTGTCTTGTGCCATGAAAAATGGGAAAAATTGGGCGGAATAAAACCGTTAACAGATATCCTAGCACTGGGTCTATGATATATAAGTTGCACCCATTTGAGGAAAAGAAATTCCACTCCCCTACAACGCATGAGCTCCCGCAAATAGGGCCATTCCATGGAATCAAAAGCTTTCACGCATCTAAAAAAACAATTATCAAAGCTGATTCCTACTCGTGAGAGCCCTGTAAATGAGTACAGAGATGTCTAGTATTTATCGAGGTCGATTTACCTGGCATTATTATTATTATTATTATTATTATTAATACATTTTATTTATAGGGCGCCACAAGTGGTCTGCAGCGCCGTACATACAGTAAAGGGTACACAGAACATTACATTACATTACAGTAAAGTAACCAAAATATAAACAGAACACCAGTAAGTATCTGGGCATGACATTACCACCCATGATTGCATTGCAAGATGCTCATAGCGCTGGAGTGTATTATCCAGAACCCGCAGGCACAGGGGCTCCGAAAGAAGCCTGTCCCTGCGATGTACCTGGAGTGCTGCCAGGGCTACTGCGCATGTGCAGTCCCGCTGACTGCACATACATGGCTGCTATTGCCAGGGAGGGCTCTGGGAGAACCCTTTGCTGGTTTATGCGAAGTGTAGACTATAGGCTACAACATGCTAATGCCATCTTTAGATGGCATTAGCTGTGGGGGCCAATCTCTGGAATGCTTTGCATTCCGGAAGCTGGTGAATCTGGCAGCAACGCATCCCCCATAGAAACCTATGGGGGCTGTGGCTGCCAGTGGGATTGGAGGAATCGCAGCAGGTATCGAAGGTCCGTCTTTCATACATGGGGGTGATACTAAATATTTGTGGTTGCCCTCCAAAAATGTGTGTTTTGGGGGAATAAGCCGCAAATATTAAATGATAAATGGTCCCCTAAGTCTCAAGGACAAGACTTGAGTAATCTAGATATGGATATCCCAGCATGTTCTTTTTGTATAATTCTATCAGGATGCTGTCACTAGCCTTGCCACCTGGGAAGGATTTGATGGCAGTCTCTATCTCTCTTACTTGGGGCATCAAGTAAGGCTTGTGCCTCAGGGGACAGTGATGGTAGCCTAATATTAGCAACATAAGACTGCAGTTCGGCCAAGGAGCAGGAAAACCAGGAATTATAGATTTCTTTATAAAATAAAAGAAAAAGGTCAGCTATACCTGAAGTAGTCATGACAACAGTACCATCAGGTCGCACAAGCTCAGCAACAGTCACAGATGGATGGTCAGCGTGTACTAAACCTGCTAGATAACTACCTGCCCTATCTACGTGCGCATAGTATGTGAATGTGATTTAAATAATAGACTACACATGTTCCTATCAGATACATAAGCTGTCTAAGCAGATTGAGCTGCTAACCACTGAATCCTAGACATATCTAACTTGTCCCTCAAGTAAACCAGTTCCAACTGACGGGACTCTAAGTCCAATTCAGCCTAAAATAACTTCAGTTCAGCGGTGCACTTAATCAGAGTACTCTGCATATATGCCTTAAACGAATCTCACACAACTGCCGCAGAGGCAAAGCCAATATTACTCCAAAAAATAACCCTTCCACATAACCTCCAACTCAGATCTAACCTTAATTTGGATACTCCAGAAGGGTTGTAGCTTCCAGAATACTTGGCCCCTAGGACTATCTACCTCCAAGTACATCAAAAGATGAGAATGATCTGATACCAATCTGGTTTTATACATGATATGACATATTTTAGGAAGCAAACTTGGGTGGAGACGAATACCAAATCGTTTCTAGAAAACAATGATAGGTCATGGAAAAACATGCTGCACTGCCGGATTTCTAACCCTCCAGACGTCCACCCACCTAGATTGTCTAGGTCCAGCACAGATACATACACAGTTCCCCAGCTCAGCAGGCTGCAGTAGATCACCACAGCTCCAATCAGCGGCAGAAGTCAGGAACCAGACCAAAGCGATTCAGCAGGTGCACCAGGCTATCTGGTAACTAGGGTGACTGCTAGACCCCAGGTCGACAGGGTAAGGGTGCGTGTTTAGAATCTGGAGCCGGGATACTCTCCAGACCTGCGTCTCACTCCCTTTCCGCCGTTGCCACACCACCATTTAACAGGCTTTTTAAAAAAAATAGATTTAGAGTATCATTGCAGAGCTAGATCTACAGAACAGTAATTTATGCCTATAAATTAGCAGAGGTTGAATCAAGTGTGGCAATGCCTATAGTTGGATTATAAATAGCTTTTCCTGTATGTTACACTGACATTGTGCTTCATCACTATTTTATATGCTCATACGTCCCTCTGACAATTGGAAGTATCAATGATTTAGGGCAAGCTATAGCTTGTTTTTCCATTGTGAGCGTTTTTTTTTCTAATTATACTTTGTAATGCCAGTCTAAATGTGTCATATTATGTAGTCAGCAGAGGTATCACTAAATTAAAACATAGTATAATAAAGATCCTTTCCCACTTAAGATCACTTTACTATTTTCATCTTCTCTAACATAAACAGCTTACAATGTATTTTTTCAAGAGGGAGTGGGGAATATTTATATCCAAGTACTGTAATCATCCTTCATTGTCCAATCTAGTAATTGCTTCCATTGATTTGCATTCCAAAGTCATGAGATAACTACTGTAACATGAATGGAATTTGCTGATATGGTAATTGGAACTACTAAAATACCATATGGTGTTGGCTGCAATTCTTCATTAGTTTTTACATCTGACTAGATGCTTCACAATGTTCCTGGCCACTAACAATGTCCACGTTTCCAAATGATACAAGCAAGTACATAGTAAATGAAAGAGAAGAAACAGAGAAACAAATTAATTGGGGAAACAGGACAGAGAAAAAAGCCAGACCTTCAAAGGTTCTTATATGGTTAAAAAGGGAAGATTGCATGAGAAATGCAGGGGTGCCAACAGAGAAGGAGGCGGAGCGGGTACTAATAATTACCCGAGCCCAGGCTTGACGGAAGGAGCGTGGGTCTGCTCCCCCCTTACCCCTTAAGCAGGCCATACATCAGACCAACTTTCCTTCAACTGACCAACCGTCCAACTTGTTTGTCCAACTAAAACGGTGCTCCACACATCTAACCAACTTTTCATCAGGCCAGCCAACTTCTGTCCAACTTGTGATGTCACAGAAGTACGCGGAGAGTGTCTGCCTACTCCTGCATGTTTTATCCATAGCACCTCAGTGCAATTACAAATATACCAAACACTCGATGAGACAACATTTCGGTCATCTATGTGACCGGTTTCAAGACCTCCAGTCATCTCATATCACCAAGATCATACATCAATACAAACTTACCCAACCCTGGGATAAGTAGTGATAAACTTACCATGAAGCAGGGGCGTTTCTAGAGAGGAGGGGGCCCGTGTGCAGTCTCCGACATGAGCCCCCTCCTCTCTGTCCAGCAACCGGCAGCGCTTTGAGCTGTGCGCGGCCAGCGCCGGAGTTATAGACTCTGGGCACTAGAGTGCGCCCAGAGTCTATAGAGGATGCACTGGTCACCGGGAAAATGGCCGCGGTGGCCATTTTCCCTGTACTGCGCATGCGCAAATGGCGGGAAAATGGCCACGGCGGACATTTTCCAGTCATTTTTACAGCGTCGGACCCCTGCGCCGATGTGGGACTCCGGAGAGGTAAGTAATTCTATGGGTGCAGGGTATGCGGTGTGGGGCCCCCCTGAACCCAGGGGCCTGTGTTCCCCGCACGCCCTGCACCCATTATAGATACGCCCCTGCCATGAGGTGCAAACACCTGGATGCTCATACGTCCCATACCCCTGCTGTCTCAGTCACTGACATGCAGTGGCAAGACTTCCGCATTCTATACTCCGGATGTCATCAGGCATTACAACCTAATCACGCGCAGCCACATAGCTGCACTCTCACTGACAGTCAGTGTCTGCGCAGCCGCACAGCTGCACAGTTACCACCTAGGACATAGGCAGAGACAGCCGTCTCTCGCCTAGCAACCCAGAAGCGTCAGTTAATCTAAGCACTATTATTCCATCTTCCTCGTAATGCCTTAGGAAGCGGGTCCAATGTTGACAGCTCTACCAGATACAAACAGCTTTAAACAAGCCCCATGTTAAAACGGAAAATTCACTCAGAATGTCACTCATATTCCACCGCTGGGTATTTACATAAATAACCTCTACATTAACTGTATATAAATACCACCACCCACAACACCATATAAAACAAATCTGTAGGATGCATCAATATTACTATCATCACTATCTATACACACACATATATATACATACATGTTCTGTACTCTTCGTGTGTGTGGTTTGGACATTTGTATTGGTGAATTTTACATTTAACCGCTGGAGCATATTTCCTTAACATACTTATTTAAAGTATGTATACAATAGAGCTAATTGGTATTATGTAATCTGTCACCCATAGGAATTTGATGGTGGGCTTCCATGTTGTGATTGGTTTTAGTGTGTCAAATGTTTATTGCTAATTCTGCACTGAGGTTTCCTGTTTGCATGGAGCATGGGCGGTGATCCGAGACCTGCCCGGGTGGTCCAGTTGGAAAGTAAGCTTCAGGTTCCCATGGTAATGGCCGGGACAGGGACCGGAAGTTTTGCCAGCTGGGGGTTCCTCCGGTAGCGGGATACCGACGTGAGACGTGAGAGCTATGTCGGGAGGTGTTTGGTGATGGCATATATGTGGGTAAGTATTGTGGGGGAGATTTAATAAAGCTTGGAGAGAGATAAAGTCAAATACAGACTGTAAAGTGACAGTTAGGAGTTGATTGGTTGGTGCTATTTATCTCCAATTTTAGCTCTCTCCAAGCTTTATTAAATCTCCCCCATGTCTTTTTACTTGTACTATTTGTATAGTCCTGACGAAGCATTAGCTCTGAAACATTGATGTCTTTTACAATACAATTTTTTCTTCCTTGGATCGATGTCTCCTAGTGCCGTCTGTTGTGGATTGGTATATATATATAATCCAGAATGACAGGCGGCACTCAGAGACTTGTAAATCCATAAACCCTCACCAGAGGGATTTATTAAGTGCAAGTGCTGGTTGACGTTTCGGGGTGTTACACCCCTTCCTCAGGACAACATAACACACAGTATGTGACAAAACAACCTTAAATAACATTGGTATAATCAATAACTTACCCCCATCCCTCATTCTCAGACCAAGAGATCCCGATTCCGCACTTCAGGTTTCGGCATCTCCGTGAAACCGGAAGTGACGTCATCCGGGCCAACAGCGCTGTCATGGAAACCATCAAAATACAACAAACAAAGCGCTCCCTGTGATCTCAAAGGGCTAAATACAACAAACTACAGACACAGTGTGACTGAAACAAATAATAGCAGCATAAAAGTGGCAACAATAAACATCTATCTGAGAGTACTTAGTAAAAACAACCTACATTAATATCCAAAGCACAGTGATGCATTAAAAATAGTGATATAAAAACATGCCCACTCAGGTGTAGAACTGTGGAAAATAAACCAATTATTAACTTAATTTGTAAATTTAGAAAAGACAATAACTAAATATTATATTGCACTTCATGAAAGTAAAAATGTAAACAAGAGTACTCACTAGTCTAAAGTACCACTGCCATCTAGTGGAGAAAGTGCATGTTATAGACAGTGAATAAAATGTGTATTGGGAACAATACTAACATATTATCTGAGTATATAAAGAAATATAGGTTGCTGCATAACTACCATAGCTAAACTGTTACTCAATCAACTGTCTAAGCTAAGAATCCTTTTCACAGAAAATTAATCAAACCCAAAGCATGATTAAGACCCCGTGGGACCAGAGTCTCTAATCTAAATATCCACCTCGACCCTAGTTGGAGTAATTTTTTACCTCTGTCACCACCTCTTAATGTTTTGGGCACATGGTCTAGAATTTTATATCTCAGTGTGGCCATATTGTGTTTAAAGGAGGCAAAATGTCATGCCACTGGCTGCTCACTGTTGCCAGGCACCAGAGCGGCTCTTATGGCTGAACGATGCTGCGCCATTCTTACTTTAAGTAGCTCATTTGTAATATTTCCTCCTCTGATACCCAAATTAATGGTTTCTAGACCAAAAACTTTTAAGTCCTTTGCGGAGTTACCATGTTTTTTATGAAAATGATGTGCTACTGTGGTCAGTTTTTTAATTTTCTTAAATCTGACTCAGCATGTCGAATAGTACCCAGGTGCTCGAGTATCCTCTGTTTCAACATGCGAGTCGTCATGCCAACATACTTCATACCACAGGAGCACATAATGCAATAGATTATATTTTTACTCTGACAATTGATGTAATGATTCAAATGGATTTCAGCCCCATACTTATCTTTGATCTTCTTAATGATGATGTGGTCACATACTTTGCATGACCCACAGCGATAAGTTCCTGTTGTAATGGGTTTTCTTGGCGGATATTTTGAGTAGTGACTCCTCACTAGTTGGTCTCTTAGATTGGTTGATCTTTTCCAACTCATGGCAACTTTGTTGTCCAATTTGTTAGCAAGGTTCGGATCTGATAGGGGAATAGGCCAGTATTTTTGGATGGAATTCTTTCGCTCTCTCCAATTATGTCAGAAATTACCAACGAATCTGATATTGTCTGATTTCTTGGAGTTTACAGATTTTGTTCCTCCATAAATCAGGCTCTCTCATGTGGTTTGAGAAGCAAATCTATAAGCTTTTTTAATGGTTTTGCCGCTATAACCTCTTTCCTTTAAACAAATAGTCAGATCCGCACTCTTAATTTGATCATTTGTATCATTAGAACAGTTCCCCCACAGCCTTAAAAATGCACCCTTGGGTATATTTTCCATGGTAGGAGGAAAGTGGGAGCTATAGTGATGTAAAAGGCTATTTGTAGCCATATTTTTCCTATATAATTCGGTTGCTATCATGTTGTCTTTATCTCTGTACACTGTTAAGTCCAAAAAGGATATGGTGGTGGGACTGATTTCATGTGTGAGTTTGAGGTTCACATCATTATTGTTTAGGGTATGGATGAATTTTTCCAGTTGTTCTTGGGTATCATCCCGGGTTATTATCAAAATATCATCAATATACCGAAGCCAGGTGATGATATGCTTGGTATATTGATCATTGTCTTCACAGAAAACTATCTCACACTCCCACCACCCCAGAAATAGATTGGCATACGTGGGGGCACAGGCTGCCCCCATGGCTGTTCCTCTTATTTGCAAGAAAAATTGGTCATTAAAAGTAAAATGATTCTTGTAAAGAACAAAATTGAGAAGCTTTAGTAGAAAGAATTGAAAATCACTCTGGCCTTCAATGGTTAGGAAGTATTTCACCGCTGCTATCCCTTCTTTGTGGCCAATGCTTGTATACAGTGATCAACATCAATGCTTACCAATAAATTGTTGTCCTGTATTTTAATATCATTGATTTTTTTTAAGTACATCAGTAGTGTCTTGCACTTACGAGGGAAGCCCAGTGACATGTCGTAAATGTGTGTCAATGAATATGCTCGCTTTCTCAGTGATACTTCCAATCCCTGAGACAATTGGTCTCCCAGGGGGTACTTCCAGATTTTTGTGGACCTTTGGGAATAAGTAGAATGTTGGAATCCTGGGGTTGTTCACTGTTAAGTCACGTTCTTGCCTCGTGATTGTGCCCTCTTTTGCAGCTTTGTCAATGATATTCATATATAAATCCTTGTAGTAATATGTAGGATTTAATAGTAATTTGGTATAGCACTTCTAATCATAGAGTTGTCTATTGGCCTCCTTGATATACATTTTAGTGGGCCATAGGACAATATTACCGCTAGAGGATGAGGCAGTCTGTTTGTGAACAAGCTTTTACGGCGAAACGTATGTCAAACACCTGCACTTCCGGTTGGATCAGCGGACCGGTGGACACGCTCCGGCTCACACATCTGTTACTCACCTGAACTGGCTCTGAGGATCCCAGCTTACGTGAGTAGATGTTGAAGCACATGCTTCTAAAAGCAGCATGCACATTGCAGCTTTCAGCGATACATTGCTGTTTATAGGGAGCTTACCGACCCACTGTGGATAAACAGCTGACATAGGAAAACAGTCCTCCAGGTTTGGTGTGACCACACAGATAGGTGTATATTTATTCTGTCTCTTTTAGGTGGTAGTCTGACTGACCTGAGCAAATCTGGCCCCTGCAATGCATATTGCATCATGATCCCCCTAACACCCATGGGCGAATCTGGTCCCTGCAATGCTATTTAGCACCAATGTCCACCTAAAACCCGTACACAGGTCTTTAACATATAACCACCATACTTTACTTTCATGAGACACCAGCTCTCCCACTCTCTCATTGCCCATCCAATAGTAGGCGCTGTACAATGGGCAAAAGTAGAAGTTGGGGACACTTAGGATGTCTTACTGTCTAAATAATTATCAGGTGGTCACACCATAATATTACTGCTCTGCTACTAAAGGGATGAATGTGATATACAGATAGGAATATGATCTGGATATTGTTTTATGTCCGTACTTATCAATGATTATATATGATCTATGCATTTGTGGTCTATGCAAATTTGATTTATAAACTAATTATTTAATAGTGTTCTGTGTTATTGATATGACTGTTAACACTTTAGAACACTCATATCGTTTTATTGCCACATGGGAGCTGTGCAATTTTGACCTATGTAATTTTGATTGATGCAATTTTAATCCATGCAATTTTGATCTGTGCTAAATTGATTGGGCAAAAATATTTTTTAGAAATTGATCTGTGCAATATCAGTGTGTACTGTAGCCTGTGCATTACTGTTTCACTCTATTGAATGCTGTGCAAATTTAATCTATGCAATTTTGATCTATGCTATTTTGAGCTGTGCCAATTTGAGTGGTGCAAAACAATTTGTCTATTTAATTTTGATCTGTGCAATATCAGTCTTGTTTCCCTATCTCAAACACTATACACACGTAATTATAGACACCTTTGCCACAAAGTGTGAGTGGAGCAGTATTATAGTACAAAAGGCAACACTGCCCAAACCTAATGATTGGTAGTGATTGCACTTCATTTGAAGCCTAAATGTTTTGTTAGCTTCTATAAACAAGTTTTCCGGACTGTTTAGCAGAATCAATTTATTTATTTACTTATATATATTCGCCTAAGGAATTTTTTTCTTCCTTTATAAACACAATTTTTTAAGTTACTCAATAATAAAAGGTATATTTTAAACATCATAATCATATCACATACATTGAAGATTTCAAATGAGAGTGCCCCAAAAAGGAATATATTTTCTTTTTTTGCCTGTACAAAACATTCCATTAGAATTTCTGTTTTTTTATTTCTGGGAGCACCACCAACACCTATTTTGTATTATAGAGGGTCCCGTCTTATTGACATGCTCTAAGGTACTGTTGGTTTATTGACTTTTTTTTCATCTAAAACCTGTGCAGGAATCCTTCTCCTAAATCCCCATTTCCCAGTTCTTATATATGGATTTGAGGAGCTGTTCTTAAGAAACTGTAATTTCATAATCTTCTAATTATTTTAAAAGGCAAATATAAAAGATACAAACATAGAAACACAAATACGTCCCCCATACACAATGTTATGTGTTTACATGAGCTGGGGTAAAAAGGTCAGAAGAAAGGGGGGGTAGTAACAGTATATAAATATATATTATGCTATAAAAAAATAACTAAATCTAATATTACAGTGAATTAGTAAAATCTACAAATAAGTGCAAGTTTTAAGGAAAAAGAGCAAGATTAAAACCAATAATGTCTCCATTTCTCAATTCTAATCATGTTATATAAATGTGGCAGGTAGGGCCCAGAGCTGATCTAAGCTACAGCCATCTCCAGCTGCTGCCTGCATGCATTGTGATGTCACAATGCAGGTCAAAGCCCTATGTAAAGGATGCCAAGCTACTGGCAGCCATTTTGTGGTGACATTTTATTCTACATTGATACTCTGAGTAGTTCCTGCTTTTATTAAGCAACTTTGGATAACAACTAAAAAAATTTATTTGGATTACATCTTCCAATAAGGTCCTAAACAAAACCATTATCTTCAGAAAGCAAATCTGGATAAAATCTTAAGGTAAGGACTATATAACAACTTTTGGCTTGTCATCCTTACCTTTTTAGACATCTCCCTCCATTTTATCTGCAGTTTTTAAATTAGAAACAATGGATAAAGAAAATTATTCATCTAATGTGACACTGCATAACTACGATGGGTATACACTGGAATCCAACTTCAGAACATACCGTTAATGAATTAAGACCCCCAGAAGGGGTTTAGCTCTGCTCCCTATGCTGGGTATTGCCCTCTTTCCACCCTCGCAGTCGTCTGGTTATGAACCCCCTCGGCGGCCTACTCTGACCCCGGAGTGGTCCACCGCCTCAATCTGGCATTACTCATGGAGTCCAGGTGTAACTCTTCCTCTCTTATCTCTTTCTTTTTACCAGATGTGTCATTTTCTACTGATTGATCCTGTTTTATTTTATTTTTTCAATATCTGCCTACTTTTTACACTGTGTAATTGACTTAATTTATTTTACCTACAACGTATTTTGGGTTTCTTTACACATCACTAGGTTACTGGGGTTTAATTTAAATAAAGGGCCTCTACCTATCTCTTAGCTGTTTTTTGTGTCGTTAAAGTTGTGGGACTTGTCTCTGGGATTTGCGAGTGGTGGGTCCTTGTCATATAGCTTAGGTATGATTTTTTAATATCTTTGCTCATGGCGGGACCTCCCTCGCTCTCTCCAGGAGCCAACTCATATTTATTGTCTGATTAGGAATAGGATATATCTGTGGTAGACAAGTTTCTATTATTTAAATAATCACTTTTACAAATGTATTCTCACCTGGTCCATGTTCTCCTTCCTCTTGTTTTTTGTCTTTTCTCTAAGCTATTCCTTTTTTTTTTCTTTTTGCACTGGTGTGATTGATCGTAAAGATGCCTATTCCTCTTACGACATTTAATATATTTGTGTCTAACGGTTGTCCTCGACTACTTTTTCTATCCACTACTTCCTAACTATCTATATAATATTGAAATGCTGTACCTATATGCTTTGTTTGCATTGTTTCTTGTTTGTTCACGCACTCTGGGCTACCCCTCCCCCCCCCCGAGCCCCAAGTGCACAGGATGTGCTGTTTCTATGATGCAACTACTGCGGCCTGTGGATCAGACACAGTTCCTTCTCTACCCTCTATCCTTGACTAACAACCTTCCCTTTGTCCTTTTCACTCTACTGTTTCTTCCCAGTTGGCTATGGGTGTCCCCTGAATTTGCTACCATAATTTACGAGCTCCATCTGATACTTTCCCTATGTCCCTGAAACTAATTTCCCTAATGTAAACGGCCTAAATTCTCCCCATAAGCGTACTATGGCCCTTCAGTATCTGAAGCGTCGACGCATCCATATAACACTGCTACAGGAGACACATTTTTCGAAAACCTATCCACAGTTAATGAATAAAACTTTTCCTCATGCCTATTATGTATCTACTGACCATAAATCCAAAGGGTTGCTATCCTCATTCATCAGTCCTCCCCGTTCAATGTAGAAACCTTGCACATTGACCTCCAGGGTAGTTATCTCTTCCTTGTAGGTTCAATTGACAGTGTCCCAGTGACGATTGCAAATATCTATGCTACTAATGTCTCCCAAGGTGCCTTTCTCTCCATGGTCTTCTCTAAGCTGTTTAAAATTGCGAGAGGCAGAGTAATAATTGGTTGAGATTTTAACGCGATCCTCTCCTCTCATATGGATCGATCAGGTCCCACTGGATCCTCTCCTACTCAACTTAGGGAATCCAATAAACTATCCTCACTCCTCAAATTATACAACTTGTATGACTCTTGGAGGGTCCTGTATCCGTCAGCTCGCAAATACTCGCATTACTCCCACCCACATAAAGTTTTCTCTCGAATAGATTTTTTTTGGTTGATCACACCACAACTCCCATTCTACAAAGCTCAGAGATCTCCCCGGTCTCTTGGTCTGATCACTCAGCGGTATTGATGGATCTAGAGTTCCCCTCCATTTGCCCTAATCGGTTTAAGTGGAGAATGGACGACTTTCTTATCCTACGCTCAGATGTTCGTACCCAAATCCTTCAGGCATTCACTGATTTTAATCAACATAATAAGCCTGACCATACCTCACATGCAATTAATTGGGAAGCACTAAAAACTTTGCTCCAGGGCCATTTCCTTCAAATCTCTTCCACCCGTAGAAAAGTATAAAGAAAGGAAATCCATAGCTTTGAAGCTAGAATCTCGGTCTTGACTGAGAAGTGCCAGAGATTCCCTAAAGATAAACTCTTCTGCCAACTTCATTCTTGTAGAGCAAAACTGAACCAACTTCTGTCTTTAAAGGCATCCCGTACTCTCAAATGGCTATAACAAAGATTCTACGAGTATGGGGATAAGGCAGATAGGAAGCACCAAACTAAGCGTACCAAGAATAGGATCATAAAAATTCTTGACTCTGCAGCTCACTCTCAATCTGATCCAAAATCCATTGCTAATACTTTTAGAATTTTACTCTTCGCTTTATTCTCTTCAAGATCGTGATCTCTCCCCCTCTTCTCTCTCGACAGCCACTAGTACCTATCTTGCTTCTTGTAAATTGCCTCGTTTATCCTCGTCACAGTTATATGCCCTCAATGAAGACTTTACACATGATGAACTGGAACTAGTGGTTAAGTCTATGAAGTCCACTTCTGCCCCTGGTCCAGATGGGTTTCCTGTGGCCTTCTATAAAAAATGTCTTCCCTCCCTCTCTCCTCTGTTGTTAAACCTTTATAATTCTATACTAACAGGTCGGAAGTTTGATGAGGCCACCACCAGGGCTGAAATAGTGATTATCCATAAAGAAGGTAGAGACCCCGACTCGTGCGCTAGCTACAGACCAATATCCCTTCTGAATGTTGATCTGAACAGTTTCGCTAAGCTCCTGACCTCTCGTCTCGCTCTTGTTATTCCCTCCATGGTCCACCATGATCAAGTGGGATTTATCCCTGGCCGACAGCCCTTTGATAATACCCGGAAGGTCATTGACCTCATTAATTTCGCTAATACTGAGTCGGTCTCTGCCCTTGTGTTGGCCTTAGATGCTGAGGCTTTTGACAGGGTTGATTGGACCTTCTTGAGATCCACTCTCCATGCATTTGGTTTCAGTGGCAACTTTTTAAATGGTGTCACCTCTTTATATTTTAATCCCTCTGCTTTAGTCCTGGCCTGCTTTGATCATGGAGCCTCTAGCAGCAAGCATTTGCAACAATCCCGCAATCACGGGCATTAAAGTAGATCAGTCTCAACATAAAGTGGCTCGCTCTTTATGCGGACGACGTCCTTCTCACCTTAGCTCATCCCGTTTCTTCAATCCCTGCGGTCTTTGAAGAAATTAATTCTTATGGTCACTTGTCAAATTCTAAAATAAATCAAGATAAAACAGAAGTGTTACCTATACTCTTAGACCCCTCGCCTGTCTCTCATTTGCGTAGCTCCTGTTCTTTTCAATGGTGTTCCCGATCTATTAAATATCTAGGTGTCCACCTCACCAACACTTACGATAAGTTGTTTACTGCCAACTTTCCACCTCTCTTAGACAGGATTCTCCGAGATTTGAACACTTGGGGAGCTCATTTTATTTAATGGATTGGGCAGGTAAACGCCGTCAAAATGAATGTGCTCCCGAGATTTCTGTATTTATTTCAGACGCTCCCAGTTAGAGTCCCCTCAATTTTTCTGGCTACTTTGCAGCGAATGGTCTCCAGCTTTGTCTGGGCAGGCCGTAAACCTAGAGTCCGTTTTTGGATTTTATGTCACCGTGGTAAAGAGGGGGGCTTGGGTTTACCAAACTTTCACAAATTATTATTTGGCTGTCCACTTAACTCAGGCCGTACTGGCAGATGCTGCGTCTCGCACTAGGGGTTGGGTAGACCTAGAAGCTCAGCTACTTTCTTTCCATTCTCCTTACTCTCTCTTCTGGATGGATCACAAACTTAGGCAGCCCTCCCCTGCTATTCCTCTGACTCTTCGCTTCTCTCTGTCTATCTGGGACTACTGTGATAGAACATTTGCCTTGATTCAGAATCACCCTACTATGACTCCCTTATGGAATAATAGGGTCTTTGTGCCTGGACTGGATCCTAAATCTTTTAATTCTTGGACGGCCAACAATGTTACATTTTTGAGAGATATTGCTCCTGTTTGCCCGTTTCCTGAGTTCTCCAATCTACAGGACAGATTAGGAATTGCGACAAGACACTTTTACCAATATCTTCAGATGCACCATCTTTTTACCACAGTAATTGGCTCAAGATCACACCCGTCTTACTCTTTTCTAGAGCCCTCTGCTTACTCCGGCTTGGTTCTAAAGGGCTGATCTCCACTTTCTATAATAATCTACTCTTAGGTCATAATCGGCCCCTAAAGGAGCCGCACGAACTAGCCTGGGAAAAAGACCTGGGAGTGTCCATGGATCTGAAAGAATGGATCAAGATCCGCGAGCTGATGGCGAAGTCTTCCATATGTGTCAGAATTAAGGAAAACACATACAAACGAATGTATAGTTGGTATCTGGTCCCGACACGAATTCATGCTATTTTCCCTCAGTCCTCGGATAGGTGCTGGAGGGGCTGTGGAGGAGGGTACCATGGCTCACATTTGGTGGTATTGCCCTAAAATTAAAGATTATTGGGAGAAAATACATCAGTTTATTCTACAGGTCACGAATGTCTCCATTCCCCCTTGCTTATCCTTTTCCCTCCTCCCGCGACCTGTCGATAGCTGTGACAGACTCACCCAATCTCTTGTTAGGCACATTCTCAATGCCGCTAATTGTGCGATTGCATCATCTTGGAAAAAACTAGACCCTCTGTCCATGGCTGCCCTGCAGGGATCGATCTGGCATACATATAACCTAGAATATATAACTAGTCAACTCCATTAAAATGTTTCTAAGTTTTCAGAGACTTGGGCTCCTTGGCTATCCTATCAGGAGATGCATTCATAGTTTAATATGGCCTTTCGGAGGTGACTCCCCATGCCAACACTTCCTTTTTTTGTTCCTCACTAACACTACCTCGCTTCCCCTCTCTTTTGTTCCCCTTTGTCTTTCATTCCTCCTTCTCTTTTCTGATAGGGATACTTCCTATCATCTATAAAACAACTGGGGATTGTCTCATTCTATATGTGCGAATCCCATCTAGGTTTTTGTTATTTCTCATATAGCTAGGAATATTGTGTCTGGTTGTGTTAGTTGACTCTTCCATGCCAATGTTTATACAGATGTGCCTTATTTGCTGTACCCTGAAAATTCTAATAAAATCATTTAAAAAAGAAAAAAAGAACATACCGTTAACACAAGTGTACTGGAGACCTGGCCACAGATTTAACACCCACTATATGCATACACAACTGTTTAATTTAGCAGCAGATCTCAGATATATACATTTGCTGAAACAATCTGCTAATAGGATTGTGTCACGTTACACACTCTTCCAGTCTTCGGGAGACCAGCTGCCACTCACAAGGATGAATTGGGAGAAAACCTGATAAAACAGGGATAAATTGGGAGAAAATTGAGAACACCATGTTAATCCTCCATGAAATTAAACTGCTTTGCTCTGTTGATAACATTGAATCAAATTAATGAAAATATAAATAAAGGTGGGGGTAAAAAAAACAGGTACAAATGGAAAAATACATAGAACAAAAGGGTAGAGAGGTACAGACACAAATACATAAACATTTTAGTGAAATGAGGGAGATAGGGAGAGTACCTGGCCCAAAAGAAATAACTATGTAGGGATAGTGGGCAGATAGAACCAATCCAGAAGAAAACAAAAATAAAACGCATAATGAAGTAAAGTGATGCCAAAAAGTGCCAGGTGGCAAATTATATATATAGATATGATAGCATTTTGGAGAGGGGGTCTGCAGAGGTAACTGATTACATGTAGAGGATTATTACAGAGCAAAAGCACCTTAATTGCACATTTGCAACCTACAGTACAATAGACGGATTTGAAGAGCTGTTCTTAAGACACTGTAAATTCACAATCTTCTAATTATTTTAAAAGACAAATATTAAAGATACAAACATAGAAACACAAATACCTCCCCATAAGAAATATAAATACCTCCCCCATACACAATGTTATGTATTTCGATGAGCTGGGGTAAGAAGATCAGAAGAAAGTGGGGGTATTAGCAGTATATAAATATATATTATGCTATAGAAATATAACTAAATCTAATAATATTACAGCGAATGAGTAATATCTACAAATAAGTGCAAGTTTAAAGGAAAAAAAACAAGATTTAAACCAATAATGTCTCCATTTCTCAATTCTAATCATGTTATATAAATGTGGCAGGTAGGGCCCAAAGCTGATCTAAGCTACAGCCATCTCCAGCTGCTGTCTGCATGCATTGTCATGCATTGTGATGTCACAATGCAGGTCACAGCCCTATACATTATCTTCAGAAATCAAATCTCAATAACAACTGAAGATAAGGACTATATAACAACTTTTGGCCTGTCATCCTTACCTTTTTAGACATCTCCCTCCATTTTATCTGCAGTTTTTAATTTAGAAACAATGGATAAAGAAAATTATTCATCTAATGTGACACTGCATAACTAAGATGGGTACACACTTGTCCAATCCTCTGGGGATCCAACTTCAGAACATACTGTTAACACAAGTCTACTGGAGACCTGGGGGCCTATTCATCATACCTTAAAAATCGATGGAGGTAATTAGGTTTAGGACTCGCATGGAGTTCTACCTAATTACCGGAGGAATTCATCATTCCTCCTCTCCATAAGTATCTATTCCGAAAAGCTGTCATTTTTGCGATGACAGCTTTTCGGGAAATAGATACTTTTCCCTCTCTACTCTAAGTTACCGCAGCTGGAAATAGTGCTGCGCATGCGCTGTTACATTAGTAAACCCAGCGCATGCGCAGCACTACCTACAGCGGCGGTAAGTTTGCCAAAATAAAACAAAAATAGAAGGCATAATAAAGTAAAGGGATGACAAACAGTGCAAGGTAGCAAATTATATATATATATATATATATATATATATATATATATATATACATATACGTATATAATAGCATTTTGGAGGGGGGTCTACAGAGGTAAATGATAACATGTAGAGGATTATTACAGAGCAAAAGCACCTCAATTGCACATTTGCAACCTGCAGTACAATAGACGGATTTGAAGAGCAGTTCTTAAGAAACTGCAAATGATTTCAAAATCTTATAATTATTTTAAAATGCAAATATAAAAGATAGAAACATAGAACACAAATACCTCCAGAAACATAAGTACCTCCCCCATACACAATTTTATGTAGTTAGATGAGCTGGGGTAAGAAGGTAAGAGAGAAGATGGGGGGTATTAGCAGTATATAAATATATATTATGCTATAAAAAAGTTTAAAAATCTAATAATATTACAGCAATTGAGAAAAATCTACAAATAAGTGCAAGTTTAAAGGAAAAAGAACAAGATTAAAACCAATAATGTCTCCATTTCTCAATTCTAATCGTGTTATATAAATGTGGCAGGTAGCACCCACAGCTGATCTATGCTACAGCCATCTTCAGCTGCTGTCTGCATGCATTGTGATGTCACAATGCAGGTCACAGCCCTATGTAAAGGATTCCCAGCTACTGGCAGACATTTTGTGGTGACATTTTTCCAACATTGATACTCTCTGAGTAGTTCCTGCTTTTATTAAGCGACTCTGGATAACAACTACCAAAAATGACTTTGGATTACATCTTCCAATAAGGTCCTAACCAAAAACATTATCTTCAGAAATCAAATCTGAATAACATCTTAAGGTAAGGACTATATAACAACTTTTGGTCTGTCATCCTTACCTTTTTAGACATCTCCCTCCATTTTATCTGCAGTTTTTAATTTAGAGACATCGGATAAAGAAAATAATTAATCTAATATGGCACTGCATAACTAAGATGGGTACATACTTGTCCAATCCTCTGGGGATCCAACTCCAGAACATACTGTTAACACAAGTCTACTGGAGATCTGGTCACAGATTTAACACCCAATATATGCCTACAAACCTTTTTAAGTTTGCAGCAGATATCAGATATACATTTGCTGAAACAATCTGCTAAAAGGATTATGGGCCTGATTCAGACCCACTCGCGAGCGGCTGTCCGCTCGCAAGTGGGTCGATGTTATGCACTGAGCATGCGCACGACGGAGGGAGCTCCGTCGTGCGCATGCGCCAGACGCGACGAGCGAAGGAAAGTCCTTCGCTCGTTGTGTCCGATCAAAGGGGGCGTGCTGTCAATGTTGATTGACAGCACGCCCCCTTTGGTGGGCGTGCCTCCCTGACGGGGGCGTTCCCACGGGAACGCCTCCCGTCAGAAGCCGGCCCACTGACATCACTAGTGATGTCAGTGGGAGTGATTTTGGCTCTGATAGAGCCAAAATCACTCCGGAGCTTGCGGTTGAAAACCTCAACCGCAGGCTCCGGCTCGCAATTTCGATGGTCGCGATGGTCTCGACCATCGCGGCCATCACAAAGCACGCTCGTATAGCCTGTGGGTGGTGACCCACAGCTATACGAGCGTCCAGGAGGACGCTCCATGTAAATGGAGCCCGGCCCTCATTCAGAGCGTGCGCTCTGCTCAGAGCGTACGGCTCTGAATGAGGGCCTATGTCACTGTACACACTCTTCCAGTCTTTGGGAGACCAGCTGCCACTCACAGGGATGAATTGGGAGAAAACCTGATAAAACAGGGATGAATTGAGAGAAATATTGAGAACACCATGTTAATCCTCCATGAAATTGAACTGCTTTGCTCCCTGTTGATAACATTGAATTAAAGTAATGAAAATATATATAGACGGTGGGGGCAAAAAAAAAACAAGCCCAAATGAAAAAATACATAGCAGAAAAGTGCAGAGAGAGGTTCAGGCACAAATACATAAGCATATTAGTGAAATGAGGGAGATAGTGAGAGTACCAGGTCCAAATGAAATAACTAAAAAGTGATGGTAGGCAGATAGGACCAAGCCAAAATAAAACAAAAATAGAAGGCATAATGAAGTAAAGTGATGAAAAAAAGTGCAAGGTGGGAAATTAATTATAAATGTGCCCTATATAATAGCATTTTGGAGGGGGGGGGGGTCTGCAGAGGTAACATATAACATTTAGAGGATTATTACAGAGGAATAGCACCTCAATTACACATTTGCAACCTACAGTACAATAGACGGATTTGAAGAGCAGTTCTTAAGAAATTGCAAATGATTTTCACAATCTTATAATTATTTTAAAAGGCAAATACTGTATAAAAGATACAAACATAGAAACACAAATACCTCTCCCATACACAATGATATGTGTTTAGATGAGCTGGGGTAAGGAGGTCAGGAGAAAGGGGTTTTTAACAGTATATACATATATATTATGCTATAAAAAATAACTAAATCTAATAACATACCTCCCAACTGTCCTGCATCCAGCGGGACAGTCACGTTTTTCTGGGACTGTCCCACCCGCGGGCCGCAGTGTCCTGCGGTGGAGGGGGGGTAGTTGGGGAGACCACAAATACAGAGCAGCGGGTGTGCAGGAGAAGAACAGATGCTGTGCACATGCCTGGGGGCTGCCCAGCGTCTCGGAGAGTGCTGGGCACGCCCCCAAAGTGATGAAAACGGGGAAGCTGTGAGGCTCCGCCCCGTTTTCCATAGTCTCCACCCCTTTTTCTCGAGCCACGCCCCCTCTTCGGACGCACGCCTCCGGCAGACGTCCTGCCCCTCCTTCATATGTGAAAATATTGGAAGGTATGTAATAATATTACAGCGAATGAGTAATACCTACAAATAAGTGCAAGTTTAAAGGAAAAAGAACAAGATTAAAACCAATAATGTCTCCATTTCTCTATTTTAATCATGTTATATAAATGTGGCAGGTAGGGCCCTGAGCTGATCTAAGCTACAGTCATCTCCAGCTGCTGCTTGCATGCATTGTGATGTCACATCTAAAGTGACGCTGCATAACTAAGATGGGTAAACAATTGTCCAATTCTCTGGGGATCCAACTCCGGAACATACTATTAACACAAGTCTACTAGAGACCTGGTCACAGATTCAACACCCAGTATATGCCTACACAGGGGCGTTTCTTCCTATTGGCCAGGATGGCACTTGCCGGGGGCGCCGGTTGGGGGGCCCCACCGGCCGGCGCCACTGGCAAGAGCCACCCGCCAGTGGCGTAAATTCATTCCAGACGCAAGTTATAATTCGGTGCCCCCCCCCCCCGTCACAGCCACTAACACTGTAATGTAGCAATTTGCATGCAGACAGGCTATAGATAGACAAAGGCAGCAGCTGATGGTCTAACATGGAGCTCTCCACTAGTGTATGGTGGCTTCTCAGGTGCCGGGAAGAGGTGCCATGTATTGGGCGGCCATGATGGTACACTCTGGGTACATAGTTACAGTCCTATGTGGGGTGAATATGTTGTGGACAATGGAGAAGGTGCCCCTTCATAGCTGGAGCCCGGCGGCAGGTGCCACAATTGTCTCCCATAGTTCTGCCCCTGCCACCCGCAGCTAGAACCCCCCCCCCCCAGATAAGTCCAATTCTTTTCTTTGTTAGATGGAAACAGCTGTGTCTCCATCTCAACACAAACGGCAAACGCTGCCGCGATCACAGCTTCCACCACAGGGAGCTCAGAATGTCAGAGGGAGCTGGGGAGTTGCTGCACATGCTCAGCCATAGCTGCTCCCTCTCTCTCCTCACAGTATGTGGTGCCGCGGCTGCCAATCTCCTCCTCTCAGCCCCAGGTATGTGATTGTGTGTGTGGTGTGCCATGTACATTATGTGTGTGCTATGTATATGTATGTGCAGTTCTAGGTATGTGTGTGCACTGTATGTGTGTACAATGTCTGTGTGTGGTGTGCCATGTACAGTATGTGTGTGTTATGTATATGTAGGTGCATTTCTAGGTATGTGTGTGCACTGTATGTGTGTACAATGTGTGTGTGTGTGTGGTGTGCCATGTACAGTATATATGTGCTATGTATATGTAGGTGCAGTTCTAGATATGTGTGTGCACTGTATGTGTGTACAATGTGTGTGTGTGTGTGTGTGTGTGTGTGTGTGTGTGTGTGTGTGTGTGTGTGTGTGTGTGTGTGTGTGTGTGTGTGTGGTGTGCCATGTACAGTATGTGTGTGGTGTGCCATGTACAGTATGTGTGTGTTATGTATATGTAGGTGCATTTCTAGGTATGTGTGTGCACTGTATGTGTGTACAATGTGTGTGTGGTGTGCCATGTACAGTATGTGTGTGTTATGTATATGTAGTGCAGTGCCAGGTATGTGTGTGCACTGCATGTGTGTACAGTGTGTGTGTGTGGTGTGCTATCTGATATATATATAGATATATTGACTGTTGGTTTGGTAAAAAGCACTATGACAATATCATGTTCCATGATCAGAATCTCCAAAGTTGGAAAGTATGATATAGGAAATATGTTAGCAAACCCTAATGTCAGCTACAACACCTACCAATAGGCTTCTAAGTATGACCCTAACAAATCTAGACACCTTTATTTTGTTTACTGCATTTTTGCTATATGGGTGATTTATTCATCATTATTTTTAACAGTTAAACATTAATCTGATAACATTCCAGCAATTTCAGTCTGGAAAGCCAAGATAGCAAGCCAGTTTTTTGGTCACTAATATTAATAATACATTTACTGGATAAATATAGGATAATAATAAGTAAAGAGCAAGTAGGGCAGGGTAAGACACTAATCTGAATAATTTTTTTATTTCACATACAGTATATATTTATAAAGAAAAAAGGATCTCAGACTGCACACTCTGGACATATATACATATAATTGGAGGTGCTACCTGTGGAGACCATTGATATATACACAAAGAAGAAATACAAGTGCACAACTCTAAATTAACTGATTATATATAAATAAATACATTTTACAGTAAATACAATAGAGGTTTTTGGCATGATCTTGGCCAAGATTATGGGCCTGCCCACCATATCCGGGTAACCTCTTGTCGGGCAGGTCCCTAACATACTAGGGTTCAAATCCAGAGCGCAGGACACCCCCAAACTATCCCAGCCAAACCACCCCAAAGCACCGCTCTAATAAGAAAAGTGAAGTGTAAAAGAAATAGTTAGGAGCGATCGCTTGCCGCATATAAAGAATAAAAATAAAAAAGTGAAATACATATATATAAAAGAAACAGACAGTTAAGTATTAAAATGTGTTAAAGGAAAATGTGTTATACTGCGGTGCCCTGAAGCAGATCAGCAAAGCAATCCAGGGGGACCCACACCCCAAAAATGAACCAAAGCTGCACTACACAATCTAAATATTAGCAGGACTTACCTATATTGTGCCCTGACTGGTGTGCATATTACATTGCCAGACTCCATGCTACAACCAATGTAATAAAGGTGCTAGTCTGAGTGGGAAGTGGCTCAGGCTTCCCAGGTGTGCAAATCAATGCACTAATTAGTTTACAAAGAAAAAAGGATCTCAGACTGCTCACTCTGGACATATATATATATATATATAATTGGAGGTGCTACCTGTGGAGACCATTGATATATACACAAAGAAGAAATACAAGTGCACAACTCCAAATTAACTGATTATATATAAATAAATACATTTTACAGTAAATACAATAGAGGTTTTTGGCATGATCTTGGCCAAGATTATGGGCCTGCCCACCATATCCGGGTAAACTCTTGTCGGGCAGGTCCTTAACATACTAGGGTTCAAATCCAGAGCGCAGGACACCCCCAAACTATCCCAGCCAAACCACCCCAAAGCACCGCTCTAATAAGAAAAGTGAAGTGTAAAAGAAATAGTTAGGAGCAGCCGTTTGCCGCATATAAAGAATAAAAATAAAAAAGTGAAATGCTAGTCTGAGTGGGAAGTGGCTCAGGCTTCCCAGGTGTGCAAATCAATGCACTAATTAGTTTACAAAGAAAAAAGGATCTCAGACTGCACACTCTGGACTAGAGATGAGCGGTTCGGATTCTGTGGAATCCGAACCGCTCCGAACATTGGGGATCCGAGTCCACCCGAACCCTGTTCGGGTGTTCACCGCCTGACTCGGATCCCCGTTCGGGGCCGAACGGCGGCCGCCTGATGTCGGATTCTCACTAGAGAATCCGACATCAGGTCTCCTCGTGTGTAGGGCAGAGCGCAGTGATAGCGCTCTGCCCTACACAGACACAGACACACAGCCGCCAGCGGCAGCTGTGTGTTTGTTACAGCAGCCAATGAGAGTCACACAGACTCTCATTGGCTGCTGCACGGAGGGAGCCGGCTGGAGCTCACACATGAGCTCCGTCTTCCGGCTCCCTCCTCAGCGTGTGACAGAGCGGACGGCGCGGGAGCGGGGATACAGGTAAGTTTTTATTTTTTAATTTGTGCAAGGGCCGGGGGCGCTACTGGGGGGGGTCTGCTACTGGGGGGGGCTATACTACTGGAGGGGCCTGCTACTGGGGGGGGGCTATACTACTGGGGGGTCTGCTACTGGGGGGGCAATACTACTGAGGGGCCTGCTACTGGGGGGGGCCATAATACAGGGGGGGCCCATACTACAGGGGGGGCTACTACAGGGGCAGCCTACTACTGGGGGGGGCCTGCTACTGGGGCAGCCTACTACTGGGGGGGCCATACTACTGGGGGGGCCATACTACTGGGGGTCATACTACTGGGTGGCATGATAATGGGGGGCATACTACTGGGGGGGCCTGCTAATGGGGGGCATACTACTGGGGGGCATTCTACTGGGGGCACTGCATAGTGGACCCTACTACTATAGGGACTGCATAGGGGGCACCACTGCTGGGGGACATTGTGTAAGGGACACCGCTACTGTGGGCATTGTGTAAAAGGGTCACTACTGTGGGCATTGTGTAAAAGGGGCACTACTGTGTGTCGTAACATAAATAAGAGACACTACTTTATGGTGTAATGTGAATCAGGCCCTATGTGCGGTGTAATGCGAATAAGATTGTGCACTGTGACTCCTAGGGCCGTAGCCCACTTTGTAAACAAGTACTGTGACTCTGCTGGCCGTACCCCACTGGGTGGGTGCACTACTTTTCATTTCTGCCACTGCTGTGTGGCAATGTGTCATAGATGTGCTTTATACTGTGGTGTCTGTGTCGTTGTGCCGCTGCTTTGTCGCTTAGTGTAACCAGTCAGCTCACTGCAACCTTTGGCCAATAATGTTGAAAACAATATTATAAGCTGTGATATGGTCTAAATTGACTGGAAATTAATGTTATTGAGGTTAATAATACTCTAGGAAGAAAAAAAAGACCAATTTATGTGATTTTAGCTTTTTTTGTCAATTATTGTAAAAAAATCCAAATCCAAAGCCAGTCACCGCAGTTTGGCAAATCCAAATCCAAATCCAAAGCCGGACGACGAATTAGAACCAAATCCAAATCCGGCAAAAATGGTCCGGCGCACATCCCTACTCTGGACATATATATATATATATATATATATATATATATATATATATAATTGGAGGTGCTACCTGTGGAGACCATTGATATATACACAAAGAAGAAATACAAGTGCACAACTCCAAATTAACTGATTATATATAAATAAATACATTTTACAGTAAATACAATAGAGGTTTTTGGCATGATCTTGGCCAAGATTATGGGCCTGCCCACCATATCCGGGTAACCTCTTGTCGGGCAGGTCCCTAACATACTAGGGTTCAAATCCAGAGCGCAGGACACCCCCAAACTATCCCAGCCAAACCACCCCAAAGCACCGCTCTAATAAGAAAAGTGAAGTGTAAAAGAAATAGTTAGGAGCAGCCGCTTGCCGCATATAAAGAATAAAAATATATAAATATATATTTATATACAGGTTGAGTCTCCCATTTCACTTGATGAGTTTTGTCTTCATCAAGTGAAATGCATGCTCAATCAGATTCAGGTCAGGGGATTGACTTGGCCATTGCATAACATTCCACTTTTTAGCTTTAAAAAACTCTTTGGTTGCTTTTGCAGTATGCTTCGGGTCATTGTCCATCTGCACTATGAAGCGCCGTCCAATGAGTTCTGAAGCATTTGACTGAATATGAGCATATAATATGGCCCTAAACACTTCAGAATTCATTCTGCTGCTTTTGTCAGCAGTCACATCATCAATAAATACAAGGGAACCTGTTCCATTGGCAGCCATACATGCCCACGCCATGACACTACCACCACCATGCTTCACTGATGAGGTGGTATGTTTTTTTTATCATGAGCAGTTCCTTTCCTTCTCCATACTCTTCTCTTCCCATCACTCTGGTACAAGTTGATCTTTGTCTCATCTGTTCATAGGATGTTGTTCCAGAACTGTAATGGCTTTTTAGATGTTGTTTGGCAAACTCTAATCTGGTCTTCCTGTTTTTGTGGCTCACCAATGATTTACATCTTGTGGTGAACCCTCTATATTCACTCTTGTGAAGTCTTCTCTTGATTGTTGACTTTGACACATATACACCTACCTCCTGGAGAGTGTTCTTGATTTGGCCAACTGTTGTGAAGGGGTTTTTCTTCACCAGGGAAATAATTCTTCTGTCATCCACCACAGTTGTTTTCCGTGGTCTTCCGGGTCTTTTGGTGTTGCTGAGCTCTCTGGTGCGTTCTCTCTCTTTAAGAATGTTCCAAACAGTTGATTTGGCCACACCTAATGTTTTTGCTAACTCTCTGATGGGTTTGTTTTGATTTTTCAGCCTAATGATGGCTTGCTTCACTGATAGTGACAGCTCTTTGGATCTCATATTGAGAGTCGACAGCAACTGATTCCAAATGCAAATGTCACACCTAGAATCAACTCCAGACCTTTTACCTGCTTAATTGATAATGAAATAACGAGGGAATAGCCCACACCTGTCCATGAAATAGCTTTTGAGTTGATAGTCCTATTACTTTTGGCCCCTTAAAAGTGGGAGGCACATATAGAAACCATTGTAATTCCTACACCGTTCACCTGATTTGGATGTAATTACCCTCAAATTAAATCTGAAAGTCTGCAGTTAAAGCACATCTTGTTTGTTTCATTTCAAAGCCATTGTGGTGGTGAATAGAGGCCAAAATATGAAAATTCTGTCAATGTCCCAATATTTATGCACCTGACTATATGTATATATATATATATATATATATATATATATATATATATGTATGTATATCAAACAGCTCTTTGGAGAAAACTGTGAGGGGGGAGGGGCTGCAGAGGTAACTGACAACATTTAGAGGATTTTTTTTAATAGCAAATGCACCTTAATTGCACATTTGCAACCTATAGTACATTAGAAGGATTTGATGACTAGTTCTTAAGAAACTGAGAAACTGCAAATGATTATCCCAATTTTATAATTACTTTAAAAGGAAATAGTATTTTAGTTATGGTAGACACCTTTGTTAACTCTATTTCTTTGAAGTCCATAAGGTCCACAGGGATACCATGGGGTGTGTGTAGTTGGAGTGATTTGGGCACCAAACAGTCCAATCTTTAGCTCCCAGGATGCACCAGTACTCCTCAACATATACCCCACCCCCAGCCACAGGCAGACAGTTATGTAAACAAGCCCAAGGCAGGAGTAGGAAGAACAATGTACACAAGAAACACTCACAAAAGATGAGGGAATCCATGATGAAAAGGAAAATACCTAATGAAGCCAGGTGCATCAGTGTTGGCGCCCAGTGGATCCTATGGACTTCGAAGAAAGGTAAGTCTACCATAACTCTTAATTTCTTCTTCAGGTTCCATAAGGATCCACAGGGATGGGGATGCTCCTGAGCAGAAAGGAGAATCCGATGCCCAAAGGAAGCATCCTGAGAGGCAAAGGTATCAAAGGCGTAGAACCTGTGAAAGGAGTGGACGGAAGACCACGTGGCTGCTTTGCACAATTGTTCAGCAGAAGCGCCACGTTGAACCACCCACGAGGGTCCCACAGACCAAGTAGAATGTGCTGTAATCCTATTTGGAACAAGACGACTAGCTTGGGTGTAGGCCTGAGAGATTGTTATGTGGAGTCAATGAGCCAGAGTCTGTTTGTTAGCTTACCAGCCCTGCTTGTGAAAGGTATCCAACACAAAACAAGAATCTGATTCCTTAAGGATTCGGTACGATCCACATAGATCCGAAGAGCATGAACTACATTCAGAGAGGCTTCACCTGCAGAGAGGTCCGAGAACTGGTAGGCCGGAACCACACTCAGTTCATTTAAATGGAACCGGGATACCACTTTAGGAGGGTAACCAGCTCTGTCTGGATGAAAGATCAAGAAGGGGGAGCGACAGGAGAGCACTGCCAAATCAGATACCCTGCAGGCAGAGGGGACAGCGAGGAGAAAGAGCGTCTTTGCCATCAGTTACTTGATGTCTACTGAGTCCAGGGGTTCAAACAGAGAAGCTTGTAGAGCCCAAAGAACCAAGGACAAATCCCACAGTGCCACCGGAGGGACAAAGGGAGGTTGACAGCTGAGAACACCCTGAAAGAATGTTCTAACATCAGACAGAGGAGTGATCCTTTGCTGGAAACAGACTGATGCAGAAACCTGAACTCTAAGGGAGGCTAGGTGGAGGCCAAGGTCTAACCCAGCCTGGAGAAAGGAAAGCACCTGGGAGACCTTAAAAACTGTAGGGTTATAGCCTCTGGGAAAGCACCATTGAGTACTGAACTCTGTAATAGATGCAGGCTGAGGAAGGCTTACGCGCCCTAAGCATTGTCTGGACCACAGAGCGAGAGAAACACTTGGCTCTTAAGAGGGATGGCTCAAGAGCCACGCCATCAAAGACAGACAGAGTAGGTCCGGGTGCAGGCAAGGGCCCTGCGCTAACAGATTCTGCCGTAGAGGAAGTGGAAAAGGAGTGTCTATGGAGAGACTCCGTAGGTCGGTGAACCAATGGAGCTATTAGCATCACTGTGCCACCTTCTTCTTTGAACTTTCGGAGAACCCTCAAGAGGATGGAGATCGTAGGAAAGGGGTGTGCAAGATTGAAGTCCCACCTCACTGCCAGAGCATCCATGAAGGCAGATGAGGGGCCTCTGTTCCTGAGCCCATACCTGGGGACTTTGTGGTTGTGACATGAGGCCATGAGGTCTACGCCTGGCAGGCCCCATTTGTCCACCAGGAGTTGAAAAACATCTGGGTGGAGAGCCCACTCTCCGGCGTGTATGTCCTGATGGTTTAGGAAGTCCACTTTCCAGTTGAGGACTCCGGGAATGAACATTTCCGAGATTGCCGGGAGGTGACATTCGGCCCAAACCAGGATGTTTGCCACTTCCTGCATGGCTACCCGACTTCGCGTGCCTCCCTGATTGAAGTAGCCTACCGCAGTTGCGTTGTCAGACTGGAATTGGACCGGCCTGCCCCGGAGAAGGTCTTGTGTCTGAGTGAGTGCTCTGTACACTGCTCAAAACTCCAAAATGTTTATGGGCAGGCAACTTTTCTGGGTTGTCCACCATCCCTGAAAGATATGATGACCGATTACCGCATCCCATCCGCAAAGGCTTGCATCTGTAGTGAGAAGTTCCCAATTTGGAATCCAGAAGGGGCGACCCTTGTCCAGATGGGATGTTTGTAGCCACCATAAGAGGAAAAGCTGAACCTCCGGAGAGAGGAGGATCATCTGGGACTGGATCAGATGATATTGCCCATTCCACCAGGAGAGAATCAGTTGTAGAAGGGGCCTGGAGTGGAACTGGGCATATTCCACCATATGAAAGGTGGATGCCATGGACCCCAGGACCTGCATTGCTGAATGAATGAATGCCCTTTGATTGTGGAACAAGTTGCGCACACGTAAGTGCAGTGCCAGAATATTGTCCGCTGGTAGAAAGATCCTTTGTATTGGAGAATCCAGGAGGGCCCCCAGATGTACCATCCACTGTGTTGGAGAAATTAAGGACTTTTTCCAATTGATGAGCCAGTCGTGTGCTTGCAGGTAGTCCACTGTCAGCTGCAGATGGCGTTGTTACACAACCGGTGCATGTACCAATATTAAGAGGTTGTCTAGGTATGGCAGGATTCTGACTCCCTGGCGCCTGAGGTAGGCTGCCATAACTGCCAATATTTTGGTAAAGACACGAGGGACTGTTGACAGACCAAAGAGCAGCTCCCAAAACTGGTAATGTTGCTGCAGAACAGCAAACTGTAGGAACCGTTGGTGGGTCAGAGTAATTATATAATTAATAATGCTTCCTGAATGTCCAGAAATTCCCAGGCTCCAATGCCAGGACAATTTATTGTAGAGTTTCCATGCAGAACTTGGGCACTCGGATAAATTTGTTGAGGGATTTGAGATTCAGAATAGGCCAATAAGACCCATTTGGCTTTTGAATTAAAAAGAGAGTGGAATAAAAACCAGTTCCTCGCTGAGCCGAAGGAACCAGTATTATCAAACCTAAACTCAGCAGGGAGTGAATGGCTTCCTGGAGGACCAGAGCCTTGATGGGATCTGATGAGGGACCTGTACAAAAAAATTGTGGGGAGGACACCTCTGGGAGGTGAGGGCGTACACCCGAGAGACCACTTCTTCGACCCAGGCATCTGTTGTTGTTGTTTGACGCCAAGAGTCAGAAAATTGAAGAAGTCGGCCTCCCACCCTGGGATCCCCCAGTAGGAGGCCCGCCCCATCAGGTGGAGGATTTGTCATCAGACTTGGAAGCTGAACATCTGGCCAACCAAGACTGCTTGGATCGCGGCTTGGTGGTCTTGTGAGAACTAGACTGCCTGGGAAAGACTGTCCACTTGCCTTATCCAGGGGGCAAAAGAACCAAGAAGAAAACAGCCTAGGCTTAGAGGCATCTGCTGATGGCAGAAAGGCAGATTTTGAGGCTGCCACGGTATCCACAATTTTGTCCAACTCTGCGCCGAACAGTCTGTCTCCAGAGAAGGGTAAGGATTCCAGTGCCTTCTTGGTTCCTGTGTCCACCTTTCAGGAACATAACCAAAGGACCCGGCGGGCGACTACCGAGGTCATAGATGCCTTAGAGGCAAGGAGTCCAGTATCCAATGCAGCTTCTCCCAAATAAGAGGCCACTTCCTGAATATGGGAGATGTAGGCCAGTTGCTCCCTGGTAGCGTCTGATGGCAGGCTCTCTTCCAGTGCCTCTGTCCATCCCTCGATAGCCTTAGCCACCTGGGCTGTGGCCATTGCCAGCTTAGTGATAGCACCAGAAAGCGAGTAGACTAACTTGAGACAAGTTTCCAGTTTTCTATCCATGGCATCCTTAAGGGAGAATGTAGAAGGTAAAGGCAGCGTAGAGCTTCTGACTAAGCATGCCATATGTGAATCAACAGTGGGAGGGACTTCCCATTTAGTACACTCACCAGTAGGGAGAGAGTAAAAAGACGCTAGTCTTTTTGGGACCTGGAACCATTTGCCAGGAGTACCCGAAGCGTCTCCCATGAGCTCAGGGAGCTGTTCTGATTGATTAAATTCAGCCTTAAGCACCTTTTGATGTTTAATCATCTGGGTTTTAGGCTTAGGGCTGGTTCATCATCCTCTATAGTCAGGATTGATTTAACCACCCTCACTAAAGGGACATCCACTGTTGAATGATGGTTCTCCTCACCTAAGGGCAACCCAGGGAGTGAACCCTGTGCATCATCTGCCTCCTCAAATGATGCCTCAGAATCCGATAGCTGGGTGGACTGAGAGGATGATACAGTCTGCCTATATGCTTTGGTGGCTAACGGTCTGTCCGCCTGTAACCTTTGCTTATAGGCGGCAGATGTTTGAGCCATATTCTGAACTGAGTGGGCATAAACATCCATCCAAGGAGGATTCAAAGGGGGTACCGACATAGTAGACTGTAATAGCTGTGGGTACCCCATGGTGGAAGGCAGCATGGGGGCTGATAAGAGGTCCACTAGCTGCATCATAACCTGGGATAAGGAGGACACCCAAGTTGGCTCCTGGACAGGGGCTCGTACGGTGGACTGGGGAGGTGGTACATAACAAATAGCACACAGATCATCCTGCACAAAATCCTGAGGAACAAGCCCGCTGAATAGGATATGCAAGTAACCAGCACAGATGCCCCAGGCTCCTGTTTACCCTTAGAAGACATAGTAATAACCAGCCAGCAGCACATAATCACTGTATGGCTAGTAATGCAGTGTGACACCCTTCACAAATACAAGTAAATGTGAAGTAATAATGAACCCCTACACAACTGGTAGTTGAAGAGCAGCAGGGATAGATATAACTGACAGTCAGAAAGTTTTAAGACAGTATATCACAACAGCAGAGCTAGCACAAGTCACATACAATGCATATAAATATACTTAGAATGAGCACTGAATCAACTACTCAAGCCTCAAAGAGCTGGTAGGATTTGTGCGCTGTATAACCTGGCCCCAGGGAGAGATATACAGGGAGACTTGACCCAAATCTCCTGAGAACTGTAGCTTCAGAAAAGCCCTGATTAATGGCTCTAAGTGTCTCATATAGGGAGCAGGGTGAGGAGGAGGAGGATGAGGAGGAGCAGCTCAGAGACAGGAAACCTCTTATGAGAGATCGCGATCCAGACGCCTCTCTGCAGCGTCCTCCGGAGGTAAGGACTGCACAAGCGGGGAATCACCTTACCTGTTCTTCTCCATTTGTCAGGCTGCTACCATGGGACCCCAGTGGAGCGGCTAGCAGAGCCCCGCTGGCGACCGCCGTTATCACTGGACCACTCACCGGTGTTGGGCACCGGCAGAGGTAGTTGGAGCAGCAGCACAGGCACCCATTAGGACGCCTTGCTGCTTGCTCAGATAAAAACAAATTAAAAACTCATAAAAATAAAGCTTGGGGGTGTCTAAGCTGTTCCCGTCTAAAGGTGCGACCGGTCCTGCTGGCACCAAATGTAAAACTGTGGAGGAGGACCGGTGCATCCTGGGAGCTAAAGCTTTGACTGGTGCCCGTATCACTTCATCCCCTTGATGAAGTCTAAAGACGAAACACGTTGGGAGTGTCTGACCTATGCCTCATGAACTCTGAAAACAATCTCTCTCGTTGGATCAGATAAGCTGCTATATTTATTCTTTATTTATTTTGTTTAAAATTTTATCTCCATCTGATTACTATTGTATAAAATGCCTCTTGATTTTATATTTTTATCTTTATATGTATGAAATGCCTCTGGATTTTATACTTTCTTGTTTATTTTTATATATGTGTGATTAAGGGAAACCTTTTTGTCTCTGAGGTCCCTTACTCTGTGTCTATAATAAATTTGTTTTTTATTTAATCTTATTGTCTTATCACTATATTTATATAAATTATTTATTCACATTGACACAATTTTTAGCAAATTAGTCACTCTAATATCAACTCCCCTCCTTGTCTAAATATGGAATTGTGTTAACATGTGAATGTATGCATAGCTATTACTTGGAACTAGGGGTGTGCACTGGCCACTTTTCGTGTTTTGTATCTGGATTGGTTTTGCCAAAACCACCCTTCCGTGTTTTGGGTTCTGGGTTTTCTGTTTTGGATCTGTATTTTTTTGAAAAAAAATCATAAAAACAGCTAAAATCACAGAATTTGTGGTTTTTTCTGCTCTTATGCTATTATTAACCTCAATAACCTTAATTTCCACTCATTTCCAGTCTATTCTGAACACCTCACAATAGTGAGCGATTCCCCTGGCGCTGTCCTGTTGTGAGGATCACGTCTAGATATGGCCCTCAGATTCCATCAGACCCGTAAAGAGAAGAGGACTTATTAATCATCAATGGTCTATAATTCAATACACAGGTGGAGGTAATACTCTCCACTCACCTAGTTGCAAATAAATGTGTTCCTTGAAAGGTATCTTTATCTGTTAGAGATCACATAAACTTCTTTCCAACGGAAATTATACCACAATTAGAACCACGCTCACCTTAGTGCAGACATAGAAGTTCATAGAAAGGTTTCTTTGGGCTTCAGTATGAAGAAAATCCACCATACGCATGAATATCCTTATGTATAAAGTTGATTCCAAAAACAGTCTTTAAAAACAATACGAAAGTTCCCACATAAAAAATTCCTTAGTAGAAACACACTACCAGCCCATAGGGAATGATTTCTCAGTCATACATCTGTATCTCACCCGGAATGAGTCACTAAAGTGAATGGCTGGACCATATAGTAGGAAAAATATGGAAAAACATCCAAATGGTGTAGTGTTCCCCCTTACTTCATTAGCACCAACGCATTTCCGACCGCTTAGGTCCTTCCTCAGGGTGTATGGGGGTTATCTCACAAATGCACATTTATACCCTATCCTCCAGACAGGGGCTCGGCTAAAATCAAAGCTAATAATAAAACATGGAAAAATGAACATACATATAAATCCTACCCGCAGCCTAAAAATGGGTATCCCCAAATCCCTGCATCTATACACCTCCTAACAAGTACAATAAATATAGTCTATCACACATATATAGATACAACGTCATTATAAAACAAAAGTCTTAATTCCATTCTATATTTTAATACATGCCATGCATGGTGGCCCGTTCGCGCTGTTGATGTGTAATCAAACACCCCCAGCTGATCTCCACTGACACATGTTTCCGGAGCGCATCTCGCGTGTCACGTGACTACCGTTTCCGCGTTATGCGTGTCACAAGGCTGCCGCTTCTGGTCCATGGAGCGCTCGGAGCATCCTGTCACCATAATGCCGACCTCCATTATGTCCGGCGGCCATTTTTGGTAAGTCCTAAACATAGGACACAGTTTAGCCTCTAGTGTTCCATTAGCGGCCATTTTGGGTGAGTTCAAATCAATGGATAGTAGCAGCAGCTCAATCATCGGTGGTAAGAACATATGAAAAAATGTAAAAAGATAAAAAGCAATTAGTAAAAACACCATTGGTGAATAACCATAAAGAACAATTCATACATATAGAAAGGAGAGTTCATACATATAAAGAATAAACAATTGGAATAACCTAACCCGCTTCATATATATATATAGATGCGTATTCTAACCACCATTTCTGGGAGGGGTCCTAAGCATATAATAAATAGACCTATAAGGTGGTCATCAATATTTTTACAGAAAAAATATTTTTACCGAAAAAATACCAATAGAAAGAGTAAAAAGAGTAAACCAAACAATAAAATTAATCAATTCATAAAAACCACTTGGTTTCAAAATCAACATTTAGCCCTTTTGGTATTAATGTTCTTAATAAATAAATCATTTTCATCTCCCCTTGTGCCAACCTAATATCCCTATCGTTTATCCTCCAATTAGGTTTAATCAACCTGATGCCACAGAAAGACACTAAATTACTAACATTGCAGGCATGTGTGTTCTTAAAATGAAGGGACACATTATGAGTTTCTAACCCCTTTTTAATGTTTCTCACTTGCTCTGTGAGTCTTTCTTTAATTATTCTAGTGGTTTTACCCACATATTGACTACCACACGAGCATTCCAGGAGGTATACACAATATTTGAAGTTACACGTAATAAAATCATCTATCGTAAAAATTTTATTAGTCTGGTTGGATTTAAAATGCGTAATTTTACTCTCATTACTTTTACATGTTTTACACATGCTACATGTACCACAACTGTAAAACCCTTTAGATTTAATATTAGTCACATTTAGTGGAGTCCTAATAGCACTCCTAACTACGTTGTCTTTAATGTTACGAGCTTTTCTGTATACGAACCTAGGTCGTGTTTCTATATGTTGTTCTAAAAGAGGATCATTCGTTAAAATCTTCCAATGTTTATTAATGATGGCTTCAAGTTCCTTATACTGATTATTATACTGCGTAATGAAAGGGATACCCTTTTTTCCGGTTATATTCTTCTGTTCTTGAGTTTTAAAGATAGCTGCCCTCCTATCTAATTCCTCACCTTTTCTTCTAGCTGTATCCACTAGGTCACTATTGTAACCCTTAGAGACAAAATTTTCTTTTAATATTTCCGATTGCTGTTTGTATACTTCTACCTCTGTACAGTTGCGCCTTATGCTTTGAAACTGGCTACTAGGGATACTCTTCAACCAATTGGCGTGGTGATTACTATCAAATTTGATGAATGAATTACAATCTGTGGGTTTAACGTAATTCATAGTTTTTAACCGTTCACCATCCACATAGATCGTAAGATCCAGGAAATCTACCTTCCTTATATCACTAGTAAATGTAAGGTGTATATTATATGCATTACTATTGAGGTATGTACAAAAAGATTCAAGTGAAGTTTGATCACCACTCCAGACGAAAAAAATGTCATCAATATATCTTCGCCAGGTCACCAGGCTGGCACCAAAGGTATGACCACTCCACACAAAGTGTGTCTCCCACCACGCAATGAACAAATTGGCATACCTCGGTGCCAGCCTGGTGCCCATTGCTGTACCTTTTAATTGCAGGTAAAATATATTGTCATACCAGAAGAAATTGTTCTGTAGAATCATATTGATCCCTCCCACTACAAATTTCTTGTAGTCCTCAGATACGCTCTCCCCACTCAAAAAAAATTCCACAGCCTGTAAACCTAGTTCATGATCAATAACGGTATATAGGGACGTGACGTCCGCAGTCACTAATATATATCCTGCTTTCCATTGTATGTCTGCAAGTTCTCTAATAATAGATACTGTATCTTTCAAATATGAAAGTGTTTTCTGTACCATCGGTTGGAGTAGGTGATCTAGATAATGAGAAAGGTTAGATAGCACAGAGTTTGTTCCCGCTACAATGGGTCGACCTGGAAGTTTTTCCCTATTTTTATGTATTTTAGGTAAAATATATACCACAGGTATAGAAGGCATATATATTTTAATATATTCCTGAACAGTCTCTGTAATAATGTTTTTAGATGTATATAGTTTTAAAAACACTTCCAATTTCTGAGTAATCATATTAGTGGGGTTACCCCTTAGTTTCTTATAAGTGGAGCTATCCATTAATTGTCTCATAATTTCCACATTATAATCTTCCACATCCAAGATTACTACACTTCCCCCCTTGTCGGCGGGTTTGATCACTATCTGTTCATTATCTCTAAGAGTTTTTATAGCATTTCTTTCCTCTTTAGACATGTTCATATTTCTAATTGGTTTAAATACAACCTTCTCTAAATCATCTTTTACCAAACGTTCAAAAAATTCAATAAAACAACCCTTTTTGTGTGTGGGGTAAAAAGTGGATTTTTTCTTAAATACTGAAAAATTGTCATTTATTACATCCTGATTAGTCGTAGAACTATCATTAAAAAACCTTTTGAGAGTCAGCCTTCTTATGAACTTATTAAGGTCCACATATACATCAAAGTCGTTCAAACGACTAGATGGAGCGAACTTTAGACCTCTCTCTAAGATACTCTGCTCATGCGCATTTAATTGATATTGACTTAAATTATATACTTTCGTTGTGCTGCACTTCTCATCAATCTCTTTATCAGTATTGATTTCCCTTTCCTTAGGAATCCCTATATCTTCTTGTCCATGTTGATTCCTTTTCCTTTTCCTGAAAGGTTTTTAATACCCCCCCTCTTACCCCTTTTCTTTTTTATCGAATATATCGGGGTTTTGGGCTTGATCCTAAAAAACGATCCTCCTGTTCCAAAACATCATATCTGTGTTTGCCTCTCCATTGATCTGTGTAATCCATACCTTCTGTTCTATTTCCAATGGGATTCCTATATGTGTACTGCCCTCCGGGGCCAAAATCCCTTTCGGATTCTATCTCTGTTTTTCTCATGCTACGATCACCCTGGTCATAGCGACTGTTAAACCCAGTATTTCCTCTGAGACCCCTTCCAGAGGGGGATCTTCTTTCTCCCTGTCTTCTATGGACCCCAGGCATTGTCCTGAATCCTTCTGGTTGGCTTCTTATGTTACCTCTATATTTCGCGGTAGGCATTCTATCATTACCATATTCCTCTAACACATGTTTATTAGTCTCTATCCCTCCACCAAAACGTAGCTCTTTTTTGGTGATGAGATGTTGTCTACCTATTTTATAATCATTTTTATCTCTTAGATATTTCTTTTTCTTTTTTATTTTTAAATCCCTTTCACTCTTCTCCAATCTCCACACAATTTTATCCTCTAAATCTTTATACTCCTTAGATTTTAAAAACGGATTAACCAAGGTCTTATACACTTCTATTTCTTCCTCAAGATTTTTTAAATCTCTCTTTATCTCTCTCATTATCAACTCCATCAAAGAAAAAGAACAAGAGTCTAAAATTTTAAACCATTCTTCTCTAAATTCTGAGGATTCACTAGTGAATGAAGGGATTTTGTCTATCCTAAGACCCCTAGGTACCGTTTTCTCGGAGCAATATTTTTCGAAGGACACCAACTCCCACCAAATTTTTCCCTCCTTTAGAAGGGCTTTCTCAAGTTTAAACATAACACTCTCTACATTACCATCAAATACATTGTCTTCATTAGTATTTCTAAATACTTCATTAATACATGATTTTCTCTGTGTCCTATAAGAGAACATAATTAGGAGCAGCTGGAGACAAGAACTCAGTGCATACAATGAAATACCAAATGACAAAACAAATATTGTTCAAATCTCCTGCACTGCAGCCTAGTTCACGCTCTGGAGCACCACACCTTCAGATACACAGAAAAAGAAAAGTGAGCGATTCCCCTGGCGCTGTCCTGTTGTGAGGATCACGTCTAGATATGGCCCTCAGATTCCATCAGACCCGTAAAGAGAAGAGGACTTATTAATCATCAATGGTCTATAATTCAATACACAGGTGGAGGTAATACTCTCCACTCACCTAGTTGCAAATAAATGCATTCCTTGAAAGGTATCTTTATCTGTTAGAGATCACATAAACTTCTTTCCAACGGAAATTATACCACAATTAGAACCACGCTCACCTTAGTGCAGACATAGAAGTTCATAGAAAGGTTTCTTTGGGCTTCAGTATGAAGAAAATCCACCATACGCATGAATATCCTTATGTATAAAGTTTATTCCAAAAACAGTCTTTAAAAACAATACGAAAGTTCCCACATAAAAAATTCCTTAGTAGAAACACACTACCAGCCCATAGGGAATGATTTCTCAGTCATACATCTGTATCTCACCCGGAATGAGTCACAAAAGTGAATGGCTGGACCATATAGTAGGAAAATATGGAAAAACATTCAAATGGTGTAGTGTTCCCCCTTACTTCATTAGCACCAACGCATTTCCGACCACTTAGGTCCTTCCTCAGGGTGTATGGGGGTTATCTCACAAATGCACATTTATACCCTATCCTCCAGACAGGGGCTCGGCTAAAATCAAAGCTAATAATAAAACATGGAAAAATGAACATACATATAAATCCTACCCGCAGCCTAAAAATGGGTATCCCCAAATCCCTGCATCTATACACCTCCTAACAAGTACAATAAATATAGTCTATCACACATCTATAGATACAACGTCATTATAAAACAAAAGTCTTAATTCCATTCCATATTTTAATACATGCCATGCATGGTGGCCCGTTCACGCTGTTGATGTGTAATCAAACACCCCCAGCTGATCTCCACTGACACGTGTTTCCGGAGCGCATCTCGCGTGTCACGTGACTACCGTTTCCACGTCATGCGTGTCACAAGGCTGCCGCTTCCGGTCCATGGAGCGCTCGGAGCATCCTGTCACCATAATGCCGACCTCCATTATGTCCGGCGGCCATTTTTGGTAAGTCCTAAACTTAGGACACAGTTTAGCCTCTAGTGTTCCATTAGCGGCCATTTTGGGTGAGTTCAAATCAATGGATAGTAGCAGCAGCTCAATCATCGGTGGTAAGAACATATGAAAAAATGTAAAAAGATAAAAAGCAATTAGTAAAAACACCATTGGTGAATAACCATAAAGAACAATTCATACATATAGAAAGGAGAGTTCATACATATAAAGAATAAACAATTGGAATAACATAACCCGCTTCATATATATATATAGATGCGTATTCTAACCACCATTTCTGGGAGGGGTCCTAAGCATATAATAAATAGACCTATAAGGTGGTCATCAATATTTTTACCGAAAAAATACCAATAGAAAGAGTAAAAAGAGTAAACCAAACAATAAAATTAATCAATTCATAAAAACCACTTGGTTTCAAAATCAACATTTAGCCCTTTTGGTATTAATGTTCTTAATAAATAAATCATTTTCATCTCCCCTTGTGCCAACCTAATATCCCTATTGTTTATCCTCCAATTAGGTTTAATCAACCTGATGCCACAGAAAGACACTAAATTACTAACATTGCAGGCATGTGTGTTCTTAAAAATGAAGGGACACATTATGAGTTTCTAACCCCTTTTTAATGTTTCTCACATGCTCTGCGAGTCTTTATTTAATCATTCTAGTGGTTTTACCCACATATTGACGACCACACGAGCATTCCAGGAGGTATACACAATATTTGGAGTTACACGTAATAAAATCATCTATCGTAAAAATTTTATTAGTCTGGTTGGATTTAAAATGCGTAATTTTACTCTCATTACTTTTACATGTTTTACACATGCTACATGTACCACATCTGTAAAACCCTTTAGATTTAATATTAGTCATATTTAGTGGAGTCCTAATAGCACTCCTAACTACGTTGTCTTTAATGTTACGAGCTTTTCTGTATACGAACCTAGGTCGTGTTTCTATATGTTGTTCTAAAAGAGGATCATTCGTTAAAATCTTCCAATGTTTATTAATGATGGCTTCAAGTTCCTTATACTGATTATTATACTGCGTAATGAAAGGGATACCCTTTTTTCCGGTTATATTCTTCTGTTCTTGAGTTTTAAAGATAGCTGCCCTCCTATCTAATTCCTCACCTTTTCTTCTAGCTGTATCCACTAGGTCACTATTGTAACCCTTAGAGACAAAATTTTCTTTTAATATTTCCGATTGCTGTTTGTATACTTCTACCTCTGTACAGTTGCGCCTTATGCGTTGAAACTGGCTACTAGGGATACTCTTCAACCAATTGGCGTGGTGATTACTATCAAACTTGATGAATGAATTACAATCTGTGGGTTTAACGTAATTCATAGTTTTTAACCGTTCACCATCCACATAGATCGTAAGATCCAGGAAATCTACCTTCCTTATATCACTAGTAAATGTAAGGTGTATATTATATGCATTACTATTGAGGTATGTACAAAAAGATTCAAGTGAAGTTTGATCACCACTCCAGACGAAAAAAATTTCATCAATATATCTTCGCCAGGTCACCAGGCTGGCACCAAAGGTATGACCACTCCACACAAAGTGTGTCTCCCACCACGCAATGAACAAATTGGCGTACCTCGGTGCCAGCCTGGTGCCCATTGCTGTACCTTTTAATTGCAGGTAAAATGTATTGTCATACCAGAAGAAATTGTTCTGTAGAATCATATTGATCCCTCCCACTACAAATTTCTTGTAGTCCTCAGATACGCTCTCCCCACTCAAAAAAAATTCCACAGCCTGTAAACCTAGTTCATGATCAATAACGGTATATAGGGACGTGACGTCCGCAGTCACTAATATATATCCTGCTTTCCATTCTATGTCTGCAAGTTCTCTAATAATAGATACTGTATCTTTCAAATATGAAAGTGTTTTCTGTACCATCTTGGAGTAGGTGATCTAGATGAGAAAGGTTAGATAGCACAGAGTTTGTTCCCGCTACAATGGGTCGACCTGGAGGTTTTTCCCTATTTTTATGTATTTTAGGTAAAATATATACCACAGGTATAGAAGGCATATATATTTTAATATATTCCTGAACAGTCTCTGTAATAATGTTTTTAGATGTATATAGTTTTAAAAACACTTCCAATTTCTGAGTAATCATATTAGTGGGGTTACCCCTTAGTTTCTTATAAGTGGAGCTATCCATTAATTGTCTCATAATTTCCACATTATAATCTTCCACATCCAAGATTACTACACTTCCCCCCTTGTCGGCGGGTTTGATCACTATCTGTTCATTATCTCTAAGAGTTTTTATAGCATTTCTTTCCTCTTTAGACATGTTCATATTTCTAATTGGTTTAAATACAACCTTCTCTAAATCATCTTTTACCAAACGTTCAAAAAATTCAATAAAACAACCCTTTTTGTGTGTGGGGTAAAAAGTGGATTTTTTCTTAAATACTGAAAAATTGTCATTTATTACATCCTGATTAGTCGTAGAACTATCATTAAAAAACCTTTTGAGAGTCAGCCTTCTTATGAACTTATTAAGGTCCACATATACATCAAAGTCGTTCAAACGACTAGATGGAGCGAACTTTAGACCTCTCTCTAAGATACTCTGCTCATGCGCATTTAATTGATATTGACTTAAATTATATACTTTCATTGTGCTGCACTTCTCATCAATCTCTTTATCAGTATTGATTTCCCTTTCCTTAGGAATCCCTATATCTTCTTGTCCATGTTGATTCCTTTTCCTTTTCCTGAAAGGTTTTTTGATACCCCCCTCTTACCCCTTTTCTTTTTTATCGAATATATCGGGGTTTTGGGCTTGATCCTAAAAAACGATCCTCCTGTTCCAAAACATCATATCTGTGTTTGCCTCTCCATTGATCTGTGTAATCCATACCTTCAGTTCTATTTCCAATGGGATTCCTATATGTGTACTGCCTTAGTTAGGAGTGCTATTAGGACTCCACTAAATATGACTAATATTAAATCTAAAGGGTTTTACAGATGTGGTACATGTAGCATGTGTAAAACATGTAAAAGTAATGAGAGTAAAATTACGCATTTTAAATCCAACCAGACTAATAAAATTTTTACGATAGATGATTTTATTACGTGTAACTCCAAATATTGTGTATACCTCCTGGAATGCTTGTGTGGTAGTCAATATGTGGGTAAAACCACTAGAATGATTAAAGAAAGACTCGCAGAGCATGTGAGAAACATTAAAAAGGGGATAGAAACTCATAATGTGTCCCTTCATTTTAAGAACACACATGCCTGCAATGTTAGTAATTTAGTGTCTTTCTGTGGCATCAGGTTGATTAAACCTAATTGGAGGATAAACGATAGGGATATTAGGTTGGCACAAGGGGAGATGAAAATGATTTATTTATTAAGAACATTAATACCAAAAGGGCTAAATGTTGATTTTGAAACCAAGTGGTTTTTATGAATTGATTAATTTTATTGTTTGGTTTACTCTTTTTACTCTTTCTATTGGTATTTTTTCGGTAAAAATATTGATGACCACCTTATAGGTCTATTTATTATATGCTTAGGACCCCTCCCAGAAATGGTGGTTAGAATACGCATCTATATATATATATATGAAGCGGGTTAGGTTATTCCAATTGTTTATTCTTTATATGTATGAACTCTCCTTTCTATATGTATGAATTGTTCTTTATGGTTATTCACCAATGGTGTTTTTACTAATTGCTTTTTATCTTTTTACATTTTTTCATATGTTCTTACCACCGATGATTGAGCTGCTGCTACTATCCATTGATTTGAACTCACCCAAAATGGCCGCTAATGGAACACTAGAGGCTAAACTGTGTCCTATGTTTAGGACTTACCAAAAATGGCCGCCGGACATAATGGAGGTCGGCATTATGGTGACAGGATGCTCCGAGCGCTCCATGGACCAGAAGCGGCAGCCTTGTGACACGCATAACGCGGAAACGGTAGTCACGTGACACGCGAGATGCGCTCCGGAAACATGTGTCAGTGGAGATCAGCTGGGGGTGTTTGATTACACATCAACAGCGCGAACGGGCCACCATGCATGGCATGTATTAAAATATAGAATGGAATTAAGACTTTTGTTTTATAATGACGTTGTATCTATATATGTGTGATAGACTATATTTATTGTACTTGTTAGGAGGTGTATAGATGCAGGGATTTGGGGATACCCATTTTTAGGCTGCGGGTAGGATTTATATGTATGTTCATTTTTCCATGTTTTATTATTAGCTTTGATTTTAGCCGAGCCCCTGTCTGGAGGATAGGGTATAAATGTGCATTTGTGAGATAACCCCCATACACCCTGAGGAAGGACCTAAGCGGTCGGAAACGCATTGGTGCTAATGAAGTAAGGGGGAACACTACACCATTTGGATGTTTTTCCTTATTTTTCCTACTATATGGTCCAGCCATTTACTTTGTGACTCATTCCGGGTGAGATACAGATGTATGACTGAGAAATCATTCCCTATGGGCTGGTAGTGTGTTTCTACTAAGGAATTTTTTATGTGGGAATTTTCGTATTGTTTTTAAAGACTGTTTTTGGAATAAACTTTATACATAAGGATATTCATGCGTATGGTGGATTTTCTTCATACTGAAGCCCAAAGAAACCTTTCTATGAACTTCTATGTCTGCACTAAGGTGAGCGTGGTTCTAATTGTGGTATAATTTCCGTTGGAAAGAAGTTTATGTGATCTCTAACAGATAAAGATACCTTTCAAGGAACGCATTTATTTGCAACTAGGTGAGTGGAGAGTATTACCTCCACCTGTGTATTGAATTATAGACCATTGATGATTAATAAGTCCTCTTCTCTTTACGGGTCTGATGGAATCTGAGGGCCATATCTAGATGTGATCCTCACAACAGGACAGCGCCAGGGGAATCGCTCACTTTTCTTTTTCTGTGTATCTGAAGGTGTGGTGCTCCAGAGCGTGAACTAGGCTGCAGTCCAGGAGCGCAGGAGATTTGAACAATATTTGTTTTGTCATTTGGTACCTCACAATAGTGTTATATGTCCAAAAGGTTGCGCCGAGGTAGCTGGATGACTATGCTAAGCGACACGAGTGGGCGGCACAAACACGTGGCCCATCTAGGAGTGACACTGCAGTGGCAGACAGGATGGCAGTTTGAAAAACTAGGCCCCAAACAGTACATAATGCAAAGAAAAAAAAGAGGTGCAAGATGGAATTGTCCTTGGGCCCTCCCACCCACCCTTATGTTGTATAAACAGGACATGCACACGTTAACAAACCAATCATTTCAGCGCCAGGGTCTGCCACACGACTGTGGCTGAAATGATTGGTTCGTTTGGGCCCCCACAAAACAAGCTGGCAATGAATCTGTCCCTGCACAAACTGGCTCTACGGAGGCAAGATGTCGTCCTCATCCTCCTCATCCACCGATTCCTCACCCTCTTCAGTGTTGTGTACATCCTCATCCTCACAGAGTATTAATTCGTCCCCGCAGGAATCCACCACCACAGGTCCCTCTGTACGTTCTGGAGGCTGGTCTCCCTGGAAGAGTTGATAATTCATTTTTATGAACATCATCTTCTCCACATTTTGTGGAAGCAACCTCCTACGCCTTTCGCTGACAAGGTTCCCGGCTGCACTAAACACTCTTTCAGAGTACACACTGGAGGGGGGCAACTCAGGTAAAATAGAGCCAGTTTGTAGTGTACAGGGGCCTCCAAATTGCCTCTTTTTCCTGCCAGTACAGGTATGGACTGTCTGACATCCCTACTTGGATGCTGTCACCAATGTAATCCTTCACCATTTTGTCAGTGGTGACAGTATCATATGCAATGACAGTAGACATGTCAGAAATTGTTGGCACGTCCTTCAGTCCGGACCAGACATCCAAACCAGCCCTTGACTTATGACACAGACGCACGCTTGGTGCTGCTGCTGTGTTGATGCACGTGCGGCTACTGCGCATATATTTCGCACACAAACACAGAAAAAAAAGAATTGTTTATTTTTTGTGGCGCGCACTTTGGGGGTTACACCACCCTTTAACAGACAGACGCACGCTTGGCGCTGCTGCTTTGAGGATGCATGTGCGGCTACTGCGCATACATTTCACACACAAACACAAAAAAAGATTATTTTATTTTTGTTGGAGCGCACTTTGGGGGTTACACCACCCTTTAACAGACAGATGCACGCTTGGCGCTGCTGCTTTGAGGATGCACGTACAGTGCACACAATTCACAAACACAGAAGAAAATGTTTTATTTTTGTAGGAGCACACTTTGGGGGTTACACCACCCTTTAACAGACAGACGCATGCTTGGCGCTGCTGCTTTGAGGATGCAGGTGCGGCTACAACCCACACACTTCACAAAGACAGAAAAAAAGAGAATTTTTTATTTTTTGTGGAGCGCACTTTGTGGGTTACACCACCCTTTAACGGAAAAGCCAGCCGGCCCTTTACTTATGACACAGGCGCACGCTAGGCGCTGCTCCTTTGTTGATTCATGTGCAGCCACAGTGCACACAATTCACAAACACAGAAAATATTTTTTTATTTGGTTTGGAGTGCACTTTGGGGGTTACAGCACCCTTTAACGGTCAAGCCAGCCGGCCCTTTACTTATGACACAGGTGCACGCTTGGCGCTACTTTGTTGATGCACGTGCGGCTACTGCGCACACAATTCACAAACACAAAAAAATATATATATATTTTTTTTTTGGAGTGCACTTTGGGGGTTAAAGCACCCTTTAACGGACAAGCCAGCTGGCCCTTTACTTATGGGACACAGGCGCACGCTTGGCACTGCTCCTTTGTTGATGCACGTGCAGCCACAGTGCACACAATTCACAAACACAGAAAAAAAAAATAGGTTTTTTTTGCACTTGGGGGGAGCACCCCTGATGGACAGAGCACCCCCTGGACAACACTACAGCACCCCTTTAGGACTGGGACACCGCACAGGACTTTGGAGTAGACACAGCCTCTATGGACAACTGACTGCACAACACAGTCCAGCCAGCCCCTATGGACTTTGGAGGAGTGGACACAGCCCCTATGGACAACAGCAGCACAGCACAACACAGCCAGCCCCTATGGACTTTGGAGGAGTGGACACAGCCCCTATGGACAATAGCAGCACAGCACAACACAGCCAGCCCCTATGGACTTTGGAGGAGTGGATACAGCCCCTATGGACAACAGCAGCACAGCACAACACAGCCAGCCCCTATGGACTTTGGAGGACTGGACACAGCCCCTATGGACAACAGCAGCACAGCACAACACAGACAGCCCCTATGGACTTTGGAGGAGTGGACACAGCCCCTATGGACAACAGCAGCACAGCACAACACTACACTGCACTACACTACACTACACAGCCCAGCCAGCCCTAACACCCACCCTCCCTCTTCACTGTCCACAGCCGAGTGAGAAAATGGCGCCGACGCGGGTACCTTATATAGAATCCAAAACCCGCGAGACCCGGAAGGCGTGATGATGATGTTTTGCCTCAATTTCAGATCCAAGTCAGGCGGGAAAAGTCGAGCCTGACTCGGATCGGGGGGGCTCGGGGGGGTTCGGATTTCAGAAATCCGAACCCGCTCACCCCTACTTGGAACTAATATATATATGTTTCATTTGAAGCCCATCACCACTGTATGTGGGTATCTCTGGGGCTGAAAGAAAAAGGAAACTTGGATGAGTAACCAAGGATATAATTCTACACCCTCACACAAGAATATATTGGGTATGCATAATGATTAATACCAGGTTCCCTGTACTGGAAATACTACACTATATTGTCTTTCTCTCCCATCTGGCTCTGCCAAGAGCCTCTTCTCATTAAGGTCCTCTCTGGTACTAGAAACCTGGGTCCAGCATTGCTCATTCCTCTCTGACAGGATTTCCAGATAAGCCTTAAAAGAATTTTCTTTTGGTACGCACATTATTTTTTGAGCATGGGCACATTTATTTTTAATTTATCACACTATTTGGCGCTTGTCCTTTCCACCCCATTTTCCATATATATATATATTATATATATATATATATATATATATATATATATATATATAACAAAACAAAGAAAGGTGCGGCACTCAAAGCATCGTAATAATGAGACAACTTGCGGCAAAGTATTGTCAACATTTCAGTTCATTCGCAGAACTTTTATCAAGATAAAAACATAGAGACATACACATACCTTTATACAAAAGCAGCACCACAAGTGAGGCCGAGTTCCGGGACTGGGACCGCCCACCCGACCGGCGGCTCCTTACGATGACGTCATGACGCTCATGGCGTGACCACGGCGCTCTCGTATGTGTCACCATCACCATGACTACAGAATAAACAAACAACATATATACACAGAATCACAGTTAGCAATCCTAACGCTACTTGCGAATGAAATTGCACATAGACACCTCAAAAACATTTTGTTATTAACAGCACAAGTGAATATATTAACAATAATGATTATTGAAATGAGATCAATACTTTTTTATAATTATATAGCTACTACCTTATAAAAAACAGGAATATGAAATGTTCTCATTAAGTCCCCGGGGAAAAATCACATCAAGATAAGAAATCCAACGTGCCTCACACCTCAATAATTTGCAGGCACGATCACCTCCACGCAATAAAGGAGGGATATGGTCTATCATCCTATATCTAATACTCGTTAGGGGATGATTGTGTTCCGCAAAGTGGCGAGCTACAGGCTGCTCACTACCCCCACTTAGCAGGGCATTTCTAATGGCAGATCTATGAGCCGCCATCCGCTCTTTGAACTTTCTTTCGGTCTTTCCAATATATGTGAGTCCACATGGACAAATAATCTGGTATATCACAAAACACATATTACAATTAAGCTGATGTTTAATAAAAAAAATTTTTACCACTGTGAGGATGTGCAAACACATCACCACTAATCAGATATTGGCAGGTCACACAAGAGCACTTAATGCATCCAAGCTTTTTATTAAAAAAAGGTTGTAACTTCATACCCATTCTGGAGATGTTAACTGACATCTCCAGAATGGGTATGAAGTTACAACCTTTTTTTAATAAAAAGCTTGGATGCATTAAGTGCTCTTGTGTGACCTGCCAATATCTGATTAGTGGTGATGTGTTTGCACATCCTCACAGTGGTAACGGGCAATATATTCAGCATTATTTTTGGTAAGTGTACTGGAAACGGTACACAATATTGAACTTTTAGACATGGCTGAAGAAATTGAGGACCCTCTCCGTTTTGTACAATACCCTATAGGGGATACATTGTCGTTTACAGAATCGGAAGCTGAAAATATTCTATATGCGAAAGGTCTTGGAGATAAAACAGAATCGACCTCAGCTGAGATGATATTTAAAGATCTTTTACGTCTTAAGAAGAAGGAAACGGATTTCTATCTTCATGGATTGTCGCTAAGTGATTATTATAAATTGAAAAAAATTCCTAGAGGCTTCCGTGTGCGCAATTGTCCAACTATAGGACGTCATGACTCTGACTTCTGTAGACGTTGGATAGCAATTTTAAACAAGTGCTCATTTGACTTGTTATTGTTAGTGATTGAGCAATCTACCAAAGAATTACAGAAAGTGAAAGATAAAATATCTGCCTTTGAATCTATTAAAATGCCGATTTTATTAGCTGATATGGAGAATAATTGGCAAGAGAAATTGAAAATCCAAGTGGCACAGTATAAACGTGATCTAATCAGATTTAAAAAAGAAAAATTACAGAAAGTAGAACACGATTATGAAACCCACACGGTATATAGATGGACCGGTGGTCAACAACCACAAGACTTTCGGCATCCTTTTTTTAGGCGCAAACAACAGTTTACTAGATTTGAGACCGATTCGTCATTAGACAACCTCAGCTCCAATAGTGAGACAGAAGGACATAAACAAGCCTTCGGCCCTTTAGGGGTACTTACAAGATCCGAAAAAATCGCTCAAAGAGGAGGTTCACGAGGAGAGGTCACCAAAATGAAAGGCAGAGGACGAGCAGAGAAGCCTCCAAGGTCCAGAAGGACCTAGTGTTTAATTTGTCCACCTATGAGCTTTCAGATAGCGAATACAAATTACTTAATAAAGGTCTATCTTTTGTGCCAACGGTGGGCTTTGATGAGCTCCAATGGAATATAGAGAAAAGTGCTTTACAGTGTAAATTAAAACTGAAAGAGTTTTTTAAGGATGACTCTCAAACTAAGAAGGAGGAAATTCCGTCTCGACTGATGAAAATGGGTTCACGATCGTCATTTGAGCCAGTATCTAATAACCCTAGTATTAAAACGTTCATGAGACTCTTAGATCAGGAAGTAGCAGAATCAAATATTTCCAACAAAGTATGTCACCCTAATCTTTCACAATTGGAACGAATAGCTCTGCAGTCCTTGTCGAGTAATAACAATTTGATTATTCGTCCAGCCGATAAGGGCGGAGCAATCGTCCTTCAGGATTTGGTGGATTATAGGAAAGAGATAGAGAGACAACTTTCTGACAATGATATTTATATCCAAGTACCAAGCGACCCAACAGCTATGTGTAAAAAGAAGTTAATTAACATCTTACAACAGGTGCGGGACTTACAACTAATCTCAGATAAGATGATGGAAGTGTTACTACCTAATTTTCCCATCATGCCACTTTTCTATACTATAAATCCACAAGGGGATTAATCCACTGCCAGGCCGCCCAATAGTGTCCGCACGGGGATCATTATTGCAACCAACTGCAGTCTTCTTGGACTCTTTGTTACAACCGTTAATACAAAATGAGCCATCGTTTTTGTCAGATACCACAATGTTATTAAATAAGCTGAAATTGCTTAATGTTGTCCCTGAAAATTGTTGGTTGGTTGGTATAGATGTTGTAAATTTGTATACTTCGATTCCCCATGATTTTGGTTTGGCTTGCGTTAAAAAATTCTTGAATAGAAAATCTGTCTTTAAAGAATTGTTGGTGGATTATATCCTGCAGTTATTAGAGATTCTGTTAACAAATAACTTTTTCCTTTTTGACAAATCCTATTATTTACAGCTTAAGGGCTGCGCGATGGGGTCAAGCGCAGCCCCGGTGTATGCAAACATCGTTATGTTTGAGGTGGAAAATGATTTGTTTTTTTCCAACGTAGATATTTCCTCAAAGATTATCTCTTACTCACGTTTTATTGATGACCTTTTGGTGTTTTGGTGTGGTGAAGCATCTGAGTTAGAATTGATATTAAAAACCCATAATTCCGGCGGTTCCCCCATTAAGTTTACGCATAATATAAGTAGGGTTGAAATGAATTTTTTGGATGTAAAAATATTGATAAGAAATCAACTTATTTGTACTACCCTTTACTCAAAACCCACTGACAGGAACTTACTGTTACAGGCGCAAAGCTGCCATCCTAAGAGACTTATTCAAGGTTTACCGTATTCTCAAATGATTAGAATTTTACGTATAAACAGTGATCACAATGTTGCCATTACACAGATTGACGAGCTGATAGAACGGTTCCGTTCTCGAGGCTATTCATTAAAAAATTTACAATTAACTAAAGCTAAGGTGTTAGCCCTAGATCGTGAACAACTACTTATTAGAAGGAAGAGTCAATTGTCACCAGAAGCAAAATTTCCGTGGGTAAATAGATACAACATAGCTTCCCCCACGATTAGTCACGTAGCTAAGACACATTGGCCGGTGATAGAATCAGATAAAGCTCTTCACCTTAGTGGCAATCGCCTTATGCCGTGTTATTCTAGAGGGCGCAATTTACGTGATTTACTTGTGAAAACTGACATCTCCAGAATGGGTATGAAGTTACAACCTTTTTTTAATAAAAAGCTTGGATGCATTAAGTGCTCTTGTGTGACCTGCCAATATCTGATTAGTGGTGATGTGTTTGCACATCCTCACAGTGGTAAAAAAAAATTTATTAAACATCAGCTTAATTGTAATATGTGTTTTGTGATATACCAGATTATTTGTCCATGTGGACTCACATATATTGGAAAGACCGAAAGAAAGTTCAAAGAGCGGATGGCGGCTCATAGATCTGCCATTAGAAATGCCCTGCTAAGTGGGGGTAGTGAACAGCCTGTAGCTCGCCACTTTGCGGAACACAATCATCCCCTAACGAGTATTAGATATAGGATGATAGACCATATCCCTCCTTTATTGCGTGGAGGTGATCGTGCCTGCAAATTATTGAGGTGTGAGGCACGTTGGATTTCTTATCTTGATGTGATTTTTCCCCGGGGACTTAATGAGAACATTTCATATTCCTGTTTTTTATAAGGTAGTAGCTATATAATTATAAAAAAGTATTGATCTCATTTCAATAATCATTATTGTTAATATATTCACTTGTGCTGTTAATAACAAAATGTTTTTGAGGTGTCTATGTGCAATTTCATTCGCAAGTAGCGTTAGGATTGCTAACTGTGATTCTGTGTATATATGTTGTTTGTTTATTCTGTAGTCATGGTGATGGTGACACATACGAGAGCGCCGTGGTCACGCCATGAGCGTCATGACGTCATCGTAAGGAGCCGCCGGTCGGGTGGGCGGTCCCAGTCCCGGAACTCGGCCTCACTTGTGGTGCTGCTTTTGTATAAAGGTATGTGTATGTCTCTATGTTTTTATCTTGATAAAAGTTCTGCGAATGAACTGAAACATTGACAATACTTTGCCGCAAGTTGTCTCATTATTACGATGCTTTGAGTGCCGCACCTTTCTTTGTTTTATTACTTACTCTTGTGAGGGCACCGGCAGCAGCAATTTGGAGTGTGTTATTGGGAGTGCCAGTCCATCCACATGTGTATATATATATATATATATATATATACATATAATCAAATGTCCTGACTCAATGACTCATCAATGCCCAGTTCGACTCCTAAGGGGGTAAAAAGGGCTAAAATGTTTCCTTGCCCTGTGCAATGTCCTGCCTGACTGACTCATCGTGGCTGCAGCACAGCTGGATATTCAAACGCCAACTGTTACCCCAAGTGCTGCCAAACATCACTTGCAGTTGGTGTGGCTTCCCTATTTGAATAGTGAGAGAAGGGAATGTGTTACTACATAAATATGGGAAGGGAATGTGTTACTACACAGGTGAGGGAGGGGGAATGTTAAATGTGGGGTGACTGAATGGAATGTGTTACAACACGGGTGAAGGAGGGGAATGTGTGATTACAGGGGTGAGTGGGTGTAAACTGCTACTACAGAGGTCAGGGAGGGCAATGTATTACTCCTGAGGTGAGGGAGGGGAATAAGTTACTACAGATGTGAGATAGGGTAATGTTTTACTACAGGTGTGAGGGAAGGATTGTATTTTTACGCAGGTCAGGGAGGGGAATGTCGAATGTATCTTTTACGGTCTCGTAGAAATCCCTGTGTAAGACCCCTAGAACCACTCAGATGAGGTCTTCTGCCAATAGCAACCACCCGCTGTTTCCTTAGAACTAGACACGTTCACTGGTACTTAGGTGGCCCCCTGGTCTTATACTCGGGATAGTACTGGCTTACACGGTTATCCTAAGGCCACAGGGTGTTATGCAATTGATGGATACTAATACGGATAAGGTGAGAGTCTTTCAAGGTAGGGCAAAGGTAGCTGAGGTGTGGCTTTGGGAGTCAAGGTGCGACCTTGAGGACCAGAGTGGGATTTAGAGAGCCGAGGTGCGGCTTGAGGCCGCGGTGTGGCTTAGAGTTAAGGTACGGCTTGAGAGCCGACAGGTATGCAGGCTGTGAGATGCGGCCTTGAGGACCGGGGTGCGACCTTGAGAGTCGAGGTGCGGCTAGGACAGCCGAGGTGCAGCTTGGGAGCTGATGTAAATGCAGACTGTGTGATGTGGCCTTGAAGGCCAGAATGCGACCTTGAGAGCTAATATGTATGCAGGCTGTGAGATGGAATGCTGTGGCCGCATGAAAGGCAGAGCCACAAGGACAGAGCAACCCAGAGAACACCGCAGCTTGTGGTACAAAAGAACTCTACATGGCGGAATGAGAGTACAGGCTGAGAATCTACAAAGCAAGGCAGAAACAGGCACAGAAGGGCAGGAATATGACCGTCAGGAACCGGAAGGACACGTCCGACACGCTATAGCCGGCAAGCCGGCGATGAATCAGCAGGATTAAAAGAAGTGAAGAACCAATGGTCTAGCAAGCCAGGAGATTAATGAAATCCCACAGGTGAGGAGGAAAAGTCATCCAGTATTCCCCGCATCACGTGCCACAGTCTGGCGTCCCAGTTTCTTAGCAACTGAAGGTGTCATCCTAGTAAGGCTTAGGCATGTACGTTGCACAGAAGCAGAGGTCTAGGCATGTGGCTGGCAACCCGGAGGATGAGAAACAACCAGGACACAGGAATGTAACAAGGCGCACTAGCAACGTGTGACAGTATCACAACACCGTCAAGGGTGGAAAATGTGTTACTACAGAGGTGAGGATAATGTGTTACTACATTGGTGAGGGAGTGGAATGTGTTAGTATACAGGTGAGGGAGGGTAATGTCTTATGCTGGGCACACACTAGACAATGGGCCAAATGTAATAGGTAGTCTGTTTTGGTAAATTGCGAGTTTGGTGCTAAACTCGTAATTTTTCACAACTCTCCAATGTAATAGTGTGTCTGTTCACTAAAACTCGCATTTTTCAGAGTTACTAAAACTCTCCATTCTCAAACTCGCATCCAGATGTTTTCACATTGAAAACAATCAACTCGCCCAATGTAATAGAGTGTCTGTTTCAGACTCGCAAAAAAAAGATGACCAAAAGTCCCCAAATAATAGACCTGCTTCAGGCTAGCGAGTACATCCTGAGCAGGTCACATTAACACAGAAACATGCACATATCCATGAGATATGTACATGTTTCTGTGTGTACTTATGTTAAATGTTTTTAAATAAAAAAAATTACGTGCACCCCCTCCCCAAAAGCATAACCAGCCCCGGGCTTTATAAAGCCTGTTCTGGTTCTAAAAATACAGGGGCCAAAATGCGTAGGGGGCCCCTGTATATTAAGAATCAGCACAGGGCTTTGTTGAGCTGGTCCTGGTTCTGGAAAATCAGGGGACAAAACGAGTAGGGGTCCCCTGAAAATTCCAGAACCAGCACCAAACTCTGTCTAGCAGGGGGATAATGCCACAGCCAGGGAAAACCTTTCACCGGTTTCCCCGGCCAAAGCATTATCCCTGACCGCTAGTCAGTCCAGGCCGGGGATCCCTGGGGAGTTGAGGACCCCCCAATAAAGGGGTCCCCCTCTCCAGGGCACCCCAGGCCTAGACTGATAGCCCGGGGCTATCCCCGGCACCCTAGGGCGGTGGGTGCCGGATTGATTGTGTAAAGTGTAAAATTAAATTTTCCATATTGTCTTTATTTGTAGAACCACAACTACCAGCAAGCCTCCCCTGCATGCTGGTATTTGGAGAACCACAAATACCAGCATGCGGGGCATTACGGGCCCGCTGGCACTTGTAGTTCCACAACTAAAGAAATACGTAAATAAACAAACTGACAACGTGAAAGTATAATTTTAATAAAACATACATGCACACTCACACATACTCACCTAGTATCCGAAGTAATCCATAGGGGTGTACCTGAAAAAAAAAATCCATACTCACCTCTCCTATGCGTCGATCACGTCCTCTTCTGCAAGTAGGCAATCCAGGGGTTAAAATAAAAAAACGCGAAAAAAACGAACCATACGGACCGAGCAAAGGTATGTGTGTACACATACCTTTGCTCCGCATAAATGACCGGGGCACACGTGTGCCCCGTCAGTGAAGGGGCCGCCAGCCAATCAGGGAGCATCTCCGTCGGAGCAGCTCCCTGATTAGCTGAATGCGGCCAGCCTGTGTGTCCCATAGACGTCTATGGTGAGAAATCCCCATAGACGTCTATTGTGGGAACCGCTACATCGTAGCCGCAAGATTAATTGATGTTAATCTTGTGGTTACATCAATGGTACAATGTCGTGTTCGTTTTTTTTGCGTTTTTTTATTTTAACCCCTGGATTGCCTACTTGCAGAAGAGGACGTGATCGACGCATAGGAGAGGTGAGTATGGATTTTTTTTTTCAGGTACACCCTTATGGATTACTTAGGATACTAGGTGAGTGTGAGTGTGCATGTATGTTTTATTAAAATTATACTTTCACGGTGTCAGTTTGTTTATTTACGTATTTCTTTAGTTGTGGAACTACAAGTGCCAGCGGGCCCGTAATGCCCCGCATGCTGGTATTTGTGGTTCTCCAAATACCAGCATGCAGGGGAGGCTTGCTGGTACTTGTGGTTCTACAAATAAAGACAATATGGAAAATTTAATTTTACACTTTACACTCTCAACCCTGCACCCACCGCCCTAGGGTGCCGGGGATAGCCCCGGGCTATCAGTCTAGGCCTGGGGTGCCCTGGAGAGGGGTACCCCTTTATTGGGGGGGTACCCAACTCCCCAGGGATCCCCGGCCTGGACTGACTAGCAGTCAGGGATAATGCTTTGGCCGGAGAAACCGGTGAAAGGTTTTCCCTGGCTGTGGCATTATCCCCCTGCTAGACAGAGTTCGGTGCTGGTTCTGGAATTTTCAGGGGACCCCTACTTGTTACTCCCCTGATTTTCCAGAACCAGGACCAGCTCAACAAAGCCCTGTGCTGGTTCTTAATATACAGGGGCCCCCTATGCATTTTGGCCCCTATATTTTTAGAACCAGAACAGGCTTTATATAGGCCGGGGCTGGTTATGCTTTTGGGGAGGGGGTGCACGTTTTTTTTTTTAACACACACAGAAGCCATCATGGATCTCACTGATCTGTGATGGCTTCTCTAAAACTCGCACCTTTTAATGCTACTCACATTAAAAGGTGTCAGTTTACATAGTCCTAAATTCGCCTGCACTCGCAAATGCAGTAGCCTCGAGCTGAAAAGTTCGCAGGCTATTGAATTTGCGAGTTTCAGTACAAACTCGCACTTTTTAAAAGTGCGAGAAAGTGCGAGTTTGTACTGTTACTAAAACTGACTACCTATTACATTTGGCCCAATATGTTGTCCGATCCGGTGAATCGGACCGAAATATTGTGCACATCGTCAAGTATATACCCACTATGTCGCTAACGATGTGCGCTCCCATGGGTCGTCAGCGGCATCCACCGTCGTCCCTACATGCAGGTCCAATGGAGGATGTCGTTAGCGAGCCGAATGCAGCATGGCTCCCGCTGACGCTCCGTTGCTGCTTGCCGATGCTGGCTTCCTTCGTCGGGTCCCGTCACAGCGGATGTGGGACTGGGTACATATCGTCTAGTGTGTACCCAGCATTACTATAGCAGTGAGGGAGGGGATGTATTATTATAAAGGTGAAGGATTAATGTTTTACTGGAGTGGTGAGATGGAAATGGAAACAGTAAATATCTAAGGACAACCCAGGTGAAATCAGGTACATAAGCTAGTCAAGTTATATAAATGTGGCAGGTAGGGCCCAGAGTTGATCAACGCATGTCACAGCCCTATGTAAAGGATGCCCATCTACTGGCAGCCATTTTGTGGTTACATTTGTCTTACATTAAAACTCTCTGAGTAGTTCCTGCTTTTTTAAGCGACTTTGGATAACAATGACCAAAAAGGAGTTTGGATTACATCTTCCAATAAGAAGGTGAACAAATCAAATCTGAATAGCATCTTAAGGTAAGGACAATGGGCCTGATTCATCACGGATTGCAACTGCAACAGTGTACGCCGATCGGTCGATGGTGTGGATTGTGCATGCGTATGCACTGCAGTGTGCGTGAGTTAGCATTGCGATTGCACTGTGATCACACTCACAGATACAAAGCCATCGCAGAATGAGTGACATGAGGTCAGCGTTTGGGGGGGTGACGGGGGAGTGGTCGGAGAAACGCAGAAGTGCCTGTCCGTTTGAACGCCGTTTCCTGGGCATGCTTAAATTGGCCACTGCGTCGTCATACACAGCTTGAGTAGTCACTGTGGGCGACGATGTTAGCAATTTCTGAGTAAGGTCAGACCTGTTGTAATTATGCGTAAGGGGCCGCTGTTACTCGATGTTCCCGTTGTATATGCAGGACAGCAAGGTATTACTGATGTCAGATAGTGGTAGTGGGTGTGTCTCTATGCTGGCTTTGCGATTGCATTCATTAGCATTTTTTCGCAGCAGATCTGCATGCGTAATCCCAGCCGTGATTGCAATAGCGATCCGTAATGAATCAGGCCCTATATAACAATTATTGGCCTGTCACCCTTACCCCTTCAGACACCTTTCTATGTTTTATCTGCAGTTATTAATTTAGAAACAATAGATAAAGCAAATTATTCATCTAATGTAACGCTGCATAACTACGTATATGCCCAGCTAAAGTGTTGCTGCTGGCGCACACTCTTCCAGTCTTTGGCAGACCAGCTGCCACTCACAGGGATGAATTGGGGGTAAAAATTAAACCACGGGGATGAATTGGGGAAAAAATTGATAACAAGGTGATCCTCAATGTAATTAAACTCAACAGAAAATAAGTAACAACCTGCGCTGTGTCATGCCTAATTTACCGAGCTCTGGAATGCAAGAGCTTGTAAAAAATACCAGGAGAGGAATCCACAGGAGCCCTCCCTGGCACTCTCCATGCCAGTACTAAACAATAGTGCTTAGTTGGAGTGGTTAAAGCTGTACTACCACCTACTGTACAATTTATGTCACATGATCCTCCCCCTAGCTGGGACCCTGGTCAGCTCCATGTAGCCATTACCAGTTCTGTAAAAAAAAATTAAAATTAATGCAATTTGATTTGAAAATGGAGGCAACGAAGGGAGGGATGCAAGCAAAAGAACAAATCCCAATGTCTTGCTTGCTGCTTGTGATTGGTTCTTCTGCTCACACCTTCACACATTTTTGGTAATCGTACTCTGTATAGGGAACATATGTTAGTTAAGAAAATAAAGAAAAAAAAATAAAAATTAGTGGTGGGTATTGTGTCCCCTAAATTGATGTTTATGTTGCAGTGATAATATGGCTTTTCATGCTGCATCCCATTCAGAATATGGGTTACCGTGCAGAAATATATAGAAAGATATCTCCAGGTGTCCCTGATTAGTGTAGATATCGTTTCCCTACACACTGGCATGGGGGGAGGTTGATTCAAAGAAGAATTGAAAGCTCAGCTTTCAGTTTTGCTTCTCAAAGAAATTTTGCAAGCTCAGGATGGTGTAATGAGTCTTCTGACAGGGTAAAGGCAGTGAAGATAGCTATCTTCTTGCCTCCTCCCTGTCATTTCTGCACCCTTCACTGACACCTGGCCAATCAGAGGTCTCTTTGCGGTGAGATGCAGTGATGTCTATCTTCCTCTCCTTCATACTGCATATATTCAATATCTAAATATAGAAAATTGTGTAGTATATCAGGCAACAGGTAACAGGGGATGTAATTATCAATCCCGACACTGGAATCCCAACAAGGGATTTAAGATAGGCGTTGAAATACCGATGCCTATCTTAATCCCGATGCCAGAATCCAGGAGGACGCGTGCCCAAACGAAGGCAAGCTGGGGCGCCCATAGTGTTTGTCGAAGCTGGATTAGTGGCTGAGACGGAATCAGCGTAAAAATTAGCGTGTGCGACGCCATCTTGCGAATGGCAGCTAGACTCCATTTTAGAAACAAGAATCTGCAAGACGCCATTTTGCGACCAGCGCCATTTTAAGTTACAACTCACAAGCTAAGTACAGATGGCAATGTTTTTGATAATCTTTTAGAAGCCATGACAGGCCCATTCTGGGGACAACCTTGCATAGAGAAATACCAAAAACAACTAGAAAAGCAGCCTCCTGAGAAAAGTAAATAGAATAGACAATACACCAGAATACTGTGAGTGTTTTACATACAAATTGGGAATCCCTGTATATAGACAAGTATAGTTGTGGCAATTGTAATATAACCCAGACATTGATCTACACAATTGAATTGTCTGAATCCTAAACAGGTTTTAGTCTCACTCCCAGACAGAATGGCCCCAGCTTCACAGCTGGGGGTCTCCACCTTATTTGAGAAGCGAAGCTCACTGCCCGTAACACATTTGCATTGCAGTTTGAAACTGTTAGTATGGAATGAGATATGTGTGTGTATATGTATATATATATATATATGTTAAGTCCATCATAGATAGAATCTCATGCATAAACACCGCACATTGCGCACAGTTGCGCTGCTAACATGATGCTCAGTAGCGAATGCACAATAACCTGCATGCGAACGCTGTTTATTAGCTGCATGCGTGCACATCTGCCCAAAATCAGATAAACCTAACTAGCGTCTTTTCTCATATCCCTGATACTTACATAATGCACACTTACACAAAAGGTTCCATAGCTATAAAGTAAAAGATGCAAGTTTTATTCATTTATTACATATGCTGTGAAATAAATACTATTTTGGTATCTAAGGTTTAATGCATGATAAGTAAGCCGTGTTTGATATTATACTGATCCGCACTTTATCCACAGCTTTCCGGTATCATCGGTGTGAAGATCGGAACATGCGTTTGCAACTTATGGACCGTAAAGACATAAAGAACCAAAATGTACTTTGTAAAACCAACAGTCTAGATTTGCATGAGGTGGGGAAAACGAAGGCAACCAGCTGTTGGAGGCTGGACTGTGGCCATTTGAATCAACCTGTTAAATGCCCTGTAACAAATGCACCCGCACTGGGAACCAATGGGATCAGCAACAAACTCCTCTATTGTGTTGTCTATTTCTGGGGGGTATAAATATGTGCGCTCTGACCCTGGGTTTCTAGGCTTCTTGCTGATTGCTGATTGACGGAGGTTTCTTGCTGATGCCGGTATCTGGTCCAGAGCGCGTGCGTATGTATGACTGTATCTTGGGTCTGTATAATTCTTTGCGCTAAATTGTACTTAGATTACAGCGTGTAACTGACTGTACTTTACTTGAATAATACTTTGTGCTTTGGAACACATGTTCAAGGTCTAAAGTCTTTATTTTACTGTATGACTGCGTACGCAAATAGCGTAAATTTTAGAGGTTTATAGGCAGGGTTTAGAAGGTATAGGTAGGTGCGTATAGAGGTTGAAATCCAGTATCATTAGTTGGGGACTCATAGTGAAGTCACGTACCTAATCACACGATATATACACGGGTATCTATATCTCAGCAAAGAATGGATAGTGGCCACAAGCAGTCTTACCTACAACCATTCGATGCTGAGAGATCGCTACCCGTTATCGTGTGACCAAGAGACGCTGACTAGAATCCAGGGACAAGAGAGGAAGAAGTTTGTTTTCCTTTGTTGATAGTATTTTGCATTTAAAAGGGGTGTCGCAGTATTGCGCACGCGGCTAAGTCGCATTTTTGCGCGCAATAGGGACGCACTTTTGCATACGTAGCTAAGGGTACGTCATACGGTTGTGTGGTGGTCGCATCATTGTGTGTGCGACTAGTCGCACAATAGCGTATATGCATTTCCGGTTGTGCTGCCACGTGTTTAAACAAAGCCATTGAGTTTACATTATCAATTGTTGCTAATATCTGGGTTAACGTGTATTTTTCTGCACAGGAAAAAAGTGTGTATCAGTGAGTATTTGTTTAGGGTGTAACATGGGACCTAAATGTTAAGGGTATCGTAGGACCCTTAAGTGCTAGGCGCAGGAGTTGGCCTAGTGACTCGGTAGCAGCTTACCGTTTACTTTACACAAAGCAGGTGTATGGGTTGTTATTTTTGTTAGGGTTCGGCCCCCAGCGTGATTATAGCGTTCAGTAATCAATGTGTGTGATCTGTTAGGCTTATTTGAACACTATAATTGAACTGCATAATTTTGGTTAGATTATGATTGTGAGCTGGTGGGAGGGTGGACGAAATCACTGGAACACAAAGGGTACTTTGCTGCCCCCTAGCAGTTGAAAGGTAGTCAAAAAGGGATTGCTGAGAGGAAGCGGCCTTTACTTCCGTAGGTGAGTGGAAGCATCTAGAAGTCCTCCATAGGGTTTGCGGATACACCCTTTTTCAAAGGCGTCCGCAGGTAAGTGAAAGTATCTTGATTGTCTTTCACCAGTTTAAATTTTTATTGAAAAACGTAGGAGTTGTCCCAAGATGGGAGCCACGCAAACAATAGAAATGTTAGACAATGATGCGCTGCTAATGGAAGCTCCGCTTGGATTGGCCTGTCGTATTATGCATACTAAGTACGGTACTTATGCAATAAGGTATTGTGATGTATGGTTTAAAATAACGATGAAGAGTGTTAGACTGTTTCCCAGAATTGGTAGTTTTGATAAAGATGTATTGGATAATGTCCGGGATCACATAAGTCTGATGCGTTCTCGAGAAAAATAAGTAAAATATTACGAATGTTTAAAATTGTGGCAGCATGAAGGGGATGCGTGGCTTAAAAATGTGCAAGTGACACAAACTAGCGTTGCGAGCGCATTACCAGCAAATACACCCGCGGCGCTGGATTGCAATGCGTGCGAGCCGCAAAAATGGCCCGCACGTGTGGCAAGGTAGCATTGCGGGAGGTATTGCCAGTAGTTCACGCGCACCACCGCCACCTTATGTGGATGGGGGTGCAGATACAGTCATGAAAAAAAAACTCATAAAAATGTAACAAGCAACTTGAACCCTCTCTTTAAGTAACCATAAAGAAAATGTTTATGATGTGGATGATGAGCCTATTGTTATGTCTGCCGTTTCCCATGCTGTGCACGTTAGATGCGACACCACGACAAGCTCAAGTGGTGCCACCATCTCCATCTGTAATAGCACGGGAAGTGTTAAACTCCTCTGCGCCTGTGGAGGAAGTTGTTAATACCATACGTTGCAGCAACAGACTAAACCCCTAGCCAGGTAATAAGGTCAAAGGTAGCACTGCGGCCGGTCTGCATCCCATTCGGACAATCACTGTTCCGAATGGGAATGCAGACGCGAACAGAGTTGTACCTACAAGGGATGTGGTAATGCATTGTCCTTGGACAAGAGCAGAGCTAAATTCCATCATAAATGATTTCCCCGATCCCAAAAAGGAATTAGCCAAATGTCAAAGATTTTTGAGAAATTTGGGTAGTTCTCATGAGCCCACCAATAAAGATTGGCGGGTGGTGTTAAGGGCCTGTCTACCACGCAATATCGACGTGACAAAATTTATCACGGATTGTGTATTGGATGGTGACGTTCCCTTAACAGACCAAGTAAACCAAGGTAACATTACCCGTATTATAACTCAATTGGTGTATATTTTCCAGTAGTAAACTGGAACAAAATTTTCACCATAAAGCAAAAGGAGAGTGAATCTGCAGAACGACCGGGATCTGCAGGCTATCACCCAGTACACTGGGTTAGAGGATATTAAAGATAGCATTCACCACAGGGGAATGATTGTCACCATACTCATGGATGACCTTAAAAGAGAACCTAAAAACCCGGGTTCAGACCTCACAGCCTGGCTGGAGTCACAATAGATACCCTCATAGAATCCGCCATAGAACATGATAAAAACATCTCAAAGAAGAGACACAGAGCGAGAAACTAATGGCTGTCAGTATTCAAGCTCTGGAAGGAATGACGGTAACATCACAGCCAGCAGATACACCTGCACCCACACCTGCACCTGAACAGTTATACGCCCTCTCTAATCCTACACCACAGCAAACACAGCCTTATCCCACTTATCCTACACAACCACAAGTCCTATACTACCCACAAGCTCCATACCTCCCACAATATCCTTTTCCTCAATATCCTTACCCATACCCAGCACCTTTCTCTCCTGCTCAACCCACACAACAATCCTTCCCACGGAAGTGTTTTAGTTGCAACCCCGCCAGGACACATAAGTAAGAGCTGCACGGCAAAGAGGGTAGGACCCCCAAACCGGGGAGTACCTGGATATCCCCATAAGGGATATGCACAGAAACTAGCAAATGTCCAACAGGCACCAGCTCCAATTGTGGCCGTTAATGCTTTATTGGAGAGTGGGAGCCAACGCTAGGAGTCGGGTCATACTTGTGGTCTGCAGATAGACAGGTTGACGGGCAGTACTAGGAAAAAACTGGTAATGGTAATTGATGTAACTGATACCCAATCTCTGTTCTGCTTTCTTCCCTGTGCCCTAACACCCTGACTGTCAGTATTTTTCTTTTCCCACCTAGGGGGAGGTGTACACAACACATGGACACGAGTGTCCCATGGGTTCATAGACAACCCCAGTATCTTCTCCCAGGCCTTATATGACTGTTTACAATCTTTTCAACCTGCCAATTGATCTGTTCTAATGTAAAATGTGGACAATTTATTGTTGTATTTAGGTCATGTTTAAATGATATTAAACTGTTGTGCTTTATCTCTCACACACAGGACACAAGGTCGCTAAGGACAAACGGCAGCCATGCCAGGCTAAGGTCAAATACTTGGAATACTGTCCAACCCAGGGGCCCAGGCAATATTTAGAGCAGTAGATATTGATAACAGAATTTAAATTGTAGGAATTTGTGTACAAATACAGTATCCCTAGAATAATTGAATATAGGAGGGATACTCATTTCACAAGTAATGTCTTCTATAACCTGTGCAAGGTGATGGGTATTAATATCAAGATCATCCCAGACCATCTGTCTACCTGTCCCCCTTTGAGATACTGTTTAACAGGCAGCCTCATGTGAAAATATGATAATGAGGTTACTGTGCAGTGTCTCACGAAGATGAGTAAGAACAACTGAAATTGAAAATGTTATTAACTAGCATGACTGAAGCAAACTCTCATGATGTTAAACCTGGAGAATCCGTTATGATCCAATAATTTTGTATGTTCAGGTTGCCTGACTGATCGGTGGAAATTTCCGTATATGACGTTGTTGACAAAGTACCACATCCTCAAAGGGTGGCCGGGGAAGATACGTGGGTCCATTCCACTCACTACAGGGAGGTTAACCAACCGGTGGAGATACAAGGCGGAGACAAGGCCGATAACGTGGACCTGTCGATTGCGAGCTTGTGCCGGGAGGATTAAAAAGGTGACAGTGAGAAACCTGAGCTAAAAGAAAACTGTAGATCAGTGTCACAGCAAGGGATTGTTCTGCTGTGTTCATTTTTGTATTCTTCCAGAGTTTCCGTCATCTTGGTTTGTTTGGGGATACCCAGTTTCTGTGATGGAGGACCGATAGAGTAGATGGGAGCTGATGGCAGTGCTGATGGAGTGCAGTCAGGAGGAGTGCTATGCCAAATCAGGGGAGTGTCTGACCAATCTTTGTACTGTAATTGTTATGTTATTTGGGAAGACTACTTCCAGAAATTATGACCCTTACACATGGTGAAATGCTTGGTATTCATAAAAACACACCATCACCATATCTTCACACACAGAATGAACACAGAGACCAAAGAAATATGATACCTGGTGACGTGCATAAAGCCACTCAGTTAATTAGTGAGACAACTGGCTTTCAAGTTTTAGCCGCATTGGATCCCACCAGGATCGCTCGGGGTACACTAAATTTTAGATATATCCAAGATCTTGCTAAATTGATAGATAATATCACCGAGATGTATGATGACACATTCAGGTATACAGGTAGGGAATTGCAAGCGTACAAGAAAGAACTGGTGCAACACAGACTAGTGCTAAATTATTTAACAGCTGTCACTGGAGGGTATTGCGTAACTTTGGCCACCCAATTTGGAGTAAAGTGCTGCACATATATTACTAATAACGCCAGTGACCCCAAGGAGGTGATAGACCAGAAGATGGATGAAATTCAGCAGCTAAAATGGGAATTTAGAAAGAACCATAACACTTCAGTGGCTGAAGTAGAGGAAAAGGTAGAGGAATGGGTGTCATGGTTGAAGTGGTTCTCAGGTCTAGGGGAGTGGGTCCAGGAAATGATCACAAGCATAGGTAAACTCCTGATCCTTATATTGGCTGTCATCATAGTAATTGGCATATGTGTCAAGTGTGTTCCTAATGTGTTGAAGTGTGGAAAATGTAAAAATAAGGTAAATCGGAAGAGCAAAATTATGATGGTGGTTAGTAGTACCCATATGAATACTGAGGTAAATGTAGAACTGCATTACAACCCTGAACTAGAAATACCATCATATAATGTATTATATTTAGATGTGCATAAAAAGTATTATCAAAATGTTATTTTAAAAACACCTCAAATAATGTAAGTCCCTAATTCCCCATCAAAACTTCCTTTATAGGACTGGTGCATTCCCACACCTTTCACATGATCTCCCAAGGTCTGCGGTGTGCGTATAATGGTAGTTTTATGTCCCCTCCTAGAGACACATTATTGATGGATTAAGAACCACCTTGTGCCATCCCCTAATAACATTAATATATAAACGTATGCCTAAATTAATTTTAAATCAGAGTGTGATAGCATGTTGTTCGCTATCAAAGGGTGGACTGTTGAAGCTGGATTAGTGGCTGAGACGGAATCAGCGTAAAAATTAGCACGCGCAACGCCATCTTGCGAATGGCAGCTAGACTCCATTTTAGAAACAAGAATCTGCAAGATGCCATTTTGCAACCAGCACCATTTTAAGTTACAACTCACGAGCTATGTACAGATGGCAATGTTTTTGATAGTGTTTTTAGAAGCCATGACAGGCCCATTCTGGGGACAACCTTGCATAGAGAAATACCAAAAACAACTAGAAAAGCAGCCTCCTGAGAAAAGTAAATAGAATAGACAATACACCAGAATACTGTGAGTGTTTTACATACAAATTGGGAATCCCTGTATATAGACAAGTATAGTTGTGGCAATTGTAATATAACCCAGACATTGATCTACACAATTGAATTGTCTGAATCCTAAACAGGTTTTAGTCTCACTCCCAGGCAGAATGGCCCCAGCTTCACAGCTGGGGGTCTCCACCTTATTTGAGAAGTGAAGCTCACTGCCCGTAACACATTTGCATTGCAGTTTGAAACTGTTAGTAAGGAATGAGATATGTGTGTATATGTGTGTATATATATATATATGTATATATATATATATGTTAAGTCCATCATAGATAGAATCTCATGCATAAACACCGCACATTACACACAGTTGCGCTGCTAACATGACACTCAGTAGCGAATGCACAATAACCTGCATGCGAATGCTGTTTATTAGCTGCATGCGTGCACATCTGCCCAAAATCAGATAAACCTAGCTAGCGTCTTTTCTCATATCCCTAATACTTACATAATGCACACTTACAAAAAAGGTTCCATAGCTATAAAGTAAAAGATCCAAGTTTTATTCATTTATTACATATGCTGTGAAATAAATACTACTTATTTTGGTATCTAAGGTTTAATACATGATAAGTGAGCCATGTTTGATATTATACTGATCTGCACTTTATCCACAGCTTTCCGGTATCATCGGTGTGAAGATCGGAACATGCGTTTGCAACTTATGGACCGTAAAGACATAAAGAACCAAAATGTACTTTGTAAACCAACAGTCTAGATTTGCATGAGGTGGGAAAACGAAGGCAACCAGCTGTTGGAGGCTGGACTGTGGCCATTTGAATCAACCTGTTAAATGACCTGTAACAAATGCACCCGCACTGGGAAACAATGGGATCAGCAACAAACTCCTCTATTGTGTTGTCTATTTCTAGGGGGGTATAAAAATGTGTGCTCTGACCCTGGGTTTCTAGTCTTCTTGCTGATTGACGGAGGTTTCTTGCTGATGCCGGTATCTGGTCCAGAGCACGTGCGTATGTATGACTGTATCTTGGGTCTGTATAATTCTTTGCGCTAAATTGTACTTAGATTACAGCGTGTAACTGACTGTACTTTACTTGAATAATACTTTGTGCTTTGGAACACATGTTCAAGGTCTAAAGTCTTCATTTTACTGTATGACTGCGTATGCAAATAGCGTAAATTTTAGAGGTTTATAGGCAGGGTTTAGAAGGTATAGGCAGGTGCGTATAGAGGTTGAAATCCAGTATCCTTATGTTAGCCACGGGGGGAGGGTTAGGTAAGTTAGCGGGGTTGGCGTTAGGTTTTGGGGGGGTTCGGGTTAGGCACCCCTAGGGGGAAGTTAGGGTCAGGCACCACTGTGGGGGGTTACGATTAGGCACTAAGGGGAGCGGGTTAGGTTTAGGCATGAAGAGGGGAAACTTAGGTTTAGGCACTAACGGGAAGTGTTAGGGTGCGGGGTGGGGATTAGGCTACAAGAAGGGATTGTTAGGGGGAAAAGGGGGTAGGGTAAGTATACTTACCAGACCCCTGTCGGGATACCAACCATCGGGATACAGCTGTCGGTATTGTGACAGAAGGCATCACGACAGCCGTGTCCTCCTATCCCTCCCCTACCCTGGCTGTTGCATTCCATGCTTGCTGGCTCCTAGCTGTCATGTACACATTACAGAAGTAAGGAGTCTACTGAGGTTTGGGTAATACCCCTTTCATATCGCAAACCCGGCTCTGACCCGGGATTTTCAACACGGGTCCAATCCGGCTGCGACCTGGGTCCCGCCCCTTTCACACTGCACCTTCCACCAGGGTTAGTCCCGGGTTGGCCCCGTTCACACTGAACCCGGGTCTGCCCTGTCAAACCTTATGGATGTCATTAAAAATTTACTTTTTCAGGCTCACAAACATAAGATCACAAAAGGGAACACAAGGGAGGGGTGGGGACTGCTCACAGCATTGCAGAAATCATGGCTGATGGATTACCACTGTGTAGACCAGAGTTAGTGTTTATGCTTTACTGCTATTTGATTCAGCAAGTGAAAGCATGATGCAGCTTCTGACAACATAGTGTACAGTTCACTTCTTTATCACTCCAATTAGCCATCACTGTAGTCACAGTAGTGGTATTAACCCCTTTCAGACTGCCGGAATGCTGCCTCTGCTGTTGTCTGCATTGAGCTGCCTGTGTATCTGGCTGCTCACATCACCAAGTGAGACCCAGGAACATCCAATCAGCGTTGTTTGCTGACTCCCAGGTTGGATAACCGAGATAGGGCGTGTTCACACTGCACTTCAACCCGACTTGTTCCTGTGTTCAACCCTTCTCGATTGCAGGATTGAAATGCCAGGTTGTTTGACCAGGGAATTTTGGGGGGGGGCACGTTCACACTGCACCTCGACCCGGCAATATCCCGGGTTATTTTTGCGATGTGAAAAGGGTATAAGGCACCAGACCCCCCCCCCTGGATATGTTCCTTCTCACTTACCCCAGTCAGAGCCAGATTAAGATCCCATGGGCCCCTAGGCGAGGTACTTGTGTGGGGCTCCCTCCTCTTTCAATCTATCCATGTCAAAATTCCTTTCCCATGGCAATCCCCAACCCCTTTCCACTATACTACTCTATTTACAAAATAGTTGCCGACTTTTTGGCTGCTCCTTCCGGGAGGGAGCAGCCAGACCGGCAGTGCAGGGGGGCGTGGCCGGGCAAGTGACAGTCATTTAGGGGCGTGGTCACACAATCTCATAATTTGGGCCCCACCCCCGCTACACAATGCCGATAATACAGGCATTGTGAAGCAGGGAGCGGGGCCAAAATGACGCGATTCAGCGTGCATCACGTCACCGCCCCCCTCCGCTGCGGGGGTATCACAGTTAATCACAGAGGGATCGGAGGAGATCGGCAGCCGCTGGGAAGCTTGTCTGCATCCAATTTTCAGGAGGCTCCCGGCCGAATCGGGTAGGCAAGTATGATTTACAGTACTTAGCTCACTCACATACTCCTCTGCCTAACAATTCATCCTTCGTATGCCCTCTTACCACAAGCATTTCTCACATGCCCCTCTGGCCACCAGCTTTTCCCTCATATGCATATCTGTCCAACAACTTTCTCACATCCCCCTGGCCCACAAACATTTTCCTCAATATCCTCCTGTCCCACAGCTTTTTCCTTACATGCCCCCTGCATACCACATTTTTCCTCACATATAACATGCACCCTGTCTACCAGCTTTTCCTTCATGTGCTTCCCCAGTACCCAGTTTGCCCTTTCTAATTACCTGATTCTTCTCCATGGCTGTACAGGAACCGCCAGCATGTTGTGATTTCAGATGCACCATAGACTGGGATACATATAGAGACACATATACATACAGACAGGGTCCCACATATACACACACCCACACATACATACATACATACAGGGTCACATATACACAGAAAGCTATACAGACTGGGATACTTCTCACTAGGGATGGCCATCGACCATCAATGATTCATAATCATCGATGGTTTATGGCTGATGTCGAAAGTTTTTCCCATCGTGTGGGGAGAACCAGATGGTTTACCTCCATCGTTGGATGAACATAACTGAATCGTTTTGGTTTTTTTTTCAAGGTTCCGGGACACGGAGCATAGCTTTACTCCCCACACCACCTGCAAAGCCACTGCCCCCCCTCTCCCCTTGCTATTTTGCCATCGATAGCAACCATTCCAATGGCCATCCTTACTTCTCGCTATGATATGGAGCCTCCAGCAGCAGATCCATCCTCTGTGTGGTCCCACCCCCTTGTTCGGGTCAAAGGAGCATGTGCTGGGCTCCACCAATCAAGGCTCAGCCCCAGGGGCTCACCATAGAGCTGCAAGTAGAAGTAGCTGATGCTCTATAAGGGGTATATTTACTAAAGTGAAAGGTTTTAGAAGTGGACATGTTGCCCATAGCAACCAATCAGGTTCTAGCTATTATCTTCTAGAAGGTGCTAGTTAAATGTTAAGTAGAATCTGATTGGTTGCTAAGGGCAAGATCTCCTTTTCTAAAAACTCTCACTTTACTAAATATACCCCTAAGTTGTAAGCTCTGGAAAGGGATAAATTGGAGAGTCTGTAACATAACAGTTAGGAGCTGAGTGGCTGGTAGTTTATCACTCTCCAATTGATCACTTTCCAGAGCTTAGTACATCTCCCCCCTAGTAATGTATCCCTCACCATTACCCGGCTCTTTTCTAATGAGGTTCTCCCAAAATCTGGAGAGCCGCATGGCCCCAGAGACAGCTTGCTAGAAAAATAATTCAAAGAAAAAACTGCTGGTGGTGGGGGCCATGCCCACTAGAGACCATCAGGCCCTAAGCGGCCGCCTGTTCCACCTTATGGATAATCCAGCTATGACTCCAGTGATTAACCCCTAGGCTGGTCCTCACCAGCATTGGCCACCGAATGATGATGTCAGAAACAAACACTATCAGGCGCTGAAACAGTCATATCTCCTGAGGAAGCCGCTGACATTTGGAAGGCGGAGAAACGCATAGAGAAAAGTGTCTGACTGCTAGCCGAATGAGTGGAGCACTTGCTGTTTAAACTGGAGGCGGTATATTTGTGTACATTGGCATATGATCGCCGACGTGCAGCTGCATCGGACTTACCACTCCATATTGGTGTGTGAGCATCGTGGCAGCAGAGACGTTAAAGAAAGTCCCAGCAGGAGAAGTGGATCCAGACAGGGCCGTGAGTTATATCTAAAAAGCATGCATGCATAAACCGTTTTATACGTTCCCTTCCCTCTGGCATATTAATTGTATAAGAACAGTGACTTTGCAATCTGTACTCATAGTAGTGGCCTGCAAACAGGAGCAGCCACTCTGTCTGGAAAAATAAAAACCTACCCCGATATATTGGGGAAATCATATGGACATATATGAACAGTGGGCCTGATTCAGACCCGGTCGCTCTGACAGAGCACTTGCTCTTAATCAGGGCCGGGCTTTTTTTTTCTGAACGGCCTCCTGGCGGCTCGCATAGCTGTGGGTGACCACCCACAGCTATAGCGAGCGGCCATGATGATGGTCGCGATGGTCAAGACCATCGCGACCATCAGGCTTGCGACGAGACCCTTGTGGTAGGGTCTCGTGGCCGCAAGCCCCAGAGAGCTTTCGCCTCTAAAAGAGCCGGAAGCTCTCCACTGACATCACTTGTGATGTCAGTGGGGCCGCCCCCAAACGACAGGCGTTCTCATGGGAACGCCTCCATTTGGGCAGTCACCCCCCCGGCCCGCCCACCAAAGGGGGCGAGCTGTCACTCAACATCGACAGCTCGCCCCCTTATTTGCGAGACCCGGAGCGACGGAGTGCCCGTCGTTATCCGGGTCTCGCGCATGCGCACGATGGAGTCGGCTTCGTCGTGCGCATGCGCTCTGGGCCACCATCAACCCAGTTGCGAGCGCTCAGCGCTTGCAACCGGGTCTGAATCAGGCCCAGAATCAGGTATAATAGAGGCTCAAATACCTGTGTATTTAAAACTATGTTTTACCAAGTATCCATTTAGAAAAGTTACCATTTTGTGGTCTAAGTAACATTGGGCCTGATTCAGACCCACTCGCAAGCAGCTGTCCGCTCGCAAGTGGGTCGATGTTGTGCACTGCGCATGCGCACGACGGCGGGAGCTCCGTCGTGCGCATGCGCCAGACGCGACGAGCGAAGGAAAGTCCTTCGCTCGTTGTGTCTGATCAAAGGGGGCGTGCTGTCGATGTTGATTGACAGCACGCCCCCTTTGGTGGGCGTGCCGGGGGCGTGCCTCCCTGACGGGGGCGTTCCCAAGGGAACGCCTACCGTCAGAAGCCGGCCCACTGACATCACTAGTGATGTCAGTGGGAGTGATTTTGGCTCTGATAGAGCCAAAATCACTCCGGGCCTTGCGGTTGAAAACCTCAACCGCAGGCTCCGGCTCGCAGTTTCGATGGTCGCGATGGTCACGACCATCGCGGCCATCAAACTGCACGCTCGTATAGCTGTGGGTGGTGACCCACAGCTATACGAGCATCCAGGAGAACGCTCCAGAATTATGGAGGGCGGCCCTCATTCAGAGCGTGCGCTCTGCTCAGAGCGTACGGCTCTGAATGAGGGCCCTTGTTCTCTTGGAATTTATACAATTGAAACAAAATTGCCAGAGCAGCTGTGTTTTTTCTTTGTTCGCGCCGGGAGGTTTTTTTTAACGCACCTCCAGAGCCAACGTGACAAAACGTTAATTTTAGGAGAAATCAGTGGTACTTGCTCTGGCACCCCCCTCCCCCCTGCTTAGGTCTAATTAAGCAATTGGAAGTTCCCAATTAGCTTAATTAGTCCATAATTACTCACCTTCCGAAGCGGTATCTTCTTCATCCAGCGTCGGGAGCCGGCTCTTCTGCAGCAGTGTGAGTATGTCAGTGTGTGTGGTGTTTGTAAGTGTGTATGAGTGTGTGTCTGCCAGTGTGCTCCCCTAGTGTCTGTGTGGCCCCCGGAATGGGCGCTGGGAGAACTACATCTCCCAGCAACCCTTGTCCCTCCCACCAGCCACTGGAGCCTCCCAGGAGCACCCGGGACTCCCAGCAACCCCCTCTCCAGTAAGAAGACAGAGGTGAGGCCGTCGGGAGTCACGGAGACCAAATTACTTTTTTTACGCGGCGCAGGGTTTTCAGAGCTGAAAACCACGCGACCATTATTTTTTTAATTGGACACCGCGAGTATCGGGAGCGCGCTTTGGGCATGAGGGGCGCAAGGTTTTTTCCTTGATAAACCTCGCGTCCAATTGTATATGCCCCTACAGTATGTCTTGGTGTGCGATCGCAGTGTGTATGCAGACACCCACCAGCCTGTCTAAAGATGCCAACTTATGCATGTCATCTCCAGGATGTTTATGCAAACATCAATAACATTGAGTACCATCGGAAGCGATCGCAGCACTTGTGGCTGACCATACCCTACCGCAAGCACTGCGAGTGCTTAAGTGTGAATTTCAACCATGTGACGAATACTATGATGCTGCGTCTTAATTATGCACGAGTCTTAAGACGCCTGCCTGCCTTCGTTTCCACCACCACTCCCCCGTTTCCATCAACCAACCCATCACCACCCACAAACAGCATGTCCTGTCATTCATACTAGCGAGCTGTCTATGCGCACAGAGTGAACGCTTCCTGATCGCATGGACAAGTTCTCGCACTGCGATGCGTACACATGCAAACATCGGCTGGCTGCGTGCGAATGCAGCCTAGCGAGCGGGTCTAAATCAGGCCCTATGTTCACAGTGACCAGCTCCTAGGCACATTTTTCTAAACTGAGGGCCAGCTCCAAATAACCACGCCTCTATACCCCAGTGTCATAGTCTCCAGTGTCCCCTAGTGGATGAAAGAGAAATAAGTATTGATTTTATACAGATAAGGGCAAGAATGTCAGAGACAAAAGTATCATACAGTACTTAATAGAATAAGCAAAAAATGGTAAGTGATCATTAACCCTAATAAGTACTATATCAGGATAGATCTTGCTAAGTTTAACAGTACAGAGAATCCATTACTGTAGCTGAAATAATGGCCCTGATTCAGAGCCGGACGCTCTGACCAGAGCGCTCGCTCTGAATCAGGGCCCACCTCCATTAATATGGAGCGTCCTCCTGGACGCTCGTATAGCTGTGGGTCACAGCCGCTCGCGAGTGGGTCTGAATGAGGGCCAATATTCCTACATACTGCCAACAGACGTATCATGGAGTTTTATTTAAGAATAATCCTAATAAAAATAATATAAAATGTATCATTTTCTATTATTTTTATTAGGATTATTCTTGAATAAGACTCCATGATACGTCTGTTGGCAGTATCACTTATGTCCATTAGTGTACTTGGTTAGTAGAGTCGTCAGTTTATAGGAAAAAGGGCGCATAAGCTGTAAATCCAGGTATGATCCGGCGTACGATGGCACAATGTAGTGCTACATGCTGAATGTAACAACACCATGTTGGACATGGAATCGTCCCATCTGATGTGCAGCGCAGCAGATGGGAAGATTCAATGAATGATGGCAGTGAATGACGGAGTGGGCATACACACTATACAATGTGTATGATAGATTGTTCTGATCCGCATCTGAATGATATGGCAGACGACAGATCATATAATGTGCACCCAGCTTAAGAATTATACCACAGACAACGGTAATTCATTATTTTTTGCCTCATTTGTTACCAAACTTGTTGATTAGAAATAATTTCTGTCAAATGTATCTTTATTTTTTATATTACACACCGTCCTTATTTATGATACACAGGCTTTCTTTTTCATTTTTTCCTTCTGTGATTATTGGGATCATGGTCTCTGTATTCCCGCACTATTTTTTTCTGAACCGATACACCAGGGTGCTTATAATTACACATTATGTTGGTACTAATGTATCCATGTTTGTGTTATATTGCTAGCCTGTTCCCAGCATGACCACTGGGTGTGCTTTGATGGACTACACAGCGCTCAGTCCTACAGTGCTGCGCTGCGGGGGACATAATCATGCTTGTGATGTCATCACGCCGGCGCCGTGCTGCACAATGGACGCGCGCTGATGACGTCATACCCTATCAATTCTGATCTGCTGGTATTGTTCATATGTGTTCTTGATAAAGGTCTGTGTGACCGAAACGTTGGACAAGACGTGACACAGTTGTCAGTGTGATTCATCTCTTGAGACTTGTGAGTGCCACCTTCATACTTGTTTTTTGCATTTTATACACTGGCTTAAAATTATTTTTGTCTCTTCGATAATAATATTTTAGATAAGAAATAATTAAAGTTAAGTTTTAACATTACAATGTAATACTGATTCATAAGAGTGCCCCCACAAAAGAGTCCTTTCTCCTTCCTTAATCAGTGTTTAGATACCTGACTCCTAGGGAGTGCCACCAACTCTTTTCTTGTATTTCATGTAAGTTGGTCTATGTCACGGGGACTTAAGCTCTTTATTAACTCCCTCTAATTTTCAGGTTAGTAGATACTGTATATCGCACAGCTAATAATGACAATATATATTTTACACACAAAATCTGGTGCAGATTCTTTCTAAATAGCTTATATAATAGGCAATCCAGATCCATTTAGCACCTTCTGAGCCCTAAAGTTGGGTACACACTGATAGATATATTGCATGTTCCATAGTGTATACAGCGCATATGTATGTGAACAAGGTCGATCCCAGACATATCCGATCTGCTGGGCAGCACAGCAGATGAAGATATATTTTGCAGATATATCGTTTCATCTCCTGGTGTGTACGGGCGACCTGCCAATCGCCTATACACATGCTGCAAGGACCAGGCGGTCAGTGACAGCTCAACTGGGCAGGCAAACCAAAATGCCCTCCCAGTTGTGATGACAGACCCGACACATCGGGCAGACGATTGGTAAATGTGTATACACTTACCAATCATTAGATAAGTTGTGTGTACCCAACTTAAGAAGGGGCAAATGTGCTTATTTAGGAGAAACATCAGGTCCAACTGGTGTCAACTTGAGATAACTGAATCCCCCAAATAACATTGTGTGACACACATTGCATAGAGAGTTTAAGACAGCAACTCTTCTTACCTTTGGTACACTGGGCCTGATTCATTATGGATCACAACTGTGATTACGCACGCAATCGGTGGACTGTTAAGATCTGCGCATGCGTATGCGTCGCAGTGCATGAACGAGCCACTGCGATCGAGACTGCGATCGCAGAGACTACGCAGATCCATCGCAGAATGCTTGATAGGAAGTGCCGTTTGTGGTTGGTGATGGGGAGGCAAATCTCCTGCCCACTTTACTAGGAAGCGGGTGTGATGCAGGAGATTTGCCTACCCTTTCGGGGGTGCAGGGGGTTACCCGAAAAATGGGGAGCCTCCCCTGACTCCCGGGAGAGTAGGGAAGTATGTATTGGCCCCAGGGAAATAAAAGATACTACATTGGCTCCAGAGAAATAAAACACACTACATTGGTCGCCACAGGAATAAAATGCACATACATTGGCCCCAGAGAAATAAAAAACACACATACATTAGCCTCCACAGGAATAAAATGCACACACATTGGCCCCAGAGAAATAAAACACATATACATTGGCCTCCACAGGAATAAAATGCACACACATTGGCCCCAGAGAAATAAAACACATATACATTGGCCTCCACAGGAATAAAATGCACACACATTGGCCCCAGAGAAATAAAACACATATACATTGGCCCCCACAGAGAAAAAAAAAACAACTCATTGCTCCCCACAAAAAATAAATAAATACATTGTTCTCCACAGAAATAAAATAACCATGGCTGGCCCTCACAGAAACAATAAAAAAAATCACATTGCTCCCCACAAAAAAAAAAATCATTGGCTGGCCCCCACATTAAAATAACCACCAAAAAACAAAAACCTGTCCCTCATACAGTGTAGACCTGGCAGCATGGGTGCTGGCGTGCAGGCAGGCAGGCAGGCAGTCAGTCAGTTACTCAGGAGAGAAAGCGGCTGGCCGGCGGACAGAGCGGGCTGGCTTGCAACGCAGCGTGCGTGACCTGTGATGTCACGCCGCGTGTAGGCAGGTCACGGCCAGGGTGCGCCTGAGCCTCCCAGAGAGCTCAGCGGCAGCCCGGTCTGCACTCTGCTGTACTATAATGTGTGACCAGTGGCTCTGACCGCCGAAGCACACTTCACAACCTCTGGTGTACACTGTTGCAGTTGCGATACGTGATGAATCAGGACCATTATGCTATGAAACAAAGTATTGATCAGCTTGCAGTGCTGGGGTGAGAACAATGCTGCATAAGTACCAATTCTATGTGGTGTTTTTTTTTGGGGGGGGGGATTTGCATCAGTGGGAGCGGTTGCACCCCTTGGTTATTACAGGTGGTAAACCACCGTCATCCTGTGGAACGGTATTCATAAGCGTTCCCCATTTCTTTATGAATATTCCCAAGTCGCTTTTTAGTAGAGATGTCGCACACATAGGCGAAACTAAGAGTTGTTCCGTGTATGCACAGGACCACCCATTAGCCTGATCGCCAATTCACCTGTGATTAAATCCACTTACTGTCTGTCCTGGTCCAGGAATGGAATTCCACATGCCTGGTAATGTCCGCCCCGCTCTCTCTGATAGGGCCGCAGTTCACAAGCTCTGCCTCCCCTGTCTCCCTAATTAGGAGGATTTTGGCTGATAAGGCAGATGATGTGACGTAATGATGTCATGCCGCGCATGGTGTGTGTGCGTGCGCCTCTGTGAAGAAGAGCCGAGAAGGAGCTGTATCCTAACCCCACTCGGAGGACACAGATTAACCTCAGTTGTGTAGAGACTGGGAGACCTAGGACCTGATTCAGGCCTGCTCGCTCTAAGCGATTTTCGCCCATCTACCCATGCGTATAATTCGCAGTGCACGTGCGCAAGCCAGTCATTGCGATCTGATTTTGATTTTGGTTGCTCGTAAGCCACTAACAGGTCGCTGCTTGGAGTGACAGATAGTGCCGTTTGTGGGAGGTAACAGGGGAAGGTGCTTGTGAACGGGGGAGTGGATGTGCGAACGCAGGCGTGTCAGGCCGCCAAAACGCTGTTTAAAGGGCATGCTTAATTAACAAAGTAGCGTCATTGTGCACATCACCTGCATGTATTTCAGCCAGCAGTGATCGCTGTGCTTGCGGAAGGTTAAGGCAACCCCAAGGGCTACGAGCAGCTTCGATGCCTCACGATGGTCCCGATTAATCCTTCATTTCCCGGAGATGACGTGTCTTGCGAGTGGCAAGGGGGCGTCTTTAGGCACTTGCGAGTGCATTTTGCCGTAGCTCGCTAAAACATTGCGGGCGTCCTTACACGACGCAGTGTGAGCACCTCATTTAAATGTCCAGACCCGTTTTGCAAGCGAGCGACCGCAACTTGCAACTTGGTCGGAATGGGCTCCCTAGTGTGCCTGAGCGTGACAACAGGCAGTCCTTGACAAATAGGAGGAGAGGAGAGGGAGACAGTCAGCTGATCACTACTTCAAGCTATCATGTAAGCTGCTGCAGAAAAGAATGGGAAGGGGTGTTAGGGCTTTCTCATTTGTCTGTAGTCACCAATAAGGTATACATTTATAACATTCCTTTGTTGCAGATAACTACTTTGAAAAATATTTGCTTAAAGTTTCATGCTAAAAAAAAACATCCAGAAAAAATTATTTTAGAAATTTTGTGAGACTGTACATAAATGTAGGTTTGTTTAAAAGAAAGGCTCCCCCCTGTCCCCTCTCTTTCCCACCCACTCATGTCCCGTTATAGACTGGGTACTCACCGCCGTCCTATCTGATGATTAGTAAGTGCATACACACTTACAAATCGTCAGTCCCATGTGTCGAGCCTGACGTCACAACTGTGTGTGGGCATGTACACCTGACCGCCCATACACACAACACCATGTGCTGATATATCTGCCATCAGCTGTGCTGCACAGCCGACACGATATTTTTGTGAACAACGTCGTTTACACACATATCATCTGTACACACTGGCCGCGGTGCACACAATATATTGGCTGTTCAGTTGAATGGATGATATGTCAGCCAGTGTATATCCAGCAATACTTACCCTGGGGTGTAGTCAGGATGCCGGTGGTCGAAATACCGACTGCCAGAATCCCGAAACTGAAAGCCCCGGCATGGGTCTAAAGATAGGCGTCTAAATACCTACGCCTATCATTAGCCCCACGCCAAAATCCCGACATACCGAACATAGGTTAGCCGGGCGTCGCGACCTGTTAGCCGCAGGGCGAGGGTTAGGTTTAGGCACCCCCGGTGGGACTTAGGGTAAACCCCCCGGGAGAGTTAGGTTTAGGCTAGGGGAAGGGAGGGTTAGGGTTATGCACCACCGGGGGGAGGTTAGGGTTAGGCACTCCCTCGGGGTTAGGTTTAGGGTGCAGGGAGGGGGGTTAGGGCTAGGCACCAGCCACGGAGTCTTAGAGGTAGGCACCCCCAAGGGAAGGTCAGGGTTATGGGGGGTAGAGGGGAGGGTTTAATATACTTACCAGCCGGATACTTTTTGTCTTGTATTATATTATGTGTATATGATTTTCTGTATCCCTTCCCCTTGTCCCTTTTCCCTTTCTGTCTTTCTTCTGTACCCCTTTCCCTAAAATATTCTATAAATATTATTGATAAAATAAAAATAAATAAAATGTTTATCTAATACATGCTGAAACGGTGCTTAACTTGGAATGTAAAGAAATTACACTTCATCTTCTGTGTGGAACTGCTGCTTTATAGCGACAATCCCACACAAACACAGCAAGGTAAGTACCTATAGTAGGTAGCTACTAGCTATAGCTAGCCATCTGTCTGCTGTATTAATAATACAGTATTATGTAGATAAGGAATAGACACAGTCGCTGACTGACGCATCTCTTTTCCAGCCCCTCAGATACAATGGCCAACCGTTACTGCCCGCGTCACCGCCGCCATCCACCAATCACATTGAAGTGCCCCTCTCCGGCCTATCCCATAGGCGGAGGAGTGGGAGGGCCTGTGAGGCCGAAGCAGAGGCTGCCATGTAACCAGATACAGAGCTGGCTCCGAGGTGCAGCAGGCTTGTGGCTGAGACAGCATAGGTCGAGTGAGGGCGACACTGGGTTCCCCGTCTCCGATCTCCCCCAGGTGTGACACCAGCTCAGGGGCCGCCATGCTGTCGGAGAATGGAAGTGGATCAAGATGTGTCGCTTAAAGAGCAGCTTTTCCACGAGTGGGTCCGGGAATGCATTGTGAGTGCGGGTAGTTCTGGCTGGGAACGTGATAACCAGTGCCTCGGGTTTGCGGCTGAGATGGTGATGCGGGTCACTATGTTTCGGACGCGGGGGGCGCTTGGGGAATAATCCCTGTGTTGCCGTAGGGTAGAGTAACGCATCCCCAGCTGATGGTCATTGGGAGAGCATTCTGGGACTTTTAGTGCATGTGGCTTACCTTGCTATGGGACATAACATTACCTCTTCGGTTATGGTGTACAGAGCTAGCCAACTAGGTGAAACTGTAGATAATGATGTTAGTATTACAGGGACTGACCATTGTTATATGGCCCACAAGGGTCCAGAGACTGACCAGTGTTATAGGGTGGGCCCAGGCCCCAGGGTCTATATAATTTACTCCCTTTCCCTGCAGTTCCCAGAATGTGAGGTGGGGGAAGTGCTGCACTGTCAGGAGTGAGATACAGCCTCAGGCCACTGCAGCCTGAGTACTCTCCCATGTAGTCCTCCTGTAACACAGCTATCAGGCAGATGTGATGGCTCCAGCTGTTGTTATACCTGCTAGGTGACATGACTGTTACTTACATCTCTATTATAGACAGCACATATTTTACATGAAAATATTTCTGCCTAAGATTTACTACTGTAACCATGATTGGTTATTAACATCCTCACTACTTCTATAAAAGTGAGAGCAAACAATGAATTGTCAAACGCTGTGTAATGCAAGTTTTGGCACAGGTGGTTTTCCAACATTTATGCACTGGAATGTTTGGTAATACAATTTCCAGAGATTCATTTTGATATTTATAATGATGCACTGTAACTGAAATATGTGCTCATTTACACAAATGGCAGGATTGTGCTAAACTACAAAAGTACATTATATCCTAAGGCCGTCTGTGCATTTTGCACACTGCTGTGGTGGGTCCTCCTGTTTTATTTCCGCACACTTGTTATGGTGTGGTTTTATTTCCGCACAGTTGTTATGGTGTGTTTATCTGCATCCTGCATTGAGCCATGCCACAGTGTTCGTGTGAGAAGTTTAGTTTGACAGCTAGATACTCCTATTTACGCAATCGGGCTTAGACAGATATCTCTGACGTTCACCATTCGGAGGTTAAAAAAGGTTGCAGCATTAGCATGTAAATAGCACAAGTACAGTAATGCTTATCTCTGTAAAACACTGCTGATGCTTTTGTAGTTTATCATGTTATGTATAATGTCAGATTTTTGTTTGAGAGAGGCCTTTCTTGATACCCTTAATGCTTCACGTGCACTAGGCCCCAGGTTTTTATTACTTTGTAATAACCATACATGCTTATTGGCATATTTGAGTTGTATTTTTACTGATGTTGAAGGTGGCCAATCCATACAATGACAAAGTTACTTATCTCATATGTAAATGCAGGCGCTACAGCATCTATAGTTTTGTGTGTGTGGCAAATAATTTAAACTGTAAGCTCCACTGGGGTCAGGGACTAATTTGAAGGATTAAACATTATCTGTAAAGCAGCGTAATATGGTGGCGCTATAAAGGTTAATAATAAGCTACATGTTATCTTAGATCTATGTGCTTATTCTGTCCTTATTACTATGCTATTGGTGCACCAAGGTGTTATAAAGCAATGAGCAACTATAGGATCTTCTATGTACGTCACTCAGTCATACCTTTGCACACCCTAATTGCCTTGTTAGGTTCATTTATACATATATATATATAGCACTTGTCTCGCTTATTGGTATATGCATACAGAATATAAATCATTTTGTTTTTGTTATCACAAGCAAGACAAAAACAGTCATGCTTTTTTTTTTATGAAATATGTAGATCAAAATATTTTGTTAGAGCTTATGATACAGTATCTTTTTTCGGTGTGACGTCGACAGAATGTTAAAATGTTCATTGGGCTCGATTCAATTGAACGCAAATTAAATAGTGCCGGGAGGGAGCTCCTGGAGCTATTCAATTCAGTGCTCTGTTAGGCCGGAGAATGCCTGTGCTCGCTTGCCTTAAACAGAGTGTTTAGTCGCGAGAACAGGCATTCTCTGGCTAAACTGCCCAGCGCAATGCTGTTTCCGCCACGATAAGGGCAGAAAACAGCATCGCGCCTGTACTTTTGTTGGATATCTGCTCGCACCGTTGCAGAGGTGCTAGAAGAACAGCGCACTGAATTGAATAGCTTCGGGAGCTCCCTCCCGGCGCTATTTAATTCACATTCAATTAAATCGAGCCCATTATGTTGACATACTGTTTTTTTGACTATTTAAGTGTAAACCTAAATATACAGTAGCATAGAGGTTCCCAAACTCTGTCCTCAAGGCACCCTAACAGGCCAGGTTTTAAGGATATCCATGTTGACCACAGGTGACTTAATTAGTACCTCAGTCAATTTGATTTAACCACCTGTGCTCAACCATGGATATCTCTAAAACCTAAACTATTAAGGCACGTATCCACTAAATAAGAAAAATTAGTGATTTTAACGATTACGACATTATTATTCAATCGCTCATTAATCGTGCAGCAATTATGCCGGCAACGACCAGCAATGCGTGCTCCCGCTGGTCGTTGTCAGTGTTTGTCCTAGCCTGAACATGCAGGCCAACCCGACTAGGTTGTGCATGTTCGGGGATGAGGGAGAGTGGCCACACTGAACGATGTATCGTTCAGTGTGGGCACATTATCCAGTGCACAGGATGATGTACGATTACAATGTTGTAATCGTACAGTCATTCCAGTCTTGTGTAGTGAATACGCACCTTTAGGGTGCCTTGAGGACTGCGTTTGGGAACCTCTGCAGTGGCACTAAAATGTCAACATTTTGGGGATGCCGACATTCACATACATGTTGATATTTGTTTCTACATTCTGACCAGATACCATATCTTCATGTGCTGCTTTACATATAATCCCAACAGTCCAACAAAGACTCTAGTCTCAGTTGCTGGTATCATTTAATGGTGTGGCTGAATTAGCATGGTGTTCCTTTCCATGACATGGCTTAGACAGGCATGTGTACTTGTGAGTGCGCATTCAGTGTCTGATTCAGCGACTGACGTTAGTGCGATCGTAGCTGCGATTTCATATGCAGCACATCAGTGAAAATGTGCTAATGTAAGCAAAGATGACCCGAGTATAAAGACCATACCTGCGAGTGATTGTTACCGATATTTACGCATCGGCGGCCACCTTACCCTTGCGGAAGGTCTGACTTGCCGCAAGCCTTGGGAGCTCTTCTGACATACAGAACTGCGTGTGAACTTGCAGTGGCTAATTAATACAGCCTGTAACAACGTTTAAACGGGCAGACACGCCTGCATTTTTGTGACCACTTCTCGTTACCACCCCCCAAACGCTGACAACCTGTCAGTCACTTTGTGATGAGATCCTCTGTGCGTCCGTAATCGCAATGCGATCACTGCGAATGCGCGATGGCAAACAATCACTCGATCTGCGAGAAAAATCGCATTAGCGTCCATCTCTGAATCCGGCCCATAGTTGCATTAGCTCTAGTACCAGCACTAAATTTGCAATGAATGTAAAACCATATATTGGTCATAAAAGCATGTTGTGCATATTTACTCCAATCTGCTTTAGGGCCCACATTCAACATTGAAATCTGTGCATATATTTTGCCATGGTTGTGATGTTGCTTATTGTATGACACGACCGTTCACTTGAGAGCCCATTTCATAGTCTATATGCACAAAATACCATTGCAGACTGAATGAGTTATACTTTATCTTATGCATAATGTCACCCTGCACCACACACACGTAGATAGCATGCCAGCTAGGCTGTTTCAGCGGGGTGCCACACCCTGCCCTATTTCTAAAGAGCAGAAAGCACTTTTCCCTCCAGCGCGGCGTCCTATTGAAACAGCCTGCGGGTTCTGTCCACTCTTGCGGGCCGCAGTGTCCCACGGGTGGGGAATGCAGTGGTGCAGCGGTCACTTCCGGTGACTTTATGCCGGGTGAATGTGCTCGGGATCCATTCACAGTGACCGCAGAGCTTGGGGGCTGCCCAGCATGTCTGTAAGTGTCGGGCACGCCCCCAGAAGTGACAAAAAGGGGATGCATAATCAAGACATGCCCCCTTTTCCTTAGCCATGCCCCCTCTTCGGGTGCGCACACAAGTCCCCTTTCTCTGGCTCTGACGCTGGACCTAGAGTGAACACTATGTAGAATTACTCTAATTAAATTTAACATAAAGCTTACATTTTGCAAATTAGATGCAAGATTCTAGATTTTGCCTAAGAGAAAAAAAAAAGCATGTCTGGGAATCCGATCTAGGGTTTGATTTAATGACTCAAATAATAATAATCTATATATTGAACCCTAAAGGGACAAAATAAGGGAGGATTAAATTAGCTGTTATAATGCAATAATTTAACGCATGTTAACTTTGGATAACAATATAGAGGCGTATTCGTGGCCATAATAAAAGTATTTGGGATTCTTAAAATGTGTCAAATGGCTGTTCTATGCATGTTTCTAAAACAATCAATGATTGAACGAACGTAAGTGTTTTTTTTTTTTTTTGGCTAAATAAATGTTATTTTTAAATCAGGGGTATATTAAAATGGCTTTAATACTCCTTTTACACTGCCAGCAATAACTCAGGTTCTTGCACATGAACGCGCAGCAACCTGGGTTACTGTGCAGTGTGAGAGGGCCAGGTTGAAATAAGCAGCATCGAGCGACTTGACATTTCAACCCTGGTCACTAGCGGGCTTGAACACGGGTTCAACCCGGCTCGCGAATACAGTGTGAACTCGTTAACAGCATTGGAAGAGCTGGCGCTTGGAGATGATCTCATCTCCAAGCTCCAGCTCAGCACGTGATGGCGTTGACGTCATCCATCCGGCAATAAGCCGGGTCAGGCAGCCAGTCTGAAAGGGTTCTCCACTGGGTCGTCCTCGGGATGGACTTGTGTACAAAATCCCGAGTGCAACCCGGCATTGCAAGTATTTAGTGTATATATAAGAAATTATGTATCTATTTTTTAAAGACACTTATAAAATCTTCAAAATACGCCTCTAAGACCCACCTGCAAACTTAAAAACACCTGTCCCACTGTGCTGTACCTCCATTAATTAACCCATTTTCAGCACTTTCTATTATTGATTGTCATTATTGGCCAAATTAAGCGAATTAAAAAATATTTTTGCCTAATCAGTCCATTAGGAGGCTGTTTCAGTAGTTCTGAACCAAGTCCCAACATTTTTAACCAAAAATAGGGGTTTTGCACAACTTTTTACCTAAGGAGGTGGTGAAAAACTTTTCACGGTAAGTGGCATGGAGAATTCGCACTCGCAAAAAGTCATGGCTGATAGGATTGCACGATAAGCAGTTTTCATGTAAAAGTGGCGTGTCTCAGCCAATTTAGGTGGAAATTTTAATTAGCAAAGTGGTTCTTATCTGCTTTCAATTTCTATGTTTTTTATGAAGTTGCATAAGATTCTGCCTGGAGCTTCATAAAACCTGTGCACACTGGCCTTTACTTTTTTGAATAGTTGAATTTTGATTCTAGCATCAGCTCAATGTTATATGTTGTACCCATTTAAGACATAAAATCCCAGCGTCAACCTGGCTCGGACCCAGGACACTAAGCACAGGTTGAAGCCGGGGTTATCCCTTTCACACATGTGTGATGACCTGGGTTATTCCCGGTTTGTCGCCCTTCATACCGGACCCGGGTCTTCCAGTGACCCAGGGCTTCAGGCATTCAGTGGGCGCTTGGAGATGATATCATAACCAAGCGCTCCTGTACCCGGCCAATCCAGTTTTTTCAGACATGAGCCGGGTCGACATGTTGCAAGTCCTAGGAAAACCCTGATTACAACCAGGATTGAACCTTTTAGACAGACGCCAGACCCGGGTCAATGTGCGCTCCTGTAAATGGTGAAATAACCAAGAAGCGCCTTTTTAGGTTCTTTGCTACTATACAATAAGAGAATTTAAAAAAATGCTATTTCCTTATATTGTTGCAAACTACAAATGACATTTCAGATCTGACAAACAGGAACAATGTCTAAAATAATGGATTGTGTAGGCCAACCAAACTGTTTTCCCTACCTCTAATTGCACTGGTGCCCTATTAGCAGTGATTACCCCATAGTAAGTGCTGGATAAGGCTTGTACTTGCCCTATGCTGTCATTCTTTTTATATTACTGTTGGTGAGCGGAGTGCTGAATGCTGTAATTGAAATGTGACTTAATTTGCTTTTCTTTTGGGTCCCCTTTAAATTTGTAATTTGAACTACCAAATCCTAAACACTGTGGAAACATTTTGTACAAGTCTGCTGCAGATCCCAGGGGAACGGATCATTTACCTTGTATAAGACAGTGGTGCACCCTCCTCCCTCCCACTGCCCTGCAAGGACTACAACAACTGCCAGCACATGGCTGGGTAAAATTATCAGCAGGGAAAGCCTGGCAATTACCTGCATCCCACAGTTTGTGGATTTTCTGGTATGTTATAATTAATTAACAAGGAACTACAGTGTTATATAATAAGCATTTTTGGATGATTGGTGTGACTTTGGAGTTGCTATTTATTTGGGTGAATTTTTGGCATTGAAATTCCAACTGTAAATCAGCACTTGCTTTGGAACAATCAATTGCCATTAAGGGGCGGATTCAATTAAACGTGAAAAGCCGAGGTCGGAGAAAAGCGCAATGTTTTTGCCTCATTAGCCTGTTTGGGTACAATGTTTTCTCCATGTGCATCCCCGTGTTTTGCCCTATTTAATTTCAAAACAGGTGAAAATGCGGATAGGTGAATGTAGTGAATAGCGAAACTAGCAAAAGGACAGAGTATTAATAGCCCTAATAAAAGTATTTACTGATCTTATATTTGTCAAAGGGCTGTTATATTCATATTTGCATAAGTGTGGAAAAATTATATAAAGCAATGTCTTTTGAGAAAAATAAGTACAGTAGTTAAATTTTGGGGTACATGTAACTGGTCACTAGTATATTTTGGTGTCTCTAAAGTGAAGATTTAAAAAATCTAAAAATACACCTGCTGCAGCCACCTGCAATCCTAAAAACACCTCTCTCAACCTTATAGCCCCCCAAAATACCAGGCCCACTACTTTTTTCTTTACCCATTTTCCAACACTGCCTTTGCCTTCTTAGTCATTTGGGGAGGGTAAAAGGGTTCTGAATGAAGTGCCCACATTTGTACCCCAAAATAGAGATTTTTGCACCTAATTTCGCATGTCTCTGGGTGGAGAAACTTATTTACCTGTTTTTGCCTATGGAGGTTTTGCGCAAGCGAAAATGTCCTGGAATTGAATAGGGCGAGAAGTGTAAAACAGGCAAAAAGTTTTCGCCGATTTGCGTTTCGCCTCATTTAATTCGGTCCAAAGTTGGAATTGCAAGTATAAATCTGACTGCAGAGATATTACTTAATACGGCCAATGGCATTTTAACTGGTATTTATTTTGTGCTTCATACTTCGTATGGATTTTTCCATCTTTTTGAATTGTATACATTTAATGCAGTCAAATGATTAAATTAATATCTAATTTTATTTTGTAAAAGTGTATGCACTCTTCTCTGTGAGGTTGTGTATAATCCTCTAGAAATGTGATAATTGTTCTAGTTGAAGTAATTCAGTTACTATTAAGGCAAATAATATAAACAGGAGATCAGTAGAGCTTTATATATAGCAAATGTGTCTAAGTAATTTATTTACTGCGCCCAAATTTTATTGTGTGTTCCTTAATTTGAACCAAGTAACTGAAAGACGATAACCGAGGTAGTGCCAGTGTCATGAAGTGTTGTTTACCAGACAGTTCAGAACATGTAGTCTAGAATAATGGTGCGGAGACGAAATGGAAGCTGGACACCTTTTCGTATATATGCTCCCATTTAATACTACTCCAATGGTTGTTCCTTGCATTCAGAATAATACCCCTTTTACACCACAGCTAAAACCCAGGTTGCTGCTAGGTGTAAAAGGGGCCAGGATTAGATTCCCGGGCTCAGTGATCTAGCAATCCAACCCATGTAGTCTGCAAGGTTTAACACAGGAACAACCTGGGTAACCCGGGTTGTCCGTCCCGGGTTCCGTGTACAGGATGGTGAATTCTGGATTTTCCGGTGCTTGGCAGACTAGTTCCACTGCACCTGAGTGCAGTGTGAATGGTGCCGACCCGGGAATAACCCAGGTCGGCACCGCAGTCTGAATTGAGTGTGTTCCAGGTCTGACCTTTTTTGGAACCTTGTCAGACCTGGGACATTAGTGTAGAAGCGGTATTAGTCTTCAGTTCTGTTTCATGCAGGAAGTCGTCATTATTGCTGATTTGCCAGATTCTCTGCATACCTTGTGCATTATGTTCTATTTTTCAAAACCACCAGACGCTCCTATAATTCCTCATCGTCAAAAGGGTCTGTATACAAAATTATCATTTTAAACTTGTAAATGTGTGTTGTAAATAGGAGCCCCAATCCTTCTGATCAGATTTTTTTTACCTGTTTTAAACAGGTATCAATAAGAGAATATTTGGGTTACATTTTGGATGCCATGAAGAGTAATAGCAACTACACTTAACCAGAATTATACAGGTAGTTGCTTGATATCAATAAGAATGGAACAGAGGAAACACACTGGATGTTGTGAAGGGGTTGGGAGCTGTGCATTTTCCCATTGGTCTGTGTGTTGCTGCATTGCTGTGTTTAGTGCTCAGACAGCTAGAGGTCACAGCATTCCTAGTACTTCTCTGCCTGTGCTCTAATCCCCCTGAAGCGTGCACATCCCCAGCACTTTGTGATGAGCCTGGAATTTTAATGATTTTTACCTCTGAGCTAGTGTTTGTATGAATTGCTTCAGGTTCTGTGTTGCCAGCTCTTACCACAATTTAGTAAGTGGCCTCTGAAGACATTACACTTCTATACAGAAAACACTAGTTTTATATTTATAACTCAACACTATTTGAAACACTGCTGTAGCTAATTTTATTGTATAGAAATGATATGTATTAACATTTGGATGTTCACTGGTAACACAAAGGGACATTAGAAATATATTGTTTATCCTTTAAACCGCAGATTCTCAAAACTCTGTCCTCGGGACCCTAAACAGTGCATGTTTTCCAGGCCTCCTCACAGAATCACAAGTGAAATAATTGGCTCCACCTGTGGATTTCTTAAAATGTCAGTGAGTAATGAATTCACCCGTGCACCTGCTGGGTGACCTGGGAAATGTGACTTGTGTGGGGTCCTGAGGACCGAGTTTGAGAACCAGTGGCTTCGTTTATAATAAACATACTTTAAATTTATATGCTAGGACTGCAATACATCACTGTGCTTTCCGTATGTCCCTAAATAAACTTTGTCTGGATGGGTAAAATATGCTCTTAGCTCAATCAGCTGGGGGTTTGTGTTGTGGTGAATACAGAGTGACTACGTGTGTTGCTGCCATCATAGTATTGCACAAAGTACTGTTTCATCATATGAGGCTTATTAGCTAAATAAAAAAATCATTTTCATACATAGGGAGTAGTAGCCAATCGTAAAATAAAGTGTGCATGTGTACACAGAAATATTCAACGCACTCCAGGAATAAGAAATATCTACACAATGTTATTCTACACAACAGCACCTGAGTAAAGAATTGTTAGCTGTTTCTTTCTGTATCAAGCTGATCTCTCAGGTTGTGATACAGTTGTGTAGAGGGATGCGGTCACAATACCAACAGTCGGGATGCCAGCGCTTAGAATATCGGTGCCAGCATCCCGACGGCAAGTACCGGGGTTAGGCACTAAGGGGGAGGGTTAGATTTAGGCAGCCGAGAGGGAGTGTTAGGATACTGACCGACAGTTGTCGGAATCCTAACCCTGTGGAGGATGCCGGCTTCAGGATTCTGAGCGCTGGGATCCCGAGCGCCGGATAGATGCCTAGTATCGTGTAGGACCCCTTCTAGGCTTGTGAAGTCCAGCCACTCGACGTGGCATCGATTCCTCTGGAGAGATGTTGATGCTGTCTGGATAGCTTCCCACAGCTCCCTGATATTTTTAGTTGCAGGATCTTGGGTGCAAATGGACCTCCTTCACCATGTCCCACACGTTCCGGTGATTGGTGGCCAAACTATTCGTCAGAAATCTTCAGGATGCTCCTCGAACCAAATCTGGACACCATGCATTATCCTGCTGGAATGTTCCATGGGGGTACATGCAGTCCATGAAGGGCTGCAAATGGTCATCAAGCAATGCAACGGTCAATGACTTGTTCAAACGGACCAGTGGACCCAACCCTTGCCGTATGAACAGATCCTACACCATTCTGGAACTACCACTAGCCTGCACAGTGCCTTGTTGACAACTGGGTCCATGATCTTATCGGGTCTGCGCCACACCTGTACCCTACCATCAGCCTGAAACAACTGGAACCATGTCTCATCAGGCCACGCCACATGTTGCCAGTCCTCCCAGTTAACGACATCACGAGCCCAACTGTGTCCGGTGTCGTAGCGTTAACAGTGGCACTCTGGTGGGGTCTTCTCCTCCCATATCTTATGGAAGCTATAGAACGCTGCACTGACCTGCTGGATATGCGTCTGGTACCTCCTGCATTGAATGTGGATGTGATTTGAGACAGTGTTGCTTCTGTTACCATGGACAATTCTGGCCAGATGTTCACACCTTTCTATTCTGAAATATTTGCATTTAAGTGCCATGTTTCTCATGTGTAAGTGGTTGATTGTATTCATGATCGTACAATGGAAGGGGGTATTAAAGCACACATTAGGCTTATTTTTTTCTATTTACCCAGCTCATGTGTGAATGAGCTCTGAATGATGAGGTTACGAATATGCACTAAAGGAAATAATAGAGCGAGAGTTTCACGACAAAACGGGTTTTAAAATGAAAACCGTATTTAAAAAAAAAAAAAAAAAAAACCTATTCCCCACCCTCCCAATGTAGTGTTGTATATTTACTTACATTTGACATTATTTTGCCTTAGAGGTGTTTGGCATTGGAAGCAGGAAAATAATGTCACAATTCCTTCTTTTCTGTTGGCAGATCTGCAGCTTGCTGTTCTCCTCTCTCTACCTCCTTTCCTACATGATCATCACAAAATTTAAGAAGCATGCTGATTTCACCACCGGTGAGTGCGCTGGTCAGCGTTGGGTTTTTTTCTTTTTCAGATTGTGGAGGGTAATGCACATGAAGCCTGCTTGTGATGCTTTAGTGACCTATATGGAGCGTTCTGCCCTATCTGAGTAAAGAGGGCTTTCATACTGTAAAATGTATATGGCAGCTAAGAAAGGGTCAAATTAAATGCATCCAGCTTATGAATAATTTGACACATTTTTCAGTAATATTTTAAATAGATTATGTGTAATATAATGACATTTCGAGGCAGGTGGGGTGCCACTTTATTAACAAGTGTATAACTGTTTTTAAATGTACTTTGTCTTTTGAGAATCATGCAGTATTCCTGTTAGATCCTATGATGTGTAGCAGTAAGGGAATCCTGTTGCTGTCTTTGCAAGAAAGAGGTTTAGTAATACCAGTGGGTTTCCAAATCCTTGGTTACCGTACCAATGAAAAAACATCTAGCCACAGTTTTGCTTGTTACCATGTAGTGCGGACCGCACTCACTGCGGTCCGCATTACACTTACTGATCGGCGGGCAGGGGGGGGGTTCTGGGTACTCAGAACCCCCCCCCCCTGTGTGCGTGTGTGAATACCTCCTCTTATGTCCATCACCGCCTGGTGACTAGCTGCTAAACAGGCTGAGCATCTAACCTGCTCCCTGCTTCAGTACTTTCCTGTTTGCCAAACACCAGGATCATCATTATTGAACACACCGTTCAGTTTGCATACACTGAATAATTTACTAAAGTGCGGCATCTATGCCTTGTTCCATAGAAATAGAGGTATGACCCACAACTAGACCTCTGTAACATTTACACTGTGCCATTTTGTAAATCACATTTACTGTCTGCCAGATATGCTGAGTAATATGTGCAGTTCCACAGCTATTTAATTTGCAAGTGTTATCAGTGCCTTACTTAACCCTTTGTAAAGTGATGATGGTTCAGTACTATGCCTCATGTTGTACAATATAGAGGGCTTTGAAAAATATTTGAACCATGGGCACCTAGTTCATTTAGTTGCTGCATTTATTATTTGAAATAAATTGAAGTAGGCTTTTGCAGCACTCATCCACAAAGTATTGTACACCATGTAAAATACAAGTAAATATTATAAAAAATATTCCAGAACCTTTTCACAATTCACTAATGAGAAAATACATAAATTATTACCTTTACAACTATTCATGGTGCTTGTGGCCTCATTTCAATAGTGAAAGCTGCCTTGGGAATCAGTATGTAATACCGCCGGCCGTTCTAATCCCGACAGCGGCAGCCCGGCAAGGGAGAAAATCACGATTGTTAATTAAGGTAAGTATTGCTAACCTTACTCCCCCCTAACCTCCCCCTCCACAAGTGCCTAAATCTAACCCCCCCCCTCTTCCCCGCAGCCTAACCCTAAGTCTACCAGGGGGGTGCCCTAACCCTAAGTACCCCCCAGAGCCCTAAAACCTAACCCTCACCACCCCCCACGGCTGTCCGCACCCAGCTTGCCTTCGTTCGGTATGTCGGGCTCCCAGCGTAGGTCAAATGACAGGCATCCGGGATTTCGCCCCATGTCATTAGTACCTTGCCGGGATTAGACAGTCGGGAAGCCTGCGGTCGGCATTTCGACCATCTGCTCCCCTGCCTTGGCATTGAACTCTCCCCCAGCCTATTCAGAATTAGCGCAACATTGATATTATTTGACCCATATACAGAGTTGCAAATAGCAGGAGACTTGACTTCATGCACAGAAGTGCCAAAGATCACTTCACAAAGTGTCAAGTAACGACCCAAGACTCATGGGGCCCATACATCTGCAATGGACTGCCTCTGTTTCTCGTTCTACCGACGTCTGGAAATCCAACATGTGGATATCCTTGATTCGCTGATCCCAAACAAGATGATCGGGATCAGCGAGTCGGGGATGTTTAACATGCTGTTTTTTACCAGGTGCGTCAACGATCATTGATGGCATTGGTTCGTCGAACGGGGAATCTGGACCATATAATTAATGCCTGAATTAGGCTGTGTAGGGCATCTTATACCCTCAATCTAACTACTCCCACCATCTCACTATAGTTGTGGAAGGAGTCGCATAAGCAACAACCAATGATTTACTATACCATTGAAATACACACTGATTACAGACTGGAAAGCAAGATTACTACTCAGTATATGGACTAAGGGGGGTATTCATGAAAGCTTGGAGAGAGAGAAAATTGTGAGAGAAAAAGAAGCATCCCATCCGCTCCTAACTGTCTTTTTACTGGCTGTGTTTGAAAAATGACAGGAGTCGATTGGTTGGTACTTTAGCTTTCACAATTTTATCACTCTCCAAGCTTTCATTAGTTGGAAAAATTAGCTTAATTATAAACTGATACGGGCATCTGCTACCTCCATAGTGAAATGATCACCTGTCTAACAGATGGGAAGACCTTGAGAATACACCGGTTGATACAATCTGCAGATTAGAGGCGTACCCGAGTCCCTGATACAGGACCAAGCTTGATCCCTTTCTCAGAAATCTTTATTTACATCTATACCCTGACCTGCTGGATCCTTATTAGTTATCTACTCATCACATTGCACCTTGTGCCCACAATCCCTTAACCCGGACACTTAAAGAAGACTTTTAGGAAGCTGTGCTCTAATCACATAGTGATGGACAGGTAGAGGTACTTAAATCGGCTACAGTGAGCTTACTTTTATTATTTTCAGTCCACATTTTCTACTCCAGATTACATTTCTTGCTAATAGACAACAGTCTTTTGCTTAAACTGTGTATCACTAAAAATGATTATAAATCAATGTCTGACCATTCAACCTTCTTATTAGCCTTTATGATTTCTTAGATCCTCCTCATTTTTACTAGGGTTTAAGGGTGTATCAAGTTTTTTTTTTTTTTTTACATACAATTATGTAGATACTGTAGTTTCAGCATAATGTTCTATATTGTAGCACAATGCAGGAGATTTCCCAGAAATCTCTGGCTAAATGCCAATTAGCATTGTAAATCGCTGTCCCCAAACGCCAAAAACCAAAACGTGTGAGACTTCTGGAATTTTCCGCGGATAAAACTCGCTATTCAGAAGTTACCACAATGCTGTCCCTGTGAGTTCCCCTTTGTACATAGGAGGGATATTTTCATTAAAAATTAAAATATCCCCTGCGATACGGATCCTTAATAATCGCGGCAGTGCAGTGATTGTTAATACATAGGCCCCTAAATGATTCATTTTATGTAATCGCAGACATGCCTTGGATACTATTCTTACTGTATCCAAACCAGAGTTTTCCTTCCCCCACCTTGGTGCAATACTATGTTCTACTTTCAGGTCTCTGTAGCAGTGCTATTTATAGACAAGCAGTGGGCTAGATCTGTCAGATTTCATTTCAGTGCCCTGGAACTAGGATTTGTGGATCCAGGTATCTGGTTCATTTGGATTATTGATACCTGTTGACACGTCCATGGCCCATGCATCCAGGTCTGTAATATAAATAGAACACTAGGCGGCCACGCCAAAACAGTATTGCATATCATTCAATTGTTCAGTTATAAATTTGTAGGTTTAAAAAAAAAAAAAAAAAAGGTAACTTGGAGTTACCACTGTAACATTAGTACTTTTTAAAATATAATTCCATTTAAGATACAATTTATGCCTAACATTCATCTACCTCCAATTAGCAGAATATTGGGAGTTTTCTACAAGGAATTCCAATTATTCGGTAGGAATCACCCCCTCCAGTGCTGTAACACTACGACACGCAGAAGCTTCATCAGCCATGTGTCATTTTCTAACTCAGGCACTGTCTAACCTTGCCCGTATTACGCAGGTACAGCATGGCTAGAGTTTAAGTAGTTACCACTTTCCAGAATTTGGTTAGCAAGCATTTAAAGCGCTGGTAATCTGATCTGCATTGACTTAATGCCTTTGCTATCGAGAAGGGATGGTGTATAAAAATGTCTGATTAAAATTCCTTTGACTTCTTGCTTATGAAATATAACTTATTTTGTAGTTCCTAATTTCGGCATTACTGGTCTATTCAAAAGCATCTGGCTATCTGACCACATTGAGGTAGAATTTGGCAGTGTCTGATGTCAGCACTTCCTTACAGCTAATCATCTCTTTTTCTCCCTCTTCTAGTCGATGTTGAAGATGCCGCTGTCAACAGAATTGCGTAAGTACTTTTTTATTTTCTTTGACACGGAAGTCTAGTTGTTGAAGTGTTAAACATGTACGTTAACAGAACCTTCCAGCATTAACAATTAAAGAGAAATACTTTCGCTCCGATCAAATATTTACTAACCTGCTGTGTGTGTTTGTGGTTTAATGAATGTCTGCCCTTTTTCAAGAATCATCTGTGTATATTTTGGCAGACTGTTAGCAATAAACAGTGTGATCCAGTTTTAGAAAGAACACTATAACAAGGATTGAGGCACTAGTTGCAAAAAAACCCCAATCTGTATGATAAAAGGAGAGAGAGAGAGAGCATCCAACATATATAATAGCAGCTGTTTTCAATAGTTAAAAAAAGTGTTTCTTTAAAGTATTGTCAATTAAAAAAATCTATATTCACGGGTATAGCACATTCAAACACTCATTGAAAGCTATTATTCACATAAACAAGGTCCTGATGCAGAGTTGAGTGCAAATTAATTCTAGATGCTCCCTTATTGCGTACACAGAACTATAAGCTTCTATTCGCAGGTATGTAAATTTGTATAGATCTTTGCGGCCAGACAGCTCTTATCACTACACTTGACGTGATTAGCAGGGCACAATTGTACTAGTCTATACTTTGTGCAGTCTATACTTGATACGCCTGGAAACAGATGTATTTACGCCTCCATCCAACCTTACATAGCCCACAATTCTGTCGACATGCCCTCTGTTACCTTTGTGTGAGAGCGCCACTTTACAGTACTGCTGTTACACTTCAGTCAGACAGATCCGGCTGAAATGCGTACGATTCGGAATCTCCCATATTTACACTTGGTTTCAGAGCAATCACAGTGCAAAAACACGCAAGACATGCTCCACAAACAGCTGTATGTCCAACTCTACCTCAGCCCCTATGCCTCCAGAAAAAGTATGTAACGCATCCATTATATATACCAGAGTACTGCTTAGAATACTCTGATATAAAACAAAGCGAAGTGATCCCATAGGTCAGTGGTTCTAAAACTCTGTCCTCATATCCCCACACAGTTCACATTTTGCAGGTCACCCAGCAGGTGCATAGGTGCAGTCATTACCCACTGACACATTGTAAAGGTCTACAGAGGGAGCTAATTATTTCACTTGTGATTCTGTGAGATCTGGAAATCCTGCACTGTTTGGGGTCCTGAGGGCCGAGTTTGAGAACCTGTGCCATAGGTAATGGAATGTCACTATCTTCCTTTCTTACATCAGGCAGTCTTATTAGGAATATCAAAGTTCCACACTACAATTGTTTGAATGACTTGAGAACTTTTATATTCCAATTAGTTGGTGTCTAACTGCAGTCATCAGTAAATTCTCTCATACAGTCACTTACATATAGAGCGGGGGTATTCAACATGCAGCTCTCTATGACCTGCCATAGTTTTGCTACTGAGGCATGCTAAAACTGTGGCAGAGTATGTTGGGATGTGTAATTCTACGACAGTTGGGCGGCCGCATGTTGAATACCCCTGATGTAGAGTATTTAGAACTGCACAACACCTTTAGCGGCCCAGTCCATTCCCACTCTACTTTATATACTGTACTTCTATTGTTTACTGCCCTTTGCATTAATAGCATAGCTAGTGCTACCAATCATAGTGTTCATTCTAGAGGGGCACAGGAGCAGGGCATCAGAAAAGGGGGTGTGGTCACTCAAAGTGCGTGTCCATTTTAGCATTTTTAAACAGGGCAGGGCGCAGCACCCCACTAAAACAGCCTAGCAGGACGCTAAATCGGGGTCCCCTCGCTATATCAGTGGACCTTTTACTACCCATTCCTGTATTTTACCATAGTTCCAATCTCAGCTGCTACCCCACACTTATTTTGGCTCACTGGTCTGCTTAGTGGTTGATCACCTCAGTAGTAATGGAGCCCTGGGCTGCACCCCATGGGCCCCCTTATACCATTGCTATTAGTGATGATGCTGAAACAGGAATCTGATGCTCTCTGCTATCACGGACAAACACCTGGTTTCTATATAAGAGTAGAGCACTGTTATGCAGCACGATTGCGCTACAATTTCTGGGGGCTACATTTACATTGATTTTTATGGGGTGGGTTGTGTTTTTGTTTGGTGTGTGCATAATACAATTTCTTTTATTTCTAATGTGTTTTCTTGTGCAAAAATCATGCATCCATCACTGTGTGTATAATTTCTCTTAAGGTGAACCATTTGTTTATCAGTGAGCCCATATAAAAGTGATAGTAAATATTGATTACACAAAATATAGCTGCGATAACAGCAGGCACCTGGTATATATGCACAGAGCCTTGCATACCCTGTATGAATAATGATTGTGACACTGTTATTGAACCCTGGTGATTTGTACTGTGTGTGATAATGACTGTTTTGTCATCGCTCTTGAGCCTTTCCTATGTGACTGTCCTTTGCTCTGCCATGCTGTCCTAGGACCTGTGCACAGATATGTTAGACTTTAAACTTGCTACTGAGGCAATTTCCACTTCCCTCTTACACCATACCAGCTGCTTCCACTTTAACCCCGTGTGTACCTCCTGAGCTCTGTCTCTCTGTAACAAAGGATATATGGCAATATTTCATGCTGGGTTTACAAAGCAACTTCCACTTTAGGCATAAACATCTGCTATTACATTACTGTAAGTGTGAGGAAATATTAAGAAACTTAGAAAGTGAAATCCAGACAATTACTAAACCTTCTAAGATGGAGTTAAGCTCAGATGGAAAACAATTAATCCTACAATTTTTTTTATTTTTTTTTCAAGATTAGAAGATTTTGAAATCGGGCAGCATTAGCTGTTGCTGCTTCTCTTGCTCCGTTATACATCCTTGTATCCGGTCAGCCACTGTGTTTTTGTTTCCTTGAGCATTAAATGTTTCCTTTACATCATGCCTCTGGTTTGTGAAGATCTCTTTGAAATGTGATCTCTTCCTGTGTTTCTTACAGTAAAGATTAAGATAAAGGGCAGGAGCAAAGGAAACGTGTGTGTGTTCTACACCTGTGACATAATAGGGTAGATGTATGAAAGCGGCAAGCAAGTTAAGTGCCGCTATAACGCTTCGCCTCTTCACCGAGGCGCAGCAGGAAGCACTACCGATGATATATAAGAACTTCTCATCGGCCGGGGGGGGGGGGGGGGGAGTGATAACTCCCCCCTCTGGCGCTACCCGTTAGAGACCGCAGCACATCAGCCTAGTGCCGATGCCCTGTGTCTCTGTCCTGGCCGGCTCCACTGAGCATGCGCGGGATCTCTCAAGTATCGTGAGATCCCCGCGTGTCATGGATAATCACTGTGCATGTTAATGGGGTAGATGTACGAAGCCCAGAAGCGGTATAAGCGCACGTTATGTGCGCTGATACCGCTTCTCCCCATGTATGATCGGGGGTCTGGGCGGTAAAAGACGGGCGCTATGTGTCCCTGTCATTATCGGCACTGCTATCTACAAGATAGCAGCGCCGAGCGGCAGGGCCATGTAAGAACGGTCGTACCGCATGACCGTTCGGCCGGCTTTAGCTGTCGTTATCTCCACAGCAGAGACAGCGCTGTCCATGCTGGGGCTGCTGCCGGCTCCAGGGCTGCACGCAGGGATCTCGTGATACTTGTGAGATCCCGTGCATGCTCAGTGGAGCCGGCCGGGACAGAGACACAGGGCATCAGCACTAGGCTGATGCGCTGCTGTCTCTAGTGGGCAGCGCCGGAGGGGGTATTTAACGCTCCCCCTCTCCGGCCGATGAGATGTTCTTACATCTCATCGGTAGTGCTTCCTGCATCGCCTCGGTAAAGAGGCGAAGCAGTAAGTGGTATAGCAGCACGTTAAGTGCCGCTATCATACATCTACCCCAATGTCTGATATGATTAAGTAGTTTGTAAATATTACCTATCCTTCCTCCTTGTCTACCCCATCTGTGTCTCGCCTGTTTGTCTGCCCCACCGCTTTAGAATGTAAACTCTTACGAGCAGGGTCCTCTGCCCTCTTGTGCTTCTCTTAGGGCAGTGGCGTAAGTTCATCCCAGATGCCCGGAGGCAAGTTATAATTTTGTGCCCCCCCCGTCACAGTCGCTGACACTGTAATATAGTGTTTTGCAAGCAGATACACCCGTAGTTGCACACAGAACATAGGCATGCCAGGGAGGAGTGAGACAGAGAGCTGTGGGTGAGGTGGGCGCCGGATATTTCACACTGACATAAGAAGCTGCAGAGGAGCAGCAACACCAATGAGTAGAGACAGTATAGATATACAGAGGCAGCAGCTGATGGTCTGATACGGAGCTCTCCACTAGTGTATGGTGGTTTCTAAGGTGTCGGGTAGAGGTGCCATGTATTGGGTGACCATGACGGTACACTCCGGAGACTTAGGGATCTATTTACTAAGCAGTGTTAGGAGACAGAGTGAAAAGTGATAAGGTACCAGCCAATCAGCTCCCAACTGTCATCTCACAGGCTATTTAAAAAATTACAGTTGGGAGCTGATTGGCTGGCACCTTATCACTTTTCACTCTGTCTCCTGACACTGCTAAGTAAATAGACCCCATAGTTACAGCCCTAAGTGGGGTGAATATATAATGGGCAATGGAGGAGGTGCCCCTTCAGTGCCGGCGCACGGCGGCAGGCGCCTCCATTGTCTCCCATAGTTCTGCCCCTGTCTTAGGGCACCTAACACTTGGTTGCTTACGCCCTGTTGATTATTTCAGCATTATGATCACTAATGCAGCAATGTGCATAAACCTTGTCTTGTACTGTACTGTAGGTCACTGGTTTCTTGCTCACTTATTTATGTACTTTGTAAGGTGCTGCGGAATACTTGTAGTGCCATATAAATAAACAAATATCCAAAATAAAAATCCCAACTAAATACTGTATATATAGTTCCATTGTGCATACTATTAGTCTGATGGAAATGTGACAGACATCCCTAGCTGTTCCCCTGTTCCTATGAAATTGGTATTTATGGTTATGTCAGAAGTCTGTGTTCCTGTGAGACCTCTGTCCTGAGCTACCAATTCCCTTCTTAAGGTTATGGATGTCCTATTATAACCGGCCCATTCTCTGTGATTGTTTGTGCAGTACAGCGCCTAACATCTGCATACTGGTGATCCATTAAACCTGTCAATACACACATGAAATGTACACAAACGATAAGAGATATTAATGGAGAAGCCGACATCCATTGTCTCCTGATGGCAAATGAAGTGCGAGCTCATGCTTAGATTTCATATGGACTAGTTTGTTTTTCTCATACTGACTGCTATCTTTCTGACCACTTTGGCAGAGTGAGTAGTGAGCTTGCTATAATGCATATTATACAGGTTTACCCGATGCCCTAAATAACACAGAGAATGTTGCCTGGCAGCCATCTTCTCAGTGTCAGAACAATGTGCTGGCTCGTTGGGTAATCATATACGTCAGGTACTTATTACATGGTCTGTGTGATTTCTGTCTTGCTCACATGCAGACGGCACTGTCCTTAAATGTTTCTGTTTTTAGGTTTTAGTATAACAATCCTAAACTAATGGTAACTGTGCTCTACATTGATATGATCTCCATTACTCAGGTGTAGATGCAACCATTACTGGAGTATGTGCAATGACCTGTTAGGCGCTGACAGTGTTTTCAGGAGGGCATTTGCTAGATGTAGAAGAAAGCGATTTCTGCAGCTTATTCTTTCTATGTAAATTGTAGTGGAGATGCCGTTCTTGATTCGCAGCCTCACATCCCGGCATTCCTCCATTGGTGTTCTGAGTGGTGGTAAAGCACAGCAGTGTGTAGTGGGTATTGTTTTTTCCTTACACTGTAATCAGATGCATACAAGTGTAGATAGTGTGGTGCATGATGGTCCATAAATGAAAGCCACAGCAGAGAAACCCACAACCTACACTGCTCAAAAAAATACAGGGAACACTTAAACAACACAATGTAACTCCAAGTCATTCACACTTCTGTGAAATCAAACTGTCCACTTAGGAAGCAACATTGATTGACAATCAGTTTCACATGCTGTTGTGCAAATGGAATAGACAACAGGTGGAATTTATAGGCAATTAGCAAGACACCCCCAATAAAGGAGTGGTTCTGCAGGTGGTGACCACAGACCACTTCTCAGTTCCTATGCTTTTTGGCTGATGTTTTGGTCACTTTGAATGCTGGCGGTGCTTTCACTCTAGTGGTAGCATGAGACGGAGTCTACAACCCACACAAGTGGCTCAGGTAGTGCAACTCATCCAGGATGGCACATCAATGGGAGCTGTGGCAAGAAGGTTTGCTGTGTCTGTCAGCGTAGTGTCCAGAGCATGGAGGCGCTACCAAGAGACAGGCCAGTACATCAGGAGACGTGGAGGAGGCCGTAGGAGGGCAACAACCAAGCAGCAGGACCGCTACCTCCGCCTTTGTGCAAGGAGGAACAGGAGGAGCACTGCCAGAGCCCTGCAAAATGACCTCCAGCAGGCCACAAATGTGCATGTGTCTGCTCAAACAGTCAGAAACAGACTCCATGAGGATGGTATGAGGGCCTGACGTCCACAGGTGGGGGTTGTGCTTACAGCCCAACACCGTGCAGGACGTTTGGCATTTGCCAGAGAACACCAAGATTGGTAAATTCGCCACTGGCGCCCTGTGCTCTTCACAGATGAAAGCAGGTTCACACTGAGCACATGTGACAGAATCTGGAGACGTCAAGGAGAACGTTCTGCTGCCTGCTACATCCTCCAGCATGACCGGTTTGGCAGTGGGTCAGTAATGGTTTGGGGTGGCATTTCTTTGGGGGGCCGCACAGCCCTCCATGTGCTCGCTAGAGGTAGCCTGACTACCATTAGGTACCGAGATGAAATCCTCAGACCCCTTGTGAGACCATATGCTGGTGTGGTTGGCCCTGGGTTCCTTCTAATACAAGACAATGCTAGACCTCATGTGGCTTGACTGTGTGAGCAGTTCCTGCAAGACGAAGGCATTGATGGTATGGACTGGCCCACCCGTTCCCCAGACCTGAATCCAATTGAGCACATCTGGGACGCCATGTCTCGCTCCATCCACCAACGCCACGTTGCACCACAGACTGTCCAGGAGTTGGCAGATGCTTTAGTCCAGGTCTGGGAGGAGATCCCTCAGGAGTCCATCCGCCACCTCATCAGGAGCATGCCCAGGCGTTGTAGGGAGGTCATACAGGCACGTGGAAGCCACACACACTACTGAGCCTCAGTTTGACTTGTTTTAAGGACATTACATCAAAGTGTTTTTCCACTTTAATTTTGAGTGTGGCTCCAAAAGCAGACCTCCATGGGTTAATAAATTTGATTTTCAATCATATTTTTTGTGTGATTTTGGTGTCGGCACATTCAACTATGTAAAGAAAGTATTTAATAAGAATATTTTATTCATTCAGATCTAGGATGTTATTTTAGTCTTCCCTTTATTTTTTTTGAGCAGTGTATATTCACTTTACCGGAATAAAGTGCAGAATTTGCAGCAAATACATTTTATACTTTCGTCTTCCACAACTGCCAGCTTTTTACATTATATATGTGACTGTTTCAGAGTGGATTGAATGTTTCTTATATTGTCAGTAAACTTGTTTTTATAGATCTGCATTCTTTTTAAAATTGTGCCGCTTGGAGAGTGCTTTTATTATACCTTATTTTGTCTCAGTTAAAGCCAGATTCATTTAGACTTGAAAAGCCGTAACTGGCGAAAAAGATTTGCCTACTGCCGCTTTTCCCCTGTCCGCGACTTATCTCCTAATTCAATTCCAGGACTATTTCGCCTAAGCGGAAACTTAATGCTCTGTAACAGGTGGAAGAGTTTCTCCAGTGAATGGCAGGCGGAAAAAAGTGCAAAATATCTATTTTGGGGTGCAAATGTGGGGAATTGCTTCAGAACCCTTTGGACCCCCCAAAAGGACAAATTAGCCCAAAAAAATAAAACAAATTACCTCAGAACACCCCAAAAAAGACATTTTTGGGGCAAAATTTAAAAAAGTGGGGGGGACAGGGATACAAACTAGCGAAATAGGTTTCTTGGGTGGCTGTATGAATGGGCCAGTTGTCTTTAGGGTTGCTGCTGCATGCAGCAGGTGGATTTTTGCACATTTTTTAAAAGTGCACTTTAGAGACCCAAAAATATGCTGACACCCATTTTCGAGTACCCCAAACTTGACTGGACTATTTTCAACAAAAAATACTGTTTTCTATCATTCTTCACCACTTTTACAAAAAAGCTTCTAGAAAGCTTTTAACACAACTTAAGGACACAAAGTACATTATTAGGCCTAGTAGTACACATCTGTAATGATTTCCAGTGTCAGTGCATCTTATTTTGGGGTACACACTGATTCCCCTATTCTATTCAGTACTTTCCGCCTGTTATGCATTCGCTTATTTGCATTTTTTCGCCTGTTCTGCAATTGAATAGGGCGAAACGCGGGTTACGTGCATGCTGCCAATTCGCCTCCCAAACAGGCGAGAAGTCCGGGACTTTTTGCAGCTAATTGAATTCGGCTCTTAGTATGGGATTAGGCGTCTGAGTCAGTGATGGCAGAGGCTTGTGAGGGTAACTCAACCAGGTAGGGGCATGCACTAGAGATCCAAGGCATTTTCTAGGCGCACTAAGTAAATACATTTTGAAGTTGACCATCTGTTAGGAAATCAGCCGTTCAGCACCTATAAAAGTATGTCCTGTTGTGTACAGAATACAAGGAAACATTTCCTGATCATTCAGATGCATGAGAGTCTGAGTTCTAGAATACTATGAAATACAGGCTGCACGGAAGTCCTACTTACTCTAAATAATTTTCTATAAACTAATTGCTAATACTGTTTACAAGTATGTAACATTTACAGCTTTATCACAGCTCTGAGAAGATGCTGTAAGTGGAGGATTGTATTGTCTCTATACACATCAGAATTTGAGCACTAAGCACATTGAAGTTTACTATTTCTGGTCTTGGAATTCAAAATTGTAGAGAAAAAGCTTAACGGCAAATGGGGGCATACACCAGGGCTCGACAAAACCCGGGAGCCAGGTCGCCATAGCGACCAGATTTGGCTGCCTGTCGACCAGGTTTTCAGCAACTCCCGGGCCCTGTAGTGCAGACCGCGAGCACGGTCCACACTACAGAGTAACAAACATACAGCCGTCAGCGGCGGCTGTATGTTTGTTATAGCAGCCGATGAGTCTGTCAGACTCTCATTGGCTGCTGCGTCGTTCACGGAGTGAGCCGGCTGGAGCTCACTCATGAGCTCCACCTTCCGACTCACCCCGCAGCAGGTTGGAAGAGACGTCACGTCATGACGTTTCTCCCATAGTGCAGAGCAGCCAGGAGGAGCGGACAGTGGCGGTCGTCGATAGGAGCGGGGATCAGGTAAGTTGCTTTTTTCTTTTTTTAAGGGACACTGCATAGGTGCGGGTGGACGCTACTGTAGGGACACTGCATAGGTGGGGGTGGCCGCTACTGTAGGGACACTGCATAGGTCGGGGTGGCCGCTACGGGGTACACTATGGGGGGGCTACTACTAGGGGAAATGCATAGGGGGGACCATTACTGAGGGCAATGCATAGGGGGGCACTTCTGGGGGCACTGATTAAAGAGACACTACATAAGGGAACCACTACTGGGGGCACTGCAGAGGGGGGGATTATTACTGGGGGCACTGCAGAGGGGAGGATTACTACTGGGGCACCCCGTTAGTGGTGTGGCCATGGGGGTTGGTTGTCAGGGGCATAGGTGCTTAGTAACGCTTCCCGGGGGGAAGGGGGGGGGGTCTGGCTCCTACACTTTCATCCTGGCTCCTAAGTTTTAGAAAAATTTGTTAAGCCCTGACATACACATTGGCATTGTACATTTTTTTTTTTTTTTTTATGGCACATAGGTTTATATTTAATGTTTACCGATAAATTCAATCACCATTTTTATATATATATATATATATAATATATATAATATATTTTTTTTTTTGTGATACCAGACATTATCATGTTCAAGCTGAACCCATGGAAACGCATCTAAATGCTTTTCAGTCTTATTCCCTTTTTAAAGCATTCTGCCATTGAAATTAATAGAAATTTTTGATCTGCTTTGGTTCATGTTGTCTGCACAGGAAATGGAACAAGAAGCATTTGAGTAAAACACAGCAAGATGCACACAATAATGTAAAGTCATGTGAATCATATGTCATAGTGGATAGAGCCTATATCTGTTAAGCTGCGTGAACACATATTCAATCACTCTACTCATCGGGTAAATGTTCCCAATTAACCGAGTGCTGTATCCCTAGCTGGACCCCCTGTCAGCTGCCTTCGAGGCCGTACACACTGTGCAGACATAGCTCCGTGTGTACAGGCTTCTATGAGATTGGGACGTCAGGCTGACTATTACACATTGCATAAGATGCAACCTCCCGACTGTTGCAGGAGCATTAGAAGCCGTTTATTGGCCAACACACCTGCAGCAATATTGCATACACACCTATGCAATCATCTACCCAATCACCTTCTACCTGACGATTGTATAGCTGTGTACAGAGTTTAAGGTCAGTTGCAAATTGTAATCTGCTATGGAGCATAATTGAGGTACTGTACGAGTCTTTACTATACAACACTGGATGGATTTCTCTAGAGCTGGGAACTGCGGGACAATCTGGCATGCTGGGTTAATTTAATGAGAGTTGGTTGGGATGGGAGGACAAGGTGCTACATGGAGGGGAGAGTGATGTGTGTAATTAATGGCGCTTGTCTGATTTCATAAATGTTTGTAAATATGAAAGCTCAAGTGCTATCGAAGTCTATAATATTTATGTTTTATACTGTAACATCATACAGGTTGTCTGGTATCTCTTTACACAACTTTGTTAGGAATGTAGGCCTCTCAGATTGTGTTGCTGAAGGCAATTACACACAGTTTTATATTAAACTGCTTTTACTGGCTTGTCTTGAACTTCTCCTGTTTACTATTGATGCAGTACTGAAATAGCATGTTTCCATATGCCCTGGGGCACCAGCGATCACACCCTCTACATAAACGTGCAGCTTGTCCTCATTTCCGCTTCTTAGTGTTCAGCAAGCATCACTCTCTTGTCCTCACTTGCTGCGTGCTTTCTACATACCATGGTGCTGTATTCAGCAGTAAATAGCGTGCTCTTCACATTCAAGACATACAGTGACAATATGGTCATGTTTACCAGCTTGTAAGAGAGCTACCAAGGTTTTAAAAATGAGAGGGTATAAAGAGCAAAGAGTTTTTTTATTACTTTGAACTATGTAGGATAGAGATTCAGGTTTTCCTCAAAGGAAATTCCTATCTCATTATAATAGACCTGCATCACGTTTATGAGCTGGATGTTGCCAGTGGCTCTCTGTGTATATAATCAGTGCTGTACAAGGACTTCAGTCTGTATAAATAGACAAAATAGTATAATGTGGTGTAAACCACTTTTATAACTGTATTCTATAATACACAACTATTACTGTATGTAGTAAAGATTCTAGAGATCAGTTAGGAGTCTTGTGACTATATTGCATTTCTACCTGCTAATCCTTGTGTCCTATGGTGGCGTGTGTATGCAGTGGGACCCCCACGGCCTGCCTTCCTCCCCCATGCAGCCTGGATATGTCGCAGAAGGCAGATCGGCCGCCATCCCAGGCGGGAAGAGACAGAGGAAAGGGGGGGAGAGGCCGGGGGTAGATGGGAGAGACAGATAAGGGAAGGGAGCTAGAAAGTCAGGACTGACCTACAGCGAGATGGGGGTGAGGGTGGCAGAGGGAGAAAAGACTGGCAAGAAACAAATACAGCACAGATGTTTTATTCTTTTTAATTTATGCATTTTATGTACTCGTGACTGGGACAATGAGTGCAAAATACTAGTACTTACAAATTTAAATAGAAAATAATTATATTAGTTTCCATAGAGTTGTTGCATTCCATGCCCTGTATGGAAAGCATTTGACTTGCTGGTTTGCTTTCATATCACAGTACATAGTTCTATCGCTAATACAGATGAACATTGTGAATAGTGTGGAATTGCAACACCCCTGCTTCTGTACCCATACTTTGTTCCTACTCAGTGAAGATGATCCACAGATTAATTGTAGCCAATTACATGTGCTTATGACTGTGGCATTGTCACTGCTTAATGAGGCTTTAATAGTAATTGTATAAATAACTTGAGTGACCTAGAAATGGCTACACCCGCGACAGTAAAATGCTGATAGAAGGATTACAGTTGATGTCTGTACTCGGCTATGCACAGGGACTTTTGAGAGCACGGTTCACAAGGCAAATTTAAATTCACTTATACAGGGCATATCCAATCCCATTAGTCAGATAGCCAGTGTATCTTCTAAATTATTGCTGGCCGTTCACTATTGTGAATGTATGTAGGCCTACATCTTCGCTGTCTCCCAGATTGGACTAATTCCTGAACTCCATATTTTATCCACCGCATAATCTATACTAATATAAAAAGAACGTTGTGTCTGTCTGTCTGTTCAGAGTTGGTATAAAAACTACTGAACCGATTTTCATGAAAATTGCATTTTGTAGTGGAAACTCCTAGAAAGAATCTGCACTTTGTTTCATCTTGATCCTTCAAGATAAAGCTGGGCAATAACAAAATCAATGCGCACTACCGGTAAGGGGTGGGAGGAGAGGTGCTTTGGGCGGAATCGGTATGTAATGCCGGCTGTCGGGATGCCTCCTGTGAAAATACAAACAGCGGCGTCCCGATGGTTGGTATCCCAACAGGGGTCGGGCAAGTATAATTAGCCTTAGCCCTTCTCCCCCTAACCCTCCCTTCTTGTAGCCTAACCCTCCCCGTTGGTGCCTAAACTTAACCCTCCCCCCTTTGTTCCTAAACCTAGCCCTCCCCCTTAGTGCCTAACCAACCCTCCCGCCTAGGGATGCCTAACCCTAACCTCCCCTAACCCCGCTACGCTGCCTAAACCTAACACACGTCGGGATTCAGACCGGCGGCATGCTGTCCACTGGTCTGATAACTACATCCCGCTTTGGGCCCATGATAAATAGGATAGGCTACATAGCAGTCTGTGCACAAGGCACACCATGACATTGACTGCCACCAGTCTGTATAGCACTGCTGGTCACGTGGGCCACCCCCGCGACAGGGACCCTTTGCAAAGCAATACAACTAGAACACATCAAATAAAAAATGTTGACGGAAGCAATTTCATCGTGGGCAAAGCTGCGGGCAACAGTTAGTTTATAATAAAGGTGTAGCCATATTGCTATAGTATATTGATTTAGATGAACTTCTTACTGTGATACTTGTCAACTAAACTTCTCTATGGTGCTTAATCAATATACTCACCATGTGTTATCTGCTGTATAATTGGAGGGGGTCACTCTAGTCCAGTGGTTCTCAAACTCTGTCCTCAGGACCCCACACAGTTCACGTTTTGCAGGTCACCCAGCAGGTGCACAGGTGTATTCATTACTTACTGACACATTTTTAAAAGATCCACAGGTGGAGCTAGTTATTTCACTTGTAATTCTGTGAGGAGACCTGGAAAACATGCACTGTTTGGGGTCCTGAGGACAGAGTTGAGAATCTGTGCTCTAGTCTAAAGCTACTTACACTATACAATTATTGGGCTGATTTGACAATAATTGGGTGATTGGCCTCATTTATTGTACAGTGTGCATGAACGATTGTTTTAGTGTTTCACCGATAAAACAATTGATTTTGCAGAAAAATCGTCCCAATCATCGTAATGATCAAAAAATCGTATAGTGTGTGCCTAGCTGTAAGCCAGCAACACATCTAAAAAATTATCTTTCCAACCAGCCAACTATTTAGCTGTGCGGAAAGAAAATCTGGTAATTTATGGTGACAAATGACAATCTGCTGTTTGCTCCCAATTGCCGTATATAAGATGGAAACTGCATTTCATGCAAGTTGGTAAAAATTAGTTTGGATTTACCCAGCTTGTTTTCGTCTATTATCCAGCATTTGGGAGAAAACAGCCAATTGTCATTGTGCACATACATTACCAGATTTTCGTTCCAACCAGCCAACTGGTTGGAGCGATGATTTCCTGGTTTGTGGCCAGCTTAAATTGGTATTTTCAACTCCAGTACTCGGGGACCCCTAACAGCGTATGTTTTGCAGATCACCTAGTTGGTGCACGTGCATTCATTACTGGCTGACACATTTTAAAAGATCCACAGGTAATTCTATTTATTTCACTTGTGATACTGAGAAGACCTGTAAAACATGTCCTGTTTAGGGGTCCCTGAGGACTGGAGTTGGGAAACACTGATCTAATAATAGCAAAGAATAGAAAAATACACTGCTTCACACCAAGTGATATAAAGATGAACTGTGACAAGTCCAAATAACGCTATATACATGGTACATATTAAGTTTAATGTTTAAACTTTTAGTCAATAAAACATAGTATGTCATTTATAGGAATATTAATAGCCTTCATATAGCAAATATTGGATTGTCCACCATAAGCTGCTGTTGCTCAATTAGTGGCATTAACTACAGATAAAGTTGGTGGATGTGGGACACAATATTTAAGTTTCAATTTCTATAAATTCCATGCACCTAAATCCTAGATGAGACCAGGTATATGCATGTAAATTTACCAGTTATGGAATGAGCTTGGAGTCCATTTTTGTAAATACCCCTGCAATCCATCCAGTCTCCTTGGCAATACTTCTGACTGCATTGTAGTTTAATAGTCTGTGGTATGCAAAGTCCATGAAACAAAAGTGATGTCTATGGAGTGGCTGCTAACTGAGGTGCTAATTTACAGCAAACCTCTGGGTTTTTAGAGCGCTGTGCAGACAGAGAAAACTTGCTTGTACCTACCTTCTTTCTAGAGGTTGCAACAAAAAGCAAAACAAGATCTGGCTGATAATTATATTTGCAGTACCGAGGTCCTGTTTTGTTGTTATATATTAGGGTCCCTGTTTACTAACTAGTTTTATCACAAAAATGAGTGATCAATGTCACTGTGTATGATAAATGGTGCTCCAGCCAATCAGCTCCCAACTGTCATTTTTCTGACAGTTGACAGTTGAGAGCTGATTGGCTGGAGCACCATTTATCATACACAGTGACATTGATCACTAGTTTTGGTGATAAAACTAGTTCGTAAATGAGGCCCTAGATGTATTATTTTAAATAGTTACTTATATAGCACAAACAATCCCCAGTGCTTTGCCAATAATATTTCAGTCACTCACATCAATACCTGCCCCCAGTGGAACCTACAATCTGTTTTTCCTACCATTTGCACACAGACTAGTGTTCATTTTATCCGAATCCACTTAGTCTATTGGTATGTTTCTGTAATGTGGGAGGAAACTTGAGTACCTAGAGGTGCATACACAGAGAGAACATCCAAACATCAGACAGACCAGGATTTGATCTTCTGACTTCAGTGCTTTGAGGCACTAATGCTAAATGCTACACTATGCTGCCACGTCCTTGCTGTTCACACGTGCACTGGGAAAATGGATAAAACTCATGAATAATGTTACATACTTGAGATGTAACCGTGGTACATTTTCAATGCGTTTTCCATGTATTCTGGTTTTGCCAATGAGTTTTATGTTGTATTGGTAGAGTGTATTAACTCATGAGGATGATACTATGCCGTATTACTTGAAGGCGGAAAGAGTCAGCGTGTTCATGTCAAGTTACGTATACAGTAATAATTGCATTTGAGGAATTATTATTTGTCATTGAAACAATTTTCGTACTATGTCTATTTGGTTGGTTGGTGATATATATCTCACAATTTTATCTTGCATCAAGCTTTGATACATATGCCCCTATGTGTATTAAAATTACCGAATTGGTTTCCATTGGTAAAACAAACCCAAACATGCAAGTACTGCACACTTTGTTAAGCTTGACATATTACATATGCACTAAATCACAGTGCTGTTTTGTTGTTTGTTTTTATAAACAGTGAATGCTAATGAGTGCAAGTGCAATAACGTTTCCGGCTTGCATCATGTCTCACCCCATCTTAGTAAATGTATTGTGTGTTTTGTCCCCAGGCTCTGGATGTGTACGTTCACCCTCGCTGAGTCTGTGGGGGCCGTGCTCCTGCTGCCTTTTTCAATCATCAGTAATGAAGTGCTGCTCTCGGTGCCACACAATTACTACATACAGTGGCTGAATGGATCCCTCATCCATGGTGAGTGACCACCACAGCGCAGTATGAGCATCTATGTAAGATTAGAGCACATTAAAACATGTCTCATTAGCACTTAAAGGGTATAAATACAACATGGAATACAAAGATTTGTATACAGTCAGGTGCATAAATATTGGGACATTCACAGAATTTCATTGATAATGAAATAACGAGGGAATAGCCCACACCTGTCCATTAAATAGCTTTTGAGTTGATAGTCCCATTACTTTTGGCCCCTTAAAAAGTGGGAGTCACATATAGAAACTGTTGTAATTCCTACACCGTTCACCTGATTTAGATGTAATTACCCTCAAATTAAATCTGAAAGTCTGCAGTTAAAGCACATCTTGTTTGTTTCATTTCAAAGCCATTGTGGTGGTGAATAGAGGCCAAAATATGAAAATTCTGTCAATGTCCCAATATTTATGCACCTGACTGTATTTTATAGTGAACTGGCTGTGCCTTGTTATGCCATATTCCAGCATATATAATGGGCATGCAACATTTTCAGATGTTCTAGGAATAAAATCTCCAACTGAACAACCTTTTTTAGCTGTGAACTAGGGTGCATAACTTTTTTGCTGTTCAACCAGAAATCTGGATTAAGTTAACCTTAGTTTCAATGGGCGTTAACGTGGCTTTTAGTCAGCACCTCCAGAGTAGGTAACTCTCCTCTATATGCTCCAGCGAGTTGCATTCCTATCTGTCCTACCCAATCTGAAGTCTGACGTTGGCACTTACACTTAAAACAATGGAGGTTGAAAGCATACATCATATTTATGCTCTTATCTTGTTTACTAGTTTCTATGTATGCCTTGTATGGCGCTGCTGACACCTTGTGGCCCCTTATAAAAGTTAATAATAATTTTAAGGTAAAAATGTCAGGACACCATTCAGTACCCCATGGGACTCTCTTCCCAATGAATAATAATGTTTGTAGTGATTTTTATGTAGGGAAATATGGCCAATAAATATGTAATTTTCTCTAAAAAGTAGAAAACCTGGGATAAATGATGTGGGACATGTATGTTGGGTGTTGTATTGATGGGAAAAGGGGTTTTGAAAGTACGAGTACAGATGCAGGTACAAGTGTTTATAAATTCTTACAAACTTGCATATGCACACTTAAAAATCTCTTTAGTGACATCTGAATGCATCCCAAAAACTTTAGACTAGTGGTTCTCAACGCCAGTCCTCAAGTAGCACCAACAGGTCATGTTTTGTGAATTTATTTAATCATGCACAAGTGAGTTAGGGGCCTATGATTTACTTGTGGCACTGCTGCAATTATTAAGTCAGGGCCGCAACATATTTTATTTTGGAATGAAAATATCCCAGCTATGTACTAAAGTTACTTCACAAGGACAAAGGTAGCAATTACCTTGCGCGTTATATCCCTAGCCTATTGGAGGAGACTTTCACGTTTGTGAAAACTCCTCCAGGAAATCTGACGCGGCGCATGCACACAGTGACAGTTTCTGCCTCTGACATAGGGGTCAGACCGTAGTCCCCATTGATGATGATGTGTACTGCGATCTGCACCAATAATTAGCCTTTGCAGGAGATTTCTGTGAATCTGCATGAGTCTATTCATACATAGCGGTGATGCATAAACTTGCGGCAAAGCTATAGGTTCTGCCTTATTTTATGAAAAACCGCCCTGATAAATAGCCCTTTCAATCTGTTATACTGGGTCAGCAATTATCCTATCAACTTCTACAGACAGAAATTCTCAAAATATGGTCAGTTGGGAACCACTGCTGTAGACCCTTATTTATTTGCGGAAATACACTGGCTGGTTATCATTTTTCAATTATTTATAAAAGTTCTAAATCAACTATTTGTTGCCATTTAATGGCCTGCAATCCATTGATGGTGGCCACGAACAGCCTTCTACGATGTTCTGCTATCTTTTTATTTTATTTTTTTCATTCCACTCTTAAATGCACCTCGCATAGGTCGCACGCTACAGATATAATGCGCAACTTGAACACAATGCCTGCTACTTATTGATGTAATTGCGTTGTGCGGTATCTGGAGCGCGTTTTATGAAAATATCCAGCAAAGTGCGCACAGTATGGAACTTGTGGCTAATTGAATTTGGTCTTATGAGACTCCAGTGTCCCCTAGTGGATGAAGGAGAAATATAACAGTGGCTATAGGTGTCTGTTAACTAGGAGCTGGCACTTTAAATTTAGAAAGAGTGACTAACTCCTTCCCCTCTATACCCCCCTACAAGCCAGTCTTCGTATTGTGCCCAAGGGTGCTGGTCTTACTTTGGGCTTCTCCTTACAGGCATAGTTTAGTTTAATATAGTTAAAGAAAATGCGTATACAAGCATTGAGGACATGACAGGCACATACTGCCACTGCCTGTCTGTGACGTTGGAGCTGCTAGGGAACCCTATCGTAGCTGCTTGCGCAAGGGTCCTCTGCTACAGAGACCACTGTTTCTGGGGTTGACCAGGACGCACTGCATGCGGTGCACGTCGCGGTTCCCCATTTGCCTCACCGGCAGCCTTGGCAGTTATTGTGAGTATAGCTTGTCTCCCCGATTAGCGGGGTTGCCAGGCACACAAAACAGCAGTGTTTTTTAACAGGGCAGTCCGCAGAGTGCCATATACAGCCCTGCTCTAGACCTTTAAAACGGGTGCCATAGCGGGGGGGACGGAGCCTATGCAGAGTTCTGCTTATTGCTTGCTCAAAGGTGCCCCGGCGCTTCCAGAAGCAGAGCCGGTGGCCATTTCATGCTGTTGCTAGCTCCGCTGTACAACAGTGCTGAGACTTAAACAGCCTCCCCAGGATTCGTGAGTGCATCAGTGGGGTTTAGGCTAGATAGGTGCACAGTGTAAATATTACTGCTGTGATTATACACAGCGCTCTTGGCACTTTTAACAGCGCTGTTTGGGCGGATGTGGCTCTCTCCCCCCCCCCCCCCCCATCTCTGCCCTTATCTCCTTGCTCTCTATATAATATCTCAATCTCTATTCTTACTGTCCTCTACATTACTGTATTGTTTGTATGACAGTGTTTGTGTACCATGGCTGGAAGGGGATCAAAGGCTTCACAAGAGTCCCTTTTCTTGCAAGAACTGTGCAGAAAAGTTTACTCAGGGACAATCATCTAGCTCCCTGCTGTGTGACAAATGTGATTCAGAGTCTCAGGCTTAAGGATCACCCCAGAGGAACACCCTAAATACAGGAACAGCCTACTTTGGCGGCGCAGTTCACTTCTGTTATGTCACACCTGTCTGCAGAGCTGGAGGTTTTCAGATCTGATGTCTGTTCCTGCCCCCTGAACCATCCTGGGCTTGTTCACTAGCTGAATCAGTGGAGGGGCTCTCAAAAGCCATGACGTCCCGTGTCCCTTCCGCTGGGACTTCCCCACAGATTCCCAATAAGAGGCTGTTACCCACAGTCCTAAAGTTGGGTGACTCTGAGTTTGAGGATATGCCCCCTCTAGAGGAGACGAGTCTCATGATTCTGAGGAGGAACAGGTCCCGGAGGATCCGGAACCTTTGTCCCACGGCATAGAGGCGTTGATTTTAGCAATCCGACAGGTATTAAACATGGAGGAAGTGGACCAAGGTTCTGTTCTCCTGTCTTTCTTTAGTAAAAAGCAAAGAAAAAACTGCCTCCATTCCTGCTTCAGGGAAGCTGGATTCTATCCTCACCTCTGCTTGGTAATACCCGGATAAAAAGTTACAGGTATCCTGTAGACTTTTACCCTCTTATCCATTTCCTACAGACAGCAGGAAGCTATGTGAGACACCACCCTCAGTAGATCCCGCAGTGTCGTCTTTCCAAAACGACTGTTCTGCCAGTACCAGGGGTAATTTTCTTTTAAAGAAGCTTTGGACAGGAAGTTGGAGAACACCCTAAAGTCCATCTACACATTAGCGGGTGTGATTCTACACCCTGCGCTAGTAGGCTGCTGGGCCAAGAAGGTGACTAAAGCCTGGGCTAGACAGCTATCTGAAGTATTAAGAGCAGGACTCCCAGCTGAGGATCTTATTCCTTTAGCAGAACATATCGGGGAGTTGGCTGTTTATCTGGGCGAGGCATCAAGAGAGGTATGCAATCTCGCCTCTAGGTCTTCTGCTCTAGCAGTATCGGCCCGCAAAGCTCTTTGGCTGCGACAGTGGAAGGCTGATGCAGAATCAAAGAGGGCAGTGGAAGCATCTATTCACTGGTGACATCCTGTTTGGACCCAAACTGTATAAGTGGATCTCTCAGGCTACGGGGGGGTAAGTCTACTTATCTCCCCTCAGCTGCTCCGGCTACCCATAAACCACCTTCAAGACCATCCTTTCGGTCGTTTCGTGCCCCAGAAGGATTCAGAGGCCATTCCAGAGGAGGACCTATTATTTCTCGTGGCTCCACAGGTAGGGGTAGAGCCACAGCAACCTCTACACACCAGTACAATAAGCCCTCTGCCAAACCCAGTGCATGACAGGTTTCCCTCTCACTTGGGGGACCCCAGGGTGGGAGCTCATCTTTGAGATTTCAGGGTGATGTGAACACAATCCTGTCCGGACTCCTGGGTCCAGGACCCCATCACCCAGGGGTACAAACGCTATTTCCAGATCCAGCCACCACCTCGGTTTTTCACCACAGGTTTACCAGTTTCCAATGACAGAAGGGTAGTGGATACAAGAAGCTGTAGACAATCTTCTGACCTCTCGAGTGTTTGTTCAGGTCCCCACCTATTAGCTAAAACAGGGGTTGTACTCCAGCTTGTTTGTGGTTCCAAAGCCGGACAGATCAGTCAGACCTATTCTGAACCTGAAGGATCTCAATCCCTACCTGAGAGTATTCAAGTTCAAGATGGAATCCCTTCAATTGGTCATTGCGGGGCTCGAGGAAAATGAGTTTCTGGTGTCTTTGGACATAAAAGATGCTTACCTACACTGACTGACTCACAGACTCCTCATATACGACGTGGGTGGATCCTGAACTTTCCCAAGTCCCATATGCAGCCAACACAGAGGCTTCAATTTCTGGGAATGATTTTGGACACGGTAGGTCAGAAAGTCTTCCTTCCTCAGGAAAAAGCAACTTCCATTCAGGAGATGGTGCGACTGATCTTACAGCATCGACTAGTATCTGTGCACCTGTGCATACGACTTCTCAGGAAGGTGGTTGCTTCCTTCGATACGGCCGTTTCCACTCCAGGCCTTTTCAACTGGAGCTTCTCTCTGTGGTCGGGATCCCATATACCCTCACCAGTGAGTGATTTCTGGCCCCCAGAACTCTGATAGCTCTTCTCTGGGGGCTGAATTCCTCTCACATGTTGGAGGGCAAGAGGTTCAGAGTGTGGAATTGGATTCTCCTCACCAGAGACGCAAGTCTGAGTGGGTGGGGGGCAGTGACTCTAGAGAAATACTTCCAGGGCTGCTGGACTCCACTGGAAACGAGACTGGCCATAAACATCTTAGAATTACAGGCAGTGTTTTATGCTCCTTAACTAGCACATCACCTGTTGCGGGATTAAGCAGTCAATCCAGTCGGATTGACTGCGGCGGTGGCGGTACGGCGGTGGCGTACCTAAACCGCCAGGGCGGCATCAGAAGTTGGGCAGCAATAAAGAAGTAAGCCGAGTTCTACTCTTGGCAAGAAATTTGCAGTGGCAATATCGGCAATATTCATTCCAGGTGTGGAAAATTGGGAGGCCGACTACCTCAGTCAGGATGTTCAACATGGGGAGTGGGCACTCCATCCCCAGGTGTTTCAACAGCTTGTTCAGAGGTGGGGCCTCCCACAAGTTGACCTCATGGCGTCCAGACACAATCATCAACTGCCTCTATACTGCTCTTGAACAAGAGATCCGGAGGCCGTGGCAGTGGATTTGTTTACTCACCATTCCGATTTGTTTACCTTTTTCGGCCGTATCCTCTTCTGAGGCATCAAGAGGTAAAGGGCCACGGTTCTCTTAGTGGCTCCAGATTGGCCCCGAAAAGCTTGGTATTCCAACCTATGTCTACTGCTGATAGACGATCCGTGGCCTCTACCGCTGCGAGAGGAACTCCTGCAACAGGGTCCTTTCGTCTATCCAGACTTAAGGCGTCTACATTTGACGGCGTGGCTGTTGAAAGGGCCATCTTAAGAAAAAAGGGGATCCCATCTACTGTGATCCCTACCATGCTGGGGGCCCGGAAGGACGTCACTTCAAAACAATACCACCGTATTTGGAAGGCTTATGTGATTTGGTGTGAATAGCGGGGATCGCCTCCTACAGCGTTCAAGGTGTCCAGGCTCCTACTTTTCCTGCCAGCAGGATTCTCAGCGGGCCTACGTCTTTGATCCCTGAAGGTCCAGGTTTCAGCGCTGTCCATTTTCTCCCAGCAGAGACTGGCCTTGCTCCCAGATGTTTAGACTTTTCTCCAGGGGGTTATCTGTTTACAATCTCCCTTTATTCTTCCCAAGCCTCTGTGGGATTTGGATCTTGTTCTCTCTTTACTGCAGTCTTCTCTGTTTGAACCGTTAGACTGTTGAGTTGAAGTACCTATCATGGAAAGTGGTTCATCTCTTAGCCCTGGCTTCCGCCAGGCGAGTGTCGGAACTTGGGGCTCTTTCCTGTCGCACCTCCGTACTTGGTATTCCATGCAGATAGGGCTGATCTCCATACGCAGGCGGCATTCGTTCCTGTGGTGGTATCTGCGTTCCACATAAACCAATCTATTGTGGTGCCGGTTATTCCAGAGGACTCTTCAGCTTCCAGATCCCTGGACGTCGTTAGAGCCTTCAGGAGCTACGTGGATAGGACTGCATATCTCAGGAAAACAGATTCCCTGTTTGTCCGGTATTATGTCTCTCGTCCTGGATGGCCGGCTTCCAAGCAGACTATTGCACGCTGGATCTGTCTGGCCATCAGGCAAGCCTATGTGGCCTCCTCAAAGGAACTTCCAGCTTCCATCACGGCACATTCCACGCGCTCTGGTGGGTCCCTCGTGGGTGGCTGCCCACGGGGTTTCAATGGCTCATCTTTGTCGTGCGCACACTTGGTCGGACCGACATACCTTTGTCAAATGTTATAATTTTGATACTGCGAGGCAGAGGCCGCGAATGTATGACCGTGCTGTTCTGCAGGGTTCTCCTCACTCTCCCGCCTGGGATGGTAGATGGGAGCTCTGGGATGTCCCCAGACTCCAGTGTCTCCTAGTGGATGAAGGAGAAAACTGGATTTTGGTACTTACCGATAAATCCTTTTCTCCGATTCCACTGGGGACACTGGAAACCCACCCGGCGCTGTTCCTTCCTGCCATGGTTGATTGTCATTTTAAGTTATGACTGGTTGTTTTCTTTGTTCAACTGTTTATTGCAACCTGTTTAACATGTTATGTGTTTGTCATTATGTGTACTTGCTTCACCTCCTCCTTTGCAGTTTTTCTTTCCAGCTCTCCTCGTTCAGTTTCCTAAGACTGGCTTCTAGAGGGGTATAGAGGGGTAGGAGCTAGTCACTCTTTCTACAGTTAAAGTGCCAGCTCCCGGTTAGCACAAATCTATACCCACTGTTATGAGACTCCAGTATCCCCTGTGGAATCTGAGAGAGGGATTTATCGGTAAGTACCGAAATCCTGTTGTTATGTATATCTGGGTTGTACGAAGGTTTACTCCACCCCTTAATGTAATCTGTATGATATCCTGACAGTTGGGATGCCAGCTGTCAATAGACTGACAGCAGCATCCCGATGCCTCTAATCCCGACAGGGGAACGGTAAGTAATTTTCCCCTGCCCTATTCACCCCCTAACCCTCCTCTCCTGCACCCGAACACTAACCCTCCCTACCCCGCTCCCTAACCCTCCCGGTAGGTACCTAAACCTATCCCTCCCCCCTTAATGCCTAACCCTAAACCCCCCTGTCTGGAGTCTAATGCTAACCTTCCCCCTCCTGCAACCAAACACTAACTTCCCGCTGGTGCCTAAACCTAACCGTCCGCGGCTAACACCTACTCGACCCCGCTATACTTATGATCGGGCTGTCGGGATTCTGGCGTCTGCGTCTTCAGCCATGCCGGCTTTCCGGTGCCGGTCTTTCAACGCTGATCGGGATTCCGGTGTCGGCATCCCGGCCGTAGGTAAATTAACCGCATCCCCTTAAGGGTATGAATTCATGTTTTTTGTTTTTTTTTGTAGCGTATGCATTTATAAAGTGATATATTTAGGCTTTTTGAAACTCTTGAGTAAGTACATAGAGTATCCGGCAGAGAAGTCTGTATTTCACCCCATTCATGCTGCGTTTGATAGTGTCCAACCTCCTATTTAACCCTTTTTTTTTTTTTGTTTTCTTCTTCTTCTTCTTGTGTCCTCTTTTCCAGGCCTGTGGAATCTGGTGTTCCTCTTCTCCAACCTGTCACTAGTGTTCCTGATGCCATTCGCCTATCTCTTCACAGAGGCGGAAGGCTTTGCGGGTTCCAAAAAGGTATGTCCATAAAGATTTTTTTATTAATATATTATGTTTTTTTTAACTGTATTCCTTTTTTTTTTCCCCCTACAGGCAACTTAAAGCCTATACAGGTGGAGTCTCCCATATCCAAAATGCTTGGGACCAGGGGTATTTTGGATATCGGAATATTCCGTATTTTGGAATAATTGCATATCATAATGAAATATCTTAGGTATAGGGCCCAAATCTAAACACAGAATGCATTTATGATTCATATACACCTTATACACATAGCCTGAAGGTAATTTTGGGGCTCAAACAAAGTTTGTGTAGATACATGAAATTAATTTGTATGTCATATACACACAGCCTATAGGTAATTTTTACTTTATTTTTAAACAAAGTTTGTGTACATTGAACCATCAAAAATCAACGGTTTCACTCTGTCATACTAAAAATATTCCGTATTTCGGAATATTTGGATATGGGATACTCAACCTGTACTACACAAAAGATGACCTGTCATATGTTTACACACAGTGGAGACAATTATTTTGTTGCCTGCATTCAGCCTAATATTTAACTATCATCTAGTGACAAAACTATGGCAGGAGGCACACAAATCCTCATGGCTCAGTGGTGGTAGTTCCTACTGAATCAATATTATGTACCCTCTTTGTATTGAAAGTGTTTTCTTTGAGTTGGCAACAAGTAAACATTAAAGGGATGGTCAAATTGTGGGTGATGTGCCACTGAAAATCTATGCAGTTGGGCAACTAGGGAAAAACTAGGGATGTTACTGGCAGCGTTCCAGAACAGTACGTTGCCACCATTGCATTTAAGTGAATCATCCCCTAATGTGACATTTGCGGAACAGGATACTACTCACTTTACCTGTATCCGATACCTTCTAAATCTTACACCAGGATTAGGACTTATTCAGTTTAAATAATTATTGGTTGTATATTTTACCACCTCTCATTATATTCTATTGTCCTATTTGCAGGGAGTCATGTCCAGGGTATATGAGACCTCTGTCGTTCTTCTTCTTCTCACCCTCTTGGTCTTCGGCATTGTGTGGGTGGCATCTGCCATTGTTGATGATGACTCTGCTGGGAGAGAATCTCTTTATGGTACAGTATGCCACTTAGTTATCTGCAATGCCTGCTATAGATAGTTGAAGATAACTGTTTATTTGTCTGGTAGGGACAGATGGATACTGGGGCTGTTATAATGCAAATATAGGATTGCACAAATGGGTTGAGAATAACTATAAAAGCTACTAGTGCTGTAGGAGGTGGGTAGCATTTTGGAGATTCAGGGACAGGATATCTATGGCGAAAATTGGATTTCACACTCTGTATAATACATTCATCCTGGCCTCAAGCACATAAATACCTATTGGAAGCATGTAGCATGTCCACATCTCCACCTGCTGTCAGCAAGTGGTAATACCACTAGTAGTGTTTGGGTGTTCTGCCTTCACTGAACGTCCTATATTAGTCATTCTTGGCTGTGGGTGTGAACATAAATCATTCATTCCAATTAAGAATAAAAAGTATTTGCCATTCCCTCAGATTGTTCTTTGATAATACTATTATAATTGTTTGAATCTCAGTCCTAATGTAAGCTGCATACAGAAATCTTCTGTAATAATGAAATTACAGTGCAAGTATGGATAATGTAGTTAGGGTGAATGTGGAGGAAGGACCAGCAATTTGAGAAACCATAAGCTTAGATTTGTGGGGTGGGGGGAGCATGAGGTTGTCTTGTCAGATTTGGGCACGTCTAGTTATTCATTTGTCTGCCTGTGTGAGGGCGGCATAGACTTTAGTGGAGGGGAGGCCACTGAAGGATGCTGTTATAACTGTATTATTTCTCTTTCAGACCTCTGGGAATACTACCTACCATACCTGTACTCTGGCATCTCTTTCTTTGGAGTCCTCCTCCTGTTATGTAAGTTTCATGTTAGCGTGCAGTTATAGCATCCTGCCACACAAGGGCGCCAAAAGCACATAAATTATTTCCCACGGGGCAGCAGCACTGCACATGAAACAATGGCTTTATTCAGTAATAATATAGGACTTAGTGCGGCACATACATATTTAGCAGGTCATAATCATTTTAGAGATCTACCTAAAAGCATGATTTATTATAGCAACATGTAATTTTATTAATTGGTTATGTGCTCAGGCCATATGTGTGGAAAAGACGCACATGAAGTGTCCTCACCTGCATGTGTAGAGTCGAGCACCACCAAGATGCGTCCACCTTTACAGCAGAAGCATCTGCTGCAGGCGTAGTTTAGAGATGACCTAGAGATTCGGCCTGACAGTGTAGTAGTAAATGCTACAGTTGCATTGCTTTTAGTTACACAATAAAATAATGTAGTGAAGTATCAACCATGAGACAGTAGTGCCTGGAAAGTGTTATTAATCAATGCGAATTGAATAAAATACAAACAGCTGTTTCTACATCAGGGTCCATAGGGTATCCACAGGATACCTTGGGGTATAGGTGATGACGTCAGGCATCGGGCACCATAGAGTTAAGTTTTCAGCCTCCCAGGATGCACTAGGGTCCCCCTCCTATATCCCGCCCCCGAGCCAAGGCATCTCAGTTTCGTTGGTGCCCGGCTCGGAGTCGGAGCACATGCTTAGAGGGGTGCTAAGAATGGCTGCATATCTGGGAGTACAGCATGGACAGTCACTGCTGACGTCCATGCTGTCTCCCCTACACGCCGCCGGTACCAGAACGCCGGTACTGATCCGGGGATGCTGGTAAGCATCTGGGGTCACGGCTAGCGGTGACCCCAGATGTTTTGGACCATGGCCGGATTCAAGGGGCAGCAGGTAAGCAGCGGGGTCCCGCGGTGGGTCCCTGCTGAACACATGGTCCAAAGTCCCCAGGCAGGGGGCTCCCTGGGGACTGGCTGCAGCGTGGAGCCTGGTAACTAACCTGCGCTTCCACTACCCCCCTGGGACAGTGGACCGCAGCTGAGCGGTAGCGCTGCGGCGTCCCAGGGGTTAATTGCATGCCAGGGGAGCGCGCCTTCCCTGTACACAGCCGGCGCCTCCCCCGCTGCACACAGCCCTTTCTGCGCTGCCGATTGGCCCTGTGGCAGCGCTCCTCCCCCAGGCCGGCCTCCTCTCTGCTCCTCGGTGGCCATCTTTGTATGGTGAACGCTGCTGACTGTGGCACCGCGGTCTGGGTCCCCCGGCATACCTCTCCTCCGTTGAAACAGGTCTGTGTATGCAGCGCTGTGTCCTACCAGGCTCTGTGTCTGCGTAGTTGAGGATCAGCGCTGATAGTGCAGGGATTAATTTCTTCTGCATTGTATGTGACTTCTGCTAGCATCTGCTGCCTGTACTTTCATTTTCTACTGTCAGCCATTTTACTGTCCCTGCTCTTCCTCTGCTAAAGCCCTTGCGATGCGATGATTGCAGGGTGGTTCTCCCACTATACTAACGAGTATCAGTGAGAGGGGTCACAACTTACCATCATGTCTGAGAGTGAATTTCCTCTCCAGCTTATGTGTACTAAGTGCAACGTACCAATAGCTGAGGCGGAGGGGCTATGTCGGCAGTGTTATTTATTGGCGCGGCCAATTACTGTCACGGCTCCGGTACAGGAACCTCCCTGGGCTTGTTTCGCTAAAGCGCCTACAACCCTAGTGGGCCAGTTAGCTCCGCCACCTGCGTTTTCCCAGATGGGATTGTCCCAGCAGTCAGTGGTGTCGTCACCCATGCAGGGGTTCCCGAGACAACTGATGGTACCCCACAGTCTCCCTATTTCCCCTCCTCAGGTTTCACAGGAGCCTGCGTGGGTTAATTCACTGACAAATTCGGTACAGCATTTGTCGGACGTGTTACAAGGGGAGTCTGTGTTGCGGCCTGTGGCATCTGTCTGCTCCTTATGAGGATGACGACGTGACGTCCGATGATGATGAGATTCTGGATCTATCTGCCCAAGAACCTCTCTGTACTAAAGAGTCGGACGCTAAGTCCAAGGTTTATATTCCTGGTCTTATTAGGCCAGTCCGCACGGCTTTAGCTATTGAGGATGACGATCCTCCGGTGTCCAAGTCCAAATATGCCTTTTTTAAGGATATTAAGGGTGACGCCACAGTGTTTCCTCTTTCGGGTCAGTTAGTAGACCATTTAGAGGAGGTGTGGAAACACCCTGGTAAACGGTATCAGCCTCAGAGGCGCTTAGCTGTGGCTTATCTGTTTGCGGACAATTATTTTTCTAAGTGGTAATCCCCTCCACAAGTGGATTCTCATGTGACACGCCTGGTCCGAAGTGCCACCTTGCCCATGCCCTCCATGTCCTCCTTGAAGGATGCTATGGACCGCAAGGTGGAGATCTGCCTAAAGTCCATTTATTACCTCGCGTGGGGGGGGCATCCAGACCGGCTATGGCCGTATGTTGGGTAGCCAGAGCTATGGAGCGCTGGGCTGATAGTTTGGAGGCGTCTTTGGATTCTGACTGTTCGGCTGAACAAGCCGAGTTGGTAGGCAATCTCCGGTATTCGGCCACTTACATCAATGAAGCGGCCTTGGATATCAGTATCCTCACGTCTCGGATTTCTTCGGCAGCTGTTGCTGGTCGTCGCACCTTATGGTTGCGATCTTGGAAGGCGGACGCTGATTCCAAAAAGGGCTTAGAAGCTTTGCCTTTTAATGGAGAAGTCCTATTTGGTCCGGATCTGGACAAAATTGTAGACACGCTGGCGGCAGCCAAATCTGCATGTCTCCCGTCTGCTGCGGTCCCTTCAAGTTCGGGTATGTCGTCCTTTTGGCCTTACAGGGCCCAGGGTAGGCCTAAAGCAGTCTTTTCTCCGACAGGCTGGGCCCAAGAAATCGGCCAAGCCCAGGAAACAGGCCTGGAGTACCAGACGTCCGGCCCCTAAGTCAGATGACAAACCTGCGGCCTGACGGTCCGGGCCTCCTCTTTGGGGGATCCCAAAGTGGGAGGCCGCCTGCTGCAGTTCGCCCAGTGTTGGTCGATAACCACAACAGACAATTGGGTTCACGAGGTGGTTTCTTTCAGCACAGGCCCCCATCCCAATTCTTCACCACGAGTCTTCCATTGTACCGGAACAAAGCCTTGGAACTGCGGAAGGTTTTGCACACTATGCTCCAGGCTGGAGTTATAGTGCCTATACCATTCTCCCAGAGGGGCCAGGGTTTCTATTCCAATCTATTTTTGGTGCAGAAACCCAATGGGTCGTACCGTCCGATTCTCAACCTCAAAGCCCTCAACAAGTTCTTGCGGGTGCCACGGTTGAAGATGGAGACCCTACGGTCCATCATTCTGGCGCTGGAACCTGGGGATTACATCGTGTCATTGGACATACAGGACGCTTACATGCATGTCCCTATTCTTTTGCGCCATCAGCAGTTCCTTAGGTTTGCAATCCGCAACGATCACTTTCAGTTCCGGGCGTTACCTTTTGGCCTGGCGACAGCACCACGTGTGTTCACCAAGGTCATGGCGGCTTACCTGCGGCTGCAGGGAGTCCGCATGTTGCCGTACCTAGACGACCTTCTGTTGGTGGATCTCCAGAGCTCCTTCTACGACACTTGTACCTGACGATTGCAGTACTGCAATGTCACGGCTGGTTAATAAGCTGGCAAAAGTCCACCCTGATCCCGTCTCAGAGGATTTTCCACCTCGGAGCCTTATTGGACTCCAGACAGCAGAGGATCTTTGTGACGGCGGAAAAGATCTCTGCCTTACAGTTGAGGGTGCGCAGTTGTCTGCAGAGTCGCCGAGTATCTCTGCACTCGGCGATGAGGTTACTGGGCTACATGGTGTCAGTGTTCGACATGTTGGAATATGCCCAGTTTCACTCCAGACCTCTGCAGCAATTGATCCTGTCCAAATGGAATGGACTGCCTCAGAGTCTCAAGTCCCAGACAATGGTGCTTACTCCGGAGGTTCGCCTGTCTCTAGCCTGGTGGTTGCAGACGACCCACCTCAACAAGGGTCGTCCATTTTGGGTGGCGACCTGGGTCCTGTTAACAACGGACACCAGCCTTCGGGGCTGGGGAGCTGTCACGGGTCCACGCTTGTCCACAACGAGGAAATCGTTGTGCCGGCTTTTAACTCACCTGACCTTTCAGTGGGTGAGGCCACTTTGGACGTTGTGCGGGCCTTAAGGATTTATGTTGACCACACTTCTTCGTTTAGGAAGTCGGACGCCTTGTTTGTCCTCTATGGCTTCCTTAAAAAGGGTTGGCCTGCTTCAAAGCAAACTTTGGCAGGTTGGAATCGTATGGCAATTTCAGAAGCTTATCTTTATGAAGGCCTTCCGGTTCCATCCTCTGTGAGGGCTCATTCCACTAGGTCTGTGGGTCCTTCGTGGGCAGCTCGACGTGGTGCCTCTGCAGTCCAGTTCTGCAAGGCTACCACGTGGTCCTCTGTCCATACCTTTGTGAGGTATTACACTTTTGACACCTTTGCCTCTCAGGATGCTTCCTTCGGGCGGCGGATTCTCCTTTCAGCACAGAAGCGTCCCCACCCTTAAAGGATACTGCTTTGGGACATCCCCAAGGTATCCTGTGGATACCCTGTGGACCCTGATGTAGAAAATATGAGATATGGTAAGAACTTACCTTTGTTATCTCTATTTCTACGAAGTCCATAGGGTTCCACAGGTCTCCCGCCCTGTCGCACCGATTCTGCAGATGGGCTTTACTCTGGTCACCGGTTTTTCCGTCTCCCTCTGGTGAGAATGTGATTCTTGTGTGTGTCCAGATCTTTCTTTTCTCTCTTCCTTCTCCTCCGGCCTATGGCTTGGTACGTAACTGAGATGCCTTGGGTCGGGGGCAGGGTATAGGAGGGGGACCCTAGTGCATCCTGGGAGGCTGAAAACTTAACTCTATGGTGCCCGATGCCTGACGTCATCACCTATACCCCAAGGTATCCTGTGGAACCCTATGGACTTCGTAGAAATAGAGATAACAAAGGTAAGTTCTTACCATATCTCATATTTTATGCATTCCTGTAGTATTCTAAATGCAACTGTCAAATAAGTAATGAGAACAGACAGATACTGCTTAATAATATACAGTTTGGGGTGTGTTCAATTAGACGCGTCAGACCTATTCAATTAGCGGTGATTACCAGCTCATGGAGGTAAAGTCCCTGGAAAAAACACCAAATCAGCCTCGCACACGTGAAAAAAAAAACCCATTGACTCCACGGTTTACGCGGAATCGGCGTGTTTCTGTGCATGAGTCACAATTTTTTTATTTTTTTTTGTCGACGCAGGATAGAGGCTATTGAGTAACCTTTCCCCGCGCTGCAGTGATTTTGGCCGGGAATTAGTTGTGGGGTAAACCTAGCGGCTGATTGAATACTGCTTATATCCGCTAATAATTTAAGTATGATCAGCTGGAGAGGTCCATACACCAATCACAAATGGCTAGAAAGCACTGCTGGTAACCGTTATCAATGTTGCACCAGACCCCACAAGAGGTACATTACCTAATCTGCTGTGCATTCACGTCTTGTCGCAGTTTGGTGAATACGTACTTGGCCAAGACTAGCCCGCCCCTCATCCTTCTCCCCAAGCATAAGGAGACAGAACTGTGCTCAAAATAAATACCAAACAAATGTCCAACTCTCCGCATGTGCATTCATATATGTAGGTGAACGGATAGCCTCTCTGTAGTCACAAATGTAATAATTGCTTACACAGATAAGCCGTGAAACTCCAACTCCTACAGTGCTAAATTACTGTTTTCTTTTTAACTAACTTTTTTGGGGTGATCTGTAGATGTGATAAGCCACACCTGGAGAGATGTTGTCTTGTCATCCCTTTGTGTGAGCCTCCTTGCTGTCTTACTTTATTGCTTTATTGTTTATGGCACAGTAGCTGATTTCTGTTTGCTTTGACCCTTTGCAGTGTGCACTCCCTTGGGCCTGTCCCGGATGTTCTCAGTCACTGGAAAGCTGCTGGTCAAACCTCGGGTAGGAATTACTTAAAATTATGTCACTGTGATTTTATTTACTATAAATTGCAGTTAGTGACCAATTTTCTTTCTGTTTTTCCTTCTTCAGCTACTGGAGAACTTGGAGGAGCATCTGAGCTGTACCGCATTTGAGGAAGCGGCAATATCCCGTAAAATCTCCAGTAAGTGACACCTGAGCTGTGGTGCAAGTATCCTCCTGGGATGTGCTCTCATGTTACCTTCCTTACCATCTTCTGTGGTTTCCATTAACAGCTAAGGCATCCTGCTGGCTGAACCTGAACATGGAGGCGCTACAGAAAAGACTCATAGCTATAAAGAGCCAGAGAATTACATTAGGTGAGAACCCACTTACTGAATTGCTATATATACATATTTACAGAACAAATAAATTCATTAACTGATTTTTACAAAGTTATGTAATTTGGAGTCACATTTTTAAGATGCGTACACACGGGATGACTTTTGTCAACGATATGAACGATAACGATATTGTTAGATCGTTCTATCATTTACTTTTTTGCACTGAACGACCAACGATGCGTGTGGCCGTATGGACGATAACGATATCTGAGGTCAACCGTATAGGCTGGCCAACTTGCTCAATATATGAATTCTTCATCATTTAGATACTGTCAGAAATCGTTCATCGTTCATAAAATCGCTCATAATCATTGATTAAATCGTTCAACAATATCGTTCAATTTTAAATGGAGGAAATCGTTCAACAATATCAATCGAGCAAGTCGTCTCGTGTGTACGCAGCTTTAGAGTCAAATTTTTTTTTTTTTTAAAGTTTATCGGGATATTCTGTAAAATAAGAGGACACTATTATGTGTGGAAAAGCTTGATTCTCTATTTTCCTAGATTACATATAATGTGACATAAACTACAATAAAAGGTGGGCACTTCATCTATTGCTCTCATTGTTAGCAGAAATGTTTACTGATTGTGTCTACTTGAATGTAAGGATCTCTCTTCCTATTTACTACAGAGTTGAGAAGGAAAGCATCACCCTGGCAAAGAAATTTGGTGTATCCCCTGGCTATGCTGCTGCTCCTTGCACTCACGGTAAGTCATGTGCTGGGCATTTTCAGTTGTAAGATCTTATATACCTTTTTAAATACATGACACAGTCCATGACTGCATCGGCAGTATTGAACCCAGAAGAGCTAGGGACACGGAGTATCTTTGATTCTTTGGCTAAAACATCTGTTAAGCTGGGCACACGTTAGACTGTGTACCCAGCACGACATCGTATGTGACGGACCCGGCGGGAGTGTCGGCATCGGAAAGTATATACACACTTGCCGATGCGGGCAGCAATGGTGGGAGGTGGGTAGCAGGGGCCATGCTGCATTCGCTAGCGACATCCACCGATCTTTCTGCATTTACAAATGATCTGAGAATGTGGCAGACGACCCGCATACACACTGGGCGATTTGAACAATTTGATATTCCAATGCATCGGAATTGGCCAAATCGTTCAAAATAACGTCTAGTGTGTACCCAGCTTAAAGGTGTCTACATACTTGGCGATGTGCTCACGATCCGACATTGTGTCCGATTTCTACTTGAACCCTCCCCAACAGCTGCTCGGCACTCGTGGGCACGATTCGGTGTTAAAAACTGTCCAATGTGACAAACGATCTATTGTGCCTCGTAACTATTCCAGTGCATCGTGACTGAGATTGTCACATCTGCCCTACAGCACAGCAGATCTGTAGTTGTGATGTACGACATGTGGGTATGCGCATCGTGATCGTGAGTGGACACTCACGATTTGGGCATATCTTACACTATTTGTTGTCACGATGCGTCGGAATCGGGCAAATCGTGTAAAATATCACTGTGTGTATGCACCTTTAGACTGCAGAAAATGCTTGCTTTACCTGCGATCTCTGTTACAGAGTTTTTCAGTGATCAGACCCTCTACACGCTTTTTGGTACGCTCTACATGGACAATTTTGTTTTGTATCTGATCTTAGGGCACAAAATATGTACTTCATCCTCCCAATTAAATTAAATTACAGGTTAAGAAGTGGAGGAAACTAGTATGTGTTAAGGAGTTGTCCAATATTTAAACCTTTTTTAAGCTAATATTATCAATACTTTTATGATATAAGCTATAATGACAGGCACACTATTTGTAGTGTGAAACACTGATTTGCATTTAATGGAATGTATGACATTTACACTACACAAACATTTGTTTGGAAGACAAGCATGTAATTGCCTCGCAATCTTTACGCCTTGTCATATTTTCATTGTGTTGTGGAGAGACCAAAGATCTTGTATTCAACAGCAAAATAAGCTAATGTTGTCCTATTTGTGGTTCTGCTAGCTGTAAGGTTGCAGCTACCTCACACCAAAACCAATTTAATATGGTGGATTTACAATATGGAGAAAATTATATTTATCATTTGTTCTGCTATTCTCTGTTATAAAGCTCTGACACATCCCGCAGTGCATTCTACTAAGTATTATTGTAAGCAGAGATCCTTGCCCTTGTAGTATTACATTATTTATAGATGGGTACTGTCTCTTTATATGAGAAATGCTATTCCTGTTTGTGTTTGCACTTCTCCCTTTTCCACCATTGTATTTGTCTCCTTTGCCATTGTCCATGGCCTTGTATTGTATTACCTTTTTTTTACTTTTTCTTTGGTTTGGTGACTTGACTGACTTGCTTCAACAAAGAATGTTTTTTTCTTTTTACAAAAAGGAAGAAAGAAAAAGTGACTGCTTTTCAAGTCAACTTAATGTAATAAAACCCAAGTAAACCTGTTATTGTAAAATGTACACCCCAAGTAAAATGGCCAGTGCACTATTAGGATTGCTACTGTCTCATTAATCTGCATTCACACAGATCCCATGCTGAAGGCTTGTTTTCTACCTGTTCCAGGGCATCACTGTGCTGATCGTCTGCTTCCACGTCTTAGAGCTTCTCATCGATGACTCTGCCATGCCCAAAGGGATGCAGGTACATGTCTTACATTAAGCGCCCATGTGTAACTTGGCAGTTATCCTTTATTGCATAGATATTGACTCCTGTCCATACCAATACCAACTGTATACTACAAGCATGTGTAAATTATAAAGCATCATTTCTGTTTCACAGGACTCTCGCCTCGGGAAAGTGTCTTTCTCTGTCTTTGGTCCGTTTGGAGCAGCTATACAAGTCATTCTCATTTTGTATCCTTTATATAGAATTACTAAATAATGGCAAATGTTAGATTTGCAAGACACAGTAGTAAATCTAATACCTGTATAGCTTTGTTTTTTTTAAGAACATTTCCTAAATAATAATGTATCCTATTTTTACTAATATCTTGGGAATGCAGTCACATGTTCACCTACAGCCTGATTCTCCCATAGTGTTACACAGTACGTTACAATTTCAGGGACATACTCAATGTTGTATATTTGCATATATAGTTTCAGAAGCTGCCTTTATGTAATTGCTGTATGAATTGTTGTCATTCCTTAATGTCATACCAGCTACCTGATGGCCGCCTCTGTGGTTGGGTTTTACAGCTCGCCTTTCTTTACAAAACTCCTGCCCCAGAAACACGACACAACCATGACCAAAGTAAGAAGCTTTTGTAATAATTTAGGTGAAACTCTGCAGCTTTGGTCCTCATTGTTACTTCGAAAAAAGAGCAGCTGCAATATGTAGCCCTGTCTTTTATTTAATATGCTTTATTTGGCACAGCAGGCTTTAGCACCTGCGGCATAGGAAGACAGTGATCTGTCCAGATTCACACAGAACTGACAGTGATATGCAAGCAGGGGTTTCCGGCATGCCTCTGTCAGCGGAAGTCAATTTCGTATTGCAGACTTACTATACTACACATACTCTGAAAAGGCTGGAAATTGGCGATCCTCCTATGTGTAACTTAGACTGCACATTGTGGAGAATGTTAGACCTTCACTACAGAAGAATGCTGTTTGTCCTAGCCTCATTCAGGTCTTGTATCATGAACTTAGGGAACATCAGAACAGTAAATTGTATGTGGCACATTTGTAGTACTTAATACTTTTATTACTTTTGGTAGAATATGAACATGTATAAACTGTGCCTGGTTGGTGCTTAAGGCATCCCGTGAGAGAAGTGTCAGTGTAGACTGGGGACATGAAAGTTGTCATTACTGGGATGCACTGTAATGTGTTATTAAACGAGGGTCATTGACAGCCTAATTTCTAGCTATGATGCAGAGCAGGGATACGAGTGTCAAGGGGTTCTTCTGCTGTTGTGTCCAGCAATGCATGGTGATACACAGTACACGTCTGCAATGTTCCTGCAGTCCAAACCACCGACTGCCTCTTAAATACGGGGGAGGGGTCTCTGTATACTGTGCCTGTCACGGCAACGCAACTTTGATTTTGCATGTCAGACCCCTAGAGTAGGATAGTGCCGGGTGGTGCACCTCTGAAATTGATACTGGCGAGAACACTGCTATGACCTATTGGCAATCTGTGATTTAGGATGGCGAGGACTGACTACTGTTCTCCCAAGGATGCCCCCTATTTGACAAACGCAGCATTCACATAGGTGTAGCCACTCCTTGATGTTAATGGAAATGACACGTTTAGGGCAGTGCTGACAAAACCTGTCTCTTCTATTTAAATGAGAGAGAACAGGGTTTTCTGCCTTAAGCGTTTTGCATTTGTCATTTTCTGCTTTAACTCCAAGGGTATCAGAAAGAGAGCCTTGTGACTTCTCAGAGTGCACGTTTCTCCCTCTCTGATTTTCAGCACCAGCTGGAGCTACTTCAAGATGTTGGTGTTTTTATAAGTAGCAGCCCATGACCAGCAGCCATTCCTTGGCTTTCTTATTCACTTTGTAACCCAGATGTTGCCCTGCAGGCGGCACATTTTAGCCTTTGTTCTGTGTTTTCTGATGTAGAGCACCATTTTTCTCCTCCTGATCTTTATATCTAGTATTCTATGAAAACAAGGAGGTCATTCATATGATCCCATCCTGCCAGTCTAGTCTTTAGTTTTATATGAATCAAGGGACACTACTTGCATTCTCATGCACCTGCCCTCTTATCGACCAAGGAGGCATTTCACTACTTGGATGTGGTACATTTCCATGGAGTAGTATACCTGTCTAGTACTCAGGAGTTAATTTCTTTGGGCGCCCTGTTTGTCCTTTATGAGGGTCAGGAGGAATGCAATGCCACCTCCCCATAACTTGTCCACTGGTCCCAGATGGCAGTTGTTCCAGCTAGTTCTTTTAGGGCAGAACCTCTGGGATAGTGATGTAGACTACGGAAGTGGTCAGTCATTCTTGGACAATACATTATGAGGCTCCAGCAGAATATTGTAGAATGGGCACCTGGTCATCCATGAATAATTTTGACAAATTTAGCAAATTGGATGGTACCTCTGCAGAGACCACTTTTGGTTGTCTATTACTAAGCAGGAGGAGTAGTTGTGTTATAGGAAGGTGGAGGAGCCTTCACCTATTTCCAGTACAGTGCCTCCTAGTAACAGGCTGCCTAGTCCAAATCGCTAAGAAATGCCATGATCTGCCCATCTCCTCCCATCACATAGGATATTCTAATTTATGAACTTACCTGTATAAATGGGTGCAATTGTTTAAGAGTGTGCAAATTACAACACAATGGTGTTAGTGCATCAGGCTGCAGTTTTGCAGCTTTGTAAGTTACCCTTAATTGCTCTAACTGCGTTGCTGCTGTACCACCTACATTGCACCAATTCTTTATACAAAGGCATTTGTTCACATTTCTCCTGGATTCACTGGATTATGTGCCACCAGCTATTATTCTCTGCTTTCTCTAATAGATCATTGGAAACTGTGTGTCTCTTCTTGTGCTCAGCTCTGCTCTTCCAGTCTTCTCCAGAACATTAGGTGAGTCTTGTTACTTCACTTGTGGGGTGTTTGCGAAAAGAATAATGATGTAAGAAATGGCAGTGTGGTATATTTGTATTACTGTAAAGACTGAGCTGTAGGATACCATTCTTCAGGTCTTCAAACCTTCAAACCACATATTCCACTGCAGGCTGGTGGAATATGTGAAATAGTATATAAATAAATAGTAATAGGAATACTAATATTAATAAAATACTACCAAACTTCCTCTTGAGTCACCATAATTCACAGGGAGTTTTCGTCTGTCCTGTCTCCCATTTGAAATAAAAATAAGAATACGTTTTGATTTGCACCCTTGTCAGTAGCTCTACAGCCAATCAGATTAAAGATGTCACACCTGTAATTCCCTTGTGGCTCTGCCAAGAGTAAGTCGCATTCAGGGGGGGGGGGGGCGGTCTTGTGTTGTGTTTTTTTACCTGTGCATTTAGAAAACTAATTAAGCTAAATGTGGATTTGTGGGGGAATTATAAAAAAAAAAAATGCTTCAGGAGGTTTGTTTCCTTTTATTTATATATCTGTATAATGAAGAGTCCATATAACATGGAAATTTGATTAAATAGACTATATGACAGCAAAAATTAGTAACCTAATGTTACTGGGGTTTATTTTAAAGTACCCAAACTGAAGACTGATATGTTAGGTATGCAATGTATGTAGGCTGACTGTTTGCTTTTTGTGCTTTCAGCTGTCTATATGTAACATGTACTACAATTAGATCTATAATTATTTAGTAAGTCTATGATTACTGTGTCTTAGAGCTGTGTTGGTTTACATTCAGGTATCACAAGATTCGATCTTCTGGGTGACTTTGGGCGCTTTAACTGGCTGGGGAACTTCTATTTGATTTTCCTGTATAACGTGATGTTCGCTGGCCTCACCACACTTTGTCTAGTGAAAAAGTTTACCTGGGCCATGCAAGCTGAGCTCATACGTGCATTTGGTAAGAATATCACTAAAATATGAAATTAAGCCATTTTAGACCTTTTTTAAGATGCAAAAGCATTGTTCTTCCATCTAATACTTTTGGAATTCACAATTAACACTGTATAATTTATGTAGTATTACCATGACATCTGTTCAACTCTTGTTTTTTTATTTTTTAAGGACTGGACAGATTACCTTTGTCCGTGACCCGAATACGTAGTCAAGGGAAGGTCTGATTTACCTCCAAGGCGAGTCTTCGTCTACCATGATGGGCACCTGGTATCCAGGTCATTGAATCCATGGATGGTCAGGCAATCTTTTCAGAAGGTTGCTTTAGTAAGTAGGATGCAAGTGAAGAAGTCTCCTGACTGGACTCCTGTTACTGAAACATTGGATCAGACACTACACGTTATGAGGTTGTCAAGCATCGTCTTGCTGACTCAGGATCTGACTGGAGATCTCCAGAAGGCAACTATGATTCACTAAAAACTGAGCCAACCTTTGAAGGGGTAAAGTGGACCCCTAACCATTGCTTGAATATTTTTTCTGCTGCTAAAGAGTAGGAGAGGGATGGAGGTAGACTTGTCTTTTGGTTTTTAATTTTTTTTATTTATTTTTTTTTAACAATCTTTTTGTTTGAGATTTTTTTAAAGGGTTTGTGTGTTGATGGGATACATGCAACCCCATCATTATTTCAAGGATCACCTTTTATTTAACAAAATACTTAAATGTTCATTTATTTCATACAATTAACCTTTTAAGACTTTTTTTTTTTTTTTTTTACACTAAGGAGATCATCTCAGAACAAGTGCTTTTGTATGTGCCCTCCACTCTACCTGTGCTTGTTTACATGAACTACACTCCAGCCTTCGGGGCCTTTTGTTGCCATCTCATTGGGTGCTGCTGGTCTTTGTATACCAGCATCATATTAAAGCCAGAGAATTGAGAGGCTCTCCTGTCCCTTGTATGATTGTCTTCTGTCTCTTCCACTAATTTTATCAGAGTTTTCTGTGTCTGTCTGTTCCTGCGTCTTGTTTTTCCATGGGTGTTTGTATTATTATGGTGAATATCTCTTAAATCTAATGCAGGATTAGTAGCAAATCCATTTTGTACATAATTCTTATGTTGCTCCACAATTGTTTTTCTTACGTTATTAGATATGCAGTATTTTGTAGCATCCCTGTATCTGATCTGTCTGCATAGTTGCTGGTATGTAGAAAGCGTATAACACATGACATTGGGTTGCAGGAATTGGGAACTTACTACATACTAGAGTTTACATTACAGTGTTACCAATGTTCATTAGTAATAAGACCGCCTATGTCCCAAGTTCTTGTTATACCCTCAGTAATTTAGATACTTCATTAACGTAATGTATTGATCAGCGAGCTGCAGTCCACTAAATTAATTGCAAGTTTTCTCATTTTTATAGCTGTACACAAGTTGTTTTATTGCAATATATTTGAGATGGAGGGTACCCTGTGGAGTATACTCCCATCACCGTTCACTTGTGTATGATTTATTTTAATCATTCTCAAAGAAAATCTTCTATCACTAAAGGGAAAATTAGTATTTACCTGAGGAAATGACACGGTAGGGATAGGCAGTACTTTATGGCTCCAGTGAACCAGCTAATTTCAGTTTATTGTACTAGCGAAGTCTTTTTTCTTTTCTTCCTTTTTTTTTTGCATGTCAGTTGTTGCCATATGATTTACTATAATATGATGTTTCTTAGGGAAAAACTAAATCTTTTCTAAAAGTTGCTATAAAATGAAAATGCTATGGAGGATTACAGTATGCAATTACTAAACCTTTGCCAGCTAATTAGTAGATACTTACCGAGCCCTTACTTGCTCACAGACAGAGGCACACACACCACAGCGGTCCATGGGCTTTCATGCTGGTGCACATAACTGCCACCCTGACTGTTGGCTTTCCTAGACTTGGGCATATGTCCATTTCCACACTTCCAGGCCTGACCAACATTATGTTGTATAACTTCCATTTTTCTGTTAAACCTTTTAAAAAATAAAATAAAACTATATACATAGGTAATGTTATTAGAGTAGTGCAAACACCAGGATTTGGGACTCCTCTTCCTTAGTGACTGTAGTCAGGACATTCTTATAGAAATCTCTAAGTACCACTCCTGAGGGAATTTCTGAGATTTTTGTGATGTGATGAATTTTCCTTCCATGTAACATGAAGCTGCCATGCTTTCTTTTACTCACAAACATTTGCAAGGCCCTATGTTACTACAGCAGACATTCTGTCCTTAATCCCATTAAAGGACACTGCAGTTTTCGCAGAATATGGTCATAGAAAGCAATAGCTTGCAACTATATAGTGGAATCCATTTTGGAGAAAGGGGCAAAGGCGATATAATAAACTGATTCACACATTCACACCTTCATTTAAAATCTATCACAACACCAAATATTGGGGAATATAGACTGTGTATTGTCTGAGAGACCATTTACAACAGCACCAAAAATGTCTGTAGAGTGTTTGTGTGTGTGATAGTGGATTTGAATCGTATAGATGGTAACCTTGCCCGAAAACTTCCAGTGTTTATTATATTAGCTAATTGAAGTTAAGTATAAATATCAAAGTAATTTACACATGGTAGTGGGTTTATTCTGACGTATGGAATGTTTTGTGATCAGGCCGAAACTCCTCCAGGTGATGTAAATTAGTTTGATGTTAATTCCCATCTGATTGGTTTATATAATAAACTGTTAAACCTCCATGTGAGAAGTTCCCATGTGCAATCTTGGTTTTGGATGTGTACAAAATATTTGCCCTTAGTAAAAAGTATCTATTGCTCAGGTACCACTAAGGGATGTGCTGGGATAATACATGAAAATAGCCAGGCTTCCACTTTTATATTTCCATCAAGTTTATTGTAGATTATACTGCAAATAAAATGTATTTCCCATCATCCCCATGAGATTGCTGGTTGCATTAGGAACCATTTAATGTGTTTAAATGCTAAAGTGTGTCCACTTGCTGACTCTGTAATGTAGTTTATACCCCACTTCTGGTTTACAGAAGGTATGTTCTGCAGCATAATAATCTGTGTCTCTGTAATGTGATTGTGTGGTTTGACAAATGTTAACTTTTTTTTTTTTTAATTATTCTTCATTGTTAAGTTTTATTTTGAATGGAAAAATATATATATATATATATATATATTTATATATATATATAATGAAAGAGAAAATGATTTCAGTATTACCAAGTTATTCACTCTTTCCCAGCAGGATCGTCCATAAGATATTCTTGTTATTGAACATGTACATAATGGGTATGAGGGTGTGGAAATGTGTAGCTTTAAGATACGTTTGGACAGATGTGATTGTATTCCTGTACAGTGACGTCGCTGATACAACTGCCATTATTTTGCACGGAAAGTATTTTATCATTGACTGTGAACTGTTTACTTTTGAGAATAAATAGTTTGCTGACAGTGTTTGCCTTACGGTATATCCTGACAGATTTGGTTAATTTAAAAGAAAATTCTTCATTTTTTGGGGCGTCCAGGTGTGCTTTTTAATCTTCCCTCCATTCACTTGAATTGAAAGCTAAAAATAATATAAAAAGGCTTCTACATGAGAAAAATTACCACTGCCTCATATTCCACACTCTTTGGACACTGTGTAATGTTAAAATAAAATATATATAGTACCCCAAGTCTTGCCAGTGAGCAATTAACAGGGTCTTGAAAATGTAGTTTTAAGTTCCTGCAAAGGCATCTTTTTCACCTTCAGCTGACCTACATTTATTGGCTTGTTTGTACATGGCCCTCGTGCACCTTTTACTAAGCAATGTGCATTTCCTATCTAGCTTCATGTGCTGTGTAGCCTTCTATTATATAATTAGTTTGTGCTGTGTATTTTTGATTGTATCCATTGCTGAGTACAGCAGAACTGTCGTATTGACCTTCACTACCCAGAGTAGTAGTGATATCTAACTTTATCAGAAATTAATGAAAAGAACAGAAGAAGCCAGAATGTGAAAAACACTGTACATAGTAAATGCTGCATAACAGCTAACACAAGCCAATAAGTTAGTAACTTGAAGTGGAAAAACATTTAAAGGTCATTTAGTCAAGATGAGGTAATTGTAATCTGTGGCTTTTCATCTATTGTGGGACTGCAAGTCCCAGCATGCACGACATTGCATGACGGATCTCTAGTCCCACCACTGCTGGAGCGCACAAAGACCTCATCTAGTTTGGACACAATTCGTTATTAACTGAAATGAGAAGATACAATGTGATTGACTGACTTTGCTTTGAAGCTTTGTAGGACATCACAACAAGCTTGCTGTAACTGGAAGCTAAGGGAATGCCGTATAAGGAGAAGTGTGTACAGCTGGATGATGTTATTATGGAGTTGTATGTTTTTATTTAGGAGAATTTTTAAAATATTGTTTTTATAATTAAAAATCTCCTGTTTTTACAAGCATGTGGTGTTGGTTGTTTTTCTTCTGTGTAAAGCAGATTTTACAGGTTTCAAATGTATACAAAAGATTGTAGATCTGTTAGGTTCGGGAGTTTGTGGGCCATTTACAAACGACATTCACTGCTGAAGTTCATTCAAAGATGCTCACCACCAGATAACCAATCTGCCTGTAGCCTCGTGGGTATATCTGAAAATCTAACTTCACAGTCCAACCTGTAGGACCCCCACAACAGATCCGGCACTCTGATCTAGCGATGACTTGCTTGGGTGCCTCCCTGGGGCTGGCACACCCCTAATACAATCAATGAAAAGAAGGCAGGTCTCAAAGATGGAAAAATAAGGTGCTTTTAATCAACGTTTCGGGGTCCACTCCCCTTCATCAGGACACATAACTTATTACACATAACTTAATTTATGGACATCTATGGTTTGATTTCTTTGCATGTGTGGTTTGCATGGGTTGTTGCTGACATTTGGTGAAAATTTAATTGCAATAGTCCCATTACAAATATAGTTTACTGAGAAAACTGTTGTGTTCAATACTTATTTTACCCGCTATATATATATATATATATATATATATATATATATATATTTTATATTTTAGACCAGGGGTGGGCAATAAGCGGCCCTTCGGCTGTTGTTGAACTACACATCCCAGCATGCATTGCAACAGTTTTTGATTGGTCAAAGAGCAAAACTGTGGCAGGGCATGCTGGGATGTGTAGTTCTACAACAGCTGGGGGAGCCGCTTATTGCCCACTACTTCACTAGACTAATTTCAAACGATGCGATGGTCATCTTGATTTCCCATGAACTCCCGGACAAACTATTTAGTGCATACACACTGTGCAATCTGCCAAACGATATATCGTGCATTGGCTGGTGGTTAGATCGTTAACATTATATAGTTAACACAGGGCTTGACAAATCCCAGGGGCCAGGTCGCCATGGCTACCAGATTTTGCAGTGAGGGAGGAAGCAGATCCTCATCAGCTCCCGCAGAGACTCGTGCCTATAGTATTTCATGCACAGGAGTGTCGTCTGCGGTGACTGCTGTGCCTGTGGCCGTCCCTACCCACGATGAGTCCTCCTCTATCCCAGCCTACGCTGACTCCTCCTGCCCGTCCCATCCTGCGCTGACTCCTCCTCCTCCATCACAGCCTGCGCCGACGACTCCTCTCCATCCTGGCCTGCTCTGATCCCTGCTGTCTGTCTCAGTCTACGCTGATTCTCCTGTATGTCCTGGCTGTCTACTGTCTCCCATCTCTGGCTGCATAGAGCTCCCTGGTAATGGGGTCTATGCGTGGTCAGGGATTGTGGAGCAGCTTCAAAGGGATAGTGGTGTGACCACGAGGGGAGGGGGGTTCTGTTGCACTTTCTGGCAACATTATTTTATGTGAAATGTGGTCCGTTATTACTGGGGGGTGGAGCAGGGCAGCTGTGCAGAGCAGTGAGGGGGCCTCCATGTTACTATATCCATTCAACCGCGACCATTTTGTGGACTAGTATAGTGTGTATAACAGTTGCATAACACACAGACTGTGCTACTCACTCCTGTAATTTTTTTTTGGGGGGGGCGGTGGTCTGACTCCTACACTTTCATCCTGGCTCCTAGATTTTAGAAAATTTGTCAAGCCCTGAGTTAACATATCGCCTGTTAGTGCTTACACACTGCATGATTTGCGGGAAATCGTTAATGAGATTGTCCGTGTGAGCTGCATGTAGGGATGACCTGAAGATGCGAAGGATGACTCCGCGGGAGCACTATGTATGTGTGCTCACTTGGCAATTTGTAGTTCCGGCGTGTTGGAATCGGCCAAACCATTCAAAAAAACTCGTCTGGTCTGTATGGGTCTTTAGAAGTTTAATGCACCACACAAAAAAATGAAGCTGAAACTCAACATTTTAAACTGCCCACTTCTTAGAGTATTCTAGTTACAGGTGAGAAAGTTCCCCCTAGAGCAGCTGGTGAATTATCTTCCAGTTACCGAGGAATGGGCTATATTTGGAAGGACAAAGAACCTCATTCAGAGGCGGCCGCAAGAAGCGATCGCTCTCTCTGAATGAGGGCGGGCACTTCTTTTTTTTTTTTTTTTTTTTTTTGGTGCGGCCTCCTGGTCGCAAGCTAAGCTGTGGGTTACCACCCACAGCTTAGCTAGCGACCAGGGTGATGGTCGCGATGGTGATCACCATCACGACCATCGGGGCTTGCGACCAGACCTTAAGGTTGGGTCTGGGCACTCGCAAGCCCCAGGGAGCTTTCTGCTCTGATGGAGCAGGAAGCTCCCCACTGACATCACTGATGATGTCAGTGCAGCCGCCCACAAAACGGTAGGCGTAAGGAATGCCTCCGTTTTGGAAACCACTCCCCCCCCCCCCCCCCCCTCCCCCGGCCCGCGAGCTCCGGAACGAGAGAGTTTCTCGCTCTGGGGCTTGCGCACGCGCAGTGCGGCCTCTGTGCGTGCGCAGGGCTACCCATCAGCCAGGTTGCGAGCACATCGGTGCTTGTGACCGGGTCTGAATGACCCCCAAAGAGTGACAAAAGGTTGCAGGAAACTTTTGCTAATAATGAGTGCAGCAGCTTGGAAAGCCTTACTACAGATATGGATAAACACAACGCCCCCTACGTTGAAACTGATTCATGGAAAAAAAACCTTTTCGAATCGTTAATGTGAATTGGGTAGAAACCACACTGGGAAAAAAGCTACTCATGTCTAAGTTTTTTTGAGACATGGGAGAGTTATATATCGCTTTTTATTTCCTGATTTTCAAAGGTGAATTTTTGAATCCTTTCCGCATACTCAATGGTATAGTATTTGTGTACTGCCTAATGATGCTCTGATCTTTTTAGATTTGTTATTTCCTTTTAATTCTGATAGTGTTACAGATTTGTACTCGCTCTTCTTTGCTGCAGTCGCATCAAACCGCTCTTTTGGCGTGCCTGGTCCCGTAAGACTGCTAGCGATGGCTGTCTTTTTTGCTGAAAAGGCGTCTGTCGCAATGTGACAAGGACGCACCAGGAGCCTGTGCTGATTAATTTGATGTGACACTTAAGGTTGGTACACACTAAACGATGTGTACCCAGCATGACATTGCTGGCGACGGGACCCTGCATGCAGCAAGTGCATACACAATTACCGATGTCGACTCCGACTGTGGGGCGCTATGTGTCATGCTGCATTCTGCATCATGTCATTGTTTGCGACATCCCCCGTCGGCCCTGCAGTAGGGACGACAGGCGTTGTTGCCAGCAACCCGTGGGAGCGCGCATACCATGGGTACACACTAGACTATGTACCCGATATGTCGTCCCGATTCACAGGATCGGACGACCTATCGTCTAATGTGTATCCAGCTTTAGTCTCCAAATCAGCATGTGAAGTGCTTTGATGCAGCAGCCACAGCCTTTTTCCAACCAAGTTCTGTTTACAGTCTAAGGTGTCTAGTTACTAAACCTTGGATGGAGATAAAGTGAACGTAGATAAAGTACTAGCCAAATGGCTCCTAACTTCCATGTCACAGACTGTATGACAAATGAAATGAGCTGATTGGCTGGTGCTTTATCTCTGTTCACTTATCTCCAAACAAGGCTTCGTAAATAGATCCCTCTGTAGCATACAAATATACAAGTGTCCCATATCAAATGAATCGCACAGTCTCCTGATGCGTCCTAGTCGAATCGCATTGCGACCTAGGTGCATTTTCATCAAAGAAAAGACACCTGACGGCTCACACCAGGCTTATTGTGCTGCATGGCGTATTGAGGCTAGATGTAGGAGGACACATCTGTACTTGTTGGATTCCTGGCCTCGCAACCTCCATTATAGCACCTATTGGTCATTATATTTGTTATTGATCACTCTCTCTTGGATGATCTTATAAGGACTGAATTAATTTGCTGAATTGTGACTGGTTTTTATTAGGGGTGTGCGGGTTCGCCTGACTCGGATCTGAAATAGAAGCAAAACGTCATCATCCCGCCTTCCGGGTCACGCGGGTCTCGGATCCTATATAAGGTACCCGCGTCGGCGCCATTTTCTCACTCGGCTGTGGACAGTGAAGAGGGAGGGTGGGAGTTAGGGCTGGCTGGGCTGTGTAGTTTAGTGTAGCGGAGTGTAGTGCTGTGCTGCTGTTGTCCATAGGGGCTGTGTCCACTACTTCAAAGTCCATAGGGGCTGGCTGGACTGTGTTGTGCAGTCAGTTGTCCATAGGTGCTGTGTCCACTCCAAAGTCCTCTGCAGTGTCTCAGTCCTAAAGGGGTGCTGTAGTGTTGTCCAGGGGGTGCTCTGTCCATCAGGGGTGCTCCCCCCCCCCCCCCCCAAGTGCAAAAAAAATAAAATATATTTTTTCTGTGTTTGTGAATTGTGTGCGCAGTAGCCGCACGTGCATCAACAAAGTAGTGGCAAGCGTGCGCCTGTGTCATAAGTAAAGGGCCGGCTGGCTTGACTGTTAAAGGGTGCTGTAACCCCCAAAGTACACTCCAAACAAAATAAAAAAATATTTTCTGTGTTTGTGAATTGTGTGCACTGTGGCTGCACGTGTATCAACAAAGGAGCAGCGCCAAGCGTGTGCCTGTGTCCCATAAGTAAAGGGCCAGCTGGCTCATTTCTTAAAGGGTGGTGTAACCCACAAAGTGCACTAGTCTCCAGCAAAAATAAAAAAATATTTTCTGTGTTTGTGTGCGCCTTAGCCGCACGTATATATCAAATCAATATAACATAAATGGAGGACCAAACTTTCACCGATAAAAATAAAATAGGGAAAGATCAAGAACCACTTCCTCCTAGTGCTGAAGCTGCTGCACCTAGTCATGACATAGACGATAACATGCCATCAACGTCGTCTGCCAAGGCTGATGCCCAATGTCATAGTAGAGGGCACATACAATCCCAAATGACAAAGTTCAGGAAAATGACCTTAAAAATTTTTTTGAAATCATCTGAAGAGAAACGTAAACTTGCCAATATGCCATTTATGACACGGAGTGGCAAGGAACGGCTAAGGTCTTTCCCTATGTTCATGACTAGTGGTTCTGCTTCACATGACGATGGAAGCCCTCCTCCCGCTAAAATAATCAAACAAGTTCAGCTGGCAAAAGCACAGCGAAGAACTGTGCGTTCTAAGACGATATCACAAATCCCCAAGGAGAGTCCAAGTGTGGTGGTGGTTGCGATGCCTGACCTTCCCAGCACTGGACGGGAAGAGATGGCTCTTTCCACCGTTTGCACGCCCCCTGCAAGTGCTGAAAGGAGCACCCACAGTCCACTTGCTGATTATGCAAATTGAAGATATCACTGTTGAAGTACAACAGGATGAGGATACTGGTGTAGCTGGTGCTGAGGAGGAAGTTGGCGAGGAGGATTCTGATGGTGATGTGGTTTGTTTAAATCAGGCTCCGGGGGAGACAGTTGTTGTCCGTGGGATGAAAAAGCCCATCACGGTCATGCCTGGGCAGAAGACCAAACATTCCACCTCTTTGGTCTGGCAATATTTCTATCCAAATCCGGACAACAACTGTCTTGCCATATGTAAAGGTGAAATAAGTAGGGGTAGGGACGTTAACCACCTAGGAACATCCTCCCTTATACGGCACCTGCAGCGCGTTCATAAAAAGTTGCTGTCAAGTTCAGAAACTTTGGCTAAGACCGTAAGCAGTCCAGGGACACCTAAATCCCGTTGTCCTGTTGTATCCAAGCGCCTGCAAACCACACCATCAACTCCCTCCTCGTCAATTTCCTCCTTCGGATCGGAAGTAGTCCTGCAGGCCATGTCTCTGGCATGACTGACCCTCCTATCCGGGATTCCGCCGGAGGATCCTGCATTGCTACGCCTGCTGTTGCTGCTGGGAGTCGTTTATCATCCCAGAGAGGAAGTAGGAACACCACTACTTTTACTAAACAATTGACCCTCCAACAGTCCTTAGCGAGGAGGATGAAGTACGACAGCAGTCATCCTGAAGCAAAATGTATAACTGAGGCCTTGACTGCTATGTTGGTGTTAGACGTGCGTCCGGTATCCGCCATTAGTGCAGTGGGATTTAGACAATTGTTGGAGGTAGTGTGTCCCCGGTTCCAAATCCCGTCTAGATTCCACTTCACTAGGCAGGCGATACCGAGACTGTAACGTCAGAAAAAGTGTCCTCAGTGTCCTGAAAAATGCGGTTGTACCCAATGTCCACTTAACCACGGACATGTGGACAAGTGGAACAGGGCAGACTAAGGACTATGTGACTGTGACAGCCCACTGGGTAGATGTATCACCTTACGCAGCAACAACAGCAGCGCACCAGTAGCAGTATCTCAGAAACGCCAGCTCGTTGCAAGGCAGGCTACGCTGTGTATCACCGGTTTCAGTAAGAGGCACACCGCCGACAACCTCTTAGAGAAACTGAGGAAAATCATCGCCCAGTGGCTTACCCCACTTAGACTCTCCTAGGGATTTGTGATATCTGACAACGCCACCAATATTGTGCGGGCATTACATCTGGGCAAATTCCAGCACGTCCCATGTTTTGCTCACACAATAAACTTGGTGGTGCAGAATTTTCTGAAAAGCGACAGGGGCGTGCAGGAGACTCTTTGGGTGGCCCGAAAAATTTCTGGCCACTTTCGCCATTCAGCGACTGCGTGCCGAAGACTGGAGCACCAGCAAACACTCTTGAACCTGCCCCGCCATCACCTTAAGCAAGAGGTTGTGACGCGGTGGAACTCAACCCTCTATATGCTTCAGAGGATGGAGGAGCAGCAAAAGGTCATTCAAGCCTATAAATCCACCTATGACATAGGCAAAGGAGAGGGTATGCACCTGACTCAAGCGCAGTGGAGAATGATTTCCGTGTTGTGCAAGATTCTCCAGCCCTTCGAACTTGCCACACATGAAGTCAGTTCAGACACTGCCAGCTTGAGTCAGGTCATTCCCCTCATCAGGCTTTTGCAGAAGCAGCTGGAGAAAGTGAAGGAGGAGCTAAGATGGAGCGATTCCGCTCGGCATGTGGGACTTGTGGATGAAGCCCTTCATTCGCTTTGCCAGGATCCAGGGTGGTCAATCTGTTGAAATCAGACCACTACATTTTGGCCACCGTGCTCGATCCTAGGTTTAAAGCCTACGTGGTGTCTCTCCGGCCGACGCAAGCCTGCAGAGGTGCAAAGACCTGCTGGTGAAAACGTTGTCAGCTGAAGCGGAACGTGACACGTCAACAGCTCCTTCATTTTCTCCCGCAACTGGGGCTGCCAGGAAAAAACTTAGGTATCCTAAGCAACCAGCTGGCGGTGATGCAGGGCAGGCAGGACCAAGTTTGGACATCCGGTCCGGACTGAAGGACCTGGCAACAATTTCTGACATGTCTACTGTCACTGCATATGATACTGTCACCATTGACAGAATGGTGGAGGATTACATCGGTGACAGCATCCAAGTAGGCATGTCAGACAGTCCGTACCTGTACTGGCAGGAAAAAGAGGCAATTTGGAGGCCCCTGTACAAACTGAGTGACAAACAGAAATCTGCGAGTCCGGTGGTACTGTAGGTGCCACATATAGCTGTACTCACGTCTAATTGAATTTACCCATTACACTTGTTTTACCATATTGAATAATATAAATATATACAACTGATGCCTGATGATAATGTATGAGTGATCCAGTCTTCTGCCAGCTTAAATGTCACACTAGCTATGGATTTGTGGGCTCCCTTAATTATGTATATTGAAATATACAATCTGTTTTGTTGCCACTGAAAATTACTCCAGTGCCACCATACTAGATCTCTTGCTGTTGAGAGAATAGATGTAATACATATACATTTGAACTGTGTTTAAGATCATTTTATATTATACGCAGAACAGAAAATTCGATTGATAAGGAGAATTTACTTGTTCCAGTCAACTGATTTTTATTGCATGTAGTTTCATATAGAGTTATAAATATTACATAACCTTATTATAATAGGAACTTTTTATCACTGCTTATTGGGGAAGTAAAAGCACATTGCCATGGCTAAGGAGAAGCAGTATGTGATTAATCTGACTATCCGGTAGCTGCAGTGTATGTAATACTGTATTGTACTTTGCATGCCTTCCTGGCTGTATGTGTCTACATAATGTAATGGGAAAAACATCTTGCCTTGGTCTCAGACCTTCCTCTTATTCCTCTTTAAATCTTAAATCTCCTGGCACAGTTGTCTTATTTGTTCCAAAGCCTTAACATAGCTACTTGCCAGCCGCATCCCCCTCTTAGTGGCACCATCATTTGTTCACTTTTCCTGTTCCGTTGCAGAGATCCCGACAGGATAACTCCAGCTGCAGGAGCAGTGCCAACTCAACAAGCTGTAGGTCACACTAGTGTTCACCAGTGAGAACAACCTGTATGATCCATGCTCCCTGTCATATATGATTTAAAGTAATATATATACTTACCTGCACACACGTGTACTGCCAACTGTACGGTGGAGTGGTGGAGGAGGAAGAATGGTCTGGGGCTGTTTTTCATGGTTTGGGCTGGACCTTCGTTTGAGGGAATGGAAATATACAGCAGCACACATTGGGCCAAATGTTGCTTGGTTTTGCCATTACTCTAATTGCCACTTTGAATCTAATTTCCATCTTGACTGGAATCATGCCTGCTCTCACAAAGCGTGGGCTATTACATGGCCCATTGTGCGCTTCCTCTTTGTGACATCAGTTTGCACATAGCCCCTATTCTGTTATAGCATGACGTTGCCCCAGTGCACAAAGTGATGTCCAGCAAAAAAATTATTTACCTGAATTGTTTGTAGAAGAACTTTTCTGACCTGCACAGGACCCTGAACGGGTAAGCCAATTATGAGCCAGGCTTTATCATCCAAAATTGATGCCAGACCTCACTAATGCTCTTGTGGCTGAATGGATGTAAATGCCCTCACCCATGTTCCAAAATCTAGTAGTGAGCCTTTCAGAAGTGTGGGGCACATGTGTAAGATGTTTGGGAGTCCAGATAGATTTGTTTGTGTATGTATATATGTGTGTATATAGATAGATAGATTATACACACACACCCCCTACCCCCCCCCTTCCCCCTTCTGGTGGGAGAGATAGAGAGAGGACCAAAACATCATCAGTCTTCATAAACTGGTGTCCTTTTAACATAAATCAGTGCTCTAACAACATACAAAAAGTGCTATGTTTTTCTGTAGTTGGATTCTGAGCCAATGCTGGAATCAGAGTATCCAGATTTAAAGCAACTAATAGATAACCACCATGACAGGACCTTGCTTAACCACTCCTGGAGCATAAGGGTTCCCTGTCACTTTCAGTAACCAACTGCTACTGACTTCTCCCACTGCATTGTGGGTAGATAACTTTCTGCCACCACCAGGCTGTTACACCAGCACCTAGAGCTACTTGTTCCACTAGATCTCTAAACTACCCGGAACCGCTTATTTCTGGGCATGTATGGTAATATTGCTGGTACACCACCTAGTTTGTGTCTGCTCATTTTAACTGTCCAGGATTGCGCTTGGTAGCAGACAGAGGGCTTAAGTTTGGTGACGCTGAGCTCAATCACAGAGCAACCATAAAACAAAATAGCATTTTGTGCTGTTCTAGTGGTCCCAGGATAAAAACAGTTGCAGGCATCTTAGAAGCAGTCGAGATGTTTATTTGCTCCTCTAAAATGTTATTAAAAAGTGTTATATACAGATTGATAGTTTTTAAGGAACTGTAGGCTGGCCTCTGCATATGCAGTCCATACTAGTCAATGTTCCCTTTCATTGTGGGACAAGGTTAAGAAAGCTTTTAATCTGGCACCATATCCCTCCTCTCACTCTGGTTTGGAACTACTGAGTCCATGGCTGCTCCATGAAAGTCCAGGCGTTTACATCAGCCTACCCCCTTCAAGAGTGTGCGTTTATTCCGTTGGCAGTAAAAGTAACCTCTCCGTTCTTTATCATTTTATTTTAGTACCGGTGTGCCACTTTCTACCATATTTGGTAATGTCCCCTGTTTCTGTTATTGCTCTTCTCCACTGCCCCATTTAGCATATCAGCAAACCTAATGATCGGTTAATTATGCATATTATTAATGCTGCAAAAATCTCGATTTGCTAAACAATGGAAACTGCCTCACCCTCCTGGCAGTGTCAGCCCAGATTAACCATTTTTTGGATTATTGATTCCATGGAGTACATGCAAAATAATACGGTAACTACATTTAATGAGCTGTGTGGACTTTGGTTCCAACTCACCAATAGCCCACTTTCTATATCCTATTAGGCCCATTTGTTTTTTGTGTACCATACTTCCTTTCCTTCAGGGCATACCCCACCCTGCATTTTTTATTTTAGCTTTCCCTTTCCTTTCTATTCCCTTTATTTGTGTTATCTCATGTTTCCATGCTAAATACTAAGGGATAAATGTACTAATGTGAGAGTTTTTAGAAGTGCGTTTTAGAAGAGATGTTGCCCATAGCAACCAATCAGATTCTAGATATCTTCTAGAAGGTGCTAGTTAAATGTTAAGTAAAATCTGATTGGTTGCTATGGGCAACATCTCTTCTAAAACTCAATTCTAAAATCTCTCACTTTAGTAAATTTACCCCTAAGGGCCGTGTTCAATTAGCGTCGAAAAGTCGTTTTTGGTGAAAAAGTTTCGCTGGTGACGTCATTTCGCCAGCGGAAACATCCCCATTTTAAATTTTGGCAACTTTTCGCCGGTGCGAAAACACAATGCAATGTGCCCAGCGGAAAAGTTTTGCCTATGAATAGCTGTCGAAAAAAAGTGCAGAATTGTGGTTTTCGGGTGCACCCTTAGGACAGGTCCCCAAAGGTAAACTGCGTCAAAAAAATACTCAAACAATTAAAACACCCCAAAAATGTACTTTGAAAAAGGCGGTGAAAAAGTACAAAGTTGGGGTACAAACTTAAAAACTAGCTAAATAGACTTTGGGGGGTCTGCAAGTATGGGGGAGGTTTTTTTTTTATTGCAGGTGTTTGCTGAAGGTGCGTTTTTTCACGTTTATTAAAACCTTACTTTTGCGAAATTTAACCATGCTGGCACCAATTTTCATGTACCCCAAATTTACTGGGACTAGTTATTTTCACCAAAAAAAATCTGCTAAATGCTATTCTTCACCACTTGTGCAAAGACTCTAATTGGCAGCTATTCAGATAATTTAAGTACCCAAAATACTTTCAGCTGGCCTATTGGGGGATATCTATAGTGATCCCCAATGTCATTGCATCTTTTCGGGGGTGTCGGGCTGATTTTCCCAAATCTGACAGCAAGTTTCGCCTGTTTGCGTTTCGCCGGGTGCCGTTTTTGCCATTTCTAATTGAATATGGGGATAAGCTGGGACGTGCGCGATACTTTTTCGCATGGAGAACCAGCGATGTCGGCGAAAAGTCCGGCATGCGAAAAGTTCAGGACTTTTCGCGTCTAATTGAATATGCCCTTAAATGTTCTTGGTAGCACTATGTGGTCTTTGTTTTACATACTAAATTGTTGTGTGCGCCTTTTCCACAAAAGTCCTATTGCTGTAGTTGTGAGCGGTTTTGGACTCTAGTCTCAAGATATGTTGTTTGTTTTAATTGGTGCTTCAATAAAAACCTGTTAAGTGGGAGGTACTAGAAATATTACAGCATACAGATGTTCAGAAAGCCTATATATTACAAGCTGGTCAGGAGGATATACACAATGTAGGGCTTGCAGCGCTCCCTTTTTATTCCGTTTTAGCCCACACTACAGCAGAAGGTAATCCAGCCCGTTTCATTTATCAGGTTAGGGGGTGCATGCACTGTACATTAAACCTTTATTTAAATCCCTTCAGTGCTGGCAGGTACTGTGAGCTATCTCTGCGTCTCACAATGTTTGGAAACTGAGCACCCTGACAGCTTTTCCAAGTCTGCAAGTATTTGAATTCAGTGCATTGGAGGCATAATGCTGAAGCCATGTGAGTTAATCCGGTGATGAAGCACATCATCTGTTAATCAAAATCAATTTTTATTTAAACTGATCCCAGCGCAACACACTGGAACTAAAGTCTCCCTGTATCGCGGCCTCCAGATTCTGTCTGTAGCTGCATTGTGCAGTGGGAAAAGAAAACTGATTGTTATTTAAACATTTTAATGGTGCTTATGTTCTTAAAAATGGTGCTGCAGCTTTGCGTGTTTAATACTTTCCATGCCGCTGCTGCCATCTGACCACATGAGCCTGGTCCCTGGCCATACCACATTAAAAGTAAAAGATGGTTTGGTACAAATATCATTCCTATCCTCATGAAACACCTATGGGTAAATTTACTAAGAATCGAGTTGTTTTTTTTAAACTGGATTTGCATAACTGAAACTCGGGTGATTTTCCCGTTTTTAAACTTCCATATTTATGAAGAAGTGAGTTTAGGTGAAAGTAGTTGGCCAATGGTGAAGCAGATCGAGATTTCTCCCCCGAGTAGCAAGTTTAGATGAGTTTACTCACCAGAGATTGTAGTATCTTCTCTCTGCAAAACTCTTCCGAGCAAGCAGCCCGCACAGATCAGTGAGATATGTGAAGGCTGCTTGTGTGGTCTACCTGTTAAACAAGAGTTAAACCTTTTTAAAAAAAATGACGTAGGGTCCCCCCCAAAAGTATAACCAGCCCCGGACTGCTCAGCCAGTCCTGGTTCCTAAACTTATGGGGAACAAAACAAGTAGGGTTCCCCCATAATTTAGGAACTAGCACCTGGTTGCAGGGCCAGTGCTGATTTTAAATCTAGGGGAAAAAAATGTGTAGGGGTCCCCCTATATTTAAAACCAGACCCAAACCAACCGGGGTGTAATGCCACAGCCAGGAGACCCTAACACCCCGTCGGGGATCTCAGGGTAGGTGGGGACCCCCCCCAAGAAGGTGTCCCCCCCTGCCAAAGCCCCAGGCTTAGGCTGAAGCCCGGGGCTCTTCCCCCGCACCCCTGGAGCGATGGGTATGGAAGTAATAATGTGGTATATAGTTCTAAACTATTGTCATTTACAGTGGGAACTACAGGTGCCAGCATGCCTGCTCTTTGGCACTTGTGGAACTACAAGTGCCAGCAGGTGGCCGGCACCTGTATCCCCACTGTAAATTAACTAGTTAAAAAAACAGTACACAAACCGTCTAAAGTAAAACTTTATTACACACCTACCTACCTCACACATACTTACATGTGCCAACTGGTCACGTCCACTTGTCCCGTAGAACCCATTTGGAGTACCTGAAAAACAGATCTTATACTCTCCTCCATCCTCGCGCTTGTCTCCGTAGCATCCAGGGGTCTTGGGGAAGGGGGGGGGCGAGAAACGCAACCCGATCCAGATTCTTACATTAGTGGTGTATGTGTGTGACCACATACTCCGTTAACCGGCTCCTGACTGATCAGTGTGAACTGTCAAGAACCGGCAGCCAATCAGCGGGCACTAACTGTAGAGCGGCCGCTGATTGGCTCCGGCTCCTGACAGTTCTCACGTGGGCTGGTCACTGAGTCAGGAGCCGGAGCCAATCAGCGGCTGCTCTAAGTTGCTCAGAATGTCCGATGGTGCATGCCCCCGGTGGCAGTGGAACTGCGTCTTCCAAAGCAGTCCCTGACACCTACCCCTAGCCTACCCCAGACACGGCCGCCGACAAAATGAACCCACCCAGGAAGACCTATATGGATTGCATGGATCTCCATGCAATTCTAATCTCTGTCCCCCGACAGTAACTATCGGGACACATGGGAAGATTTAAAACATCAGGAAACACGTCAGGGAACGCCTCCGTCTGGGCAGCCACGCCCCCGGCACACCCACCAAAGGGGGCGTGCTGTCAATCACCGTCGACAGCACGCCCCCTTTGGTGCGAGACCCATAATGACGGCTTGGCCGTCGTTATTCCAGTCTCGCGCATGCGCACGACGGAGCCGCCTCCGTCATGCGCATGCGCACTTGGGCAGCATCGACACGCTTGCGAGCGGGTCTGAATTAGGCCCTCTGTTCCGGATTAGGTGACTCCAGTGGCTATTGGTGGTTTCCAGCATTGATTTTATGGTTTATGTTTTTTATCATTTTTTGGATTATTTGCTTGTAATAAATGTTTATAGAAAGAAGATCCAGAATAAAGGACTTTTAATTACCCACCGTATAAAGCTTCTGTATGGAATAACTGAGGGATGCAAAGAAACCTTTTGGGGAACATCAATGCCTGGTCCCAGGTGAGTTAATCCCTACGAGGAGAATTTGTGTCTTATACAGTGAAGATATCATTACTGAAGGTGATGAAAGAGATTAAAGAAACCTTTGTAGGAATATAGGGCACCTCAAGTAGGTGAGTCCTTAAGTGGCCATTTTACCCTATCATAAAGTCTTAATTATTATCTTATTTCCCTCATTTGAGATTTACTGCATCCAGGGAAAAAAAAGGAGAGGAATTCATAATTGTGACAGCCAGTGGCGTAACTAGGGTATTTGGAGCCCAGGGCAAATTTGAAAAGGGAGCTCCCCCCTGATGTGCGCGCGCGGTGAAAAAATGGGCGTGGTCACTTAAAAATGGAGCGTGTCAACATGACACACCCCTTTATTTTCACACTGAACATTCCTATCCATATGCACCTTAACCCCAGTAGTGCCCCTTATACAGTACCCCCAGTATGGAGTTGTGGTCCCTCTTATGCAGGCCCATAGTAGTGCCCCTTATACAGTATCCCCAGTAGTGGTCCCCCCAAATGCAGTGCCCCATGTAGTGTTCCCCCTTATGCAGTGCCTCCAGTAGCAGTCCCCACAATGCAGTGTGCCCAGTAGCGGTATCCCCTTATGCAGTGCCCTTTATATGGTGCCCCCAGTACTAGTCCCCCCCCATGCAGTGCCCTTTATATAGTGCCCCCAGCAGTAGTCCCCCCCCCCCCATGCAGTTTTCCCAGTAGTGGTCCCCTTATGCAGGCACCCAGTAGTGATCCCCCCTATCCAGTGCCCCCTGTAGTGGTGGCCCTTCCTATTATTGCCCCCAGTAGTGGTCCCCCGAGTGCAGTGCCTCTACTAGTAGGCCCCTTTTATAATGCCCCCAGTGGTAGTTCCCCCCCAAGTAGTAGTCCCCAGTAGAGGTTCCCCCTCCCGATTAAGTGCCCCCAGTAGTAGCCCCCCCCAGTAGAGGTCCTCCCAGTAGTAGCCACCCCCCTCCCCCGTTCTGCAGATAGGTAAAAAAAATATATATATATGTATATATATATATAAAAACATACCTGAATCCATGCTGCTGCTGCTGCTCCGGTCCGCGACGCCGCTCCCGCTGCCGCCCGCCAGTCCTCCCGGGCTGGCGCGCTCAGCATTATGGGACAGACGTAATGACGTCAGTCCCATTACCCACTGCAGGAGCCGGACGGAAGTCCAGCTCTTGCAGTGGGTGCTGCAGCAGTCAATGAGAGTCTATCTGACTCTCATTGGCTGCTGTTTAACACACACATCGCCGCCAGCGCTGGCAGCGATGCGTGTGTTATGCACAGCCTGAGCCCGCCTCCTGGCACTATCGGGCAAGCGCTCAGGGGGAGGGAACGGGCTCAGGTATGCAGCACAGGACCGGCGCAGGGAAGCCTAGCGCCGGTCCTGTGTAAATGTGTAGCGCCGACTGCACTCACTGCGGTCGGCGCTACACTTGTGGCTAACTAGGGCGGGCCGGACCGTGGCCGGCGGCGCCCCCCCCCCCCCGCGCTGCCGGTCCCACGGCGCCCAGGGCATGCACCTTGCCCGACCCCCCCTAGTTACGCCACTGGTGACAGTGCCTGTGGAACGCTTTCTTTTTTATCTGTCTATGTAACACATTCATGCATCGGCCTTCTCAGAAGACTTTGCTTATTTCACAGAAATAGGCTCTCAGGTCAGTACACAAACCCACCACTTATCTGCTGGACTTTGGCCTATGAAAATGATAAAGTTGCTGTCATTGTTGCTCAGATCTTGGGTAAGATAATGCTTTTTGTTTGGTGACTAACACTGCCCATGTTAACCCATTCCTTGACAGGCTAACCTGCATAGCTGTTTGGTATGTTTCATTTATAAACCAGTCAGTCATGCAACATATCATATTATTCACTAGAGGGCACTTATCTACATCACTATGTACAAGGGCCCTCATTCAGAGCCGTACGCTCTGAGCAGAGCGCACGCTCTGCATGAGGGCCGGGCTCCATTTTCATGGAGCGTCCTCCTGGACGCTCGTATAGCTGTGGGTCACCACCCACAGGCTATACGAGCGTGCTTTTTGATGGCCGCGATGGTCAAGACCATCGCGACCATCGAAATTGCGAGCCGGAGCCTGCGGTTGAGGTTTTCAACCGCAAGCTCCGGAGTGATTTTGGCTCTATCAGAGCCAAAATCACTCCCACTGACATCACTAGTGATGTCAGTGGGCCGGCTTCTGACGGGAGGCGTTCCCGTGGGAACGCCCCCGTCAGGGAGGCACGCCCACCAAAGGGGGCATGCTGTCAATCAACATTGACAGCACGCCCCCTTTGATCGGACACAACGAGCGAAGGAAAGTCCTTCGCTCGTCGTGTCTGGCGCATGCGCACGACGGAGCTCCCTCCGTCGTGCGCATGCTCAGTGCAGACCATCGACCCACTTGCGAGCGGACAGCCGCTCGCGAGTGGGTCTGAATCAGGCCCAAGGTTTCTTAAAGGCATCTCTGGTCTTCCAGGGGGTGATGCATGTTTAAGAGTCAGTTCCTACGCAGTGTTTTCTTTTCTTTTACGGCACCTTGTATATCAGATAATGTTGACCTTTTAATATGTACATGGAGCATGGCTGATGCTACCACTAGGCGGTCACATAGGGCGCCAGGGATTAGGGAGAACACAAAATACTGTCTTACAGTGTCTTTATTTTGACCATAGCTCCCGCACCCTTACTATTTGCCAGCTGCTAACATAGAGGGGCAGACACAGTGCCTGATTAAGGACACATGGGGCTCTGGGCAAGATACTGTATTGGAACCCAGTACCTGTTGCTCCTACATGCTGGAAATGTGGGCTAGAAAAAGCATCTTCTCCAGTGTTGCATTCCACACAAGGAAATATGGCACTTTCCCTAGGGCACCCTGAGAGACAGACAAAATGCTTAATGATGGGATGGTATTGTACACAGTCGAGTCACATTATTATGACTACCTCCTACATTTGACGTCGGCAGTGCGTAGCCCATGAAGTACGTCACGTGCTGTGCACTGGCTTGGTGGGTATATAAGGTGCGTGATAGGCCGTCTGCATACATATCACTCGTTGCTGTCATGAGCAAAAGGAGCGATTTTTCCGATTTGCAAAACTTGATGATTATTGGCTTTCGGGCCAAGGGTGGCAGTATTTCTGAAACTGCGCAGTTTGTGAACTGTTCGGGTGCGGTTGTGGTGAAGGTGTATCGTGACTGGACAAATGTCACCATTGCAAATAACCGGTGTTGGAACTGTGGAGCACCACATGCCATTGATGTGAGAGGTGAACGTCATCTATGAAGGTGCGTGAGGGCCGACCAACGCTACAGTGGAGCAGCTCACCATCAAAAAATAACCTGGGGGCCAACAGACTTGTCTAAAACAATAGTTCAGCAAACCCTGCTGCGTATGAGGCTACGAAGCAAACGGTCACGGCACCTATGCTAACGAAGGCGCATTGGCAGAAAAGGCTTAAATTTTCATGGCTATATTGGAATTAGACCTCCGCTGATTGGCGAAGGTTTACCTTCTCCGAAGAGTCACGTTTTCTGCTTCATCGAATAGATGGCCATTGGCGTGTCAGGCTAGAAACGTCGGAGAACAAACACCCTGCAACCATTGCTGGAAGAACGCAAGCTGGTGGTGGCAGCATTATGGTCTGGGGAATGTTTTCATGGCATTCTCTGGGCCCACTCATCCATGTGGAAGGCACCCTCAACCGATTTGGTTATGAATCCATCCTTGCAGAGCACCCATACATGCCGATTGTCTTCCCTGAGGCGGATGGGATCTTCCAGCAAGACAATGATATGTCAGACGGCTAGAAATGTCCAACAGTGGTTGGACGAGCACAACAAGACTCCCTGGCTCCCTAATTCCCTGGACTTTAACCCAATTGAGCATCTGTGAGACCACCTCGATCTACCACGCACCCTCCAGCAGCTGTGGGATGCACTGCAGTCAGCATGGCACCAGATACCTGTGCCAATCTACCAACAAATTGAGTCACTCCCAGCTCGTCTAGCTGCTGTCCATGCTGCACATGGCGGTTCTCTAGCTATTAGCTGGTGGTCATAATAATGTGACTCGACTGTGTATATTTGCACGGTCTATAAAATTTAATTTCTAAAATTAAAAAAGTGGAAGATGGAAATATTATGTGAACGCCTTGATATGATTGGCTGCAATGCAGAGAGGAAAATCACCATGTAATACCCCTTTTCCACCAAAACGCCGGGTCCAACCCAGGATTTTGAACACTGTTCCAACCTGTATTACAGCCGGGTCAGACCCCTTTCACACTGCAACTTAGACCCGGGTTATTCCCAGGTAGACCCCATTTACTTTGAACCCGTGTTTGCCCTCGAATGTCATTAGAACTTTACTTTTTTCAGGTTCACAAGAGGTCATGAAAAGTGGGTTGTAACTGCTCCATGCATTGCATTTATCATGGCTGACGAGTAATCACTTTGTAGCCCCGAGTTCCTTATAGCCAGCAGCTCCTTCACTTCTGCGTGAATCCAGGTAGCCATCCAGTGAGCGCTGCAGGGTGCTTGGAGAGGACATCATCTCTGTGCGCACCAGAAGTTCCAATCAGCGGCTTTTTGCTGGGTCGCACTGTTCACACTGTACCGTTACCCAGGACCATGCCAGGTTTGACCCTGGTGGCTACCAGGGTTGGATTCCCAAGTAATGTGACCGGGGATGACCCTTTCACACCAAACCTTGCCCTGGCAATAACCCAGGTTATACGTTTGGTGGAGAAGGGGTATAAATGTTCCCAGAACTTAAGTGATGTATAGCAAGCATAGTTCCAATGTTTGCTCCTGTTTGGAGATATTGGGCGGAATGCAGCAGCCTGAAAAATGTGGACAAACCCGCCCAGTATTTGTCATATGCACCAAGCCCCGGAATGCGATGCACTCCGGGGCTTTGTTGCGGTGGTTATGCCATCTTCCTAATGGTGTTACCCATAAAAGCCTATGGGCTTCTATCAGGAGAGTACTGAGAGAGGGATCCAAACGGATCCCCCCCATCACCCCCTGCGGTGCGTGCATCCTTCTGCGCATGCTCAGGACACCAGAGGGGCTTCTGGGTCATAGACCCGGAAGTGCCTCCATTGCAATGGGCCGCTCTTACCGAGAGCGCGGTCCTTTGCGGTGCTCATAATGCATACCAGCGTTACGAACGCTGGCATGCATGCGAAGGGTGGCAGTATGCATTTGATGCGTCATGCATCCCGCCCACTTTATTTCATTTTTTTTTCCCTTTGTTTTACACTTTTGACCAACCCACAGACAACATTCTCATTTGCTCATTCAGTAGCAACCTTTTGGCATTATGTTTTACCTCAGGGAGATCACTGAGTCCTACTCAATAAAGAAGCTGTATTCTCATAAAAATTGCTTCAATACAATGAATGGTTCCTTCCACTATCTATAACAGGTACATAATGATAATGGCCATGAAAGGCGTAATAAGTATTAACACTAGGCCTGGTCCTAGATCCATCCTAATGGTGCATACACACGGTCAGATTTTCTGAAAGATCTAAACGATAACGATTGTAAAAATCGTTCAATTGTTCATATCTGAAAGAAAATCTGACGTGTGACTACAACGATGAACGATGCACGTTCCCATTTGTCAGATAACGATATCTGACATCTGATGTGTTTGCAGTCAGATTTTGACGCTCCCATTCATTTTAATACTGTCAGAAATCGTTCAAATCGTTGGTAAAATCGTTCAATCGTTCATCTGACATATCTGACCGTGTGTATGCACCATAACACTTTTTCTACCTCAGATTCCCTGAAATGAAAACCACCTAGAAAATACCCTCAGAATATATTGTTTGATATAACTGAAATGTCATGGTGATATTAATTTGCCAAGATAATGTTGACACTTTATGTATGTACTGTATGTTCTAGTACACAGGGTCTTAAACTCTGTCCTCAGGACCCCAAACAGTACATGTTTTCCATGTATCCTCACAGAATCACATGTGAAATAAATAGCTTCACTTTCTTTTAAAAATGTGTCAGTGAGTAATGAATACACCTGTGCACCTGCTGGGTGACCTGGAAAAAGTGAACTGTGTGGGATCCTGAGGACCGAGTTTGAGAACCACTGCTCTAGTATTCAGACCAAAACATGTGCTGACTCTATAGATGCCAGTAGAAAGAATTAATCCATCAATGTACTAAGTAAGCGAGGAGTCATTTGCATCCCTTGTAGTATTCGGGGAAATTCATGCCAAAAGTCTGTCAGTACTTTATTTTGGTACAAAGTGCTTTCTAATTTTAGGAAAAGCTACTGTTCAAGTGATTTTTGTCTTTTTACCATTCAATTTCCTAACTTCTAGAGAGCTTGGCATCCGTGCATAGGCCTCCGTGCCACTGAAGTTATTCAGAAGTGGAAATCCATAAGTGATTGTTTCCTTGTCCTTATTGTCACATAGTCTCTGTGATGGGGAGAGGGGTATTCGGGTTTTTCCTGCCAGTGATTACATTGTCTAGGGAGGGTGCGGTGTGCTGCACTGACAGCTCTGTCCGTCCGCCTGTCGGCCCCTGGCACGAGGCAGGAAGCCCTGAAAGTTGTGTAACACCTCTACATCTGCTCTACAGCCACTACTGTTATCAGCCTGGAGATGCATAAAGTAGTAAATTCAATCCCTGTTCCACAGCACAAGATCACATGGCTCCTGCATGCGTGGACCATACCTTTCATCAATGAAGACTTGAGCCCATTCCAGAGTACAGAGCTATCACCTGTGGAATTATAGATGCATTTAAACTAGGGGTGAGCGGGTTCGGATTTCTGAAATCCGAGCCCCCCCCGATCCGAGGCCGATCCGAGTCAGGCTCGACTTTTCCCGCCTGACTCGGATCTGAAATCGAGGCAAAACGTCATCATCCCGCCTTCCGGGTCTCGCGGGTTTTGGATTATATATAAGGTACCCGCGTCTGCGCCATTTTCTCACTCGGCTGTGGACAGTGAAGAGGGAGGGTGGGAGTTAGGGCTGGCTGGGCTGTGTAGTGTAGTGTAGTGTTGTAGTGTAATGTAGTGTAGTGTTGTGCTGTGCTGTGCTGCGCTGTGCTGCTGTTGTCCATAGGGGCTGTGTCCACTACTTCAAAGTCCATAAGCGCTGGCTGGACTGTGTTGTGCAGTCAGTTGTCCATAGGGGCTGTGTCCACTCCAAAGTCCTGTGCAGTGTCCCAGTCCTAAAGGGGTGCTGTAGTGTTGTCCATGGGGTGCTCTGTCGGTCAGGGGTGCTCCCCCCAAGTGCTAAAAAAAAAAAAATATTTTTTCTGTGTTTGTGAATTGTGTGCACTGTGGCTGCACGTGAATCAACAAACAAGCAGCGCCAAGCGTGCGCCTGTGTCCCATAAGTAAAAGGCCGGCTGGCTTGTCCGTTAAAGGGTGCTGTAACCCCCAAAGGGCACTCCAAACAAAATAAAAAAATATATTTTTTTGTGTTTGTGAATTGTGTGCGCAGTAGCCGCACGTGCATCAACAAAGTAGTGCCAAGCGTGCGCCTTTGTCCCATAAATAAAGGGCCGGCTGGATTGACCACTAAAGGGTGCTGTAACCCCCAAAGGGCACTCCAAACAAAATAAAAAAATATTTTCTGTGTTTGTGAATTGTGTGCACTGTAGCCGCACGTGCATCAACAAAGGAGCAGCGCCAAGCGTGCGCCTGTGTCCCATTTCTTAAAGGGTGGTGTAACCCACAAAGTGCACTACTCTCCAGCAAAAATAAAAAAATATTTTCTGTGTTTGTGTGCGCCTTAGCCGCACGTATATATCAATATAACATAAATGGAGGACCAAACTTTCTCAGATAAAAATAAAATAGGGAAAGATCAAGAACCACTTCCTCCTAGTGCTGTTGCTGCTGCTGGGAGTTGTTCATCATCCCAGAGAGGAAGTAGGAACACCACTACTTTTACTAAACAATTGACCCTCCAACAGTCCTTAGCGAGGAGGATGAAGTACGACAGCAGTCATCCTGAGGCAAAACGTATAACTGAGGCCTTGACTGCTATGTTGGTGTTAGACGTGCGTCCGGTATCCGCCATTAGTGCAATGGGTTTTAGACAATTGATGGAGGTAGTGTGTCCCCGGTTCCAAATCCCGTCTAAATTCCACCTGCATCCTCAAAGCAGCAGCGACAAGCGTGCGCCTGTCTGTTAAAGGGTGGTGTAACCCTCAAAGTGCTCCAAAAAATGAAAAACTATTTTTTTTATGTGTTTGTGACTTGTGTGCGATGTAGCCGCACGTGCACCAACACAGTAGCAGCGCCAAGCGTGCGCCTGTGTCATAAGTCAAGGGCCGGTTTGGACATCTGGTTCGGATTGAAGGACGTGCCAACAATTTCTGACAAGTCTACTGTCACTGCATATGATACTGTCCTCAAAGCAGCACCGACAAGTGTGCGTCTGTCTGTTAAAGGGTGGTGTAACCCTCAAAGTGCGCTCCACAAACAATAAAAAATTCTTCTTTTTTTTCTGTTTTTGTGAAATGTGTGGGCTGTAGCCGCACCTGCATCCTTAAAGCAGCAGCGACAAGCGTCTGTCTGTCTGTTAAAGGGTGGTGTAACCCTCAAAGTGCGCTCCACAAACAATAAAAAAATTCTTTTTTTTCCTGTCTTTGTGAATTGTGTGGGCTGTAGCTGCACCTGCATCCTCAAAGCAGCAGCGACAAGCGTGCGTCTGTCTGTTAAAGGATTACATCGGTGACAGCATCCAAGTAGATAGTACAGTCCGTACATGTACTGGCAGGAAAAAGAGGCAATTTGGAGGCCCCTGTACAAACTGGCTCTATTTTACCTGAGTTGCCCCCCCTCCAGTGTGCACTCCGAAAGAGTGTTTAGTGCAGCCGGGAACCTTGTCAGCAAAAGGCGTAGGAGGTTGCTTCCACAAAATGTGGAGAAGATGATGTTCATAAAAATGAATTATCAACTTTTCCAGGGAGACCAGCCTCCAGAACGTACAGAGGGACCTGTGGTGGTGGATTCCAGCGGGGACGAATTAATACTCTGTGAGGATGAGGATGTACACAACACTGAAGAGGGTGAGGAATCGGTGAATGAGGAGGATGAGGACGACATCTTGCCTCCATAGAGCCAGTTTGTGCAGGGCCAGATTAATTGCCAGCTTGTTTTGTGGGGGCCCAAACGAACCAATTATTTCAGCCACAGTCATGTGGCAGACCCTGGCGCTGAAATGATTGGTTTGTTAAAGTGTACATGTCCTGTTTATACAACATAAAGGTGGGTGGGAGGGCCCAAGGACAATTCCATCTTGCACCTCTTTTTTTTCTTTGCATTATGTACTGTTTGGGGCCTAGTTTTTCAAACTGCCATCCTGTCTGCCACTGCAGTGTCACTCCTAGATGGGCCACCTGTTTGTGCCACCCACTCGTGTCGCTTAGCATAGTCATCCATCTACCTCGGTGCAACCTTTTGGACTTAAAAACACTATTGTGAGGTGTTCAGAATAAACTGGAAATGAGTGGAAATTAAGGTTTTTGAGGTTAATAATAGCATAGGAGCAGAAAAATCAACACATTCTGTGATTTTAGCTGTTTTTATTCTTTTTTTTTTTTAAATACAGATCCAAAACACCGAAGGGTGGTTTTGGCAAAACCAATCCAGATCCAAAACACGAAGAAAGATCCAGATCCAAAACCAAAACACAAAACACGAAAAGTGGCCGGTGCAGACCCCTAATTTAAACAGTCAGCAAGGAACCTTCTACAATTGATGGAAAGTGAGAGAAAAGTCTAAAACATTCCAAATTTCAAGTAACTACAGGACAAATCACACAAGGTTATTTTTAACTGACCAATCATGTTGGATTATTTAAAAAATCATTCGTTCCAGCACATGCAAAAGTACACACGTACGATTTTTCATGAAAAAATATAAAAGGATTTATGTATCAAGCAGTGAAAAGCGTGGAGTAGTGAAGTTGCCCATAGCAACCAGTCCGCTTCTACATATTTTATAGACAGTACTTGATAAATGCTACTTTAAAGCTGATTGGTTTCTATGGGCAACTTCTAAAGATCTACAGTAAAAAGGTAGACAATATCTAGATAGACACCAGATGTTAGACAGTCAATAGATCGACAAGTACAAATGGTCGACAGGTTCAAAGGGTTGACATGAAAATGGTCGACACAAGACACCTTTTTTTGTTAGGTTAGGCACCAGGAGGGTAGGTTAGGGTTAGGCATCAAGAGGAGGGTTAGAAAAAAAAATTGTTGACCATTTTCATGTTGACCTTTTGACCCTGTTGACCATTTGTACACATCTACCTTTAGTGTGTCGACTTTTTGACCCTGTCGACCTATTGACTGTCTCTATCATCTGAGGGTATATTTACTAAAGTGAGAGTTTTTAGATAAGGAGATGTTGCCCATAGCAACCAATCAGATTTTAGCTAGTATCTTCTAGAACAGTGTTGGCTAACCTTAACACTCCAGCTGTTATGGAACTACATAACCCAGCATGCACTGCTACAGTTTTGCTATTAGGGCATGCTAAAACTGTGGCAGGGCATGCTGGGATATATAGTTCCACAACAGCTGGAGTGTCAAGGTTAGCCAACACTGTTCTAGAAGGTGCTATTTAAATGTTAAGTAGAATCTGATTGGTTTCTATGGGCAACATCTGCACTTCTAAAAACTCTCACTTTAGTAAATTTACCCAATGGTGTCTATCTAGACATTGTCTACCTTTTTACTGTAGATCTTTCTAGCCACACCCCACTTCTCCACACTTTTTCACTGCGTGATACATAAACCCCAAAGTAAAATAAGCATTACATTTTGAGTCGCATGGATATTGGCATACTGCTAATGTCACAAAGAAAGTTTCTCATGCGATGTGTAAGGTATCTGCTAACAGACGTAAATCTAGTGCTTTCAGACTGATCTGTCCGTATATGGACCACTCTTTGCGTGAAAAGGGCATTTCTGGGAGGTAACTTGATGACGACCATGCACAGAACTGTTCTGTCTCAGAGGTGTGCTGTGGATGTGTAAGCCGACTTCCTTGCTCGATCGCAGGATGTAGAAGAGACATCTGTTTCTGCCAGATCATTTGCACCCAGCATGGGGCTGGTGTAAGTCCAGATACTAATGATGACGGTTGCAGACAGAAGAACAGTGGGCAGGACAGACTTCTTCATACAGCTGCACCGATTCCTGCATTACCATAAACTAGTAATTAGGCTGCCATGGCCGTACGGAAAAGTGTCCTCAGATGTGTCCGACTCAGTCAGGCCCAAAATTCGTTATCCTTGTCTGAGCAAACATACTCAGTCCTATATGCAATTTGTGTGCTCATACATACATGTAAAATGTAGGGGTGAGCGGGTTCGGATTTCTGAAATCCAAACCCCCCCGAGCCCCCCGATCCGAGGCCGATCCGAGTCAGGCTCGACTTTTCCCGCCTGACTCGGATCTGAAATCGATGCAAAACGTCATCATCCCGCCTTCCGGATCTCGCAGGTTTTGGATCCTATATAAGGTACCCGCGTCGGTGCCATTTTCTCACTCGGCTGTGGACAGTGAAGAGGGAGGGTGGGAGTTAGGGCTGGCTGGGCTGTGTAGTGTAGTGTAGTGCAGTGCAGAGTAGTGTTGTGCTGCGCTGTGCTGCTGTTGTCCATAGGGGCTGTGTCCACTACTTCAAAGTCCATAGGGGCTGGCTGGACTGTGTTGTGCAGTCAGTTGTCCATAGGGGCTGTGTCCACTCCAAAGTCCTGTGCAGTGTCCCAGTCCTAAAGGGGTGCTGTAGTGTTGTCCAGGGGGTGCTCTGTCCATCAGGGGTGCTCCCCCCAAGTGCTAAAAAAATAATATTTTTTTTCTGTTTGTGAATTGTGTGCGCAGTCGCCGCATGTGCATCAACAAAGTAGTGCCAAGCGTGCGCCTGTGTCATAAGTAAAGGGCCGGCTGGCTTTACCGTTAAAGGGTGCTGTAACCCCCAAAGTACACTCCAAACCAAATAAAAAAATATTTTCTGTGTTTGTGAATTGTGTGCGCAGTAGCCGCACATGCATCAACAAAGTAGTGCCAAGCGTGCGCCTGTGTCATAAGTAAAGGGCCGGCTGGCTTGACCGTTAAAGGGTGCTGTAACCCCCAAAGTACACTCCAAACCAAATAAAAAAATATTTTCTGTGTTTGTGAATTGTGTGCGCAGTAGCCGCACGTGCATCAACAAAGTAGTGCCAAGCGTGCGCCTGTGTCCCATAAATAAAGGGCCGGCTGGATTGACCGCTAAAGGGTGCTGTAACCCCCAAAGGGCACTCCAAACAAAATAAAAAAATATATTTTTTTGTGTTTGTGAATTGTGTGCGCAGTAGCCGCACGTGCATCAACAAAGTAGTGGCAAGCGTGCGCCTGTGTCCCATAAATAAAGGGCCGGCTGGATTGACCAATAAAGGGTGCTGTAACCCCCAAAGGGCACTCCAAACAAATAAAAAAATATTTTCTGTGTTTGTGAATTGTGTGCGCAGTAGCCGCACGTGCATCAACAAAGTAGTGCCAAGCGTGCGCCTGTGTCATAAGTAAAGGGCCGGTTGGCTTGTCCGTTAAAGGGTGCTGTAACCCCCAAAGTACACTCCAGTCCAAACCAAAAAAAAAATTATTTTCTGTGTTTGTGAATTGTGTGCGCAGTAGCCGCACGTGCATCAACAAAGTAGTGCCAAGCGTGCGCCTGTGTCATAAGTAAAGGGCCGGCTGGCTTGACCGTTAAAGGGTGCTGTAACCCCCAAAGTACACTCCAAACCAAATAAAAAAATATTTTCTGTGTTTGTGAATTGTGTGCGCAGTAGCCGCACGTGCATCAACAAAGTAGTGCCAAGCGTGCGCTTGTGTCATAAGTAAAGGGCCGGCTGGCTTGACCGTTAAAGGGTGCTGTAACCCCCAAAGTACACTCCAAACCAAATAAAAAAATATTTTCTGTGTTTGTGAATTGTGTGCGCAGTAGCCGCACGTGCATCAACAAAGTAGTGCCAAGCGTGCGCCTGTGTCATAAGTAAAGGGCCGGCTGGCTTGACCGTTAAAGGGTGCTGTAACCCCCAAAGTACACTCCAAACCAAATAAAAAAATATTTTCTGTGTTTGTGAATTGTGTGCGCAGTAGCCGCACGTGCATCAACAAAGTAGTGCCAAGCGTGCGCCTGTGTCATAAGTAAAGGGCCGGCTGGCTTGACCGTTAAAGGGTGCTGTAACCCCCAAAGTACACTCCAAACCAAATAAAAAAATATTTTCTGTGTTTGTGAATTGTGGGCCTGATTCAGACCCACTCGCGAGCGGCTGTCCGCTCGCAAGTGGGTCGATGTTATGGACTGAGCATGCGCACGACGGAGGGAGCTCCGTCGTGCGCATGCGCCAGACGCGACGAGCGAAGGAAAGTCCTTCGCTCGTTGTGTCCGATCAAAGGGGGCGTGCTGTCAATGTTGATTGACAGCACGCCCCCTTTGGTGGGCGTGCCGGGGGCGTGCCTCCCTGACGGGGGCGTTCCCACGGGAACGCCTCCCGTCAGAAGCCGGCCCACTGACATCACTAGTGATGTCAGTGGGAGTGATTTTGGCTCTGATAGAGCCAAAATCACTCCGGAGCTTGCGGTTGAAAACCTCAACCGCAGGCTCCGGCTCGCAAATTCGATGGTCGCGATGGTCTCGACCATCGCGACCATCACAATGCACGCTCGTATAGCCTGTGGGTGGTGACCCACAGCTATACGAGCGTCCAGGAGGACACTCCATGAAAATGGAGCCCGGCCCTCATTCAGAGCGTGCGCTCTGCTCAGAGTGTACGGCTCTGAATGAGGGCCTGTGTGCGCAGTAGCCGCACGTGCATCAACAAAGTAGTGCCAAGCGTGCGCCTGTGTCCCATAAATAAAGGGCCGGCTGGATTGACCACTAAAGGGTGCTGTAACCCCCAAAGGGCACTCCAAACCAAATAAAAAAATATTTTCTGTGTTTGTGAATTGTGTGCACTGTGGCTGCACGTGCATCAACAAAGGAGCAGCGCCAAGCGTGCGCCTGTGTCCCATAAGTAAAGAGCCGGCTGGCTCATTTCTTAAAGGGTGGTGTAACCCACAAAGTGCACTACTCTCCAGCAAAAATAAAAAAATATTTTCTGTGTTTGTGTGCGCCTTAGCCGCACGTATATATCAAATCAATATAACATAAATGGAGGACCAAACTTTCTCCAATAAAAATAAAATAGGGAAAGATCAAGAACCACTTCCTCCTAGTGCTGAAGCTGCTGCCACTAGTCATGACATAGACGATAACATGCCATCAACGTCGTCTGCCAAGGCCGATGCCCAATGTCATAGTAGAGGGCACATACAATCCCAAATGACAAAGTTCAGGAAAATGACCTTAACATTTTTTTTTAAATCATCTGAAGAGAAACGTAAACTTGCCAATATGCCATTTATGACACGGAGTGGCAAGGAACGGCTAAGGTCTTTCCCTATGTTCATGACTAGTGGTTCAGCTTCACATGACGATGGAAGCCCTCCTCCCGCTAAAAAAATCAAACGAGTTAAGCTGGCAAAAGCACAGCGAAGAACTGTGCGTTCTAAGAAGATATCACAAATCCCCAAGGAGAGTCCAAGTGTGGTGGCGGTTGCGATGCCTGACCTTCCCAGCACTGGACTGGAAGAGGTGGCTCTTTCCACCATTTGCACGCCCCCTGCAAGTGCTGAAAGGAGCACCCACAGTCCACTTGCTGATATGCAAATTGAAGATATCACTGTTGAAGTACAACAGGATGAGGATACTGGTGTAGCTGGCGCTGAGGAGGAAGTTGGCAAGGAGGATTCTGATGGTGATGTGGTTTGTTTAAATCAGGCTCCGGGGGAGACAGTTGTTGTCCATGGGATGAAAAAGCCCATCACGGTCATGCCTGGGCAGAAGACCAAACATTCCACCTCTTTGGTCTGGCAATATTTCTATCCAAATCCGGACAACAACTGTCTTGCCATATGTACCATATGTAAAGGTGAAATAAGTAGGGGTAGGGACGTTAACCACTTAGGAACATCCTCCCTTATACGGCACCTGCAGCGCGTTCATAAAAAGTTACTGTCAAGTTCAGAAACTTTGGCTAAGACCGTAAGCAGTCCAGGGACACCTAAATCCCTTTTTCCTGTTTTATCCAAGTCATCGGTGGATGAGGAGGATGAGGACGACATCTTGCCTCCGTAGAGCCAGTTTGTGCAGGGACACATTAATTGCCAGCTTGTTTTGTGGGGGCCCAAACGAACCAATCATTTCAGCCACAGTCATGTGGCAGACCCTGGCGCTGAAATGATTGGTTTGTTAAAGTGTGCATGTCCTATTTATACAACATAAGGGTGGGTGGAAGGGCCCAAGGACAATTCCATCTTGCACCTCTTTTTTTTCTTTGCAGTATGTACTGTTTGGGGCCTAGTTTTTCAAACTGCCATCCTGTCTGCCACTGCAGTGTCACTCCTAGATGGGCCACTCGTGTCGCTTAGCATAGTCATCCAGCTACCACGGTGCAATCTTTTGGCCATAAAAACAATATTGTGAGGTGTGAAGTGTTCAGAATAGACTGGAAATGAGTGGAAATGAAGGTTATTGAGGTTAATAATTGCATAGGAGCAGAAAAACCCACAAATTCTGTGATTTAAGCTGTTTTTATGCTTTTTTTCAAAAAAATACAGATCCAAAACACAAAACCCAGAACCCAAAACACGGAAGGGTGGTTTTGGCAAAACCAATCCAGATCCAAAACACGAAGAAAGATCCAGATCCAAAACCAAAACACAAAACACGAAAAGTGGCCGGTGCACACCCCTAGTAAAATGCAGCCACAATGTTGCCATGTTAAGATATGTCATACTCAAAATAATGCATCAGAATGCAGCAGCGTACTAGATAGGCCATTAACCATCATCAATTTGTGTTTAAAATAAAAAAAATGTAAATACATTTTAAAAACCGCGTACCCTTGTTGCTCAACAGTGAAGCAAGCACTGTCGCTTATGGCCTGGGGGACAAAAATGACTGTGCACTGGCAGCTATGAGTAGGCTTGCATTTGTAGTTCTACAATTGCCTGCATACCTAAATGGCTTATGGGTGCCAGAGCTTGCTGGGACCAGTAGTGCCACATACACACAACCAGGGTGTATTTTCTCTCCTGTGGTCCGGATACCCTTAGGGAATTCTGTCCTGTGCTGCATAATCTGTGGCTGAGTGGTATTCTATGAGTGGCTTTCTTTATTATAGTGGGACCAGCCCATTCTACCAAAGCTGGATGCTGCTTTTGGCATCTGCTCACTTTAGGGGTGTGGGATATGCTTTTAAAATATTATATATACATATATATATTATTACATGTTTAAAAATGCTCATCATCCGCATGGATCTCTACAGCAGGGGTTGCGCACTACTGGTGCATACACAAGGTACAACCTGCGCAACCAAAGATATCACTGATAGATTTCCCTCCAACTTTCTGTAGTGCAGGGCAAACGATTTTGGGACGATATCTATGATAGATATAGATATTTCAGTGAAGTCATGTCTTTACAGGCAAATCTTGACAAAATCATCCAAGTTGGCCTGCATGTACGGTTGACCATAGATATCGTTATCGGTCATGCAGGAACGCGCATCTTTGGTTGATCATTCACTGCATAAAAATGAACGATATGAATGATTTATCATTCTCGTTCATATTGTTCAGGAAAATCGTCCCAATGGTCCCATGTGTATGCAGCATAAGAATAGGTCAGGGCTCTGCCCTTACTACAATCCATTTGCACTTACACACCTCCAATTTGCCTCAGCACCTTGTTGCACAACAGATCACGTAATTTATAGCAACTGCATGTTTCGGAGCCTGCATACACATCTCTGATGCCACTTTTCCAACAAAGTCCCGGATTCCAAACTGGATCAGACCCGGGACAGACCTTTTCCACCATGGCGCCGATCCGGTTTATTCCCGGATCGCCGCCGTTCACACTGCACTATGGTGTAGTGCCAGCGCTTGGAGATGACATCATCTCCTTGTGCCGCAATAAGGCTCTCCCCGTGCTGTAAACTGGATCCCGGTCAGACAACCAGTGTTACCCGTTTACACTGCAGCTCACCTGGATCCTTCCCGGTAGAAACCCTGCTAGGTATCCGGAAAGAATTCCCGGGTTACTGGACCTGGGTGGAGCTGTTTCCACTCACAAAAATCCCGGTATGTGACGCGTTCATGTGCAATAACCTGGGACTTTCAAGTCAGTGGAAAAGGGGTATTAGTCAAACGCATCTCAGCCTTCTCTGCAGCTTAGTCGGTGCAACTGGGCGGCAATGGGGCATGTGCTACACTTGCTGACAATCTGGCTGCCCCCTCCGGGAGGAGGAAGCCAGGTCGGCACAACAGGGCGAGGGGCGTGACGCGAGTTTGGGGGCAGAGCATGGGTTGTGACTGCATGATCGCATCATCGTGGCCCCACTTCTGCTACACAATGCAGAGATTTCTGGCATCGTGCAGCAGGGGTCAGGGCCACGATGACTCAATTCAGTGCAAATCACGTTATCGGCTTCCCCCGGACTGCCCACGTGTAATGCATAAGTGGGTGGTTATAAGTGGGTGGTTACGGGAGGAAAGTGGACGCCGGTGGGGGGGTTACAGGAGGGTTCGTGCGGGTAGTGGCTGGCTGGGAGGCTTTCCCACTTTTCCGGGCGGTTAGGAGCACCACAATTTTCAGGAGAGTGGGCAAATATGGCATGTGCATCTTTGATAAGTGTGATGCATGTGGGAATGAGGACAAAATTGCCTGTTATTTAGAGTTGTGCATATGCAGAGATCAGTCTGATTTCAAGTGGATAACTTACACCATGGATAGGGCTGGTGCAAATGTGCCCTGATAATGACGACAGCTTCTTTCCCAAACAGTTGTATGGGGCCGGTGTGGTGGCATGGATGTGCCTGATGTTGAATACAGGCGGATATTCAGATTTATCTCTGAGCGGGAGTAATTCTGGACCTATGAGCACTATACGTAGTATTGTCCAGTTATTGACCAGGAAACAGAGTGAGAGGAAAGAGTAAGCTTAGCAAAGGGGCAATGGAAGACATCTTCATGTATGAAAATCAGTGGTAATTAAAACACATCTCTCTGGTTTGGTATCTAGCAGCAGATTTAGATTTGCATGGATGTAACAATTTTTTGTCATTTTCTCTTAAAAGAGAAGGAAAGGAATCTGTGCTGGGACTTTATCATTATCTACTGTTGCCTCTCTATCCCACCCCACATAACTAATAAACTCTCTTGACACCCAAGCACGCCTCACTGTTTGCCTCCTGTAATCATGGAAATCAGGAAGTTAAGTTATATGTGAGGAAATAGCAGACCTGCAGTTGCCCTTCGCTAAACATAGGAGGTGGCCAGAAGGAGGAGAAAAACAGACGGAACTTTCTACCAAGTTTGTGAATGTGTCCTGTGACCCCAGGACCATCCCTGACATGGAGAGTCGGACAAAAACGGACAAAGCCTTTGTGTTGTAGTTTGTGGTGTGAAGGAAGCTTCTAGTCATCGCTGTACAATTCAGAGGATCACTGCAGAGGAGAATGCAGCCAGGAACAGGTTCTTGATCACTATTATTAATGTAGTACAACAACAATAACCACACAGCAGTGAGCTGCATATATTTTAAATTGTTGACTCCTAATATGCAACCCTGGCTCCAACTTTTGGAGACCTTTGTCCAGGTTTGTTCAGTAGGCCTTTGTCTAGATTCAATATCTTGAGCCTGATGCAGAGTTTTACATAAATCAGGCTTATGTGGCTCAAAATAAGCATGCATTGCAGAGTTGTACACATATCACAATGTGACCTCACCCTATGTGTGTACTTGGTTTGGCATTAGTTATCAGCACCAGTGCGCACTTGCATCTACCCTGTACTAGGTCCAAGAGAGAGGCCTCCAAACGGGTGCAGTTAGTGTATGTGATGGAAATGTGTATGACTCTACCACATCACACTTCACTGCATCCTATACACTTTGGCCCGTATCGCCTATTAACATGATAATTGATTCTGGCGGTAGTAGGTTTGTGTGCCCATCATCTTGAGTTTCTGAGCATGGCACGGCAGTGGTAACTAACAACACACAACAGCACTTGTGGGTGCAGAGTCCATCACATGACATCACTAAGGTGTCATGTGCTAGTCTAAAAGTCCTGGCAGTGCCGGAGAAAATTACATTGAATCTGCCAAGAACTGCACCCAGGGTACATTCCCTGATACCCCAGCACTTGCATCATGTGGCTTAGCTTAATGATGCCACTCTTCATCTGTGTTCACAGCTGATATGAAAGAAGACGGTGGTCACTGACCATGCTGCTACACTTGCGGCATGGTAAAATTAATTTGAGGATCGTACCTCATATGCTCAGACCTAGGGAGGTTCCTGGAGCAAACAAACATGCACACACAGGCCAATGTCATATAAAAGATCATGGGGCCTATTCATCAAGCTGGATGGGTCCATTATACATGTAGGACAAAAGTTCCCACATGTTTTATGTAACAGACCCATTCACCATTGCTGCAATGCACAGCGCAGTTCTGTTGCACCTCACATCCCCATACACTAGTATGAGGAAGTATTCATCAAGCTCCAAAGAATGAGTTTTCAGAGTTCAGCTTCAGGAATTAACACCATCAACAGCTGTCGTTATGCCGGGGAGCCCCACTGCTTCCATTTGAAAGGAGATCAAGTTTGCAAAGTGGTATCCACTCGGACGTGACAGTGTAAACTTTCCCCTCTACTAATTAGTCACAATAGAAAAAGGGTAGGGTTTGTGGGACCACTGCTTTTCGGAGCAACTGTCCCCACACCAGAGCAATACTGAATTGCTCCATTTGGATCCTTAAATTTTGTGGGTCAAAAATAATTAGTAATGAATAAGCCCCTATATCGGACAATGATCCATTGTGCTCATCTTAGGGCCACGCATCGCTATATGGAAGCATGTATGGGCACTATAAACCAGCGTTCAGTCGATAGATCTATACTAAAAAGGTCGACAATGTCTAGATAGACCCCAAATGGTAGACAGTCAATAGGTAGACAGGAACTAAAGGTTGACGCACAAAAGGTTGACATGGATGAAGATAGACAGGTACAAAAGGTTGACAGGGTCAAAAAGTCGACATTGAAATGGTCAACACAAAAATGTTCGACACAAATATTGTTTTAGTGGGCACTTACTGGAGGGTTAGGGTTAGGCTCTAGTAGGGACGGTTAGGCATTTACCAGAGGCTTAAGGGTAGGCACTAGGAGGGATGGTTAGGCACCAGTAGGGAGAGTTAGGGTTAGGCACCAAGGGGAGGGTTAAGAAGATTAGGGTTAGAAAAAAAAAAAAAATGTCGCCCATGTATGTATCAAGCATTTGTGTTGACCTTTTGAACCTGTCTATCTTCATACATGTTGACATTTTGTGTCGACCTTTTGTCCCTGTCTACCTATTGACTGTCTGCCATTTGGGGTCTATCTAGACATTGTCTTTCTTTTTAATGTAGATCTTTTATACCTAACCCCTATAAACCTCACTCACTCATACTGAACAAGAAAGGCATAAATATAAGCTATACACCCTTAACTTTCTTGTAAATCAAAATTCATTACATGACTGCTAGCGTCTAAATACACTGACAAAGAGGAGAGTGGAGAAAGCAGTGTCTGCTGACAAGTAAGCTTGAATTGTAGAGCAGTGTAGTTTTACACTGATATAAAGGAAGAAAACGGGCAGCTTTCCAATTGTTCTCTATAAATGAGACAGGACTTTTGAAACTTGCAGACTGTATGTCAACATATATATGGGAATGTTACATAACAGACTTTTATACTATTCCTGTTGTTACGACAAGCCAGCCCCGGGAATGTTGTGCTCTGGTGGTGACCTCAGACAGTATGTAACAAGGAACCTCTCATGTCACTAGCTGTAGAAGGGAACAGGATACAAAAAAAATTAACTTTACGACTCTCCTTGATTCCATCTCTTATCTTTTAATCCAGCCTCTGTCTCTTATTCAATGGAAATTTGTTTACCAACTTGAAATTCTTTTGAGCTTTTGTCCCTACAGTCTGTCACCTGTCTTCCGCTAAACCACCCCAATCACCTTTGTCTTTTCAAGACTAATGTTGGGATCTTTCTCTGTTTGCTGATAACACAACTGCAGGTAGAGGAATATAATTGATTGCCAGGAAAATGCAAATAAACGCTAGGCCTCAGCAGCTTTGCTCACATGTGATCAAAACTGGATATGTAACAGTTACAGAACGGGTACATAACATGCCCCTTATGTGACATTTAAGGGTTTTGCAAAGAGAAATCTATATATCAATTATTATTATTGTTATTTTTTTTATTTATTAACCACCAATACAACCTGAAAGTTTATCATTTTCTATTAGTACAAAGAACCTGATTCAGCAGTGCACTAGTGCTAGTGCACTGCTGAACACAGATTCCAAATGGTCGGGAATCTGCGCAGACGCCTGACCTGTACTATGCATGAGCAGTACAGGTCCTGCATGAACGCACGCAGAGTGGCAGCAGCCTGTCAGTGATTGACAGTCTGCTGCCGTTTGTGGACGGGAGGTGACGGTAACATGTATAAGCAGCTCTACTGTGGTGTAAAGTGTATAAGTGGCTCTACTGTGTGGCGTAATGTGTATAAGGGGTACTACTGTGTGGCATAATGTGTTTAAGGTGCACTACTGTGTTGTGTAACCAATATAAGGGGTACTATTGTGTGGCATAATGTGTATAAGGAGTACTACTGTATGACAACATGTAGAAGGCATACTACTATGTGACAGAACGTGTATAAGGGGTACTACTGTGTGGCATAATATGTAAAAGGAGTACTACTGTGTGGCATAACATGTAGAAGGCGTACTACTATGTGGCATAACGTGTATAAGGGGTACTACTGTGTGGCATAACGTGTATAAGGGGTACTACTGTGTGGCATAACATGTATAAGGGGCACTACTGTGTGGCATAACATGAATAAGGGGTTCCACTGTGCAGTGGCATAGAGAGATTGGCCCGGGGAAGGGGGTGTGACCTAATTGAGATAGGCGTGACCACACCCCATTAGGGAGAAAAAATGCGCGCCGGTGAGGGGGAGCACTGTGTGCCCCTCAACCCAGTGCAAAGCCAGGGGGGCGTGATCAGTGTGATCGCTCCCCCCCACAGGCAGAGGAGACTGCTGCATCGAGCAGTCTCCCACTACAGTGCAGCCCAGCACATGCTGCTGTGTGCTGGGCTGCCTGTGAGGTAAGACGGAGGGGGGGGGGCAACGACTGACCAGAGCCCCCGCTAGGCCCCTCCAGCAAGCCTGGGCTTGGGTAATTAGTACCCGCCCCCCACCCTCTCGGCGCTTCTGCTACTGTGTGGTGTAATGTGAATAACTGCCACTACAGTATGGTTAAATGTGGCTAACGAACACTACTGTGCGGTGTAATGTAAATTGGTACTATTATGTGACCACGCACCCTTCCCATGAAGCCATGCCCCTATATTTTTTACATGCGCCTTTGGCGCAGAGTGTACCTATTTTGAACAGAGGGGGGCACTAATTTTCTTTCTGGCACAGGGACCAAAATGTTTAGTTACAGCTCTGGCTATGACACTGTGCTATCAGCCCTGTTTTCTCCCTCCCACCAGTAACCACTAACAAATAAATCACTCCATCCTGAAAACGCCAACATGTTCAGTTCCTTCACAAATTGTAAATTCTTTATGTTTGAAAGAGTCAATATAACAGTCGAACAGAATAAAGAAAAACCAATGGAACTTAACGTGTGTTTGTTATAAACAAATAAACAGGGCAATTAAACTGAGATGAGGAGCACACAAAAGAAAGAGAAAGTGTGGAAAATTAGCTGAAGGAAATAGTTTCCCATTGGGCCTGGGAAAATCACAGGATTCATTTATGAATTGGTAAAAATTCAGGATGCAAGTGCAAATTTCCTTTTTACTGTTTGTGATGTCATGAGACTATTTCTGCATGACTGCACCTGTTGTCATAGGTAAGAAGAACACAGATTAGTGAGCAGAAACACATCCAGGTACACTTTATTATTATTTTATGTTTAAGGGGTCACATTCTCTACTGCGCCGTGCAGGAAAATACAAATACAGATAAACTGATAACAAGGGTTTTCCAGGTCACCCAGCAGGAGCACAGGTGTAGTCATTACTCACTGACACATTTTAAAAGATCCACAGGTGGAGCTAATTATTTCACTTGTGATTCTGTGAGGAGACCTATAAAACATGCACTGTTTGGGCTAAATTGAACTGTTTATGGCCAGTTGTACTCTCATGACTTAATAACAATATAAATGCAGATCCAACTTTAAGAAGGAAAAGTTAAAGTTTAATTCATGAAGGAAGGGGCCATAGTGACAGGGCTTGATATAACAGTGTGGGCTATATTTACAAAGCGGCAGCTTGCAAAAGGTAGGTTGGAGCTGAAAATTGAAAGCGGCACTCATATTTAGTGTAATGCCAAGCGTAATTTACACTTAATGTGAGTGTCACTTTAAATTTTCAGCTCCTTCCCGACAATAAGCGGCGGCTTATAAAAGACACTGCTTCATAACTATAGCCCCTTGACTTATGCTGGCATTCACTGTCCTACTATTGTCCACGATCTTGCAAATTGCCTGCCAAAGCACAGGTCAGGGGCTGGCTGGCAACTTTCAGCCTGGGGGGCAAACCAGAGCAAGTGGCCCAGGTTTTCTACCAGCGAATGCAATTTTAAAAATGGGCATGACAATAATGTTGGGGGTGTGTACCACAGTAAACTACTACATGCCTGATTTTTGAACCTATATGGTACACACAATAATTAATTTTTTTTACTTCAATGACATTGAATTTATCACACTATAAGGCGCTTGTTTTTCACCTTCAGTAAAATTGAAATATTTATATATATATATATATATATATATATATATACATACACATTGCTTGAAGTGTGCCGGTATGAAATGGTATGTCATGCCTTTACTTCGGCACCCGTCCGGCACTGGGACTGTCCCAGTGCCGGTCAACAGGCGGCTGCTCTCTGCTTGTTTAAATTGATCTCCGACCACAAATCAGTCATGGCTCGCGGAGTGGCAGCCAATCAGGGGAGGCCGGTACTGGGACTATCACTGTCTCAGCGCCGGTCACAAAGCAGCTGCATGTTTAAATTTGGCTCCGGTCCGCGAGCTGTCATTTGCTCACAGCCGGCGCTGAATTTAAAATGCCAGTGCCACCAAGGAGAAAGATTGGAGAAAGGCCCAGGGAAGGCAGCGCAGAGCAGGGTGAGGTGGGCAGTGTGCTGTGGTGTGACTGTGAGGGAATGTGTGCTGTATTTAAGAGGAAGCGTTGGTATGGAAATATCAGGGGGCTCAGGATTTGGGCCTGCCTAAGTAAAGCCCCCCTGACATTTCCATACCCCCACTTCAAAATGTCTACTTCGACCACACACACACACATACACACATGTGTATATATGTATATATATATATCTCCAAAGACAAAAAACCTTACGGTTTCATATGTCCCATTAAGGCTGCTTAGACATGATCTGAAAGTTTTCTGCCACTCAAACCTCAAAAAGCAATGAAATTATGATCATTAAGGCTGACGCCTTAATGGACGTGTTCCTTGCGTAATACAGATATGGTATGCCATCACACCCTGTGGTTAAATGCAGATTCAGCACTCTCACAAATGAGAAAGCTGTCACTCACAAAATGGTGGAGCTGCCAATTCACAGAATTGTGTGCTCATTGGACTACACACATGCAGTCTATGCAACTGAGGTTTGAGCAGTTATGTGGCTCCCACATCCAACTCAATGCCCACAATCTTCCCATTTGATCACCAAAACAATCTCACTGGCTATCAACATCCTTCTCACTGCATACATTTATCTCATTAGAATACACCTTCAGCTCCCTTATTTTTAAAAATATCATACTCTGTCTATGCATGTACACTTTCTTCCCCTATATGCCTCCATGCTGCTATATATTCCCCAACCCCTACTGCTGTGTGGTCTCCCAACTGTTATAGTCTGTGTTCCCTCAACAGCACCAATGTTTTTCCCCAGCCGCACCGCCCTGCATCCGTTCCTTCTCCACAGCCACGTTGCTGTCTTTCTCTCATCTGTGGCATGCTTTCTTCCTCCATCTGCACTACTCTGGTCCCCCAACCGTTCAACTCTGTCTCCCCCCAGCACCCGCACCACTCTCTTCCTCCCCATCCACACCAATCTGTCTTACCCAATCCCTACTGCTATGTGGTCTCTGAACTATGGTTGTCTGTGTTCTCTCATCTGCACCAATCTGTCTTTCTACATCTGCACCGCTCTGCATCCATGCCACTCTGTTTCCTTCTGCACCACTGCCTTACCCTAAGCCACGCCGCTGTCTTCCTTTCCTCTGTCTCCTCCCCCCACCCGCACTACTCTGTCTTCTTACCCATCCACACTAATCTGTCTTCCCCAATCCCTACTGTTGTGTGTTGTCCTATTTGTGCTAGTCTGTATTCCCTTATCCGCACCAATCTGTCTTTATCCATCTGCACTGCTCTGTCTTCCCATGTCCATGCCACTCTCTTCCCCCATCCACGTCGCTGTCCCCACAAACTGTGCCACTCTGTTTCCCCCCATCCGCACCACTGTTTTCCACCCATCTGCATTACTTTGGCTAGCCCCACGCCCTCTGTACTGCATAACCTTCCCTCCTCTACACACCTTTGTGTCTCACCTATCCACGCTGCTGTGTCTCCTCCCCCCATCCACACCACTTTTATCCCATCTGCACAGCTCTATTTTCTGCTTTGACCTCAGTTGCATAGACTGCATGTGTGTATTCCAATGAGCACACAATTCTGTAAATTAGCAGCTCCACCATTTTGTGAGTGACATCAATCTCATTCTGTGAGAGTGCTAAATCTGCCGTTAAGCACAGGGTGTGATGGCATACCATATCTGTATTGTGCAAGGAACACGTCCATTAAGGCGTCAGCCTTAATGATCGTAATGTTATTGCTTTTTGAAGTTTGAGTGGCAGACATTCAATAGGTTTTGTGAATTTTCAGATTATGTCTAAGCAGCCTTGATGGGACATGTGAAACCGTAAGTTTTTTTTGTCTATGGAATTTCATAGCTTTTTTAAAATGTATTAACTATCTATTAACTATTAATTATTGGATGAGCAAACCGGGCCACCTGTAGGGGAGAAGGGTAACAAAATGTACACTAGCACAGGTGGAAGAGGGGACAACACACAGGAGTTTGGTTTGGGAGGTGCAGAGTGTGAGACGGCTGTAGGCGTGTGGGGTAGCGGCAGCAGCAGTGGTACAGAGCAGTAGCAGCAGTGCAGTGCATGCACAGGGGGCATCAGTGGGTGACAGAGGGCTCATTGGTAGTGCTTATGCACCTGAGAAAATCAAATCAGTAAATCACAGATGCTGCACGAATGCAGCAGTGAGATCCATCTTTGCATCTGTTAAAAATTGAATGTTAAAAAAAAAAGCGTATCCCCGCCCCCTAGAAGACAACCAGCTCCGGGCTTTAGAATCCAGTACTGGTAGTGCTACATACAGGGGACAAATGACGTAGGGGTCCCCCATAGTAAGCACAACCAGCACCAGGCTAGTCAGAACATGTCCTGGTTGCCAAAATACGGGGGACAAATGACTTAGGGGTCCCCCATATTTAGCGCAACCAGCACAGGGCTCTGAGCCGGTCCTGGTTCTGGAAATACAGGAGGAAAAATGCATAAGGCCCCCCTGTGTTTTCCAGAACCAGCACCAGACCCCTTCTAGTGGGGGAGTGATGCCACGGCCAAGGGAGCCCTTTCACCGGGCCCCCGAGCCGCAGCATCACCCCTGACTGCTAGTCAGCCCAGGCCGGGGATCCCTGAGGAGCTGGGGAACCTCCCAATAAAGGGGTCCCTCTCCTCAGGGCACCCCAGGCCTAGGCTGATAGCCTGGGGCTATTCCCAGCACCCCTGGGTGGTGGGTGCCAGGTTGATTATGTCATGTGGTGCATTTTAAATAATATTTTCTTTTGCAGGTGAACTATAGGTCCCCGCATGCCTCCCTGCATGCTGGTACTTGGAAAACCACAAGTACCAGTATGCTGGGCATTAGGGCCCACTGCCACCTGTAGTCCACCTGTAAAAAAAAAATTAAAATAACACAACACACTTTAATATTGTAATATTTATTTTACAGGTCTTCACCTGGGGGACGGTGGCCTTTAAGCTCTTTTGCGTGGCCGCCACCACCCCAGGGCTTAGGCCTCTTCGCCTGGCGGGCGCCAACCCACCAGGGCTTCGGCAACTTCGCCTGGCGGGCGCCAACCCACCAGGGCTTCAACATCTTCATCTGGCGGGCGACAGCCTGTGTCAGCTCTTTTACTTGGCTGCCGCCCACTAGGACTTCTGCGCCTGGTGGACGCCAACCTGCCAGGGCTTCGGTGTCTCTGCCTGGCGGGCACCAACCCGCCAGGGCGTTGGCATCTTCATTTAGTGGGTGGCAGCCTGTGTCAGCTCTTTTACTTGGCTGCCGCCCACTAGGAGTTATGGTGTCTTCACCTGGCGGGCGCCCACCCCTTGAGCACCCTGCCCCCCCCTTCAGAATTCTCTATGGAGAAATCCATTTTTTTAGATGCAGCCTTAATATAAGGGCACGCCCTTATAATATATATATATATATATATATATATATATATATACAGTCACACTAAGTCAGCACACACACACAGTCACACTAACAGCCTCATTTAGCAACGAGTTTATAACTCAAAACTTGTGATAAATATCACTTTTTATGATACATGGTGCTCCAGCCAATCAGCTTCCAACTGTCATTTTCCTAACAGTTGACAGTTGGGAGCTGATTGGCTGGAGCACCATTTATCATACACAGTGAAATTTATCACTAGTTTTGAGTGATAAACTCGTTGATAAACGAGGCCCTAGCGCACACACACATACAGTCACACTTCGCACACACACATAGTCACACCTAGTCAGCACACCCAGTCACACTTAGCACACGCACATACAGTCACACTTAGTCAACACGCACACATATACAGTCATACCTAGTCAGCACGCACACACACATACAGTCACACTTAGTCAGCACACACACACATACAGTCACACTTAGTCAGCACACAAATATTTTAAATAACAAAACACCACAAACTTTATGCCACTGTGACACACACTGTCACTTACCTGGTATGGGTGTAGAAGACAGGAAACAGGCATTCCTCATCTCTGCCCTCTCTCCTCCATGGGTGCGATTAAAAAATGTATTTTATCATTCAGCTCCTCTTCAGGCTCTTCCCTCTCCCCCGATAAGCCACGCACCCTTTCTCATTCTACAGCCTCTTGGAATTGTGGGTAGGGCAACCTGGATCCCCATTGGTCGACAGTGGCTATCTTTTTGTAGCCTGATAAGGGGGCAGCCATTTAATTTTTGCCCCTGTTACTTGAATTGGATCTCTCTCTGGGCAGCATGGGAGCCAGAGCATCGCATTCTCTGCCTGCCTGCCAGCCCTGAAACACTAGAATTGTACCGGTCGGGGGGGCAGATGGCACCCTGCCCCCTGGCCCAGACCGCCACTGGCACAGGTGCACTTCGAAATGAGTTTGTGCATGTGTGTATGTGCACAGCAACGATAGACAGGCACATGTGTTTCTCTTTAGTTTGTAAATTAACTTTATGGGGGGGATGTACTAAGCTCAAAAATGCGGTAAAACCACAGAAAATGCAGTTTTCGGATGTACTAAGCACTTGAAAGGAATGGCATAAGGTGTATAAGGGTCTCGACCCGATGGATAACACCATATTTAGATGGCATTGCCCAATAGAAGCCTGTGGGCTTCTTTTCCGGTCACCCCCAGAAAGGGATCAAATCGGATTTCTCCCAGCTCCCCCTGCGGCGTGCGTGTCCTTACCAGGAAAGCTGTCCTTTGTGATTTTCTAGGTACATACCGGCAATATTATCGGCGGTATGTACGGCATCGCAGATGCAATGCTTAGTACATCCTGCACTATTGATTTTTTTTGTGAGAATTAATTATATATTTTTGTTGCATATGTTACTATTTTAATATCTCTTTACACTTTGATTTTTACTTGCTTATTCAACCACCTTGATTGTATTTTTACTTGTTGCCTCTTGTTACCCATATGATATACTGTTTAGCAAATTAATTTAATTGGTAACCCACAGGCCCACCTAGGCAGCCAAATTACATGAGATTCAGCTGTTTTGGACCAAATCACTTGGATAAGATACACTATACTATTTGCTATTTGCACTCGCTCGTTCAGAAAAAGGGGCCGGATATTTAAATTGAGCGCTCGCTCTTTGTGGTCTGTTGACACCTTTTTGTCTGAGCGAGCGAGCGAACGAAATATGCGCTCTCTATTTTGTAAATACGCCCCTGGCCGCTCGCATCCTACGTCATCTCCGCTGTTTATTAGATTAATCGAGTACATCAAAAGGCGTCTGAACTGCTCGCAGTGCTTGTGGTTGGATTTTCCTACCGCAATCATGCGAACAGTTCAGGCTAAGAAACAACCGTGACGTGGCCGATGACGCTGCTTTGTTAATTATGCACACCCTTAAAACGTCTGTTTTGACCGTTTGGCACGCCTGCGTTCGGATCACCACAGCACCTTCCCCTGTTACCACCCACAAACGCCTCATTCTGTCACTCAAATTAGCAGGCATTCGCTATTTTGCGAGCACACAATTTCCGATCGCAATGACTGGTTCGCGCATGCGTATTACAACCATACGCATGCGCAGTTGTGTGAACATCGCTCGGAGCGAACGAGCGGCCGCTTACGAGCGGCTCTGAATCAGGCCCTCAGTGCAGTCAGTGTGTATTTGAAGTGAACTACTTATCCCAGGGGCACAGAATCTAAAGGTGCCTACACACTAGACGATATTTTACACTATTCGCCCGATTTCGATGCGTCAGAACGACAAATCGTGTAAAATATGTCCAAATCGCGAGTGTCCACTTATGATTACGATGCGCGTACCCGCTAGTTGTACATCGCATCTTCAGATCTTGCCTACTGCAGGCAAGATTTGCCAAACTCATGCACGATTTTGTGCAATAGATAGATATTGTGTACGCTAGAACTATTGTCAGATTGGACACTTTTTAGCACCACATCGTGTCCTGGAGTGCCGGGGAGCTGCCTGGGAGAGTTCAAGGGAAATAACTCATGATATCACATCATCTAGTGTGTAGGCACCTTAACATAGTGCAGGTATTCACCAGGAGCCCCCGCAAGGAAATATGGACGTGCCTGCTGACACTATGCAACACATGGCTCTCTAGGTAAGCACCAGTGGCAGTTTTTTACCTAGGGGCCTCTGCCCTTCCAGTAAAATCTACCACCCCCAGTGAGTGTTCCTGGCAGTGGTTTCTTATTAGAAGTGCTATCTGCTAATCACACCCAGGCACGTAGTGCCAGGTGAGTATGGACTTTGCACCTGGCAGGAGCTGAAGAGAACAGGAGCTGGCCAGGCCGCTGACCGTGCTGCTGCTTGGGCAGCCCCTCTGCCAGAAAATGGTTGGTATGAATGTAACTGGAGAAGAATTGGGGGTAACACTGATTAGAGTGATTGTGTAGTGTGTGGTGACAATTTAAGTACCAGTGAATATGTACTGTTAAACTGTGGAACAGAGCAGATCGGACACGGCCTGATTCAGACCCGGACGGTATCCGCAGTGCGCTCGCTATTGCCGATGGTTGCTAATCTGCGCATGTATATGCATCGCAGTGCGTGTGCACAAACTACACTGTGCGATCACAGATCCCTCGCTCGCCCAGCAAAGCCAGCCCAGCAGAGTGAGTGACAGGAGAGGACATTTGTGGGTGGTGACAGGGGCAGTTCAGTAAAAAGGGGGGGCTGGAGATGCGAACGCAGGTGTGCCCGAGTGTTTCAATGCCGTTTTAGAGGCGCTCATAATTTACAGGCAGCGTCATAGTACACGTCACCAGCCATTTTTTTTCCTCTGTTTTCCTCGCAATGCTTGCAGTAAAAAAAGTTCACATCCGATAGTGGTCGATGTACCAAAGTTTTCATAAACTTCCAGGAGATGACGTGGAGCAGTGGGCGTCTTTGCATATGCTAAGGGGAGACTGCATATACAAAGTGAACGCTCGTACAGGTACGATGGGCGTGCCTATGCCTTGGCGAGCAATCGCACCCCCCCGCCACGTCACTTTCAAATATTTACATACACATCATGCGAGCGTATGCTCACAGCGACCGGGTCTGAATCAGGCCCAGAGTCTAGAAGCAAGCCAATGGTCATGGCAGGTGACAGACAAACAGGGTCAGAATATGGTCAACCAGGCAAAAAGCAGGCAAAACAAGCCAAGGTTAGTACACAGCTGAGATCAGAAAAGTCCAAAAAAACAGTCCAGGTTGGGAACAAAATATTAATCAGAACAAATGCAGCAGATCTAGCAAGTCAGGTGACTAGCAGTATAACCAGCACCTTATGAGGCCCATTTATTAATGATCGCATTTTGCAATGCGATCAGAGCATCCAGTACCGCCCATGATCGCATTGCAAAATGCGATCATAGCGGCTGAATGTATATACCGGCACATGCAGGGAGACGGGCTCCGATAGGAGCCCGTCCATGCGATGTGGCCGGAGTACATGCGGGGCTGGGAGATCACTCCGCTGGCTGAAATACGGTAAGTTGCCATAGACTACAGCGGCTAACGCTATCTTCAGATGGCATTAGCTGCTGGGGCCAATATCAGGAATGCTTCGCATTCCCGATATTGATACATTTGGCAGCATCGCATCCCCCATAGAAACTTATGGGGGAGGCGGCTGCCGGCGGCAATGGAGGGATCGCAGCAGGTATCGGAGATAGCTGCTGCGGTCCCTCCTTCATACATCCGGGGGATACTTAGTATTTGAGGTTAATCCCCCGAAAACAGGTGTTTTGGGGGAATTTACTTCAAATTAACTTTGATAAATGGGCCCCTAGGAGAGGCAACGCAACGTGGCTATTTAAAGTACAGGGAGCCAATGAGCTGCAAGAATATTCAGCCCTATTCTAATCAACAGAAGCTGCCATAGCTGAGAAAGCAGAGAAACTTGGGAAGTCCAGCATAACATCACTGGGGAAAGACAGCAGCTGCTGTCTAGCAATAAGCCATGAGTGTGGCGGTAGGAGCCACCGATGTTAGCACACTTATATTGTGGAAAAAGCAGGAATTCCCCAACAGCACAGAGTGGTGATGTAAGGTTACTGCCCAACTAATGTGGGAACAGCTTAGTATAAAAAATATATATTATTATTTTTTTTTTTACATTTCTAATGCATTAAATAAAATGAAATAAAGTGATTGATTGCTATGGATATCACAAACTTTGTAATTTGCATGATTTTTTTAATATGTTTAGTCTGTCTCTGCTTGGTGGATGAAACAAGTGTGTGGTATATTCATTGGTAATGCCAAGCGTTTTGGGGCCTGATTCAGATAATTGGTGATTGCACGCAGACCCTTCTATGCAGCTTTCTGATTGACAGGCAGAGGCATTTAAGGGGCAGTGTAGGGGCGGCTGGCGTTCCCGGAAATGGAGTGTTTCAGCCCCATTTTCCAGGTGTGGCAAGGCCTGAGACTGCGTCAACGGTCGCCATTTCCTGGCCTCGCAAGTCTAAGTAAGCCTCAGCAGGCCAGCGGTCCGGCGCTGTTCACCATCCTGACCTCGGTCGCAGTGCTGGGATCGCAAATGCAGCAGGGAGTGTCATACACCGCCTGCTGCATTTGCATATTAGCAAGGCCAAATTTTCAAAGCTGCCTGCGTGCACTACACACTACAGTATATGCCTGCGTGCACTACACACACTACAGTATATGCCTGCGTGCACTACACACACTACAGTATATGCCTGCGTGCACTACACACACTACAGTATATGCCTGCGTGCACTACACACTACAGTATATGCCTGCGTGCACTACACACTACAGTATATGCCTGCGTGCACTACACACTACAGTATATGCCTGCGTGCACTATACACTACAGTATATGCCTGCGTGCACTACACACTACAGTATATGCCTGCGTGCACTACACACTACAGTATATGCCTGCGTGCACTACACACACTACAGTATATGCCTGCGTGCACTACACACACTACAGTATATGCCTGCGTGCACTACACACACTACAGTATATGCCTGCGTGCACTACACACACTACAGTATATGCCTGCGTGCACTACACACTACAGTATATGCCTGCGTGCACTACACACTACAGTATATGCCTGCGTGCACTACACACTACAGTATATGCCTGCGTGCACTACAGTATATGCCTGCGTGCACTACACACACTACAGTAAATGCCTGCGTGCACTGCGCACACTACAGTATATGCCTGCGTGCACTACACACTACAGTATATGCCTGCGTGCACTACACACATTACAGTATATGCATACATGCCTACCCTCCCGGTTTTCGCGGGAGGCTCCCGATTTTTCGGGTAACCCCCCGCACCCCCGGAAGGGTAGGCATTTCTCCCGCATTCTGCCCACTTCCTAGTTAAGTGGGCAGAATTAGGAGAATACCCGCGGCAATCGCGGGTCTCCGTGAAGGGGGCGGGGCTTAAGCTGTGATTCTGCATGAATCACAGCATTTGGCCCCGCCCTTATGTAAATTGTGCCCAATCGCGGCAATTTTACCGCGAGGGGCGGGGCTTAATGACGCAAATCGTCAAGCCCCGCCCCCGTCTGCCCCCTGCTGCTTCTCTTACCCGGGCTTCTCCCGGGAAGAGAATATTAAAGGTAGGCAACCCTGAGTATATGCCTGCGTGCACTACACACTACAGTATATGCCTGCGTGCACTACACACACTACAGTATATGCCTGTGTGCACTACACACTACAGTATATGCCTGCGTGCACTGCACACTACAGTATATGCCTGCATGCACTACACACACTACAGTATATGCCTACGTGCACTACACACACTACAGTATATGCCTGCGTGCACTACACACTACAGTATATACCTGCGTGCAGCTTTGCAATTCCGTCCGGAGCTAAATCACCCCCTCAGTCACTTTTTCAAGTTTTCTTCTGTCAGGTGATATTTCATTTGCCTCGGCATAGCAAAAAGGCAGCTTCCACTTATATTAGTATTCCAAATAGGCAGTAATACCTATATCTCTATAAAGAACAACTTATGCCACCTGCTTTAATGAACACTTAATGCCACATACTGTGAATATAAACACTACTTACAGTATATAGCTAAGGGAAGTTTGCAGTAAAGAGTTGCACTAAATCAAGTTTCAAGCTTTTGCTTCACCATGTGTAAATCCATATTTTGAAGCATATATAGGGCAGGATGTACTAAGCCTCGCATCTGTGATGAGCTACATCCCCCCTGTCTTCGCGTACATGCCACGGTTGATTAACGCTGTATGTACCTAAGTGCTGTCCTTTGCGACGGTCCTGGAAAGATGGACTTCCGGGTTTAACACCCAGAAGTCCCTCTGGCGTCCTTCTGCACATGCGCAGAAGGACACGGGCTGCAGGGGGTGATGGGAGGGGTCAGAATGCTTCTATTGGGTAACGCCACATGAAGATGCAATGCATTCCAGTGCTTAGTACATATGGGGTGTGCAGTAAAACCGCATTTTCACCTTTAGTACATCCCGTGTGTGGATAGAACTGGATTGACAAAGGTCAATTCATTCTGCAGTAGCCTATGTTGTGTTTTAGGTGGGTTCAGTCTATCCTTGCTCCTCGTATTTCAAAAATCAACAGACACTGACAGATCCTGGATATCAGCCAACCAGATGTTCCGCCACTCCCTATCAACATCTCAAAAACATGACGACAATGCTAGTAATTTTAAACTAACATGTATAGTGATTTGTAAAATCTTGCAGGTCACAGGCTCAGAATGAGCCATTAAGTTGCAAATGGATCCACCAGAGGGCCCCAAACTCTGGGGGACCCAATTAGGATACTTCATGCAGGAAAAAAATATGGAAAATTATTTTTTTTTATCACATTAGCCCTCTTTTATTGTAAACAAATCCCTAGATGCCTATATTATGCAAATATGTAAATTGGGTATTTACAATATATAAAGTACACTATGTACTATAAATAAAATTTTAACTTTGCATTTGACACTGATCAGGCATTAGTAATTCAAGACTGAACCATGGGCTGTGAAAGGTAAATCAGAATTTTTCCATTCTCCTGCAGATTTGCCTGGGATGCAGCTAAGCCAGAGGTTCCCAAACTCTGGGCCTGATTCAGAGCCGCTCGTAAGCGGCCGCTCGTTCGCTCCGAGCGATGTTCGCACATCTGCGCATGCGTATGGGTCGTAATGCGCATGCGCCGCCAACCAGTCAGTGCGGTCGGAAATCGTGTGATCGCAAAATAGTGAGTGCCTGCTAATTTGAGTGACAGGATGAGGCGTTTGTGGGTGGTAACAGGGGAAGGTGCTTGAAAACGGGGAGTGGAGATCCGAACGCAGGCGTGCCAAATGGTCAAAACAGTCGTTTTAAGGGTGTGCATAATTAACAAAGCAGCGTCAGTGACCACGTCACTTGGTTGTCTCTTAGCCTGAACTGTTCACATGATTGCGGTAGGAAAATCCAACCACAAGCACTGCGAGCAGTTCAGACGCCTTTCGATGTACTCGATTAATCTAATAAATAGCGGAGATGACGTATGATGCGAACGGCCAGGGGGCCTCTTTACAAAATAGCGAGCGCATATTTCGTTCACTCGCTCAGACATAGAGGCGTCAACAGACCGCAAAGAGCGAGTGCTCTATTGAAATACCCGGCCCCTTTTTCTGAACAAGCGAGCGCAAATAGCGTCCGGCTCTGAATCAGGCCCACTGTCCTCAAGGCGCCATAACAGTTCAGGTTATAAGGATATCCATGCTTGACCACAGATGACTTAATTATTACCTCAGTCAATTTAATTTAACCACCTGTGCTCAACCATGTATATATCTAAAACCTGAACTGTTGGGGTTCCTTGAGGACCGCGTTTGGGAACCTCTGTGCTAAGCCATCTGTTGATCGCTGTCCTTGATTCAATTTTAGCTATATAAGTTGATGCTGACATAATCAACTTAAATAACCTCTCCCTAGAATCCAGTGGCATAAGAAAAGAAAATCAGTTACTTGTAGGACAGGATCCATCTTTCATACATGGGCAGGTCTTGTTTTATAGCCTTACTGCTGACCAACCAGATCTGTGGGATTTTGCCCTGCATGTGTGGGCTCAGAATGGCCACAGGTCCTGTTGTTTGGAGAGCTCTGTACTTGCCCATGTAGCCCTCATAATCCTACCAACAGTCCACTTTATAAAATGCTATATACACACATTATAGATATAAACAAGTAAAATACCTCTTCCTGTGTCATTGCACTTGCTACAAAAGCACTCAAACTCACTTATTATTCATTAATTATTATTAATAATAATAATAATAATAATAATAATAATAATAATACAGAGAATGCATAGTGCTATGTGACATTTGTGAACCAGACAGACACACTGATCAGGGATTCAGAGATGTAGGCTATGTACTAGGGGTGTGCACCGGCCACTTTTCGTGTTTTGTGTTTTGGTTTTGGATCTGGATCTTTCTTCGTGTTTTGGATCTGGATTGGTTTTGCCAAAACCACCCTTCCGTGTTTTGGGTTCTGGGTTTTGTGTTTTGGATCTGTATTTTTTTGAAAAAAAGCATAAAAACAGCTAAAATCACAGAATTTGTAGGTTTTTCTGCTCCTATGCTATTATTAACCTCAATAACCTTAATTTCCACTCATTTCCAGTCTATTCTGAATACCTCACACCTCACAATAGTGTTTTTATGTCCAAAAGGTTGCACCGAGGTAGCTGGATGACTATGCTAAGCGACACGAGTGGGCGGCACAAACACGTGACCCATCTAGGCGTGAAACTGCAGTGGCAGACAGGATGGCATTGAAAAACTAGGCCCCAAACTGTACATAATGCAAAGAAAAAAAAGAGGTGCAAGATGGAATTGTCCTTGGGCCCTCCCACCCACCCTTATGTTGTATAAACAGGACATGCACACTTTAACAAACCAATCATTTCAGCGCCAGGGTCTGCCACACAACTGTGGCTGAAATGATTGGTTCGTTTGGGCCCCCACAAAACAAGCTGGCAATTAATCTGTCCCTGCACAAACTGGCTCTACGGAGGCAAGAAGTCGTCCTCATCCTCCTCATCCACAGATTCCTCACCCTCTTCAGTGTTATGTACATCCTCATCCTCACAGAGTATTAATTCGTCCCTGCTGGAACCACAGGTCCCTCTGTACGTTCTGGAGGCTGGTCTCCCTGGAAGAGTTGATCATTCATTTTATGAACATCATCTTCTCCACATTTTGTGGAAGCAACCTCCTACGCCTTTCGCTAACAAGGTTCCCGGCTGCACTAAACACTCTTTCGGAGTACACACTAGAGGGGGGGCAACTCAGGTAAAATAGAGCCAGTTTGTACAGGGACCTCCAAATTGCTTCTTTTTCCTGCCAGTACAGGTACGGACTGTCTGACATGCCTACTTGGATGCTGTCACCGATGTAATCCTTTAACAGACAGACGCACGCTTGTCGCTGCTGCTTTGAGGATTCAAGTGCGGCTACAGCCCACACAATTCACAAAGACAGAAAAAAAAAAAGAATATTTTTATTGTTTGTGGAGCACACTTTGAGGGTTACACCACCCTCTAACAGACAGACGCACGCTTGTCGCTGCTGCTTTGAGGATGCAAGTGCGGCTACAGCCCACACAATTCACAAAGACAGAAAAAAGAAGAAGAATATTTTTATTCTTTGTGTAGCACACTTTGAGGGTGTCACCACCCTTTAACAGACAGACGCACGCTTGTCGCTGCTGCTTTAAGGATGCAGGTGCGGCTACAGCCCACACATTTCACAAAGACCAAAAAAAAAAGAACAATATTTTAATTGTTTGTGTAGCACACTTTGAGGGTGTCACCGCCCTTTAACAGACAGACGCACGCTTGTCGCTGCTGCTTTAAGGATGCAGGTGCGGCTACAGCCCACACAATTCACAAAGACAGAAAAAAGAAGAATATTTTTATTGTTTGTGTAGCACACTTTGAGGGTGTCACCACCCTTTAACAGACAGACGCACGCTTGTCGCTGCTGCTTTGAGGATGCAAGTGCGGCTACATCGCACACAAGTCACAAACACATTAAAAAAATAGTTTTTTATTTTTTGGAGCACTTTGAGAGTTACACCACCCTTTAACAGACAGACGCACGCTTGTCGCTGCTGCTTTAAGGATGCAGGTGCGGCTACAGCCCACACATTTCACAAAGACCGAAAAAAAAGAACAATATTTTAATTGTTTGTGTAGAACACTTTGAGGGTGTCACCACCCTTTAACAGACAGACGCACGCTTGTCGCTGCTGCTTTAAGGATGCAGGTGCGGCTACAGCCCACACAATTCACATAGACAGATAAAAGAAGAATATTTTTATTGTTTGTGTAGCACACTTTGAGGGTGTCACCACCCTTTAACAGACAGACGCACGCTTGTCGCTGCTGCTTTAAGGATGCAGGTGCGGCTACAGCCCACACATTTCACAAAGACCGAAAAAAAAAGAACAATATTTTAATTGTTTGTGTAGCACACTTTGAGGGTGTCACCACCCTTTAACAGACAGACGCACGCTTGTCGCTGCTGCTTTAAGGATGCAGGTGCGGCTACAGCCCACACAATTCACAAAGACAGAAAAAAGAAGAATATTTTTATTGTTTGTGTAGCACACTTTGAGGGTGTCACCACCCTTTAACAGACAGACGCACGCTTGTCGCAGCTGCTTTAAGGATGCAGGTGCGGCTACAGCCCACACAATTCACAAAGACAGAAAAAAGAACAATATTTTAATTGTTTGTGTAGCACACTTTGAGGGTGTCACCACCCTTTAACAGACAGACGCACGCTTGTCGCTGCTGCTTTAAGGATGCAGGTGCGGCTACAGCCCACACAATTCACAAAGACAGAAAAAAGAAGAATATTTTTATTGTTTGTGTAGCACACTTTGAGGGTGTCACCACCCTTTAACAGACAGACGCACGCTTGTCGCAGCTGCTTTAAGGATGCAGGTGCGGCTACAGCCCACACAATTCACAAAGACAGAAAAAAGAAGAATATTTTTATTGTTTGTGTAGCACACTTTGAGGGTGTCACCACCCTTTAACAGACAGATGCACGCTTGTCGCTGCTGCTTTGAGGATGCAAGTGCGGCTACATCGCACACAAGTCACAAACACATTAAAAAAATAGTTTTTTATTTTTTGGAGCACTTCGTGAGTTACACCACCCTTTAACAGACAGATGCACGCTTGTCGCTGCTGCTTTAAGGATGCAGGTGCGGCTACAGCCCACACAATTCACAAAGACAGAAAAAAGAAGAAGAATATTTTTATTGTTTGTGGAGCACACTTTGAGGGTGTCACCACCCTTTAACAGACAGACGCACGCTTGTCGCTGCTGCTTTGAGGATGCAAGTGTGGCTACATCGCACACAAGTCACAAACACATTAAAAAAATAGTTTTTTATTTTTTGGAGCACTTTGAGAGTTACACCACCCTTTAACAGACAGACGCACGCTTGTCGCTGCTGCTTTAAGGATGCAGGTGCGGCTACAGCCCACACATTTCACAAAGACCGAAAAAAAAAGAAGAATATTTTTATTGTTTGTGTAGCACACTTTGAGGGTGTCACCACCCTTTAACAGACAGACGCACGCTTGTCGCTGCTGCTTTGAGGATGCAAGTGCGGCTACATCGCACACAAGTCACAAACACATTAAAAAAATAGTTTTTTATTTTGTGGAGCACTTTGAGAGTTACACCACCCTTTAACAGACAGACGCATGCTTGTTGCTGCTGCTTTAAGGATGCAGGTGCGGCTACAGCCCACACATTTCACAAAGACCGAAAAAAAAAGAACAATATTTTAATTGTTTGTGTAGCACACTGTGAGGGTGTCACCACCCTTTAACAGACAGACGCACGCTTGTCGCTGCTGCTTTAAGGATGCAGGTGCGGCTACAGCCCACACAATTCACAAAGACAGAAAAAAGAATATTTTTATTGTTTGTGTAGCACACTTTGAGGGTGTCACCACCCTTTAGCAGACAGACGCACGCTTGTCGCTGCTGCTTTGAGGATGCAAGTGTGGCTACATCGCACACAAGTCACAAACACATTAAAAAAAAATTTTTGATTTTTTGGAGCACTTTGAGAGTTACAACACCCTTTAACAGACAGACGCACGCTTGTCGCTGCTGCTTTGAGGATGCAAGTGCGGCTACAGCCCACACAATTCACAAAGACAGAAAAAAAAAGAACAATATTTTAATTGTTTGTGTAGCACACTTTGAGGGTGTCACCACCCTTTAACAGACAGACGCACGCTTGTCGCTGCTGCTTTAAGGATGCAGGTGCGGCTACAGCCCACACATTTCACAAAGACAGAAAAAAAAAGAACAATATTTTAATTGTTTGTGTAGCACACTTTGAGGGTGTCACCACCCTTTAACAGACAGACGCACGCTTGTCGCTGCTGCTTTGAGGATGCAGGTGGAATCTAGACGGGATTTGGAACCGAGGACACACTACCTCCATCAATTGTCTAAATCCCACTGCACTAATGTCGGATACCGGACGCACGTCTAACACCAACATAGCAGTCAAGGCCTCAGTTATACGTTTTGCTTCAGGATGACTGCTGTCGTACTTCATCCTCATCGCTAGGGACTGTTGGAGGGTCAATTGTTTAGTAAAAGTAGTGATGTTCCTACTTCCTCTCTGGGATGATGAACAACTCCCAGCAGCAGCAACAGCACTAGTTGGAAGTGGTTCTTGATCTTTCCCTATTTTATTTTTATCAGAGAAAGTTTGGTCCTCCATTTATGTTATATTGATATATATACGTGCGGCTAAAGCGCACACAAACACAGAAAATATTTTTTTATTTTTGCTGGAGAGTAGTGCACTTTGTGGGTTACACCACCCTTTAAGAAATGAGCCAGCCGGCTCTTTACTTATGGGACACAGACGCACGCTTGGCGCTGCTCCTTTGTTGATGCACGTGCAGCCACAGTGCACACAAGTCACAAACACAGAAAATATATATTTTTTTGGTTTGGAGTGTACTTTGGGGGTTACAGAACCCTTTAACGGTCAAGCCAGCCGGCCCTTTACTTATGACACAGGCGCACGCTTGGCACTACTTTGTTGATGCACGTGCGGCTACTGCGCACACAATTCACAAACACAGAAAATAATTTTTTTTTTGGTTTGGACTGGAGTGTACTTTCGGGGGTTACAGCACCCTTAACGGTCAAGCCAGCCGGCCCTTTACTTATGACACAGGCGCACGCTTGGCACTACTTTGTTGATGCACGTGCGGCTACTGCGCACACAATTCACAAACACAGAAAATAATTTTTTTTTGGTTTGGACTGGAGTGTACTTTCGGGGGTTACAGCACCCTTTAACGGTCAAGCCAGCCGGCCCTTTACTTATGACACAGGCGCACGCTTGGCACTACTTTGTTGATGCACGTGCGGCTACTGCGCACACAATTCACAAACACAGAAAATATATTTTTTTTTTAGCACTTGGGGGGAGCACCCCTAATGGACAGAGCACCCCCTGGACAACACTACAGCACCTCTTTAGGACTGGGACACTGCACAGGACTTTGGAGTGGACACAGCCCCTATGGAGAACTGACTGCACAACACAGTCCAGCCAGCCCCTATGGACTTTGAAGTAGTGGACACAGCCCCTATTAACAACAGCAGCACAGCACAACACAGCCAGCCCCTATGGACTTTGAAGTAGTGGACAACAGCAGCACTACACTACACTACACTACACAGCCCTAACTCCCACCCTCCCTCTTCACTGTCCACAGCCGAGTGAGAAAATGGCGCCGACGTGGGTACCTTATATAGGATCCAAAACCCGCGAGACTCGGAAGGCGGGATGATGACGTTTTGCCTCGATTTCAGATCCGAGTCAGGCGGGAAAAGTCGAGCCTGATTCGGATCGGACTCGGATCGGGGGGGCTCGGGGGGGTTCGGATTTCAGAAATCCGAACCCGCTCACCCCTACTATGTACACAGCAGAAGTGTCTTTGGACGCAGCTGCTGTGTGCATTTATGCTAATGCTGCAGGAGGCATCTAAAGAAAACTGATTGTGTAAGTTTATTTTTGTAATCTAAAGTTGGCTATGCCTATATAGGAAAGCATCAGATGATTCCACCCTTCCAACTCAGACGAGATGGCCATGATCACTTTTCCTATATTTTTACGGTATAATTCCGAGGGATATTTTGGAAGTTTAATGCCTAGCTTTGTAATATGGGATTTAGCCCATGTGAGTGGGAGCTGTCGGCTCCAAGTTGGTTGAGTTACCCCCGGGACAAGATACATACCCTCCGGTTTAGAGATTGATCCGGACTCCCATAAAAGATCTAGGATCTTGGGAAGAGAGTTGCTAGGGTTACCTATATACAATAACACATCATCTGCAAATGCAGATAACTTCATTACTATGTTACCAATTTGAATACCCTTAAAGGCAGACAAGGCTTGTAGAATACGGAGTAGAGGATCAATGGATAAATTAAAAAGTAGCAGCAATAATGGGCACCCTTATCTTGTACTGCGCTGCATAATCAACTGTTCACCCCTTGAGCCATTAACCAAAAGAGAGGTGTAGGGCACGTATAAAGGTATTGTATAAATTTAATAAAATTTTAATTGAACTCTCTGCCTTCCAACGGGTGTGATATGTATTCCTGGCGGGCGCATGGCCGGCGGTTCAATTCCTGACAGCGGCTACCCGACAGCGCTGGAAATCCTGATCGTCCTAAAGGTAAGTATGAATTAACCTAACCCCCCTTTTGGGGTGCCTAACCCTAACCTCCGCCTGTGCCTAAACCTAACCCCCCCTTCCCCGCTGCCTAACCCTAAGTCCCCCGGGGGGTGCCTAACCCTAACCTCCCCCCGGAGGTGCCTAACCCTCCCCATAGCCTAACCTCCCGGGGGGGTGCCTAACCCTAAGTCCACCCCCCGGGAGCCCTAAACCTAACCCTCCTCCCCCCGCGGCTGTCGCTGCGGCACCCGGCATCTGCTTGATCGGGATGCCGGGCGCCCGTCTCCTGACGTCGGCCAAATTACAGGCGTCTACATTTAGATGCTTGTCATTTGTCCCTAGTTGGGATAAAGCAGTCTGGAAGCTGGCGGTCGTTATTTAGACCGTCGGGTTCCAGACTACGTCCTCTTCCAACACTTTGACACATGGCCTGGCCCCACTTATTTAAAGGCCTTATGGCCACTCTTGTGGACAAAACCCAATTGGTGGAAAGTTAACAACTCGGGGAGGATCTGCTGTATTCTGTTAGCCATTATCTTTGAAAAATTGTTTAAATCTACATTTAATAGAGTCTATATGAGTCCACTGACAGAGAATCTTTACTCGGTTTTAGAATAAGTGTGGTGAACGCTTTGGTAAAAGATGGATATTCAGGTTGGGATCTATAGATTGTATTAAACAATTCTAAAAGAGTAGGTATAATTTCACGTTTGAGCATCTTGAAATATACTCCTGTGAAGCCGTCTGGCCCCGGAGCTTTATGAGGTAGTAAACGAGTTATTACAAAGTTTAACTCTTCTTCAGTAATCTCTCCCTCCATGACAGCCCTCTGGGATTGTTAACTTAGGCGGTGCCGCCTGAGATAGAATACGTGAATGTAAAGTCTCCTGTGCAGGGATGGGGCTGTATAATGTAGAGTAGAAACAGTGAAAGTGCGCCAATATATCATTAGTGCGGGTATAGGTTTTGTTCAAGGACACATCCCTCAATGCAGCCACAAATGAACATTTCTTTCATGGCTTGGACATTGCAGCCAACAACTTGCCAGAACAATTTCCCCATTTGTAGTAGGAGTGCTTCGTATAGTCCAGGCGTTGTTGCGCCTGGGATGTGAGAAAAGAATCAAATAGCTTCTTGTCTCTAAGATAAGCCTCCAGATTGGATTCAGAAGATGATCCTATGTAACAATTGAAACTTTTAGAAATGGCCTCCTGGAGAGATTTACAGCCATGGCCAAAAGTTTTGAGAATGACACAAGTATTGGTTTTCACAGTTTGCTGCTTCATTGTTTTTAGACCTTTTTGTCAGATGTTACTATGAAATTACAAGCATTTCATAAGTGTCAAAGGGGCCCATTTATTAATGATCGCATTTTGCAATGCGATCAGGGCATGCAGTACTAAATGCGATCCTATCTGCCGGATGTATTATCCGGGACATGCAGGGAGACGGGCTCCGAAAAGAGCCCGTCCCTGCGATGTCTCCGGAGGGCAGTCGGGGCTTCTGCGCATGCTCAGTCCCGCGGACTGCACCTGAACGGCGCCCATTGCCGGCGGAGGGATCTGGCAGATCCCTCCGCCGGCTGATATGCGGTAAGTGCCCATAGGAAACAGCGGCTAACGCTATCTTCAGATGGCGTTAGCTGCTGGGGCCAATATCGGGAATGCTTCGCATTCCTGATATTGATACATTTGGCAGCATCGCATCCCCCATAGAAACCTATGGGGGAGGCGGCTGCCGGCGGCAATGGAGGGATCGCAGCAGGTATCGGAGATACCTGCTGCGGTCCCTCCTTCATACATTCGGGGGATACTAAGTATTTGAGGTAAACCCCAGAAAGGTGTTTTCGGGGAATTTACCTCAAATGCACTTTGATAAATGGGCCCCAAAGGCTTTTATAGACAATTACATTAAGTTTATGCAAAGAGTCAATATTTGCAGTGTTGACCCTTCTTTTTCAAGACCTCTGCAATTCACCCTGGCATGCTGTGAATCAACTTCTGGGCCACATACTGACTGATGGCCGCCCATTCTTGTCTAATCAATGCTTGGAGTTTGTCAGAATTTGTAGGTTTTTGTTTGTCCACCTGTCTCTTGAGCATTGACAACAAGTTCTCAATGGGATTAAGGTCTGGGGAGTTTCCTGGTCATGGACTCAAAATTTCCATGAGCCACTTAGAGCACCTTGCCATAAGGCTAAAGTGTTAACTATCATGCTGGAAAAGGCATTATTCGTCACCAAAGTGTTCTTGGATAGTTGAGAGAAATTGCTCTTGGAGGATGATTTAGTACCATTCTTTATTCATGGCTGTGTTCTTAGGCAAAATTGTGAGTGATCCTACTCCCTTGGCTGAGAAGTAACTCCACACATGAATGGTCTCAGGATGATTTTACTGTTGGCATGACAAAGACTTTTGGAGGATGGCCTGGTGTCAAGAAGGGCAGCAAAGAAGCCACTTCTCTCCAGGAAAACCATTAGGGACAGACTGATATTCTGCAAAAGGTACAGGGATTGGACTGCTGAGGACTGGGGGTAAAGTTATTTTCTCTGATGAATCCCCTTTCAGATTGTTTGGGGCATCTGGAAAAACGCTTGTCCGGAGAAGGAAAGGTGAGCGCTACCATCAGTCCTGTGTCACGCCAACAGTAAAGCATCCTGAGATAGGATCAGTGCAACACTGCCAAAGAAATACAACAAAAAGCACCTGATATGGCAGATACAATAATGAGATCAGGACAAGCTATAAAAAATATAAAATATGTATTTAATAATGTAAAGTGAAAGTCAATATACAGATAATAACCACACTGATCAAATGCACATGGGCATCATGCAAATACATGTAAAGTTCAAGAATATAATACATCTGTATTGTATATAAAACACCCCCGCTGGAGACAAAAAAGTGATGTTAGAATTAAAGTTGCAACTGTAAGAAATTCAGAAAATTAAATCAAAAGATCGCAGCATTCCCATTCTGCCTGGTCGGACGACCTATCATCTGGTGCAGGGGTCAGGGAACTTTTTTACCTTTTACCCCAAAATAAATTTAGATATGCCGATGTTACCCTCTTGATTTGAAAGGAAGGAAATCGTATAGTAGTACCCCAATGTAATGCCCCTGTAGTAGTGCCCCCATATAATGCCCCTGTAATGCCGCTTGTACAAAAAAACACCTTAATCCCTGCTGCTGCATCAGCCGCCGTCCTGTCCGCCCGGCTGCTCCTCGGAACTATGGGAGAGACGTCATGACGTCTCTCCCATAGTGCGCATGGAGAGAGCTGGAAGCTGGAGTTCAGAAGAGACCACCAGCCTCCGGCTAACGCAACGCTGCAGGGAAGGAGACGGGTGCCCGCTGGTAATAACATCTCAGCAGGGGTCCAGCTTAGAGCCTCCCTGCGGCACAGCCGGGCATGCATATGAATCATTCTATATTATATTATTATATTATATTATATTATATTCTGTCCATCCATTACCCCCCTGACCTCAATATTTGTTAATAGGCCCCTAAGTATGTATGTAGTTGAAGGCAGGGACAGGAAGGGTGATTGATTGGTAGTAAATTTAATATCCTTTTTTGATTCTGAAGCAAATATGAGGGAGGAGAGGAGGCATTTACAAAAAGTATTTTTCTCATTCACATCAGTCCTTGCCCCAGAAGAATCCTTGAGTGCTATGCCCGCTGCTCCTGGGAGTGGATTTTCATCCCAGAAGGGGACCATGAAGACTACTAAAAACAATTGACTGTTATACAATCCTTTGCAAGGATTCCACTTCACTAGAAAAGCATATCCCCACCTGTACAGGGACATTGGCCTCCAAAATGCCGTTGTACCCACTATCCACTTAACCACAGATATGTGGACAAGCCAAACAGAGCAAATGCAAGATTTAAGATTAATGGTTTGTCTTACGTTGTGTCTTTCTTAAGAATCCTTCAGCGCTGTGCCTGCTGCTGCTGGGGGTGGATTTTCATCCCAGAAGGGGACCAGTAAGACTGCTAGTAGTGCTTTCAAAAAACAATTACCTGTTAAATAATCCTTTGCAAAGATTCCACGTCACTAGAAAAGCATTTCCCAACCTGTACAGGGACATAAAAAAAAAACTTACTTTGTGGCCTCCAAAATGCCGAACAGGTGTAAGTATATGCTGTTGAAATCATCTGTAATTTCTCACGGTCTGCTGGCCAATCAGCGGCCGCTATACATGTATGGCCGCTCATTGGCTGGTTCCACGTGGGTCCCAGCCAATGAGCAGCCGTACATATAAAGCGCTCGCTGATTGGCTAGCGGCCCGTGAGAAATTACAGATTTTGGTCATCTGTCATTTCGCATAGTGTAAGTATATGCAACAGCATATACTTACACCTGTTCGGCATGGTTTCGGGTAAGTAGTTTTATTGTTTTGCCAATACCCTGGAGGCTACGGAGATCTGCGCCATGATGTCGGTGAATATAAGATCTTTTTTGCAGGGCCATGCACACGGATTCTACTTGGACAAGTGGATAGACCGGCTGGTACAAGTAAGTATGTGTGATTGATGGATGTGTGTAATAAATCTTTACAAGTCATGGTGTGTGTGTCATGACTTTATTTAACTATTTATTTTACAGTGGGGGAACGGGTGGCGGCCGTCTGCTGGCACTTGTAGTTCCACAAGTGCCAAACAGCAGGCATGCTGGCAAATGTAGTTCCACTGTAAAATACAATAGTTTTCGTCTATTCACTTTATTACCCCCATACCCACGGCTACAGGGGTGCAGGGAAGAGCCCCAAGCTTCAGACCAAACCTGCGGTTTGGGAGAGGGGGGGGCTTTTTGTATGGGGTCCCCACCTCCCCTGAGATCCCCGGCTTGGCCTGACCGACTTGGGGTGAGAATGCTTTGGCCCTGGAGACCCGGTAATAGGGTCTCTGGGCTGTGACATTACACCCCAGTCGTTTTGGGCCCGGTGCTGGTTTTAAATATAGAGGGACCTCTACGCATTTCCCCCCCCCTATATTTAAAACCAGGACTGGCCCTGTAGCCTGGTGCTGGTTCTTAAATTATGGTGGAACCCTACTCATTTTGTTCCCTGTAATTTTAGGAACCAGGATTGGCTGACAAGTCCTGGGCTGGTTATGGCTTTTGGGGGGGTACCCAATGTCAATTGTTTAATTAATATTAACCCTTAAAATAAAAAACAAATAGTCTGCACATATTTCACGGATATGTGCAGGCTGCTTGTTCAGGAGAGAAATTCAGGCGGTGAATTTGGGGCTTCAAAACGGACAGGATTGACCAAATACACCATTAATCAAAACAATCCTGTCAAAACCAGGAGCTTGGTAAATTCCCGATCTTAAAAGTGAAAAAAAACTACTGTTTTTTTTATCGATCCTATCAGAGTTGAAAAATGGGACAAATCGAAATAAGACTCCAGGGAGGTCTCCAAGTATGCACAGGTGTTTTTTTTTATTGCAGGTGCTTGCGGCAGGTGAATTTTTTTACGTATTATAAAACTTCTCTTTAACAACTTAAAAATATGCTAGTACCCATTCTCATGTACCCCAATTTTGCTGGGACTACTTATTTTCACCAAAAAATTATGCAAAATGCTATTCTTCACCACTTATGCAAAGACGCTAAAGAGCAGCTATGGAGATCATATAACTATCCCAAATACCTACAGCAGGGCTATTCGGGGGTATCTATAGTGATCCCCAATGTCAGCGCATCTTTTGGGGGGTGTCAGGCTGATTTCCCCAAAACTGACAGCACTTTTCGCCTGTTTGAGTTTCGCCGGCGTCCCGTTTTCGCGAAAGTGGGCGAAAAGCGGTCGCGCGCACGAAAAGACTTTTCGCGGCTAATTAAATACGGACCTTAGTGTCACGAGATTAATTATTTATGAATAAGAATAACACACTGCGCTAACACTTATGTGGACTATACACAGTGTGATAAAGCAGCCAATCCGATGTGTTGGTAAGATTCGGCTGCTATATTGCACCGTGTATGGCCATGATAACGGACAAAGCGCACTCCCGTGGGGTCGTACATCACACCACCTGATCTTACTGCAGGATCAGTCGATCAGGGGATGCGATGTGCGATCCCATGCAGCGCTATGCGTAGGAGGAGGGGGGAGCCGGCATATTGGGTGGTCGGCCACCGTGTATGGGGACCGCCCCATATATTGGACGTCTGATCGACTGTCACCTTGCACAGTGCCATCGCACCGTGTATGGCCCGCATTAAGCTGCCCATCCGCTAGGCGATATGGGGCACAACGGAACAATTACGACGCCGTAGTCTCCCGCGGGGTGAACTGCATACACTGAACGTTCAGTGTACGCAGATCAATCATCCCCGAACATAGCAACCTGACGGCGGTCGTCAGGTTGACCATCATGTTCGGGCGATGATTGCTGTTAAAATAAGAGATATGGTAAGAACTTACCCTTGTTATCTCTATTTCTATGAAATCCATAGGGTTCCACAGGATACCTTGGGGTATAGGCGATGCGGCAGAAGCAGCGCGCACCACAGAGTTAATACTTTAGCCTCCCAGGATGCACTGGGGTCCCTCCTCTATACCCCGCCCCCCAGCCAAGGCCATCAGTTTTGTAACAAGCCATAGGCCGGAGGAGGAGAACAAAGATAGAGAGAAGAAAGTCTGGAACACAGAAGAATCACATTCTCACTAATAGGAGACGGAAAAACCGGAGACCAGATTAAAGCCCATCTGCAGTACAGGTGCGACAGGGCGGGAGTCCTGTGGAACCCTATGGACTTCGTAGAAATAGAGATAACAAGGGTAAGTTCTTACCATATCTCTTATTTCTACTGCAGGGTCCATAGGGTATCCACAGGATACCTTGGGGATGTCCCAAAGCACTATCCTTTTAAGGGAGGGGACGCTCCTGTGCTGGAAGGAGAATCTGCCGCCCGAAGGAAGCATCCTGAGAGGCGAAGGCATGAATTGCATAATACCTGACTAAGGTATGGACAGAAGACCCCGTGGCTGCCTTGCAAAGCTGAACAGCTGAGGCACCACGGCGAACTGCCCACGAAGGACCCACAGACCGAGTAGAGTGAGGATTAAGAGAGGTTGAATCAATCCTGCCAAAAGTTTAGTGGCAGGTCAAACTTTCTTATGGAAACTATAGAGGACAAAAAAAGGGAGTCCGATTTCCTAAAGGAACTGATACGATCAACATAAAACCTAAGAGCACATACCACATCCAAAGAGGCCTCACCAGCAGAGAGGACTGGGGAATTAAAGGCCGGTACTAGGATATCCTAATTAAATGTGGAAACTAGAGACCAACTTAGGTAGAAAACCAGGGCTGAAGTAATGGACAGAAGAAACACAGTCTTAGCTGTAAGCCATTTGAAAGCCACTGAGCCCAGAGGTTTCAATGGCGGTCCTTGGAGAGCCCTCAGGGCCACAGCCAAATCCCAAGGAGCCACTGGCGGTACGAAGGGAGGCTGAATACGAAGTACACCCTGCATAAAGGTGTGGACATTAGAAGTGTAGCGATCCTACGCTGAAAACTAGACTGACAGGGCAGAAAGTTGCACCTTCAGTGAAGCAAGGCGAAGACCGTGATCTAAGCCCGTTTGTAGGAAAGCCAAAACCCTGGATATCCTAAGGACCTGAGGATCAGAACCTCTAGGACGACACCATTCAAAGAAAGTATGCCTCACCCGGTGGTAAATCCCTGCAGAAGAAGGTTTCTGAGCTATGAGCATGATGTTAACAGAGCTGGAAAAACCCCTGAATCTTAAGAGGGCTGACTTAACAGCCATGTGGTCAAAGCCAGACGACCTAGGTCCGGGTGCTGGAAAGGACCCTGAGACAACAGGTCCGGTTGCAGAGGCAACAATATCGGGGTGTCGACTGAGAGACCCCGAAGATCTGAGAACCAGTGTCGCCTGGCCCACGCTGGGGCTATGAGCAGAAGTGTGTCGCCTTCTTGCTTGAATTTGCGAATAATTCGAGGAAGAAGGGAAAAACGGAGGGAACAGATACGCAAACCTGAAGGTCCACCTGACCAACAGAGCGTCCACCAGAAGAGCCCCTCCGTCTTTTGTGATTGAACCGTACACAGGCAGCTTGTTGTTGTGGCGGGAGGACATGAGGTCTATTTCTGAAAAAGCCCCATTAGTTCACCAGTTGGATATACTTCCCGGAGAAGAGACCATTCCCCTGGATGCACGCCTTGATGGCTGAGAAAGTCTGCATCCCAGTTGAGGCCTCCTGGCATGAACATTGCCGAATTATGGCAGGGAGGTTGGCCTCTGCCCAAGCTAGAATGCGGGACATTTTTGTCAGAACTGCCCGACTTCGGTTTCCTCCTGGGCGGTCTATGTAAGCCAGCGTGATGGCGTTGTCTGACTGTACCTGCACGGACTGTCCGTGGAGGACATGTGTTACCTGCTTAAGAATTTTGAATACTGGCCGAAGTTCCAAGAGATTTATTGGAAATGCAGATTCAGTTGGCGTCCACGTCCCTGAACGAAGTGTGGACCCGTCACTGCTTCCCAGCCCTGAAGACTGGTGCCCGTCATTAGAAGGACCCAGTCCGCAATTGAAAAGGGGGGCACCCTGTTTGGGTGAGCAGTTAGTAGCCACCAGGCTAGAGACAGACGGACCTCTGGGGAAAGCACAATTGTCTGTGTTTTTAACCGATTGGGCAACCCATTCTATCTGTTGAGGATTAGCTGCTGCAGAGGTCTGGAGTGGAACTGGGCATATTCCACCATGTCGAACATCGACACCATGGAGCCCAGTAACCGCATTGCTGAGTGCACAGACACTTGTCGGCTGCGAAGGCAACTTCTGTAATGCAGAGATATTGTCCTTTGTCACAAAGATCCCTGGTGTTGAAAGACTAACAGGGCTCCGAAATGGAGCATCCTCAGTGAGGGACCCAGGGAGGACTTCTCTCAGTTTATCAGCTAGCCATAATTGTGCAGCACAGATATTGGTAGGTGCAGATGGCGCTGAAGGATTTCTGGAGACCCTGCTAACAACAGGAGGTAGTCCAGATAGGACAACAGGCGGACCCCCTGCATTTGAAGGTGGGCTGCCATAACTGCCATGAGCTTGGTAAATACTCGAGGCGCAGTGGCCAGAGTAAAGGGCAGTGCCTGAAACAGGAAATGGAGGCTTAGCATCGCAAACCTGAGGAATTGCTGTTGCACCAAGATAATAGGTATATGAAGGTAGGCTTCATAATTGTCCAGAGACACCATGAAATCCCTAGGTCCCATTGCCAATATAATGGAACGGAGAGTCTGTATCCTGAACCGAAGAACCTCAAAGACTTGTTTAGGCACCTGAGGTTTTGGCCGGTAAAACCCATTGGGTTTGTGTACCAGAAAGAGAATCGAGTAATATCCCGTTCCCTGTTGGGATAACGGAACAGGCACTATAACTCCAGCCCGGAGCATAGAGTGCAGCTTTTCTGGAGTTCCATGGCCTTGATGGATGGAAGACCTGTAGTGAAAAACCGTCTGGGAGGCCTTCGCCGAAACGAGAGGGCGTACCCCAGAGAGACCACTTCTCTGACACAAGTGTCCACGGTTGGCGAACTGAAGAAGCCGGCCTCCCACTTTGGGGTCCCCCAAGGGGAGGCCTTAGGCTGAAGGCTTATCGTCTGACCTGGGAGTAGGACGTCTTGTGCTCTAAGCCTGCTTGTTTGGCTTGGCAGATTTTCTGGTTGCAGCGCTTGCACATTATTCATAAAATGGCCGCCGAGGAGCAGAGAGGAGGCGGGCACCGGGGGAGGAACGCTGAACACAGCCCGCTGTGGAGAGGCACTGTGCAGCGGGGGAGGCGCCGGCTGTAAACAGGGAAGGCGCGCTCCCCTGGCATGCATTTAACCCCAGGGACGCCGGACATTTTCCACTCAGTCACGGCCCGCTGTCCCTGGGGCTTGTGGAAGCGCAGGTTAATACCTGGCTCCACTCGCAAGCCAGTCCCCAGGGAGCCCCCTGCCTGAGGGCTATGTCTTCCGGCGGGTACCCTCCGCGGGAGACGCCGCTTACCTGGTCCCCTTAGATCCGGCCACAGTCCGGGTGGTCCGGGGTGACCGCTAGCCGTGACCCCAGACCCCCACCAGCATTCGGTACCGGCGTTCTGGTACCGGCGGGGTGAAGGAGCAACAGCATGGACGTCTGTATAGACTGTCCATGCTGTACTGCTCTAGATGTGCAGCCACAGCTGCTTTTGGAAGTCTTCAGGGGCTGTAACAGAACACTCTGCTACATGTGCTCCGACTCCTGGCCCGGCACCGAAAAAACTGATGGCCTTGGCTGGGGGGTGGGGTATAGAGGAGGGACCCCAGTGCATCCTGGGAGGCTAAAGTTTTAACTCTGTGGTGCCCGATGCTGCTGCCGCATCGCCTATACTCCAAGGTATCCTGTGGATATCCTATGAACCCTGCAGTAGAAAAATGACCAGCGGGCGCGCGCATCGCTGTTCGTTTTTAACCTTTTACTGCCCGATTTGCGGGCAATTACCAAGCGATGGAGTGATAACGACCGTCGTTATCGCTCCATTGCTAGGTTTAATCACCTAGTGGATGGGCAGCATTAGTGTCACAAGATGAATTATTTATGAATAAGAATAGCACACTGCGCTACCACTTAGTGTCACAAGATTATTTATGAATAAGAATAACACACTGCGCTACCACTTACAGTGATGTCATTATGTTTTATACAAAACGCATGTTATTTAGCACTTTGTTGTGGTTTTGCAGTCAGCGTGTAATCATTTATTCTCAATTGAGGAAAGAAGTGAAAAGTTGAATATTAGACTGCGCTACCACTTACAGTGTCACAAGATTAATTATTTATGAATAAGAATAACACACTGCGCTACGACTTATAGTGTCACAATACATGGACGATAAACTGCGGTCTGGCCGGCAGTGTCACCAAACAATAACAGCGCAGCTAAGTTGCTAACACAGACAAAAAAAAGCACTTTTATTTTTTTTACACTGGGGATTAGCACCACCGAATGAGGCAGCAGCCCCTTGATGAACAATATAGACAGCACCCCTTCTTTATAGACAACAAAGCACCCCTGCCGAGTGCAGACAGACCACCTGCAGAGTCACAAATACATGGACGATAAACTGCGGTCTAGCCGACAGTGTCACCAAACAATAAGAGGCGCAGCTAAGTTGCTAACGCACAAAAAAAATACAATAATTTACACTGGGGAATAGCACCCGATTGACAGAGCACCCCCCTTTCCCGGACAACACAGTACCCCTTTATGGACTGCAGCCCTAGCCCCCTGATGGACAGGACAACAGCAGCCCCTTGATTGACAGGACAAGTGACATAGCAGCTGCAGCACCCACTGAAGCCCCCCTTTATATACTGCAGCCTCAGCCCCTTTATGAACAACACAGCAGCAGCCGCCTTCAGCCCCAGACCTCGACAGGACAAGTTGGTCAACACACTGACACAGACAGTGACAGTAGTTCACCATCCATACCCGCAGTGAAAATGGCGCCGATCACCGGGACTTTTATAGAATTCAAAACCCGCGAGAATCCGACAGCGGGAGGATGACGTTTTGCCTCGTCTTGGATCTGGAAGTTTGAGTGGGTCCGATTCTCTGAGAACCGGACCTGCTCATCTCTAGTTTAAAGACAAAACCAACCTGATTTTGCATTTAAACTAATTACCACTTTAAATTGAATGACTATTCGCCAGGATCACGCCGGTTTCAACAAATCGTAGGCTATTACATTTGGCCCAATGTCTTCCTAGGTAACATTAATGTGGGTACTGCAGAGGGGTGTGGTATGTTAGGCCGACAGTTACCATATTCTTCAGGTTGACATGGTCAAAATGTTGGCATGCATGTCGACATGATCCCTGGTGGACCAGCGGTTGCTTCTGGTTCCCGGCGGTCATGTGATCATCACTCTCGGCACAGACGTTCGACAGAGCAGCAGTTTGGGTAAGTATTCTATCGCTCTCCCTAGTGCCTAACATCCCCCCCTCCCCCACACACACAGTCTAACCCTAACCTTCCTGGTGGCAACTAACCCCAACCGTCAGAAGGTTGACATATCAGATGTCTACTTTGTAAACAGTGGCGTCACAGGAGGGGTGCAGATTGCACCAGGTGACACCATTCTGACAAGGGGGTGACATCAAAATAGCAGAGCAGACACGCTATGTTGATGTCACCCCCTTGGATGGTGTCACTGAGCAGAGCTGCAACGGTGATGGATCATGCACAATTCATCATAACTGTGCTAGGAGCTTCCCAGCAGCTCCTGGAGCCCTGGGCAAGCCCTCAGCGCGACGAGGACCGGGGCGTGACGTGCCTTGCACCCTTTCACATGCACACGCCGAGGGATCTGTAGGTGCCGCGCTGAGAAAAGATGTACTAAGCTATGAAAAGTGATAAACTGTAGAGTGATAAATGACCAGCCACTCAGCTCCTGTCATGTTACAGGCTGTGTTTGTGAAATGACGGGAGCTGAGTGGCTGGTGGTTTATCACTCTCCACTTTATCACATTTCAGAGATTAGTACATCGGGCCATGAGTGTCAGCACCCAGTTGTGATGCCTCTGCAGGCTCGGACTTGGCCACTGGGGATTCCCTGGTGGGCCCTGGTGCTTAACAGACACGCCTTCTAACACAGGAGGGCGTGGCCTAGCACTGGTCTCTGGCGACTAGTTTCACACTGTGTGGGTGGGGCAGCAGGTATGTGTGCGCAGCGGGAAGCGGCAGTCTGTCTGCACTAGTACCGCTGATTCTATTTTCCGGAATCAGCGGTGCCGGTGACGTCATGGGGGGCGGCGGTGGGTAAGTGAGCGTGGCAGGTGGCGCGGCAGTCTCTCTGCACCAGCAGCGCTGATTCTATTTTATGGAATCAGCGGTGCTGATGAGGTCATGTGTCATCAGCGGGAGGGGAGGACTTGCTCAGTCTGGTCTGCAGTGCACTCTACAGACGCACCTTCCTCATATGAGAAGTCCCCAGCACACTCATTCCTGCAGGGCAATGTCGAACGTCGTAGATTTGCCTAATTGTTAGCCAAGTGCCTGTGATGGTTGGCCACACCCCCTTTTGTGGCTGACCACAACCCTTTACCCAGTGGTTTCCAAACTGTGCGCCGTGGCACCCTGGGGTGCCTTGGGACACTTGCAGGGGTGCCTCAGGTTGGTGGTCCAGCACCAAATCAAATTATTTATGGTCAATGTAATGTAAATATGTGGACAAACAGAAGCACAATACTGTCCATCACCACATAACTGAACCTAAGGTGGCTTCTGTGGAGGGTCCTGCCTGGAAATGACACTGGAAGTACTGTAGCAAAGTCCAAGATTGGCATCACTGAGAATAGGGAATCTGTAGCCTGAGTGCCTGCTCTCTCTGGGCCTGATTCAGAGCCAGACACTCTTTCAGAGCGCTCGCTCTGAATCAGTGCACGCCTATTGTATTTTTAGAGCGGCCTCCTGGACGCTCGCATAGCTGTGGGTAACCACCCACAGCTAGTGCGAGCGGCCAGGATGATGGACCATCGCGACCAACGGACTTCCGACGAGACCCTTGTGGTAGGGTCTCGTTGCGGGTCTCGTTGCCGCAAGTCCCAGTGGACTTCTTGTTCTTACAGAGCAAGAAGTCCACCCAGATTTCGGCTCTAACTTGTGATGTCAGTGGGGCCGGCCCTAGACGGTAGGCGTTCCCATGGGAACGCCTCCGTCTGGTCAACCATGCCCCCGGCACGCCCACCAAAGGGGGCGTGCTGTCACTCAACATCGACAGCACGCCCCCTTTGTAGCGAGACCCAGAGCGACGGCTTGCCCGTCGCTATCCGGGTCTCGCGCGTGCGCACGACGGAGCCGCCACCGTCGTGCGCATGTGCACTGGACCAACATCGACCCGCTTGCGAGCGCTCAGCGCTCGTGAGCGGGTCTGAGTCAGGCCCTCTGTCCATTCTTCATAGCTTAAAAAATATAAAAAAATTGTTATCAGTTTGCTATTTTATGTTGATTTAGTTCTGGAAAATAAATTGTCTATGACAAACAGCCCTAGCCCACCCACATTACAATTTCATTACAAAAGCAAAAAAAAATAAAAATCTGCAAGTTTTCCCCACGTGTCTCCCTGGTACCAGCCAATGTGGTCCTGCTGCTCCCCTGTTTGTTTGGGGAATTAGCCTGCTGTTATGCCTGCCCATCCAAGTTGAATCACCCAATACATAAACTCACTGATCTGTTGTGTGAAATATCATATGCATCATTCACACAGGCAGCAGCAGCAGCACATTGCAGAACTCTAGGCATCCCCTGCTTGGTGCAACTGTTGCAGAGCTTTACCACTAAAAACAGACTTATCCTCCAGTAGAGCGAGTAACTCCTGTTGCTGACACTGTAGGAAGTAAGGATTGCTGGGTTTAGCCACAAAGTTAAGCTAGATACACACTATCCGATTTTTTTTTTGATCAGGACGAGAAATAATGTGATTTTTCGGCAAACTGAAAGCTCCAATATTTGTGGAGATTTTCCACGACACCACACTGATTTTGCATATGTCCGCCCACAAGGAGGATGACATAGTCACAGGAAAACATATGGGCAGATTATTGGGAATGTGCACACTCTACTCGATAACAGGAAATTGAGGCAGAGATTTTCGGTCTTAAGGTGCCCACACATATACCGATGTGCTCACGATACGATTTTATGGCCAATTTCCTCATGAACTTTCACGGGAGCTCCCTTGCCGTCGTGATCACGATTTGGGAAAAAAAGACACCCAATCTGTCTTACGATCTCACGATCTATCGGATCGTACGCATCGTGAGATTGGACATAACAAATCGTGAGTTTAAAAAAAAAATAAAACAGGCTCTTGACTATTGGTGGGAAATTTAAATAGCCATAACAATGGGAGGGGCTATCTAGGGAGTATAAACAGCAGGAACCCTTTAAACTCTGTGTACATTCTGCTCTGCTACTAGATGAGGCTAGGTGTATTCCTGCTGAATCCTGTACATTGCTACTGTGCTCTTTGTATTTGGCTTGCCTTATACAAAGTTTATTCTACCTGCAAGTGACTGCTACCTACCTGCATTCTATCCTGTTCCTGAATTCTGTACTGATGCGTCCCTATCAGTATAAAGTGTTGGTCGCTGAAGCTGGGGTCCGGGAGATTAGGAAGAGGGCCCAGCGAAGAAGGACGAGAGCATGCTGGACCAAGGAGTGGCTGCTACAAAGGGATACCCGCTCTCACATGTCCCTGCTGATAGAGATCAAGGAGAACAACCCGAAGGACTATCGGAACTACTTGCGCATGGATGACGCCAGCTTCCAAGAATTGCTACATCTGGTGACCCCCCACATCAAGAGACAGGACACAAGGTGGCGGAGGGCAATCTCTGCTGAAGACAGACTGGTGGCTACCCTGAGATACCTGGCTACAGGAAGGTCACTGGAAGACCTAAAGTTTGGGACACTCATCTCACCTCAGTCTTTGGGCGTCATCATTCCGGAGACCTGCAAAGCCATCGTAAAAGTGCTACAGTACCAGTATTGCAAGGTAAGTTAAAAAAAAACACCACACATTGGTTTCTTGTGCAAAGAAAAATTTTTATATTTATTTTTTACTCAACATATAAAGCAAGAAATTGCCTTCTTTTAATACAATGTGCACTGACCTGCAGGCAACTGAAAGTGTGCACTAAACTGTGTGCGAAATACTTTTTTATTACAACTTTACAAAAGAACATTATCACCAAATTTTATGAATCTCAATAGGTAGCCGGCTGTATGTGATAGGGTGGGTCAGACGCCAGTTTGAACAGGCCAATACACACATGGCACAAGTACACATTGTGGCCCCGGCTTCCAGCTATGTGTACTTGTGCCATGTGCGTAGTGACCTTGTTCAAATGGCGTCATCACCACCCTATCCCATGCAGCAAGCACCGATTGGAATTCATAAAATTTGGTGACATTAAAATCAAGACAAGAAAACAACCAAATTAAATATCACCAAATTTAATGAATCCCAATAGGTAGCCGGCTGTATGTGATAGGGTGGGTCAGACGCCAGTTTGAACAGGCCAATACACACATGGCACAAGTACACATTGTGGCCCCGGCTTCCAGCTATGTGTACTTGTGCCATGTGCGTAGTGACCTTGTTCAAATGGCGTCATCACCACCCTATTCCATGCAGCAAGCACCGATTAGAATTGATAAAATTTGGTGACATTAAAATCAAGACAAGAAAACAACCAAATTAAATATCACCAAATTTAATGAATCCCAATAGGTAGCCGGCTGTATGTGATAGGGTGGGTCAGACGCCAGTTTGAACAGGCCAATACACACATGGCACAAGTACACATTGTGGCCCCGGCTTCCAGCTATGTGTACTTGTGCCATGTGCGTAGTGACCTTGTTCAAATGGCGTCATCACCACCCTATCCCATGCAGCAGCACCGATTGGAATTCATAAAATTTGGTGATATTACAATATAGAACAAATTTACATCTCTGTATATTGGGGCGACTCATCTGCTGCATCCAGCAGAGCATTATACAAGGTGGTGCTGGTGCTTGGGGTGCTTGGTGGGGGAGTAATATCTAACTGGGCAGGGGGGGGGGGACATACCTATTTGGGGCAGGGGAAAATAGCATTGGATCTGCAATTTATGTCGAATTTGAGATATTTTTGCTCATACAGCGACTCAAGAGGTCGTAGTTTAACCGTAAAAATTTTTTTGGGATATCTGCATCCAGATTTCTCAATGTGGTGTTCACATGAGCTGTGAAATCATCAATTGCATCTGGGGGTTTCTGCAGCAGCCGTTCTGCGTTTTGTAAAAAATGGTCCTCTCGTTCTGTAAAATTCTCCTTTCTGCCTTTTTTTTTTTTTTTTTGGGGTTGTTGCGAAGATGAGGGTCCAGGTGGAAGTGGAGTTTCCACTTGTGTGCTATTCTCCGGATCACTGTCGCCACCGAGCAGACTGAGGTCCGGTGTGGATGTTAAATCAGGGTCTTGGGTGGGAGTCTATATAGGGAAAAAAGATATAAAAAATATTATAGTCATGTTTTAACATCTTTTTTCCTATTTTTACAGTTTCCTAACACCGTGGAGGAGTGGACTAGCATCGCGGAAGATTTTGAACAACGTTGGAATTTCCCTAACTGCGGAGGAGCCATCGATGGGAAACACATCCGCATCAACCCACCTGCCAACACCGGATCATATTACTACAACTACAAAGGATTCTTCAGCATCGTTCTCATGGCAGTGGTGAATGCCAACTACGAATTTCTGTTTGTGGATGTCGGCAAGAATGGGCGTGCTTCAGATGGTGGATCCTTCAAAAAGACGGCTTTCTACCAGAGACTCGCCAACAAAACCCTCAACCTGCCCTCACTGGACCAGACAAAGCACGGCCTAAATTACGTTTTAGTTGCAGACGAGGCTTTTGCATTACATGAACATGTGATGAAGCCATTTGCACACAGGGGCCTGACCAGAGAGAAAAGGATATACAACTACCGTCTATCCCGGGCACGGCGCATTGTGGAAAATGCGTTTGGAATAATGAGCAACCGCTTCCGCATTTTCCACACCACCATCAATCTACATGTGGAGAAGATAGACTGGGTCGTGATGGCGTGCTGTGTGCTGCACAACTTTCTGCGAAGAAAATCTACTCAACGAGGACCAGTCCCAGCTAGACCAGAAGATGTAGGACCCCTGGAGGACATTGAACATTTGACATCTGTGTCTGCACCAACAACTACAACAACATCCACCGCACGTGCCAAAGAAGTGAGGGAGGAGTACATGACCTATTTCAATGGACCAGGTGCTGTACCATGGCAGGAGGACTATCTGTGAACTACTGACTAAATTGGACATTTGGGATTTAACAACAAAAACATTAAGGATTTTGGTTTAAACTGTGTCACTACTTACCAAGACTTCTGCAACCTCCTCATCTCCCTCACGCTCAGACATCAAGATGATTGATTCCCTTTGAGGCTCTTGTTCACTGATGAATGACATCATTTGGTAGTACCACAGCGCAGGAGTATATATTTCATCTGTAGCCGCCCCTGATTTTTTGGAGTCATCCACCTTCTTTTTTTCTTTGATGTATACTGTCCTGAGATTTTGTATCTTTTGCCGTACAGTTTTCAGGTCTGCATCAGATATGTATTTTTTTGTATACACCAACAGTTCCTCGAGTGCGGCCAACTTCTGCGACTTATTGTGGTACTTCCGAGAACTGATCTTCCACAGACAGTCTTTCGAGTGCAGGATTTCAATGAATCCTGTAACGAATTCACGTTCTGAATCCATGGACATTATCTATGAATAAGAAAAAAAAGGACATTTAAATATTTGTGTATATAGTTTTGTAAAATGTAATGTTGTTATAGCTCACATTTTTAATGTTTTAATATTTTCTTTTTTACAGGTTTTTAAAGGTTTGTTATGGTATTCTAATCATGTTTTCTTTTACAGGAATGTTATGTGTTTATTGCTTGGTAATATAATGTTTTTCTTTGACAGTATGGGTTTTCCAGCTTTGGGCCTGTCGTTGTGGTAGAACGACAGATCCCAGGATGCCCTAAAAATAGTTTCAAAGGTGGGTGGCAGGTCATCCTGGGATCTGTAGTTCCACAACAGCTGGAGACCGAAAGGTAGAAGACCCCCAGCTTGAAATAATGTGTTTTTAAATGTAATGTATGGTGTTTTTTTGGAAAAAACGTGTTTATTTATTTATTTGAGGTATTACACACATTGGTGGGCAGTGGGGGAGCTTAATGCATGACCCAGCCACCGCCCGCCTCAATACGGCGGGCGGTGGCTGGGTCATGCATTTATTGCCTGGGGGCACACATTGGTGGGCAGTGGGGGAGCTTAATGCATGACCCAGCCACCGCCCGCCTCAATACGGCGGGCGGTGGCTGGGTCATGCGTTTATTGCCTGTGGGCACACATTGGTGGGCAGTGGGGGAGCTTAATGCATGACCCAGCCACCACCCGCCTCAATACGGCGGGCGGTCGCTGGGTCATGCATTTATTGCCTGTGGGCACACATTGGTGGGCAGTGGGGGAGCTTAATGCATGACCCAGCCACCGCCCGTCTCAATACGGCGGGCGGTGGCTGGGTCATGCATTTATTGCCTGGGGGCATACATTGGTGGGCAGTGGGGAGCACATATTGGTGGTCAGTGTGGTTGCAAACTGTACAAATACTCACCAAATATCCAACAAAACAAAAATCCAGTGTGCAGGCTCCCAAAGTGCGACTGACTTGCTCCATACACGATGCTGCACAAGATGGCGATGGGGCGTGTCCAGGCTTCTGTCAGTCAAATTCTGCATTGTGTGATGAATCGTACGATTCATCGTGAGGAAAAAAACACTCACGATCGGCGTCCATCGGGTTCATGGTTGGCTAATCTGCCCTACAGCACGGCAGATCAGAAGATGCGATATACGACGAGCGGGGCCGCGCATCGGCATCATGCTCGTGAGTATAAACTCACGATTTGTACTTTTTTTACCCGATTTGTCGTCACGATTCGTCGAAATCGGCCAAATCGTGTAAAATGTCGCTATGTGTGTGGGTACCTTTAACCAACAGATCGGATAATCAAAGGAATGCATTTTTGCATGTTTTCTAACCATTTTATCAGTGAAACGCTCAACGATCGTTCAAACACACTATACAATAAATGAGGCCGATCACCCGATTATTGGCAAATGGCCCAATAATTATATAGTGTATACCTAGCTTAACTCTGTGCATGGCCTAGAATTTGCCTGTTTGTTGGATCACATTATAACAGGGTAAAGCTGGGTACACACTGACAGATATATTGGCCGATCAATTGATTGGCCAATATATTTGCTGCCCGTCCGCCAGTGTGTACCCGCAATATGTCTGTGAACGTCGTCGTTCACAGACGTATCGCATTGGCTGTGCTGCACACCGCCCATACACACACAGTGGCAGCCGTGGGGAGGTGGACGGGTCACGCCCCCAAGGAGGCCGCCGGGACCCACGTCCAGACACAGATGATGGCCGTTCAGTGTGTATAGTGTGTACCCACCATAACATTGCATCAGTGAGATAATGAGGATAATGCATTATGTCTGTATCAGATCTACCCCAAGGTCAAATAGGGCATAGCAATCATCCAAGTCACAGTAACACAGGAAATGGAATTTTGTGCAGGAACAGAGCTCCCTGTTATATTAATGTTCTACAGATCTCTCTCAAAAAAGAGAAAGTGAGATAGATAAACTGATAATCTGCTGATTATTTGTATAGCGTAGAAGGACTCAGAAGATGAATAAGGAGAATTCAGATGGTTGGAGTTTATGGGTCCATATGGTAAAATTAATAAATCTAGTTTTGGATTATTTATTGGGCAATTCATTAATTATTGAATAGTGAATAGTTGGTGCTGCCGCACATTAGTCCTGGACATTTTTATAAATACCCACCATGTAGCTCAGTGATGGTAATATTTAATATTACCCATTAACATATAATGAAAGAGTGACTATTACATCCCTGATCTCATTGCTGGGATAATGCAAGATAAAATGTCAGGGTGTATTTGTAGTCTGATCAGTAGCCCCATTGTAAACATAATCCTCAGAGTAAAAATCGATCAGCGCACTTATTCCCCAAATGTATGGAAGGGATGTCAATTCCTAAATGTGAAATTGATAAATTATTAAAGTGGAAATAAAACCTTAATATGTACTGAAATATTACCCTCAGTATCTGCAGTCTGGGGCTGTGATGATGATAATTCTCATTGTGGATTGGAGGGGGAGGGTTGCTGTACATACTGAGAGCATGGGATGGAATCTTAGAAAAATATGGCAGCAATCGGTGAGTAATTTGTGAATGATTCTCTGAATAAACTATGGATACCCCTCAATCGCTATACCAAATTGTCGCTATTTAGCGCTACTAGTTGCTTAAGAAATAATTGCTTTCCAGTCTAATCGTGTGGTTCCAAAGCACAAAAAGTTATATTATTCAAGGAAAAAGTATAACGCGCTTTGACCTAAACAATTAGCGCAAAAAGCAAGTAAATACAAAGGTACAAAGCAGATACATACGCGTGCGCACTGGTCCCAGTATACAGTCGTCAATCCAAAAGCCTGTGGTCATCCAAGGAGAATGGCTGTATACTAGAATCAGCATGCAGGTTATATACCTTACAGAGTTAGACTCTAACAAAGAAACTAGTTGACAGATTGCCATTGGTTCTTCCTCCTGGACATTCTGGTACGATGCAGGTCATAGGTCAGTTCATACAGCATCACTAGGGGTATGTCCCAATTCCTCAGGAGTTGCTTTGTGTGGTTTTCCCGCCGAAGAACTGGTTTAAGCTGAATATAGACACTACATACAGATATACATTCTAACTACGAATTCCCTATAATTCATAACTCGCAGACACATGATGTGATCTCCTTGCCGATAGAACCGGAGATCTGCGAATAAACAGGGATTTAGAATGGTACCAAACAAGACAGGTCTACTATGTTTCTGCACCTTAAATATCATATACATTACATTTCACAACATAAGCATTTGCTAATAAAACCTCTAATATTAAGCTTAATGTGAGGGAACCTTTTTATAAGTGCGTGCATGTGTGAGTATGAGAATACTGTGTACCTTCGCTAGTAGGCGTTGTGCGTATATGTGTTTTGTGCTTATCTGTAGGCTTCGATGTACAGCGCAAATGTGCGTTGTGCGTCTTATATATTTTATATGTATTATCTAATGTGCGTACAGGTTTTGATTGGACTTTCAACAATATGCAGTAGCAAAAACAGACTCACGACGCTAATAACCAAGTATAGCGTCGTATACAATAGTATTGTGCTGACGACACAAAATGGCGTCATTGGACGCAACGCAAAATGGCGTCGCCAATTATTAATTTCAACGATTTGGTCTCAGCCAATCATCCGGCTTCGACAAAACAGATACTCTTACAGTCAAATAAACATACATTGTACCCTCATGTATAACTTTAAATATTATCACATCAGTAACTGATATACAAAGTTTCTGTTGTTGAAACTACACTAAGATTTGCGTAATTGTTAGCCAAGTGTCTGTGATGGCTGGCCACACACCCTTTGGTGGCTGACCACAACCCTTGACCCAGTGGTTCCCAAACTGTGCACCGTAGCACCCTGGGGTGCCTCGGGACACTTGCAGGGGTGCCTCAGGTTGGTGGTCCAGCACCAAATCAAATTACTTATGGTCAATGTAATGTAAATATGTGGACAAAGAGAAGCACAATACTGTCCATCACCACATAACTGATCCTGAGGATGACCGGTAAGCACAATGTACTTCACGACTAGTTTACTAAAAAAAAAAAAAAATCTGAATTTCTGAATAACAACTTTTGGCTTAGGGGTGCCCTGAAGACAATGCTGATACACTAAAGCCCCGTAATTCAAAAAAGTTTGGGAACCACTGCCTTAACTACTTGCCTGGCATGGTCGTTTCAGATACGACCACACCAGGCTGGGCTTTCCTGACATGGTCGTATCTGATACGACCAGTCAGAAGTGCCCACTAGGCGGCTGTGGGAAGCTAATCTTCCAGCAGCCGCCTACATCAGAGGGCTGGTCCCTCTGCAACTGTGGCTGCCCCTCCAGTGTTTCCCGATCACTGCTGGCCACAGTGATTGGGCATCTCGCAGCACCCCTCTCCCTTGCGGCTGCAGGCTCCAGTAAATCAAGATCACTGTGGCCAGCAGTGATCTGGCAGCCTGCGTGACCCTCCTCCGTAGGTAGTTGTAAGCAGGAGCAGCCAGCACCACACCATCTGCTCCCAGCGTGGCTGCCTGCTGCTGTGTCGCTTTTCCCGGAACGGCGGCTGCTCCATCGTCCACAGGCCAGCCACCTCCTCCCAGCGCAGTGGCGTCAGTGGCGGCGGCTTCTGTGTCCTGGCCATCTCCTTCTCCTCCCAGCGCGGTGGTCAGCTTCTGCATCCTGGCCATCTCCTTCTCCTCCCAGCACGGTGGAGTCAGCTTCTGCATCCTGGCCATCTCCTTCTCCTCCCAGCGCGGCGGCTCCTGCATTTCGGGGCTGGCCTCCTCCTCCCAGCGTGGAGGTGGCGGCTTCTGTGTCCCCACGGCCGGCCACCTCCTCCAATCTCGGCAGCTTCTTCTGTCCCCGGGCCGGCCACTTGCTACCTCCTCCCTCCCAGTCCTCCTTCCGGCTTGGCTGTCCGTATGTTCCGCCGCAGCTGTTACAATAGCCAGCGGCATCCATACCACCTCCCCACTCAAGCTCCGCCTCTGTCCCAATCACTGCTGGACACAGTGATCGGGCAGTAGATTGTGTTATAGATTATATACATGTGTATACATAAGTATATATATATAATGTGTGTATATGTGTGTATATATATACACACACTGTATATATGTGTATGTGTGCATAGATATATAATGGCGGTCCTGTATCAATCAAGACTCTATACGTTGCCTCCGATTAGGATGGTATACTAAACAGCAGGGGTGGGGAACTTTTTTTTTGCCGAGGGCCATTCTGATATATATAACATTATTCGCGGGCCCGGTGCAGGCCATGTCACCTCCGTGTGATGTCACACAGGGACGATACCACAATCGCCAGTGATTACAGCAATGCCCGGCAATCAAGAGGATGCACCAGGGAGCTGTAAGGGCAGCAGTGTGACCGTCTAAAGCATCCTAAGGATGCTCCAGGCGGTACTGCTGCATAGATTCTGGCTGCAGGGTGAAATTCTAGGCAACTGCTACCCAGATGAGGCTAGCAGAAAAAAAAGCTCTGAGGGCCAGACCAAATGATGCCGGGGCCTTATGTGGCTCCCGGACCTGAGGTTCCCCATCCCTGCTATACAGTATACTAGGGATGGTCACCGACCATCAATGGTTTGCAAACCATCGATAGTCTGTGACAAGTGGTTTTGCCATCGCTGACTGGCTCCATTGATGGCAGCCCCCCAACAGATGTTAAGGAAACATCGGTGGCTGCAGTGTCAATCGATGGTTTCTATTGATGGTTGAAACCATCGGCCATTGATGGGTACAGTTGTCAATGGCCATCACTACAGTATACCATAGACATTTTTATTTTTATGGTATACGGTGTTTTAAAAAATATATTTTTTTACAAAATCGTATTGGAAAAGTTTTAAAAAGATGTTCTTGACCTAATTCAATCATAGAAAAAACCCCGACAATTCCTGAGCGATTTTTGGGGAAAAAAATTGTCAGTTAAGTGGTTAAGCATGGGCCCCTATCACTGCATTCCCCCTGTGGGCCCTTCATGCCCCAGTCCGACACTGTGCCTCTGTTTGTGAACATGTTGACATTCTATTAATGTGGACATACTACCTGTTGACCCGTTGAACCATGTCGACATCCTAGTGTCGACATTAGAAATGTGACTGGATCCCCTGCAGAAAAGAATGATTACCAGAGATGTTATGCGAAAGTGACCCCCTGAAAAGTAACAAAATAGAGGACAGCCCAGGGGTGGAAAACAGCATTTTCAATGAGATGGTTAAAATCGAAATTTTAAAACCCCGAGGCTGCTACACAGTATTACCCCTGATTTGTTGAATCACTGGTAGCTTTAATACTACTTGACCCAATTACTTCCTTCGGTGAATGACTGATGTGTCCCACCCCTGACAGGACGCGGCGTTGTCGGCGGGCACACTGATCACGTCTGGAGCGCCCAGCAGACACTGCCAGTACCGGAGAGGGCGTGCCAAAGGGTGGGAGGGCGCACTGTCCTTGTCCCTATATCAGGGCGGCTGACGATGGCCGGGGAGAGGCAGATAGCCGGTGCTGGGATAAAGTCCGGGGGATGGGAAAGTGCTGCGGAGGGTCCCGGCGGACAGAGGCTGCACATTTGGTACTTGAAGGACTGGGATTATAGAGGGCAGGAGAAGGAAGGAGCTGGATGAGGCAGGTTCCTCTGCTGCAGAGTGATCGGAGCGGTGACCTGGGTGTATAACTCTGTAATGTAGCAGTGACCGAGTACTGACACCGGGCACTATCTGTCCCGGACACCGAGCACGGAATGGTATTTTACTGGCTATACTGTGCAGCAATTACCTGGCTACCCCTCTGCGCGTGCTCATCATAGGACAGTGCAGGTCACCTGTGCCAGCGTGACCCGACTCTGCTGACTTTTGAGTTTACCTGTCCAGCAGAACGACGGAATTGTGTACTGGAAACATCAACCCGTGTGGAATCGCTTACATTCTCCACCTGCTCGCACAGACATCTGGCTATAGGAAAGTCGTGTCCTCCTGATCTCACTGATGGCAATACAAGTGACTGTTCTACTTACCTGGGCAGGCGGTTCTAGCCATACTTACCTGAACACATAGTGCCAGCCATACTTACCTGAGCAAGCAGGTACTGCCAGCCATACTTACCTGAGCACATAGTGCCAGCCATACTTACATGAGCAAGCAGGCATTGGGCAGGTGGACGCAGGCACACTTACCTGTGCAGATAGTGGCATACACACTTACCTGGGCAGGTAGGCAGGCACACTTACCTAGACAGATAGTGGCAGACACACTTACTTGAGCAGGTGTATGCACACCCGGCTGAGGTGTTGGTTGTCACAAATACCAGTGCTGGTGTAGGTATGTAAAAGATGGCACACCTGGTGCAAGTGTCGCAGTGACTGGTGACTATTACTGGGCACCACAAGAAGCAGCTCTGTGAGCCTGGATATCACACAGCCATTACCCCTGTAAGACCGAGAAGCCATTTGGGGTACAGACCCCCGAGCAGTGTGCTGTTCCCGGGGTGCCCGGCATGCAGTGACCAGAGGGGAGATGCCAGCTGCCCGGATATTGGTGCTGGTAGCCTGCTTCTGGCTCCTCCTCGTGCCAGTGCGGTGCTGCGGTCCAGGCCGGGGACCGGCTGGCCGGCGCCGGTACATGCGTAAGCTGGTCCCGCTCCGGTATAAGCAGTTTGTACCCAACGTGCCGGAGAAGACTCTGGGAGCCAGCGGCAAGACGGAGAGCAAAATACGCCGGGACTCGGAGCGGTTCCGGGAGCTGGTTCTGAACTACAACCCGGACATCATCTTCAAGGATGAGGAGAACACCCGGGCGGACCGCGTTATGACCGAGGTGTGTACACGGTGTGGGGTTAGGGGCTTATTCTCCTCTCTATCATTTCTTACGCTTATTCATGGGGCAAATAAAAGTCTTTTCTCTGTACACCTACATTATACACCTAGCTCTGTCCCCCTGCTCCCCTTTTCCAGAGGTTTCCAGACTCCGCCATTTCAGTCCAGGTTTTAAGGATATATCAATGCTTGGGTCCAGATGGTACTAATTAAGTCACCTGTGCTCAAGAATGGATAGCCTTAAAACCTGGACTGTACCTCGGGTTTATACATTCATACTATGCTTCTTATATTACATTAACACCTCTAGAAATCTGCAGAAAATGACATTTTACAGCATTATCTATTGGGGCATTTAAGGCCCTCATACATCAATGACGAATTGTCACAATTCCCTGATCCCCCAAATCGATGAAATCAGCAAATATGGGATTTTTAACATGAAGAACTTTATAGATTACTTGGTGGATCGGCAAACATCGATGGCTGGCGATCAGTGTTTCCAATCGTGGTTCCAGTCGGATCGGGAAAACGTCCGCCTGATGTATGGGGCCCTTACTGTGGTCTTTAGAAGGCAGGAATTGCCCCAGGTGGTGATGTAATTTCTTTATTAATTTCACCATCATTTTAGTATATACTTTACAATTTTATCGGGTCATTACATAGGACATTATTACATAAATTTATCAGTATAACAGAGTGTAGTTTTAAGCTGGGTACACACTGGAGAAATGTGTACTCGGACGATATGGAGGCCAACGGGACTATATAAATCGTATCCACGGTACACATCAGAACGGTGCCGCATGTGATATTGGCTAAAATAAGATATCTCTAACGACCGTGGGAGTGCACTGGCCAATAAGTTGTTCAGTTTCGTCCGGAAACTACATATAGGGCCGATATCGCTCCAATGTGTACCCAGGTTTAGACAGACACTGCATATGCAGCTGGGATTTCTGCAAGCCACTGATAGGCATCTATCTATCTATCTATCTATCTATCTATCTATCTATCTATCTATCTATCTATCTATCTATCTAATGTTTTATGAGGTGATTTATCTTTGCATGCGCATCACTTCAATGATGGAGTGGAGTTGGGATTGGCAATACACCCCTTGAATTTATATATAGGGACTGGTCATATTTTGTTAACACACTGTTTAAGGCAGAGGTTCCCAAACTCCGCCATTAGAGTGCCGGTTTTAAGGATATCCATGCTTGAGCACAAGTGACTTAATTGGTACCGCTGTCAATTTAATTTAACCATTGGATGGATTTAGGCATGGATAGCCTTAAAATCTGGACGGTAAACTCTGGTTTAAGGTATAAGTTTGAATTAGACCAAAATGGACAAGATGACAGTAAACTACTTTTTTTTTTTCTAAAGCTGACCACGCAGGTTAGACATTTGTGGCAAAATCTGAGTTTTCTATTCTTTGGCAGATAGGGCACCAAAACCAGAATTGGATGTGATTATCATCTGTCTGATTATACAGCACATCCTCAGTGGCATCAGATGTTCATCATGATCTGGGGTATTTTGCAGTTTGTAGTCAGTTAGGTCTAAAATTCTCAAATTGGTCAACAATAATGCAGAGTTTGTGGGAACCTTAAGAAGTCCTCATTCACAATTAGTTTTTTAGCAATTTGACAGCATTTTGAATGTGCTTTGCCTGTGGTTCATTTGAATGCATTCTCTGCAGAGTTTACAAATAAAATGCATATCTGCCCTCTCTGGCACAACCATTTGTTGTTCATGCATTAAGAATTGGGAGCAGTTCAAACTGAAACCAACGATTTTTTGAACGATTTGTCGATAACGACGTCGTTATCGTTAAATCGTTAAAAAAATCGTCAAGTTTATGAGTTATAACGATGAACGATAATCACAAAAATCACAAGAGTGCACGCCGTTTGTAGTTATCGTTCATCGTCTATTTCAGACTGTCCAACATGACGATTTCCATTAAGGGAAGGAACATTGGCCCTCATTCAGAGCCGTACGCTCTGAGCAGAGCGCACGCTCTGAATGAGGGCCGTCCTCCATAACTATGGAGCGTCCTTCTGGACGCTCGTATAGCTGTGGGTCACCACCCACAGCCTACACGAGCGTGCAGTTTGATGGCCGCGATGGTCGTGACCATCGCGACCATCGAAACTGCAAGCCGGAGCCTGCGGTTGAGGTTTTCAACCGCAAGGCCCGGAGTGATTTTGGCTCTATCAGAGCCAAAGTCACTCCCACTGACATCACTAGTGATGTCAGTGGGCCGGCTTCTGACGGGAGGCGTTCCCCCGTCAGGGAGGCACGCCCCCGGCACGCCCACCAAAGGGGGCGTGCTGTCAATCAACATCGACAGCACGCCCCCTTTGATCAGACACAACGAGCGAAGGAAAGTCCTTCGCTCGTCGCGTCTGGCGCATGCGCACGACGGAGCTCCCTCCGTCGTGCTCATGCTCAGTGCAGACCATCGACCCACTTGCGAGCGGACAGCCGCTCGTGAGTGGGTCTGAATCAGGCCCATTATTCATTCATCGTTCAAAAAATCGTTCATTACACTTCAAAAAATCATTCACTTTTTCGAGGGAAAATCTGACAGAAAATCTGAAAGAAAATCGGTGGTTACAAAATCGTTACGTGTGTATGCACCTTAACACAGCATCAATGTTGGAATCTAAAGGTGCCCACACACTGGACGATTTTAGGCACAATTTGCATCAATACGATGCATTGGAAAGATATATGGTTTAAAAACGTGCAAATAATGCAGCTTCCAGCAACGATAACAATCTGATGCACGGTCCCACGGGTCATTTGTCGTATCATCAGATCTTACCTACTGCAGGTAACATCTGGCAATCTCCTTAACAATGCACTGGAAATCATTAAGGACGCACGATAGGTTGTTAGTCACATTGCACAGTTTAACAAGTCCAGGTGCCGGTGAGTTGCCTTCGGGGAGTTCAAGGGAAATCGTTGATGACATTGCATCTTTTGCGAGTAGTCCAGTGTGTGGGCACCTTAACTTAGGCATACTTACCTACTCTCCTGGCTTTTGAGGGAGGCTACCGATTTTTCGGGTAGCTCCCTGCACCCCCGGAAGAGTATCCGGATCTCCCACATTACACCCACTTCCTAGAGAAGTGGGCAGGATGGGGAGATAAATTCCCAGAATCGCGTCTCTGTATGGAGAGGCTGGGCTAAATGATGCAAAAACACGTAATTTAGCCCCACCCCTCATCGTTGCCCCACGAGTTGTGGCAGTATGCCATGTTGGGGGCGGGTCCTAATGACATAGGAACCTGGCCCCGCCTCCCAAAGTGTCCAGCTGTGTCTCCCCTCCTGGCATATCCCGGAGAGAAGATATTAAAATTCGGTAAGTAGGAACTTAGGGCCTGATTCAGAGTTGTACATTACTGCATTCACAGCTGTGATCGCGCTCGCAATTTATGTAATGCCTGCTAACAGGCTCCCCTCCCGAAATAGTGTGTGACATACTGAGCAAATGCTGCTACACCAACTTCCCCTAGCTGCGTAGTGTGCAGGTCCTCCAGGGGTTGAGAACACACCACCATCGACGGATCATCTGCTGCACATCAACTCCTCCAGTAAGTCCTGCCTTCACTGTGTACAGATTCACAATCACAGGCTGATATACGCCCAGGAAACTGCTTAGACACACCTGTTTTTGCCTCGCCATCCCCCCGTTACCTCCCACAACCAATCCATTAATTACACTGCATCCAAGTCCTCACTGCGACCGTCGCTGGTAATCTCACTTTGCGCATGGGCAGTGTGACTCATACGCATGTGCTGTATACAAGGAATTGCTCAATCAGGCCCTATGTAGCATATTATGCCAAATACTTTACCCTGCAAACCCAGCCTTTATTATGATGGTATCACTGCCTCAATATATACCCTAGCACAAACAGTAATGCTTCTGAAATTATTTCTAAAATCAGAGGTAACATTTATCTGATAGAACATGTGGCCTACAGTATAAAGGTAAGACTTCAAGAGCATTACAAGTCACAGCAACACAAACACACACACATAAGAAAGCACTCCCCCCCCCCCCCCAAACACACATATATATATACACATGCGATATTTTTCAGCAGTAACTCATTCCTGAACCTCTGAATTAACTATGACGTAATGTGTTGGGACAAAATGTCTTTTCCATAAGATAAGTTTAATTTTAAAGTCCCTTTTGAGTGCCTTCTTTTCTAAATACTAGTATATATAATAGTAGCGGAGAAAATGGCACTCAGAGTCAGCTTCAGTGCAAAAAGACATTTTATTGGTCAAACGTTTTTGGGGTAACTACCCCTTCATCAGGACCACAAGCATAACAGTTCAAAGATAATTGTGCACTTACCCCATACAAATACCCCACCATATGTCACCTGTTTCCGCTCCACTTCATCCACTCGGTCACCACCCACCGGAACAGCCCCCTGCTGCACTTCTGGATCCGCGGCCGCCGTCACTATGGATACTGCAGGCGTGCGTTCCATTGGCCATTTGCCTGCGTTCCATCAATGTTAAGCCAGAAACAAGTATCCAGGGGACGACCTAAGGGAGTCAGGAGAGGGCAAAGAAACTTATGTTTTCTCCATTTTCCTGTCTGCTATTATGAATCTGATTCAAATGCACTGGAGCACTTTGTACCTGTTGATCTGAATGCCGGCAGATTGTGGATGACTCTACGTGTGTGTGTATATATATATATATATATATATTTATTTATACACACACACACACACACCAAATAAAGCAAAAACGGTACTCGGAGACTGGTAAAAAAAAAAAGTTGTATTACACTGTCACATAAAGCTCCCAACGTTTCGGAGCCCGAAGCCCCTTTGTCAAGGAGTGAGTGCCATAAAAAGTTCTAGTAGTCAAGGTGCAGCACTCCAGACAATAAATCCACCTCCTTGCAGCGTATTAACATATAGTGTATCATACACACATAAGCAAGCGCTCCCCCTCTCACACCAAGCCACTTACCTGGTATCTGATGCTAATGTAGGCAGGCAGCCATGGCTACAGAGAGGAGTGAATAGGAGGAGACATGGGTACAGGGAGGAGTCTGGAGAGGACGGAGTGGGATAGAGAAGGGAGCAGGAGAGGAGGGGCCAGACTGTAAAGGAGCTCAGGTCATTGGTGGCTGGTCCCAAGGGAGGGGCCAGCCACTGTAAAGCCCGGACAGCAGCAGCTTTGCACGAGTCTAGAACTGTAGATCAGGCAGGGAACTACTGCATGTCACTTGGACATAGACAGCTCCGCCCCCATAACGCTGCATTCATGGCCACACATTCGGAGTGTCCGGGAGTATACTATACATGTCTCCCGGCTGCAGTCTCTGCGCAAGAGTAGTGTGCCTGCGGCCCACAGACAGCAACAATATACCGGCACAGGGGGCAGATGGCACCCGGCCCAGCCCACCACTGTCCCTGACCCCATCCAGGAACACCCATGGATTGCAGTGGTCTGCTCAGGACCTTGTTATCACTGAGACATTGTGAATACTTTGTAAAACTACAACTCGTGCGTGCATAGTGAGACTTTCCTCTGCATTTTGCACATGCGCAGTACCAAAAAGTTGCTCAACTGTGTAAACATTGGCATAACGTACAACTCTGAATCAGAACATCTCCCCCTCCTGGTTGGCAAAATGGTATCTATAACATGACTTTCTTCCTATTGAGTTTCTTTTTACTATGCAGTGTGGTCACTTTATCATCTCTCTGATTATGGAATTTGAAGGGGTAATTTACTAAAGGATGTAAGTACCAACAGTAGGCTATCATTGGGGCCCATTTATCAAGAATCACATACTCAATGCGATCTGGGCATAATGTTTGTGCTTTGATTGCATTGACGTATATGCGATTATACTGCAGGAATGTATTAAATAGCACAAGCAGGGACAGGGGCTCTGAAAGGAACCCATCCCCGCGATGTGTTCAGAGTGAAGTGACCACATCAGCGGTCTATTCACTCCACTATCGGAACCCCTGTGCATGTGCGGCCTACTGACCTCACATGTGCAGCGGCCATTGGCAGGGAGACTTCCAGAGGAACCCTCTCCTGGTAATTTTTTGCGAAGTTAAGCCCATAGGCTGCAGGGCCAAATAGACCAGCAGTACAATGTCATCTTCAGATGTCGTAAGCTGCGGGGGACCAAGCTCCGGAATGTGAGCTTTCCTACCCCCTTAGTGGTTTACGGCTACTGTTGGAAATGGAGGGACCACAGCAGATATTATAAAACGGGGGTCTAATTTGATAGCCTGATAATGACCATTGGGCAAAAAATCGCATTAAAAGACAGTTTTTTTTTGCGAGAACAATTTACGTGGCTAATAGGATATCGCCCCAAGATGCATTAATGATAAAAGAGCAGTATGCAAATGGATTTATGTAGATTATATCAACTTGTTTACGTATATTATTTTTTTATACTTTGGACTTTATCACCTATTTTTACTAGAGAATATTAAAAAAAAATCTGTTGAAATGAGTTGGAAGAGCATGTGAGGTGCACATTCATTAATGAGGGTATATTCAATCACAAAAGCTAGGACAGCATCAACTCTGTTATACTATGCTAGCCATTTGTCCAAGAAATGCTTTCTATTCCAATTACGTTTGTGTCCCCTACTTTGCCACTAGCATTATATGCAAATGATAGGGAGGAGATAGGAACAGGTAGGAATCCCTGACCCTGTGTCTCTGGAGGAGCGATTACAAAGTAAATATACTGTTTCCTTGGGGTCATTTAAGACCTTTGTGGCTTCTATAATGTGCATTTGCACCTATTTATATGGATACATGAATACATATGATCATTGCAGCACGGAGCATGTTCATGGTCCATTTCCACAACTAATGTGTGCGTGATCATTGTGTTGAAGATAGGACTCTATAGCAGCTGAAACATGTATTTTGTTTAAAATTTTGGTTTACGTAGTAGAGATTTCTGAAAAAGTATTGTCACTTGCAGATAATTTTCTGTAGCTAAAGGTGCCCATCTGCTAGACGAATAAGTTGAGCGTTTGAACGATAACAATATCGTTCAGTCGTTCATTAATCGTTTGCAAAAATGTCTAAAACGACCAGCGATGCGCGCTCCCACTGGTCGTTTAGACATCTATCATCGTGCAGACATGCTGGACAACCTGACGATAACGTCAGGTTGAGCCTGTTAGCAGATGATTGATATGCCTACACTGAACGACTGCTCGTTCAGTGTAGGCACATCACAGACTGACAAACGACTGCGCAATTACAATGTCGTAATCGTGCAATCTTTTGCCTGTCTTCTAGTGGATGGGCACCTTAAGGCCGTGCCGTTCCCAGCAAAATCAGGAGCAGCTTCATATATGTGCGCACTATGCTTTCCTGATCACTTACATATCTCATCCACATAATGAAATCTTGTTTTGGAGACTTGAAAGCTTAGTCATACAAATACTTGCACCTTCCTCCACTGGCAATACTCGTAAGCACCAAGGTCCATCCCTCACCTTGTATAATGTACTTGTTTATTCCCTTATTTTGAGCACTGAAATCCACACTCAGGTCCTTAGGCAAACAGTGTCCAAATAGTTTTATGGTGTCACATAGGAACTTCTATTTTCTCTGTAACAGCAGAAGAGAAATGAATGTCACTGAAATCTAGATAGCATTAGTTGTTTTGTGGAAAAGGATATTTAGGTAATATAGGTACATGCTATAGATATAAATAATTATAAATCGTTTAGACAGTTTTTGGCTTATTTTTATTAGTTATTAGTAGCAGATTCATTGCATTGCTGGCAAACATACAAATTTATAGAAAAGAGAAGGGAAGATCCTGCACCAAACTCAACATATAACAGGTGGCAATAATCAGTCAATGTGTACCAACAATACTGTTAAAGCATCAAATGGGACATTACTCGTATTTTGTGTTGGTGGTGCTTCCCAGGGCTTATATTTCTAGACTATACAGATAGGTTTTGATAAGGAAGCAAAACAAAGGAAAAAAACTCTTTTGGGGGGCACTCTTATTTGTAAATTTTCTAAATATTATTATTATTAGGTATACATTAAAATAGAAAAGGGATAAAAAATGTATGATCGTCTTTCTGGTGAGCAAAAGGACACACAGAGAGGCCTTATGAGTATCCTCCTTAATATAAAAAAACAACATTTAAGCATAATAGTTATGGGGATAATTTCTCAATATCGCTCTGTATATGGGCGAAAAGGGATGTAGTTAGAATACCGATGCACGGGAACCCGTCTGACGGAATCCCGGCGTCGAAATCCAGACTTATAATACCGACGCCTATCTTTAGCCCGACATCGGTATCCCGACAGCTGTTAGCCATGGGGGTGGAACGGTTAGGTTTAGGCACCCCTGGGAGGACTTAGGGTTAGGCACCCCGGGGGGCCTTAGGGTTAGGCACCCCCCAGGGAGGGTTAGGGTTAGGCTAGGGGAAGGGGAGGTTAGGCTTAGGCACAACCAGGGGGAGGTTAGGGTTAGGCATCCCCCCCTCGAGAGGGTTAGGGTGGCGGGAAGGGGGGGGTTAGGTATAGGCACCACTTTGACTTAGGGTTAGGCACCACCCTTGGAGTTTTAGGGTTAGGCACCCCTAAGGGAGGGTTAGTGGGGGAGAAGGGTAGGGTTAATATACTTACCTACCCTGTTGGGATTCTGGTATTTCCGGCATCGGCATTTCATACCCAACCTGGGTGAAAATATTTAGTAACACCAGTGCTATAAATGCTATTAGGAGGATACTCATAAGGCCTCCTTGTGTGTCCTTTTGATCACCAGACAGATGATCATACATTTTTGGGATTGCTCCGACACATTGAGCACATCATTTAGTGTGTACCCAATATGCGTGCTCCCATGGGCTTTTCATTAGGGTCGATGAGCGACCTGCATGCACGGGCGCATTGGGCGACCCAGCTGCTGATACCGGCAAGGTCAGTGGTGACGGTGAACAATATATCTGGCGGTAGTTCACCGGATCGTGCAGTGTGTACCGACCTCCCAATATAACGTTCATTGGCACCCCTAAGTGAAACTAGTTGGACTGGAGTATGTATACAAAGTCCCCTTAGATTCTGCCAACTGCATTTAAACCATATCTGCTTTGCAGCTGTCATTAGTTCACTACCATCTGTAATGCTGGGCATTATTCCCAACTGCTGCCGCGGTAGTAGGAGGTAGTGTGAGGGTGACCCTGGGTCTGTCGCTCACTTTTATTGTGTGGCTGGGGGAAGGGGGTAGTAGCAGGCGGCGTGCTGGTAGGTGCGGGCAATCAGTCACTTTTCAGTGGCTGTTATAAATCAGCTGTGTTTAGGTGTCTCTGGGCCTGATTCAGAGGTGCACGCTATTTGCGTGCGCTCACTCTGAATCAGGGCGTCCCTATTTTTTTTTTTGACCGGCCTCGAGGCCGCTCGCACAGCTGTGGGTGCCCACACAGCGTGTGTAAGCGGCCTGGCGATGGTCGCGATTACCAAATGCAGTGCCCCCAGTAGTAGTCCCCCCTATGCATTCCCCCAGTAGTAGTCCCTCCTATACTGTGCCCCCAGTATTAGTCCCCCATATGCAGTGCCCCCAGTAGTAGTCCCCCCTATGCATTGCTGCATTGCCCCTAGTAGCGCCCCCCCCATACAGTGCCCCCAGTAGCGGACCTCCCATACAGTGCCCCCAGGAGCGGCCCCCCTATGCAGTGCCCTTACACACAAAAAAAACAACTTACTGAATCTCCGCTCCTCAGTCCCGGCCCGCTCTTCTCCTGCACCAAGGGAGAGACCACATGACGTCTCTCCCATCACACGCTGCGGGGGGAGCCGGAAGGCTGAGATCCAGCCGGCTCCCTTCATGGACGCAGCAGCCAATGAGAGTCTGTCTAACTCTCATCGGCTGCTACAACAAACACACAGCCACCGCTGCATGTGGTCCTCAGTCGCATTGTCAGATTGAGCTGCATGTAGGGCCGACCTGATGATGCGACTGACGAAAAACGGGAGCTCGCTCAGTCTTTAGTAGTGCGTACACACTGGCCAATATTTACGATGTGTCGACTCGATCTGCCAGATCGGGCGACATTTCGTCTACATATCAGCTAATGTGTACCCAGCTTAAATTGCAGCTTAAATTGTAAAAATAAAGCTGGCCAGCATTTATAGGCTACATGTAAAAAAGCAGCCAGTATTTATCCCACAGGCAAAAAAATTTATGTATTTGCACCCCTTGCATTGCAACATGGTTTGTCCAGGTACACAGTTATCAGGCCCAGAAATCGCTATTGCTTGGTTTTCATTTGTTATGCTCTCTGGCTTTTGAAAAACAAAAATATACTGTGCCATTGTTCTGTCATTATTGCATACTTCACTTAGCTGTAATGTGCTATCAACACAGTTAATGTACTCACTGTACAGAATTAATAAAGGCAGTATTAAACAGGTGTAAGGTCTTATTACAGATTGTGTTTAAAAAATTATTTGCACCCACAATTTTCATGCAGCTCCCATGAAAAATATTGATTATTGCAGTTCAGCTATATCCGTTATCCTCCCCTCCACCTAATACACACACGCACTGTACTTCCAAGCTTCTGGTCTAAATAGGATCAAGGTTGTCCATGATCCTTTCGAGAATGTGTGAGTCACGTCACTAGTGAGCGGTGCTAAGTGCCTGGTGTAATCCCCAGCCCCACCATGACCAGGAAATCCGCTCAGGGCCGTAGGCATCAGGGTTTTACTCTCCTGGTGTAAGGCAGTAACTTGCACCCGTTTAAGACCGTTATTGTGTGGACAGATGTTCTTCTTGTTTGAAGAAAAGTTGTGTTAACCCATAAGCTGCCACAGTGTTCAACAAAACATCACAGTGTATACTTTTTACTTTCAATCAAATATTTACAGGTGCATTACATATCCATATCAAGTATTTATACTATGTACCGCGGTTTCTGAATCTGTTTTTTAACATGTACGTCTACTTAGGGCAGTATTCAAATAGTTTTGCATCGGCGAGAAAGTTTCGCCTGCCCGACTTTTCGCATGTTTTGGCCACGAAAACTTATTGTGCGCGGCCCCGCTATTCGCCGTATTCAATTCCAAAACATGCAAAACGGCAAGCGGCGAATGTAACACAGGCGGAAAGTACTGTCAGAATGGGGGAAATCAGTGTGAACCCCCCAAAAAGACGCACTAACATTGGGGATCAATGTAGTAGTGTTCCATTAGCCCTAATAAAACTATTTGGGGTACTGAAGTTGTTGAAAATTCTAGTTATTAGCCTCCTTGTAAAAGTGGTGAAGAATGGCATTAAGCAGTTTTTCTATGTGAAAATAAGTAGTCCTGTAAAATTTGGGGTACTTGAAAATGGGTGCTAGCATCTTTTTAAGTCTCTAAAGTGATTTTTTAAAAAATGTGAAAAACGCACCTGTTGCATGTACCTGCAATCCTAAAAACACCTGACCCATCCTTGCAGCCCCTAAGAAGTCTGGGCCTGATTCAGACCCGGTCGCAAGCACTGAGCGCTCGCAACCGGGTCGATGGTGGCCCAGAGCGCATGCGCACGATGGAGCCAGCTCCATCGTGCGCATGCACGAGACCCAGATAGCGACGGGCAATGCGTCGCTCTGGGTCTCGCACCAAAGGGGGCGTGCTGTCGATGTCGAGTGACAGCACGCTCCCTTTGGTGGGCGGGCCGGGGGGGGGGTGGCTGCCCAATCGGAGGCGTTCCCATGTGAACGCCTACCGTTTGGGGCCAGCCCCGCTGACATCACAAGTTAGAGCCGAAATCTCTCTGGGGCTTGCGGTAACGAAACCCTACCACAAGGGTCTCGTTGCAAGCCCGATGGTCGCGATGGTCTTGACCATCGCTACCATCTTCCTGGCCACTCGCTATAGCTGTGGGGGGTCACCCACAGCTATGCGAGCGGCCAGGAGGCCGTTCTAAAAAATAAAAAAAGACCGGCCCTGATTCAGAGCGAGCGCTCTGTCAGAGCGTCTGGCTCTGAATCAGGACCTCTATTTCTCTAGTTTTTATGTTTGTCCCCCCACTGTGTACTTTTCTCCCCCAAAATAAAAGTACTTTTTTGGGGTGATCTTATGTGTTTTGTCCGGATTTTTTGACACAGTTGTCCTTTTGGGGGGCTGTCCCAAGGGTTCTGAGTGGTTTCCCCACCTTTGCACCTTTTTGCCTATTACATTGCATTGACTTTCCGCGTAGGCGAAAACCGGCTGCAATTGAATCTGGAGTTATATTCGACCACGCGAAAAGCCGCGATCGGCGATACTTTTCCGCTGATAACGGCTTTTCGCATCTAATTGAATAGAGCCCTTAATGGCAAATGTATTTCAATTACCCTCTAAATTATTTTCATTAATACTAAGAACCCCCTAATGCAGCGGTGGCGAACCTATGGCATGCGTACCAGAGGAGTCACTCAGACTCCTGTAGGCACGTGTCATCGCCCCAGCACAGCACAGCATGGGGCTGGGCTGCTCCCCTCAGCGCACCTAAAGACATCCAGCCAGCAGGCTGAGGGAAGCAGCACAGGCGGTGACATCTGTCAACGATCAGGTTGGCGGTCTCGGGTTATGGGTGCCGGAGGCCTGAGGCCACGCAATTTGTTGAGTTCAATTTGGTGAGCGCGGGTCAGAGGGACAGTGTGGGGGCTGTGGCGTGATGAGCGGGGTGTGTGTGTGTGCAGGGGCGTACAGAGCCCTGACGGGCCAGGTAAAGATGGGGGCGTGGCCTAATCGTGGGAGGTGTGGCCACGCCCCCTCGAGCAAAGAAAAAACACATTTGCAACGGCGCTGCGTGCTGGCGTGCTGGGGAGGGGGGCGCTGTGAGCCCCCTCAGCCCGGCGCAAAGCCAGGGGGGCAAGATCAGTGTGATTGCTCCCCCCCCACAGGCATAGGAGACTGCAGTGGCTGCTGCTCAGCAGCCACGAGCAGTCTCCCACTGCAGCCCAGCACACGCTGTGTGCTGGGCTGCTGTGAGGGAGGGGGGGGGACGGCGCCGGGCCCCTCAGGAAGCCAGGGCCCGGGTAAATAGTACCACCCCCCCTCTCGGCGCCCGTGTGTGTGTTAACTAGGGCTGGGGCTGTATAGACGTCTATGGGGCATAATATATTATAACTATAATGCAGAACATAAACTGGGGGCACAACTATAGGGCATTATATGATTTGGGGCATAACTATGGGGCATAATATGATTTTGGGCATAACTATATTGCAGAACATGAACTGGGGGCATGACTATGGGGCATTATATGATTTGGGGCATAACCATGGGGCATAATATGATTTTGGGCATAACTATATTGCAGAACATGAACTGGGGGCATGACTATGGGGCATTATATGATTTGGGGCATAACCATGGGGCATAATATGATTTGGGGTATAACTATATTGCAGAACATGAACTGGGGGCACAACTATGGGGCATTAAATGATTTGGGGCATAAGTATATCGTAGAACATGAACAAGGGGCATAACTATGGGGAAAACCATAGTATTCAGGTTAAATTGCTGTGTTGGCACTTTGCGATAAATAAGTGGGTTTTGGGTTGCAGTTTGGGCACTCGGTCTCTAAAAGGTCCGCCATCACTGCCCTAATGTGTGTACAATTATACGAAGTTGCTCCCAATCTGAGTAAATTAATACCAAGATAATTCTTAGATATTTCAATGTTTTAAAAAGTCCCTTTTTGATTTAATTTTTTATTCACTAATATTTTTAATAGAATTTTAAATTATATTTAACATACTAAAATCGCTTTGAATGTATCAGAGGTATTGAACAGGGACCAGCTATCACAATTTGAGTAACCATAATGCACTATAGAATAGACAGATGCACACCTTCCTGTGAGTACTTACACCCTAATTGCGATTGTGCACTTAGGGGTCCATTCAGAGAAGCGCACACAAGTCAGCTGGAGGTGAAGCTGGGAAATAAATGTTGATCTTGGCCTGTATTCCAGACTTGCTTACTGTCCCGGCTTATCTGGGAGGCTCCCAAATCTTGGGTGGCGCTCCCAGACACTTAGAAGAGTGGCATGAGGCTTCATACATCGGCATGTGGCTTATGCTGTGGCGGTCGCTGGGGAAGATTACATACAGCGGCAGTGGTGGCCGTGGGACGGAGGGCGAGGGGAGGGACAGGCTTCGTTGGGGGAAGGGATCACACACAGAGGCTTGGGGCTGATTGGCCTGGGTCAGATGCCAGTGCGAGGGGGGGCACACGGAGTAGGGACTGCGGTCAGGGATAGGGGGACACTGAGCAGGGGCAGAGCTGTGGGCCGGGAGAGGGGGGCACTAAGCAGGGGCTGCGGGCAGGGAAAGGGGATACAGTGTGCAGGGGCTGCGGGCAGGGAGCAGGAGCTGCGGGCAGGGAGCTTGGAAACAGGCAGAGGCTGTGGGCTGGGAGCAGAGAGGGATTAGAGAAAGGAGAAAAGTATCACAATTCCGAAAAGGTAACTCTGCAAAAAGAGCAGCTTTCGGAAGTGATACTTTAGTTAATGAGGCATGATGAATGCCTCTGAATGATTCTTTGAACTTGCAGCGAATTCAAAATATAGTTATCACTAATGATAATTTTGTAATTATGAATAGGCCCCAGAATGTGTGAAAATGGCCGCCTTTTGTTTTATTTAAAAAAATTCATTAATAAAAAATTTTAGTTTTAAACTAGCAAGTACTTTCATGTGTATATTATGGAATTTTCTATAATGACTGCTTACAGAGGCATTTATTTTAGTACATATGGAAAATGCGGTAAAACCCCCGAAAACTGAATTTTCGGGGGTTTTACTGCATTTTTCACTTTAGTACATCCTGCTGCAGCCATCATCATTAGTATCAGGACTTGCACCCATTCCTTACTGGGTGCAAAAGATCTGTCTGAAGCAGGCATCTCATCTCCATCCAAACACTCTGGATGAGCATGGAAGTCTGCTTACACACCCACAACACTTTCACAAGATGACTTAGGGCCTGATTCAGCAAGGAACGCACGCACCCGGCCTCTGCGAGAATATGCTAATAATTGCATAGCACAATGATGCAGACGCCTAGCACTACATAATGCCGCCCCCTTTACCCTCTGCTAACGTCCGTACTGATGTGCGAGCCTAAGAAAACATCGGGAACATCGAGTAACATCGGATCCGCACGCAGAATAAAGGTAGACCTGACCCTTCCGCAGGAGTTGAGAGACTTCCTGCACGCAGAGGGACGACAGGCCGCGTGCGGCATCTCAGTGGCTAATTTATGCATGCCCCTGTAACGGGGTGCGAACGCACTGGCAGGCCTGCGTTCGGCCGACCACTCCCTATATCCATCAACAAACGTCCCTTCCTGTCAATCACTTTTCCATGGGTCTGCGTAATCACTGCGCTCGCTTTTGTGGACACAGTGTGCGGTTCGCCCACGCGCACTGCGACCCAGATGCATGCCCAGACTGCGAACATCGGCCAATTGTGTGCATCTGCATCCGTGTGTTCCTTGCTGAATCAGGCCCTCAGTTCCATGTGTTCGCATGGTCGACGCCCAGTTATGTCTACTTCACGGAAAGAGTGGACCATCAATGGACAGATTAATCTGTCCAAACTTGCAATTTCCATAAGTGTGCAAATGCATGGCCGGAGTATGTACAGTCAACAATTGGTGTCTATGGCAAATGCGTAGTTTGCAGATATCCGCAAGATCCGTCTGCATTTCCACGTGCATCCAACCCAGAGTCGGACCCATTGTGTTTTATGACCTCATGCACCAATTTTCATCTCTTTATACTACTACTGCTAGGTTTAGTGGGTCAACATTGTAGTAAATTTTGCTTCTTGCTTTGAAAGGAGCTGGGTGATTCAGGGAGATTCCTTGCTTAGTGCAGGCTAGCTGTACTCATACTGTAGACCTTATACTGTACCCAAAGAAGACATCACATAATTGGATATGAAGGGTTCATAAAACACTCACACCATACTTGCTGTCTTTTGGTAACACAATTCCATCATCATGACTCCGCCATTGCAAGACAAAGATGTGAAATATGGCATCTTGTCATGGGGGAAGGGTGAGGGGTGGGGGGGGGGGAGCAAGGCCATTATGAGGTGATTCCCAGCAATCCGGGTAATTTGGTAGTCTTCCGATTATTCTGGGAGAGTAAACAAGTATGACTCACACCCAAGAATGTGACATGCTCTATAACTAACGCCAACTGCTTAATTCTCTCCTGGCCAATGGCTTTAAATGATGTGATTGGTTGGGAGGAGTACAATAGCTTTCAGTCATTGTTACTGCAATTTACTTGAGCCCAGAGATTAGAATGTTGTTCATTACATTTCTTTCCGCTTTCCGCATGATATCAATCAATGAAAACTGGCAATATTAACACAATCAACATGTGCATAGGATGGCATGAATAAGTAGTGTGAAATAAAAACATTAGAAAGGATAATTTCACTAACGTGCATGAAAATAACACCAATCAAATGTTGTCATTATGAACGGAAACTGCTACAAAGAAATGTTACTTGGCTCTAGACCTTAGTGAAATTTTTAAATTTTAAAAAACTGTTCTGCAAACAAATTAGCCTTGTTCTGCATTTGGCTGTGAAACATCACACGTTTATCTGGCGGAATTTGGCCTTAAGCATTCCCGCAACCACGCCATACAGCAGAAAGAATTCATCGTTGTTGCACTAGCTGTACACATAGACTATAAATTCTGTGAAATGCGAATGAACATATACAGTGCGAAATGGCCAAATAAAAGCGGAACTCGAAGATTATATTGCTGGAAAGTCCACAATCAATTTGCAGGAAATTTTGCTCAACTCTCCTGCTATGATTTTCATTGGTAACACATGTAATTTACATACCTTCTAATTTTAGTAACATATAATTTGCCTTCATAGCTATTTAAATAAGGGAAATTAAAGATCCCTAATCCCATTGCTATAGCATAAAGGTCCCTAATCCCATTACTATAGCCAAGTGATTGGGCTTTTCCTATTGAACTATATGTAAATAATGTCACCTTGTTAAATGAATGATTGCTTTGCTGCTTTACTATACTCTTATCACCTGAAACTGTAGCATGTATTGCATTATTTGTTTCCTAAATTTGAAGATGTAATTTAAATTGCCCTATGCTATTTTACTAATTTGGCATTCACTCCGGGGCTTCCCCATGCAACAGGTTTTGAGCATGAAGACCAAACCAAGAGGACCAAGAGATTGTGGTTTATGATTGGTCCTCCCACTCCTCTCCTTGTAAGCAGGCATCCAATCCATTTTTAAGTGATTCTACTAGTACTACCTCACCAGACAGTGATTTCTGCAGTATAAATGGCCTCACGGTAACAAATCCCTGTCTAAGTTGGTACATGCGAATAAGGCCATCTGTAAAGCAACTTATTTTACAATAAACAACCGAACTTTGCATATCCGAAGGTATCCTTGTCGGGCTCAGATTCCAAAACAAAGCAAAATGACATCTTCCGTTTGGATCTCGCAATGTTTTGGATTGCATATACAAGTCTCTCCCATATGTTCGGCCGCCATTTAACGCGGGAGATCTGACGGGGGAGGTCGTGAAGGTAGGGCTCTAGCGCTAGAAAGAAAAAAGGCTATTTTAGTTAGCTTGGCAGCAGTACTTAGCAGCAGTATACAGTCACAGAGTATCCCTTGTCTGTATATAATATAAGATTTGGGGATGTGTGACTGGCGCTGAGTTTCATACAAAAAGGGATCCAATTGGATATGCAGCCATGAACAGCAGGGGCTTTTCAACAGAGCTCCTCAAACAGACGATAGAAAAAAATGGGTTGGTTCCAGAGACAAAAAATATATATAGTGTAAATCCGTAAATAAAAAAAATGTTAAATTAATTTTATTTTCTCAACAAAAATATTTTCCAGAAAGAGTATTTAAGATGTGTGCTTATATATATAAAAATGGTATTTGCAGGTCATACATAACCATTTAAACACATCAAAATAGAATAAGAACATATATGACAATAAAATTCTAGAGAAACATACTTTTTTTTTTTAAATAAAAATATTTAGTAATAAAATTATTTCTTAAAAAATAAAAAATGTTTGATAAAAATGGGTAATAAAAAATGGAGAGTACCGAATATCAAGCAACGCGTTTCGCAGAGCCTCTGTCTGCTTCCTCAGTCATGGAGATTTTGGCTGCTTGCTTTTAAACATTTTTTTCCGCTTCTCAGATATGATTTTTCCTATAATTATAACTGCTCTCCTCTCTACCTCATAAATTTGCTTCGGAATCCAAATATTAAATACAATTTACAAACGAATCAATCCTTCCTTTCCATGCCTTCAACTACATACCTACTCCATCTCCTTCAAGCGTCTGATCTAGTTCTTGATTAATGAATACATATTCATTAATGAATACATAATCATACATATTCCGCAGCGCTTTACATAGAATATTTGGTCATTCACATCAGTGAATTCTCTACCATTCTCTACCACATATACACACACATACACACTAGGGTTGATTTTTGTCAGGAGCCAATTAACCTACCTAACTCTTCTATTCTTTTCATTAATAAAATTGCTTTGAAAGACAGTTTTATGTTTCAGAATCATTTGCTAAAGGTTGTCTAAATCTTCCTCCAGAAAAAATGAAGGGGTGTAGAACGCTGATTTTAGAAGACTATCCCACAGTCCTGATTGCCAGGACTGTTGGGAGGCATGTCTGCCACACGGCAATACATTTTTGTGGGAGAGAAAGGATATCGATCTCATCTCTGGTATCCAGTTATGCCATGCAGAGACCTCTCTTAGGACCTGTCATGCTGGTCACACATGGGCCAATTACACATTTTATTGTTGGATAGTGCCTTCAACTTGCTGCTGCCAATGTCCCACTTGCCGACATTATGATCATCGACAAGCTGACTACATCCATGTTGTTTCATTATCCATGCTTGTGTAGCTCATATGCCTAAGAAGTATCCTATAGAAATATTATGCCAGTTCCAGTGAGCATGCGGGAGACAATAAGCTGGCTCACTGACACGCTACTTGGCACCTAACTGCCCTGGCAAGCAAGGAGACTGTTCCCACCACTGTATTGCTCAGCTGCCCCAGTGACCTTTTGTTTAAATTGCAGTACAGTTTATTCCATCACTATGACCTCATGGTGCTTCCTCAAACACCATTCAGCATTTATTAATGTCCTACAGGATACCTGGGTATGGTGTCACAGGAGTTTCTGACCGGAGTAGCTCCAGTTGCTGTACAGTAATAGCTCAGAGCAGTAACAAAGTGCAGAGGTCAGCTTCTGTTGTGTATGCTGGATACAATCCTTATATCTCAATGCTGCATAAGCGTAGAGACGCTGCACTGTATAGAATACGAATAGTTTAAAAGCCCCATTTAACAATTAACCTTAATTCCAGCAGCCTATTTCATTTAGTATTTTAGTGATACTAACGAATATGCCACTTGTATTTAACATTGCTTACCCCTTAGGCGAGGTCCAGCGGCGTCCCCCTTCACGTTGGCACCATTTGCTCTGCTGGCAGGTTGCTGTGTCACGCACGATGGCCAGTCTGCATATATGCATGATACTTTCACCAGGCGGGGACACAGCAAAGCCTTGAAGGCTTCGCTTAAACCAGAAAACTTGTTGCTGGGCCCCCATTGCTGGCAGTGGAGACCGTATCGCTCTCGCCATCTATAGATGGCGTAAGCAATACAGTAACAAACAGCAAGAAACTAAGCTGTTTGTTAAATACTGAAAGGAAGGCATAAGCACTTTAGCGAGTGCTAAAGGGGTTATGGCTCATTAAATGGAGCCCTTAGCATTATCATAATAAAGAGGAAGGAAAAACTGCCAACTCTTCACCCACTAGTACTGATGATCACCCTGTTCTCGCTTTATATGATGTGGATTATGGGGGTCATTCAGACCCGCTCGAGAGCGCAGGACGCTCGCAAGCGGGTCGATGTTCCCCCACTGCGCATGCGCACGACGGAGGGAGCTCCGTCGTGCGCATGCACGAGACCCGGCGAGCGACGGGCTCTCCATTGCTCCGGGTCTCGCACCAAAGGGGGCGTGCTGTCGATGTTGATTGACAGCATGCCCCCTTTGGTGGGCGTGCCTGCCAGACGGAGGCGTTCCCATGGGAACGCCTACCGTCTGAAGCCGGCCCCACTGACATCACTAGTGATGTCAGTGGGAGTGATTTTGGCTCTGAGCCAAAATCACTCCAGGGCATGCGGCAGCGAGACCCTACCGCAGGGTCTCCGTCGCAAGCCCGATGGTCGCGATGGTCACCATCATCATGGACGCTCGCATATGCTGTGGGTGGTCACCCACAGCTATGCGAGCGGCCAGGAGGCCGCTCCATTTTCATGGAGGAGGGCACTGATTCAGAGCGAGCGCTCTGGTCAGAGCGTTCGGCTCTGAATCAGGCCCTATATACGTAGGTAATGTTTTATAGAAAAGTATTTATATATATACACGTGTATTTCTAAATTGTAAGTGCTGTATTGGCTGCATAATTACTGACAGTTGTTAGGACATAACTATAACTGCTGTTAGTTTAGTTTATGTTGTATAGGTGTATACTACTATTGCAGTCCAGGTGTGGGTATACTGTATGTCAATCACTTAATGGGTCATCTCCCTAAAGTTTATCCTTCATTATCTGAGATCCCTATTACATTCTTTTCAGCCCACTGGAATGACAGTCATTTCAAGGATTTTGAAGTGTTATTTATTTTTTCTTTTTATGTATGATAAACTCTTGCTGACCCTGCAGCACTCCTTGAACTCACAAAGCGCCACCCCCTTCAGAAAACAGAGCACCCCCTCCCTCCTGCGTACACACCTTGATCTCTCCCTCCAACTCACACTGTTACCTGCAGAGGCCTAGGTGCTGCTGAGATGGGGGCAGGGGTATAATTAGAGACTGCTCTCTAACTTTATAGCTTTATTTCCAGTAGTTCAAGGGAAATGGTTACCAGGGGGCCCATTTATCATTCAATATTTGAGGTAAAAATCCCTGAAAACACACATTTCGGGGTTTACCTGCTGCGATCCCTCCATTGCCGCTGGCAGCCGCCTCCCCCATAGGTTTCTATGGGGGATGCGATGCTGCCAAATGCATCCCCGATATTGGCCCCAGCAGCTGACGCCTTCTGAAGATAGCGTTAGCCGCTGTAGTCTATGGCAACTAACAGCATATCAGCCGGTGGAGGAATCTCACGGAACCCTTCGCCGGCAATGAGAGCCGCTCATGTGCAGTCTGTGGGAGTGCGCATGTGCAGCAGCCCCGACTACCCTCCGGAGACATTGCAGGGATGGGCTCCTTTCGGAGCCCGTCTCGCTGCATGTCCCGGATAATACATACAGCAGATAGGATCGCATTTTGCAATGCGATCAGCAGCGTTACTGGCATGCCCTGATTGCATTGCAAAAGCGATCCTTTATAAATGGGGCTCTAAGGGTCTGATTCAGAGTCACATGTGGCTGCAGCGGGATGTAGTTATGAAACCGGCGGCCATGATTCGGCTGGTCTCACAATTGGAAAAGGCAATACAAAATGAATGAGGACAAAATTACAATGTACCCGAGCTGATCCAGTCCAAAGTGTTCTGATCAACAAAGATCAATCATCAAGAGCAGCACACAGACAGGGGAGCACTTGCAGTGTCCAAGCAGTGAGTGCAGTAAGTAGTTGCCTGGATACAGCAGAAGATGTTGATTTTGTTCATTCACATAAGTATGTTGCTTCTTGTTGTTCAGAAAGTGTTCTGGTTTTGAGTTTCGTTTTCCTCCAGTTTAACTCCAGCGTAACTCCGACTTAGTTACTCCACGTCACGTCCGGTACATTCACTGAAAGGGATCTATACACAACCCTATGGTATATGAGGCATAAGTGACTGTGGGGTCTATGTAGCATTGGTGGGCAATACATAATGAAGTACCGTCACAATTTACTATGGCCTTGGTGAATACTCCCAGCTTGGTGGTCTATCACAAGCGGCTTCTCTCTGCCATTAATAGGGAGTACTGAATACAGCAGATGTTCTGCGCACGCACATAAGTGTTTTACCCAGAGGTAACTAATGAAGCCTCTGGCTTTTTTGGTCACCATTGTTGGTTACAGCTAATAATATGGTGGCAAATATCTAGGCTTTTACTCAAGGCAACTTTACTATATAAAATAATTCCAGTACAATTCAATTGAAGCAGAAACTTGGAATGTCCATAGTATTTTTGTATTGTTTTTTTTTGAATAGTAGAATGCATCTGATGATCAGTTATCCAGTCCTGTGCCAATTGCAGTGTTACCAGGAGCCCGCGCTACAGTACAACATGACTACTGGAATAGAAGGTTATATATGCAAGTTATGCAGTTCTATTGAAGCCTATCAGGCTCTCGCCTGCCATAAGAAAGCCTGAACGTCTTGTGCTACTCAGAGCAGTGTTAGACTGTTGAGTGCCACTTTACAGCTCTCTGTAACTACAGTGGAATTCATACTATGGTATAAAAATACCAGAGGTGAAAATTGTTCTATTTTCTTTTTATTTAGTCTTGATTTAAATTTTACCTTGCTGCATGAACTAGGTGAGTGGGTGACAGTATTCTGACTGAGATGTATTGCAGGTTCCTTCCAAATAACAGATGTCTAGACATAGTAGAATAAAACTAAAATGCTGAATTACCTGCCTAGGGAGTGTGTCTGTTCAAGTTTGTTACTTCTATTAGTCTGCCCTGGGCCAGTGCTAAAACCATTCCGATTAAACGACTACAAGGTAGTCCAGGGGTGATCTGTGCCAGACAAAGCAGATTAAATTGACTGTTCACTCTCCAGGTTAAACCCTATATTCAAACAATACACTAGGTGAAACCGGTATGCTGTCAATATCCCGACTGCGGGATTCCATCGCTCAGGTTGGGATGCCGGCGCCCGGATTCTGACAAGTATCGGGATTCTGGCACCGGCATCCCGACTCCCAGAATCCCGAAGCTAAGTAGCAGGGTTGGGGGGAGGCTTAGGGTTAGGCAGTAGGGGGAGGGTTAGGGTTAGGCACTAAGGGGGGCGAGGGTTAGGGTGCAGGGAGGGGGAGGTTAGGTTTAGGCACTAGGGGGGGAGGTTAGGGTCAGGTCCCGGGGAGGGAGGGTTAGGGTAGGGAGAGGGGGAGGGTTAGAATACTGACCAACAAGTGACGGTATTTAAACCCTGTCGGGATGCTGGCATCAGGATTCTGACTGCCGGGATCACAAGCGCCTGCATCCCGTACCCATCCCGGTGTAACCATACTTGAGCCTCCTGGGCGTTGCCTGAGAGTAGGCAAGTACGGATAAAAAGTTAGCTATTTGTACTAATGTATAATGTGAGCATCTCTACATAATGAGTACAAAATCTTTACTGCGCTAGGCACTGTAGGTGGATTAGGATCTATATATCTATATTTGGTTTGCTATCTGTTAATAAACAGGAGGCATATATTAAAGATGAAAACAGATATTTATTAAATACAAATGGATCCACATACAAACATCAAAAGTTGCAATCAAGTGCACATAAATAAATCAGACATATAAAACTGCAGAGATCAAATGACTCTCTTGCTACGATGTATAAGGGTATAACTTGATACCATATCAATGAGGTTCCACAGCACAACGTTCTAATTGCTGCCAATAGTTATGCAACAGTGTGACTTTAAAGTAACAATTTGTTTCCAATGAAAACAGCTGAATTCCGCTATTTAGTGGATAATCACTACTGGCGTCCCAGTGTGATATACAGTCACGCTGAATATATAGGTGGAAAAGGGGAAAGAAATGATAATACCTCGACCCCTGGAAGGCAGCAAATGGTGTAGTGCTGTGGATACCTCCAATGCCTGGGTGATGACGTCAACGCGTTTCGTCCCGTAAAAACCGGGACTTTCTCAAGACTGTGACAGGACGAAACGCGTTGACGTCATCACCCAGGCACTGGAGGTATCCACAGCACTACACCATTTGCTGCATTTGCACTTTGGAGGTTCTTTGGAAAGTGACGATCCATTCCCGGAGTTCACTGCCGGCTGATGTACAGACACTGCTCCGTGGGCTGCTCTGGTTTCCCGCTGAGTCCCCGGAGTCCGCCGCCAGCTGGTCTATAGCCACTGCACATTCGGAGTATACCGCCAGCCGCTATTACAACCACCGCTCCGTGAACAGCTCTGTCATCCCGCTGCACGGCAGCTGATTTCATCCAGCCGCAGCTCAAACAGCGAGCAGACAAGCCACATTAAGGACGACTATTGATTTGGATACAGCCTTCCAGGGGTCGAGGTATTATCATTTCTTTCCCCTTTTCCACCTATATATTCAGCGTGACTGTATATCACACTGGGACGCCAGTAGTGATTATCCACTAAATAGCGGAATTCAGCTGTTTTCATTGGAAACAAATTGTTACTTTAAAGTCACACTGTTGCATAACTATTGGCAGCAATTAGAACGTTGTGCTGTGGAACCTCATTGATATGGTATCAAGTTATACCCTTATACATCGTAGCAAGAGAGTCATTTGATCTCTGCAGTTTTATATGTTTGATTTATTTATGTGCACTTGATTGCAACTTTTGATATTTGTATGTGGATCCATTTGTATGTAATAAATATCTGTTTTCATCTTTAATATATGCCTCCTGTTTATTAACAGATAGCAAACCAAATATAGATATATAGATCCTAATCCACCTACAGTGCCTAGCGCAGTAAAGATTTTGTTTTCATGTTGTTTTTGCTGTGGAGACTTGTGTCTCTGGGTTTTTGACCAAACCCCTATTACTTGCAGCAGGCACGTATTATACTACTCTTTTTGATATTGAGCGCCGGGATATTTGCAATTTTGATTGCAAATAGTTTTTTCTATTTCTACATAATGAGTAGCCCAAATGAAAGTTGTTTTGAGTTGGACCTTCTCTAAAGGCCCCTATACATCAGCAATAGATTGTGGCAATTCTGCTATTTGCAATCGATTGTGTATAAAAATCTGCAATGTACTGTATGGGCTTCACAGATCGCAGATTGCAACCAAAACGTGATTGGAATTGGTAAATCAGATTGTCCAACATGATTTCACAGATGGATTGGGGCTGTAGATTGCTAGTGTATGGACATGATCAGCAGATTTGCAGACCGTTACCAGTAAAATAATGGGCCTTTCAAGATTGTCAGATCTGTGTTTGCTGCAATCGATCTGCAAATCACTGAAACAGATCTGTAATGTGTGGGCGCAGATTTCTAGAATGGGAAATCCTAACATCGGGCAATAAATCTTCAAATTGTTCAATTGTGGTTTTCAGATTGCTGATGTATGGGGGCCTTAAGATGAACCAGCATTAGAGGTACATACTCACAGGTGGTTTACTATCTGTCCTTTGCTACAAGTGAACGCAGCTTTAATTATTATCAAATGAGGGACAATCTCTGGGCCTCATTCAGCACCCACAGCTTTAACGACCGACATGGGTGATGGTCGCAATGGTCAAGACCATCGCGACCATCGGGGTTTACGACCAGACCCTAGGGTAGGGTCTGGGCACTCGTAAGTCCCAGGGAGCTTCCTGCTCTGGGGGTCATTCAGACCCGCTCGCGAGCAAAGGACGCTCGCAAGCAGGTCGATGTTGTGCGCATGCGCACGACGGAGGGAGCTCCGTCGTGCGCATGCGCGAGACCCGGCGAGCGACGAGGAATACGTCGCTCGGGGTCTCGCACCAAAGGGGGCGTGCTGTCAATGGTGAGTGACAGCACGCCCCCTTTGGTGGGCGTGCCGGCCAGACGGAGGCATTCCCATGGGAACGCCTACCGTCTGAAGCCGGCCCCACTGACATCAGTAATGATGTCAGTGGGAGTGATTTTGGCTCTGATAGAGCCAAAATCACTACTGGGCTTGCGGCAGCGAGACCCTACCGCAGGGTCTCGTCGCAAGCCCGATGGTCGCGATGGTCTTGACTATTCTCCGGCGGGTCACCGCACATTTCTTCACCCGCGGGACACTGCGACCCGCGGGTGAAGACGGCTCCTGCAGGCTGTTAGAGCAGGGCGCTTTTTGCCCTCCTTCTGGAGGGCAGGGCGCTTTTTGCCTTCCAGAAGGAGGGCAGGGCGCCGCGCCCCGCTAGAACAGCCTAGCGGGAACGCTAGGGAAGGTGCCCCGCTCACCCCTCCCTTGCTATGCCACTGGAAGAAATTGCTGGATTGTCTTTAAAAAAAAATATCATTAACACAGCTTTGCAATAAAGCTGGGTAAACACTAGGTAGACGAATCAGCCACACAGCCGACCCGCCGATTGTATACACACTAATCAATTGCCCGTCCAGTGTGCCAGGCTAGACAGCTCATCTAGGTGGGCATTTCAATTTGTCCGCCCATGTGAGCTGTCAATCACCACCGAGTCCCTGCAGCATATGTGTATAAGCGATTGGCGGTTCACCCGATATATCGCCCATCTGCTGTGCTGCACAGCAGATTTAATATGTCTGTGAATGACATCGTTCACAGACACATCTGTTGTACACACGGCGATGCACTATAGATATATCGCCAGTTCAATGGAACAGGCGATATATCTATCAGTGTGTACCCATCTTAGGAGAATAAAAGGAAACGATTGACGGAAAAAATAAAATACAATGAAGCAATTTAAATAAAAAACGTATGTGTGCAATGGCATGTGAGCAGTATGTATGGGTTCAATGGGCATCTGTGTAGTATGTATGTGGGCAGTGGGCATGTGTGCATTATGTATGTGTACAATGGGCATCTGTGCAGTATGTATGTGGGCAGTGGGCATCTGTGCATTATGTATGTGTACAATGGGCATCTGTGCAGAATGATATGTGCAGGGGATGTAGTCTGCATCCCGGCGTGCGGGATGCCGATGGTCCAAATACCGGGGCCAAAATACCGACAGGTCGGGATCCCGGCACCAGTATCCTGACTGTTGGCATCCCAAAGGTAAGTATCGGGGTGTTAGGGGGAGGTTAGCGTTAGCTAGCGGGGTTAAGGTTAGGCATTAGGGGGAGAGTCAGTGTTAGGATTAGGGTGCGGGGAGGGGGAGGTTAGGTTTAGGCACCGGAGAGTGAGGGTTAGGGTAGGGAAAAAACTTACGTGCCTTCCTACGGGTGTCGGGATTTTGACTGTCGGGATGCCGCTGTCGTTATTCTAAACAGCGGCAACCCGACAGCTGGGATTTCATACCCAACCCATGTGCAGTATGTATGTGAGCAGTATGCATGGGTACAATGGGCATCTGTAAAGCATGTATATGTGCAGTATCTATGTGGGCAGTATGTGTGCAGTATGTATATGTACAGTATGTATGTGGGCAGTATGTATGTGTGCAGTGGGCATGTGTGCAGTATGTATGTGTATAAGGGGATTTGTGCAGTATGTATGTGTACAAGGCCCATGTGTGCAGAATGTATGTGTAGTGCCAGTGCATGCTCTGGCAATGAGGGGGTTAATACTGTACCAGAGAGCACTGGCCGCTGTCAGGGTGTCACAGGGGAAGATATAGGGAAGTAGGGGGAAATGCAGGAGCCAGTAGCAGCAAAAGTAGAGGTAGGGAGGAGGAAAGCCCCAGCAATTAAAAGGCCACAGCAGTAAAGATAAGCTCTAGGGACCAGCTAGTTTAGGGGCGGGCAATTAGCGCTCCTACAGCTGTTATTTTAGCTGGGACAACAGGTCAACACACTAAAGGTCGACATGTAGTTAGGTTGACAGGTACAAATGGTCGACCGGGGTCGACACAGTTTTTTTTTTTAACCCTAATCTTCACCCTAACCATCTCCTTGGTGCCTAACCCTCCCTCCTGGTGCCTAACCATCGGGGTAGGTGCCTGACCCTAACCCTCCCTCCTGGTGCCTAACCATTGGGGTAGGTGCCTGACCCTAACCCCCCCTTCCAGTACCTAACCCTAACCCTCCGGTAAGTGCATAACCCTCCCTCCTGGTGCCTAACCATAACCGTTGGGGTAAGTGCCTAACCCTAACACTCTGGTAAGTGTCTAACCATAAAAAAAAGTGTAGACCATTTTCATGTTGACCTTTTGACCCTGTCGACCATTTGTATCTGTTGACCTTACATGTCGACCTTTAATGTGTCGTCCTTTTGTCTCTGTCGACCTTTTGTCCCTGTCGACCTATTGCCTGTCTAACATCTGGCGTCTATCTAGACATTGTCTACCTTTTTACTGTAGATCTTTAGACCGGATCCCAAGCCATTAATGGAAAAAATGCATTCTCAAACACTATGGGGCCTATTTTTCAATCCGGGCAGCCTGTTATGCCAAGGGCTCTCACACAGTAGCTTCCTCATGCAAAGCAAGGAGAAGCTAGTTTACCATGGACAGCGACAGTACCTCTCTGCCATTGGCTGTCCTTTCTATGCTATTACCATCTTTAATGGAAATCAAATATTCAAATAAAGCTCTGTGAGACTGCCGAGGGGAATGTGGTGTGCAGACCAATACAAAGCCGCGAGCATGGACTGCAGCTTTCTAATGGTTCTCCTGCTTTACAGCGGCCATTTTAAAATCGTGCATGATAAATATTTGAGATTGCCATATTACAGAAACGGAAGCTCCCTCTGGAAAATCTGTTTCAGTACACGGTTCCTGGGGTCTTCCTAGGGTGAAGACCATTCACAGCACAGTGAATGGTCAGTGGATGATTCAAGTTTCTAGGAATTCATTTTTTGATGACTTATTATGGTCTTCACATATCTCATCAGTGATGGGGAAGGCTCAGCAACGTCTTTTTTTCCTTAGGAAACTTAAAGCAAGTGATTTATCAAGACCATTACTCGTACAATTATACAATTTACTGTTGTATAATTAAGAGCCTTCTAACGTATTCCATCACTGTTTGGTATGGGAATTCCAATTGTTCAGAACGTGGCTCTTTAGCTAGGGTCGTTTAAGTGGTCGAAAGAATCATCGGCCAATCCCGACATAGATTAGAAGAAATTTATGCAAAAAAGTGTGTTTCTAAAGCAAATAAGATTTGTTGCTGATTTTAGCCACCCATGTTATTCTCTGTTCTCTTTATTGCCTTATGTTAAGCATTTTAGGTGGTGTATTGGGTGTCGAACTAGTAGACTGCAGAACAGTTATTTTCCTGGCGCTATTATTAGTTTAATTTCTTACATCTTTATTGTACTTTTATGTAATTTTATCTGACTGCGAGTTTTCTTGCACTACAATTTCACTGATACATTTGTAATGTGGTTGTGATAATACATTTTGATTGAATGATACTGTACATTCTGTTGCCAATATTTGAATATAGGGCCTGATTCAGACCCGGTCGCTAAGCTGCAAACGCTCGCTAGCGGGCGATTATCGCACATCTGCGTATGCGTCAAAGTACGATTGCGTGAACCAGTCACTGTGGCCGGGAATCGTGCGCTCGTAGTACACAGACTGGACGCTACTTTGAGTGACAGATAGCGCCATTTGTGGGTTGTGACAGGGGAAGGTGCTTGTGAATGGGGGAGTGGATGTGCAAACGCAGGCGTGTCTGAGCATCAAAACGGAGTTTAATGGGTGTGCATAATTAGCAAAGTAGCGTCATTGAACACGTCCCTTGGGTATTTTAGCCTGAACTAATCGCAGTGCTTGCGGTGGGGTAGGGGCTACCTCAAGTGCTGCGTGCAGCTCCGATGGGTCTTGATGTTCCCGATTAATCACACACTTCCTGGAGATGATGTGGGCTAAGAAAGAAAGGTGGGCGGCTTTATACTCCTGCGTACGCTCACTGCCGTCGCCCTCTAAGATATAAAGGGTGTCCTTAAGCCAGACAGTGCAAACGCAGGATTTGCATACCCGGCCCCTTTTTGGAGCGAACGAGCGCAGCTTAGCGACCTGGTCTGAATCAGGCCCATAGTCTATTCATTTAATTACTATCTCTTATTGATACAACTTTAATTCTAACTTGCATGTGGTATGTTTACAAGATAAAGGTTATACTCAATATAGTTATAACGGATCACAATTATTATGTAATATCTATTTCTGAACCTAGAATAGTGGAAGGGCCTCTGGCACCAGTTCTATATAGTGGGCTATGTGCAGCTCACATGTGTATATCATTTTGCAACATAGAAGGCAAATATTATGAGGATTTTGCATTTGTCAGGGTGAGGGAGTCAGGTTGACATGGGAGAGGTATCCACAAGGGAACATTTGTGCCTGCTGGAAAAGGAGGGGAAAGAGGAGGACGCACATAGGGCACAGCGATCTCTCTTCAGTCCCACGTTGCCCTTTTCCCCGTTTGCCCCGCTTCCTGACAGCAGTGACGTCTCTGAAAAGCTCTTTTGTGGGCAGGCTGGGGAGCTAGCTGGTATGTTGCTTCTGAACTCTGCGCTGGCAAATTCTCGCACTGTTAAGTCATTTAGAGAATGGAAATGGCTATTGTTTGGGCTTGGCAAGGAGTCCAAGTACCATTCCACATGTAGACCTTTTTCCTAGTTCAAGATGTTTAAAGGTGCAGAACTAATTAATTCATGCAAACTTCAATTAACTCTTCCTTGCCTGTAATATTGCCATTTTTACCACTGATTTCCAACTCCTTCACTATTCTTTCCTGTTTGTTTGTTTTTTACTTTTTTATTTATGAAGCTTCTCTGTTATAAGAAAAAATATACTAGTAGGTTAATTGGCTCCCACCAAAAATTAACCCATTAATCCTAGTGTGTATGTGTGTGCGTGTACATGTGGTAGGGAATATAGATTGTAAGCTCCACTGGGGCAGGGACTGATGTGAATGTCCAGATCTTCTCTGTAAAGCGCTGCGGAATATGTGTGCGCTATATAAATAACTGGTAATAATAATAATAAGAAGAAGAAGAAGCATTTCTTATGCCTGTGGGTCTGTGCAGTGCAAAGCAGAAGGTCACTGTCCTCATCTCTGTACCTCCTGCATGTGGGAGGATAGCAAGAGGACGTGTGAAATGTAATTTGTAACCCAAAGGACAAAACCTGTGGCCAGCTTAGAAAGCCACTCATAACAAAGAGCATTGTTCTTCCACAGAATAACTCTGAACTATCAAAAAATCAACATCCATCAACGCTCCGCCTGTGCTGCCTGTGTATACTGGAAGGGAATCTCTTGGAAAGATATTTGCAAGACAGACACAGAATGAGCAGGGTGTAGGAGGAGGAGATTTCAGTTTTCAATAGGATAACAAGACACAACATAAGGCTTATTCAGTATACTGCAGCTGCATGTACAGTAACCCACTGAATCTACACCGCCAGAAGAAATAGTTAGACACACGCTATGTATACCCACATAAACAAACCACATGGCATTGGTTGTAGCACATAGGATGCAAACAATTGTAACAATGCATTAGTATTTGTAAATCTGTGTACTTTACATGTCACAGTGGTGAATATATTTGTGACAAAATGAATAAATGTTGTGTAACATGGGTGCTTTTTACACTAAGGAGTCTATTCATAATCACTTAATTGTAGAAATTAAGTGTCCAGGCCATTCATCAAGAAGGTAACGCAGGAGATATCACAGATGTTTCCTAATTACATTTCTCTCCCAATGTGGCCCTCTGTCCTCATAAAATGGGGACAGAATTTGTCAAGTTCCGAAAATACAGTATTTTCGGAGTTTGACTGCCGGAGCATTCGCAATCTTCAGATGGTGTTTGCTACTGCTCATGGCTCGCAACTCGCTCCTTCCCTATGGAGTCCAGGGTTGCGAAGAGGGCTCATTTCAGATCCCTCCACCCCTGTTCGTCTAATTCCACCGGACGCCGGGGCTTCTGTGTGCATGCGTGACCAACAGGTCACGCGTGCACACTAGTGTCACGGCTCTTAAAGGAGCAGTGAAGCGTTTCAGGGAGACAGCTTATTTTAGGATTAGCTGTCTCCGCGCTGGAGCAATGATGAATTGCTCCAGCGCTCGCCTCAAGTTAGTATGTTCATTATAGGGGTCCGTTTGGACCCCGATAATTAACATAATGAACAGACACTAGTGAGAGGGTTAGGGTTAATCACAGGGGGGAGGGTTAGGTTTAGGGTGCAGGGAGGGGGAGGCTAGGTTTAGGCACTAGGGGGGTAGATTAGGTTCAGGCACTGGGGAGGGCTAGGATACCTACCGACAGGTGTCGGTGTCCTAACCCTGTCGGGATGCTGGCGTCGGGATTTTGACCGCCAGGATCCCAAGCGCCAGCATCCCGTACCCATGCCATCATGGCTAAGCTCCAGAATGCTCTGTAGCCCACATAGAAACCTATAGGGGATGCTGTCAGAAATGGAGACCCTCTATGGTACATTTGGGTTATTATTAATATTTGTAGGTATCCCCCGAAAATGGCTGTTTTCAGGGAATATTCTGCAAATATTCTTTCAAAATAGGCCCCTAAGGAGCCTTTTTATAAAGGGCATTCTTCCTCCAAATCATCTGAAAATAGCAGTTTCTACATGAAATAAATATCAGAGCACTTCAACAAATGCCTACTACAGGAGATATCAGCGATATTTCCAGCATTAGGCAAAATAACGCTGAAGAGCACAATCCCTTTTATTCTTTATGGGAACTGCGGTCTGGCCTAAATTATCAAGCTCTGATAAGATTAGTTTTGGTGTTTGATCCTGTTATTATTATTATTATTAAATTTTATTTATAGGGTGCCACAAGTGGTCCGCAGCACTGTACATATAGTAAAGGATACACAGAACATTACATTACAATACAGTAGCCAAAATATAAACACCAGTAACAATTAGCAACACGATTCTCCATACACAGTACAGCTCTGAAGGTGAAGGCTGTCATAGAAGTGCTAGAGAAGAAGGCTGTGAGACAGTGGGCAGGAGGACCCTGCTCCTAGGAGCTTAAAATCTAGGGGATTCTGTTAGCAAACACCATTAGCCGTTTTGCTCCTATGGGGAGAGCATGGCCAGAGTATTATATAATGTCAGACAGATGGTGGTAATGGTCTTTCTAGTGTTTTTAAAAGTGCTATAAGTATTGTTAATGATTTTTTTTTATAGTCTCCTTTACTGACACATACTGTCAGCAAGTTACTATCTGACAAATTGTTTCCTAGAGTAAAGGCCCCCATACATCAGCAATTGATTGCAGCAATCGTGCAATTTGCAATCGATTGTGTATAAAAATCTTTCCCTTTTTCGATTCAATCAATTGCCGATGTATGGGGGCCTTTAGTAGGTTGTGCTACAGGATATTATACACTATCAGTGTGTTTTTTGTCATATGATCCATGGAATAAATGCAAGCCCCTCATTCTCTTAATATTTATATTACAGAAGATTCCATTACTACTATATCCAATGTACAGTAATGAAAAAATGCACATAGACATGTTAAAATTAAACAGAAGATATTGGACACAGTATACTAGGTCAACTGAATATTTCAATATTTAGTTTAAATACTGCCTTATATATTCATGATAGGACTCAAGTAGTATCGGGGCAATACTGAAATACTCCAGTTCATTGGTATGCCCTTCAACTCACAGGAAATTGGATACCTAATTAACAGGTGGTCATAAGATCCTAATGTATTAGCATGAAAATGCCCTTAGTATACTTTTTCCACATTTGTACTCCCCCTCCACCATACACTGTGTATCTCAAAGCGTAATGAGATAAAACTCTAAAATGCATCCTGGTCTTCATATGGACATAAGTGTAAGTATTGATGGTGTACATGTGAAGTAGATAGAGATCGATCCACCTCTACATGAGCCCCTACACCATGGTGCTCTAGATCAGTATTTCCCAAGTCCAGTCCTCAGGGACCCATCAGGGCCGCAACTAGGGGGGGGCTAGAGGTGCACGTGCACCGGGTGGGGATTGGGGGGGGGTGAAAAATCTGACTCAACCATCCGGCGGCCATCCAAAAATGGCCGCCACCAAAGAGGAGACAAATGCTAGAGGTCCTTACTGGACCTCTAGTGTCTGTCTCCTCCTTGGTGGCGGCCATGTTTGGATGGCTGTTTTCAGCAGATTCCATGCGGACTAGCCGTCCGCATGGACTCTGCTGAAAATGGCCATCCAAAAATGGCTGCCGCCAAGGAAGAGACAGATGCTAGAGGTCCTACTGGACCTCTAGTGTCTGTTAGCAGAGCGCAATGCACACAGCGTTCCCGGAAGTGCCGGGAACGCTGGCGCTGCCGGGAGAAGATACTGAAAGCTGCATCTTCTCCAGTGAAATCCTCTGGCATAAATGAGCATAAACCCCCCTGGAAACAAGCATAAACCCCACTGGAAACGAGCATGTAACCCCTGGCAACGAGCATGAAACCCCTGGCAACGAGCATGGCACCCCTGGTAACGAGCATAAATTCCCTGGCAACGAGCATGTAACCCCATGGCAACGAGCATGTAACCCCTGGCAACGGGCATGGCACCCCTGGCAACGAGCATAAATCCCCTGACAACTAGCATGAAACCCCCATGGCAACGAGCATGAAACCCCATGGCAACGAGCATTTAACCCCTGGCAACGAGCAGGTAATTTTAAAGTAATTAGAAGCCTTACTGTGGGATATAAAATGGTGTCAGGCAAATATGTAAGTGGCACTTTGGTAATAGGCATTACAGTGTGTGGCATAATGTGTAATGGGCATTATGGTGTGTGGAATAATGTAAGTCACTATACCAGGGACGTCTGAGTAGTGCACTGCCTTATGGAGTAGCAAGGACAAAATCCAGGTACAGGAAGGGAGGGGGCGCAAAATTGCTGCCTTGCATCGGGTGACGGCTATCCTAGTTTCGGCCCTGGACCCATAACAGTGCATGGTTTACAGATCTCCTCAGAATAATTAATTAGCACCACCTGTGGATCTTTTAGAATGTGTCAACCAGTAATGAATACACATGTGCACCAACTAGGAGATCTGGAAGCCATGCACTGTTAGAGGTCCTTGATAACTGGAGTTGGTAGACGTTGCACTAGGTCTCAAACTCTATCTTCAAGGTGTATATTTACTAAACTGCAGATTTTTAGAATTGGAGATGTTGCCCATAGCAGCCAATCAGATTCTACTTAACACTTATCTAGCACCTTCTAGAAAATAATAGCTAGAATCTGATTGGTTGCTATGAGCAACATCTCAACTTCTAAAAACCTGCACTTTAGTAAATATACCCCTAATAATCCAGGTTTTAAGAATATCCATGCCTGGACTGTTTAGTGTGTCTTGAGGACAGAGGGCCTAATTCATCACGGATCGCAACTGCAACAGCGCACGCAGATCGGCTGATGGTGCGTACTGCGCGTGCATATGCACCACAGTGTGCGTGCGTGAGTTAGCATTGCGATCACTTACACAGATACAAAGCCATCACAGATCAAGGGACGGGACGTCAGCGTTTGGGGGTGGTGACAGAGGAGTGGTTGGAGAAGCACAGGCATGCCTGTCCGTTTGAACACCGTTTCGTGGGTGTGCATAAATCAGCCACTACAACGGCATACGCAGCTTGTGTACTCACTGTGTGCGACGACAGTTGCCATTTCTGAGTAAGGTCAGACCTGCTGGGTCAGATGTTACCAATGTATACGCAGGACTGCGAGGTCTTACGGATGTGCGAAAGCGATAGTGGGCGTCTCAATGCCGGGTGAGCGGTTGCAGACATTAGCATATTTTAGCAGCAGAACTGCGTGCTTCTTTGCTGCTGCGATCGCAATAGCAATAGGTACTGTAGGTAATAGGTACTGTAACAACTTGCTGAAGCGTGTTGTTACAGTGTGTCCGTGGCTCTTATTGGATTTCTGCGGAGAACATCGTGGGACAAAAGGTGAGTATTGGATCTTTTTTTCAGGTACTTCCATAGGATACTTTACGTTGAGAAGGGGACGTGAACATCTGGCAGCAGGTGAGTATGTGTGAGTGTGTATGGATGTAGTAAACCTTTATTTTCACAGTATGTGTGTCTTGTGTTTTTTACACATTTCTTTACAGGTGAACTACATGTACCAACAGCCCCTTAATGCCCTGCATGCTGGTACGTGTGGTTTTCCAAGTACCAGCTTGCGGGGGAGGCTTGCTGGGACCTGCAGTTCTACTGTAAAGCCAATGTTGTTAATTCTATTTTTCACACTACACATACACTATCAGCCCACCGCCCAGGGGTGGTAGGGAAGGCCCCGGGCTATCAGCCTAGGCCAGGGGTACCCTGGAGAGGGGGACCCCTTTATTGGGGGGGTCCCCAGGGCTGACTAGCGGTCAGGGCTGATGCTGTGGCTCAGGGGCATGGTGAAAGGGCATCCCTGGTTGTAGCATCAGTCCCCTGCTAGAAAGGGTCCGGAGCTGGTTTTAAATATAGAGGGAACCTCACGCAATTTTTTTTCTCCCTATATTTAAAACTAGGGCCCTGATTCAGACCCACTCGCGAGCGGCTGTCCGCTCGCAAGTGGGTCGATGTTCTGCACTGAGCATGCGCACGACGGAGGGAGCTCCGTCGTGCGCATGCGCCAGACGCGACGAGCGAAGGAAAGTCCTACGCTCGTTGTGTCTGATCAAAGGGGGCATGCTGTCGATGTTGATTGACAGCACGCCCCCTTTGGTGGGCGTGCCGGGGGCGTGCCTCCATCACGGTGGCGTTCCCACGGGAACGCCTCCCGTCAGAAGCCGGCCCACTGACATCACTAGTGATGTCAGTGGGAGTGATTTTGGCTCTGATAGAGCCAAAATCACTCCGGAGCTTGCGGTTGAAAACCTCAACCGCAGGCTCCGGCTCGCAGTTTCGATGGTCGCGATGGTCACGACCATCGCGGCCATCAAACTGCACGCTCGTATAGGCCGTGGGTGGTGACCCACAGCTATACGAGCGTCCAGGAGGACGCTCCATTTTTATGGAGGGCGGCCCTCATTCAGAGCATGCGCTCTGCTCAGAGCGTACGGCTCTGAATAAGGCCCTAGGTCTGGCCCTGCTGCCTGGTGCTGGTTCTTAAATTACTGTGGAACCCTACACATTTTGGGCCTGATTCAGGGCCACTCGTAAGTGGCAGCTCGTTCGCTCCGAGCGATGTTTGCCCAACTGCGCATGCGTACGGATCGTTATACGCATGCGCGAACCAGTCAGTGCGGCCGAAATTCATGTGCTCGCAAAATAGCAAATGCCTGCTAATTTGAGTGACAGGATGAGGCGTATGTGGGTGGTAACAGGGGAAGGTGCTTGAAAACGGGGAGTGGAGATCCGATCGCAGGCGTGCTTAAAGGTCAAAACGGGCGTTTTATGGGTGTGCATATTTAAAACAGCAGCGTCATTGACCACGTCACTGGGTTATTTTATAGCCAGAACTGCTCGCAAAATTGTGGTAGCAAAAACCAACCACAAGAATAGCGAGCAGCTCATACCCTGGTCGATGTACTCGATTAATCTAATAAATAGCGGACATGACGTAGGATGCGAGCAGACAGGGGGCGTAGTTTCCCAAAAAACGACCGCAAGTTTTGTTCGCTCGTTCAGACCTAGAGGTGTGAACAGACCGCAAACAGCGAACGGTTCATTTGAATAGCTACCCCTATTTTCTGGACGAGCGAGCGCAAATAGCGACCGGCTCTGAATCAGGCCCTTTGTTCCCTGTCATTTTAGGAACCAGAACTGGCTGGCAATTCTGGGGCTGGTTAGTCTTTTTAGGGGGGAAACCTACGTAAATTTTTTTAAAACATTAACCCGTTATTAACCATTTACGGAAAGAAACATACACAAATCACAGTGATTTGTGTATGTTTCTGACCGTCTGGCAGCTCAGGGGTTTGAGAGATTGAAAAGTGATTTTGACAGAGAGTTTGCTCCTATCTCACCCGAGCTTGTCATCCCGATTCTTGGTATATTTGAGAGATGTATGTTTTAGGTGAAAAGTACTTCCGATTTGGCCGATTGGGATTTGATCGAGATTGCTATCTCACCCGAGTTTTACGAGTGAGACGAGAGAAATCGCTCTCTAACTCACCTGACTTTTGCCTTTAGTAAGTTTGCAAGCAGGAAAAAATATGAATAAATCACCCGAGATGGTCATCTCGACCTATCTCGAATCTTAGTAAATTTACCCGTAAAATTTCTCTAGTAGTTCCCCTGTTGTGTGTTAAAATCCATTCCCCATACACTAATATGGGGAGAGCGATTCATAGAAGAAATGAAAGCTCAGCTTTCCGTCACTATGCTCTGTAAAAATGTGCCATCTCAGGATGGCGCAATGAGGCAAAACTAGCCCCTTGTTAGTAGTAAAAACAGGGAAGATGAATACTTCCCTGCATCCTTCCCGTACTCTGCACTCGCTCCACCCTCTTTGTAGCATCCAGCGACCATTGTGCAAGTATACGCAGGAGTGCAAAACATAAAAGATAAGTAAAATGCCTTCAAAACATGACTATGTATCTATCAATATGAAGCAGTATATAGTGTAAATTACCACTCTGCATACTCTAATCTACATTAACAGACCCCTAAGAATGTATGCAGCTAATGGCTTGATGTATAAAAAAGGGGATGTAGGCCGCCGGTCTCTATACCAACGCTGGAATGCTGACAAGGGAGTTAAGATAGGCGTCGAAACACCTTTCTTAATCCCGACGCCGGAATCCAGGACTATGCGTGACCGATGGTGTTAGCCACGGGGGGGGGGGGGTAAGGTTTAGCTCAGTTAGCGTGGTTAGGGGAGGGAGTTTAGGGTTAGGCACCCCTAGGGGGGAAGGTTAGGGTCAGGCACCCACTGGGGTGGTAGGTTTAGGCACAAAGGGGTTAGGGTTAGGCACGAAGAGGGGAGACTTAGGTTTAGGAACTAACAGAGAGGGTTAGGGTGCGGGTGGGGAGGGTTAGGTTTAGGCTACAAAAAGGGAGGGTTGGGGTTAGGGGGAGAAGGGGAGAGGGTTAGTATACATACCCGACCCCTGTCGGGATACCAACAATTGGGATGCCGCTGTTGATATTGTGACAGGAAGCATCCCGACAGCCGGCATTACCCATTCCTGAAAAGGTATACCATTTCCAAACTTATACGACAGTATGTGGCTTCATTATTGTACTGGTTGTTAAATATGCAGATAGGGGTTTATTTCTTTAAGTGTTAGATTGTAAAAGCTGCCGTTCCCCGGGGATCCATTAATACCACCTAACTATTATCCCTGTGTGCTTAGTATTATTAGATCTACATACACATATTGGTCGTCACATTAGGCGCCTACAGAATTACACAAACTAGCGCAGGCACTATAACGATATCATTGTCTGTAGGAGATCTGGGATTATCTCCATAGTGCCAGCAGCTACCATTATCCTATACCAACCAACAAGTGCAGGTTTTGCATCATCGTCATACAATTGGTCTGGGATGCCTAACTTAATAATTTGAAGATTTAAACCCAATTGGTTGTTATGGGCAAATCTCCACTTCTAAAAACTCTCACTTTAGAAAATATACCCCATAGTGTTGTCATTGTTTTCCTTAACTTATGAAGTATAGGCAGATTCCACAGTGCTTTACATATGAAAGATAATAATGGGACAAGTATAAAACATAACAGTGACACCCGGGTTACCAGAGTTATTTTTGTTTTAGTGTATTTTCTGTTATCTGTTTGAAAGGTATAATCAGACATCATACATTTTGATTTTCTACAAGAGAAACAGAACATTGCTCCCAATATTTTTTTTTAATGGCCTTTAAAACTGTAATACATGTGTACTAACTATGAGATATATAAAACATGCAGTTATACCCCTTTTCCACCAAAATCCTGGGTATGACCTGGGATTTGAAACACGGTTCCAAGCCAGGTCAGACCAGAGATTTACCCCATTTCCACTGCGGTGCCGACCCGGGAATATCCCCGGTCGACGCCGTTCACACTGCATCCGGGTGCAGTGCTGGAGCTTGGAGATGATGTCATCACCAAGCTCCGGAAACTCCAGCTCTCCCCTGAACGCCAGACCGGAGAGGACCGGCAACCAGGAGAGGGGGGTCCTTCTTTCGGGAGTCTGTGATATCACAGCTGACACTGGGGAGACGGGCAGGGAGAGATTACAGCCTCCCCGTAGCCTCCCCGGGGCTGGGGTAAAAACCAGAATGGTCTAGACCATACAGGGAGGCTGTAATCTCTCCCTCCCCAGTGATAGTTGTCACACAGACAGCTTCAGATTACCACCCAATCAGCATGCTGGAAATGGGTCTCGGGTCGGAAGACGCGGGTAACCTGTTTCCAATGAGCCTGACGGCTTAATGAGTCGCACAATAAATAAATGCCTTCAGACTTTGAATGTGGTTCCAAAGCAAAAAAAGATATTATTCAATAAAGACAGATGGTTACACGCTGTGATCTAAATACAATTAGCGCAAATAAATCATACAGACCCAAGGTACAGTTGTTACATATGCACGCACTCTGGGCCCAGATACCGGCATCAGCATTAGAAACCTCCATCAACAGCACAGCAAGAAGACTCAAGACTGGGGTCAGAGAGCGCACATATATACTCTTGCAGGGATAGGCAATACAATAGACAAGTTTGACATGATTCCATTGGTTCTTCTTAAAGGTGCTTTTGTTACAGGATAGTTCATAGGTCAATTCAAATAGACACAAACAACCTCCATCCGCCCTTTGTGTCCTTTTTCCCGCTGCATGCTAATCTAAGCTGCTAACATTACAGAGTACATTTTAATGTTTTAACTCTCTGTAGTCCACAGTTTGCAGACGCATGTTCCGATCTTCTCACCGATGATACCGGAAATCTGTTGAGACACAGTGGATCAGTACAACAGCAAACACGGTCTGCTTACCATGTACTAAACCTTAGATATCAAATAATCTTTATTTCACAACATTAATAATTACTGCATAAACCTTGAATATTACACTTTAATACTAGGGAACCTTTTATGTAAGTGTGCAGTGTGTAAGTATTGGGGAATAGGGAAAAGACGCTAGTTAGCGCTGTGCGACTATGTGTTTTGTGGATTACATTATGGTACATGTTATGCAGGGATAATCTTTTTTTATGTTTTAGTGACTGTCTGTATTTATATGGTGAAGACTTTTAACTTCTTTCTATTGCGTGGGAATTGCACAACACTAAATAATAGCATCTCCGTATGTACTTATAATGGCGAGTTTCACTAAAATGGCACTGGGCGGCTAGTCGCAAAATGGCGTCTCATTGCCATTCGCAAAAATGGCGTTGCGCCGATCTAATTTTAAACCGATCCTGTCTCAGCCAATTATCCGGCTTTGACACTGTCCTGAAGACACACTAGTAGTCCAGGTTTTAAAGGTATCATATGCCAGATAGGCAGACCCGGGCTGAGGTGTTATTATTATCCGGCTTTGACAGTCCACCCTTTGATAGCAAACAACATGCTATCATACTCTGATTTTAAAATTCATTTAGGCTCAGTGATCGCGGTGAGATAAAAAATATGTGGGTCCTAGGGACCCCTCACTGAAAAATCGGGGTCCTACCTGACATTTTCTGGGTCCCATCTAAATCCCATGAAGCATATAGCAGATGACATTAGGTAAAAAAAAACACACACATTGGCCCCAGTAGGAAAATAAACACATGGGGGCTGGGGCACTGGACAGAAACACACATTGGGGGCTGGGGCACTGGACAGAGACACACATTGGGGGCTGGGGCACTGGACAGAGACACACATTGGGGGCTGGGGCACTGGACAGAGGCACACAAGGGGGCTGCAGTTGAGAGAAATATATATATATATATATATATATATATATACTCTGAGTGTGCTGGGGGCAGCTCTCCATACTCCCCAGTGCCTGGCAGCAGTGACATCAGATCGGCTTTTACAGTGCACTGGCTGTGGGGAGCTTTCAGTCGGCTCTGCAGCACGTTGTACATCGGTGTGGTGAGCAGTCTCGGGACATTCCCTGCTCACCACACTGAGCTCCGCACGGCCGGCGCACTGTAGTGACAGGCAGCCAGTCTGATGGTCTGCTAGGCTGCCTGTCACAGAAGTCACTCCATGCTGCCGGGCCAGCGTGTATGTACAGCTGCCCAGCAACTCCCCCTACCCAGGTGCAGGCCACACTTCGCCCCCAAACATATCTGGCGGCCCTGGGTGCATCTCCCGGCAGCCTCAGCGCAGCGCTCACTATTGCACTTTTGTGCAGCCGCTCTGCCAATGTCACTCCGGGTCTGACCTGGGAACAGGAGGAATGGGGGAAGAAGACGCTGTCTCGCTGCTGCTGCACCCAGCATAGCCCCACACAGTGCGTCCTGCAGGACCCGCTGAGTTTTTAAAATGAGGTCCGCAACCCCCTACAGCACAAACGCGCTATAGCGCATATTTTGTGAACCCTGGTATAAGGAATGAGTTGCCACTGTGTTACAGGAAAGGGTATAGGGAAGGTGGTGCCACTGTAGTACAGGGGATTGTGGGTGTAGGACTGGAGGTGCCACTGTACTAAAGGAGCGGGTAAAGGGTAGGCAGTGCTACAGGAGAAGGTGTAGGGCAGAAGGATCTTCAGTATTATGGGGAAGGGTATAGGGCAGGAAGTGCCACTGTACTACACGGGAGGGTATAGATCAGGAGCTGCCACTGTACTAAAAGGGAGGGTAAAGGGTGCCACTCTAATGCAGGGGAGGGTGTAGGGCAAGTGGTGCTAATGTACTTAAGGGGATGGTGCTGGGCGGGATGTGCCACTCTACTACAGGGGAGGATAGAGGGCAGGAGGTGCTACTGTTCTACAGTGAAGGGTATAGGCTGGAGAGGCCACTGTGCTACAGGGGAGGGTATAGGGCAGAAGGTGCCACTGTACTATAAGGAAGGGTATAGAAAAGTAGGTTCTACTGTACTACAGGAGAGGGTATAGGGCAGAGAGTGCCACTGTACTACAGGGGGGGGTTGCTGTTACCTATACACATAGCACCACACTACAGGGATGCTGAGGAACTATTTCAGCACCCCCATGATACACTGTTAGAGCAAAGCCACAAGGACCATGCTATACCCCGACTGCTCACAGTGAGGAGGGAATGCATACACTCACCCATAGCAGAAGGTGTTGATGATCTTCCAGAAGTGCTCCCTCTCCACCTCGCCTGGGCTCTTGCGCTGCCTCCGATCAGTGTAGGTGGTGTCAGTCGTACTCCGTGTGGTTGCCTTGCTGCACTCCGCTCCGCTCCCGACTTTCACCTGTTCCAACTGTGAGTGACCGCGTATAGACATGGCTCGGGTCCGGCCGGAGAGGAGGTGGGTAAAGGTGCTGCTTTTGCTCCCGGGTGCTGCACTTCACTCCCGGCTCTCACCATTCCAACGGTGAGTAGCCGCGTGCAGACGACGCTTTGAGAGCGGGAGGAAAGTACTGCTTCTGCTCCCAGGTAGTGGGCGGGGGCTGGCGGTTCCCGAGACGCAGCGTGGGGGGCCGGCCGGTGTCTGTAAGGAAGCTGCCTGGCCTGCTGATTAGGTGAGGAGACGCCGCGCAGTGACTGGATAAGCAGACGTCACTGCCGGCTATTGGTTGAATAGACGCTGGCAGCGGCGATTGGCTGCTGTGGCAATGCCATACGCAGTGCCAGCGCGTCCTACAGGACCCGCTTAGTTTTTAAAATTGGGTCTCCAACTGCCTATAGCGCGTAAAAACACGCTATAGCGCGTATTTTGCGAACCCTGTAGGCTTACATTATGACATATCATTTAATGTTATATTATGGGATGGCACAAGGTGGTTCTTAATCCATCAATAATGTGTCTCTAGGAGGGGACATAAAGCTACCCCTATATGCACACCGCGGATCTTGGGAGATCATGGGAAAGATGTGGGGATGCACCAATCCTATAAAGGAAGTTTTGAGGGGGAATAGGGACTTACATTATTTAAGATGTTTTAAAATAACATTTTAGTAATACATTTTATGCATGTCTAAATCGTATACATTATACGATGGTACCTTCTAGTTTAGGGTTATAATGCAGTTCTATATTTACCTCAGTATTCATATCGTTACCACTGACCACCATCATGATTTCATTCCTTTGCTTAACCTTATCTTTACATTTTCCACACTTCAACACAGTAGGAACACACCTGACACATATGCCAATTACTATGATGACAACCAGTATGAGGATCAGGAGTTTACCTATGCTCGCAATCATTTCCTGGACCCACTCTCCTAGACCTGAGAACCATTTCACTGGGTTCAACCATGAAACCCATTCCACTAACTTCTCCTCTACTTCAGTCACTGAAGCATTATGGTTCCTTCGAAATTCCCATTTTAGCTGCAGAATTTCATCCATCTTCCGGTCTGTCACCTCCTTGGGATCGCTGGTATCGTTTGTAATATAAGTGCAACACTTTACTCCAAATTGGGTGGCCAAAGTTACGTAATACCCTCCAGTGACAGCTGTTAAATAATTTAACACTAGTCTGTGTTGCACCAGTTCTTTCTTGTACGCTTGCAACTCCCTACCTGTATACCTGAATGTGTCATCATACATATCGGTGATATTATCTATTAATTTAGCAACATCTTGGATATATCTAAAATTTAGTGTACCCCGAGCGATCCTGGTGGGATCCAATGCTACTAGAACTTGAAAGCCAGTTGTCTCACTAATTAACTGTGTGGCGTTATGCACGTATCATATTTCTTTTATCTCTGTGTTCATACTGTGTGTGAAGATATGGTGATGGTGTGTCTTTATGAATACTAAGCATTTCACCATGTGTAAGGGTCAGAACTTCTGGAATTACTCTTCCCAAATAACACAAACCTTCGGAACTCGGAGAGAGCCACTTATACGCTTTCCTTCCACATATAAAATATACATCATCGGGGAGCACATAAGGAATAGTAAACATCATTATCGTCGCACACATGGCAAGTAATCCTACTTCAGGTTCTCCCATTTGACTCATACAAGTTTCGGGTTGTAGTATCTTGGCACAATACCCTTCTGGTACCCTACCAATCATTTCTTTGGTGGGACTCAGTGTATATTTATACCGGAAGTGTCTTCCACTCAACCTAATTGTGCGTAACAGTTCATAATTCATAGGCTCACGATCAGCTCTTACTGAGAAGGTCTTCGTCTGATTATTCCCAGTCACCTCCCAACTTCCTGGTTCATTGGAGTTGGTGATGTTTAAGCATAAAAGTGATATATCTACTTGGTACTGGTGGAGTTTAAAATGGGGTGGTTTGGTATTAAGAAATTTTCCATCTAGTGCATGCCCTCTTTATGATTCTATAATTTCAGAGACATTTAATGGGAATGGCACTAATCCTACATTATGCTGTCCTTGGGGCATGTGAGAACACACCCAACAATCGGTTTGGTTTAAAATTTTGCCCACCATGGTGTAATAGTCCTCTAAAGGATACCCACCCCAATACTGATTATACTTAGGTTGACACTGTTGAATGCAAATCTCATCAATTACGGACCCACAGAACTCACATGTACAATAATCCTCAGACGATAGACCTTCACACTGTCTCCGAGTATCAAAAATACCAGATCTCTTAACTATTACAGTACTAAGATTGGTCAAACACTCCCCTGATTGCCATAGCACTCCTCCTTTCGACTCCACTCCATCAATACTGCCATTAGCTCTCATCTCCTCTATCAGTCCCCCGTCACAGAAACTAGATATCCCGAACAAACCAGGATGTTGGAAACTCTGGAAGAGAATACAAAAATGAACACAGCAGACCAGTCCATTGCCGTAGCAAGGACCTGCAAATTTCTTTAGTTCAGATATCTCACTGCAACCTTTTAACCCTCCCGGAACAAGCTCGCGATCGACAGGTCTACGTTATCAGCCTCGTCTCTGCCTTGTTTCTCCACCGGTTGGTTGACCTTCTTGCAGTGAGTGGAATGGACCCAGGTATCTCTCTCTGCCACCTTCAAAGATGTGGTACTTGTCAGCAACACCTGATACGGACCTTCCCAACGATCAGTCAAACAACCTGAACGCAAGACATTTCTGATCATAACATATTCTCCAGGTTCAACATCATGACAGATTGTTTCAGGCATATCATGGGACAACAATTTCAGTTTCTGCTGTTGCTGTTTTAACTGTTTACGCATTGATATATTAATACCTTACAGTTACCTCGTTGTTACCTTTCAAGTCTTCTTGTGGACTTACAATCAAATGAGTTTGTCTACCAAACAGTATTTCAAAGGGGGACAGATTTAGAGGGGGTCTAGGAGTGGTCCTTATGCTATGTAGGACCAACGGTAATGCTTCTGACCATCCTAGTCCAGTCTCTGCCATGATCTTACTTAATTTATTTTTAATCGTACCGTTCATCCTCTCTACCTTGGCACTGCATTGTGGTCGGTTGGGGGTATGAAGTCGACTATTAATACCCATCAGTTTGAACATATTTTGAAAAACATAACCTGTGAAATGAGTACCCCTGTCACACTCTATAATTTTAGGGATACCGTATCTGCACACAAACTCCTGAACAATTTTCTTGGCAGTGAACGCAGCAGTACTAGTGGCAGCTAGGTATGCCTCAACCCAATTGGAAAACACATCAGTGCAAACCAATACATACTTGAGATTCCTGCAGGGTGGTAATTGGATGAAATCAATTTGTATTACCTGGAAAGGTCCGTCAGTCGGAGGAATGTGAGATGGTTCAGTAGGGATCGTTTTCCCAATGTTTTTCCTCAAGCAGGTCAGACAGGACATTGCTCTCTTTTCCGCTTGAGAAGAAAAACCCAGTGCGCACCAGTATGCTCTCACCAACTTGCACATACCTTGCTTTCCCAAATGAGTCAGACCATGCGCTGCCTCAGCCAGGCTGGGGTAGTATGCCTTGGGAGCCACTGGCTTACCTTGTCCGTCCCTCCAGAGTCCAGAGCCCACACCCCTTGGATCTCCAGACTGACTTTTCCTGGATAGAACACAAATTTTGCATCTCAATTAATTTCAGCATATCAATTCTTTGAAAAGTCATGATTTATTCAATTGGTACATTCATTTTTAATTCTGCTGCCCATTTTGCTGCTTCGTCTGCCCTGTTGTTGCCCAGTGACACCGGATCATCCTCACATGTATGGGCTTTACACTTAAATACTGCCACTGCCTTTGGAAATTGGATTGCTGTTAATAGTCCTTTTATATGTTTGGAATGTGCAATTGGCGTACCTGGTGCTGTCATAAATTTTCTCAGATGCCATAAGGCACCGAAATCATGTACTACCTCGAAGGCGTACCTAGAGTCAGTGTAGATATTAGCAGATTTACCTTTCGCTAATTCACACGCTCTCTTTAGTGCCACCAGTTCCGCCACTTGGGCCGAGTGTGGTGATCCTAAAGGTTCGGCTTCTATAACGTCCTCGTCATTTACCACAGCATAACCTGTACATAACTCTCCAGTGTCACATCTACATTTTCTAAAGGTGTATCGTATATGTCAGGTCTTGCAGTAAAGGTTTGATTCAGATATTCCATACAATCATGTGCATCAATATACCTGCAGAACTCACCTGTTGCCAGTGGCTCACCTCTCTCCACCCTTTGTGCATCATGTTGCACATATGGTAAATATGTTGCTGGATTTAATGTACTGCATCTTTTGATGGTGATATTTGCAGGTGCTATTAAGGCTAGTTCCCGTTTTGTGAACCTAGCTGAGGAGACATGTCTGGTTTGGGCAGAGTTTAGCAAAGCAGATACAGCATGGGGAGTATAGACAATCATATCATGGCCTAGTACCACATCCTCACTCTTACCGACCAATAGAGCAGTTGCTGTTACACTTCTTAAACACGTTGGGAGTGATCTTGCCACAGTGTCCAATTGTGCACTGTAGTATGCTATGGGCCTACTGGCATCACCTTGTTTTTGTGTGAGGACACCTGCTGCACAACCATCGGCTTCCGTACAATACAAATCAAAAGGTTTTTCATAATCAGGTATTCCCAATGCCGGTGCTCTTGTCAGACTATCCTTAAGATTAAGGAAAGCCTGCTCTGATTCCTCTGTGTGTATGACACGATTGGGCTCTGAGGAAGAGACTTAGGACCTTATTCAGAAGCGACCGTACGGTCTACGACCGCACGGCCGCCTCGATGTTTTGCCAGTGCGCATGCGCACGAGGGAGCCGGCTCCCTCGTGCGCATGCGTGAGACCCGCTACGACCGACAGTGCTGGTCGTAGCGGGTCTCTTTCCGAAGGGGGCGAGCTGTCAATGTTGATTGACAGCTCGCCCCGTTTGGAAGGCGGGCCGGGGGGGTGGCAGCCCAAACAGAGGCGTTCCCATGGGAACGCCTGCCATTTGGAGGAGGCCCCACTGACATCACTAGTGTCAGTAGAGAGCTTCCGGCTCTGACAGAGCCAGAAGCTCTCTGGGGCTTACGACAAGTGAGACCCTACCCTAGGGTCTTGTCGTAAGCCCCGATGGTCGCGATGGTCTCTGACCACCGCGACCATCACCCGAGCGGCCGTTAGAGCTGTGGGTGTTAACCCACAGCTTTACGACCGCAACAGAGGCGGGCGTTCAGGATGCAAGTGGCCGCCCAGTTTCTGAGCGACCGCTTGCATCCTCCGACCGCCTCTGAATGAGGCCCTAAGTCCTGTAATGGCAAGGCCAAAATAGAAAAATCTGGGATCCACATTCTGCAGTATCCACACATTCCCAAGAAGGTACGGATTTGCTGTCGATTCTGCGGCAGTGTCATGTTCTGTATGGCCTGGATTCGGTCGTTTGTGAGATGTTGTAACCCCTGAGTTAGGTAGTGTCCCAAATATTTAACCCTGGACTGGCATGGCTGTAGTTTGTCCTTAGCAACCTTGTGTCCTGTTTGCGAGAGATGAAGCAACAAAAGTTAAGTATCATTTAAACATGACATAAACGAATCAGAACATAGCAATAAATCGTCAACATATTGTATTAGAACAGATCCATTGGCAGGTTGAAAAGATTGTAAACAGTTGTGTAAGGCCTGAGAGAAGATCCTGGGGCTGTCTATGAAACCCTGGGGCAATCGTGTCCATGTGTATTGTACACCCCTGTATGTAAAGGTGAATAGGTACTGACAGTCAGGATGAAGAGGTACAGAGAAAAAAGCAGAGCAGAGGTCAATGACAGTGAAATGGGTTGCATTGGGTGGGATCTGCATAAGAATGACGGCTGGATTTGGCACTACAGGAAATTGGCTCTCTACCACCTTATTAACCCCTCTAAGGTCTTGTACCAGCCTATAACCCCTCCCACCACTCTTCTTTACAGGAAAGATGGGACTGTTGGCTACACTTGCTGTACGAACTAAAATTCCCTGCTGTAACAATCGCTCAATTATGGGATAAACCCCTAATTCTACCTCCTGTTTTAATGGGTACTGGGGAATTTTAGGAGCTTGCCTACCACTTTTTAGACTTACCATTACAGGGCTTACGTTTGCCATTAATCCAGTGTCCTGTCCATCCTTGGTCCAAAGCGAATCTGGAATTTGGGATAACATTTGATCTACCTCAGATGGATTTTTATCTGAACCAGTAGAGTGATACATTATCCTTTGGGGAGTGTCCAACATATCCCTTACCTCGTGCACAACTCTCTCAGGGATATCTAGAAATACACCATCAGAGGTACAATATATTACACATCCCATCTTACATAACAAATCCCTTCCCAGTAGGTTAGTAGGAGCCGCTGCTGCCAGGAGGAAAGCATGCCTGGTATGCAATGGCCCGATAGTGAACTCTGTGGATTTTGTTAAAGGATAATGTTGCGCTTTACCCGTTATACCCATTGTTTGTACTGTCTCGCTGGTTACCTGTAAGTTAGCGGGAGATTTTATCACTGACCTGGTCGCCCCTGTGTCTACAAGAAAAGGATATTTAGTACCAGCTACATCAACCATCATTACCGGTTCCTCCCTAGTACTTCCCATTAACCTGACTATCTGTAGACTACAGGTATGACCTGACCCCTAGCGTTGACTCACACTCTCCAATACAGCATTTATGGCCACAATTGGAGCTGGTGACTGTTGTGGGTTTCCTGTACTCTGTGTATATTCCGTATGGGGATATACAGGTATTCTCTGGTTAGGGGGTCCTACCCTCTTCACCTTACAGTTCCTACTTACATGTCGCACTTGGTTGCAGTTAAAGCACTCTCGTGAGTGGGGTGGGTGAAAGGATTGCTGTGTGGCTTGAGTGGAAGGGAAAGATGGTGGGTGTGGGTAAGAATATTGAGGGAAATATGGTGGTTGTGGATAGTATGGGTTTTGTGGTTGTGTGTGATAAGTGGGGTATGGCTGTGTGTGTGGTGGTGCAGGATTGGTGAGTACGTGTAGCTGTGCAGGTGTGTCTGCCGGCTGTGATGTTACAATCATTACTTCTAGAGCTTGAATACTAACAGCCATTAGCTTCTCGCTCTGGGTCTCTCTTTTTAAGGATGGTCTTATCGTGTTCAATAGCGGATTCTATGAGGGTGTCTACAGTGACTCCCCTCCAGCCAGGTTGTGAGGTCTGAACTCGGGTCTTTAGGTTCTCTTTTAGACCATCCATAAGTACAGTGACGATCATTCCCCTGTGATGAGTGCTAACTTTAATATCTTCTAACCCAGTGTACTGGGTGATAGCCTGCAGAGCTCGGTTACAATAATCCTCTGCAGATTCACTCTCTTTTTGTATTATGTTGAAAATTTTGCTCCAGTTAACTACTACTGGAAAATATACACCCAATTGAGTTATAATGCGGAAAATTTTACCTTGGTTAATTTCGTCTGTTAAGGGAACATCTCCATCCAATACATAATCCGTGATAAACTTTGTCACATCGTTATTGCGTGGAAGACAAGCCCTTAACACCACTCGCCAATCTTTATTGGTTGGCTCGTGAGCACTACCCAAATTTTTCCAAAAGCGTTGGCATTTGGCTAATTCCTTTTTAGGGTAAGGGAAATCATTCATTATGGAGTTTAGCTCCGTTCTTATCCAAGGACAATGCATTGCTACCTCCCTTGTGGGCACTACACCGTTCACATCTGCATTCCCATTCGGAACAGTTATCCCATTCGGATTAGTTCACATCTGCATTCCCATTCGGAACCGTTCACATCTGCATTCCCATTCGGAACAGTCCGGATAGGATGCAGACCGGCCGCACTGCTACTTTTGACCTTGTTACCTGGCTGGGGATTTAGTTTACTACTGCTACGTATGTGGTTAACAACTTCCTCTACGGGTGCAGTGGATGTTAACACTTCCTGTACTATCACTGATGAAGATGGCGGCACCACTTGTTGTGGTGGAGCATCTAACATGTGTACAGCATGGGAAATGGCAGACATAACAATAGGCTCATCATCCGCATCATAAACATTTTCCTTATGATTACTTACGAGAGTGTACAAGTTACTTGTCATATTTTTATGGTTTTTTTTCAACAACTGTACCTGCACCCCTATCCGCATAGGGCGGCGGTGGTGCGCGTGAACCACTGGCGATACCTTCCGCAATGCTACCTTGCTGCACATGGCGCGCATGCACCGCAGTTTAGCGCTGCTTGTGTACTCTCCGGTAACGTACTCGCGACGCTAGTTTGCGTCGCGTGCACACCTTTAAGCCACGCATCCCCCTCACGCTGCAATAATTTTAAACACTCGTTATATTTTACCTTTTACATTCGAGAGCGCACCATACAGATGCTATCTCGGACATTGTTCAGTACCTCCTTATCAAAACTGCCAATTCTGGGAAAAGGTCTAACACTCCTTATCGTCATTTTAAACCATACATCACAGTACCTAATGGCATAAGCACCGTACTTAGTATGCATAATATGGCGTGCCGACAAAAGCGACGCTTCCAACAGCAGCACATCATCTAACATCTCTACCGTTTGCTTGGCCCCCATCCTGGGAGAACCCTAAGCTTTTCAATGGAGATTTAAACTGGTGAAAGACAGTCAAGATACTTTCACTTACCTGCGGATGGTATTAACAGGATGCGCCCAGAAACCTATGGAAGAAAGTCTAGATTCCTCCACTCACCTATGGAAGAAAGTCTAGATGCCTCCACTCACCTATTCCCTTTTTAACTACCTTTCAACTGTTAGCATGTAGGTATTCCAATAACACCTACCCTTTTCAGTGATTTCGTCCACCCTCTACCCAGTTCACAATCACAATTTAGCCAAAACTGTGCGGTTCAATTACAATGCTCAAATAACCCTAACTGATCACTGAATACTGTAATCACACTAGGAGCTGAATCTACAACAAAGACAACAGATACACCTGCTTATGTGTTAGAACGGTATCTACTACCGAGCTACTAGGCCAACCCTTGCACCTAGCACTTAAGGGTCCTACGATACCCTTAACTAGGGAACATGTTACCCCTACCAACAAATACTCACTGTTACACACCCTTTTCCTGTGCAGAAAAATACACGTTTTCCCAGACTATGGCAACACTGATCAATGTATTTACAACAATGCTATCTATCAATATCACCGTGCACTCTCAACAGCTTTGTTTAAAACACGTGGCAGCAATACCGGAAATACGTATACGCTATTGTGCGACTAGTCGCATACACAATAATGCAACTACTACACAACACGTATTATGACTTATATGCTATATTGCGACTGGTCACATACACAGTAATGCGACTTCCCCTTTTTAACACAAAAAACCTATCGATGTAGGAAAACAAACTTTTTCCTCCCTCGTCCCTGGATTCTCAATCAGCGCTCCTAAATCCACAATAACAGGTAGCGGACTGTCAGCAATAAAGTGATAGCAGATTTCGAAGGCACAATACGTTCTCCTGCTAGGCGCCTCCACCCTTTTGCTGAGACATCGTTACCGAGTGTTACCTAGTGACCGGTAGCGTGATAAACACTGCGAGCCCCCAACTATCGATTCTTTAACTATCTATACCTTTTAAAAATCGATTCCTGACTATACCTTCTAAACAATATTCCTTCCTATACCTTCTAAAATTGTCGCTGTTTAGCGTAATGAGTCGCACAAGAAATAAATGCCTTCAGACTTTGAATGTGGTTCCAAAGCACAAAAAGATATTATTCAATAAAGACAGATGGTTACACGCTGTGATCTAAATACAATTAGCGCAAGTAAATCATACAGACCCAAGGTACAGTTTTTACATACGCACACGCTCTGGGCCCAGATACCGGCATCAGCATCAGAAACCTCCCGTCAACAGCACAGCAAGAAGACTCAAGACTGGGGTCAGAGAGTGCACATATATACTCTTGCAGGGATAGGCAATACAATAGACAAGTTTGACATGATTCCATTGGTTCTTCTTAAAGGTGCTTTTGTTACAGGATAGTTCATATGTCAATTCAAATAGACACAAACAGCCTCCAACCGCCCTTTGTGTCATTTTTCCCGCTGCATGCTAATCTAAGCTGCTAACATTACAGAGTACATTTTAATGTTTTAACTCTCTATAGTCCACAGTTTGCAGACGCATGTTCCGATCTTCTCACCTATGATAACCGAAATCTGTTGAGACACAGTGGATCAGTACAACACCAAACATGGTCTGCTTACCATGTACTAAACCTTAGATATCAAATAATCTTTATTTCACAACATTAATAATTACTGCATAAAGCTTGAATATTACACTTTAATACTAGGGAACCTTTTATGTAAGTGTGCAGTGTGTAAGTATTGGGGAATAGGGAAAGACGCTAGTGCGAATATGTGTTTTGTGGAGTACATTATGGTACATGTTATGCAGGGATAATCATTTTATATGTTTCAGTGACTATTTACATGGTGAGGACTTTTAACTTCTTTCTATTGCGTGGGAATTGCACAACACTAAATAATAGCATCGCCGTATGTACTTATAATGGCGAGTTTCACTAAAATGGCGCTGGGCGGCCAGTCGCAAAATAGCGTCTCATTGCCATTCGCAAAAATGGCGTCGCGCAGATCTAATTTTAAACCGATCCTGTCTCAGCCAATTATCCGGCTTCGACACTGTCAAGACACACTAGTAGTCCAGGTTTTAAAGGTATCATATGCCAGATAGGCTGACCGGGGGTGAGGTGTTTTCTCAGTGATTAATACAGCCATTGCCTAGTCCAGTGTTTAGACTTTTTTTTAATGGAATAAATCTGTTCAGTCCAGGTTACTGGCATATGAAAAGCAGGAGATCGAGGCTACTGACCCCCGAGTACTTCTTAATTTACCGAGCATTTAACAATCTCTTCCCACTACAGTAACTGAATTCATTAATCAGTCTAGGTCAATTTGGAAGCAGCATTTTTGCTTGCCTAGTACTGTGTAGGACCCCCTCTAGCCCTGCAAAGTGCAGCAACTCGACATGGCATCGATTCCACAAGTGGAAGGAAGATCTCTGGAGAGATGTTGACTCATGCTTTCTAAGTAACTTCCCACAGCTCCCTGATATTTTTAAGTGCAGAATCTTAGGTACGAATGGACCTCTCCACCACGTCCCATAAATGCTCGATTGGGTTCATGTCAGGCGAATGTGGTGGTCACCATTCATCGGAACTCTCCTGAATGCTCCTTGAACCAATTCTGGACAACTTGGGACCGATGACACGATGCATTATCTTGCTGGAATATTCCATTGTTGTGGTGGTACATGAAGTTCATGAAGGGCTGCAAATATTCATCAAGCAATGCAACATAGTGGTTACCGGTCAATGACGTGTTCAGGCAGATCAGTGGACCCAACCCATGCCACATTAACACACCAACACCATTATGAAACCACCACCAGCCTACATTGTGGACAACTGGGATCCATGGCCTCATGGGGTCTGTGCCATACCCGAACCCTACCATGAGCCAGAAACAACTGGAAGCATGAGTCATTGGACGACATCACATGTTGGCAGTCCTCCAGGGTCCAATTTGCGACATCACGAGCCCAGGTGAGGCGCTGTGTCCGGTGTCGTAGTGTTAGCAGGGGCATTCTGGTGGGTCTACTGCTCCGATATCTTATGGAAGCTAAAGAACACTGCACTGACCTGCTGAATATGTGTCTGGTACTTCCTGCATTGAATGTGGATGTGATTTGAGCCAGTGTCACTTGTCTGTTGCCTCTGACAAGTCTGCCCAGACGCCGTTGGTCACGATCATTAAGCACCCGTGGTTGGCCATTTGTCCATGATGGGTGGTAATGCCTTCCATGAGGTATTCCTGGTACGCACATGAAACTGTAGATCGAGGAATGTTGAATGTCCACACAACTTCGTAAATGGAATGTCCCATCATCGGGTACCCACTATCATTCCCCTTTCCAACTGCAATAATTCACATTGCCTTGCCATGAGCAGCCTAGCCGATGTTCAAGCTGACTCACAAGATGTCATATTACAACTGATGCAGGTCTGTTCATTTTCAAGATATCACAGTACAGTGACACCACCTACCATTACCTTTACATACTGCTATACCTTGACTTTTGGCACATCAGTGTATATATATATAATATATAGAGAGAGAGAGAGTCCTCCTATGCTTTTCTAAAGCCTAGGTAAATGTGATGTTTGTAGACAAATGAAATCCCCTCTCTGTTCTGGGGCCCTGATCAAAATAATAATAAATTGTTCATTTTCTAAGAGTGAGACAGATGTTTATTGTGCATTTATATTTGCCTAAGGATGGTGATGCCATTGTTTTCTAAGTGTTTGCATTTGTACAGTCACATATATTCTGGTATTAGCACTGAGTGCTGGAGGAAAATCCAGAGATCTAGTCTTATCCTGACATGTCATCAAGTCACATGATTAATGTATTGTCAGACTGCCATATAAAGGGTTATCTGGTAAATATACAATGCCCCACTGCAGCATATTTTATACCTTAAACACATTCTGTGTGGGACGATCTTTTGCACGGACGCAAACAGAGATTTAGCATACAGCGCACCCGCAGAGGTAAATTTACGCATTTTATCTCAGTCCTATTCAGTCGGATCTTTGCTGGATCTGCCTTTTTGTGAAATCGACGTTTCAGGAGGGGAACTGTACAGTAACTATGCGAATGCACGGAGATGTTCTGTCTTGTGGCGGTGTGGTGAGCATATAGCTAGAGTACCATGCTATTCTGAGTCGTGCGTGCAGGGAAGGGAGGCCTGTTTTAGACGGATCTCTTGCACCCAGCATTGAGCTAGTGTAAGTGCAGATACTAATAATGACGCTTGTGGCTGTGGATGGAAAACCAGTGGACAGCGCAGCTTCCCACTTGAAGTGATGTCAGCACAGCATGAGGTGACAGGAAGTGGAACATGAAACTAGACTACTCTCCTATGTCCTACAGCCTTAAAACTGATCAAGAAGATCATCGTAAAAATATGTATTAAGAAAGCAATTTGGTGAGCTTCATCCTGCCTAGTTAATAAATATCTTGTAGACATGTAAATTATCTCAGAGTATCGTTGAAAGCTAGAGATACTAACTAGCTGGTTGGCATTCCATAGCCAGTCACAATATGTCATGAAAAATGTCCTTAACTCTGTGCTAAGTCACAAGAGCTGCTTAATGTTGACATGTGCAGGGTACGAAGAAGGAAAGTATGCATTTCAGCATCCCACCAGGACACTTGGGGACATTTTTTAACTGTATTTTGCAGAAAATCCTCCTTTTTCAGATGATTACTGCAAAATTTAGATATTGCCAGAATGCAGATATTGAAGGATGACCTTCGATATCTGCTGCAATTCTTCTGCTTTTAACTTGCAAATGGGGGCATCAGGGGCGTATTAAGAGAGGAGGGGGCCTGTGTTCACTCCCCGTCTGGGGCTCCCTCATCTCTCTCCGGCGACAGCTGCGCACTGACAGCCTCAGTAGACTCCGGGCATGCGCAGATCACCAGGAAAATAGCGCAGCAGCCATTTTCCTGGCAATTTCCCTGCTCCGCATTTTCCAGGCATTTTGTGTAGCACCTCTCCAGCCGACGTGGAACTTCGGATAGGTAAGAATTAAAAAGTATGGGTACAGGGTGTGCGGTGTGGGCCACCCCTAGGGGCAGCGGGTCATTCCGGGAGAGAAAGGTAAACAGGAGATATCTGTGATACAGTATCTCCTGTAGGTCACACAGTCGCACTAGTTAAACTTTTCCGAAAGGAGCAGTGAAAAGTGGCAGGGAGACAGCTGATTTCCGCGCCGTAGCAATGATGAATTGCTGTTGAACCCCGATAATTAACATGATGAATAGAGCCCTATAGTAGGGGGACTCCATGCTAATGGTCTTCCCTTTTGATAGGGAATCCAGGAAATTCAAATAAATTTGTCTCTGTACCGTTTATGTTCTGAATGCATATATATAAACACATCTGAGCGTGTACAATGCAGATCAATTACATGTAAACTACATAACAATTGCATTTCGGGCACATATTTTTATGAAGACACAACGCCAATGGGAAAGGGCCTTTGGAGTCAAAATTGGATTTACTGAAGAACAACACCTTTTTTTTTTTTTAAACAGACCCACAAGGACATCTAACTCATTGATTTAAAAGGGGACACTACTGAAGGGGATTATTTAGTTATTTTATTGCCTAAGTATATATGAAATGACAGTGAAACTAATGGTTGTTTCCAGGTGCCTGTGGGAGCCAAATAGATAATTTTATGATGTATTGACCTCTGGGTTTCTCTGTGAGTAATTGAGTGATTTCAATGTGACTACAAGGGTGGGCCAGTCTTAAGGTGCGTATCCCCTATGCGACCTTACTGAGCGATTGCACGATTACGACAACGTAATCGTGCAATCGCTCAGTAATCGGCTGCAAATCGGGCATTTAAATGACAAAAACGACCAGCGATGCGCGCACCCGCTGATCGTTTTTTACATCTATCATCGCCCGAACATGCTGGTCAACCTGACTACGTCGGCAGGTTGACCATGTTCGGGGATAATTGATGTGCCTACACTAAACAATCAATCGTAGGCACTGCACCCCTAGGAAACAACGGCACGATAACGATGTCGTAATCGTGCCGTCATGCCGGGATCTAGTAGTGGATGTGCACCTTTACTCTGTTGATTGCCATATTTGATTGGTGGCACTAGCAGACCAGTTCTGGACACCAGAGTCATTGTACTGGATTGTGGATTGATAAGAATTAGCACCTGACAGGTGTATATATCTGGTTCCAACCGTAAGCAATAGGAATTTTTGCAAATACCAGCAACTGGCAAATGATGCTGTTTTTACATGACTAGTCTATAGAGAAAGGATCGTGACTGACACCCCACCACCACCACTACTACGTCTCTTACCTAGGAGAAGATTTCGTAAACCTTCTAAACAGTATAAATGTAGGTGTTTCCTGTTGAAAACCCATCAGATACTAGCTATCATTTTTTAGTACATACCTGTACTATAAAATGATAGCTAGAAGGTGATAGGTTGCTACGGCAACTCCTTTTCTTGCGATCTTTAGAAGATTCGATAAATGTATCTAGTATGTAGCGGGAGCAGCATCTTCTGCTCTTCTGAGTGTAGCGCTGTGATATCATAGGCCAACACCACACACCCTGCTCATTACACACATGGAGGAGCAGCAGCCAGCATCTTCTGAGTGTAGCGCTGTGATATCATAGGCCAACACCACACACCCTGCTCATTACACACATGGAGGAGCAGCAGCCAGCATCTTCTGAGTGTAGCGCTGTGATATCATAGCCCAACACCACACACCCTGCTCATTACACACATGGAGCATCTTCTTCCTGCTCCCTAGGCAACTGCTTAGGTTCCTAGTAGTAGCGCCAGCCAGGGCCGTAGGGAGGGTGGTGCGGCCGGTGCCTCCGCGCAGGGTGGAATCCTCCAGGGTCACCGGCCACACACTTCCTGTCTCCGGAGGTTTGCAGGAAGAAACCACCCTCAGTGGTGCGTGGCGCACCAAGAACGCCGGCGAAGATTCCCGCCCGCCCTCCACCCCCCTGGAGGGAATGGTAAGCGCTCAGGGGGAGGAGTGGAGCGAGAGGGGCGGCAGTGCTGCACAGGGCACACTGCCGTCCAGATACGGCGCCAGCTATGGAGACATTCTGTCCAGGGTTACATTTGGATTATACTTTTTTTTTTTTTTCTTTAAAAGACCTTGGCCCCTTGAATCAATAACCCCCGTTAAAATATTTACATATCAATGTTTCCTCTTCTATTGCACAGCTAGTTAACCCCATGAACATATTTGTTGCATAATTTGTAAATGACAATATATTTCTTTGGACAGTCCCAAGTTTTTAAGATTTGTAAATATAAAGTTTTGTCCTTAGAAAACATTTTTTTGACATTAAAATCCACCCTGTTCTGCCTGGTAGCTGCCATACTTACCATCTGTTTATGCTGCATAAGTAATATAATTAACAAGTGAATTTGTATCAACTTCAATAAAAATAACATGATGGCTGTACTCCAAGATCCGCCACGACTCTACCATGTGTAACTTGTGTGGATGCACCAGTTGAGCGGTAAAGAGGCCCTTTTTATTTTCATATGGTCTACTCAAAACGGCAAACACCTGTCTTTGATGACTGTGTTTGTCTATGTTATTTGCTTTGTCAGGAACAAATTTTACTGCATTTTTTCTGCTGCCACTGAGAACTGTTCACAATCCATAAAATATTTATTGATGTTAAGAAATACATGTCTCATTTCCAGCAGTCGACCTTTGACTTTGTTTTCTTACTTGGGGCCTGATTCAGCAAGGATCGCAATTGCAAAGCTGCAACCAGGCATATACTGTAGTGTTTAGTGCACACAGGCATATACTGTAGTGTGTAGTGTACACAGGCATATACTGTAGTGTGTAGTGCACACAGGCATATACTGTAGTGTGTAGTGCACACAGGCATATACTGTAGTGTGTAGTGCAACCAGGCATATACTGTAGTGTGTAGTGCACGCAGGCATATACTGTAGTGTGTAGTGCACACAGGCATATACTGTAGTGTGCAGTGCACGCAGGCTATACTGTAGTGTGTAGTGCACGCAGGCATATACTGTAGTGTGTAGTGCACACAGGCATATACTGTAGTGTGTAGTGCACACAGGCATATACTGTAGTGTGTAGTGCAACCAGGCATATACTGTAGTGTGTACTGCACACAGGCATGTACTGTAGTGTGTAGTGCACACAGGCATATACTGTAGTGCACGCAGGCAGCTTTGCAATTGCGATCCTTGCAATAATGCAAATGCAGCAGGAGGTGTATGACTGCTGCATTTGCGATCCCAGCACTGCAATGGAGATCGCAGGCTGGGATCACCATCGCGACCATCGGTGGTCGATGGTGGATGGCGCCAACCGGCCAGCTGAGTAAGCCTCAGCTTACTCAGGCTGGTCGGTTTGAGAGCCCAGAAGACTGCGTACGTCCACGCAGTCCCTGAGCTGGCCACTCCCGGAAAAAGGGATGGACATGCCCCATTTCTGGGAAAGCTGTCCGACACCGCCCCTTAAATGCCTCTGCCTGTCAATTAGACAGAGTCATTCAAGGGCTTGCGTGCGTCTTAATAGGACCCATTCTGCACACTCGCAGACTGGGTCCTGCGCACGCGCAGATTCCCGATAATCGTGAATCTGCTGAATCTGGCCCTTTAGTTCCTGGATTGTTTTTAGTAACCATGCCACAAAACAAAATGAACTACTGCATATGCCTGAGATGTGATGCACACACACTGGGGTGCTTCATAGGCGTGCACAGCACATTACATTAGGATGTGCACCATCGCAAAAACATTTCTAGCTCTGCTTTTGGGGGTGTCTAAACCAGTCAGGTTGCGAGTCTAACATTACCTTAAAGTCTTAAATCCGCACCCCCTATCCCCCCCTATACCGCACCCACCCGGTTTCAGGAAATACAAAATGACATTAAAAATATGGAGGCTTAAGTATGTATAAATAATCCTGAACCTGAACAACTGTGCCCATGATTAAACCAGTCATTAAACAGTCCTGACTATGTGCCGTTGGGGGGACATTAATTGGCGGTGATCACTGCAGGCGTGTGTTGGGGAGGGTGCTAGACATTAGAGTGTGCCTGTACACACCAGGCACCCCCCGTGCGCACCCCTATGGGGTCCTTGCTCTTGACTGAACATTGTATATCTATCTATACATAGTATAAAATAAAGTCCCTGGTAGGGGTCTATCTGTTTGTTTGGGCTAACCACTGAATGGATTTTGATGCAGTTTTCATTATTCTTTAGAGCATTTGTAAAGGAAGGATTAGGTGTATGAGACATTAATGTATGACACAAGGGAGCCAAGCAGTGATGATTTTAGTGAAGCAAGTCAATGAAAAAACAGATGTCCAAGCGCTTCCTTGGCTTAAACCGTTAAAGATATATCACAACGATGGACTTTATTATACCATGTATTATCTGGTTTCTCCACAATAATTGATATAAGCCCTTTTACTGATACAAAATGTAAGTTTTTCTTTTTCTGTTACTGTCCCTATTTCATTTATCTGATCCTTTCATTTGAAACAAGTCCAATTCCTGGTTAGAATCTGCTTTGGCATGACAATAAATAAAGCACAGGGACAGACACTTTATGTGTTTGAAGTTGACCTAAGTGGAGAAATGTTTTTCTCATGGACAACTCTACGTGGCCCTTTTGGGTGTTAAGTCAAAACTAAATCTTTTTGTGTTGACGTGAGGAGGAAAAATGGCTAATGTCATCTACAAGGCAATCTTATAAGACCTGGTTAAAAAAGTCTTATTGCCGTAATTTCAAAATTGCTTGCATGAAGAGACGGTGCGGGTCGCTATTATTAGATAAATGTGAAACGCCCATTTCATTTCTGTTGTTAGTATTAACGATACTGGATCAGAACCTCTATACACTCCTTCCTATACCTTCTAATATCCTGCCTATACCTTCTAAGGATGACGCAAATTTGCGTACGCAGTCATACAGTAAATAAAGACTTAAGACCTGGAATCTGTGGTTCCAAAGCACAAGTATTATTCAGGTAAAAGTACAGTCAGTTACACGCTATTGATCCAGACACAATTCGGCGCAAAGGAATTATACAGACCCAAGTACAGTATACATACGCAGCGCTTCCGGACCAAATGTTAGGCATCAGCAAGAAACCCCTCGTCTATCAGCATTCAGCACGAAGACTAAAGACCCAGTGTTGGAGCACACATATTTATACCCCCCAGGAATAGTCAACACAATAGAGAAGTTTGTTGCTGATGCTATTGGTTCCCAAGGGGGATACATCTGTTACAGAGCATTTAACAAGCTGATTCAAATAGACACAACCCAGCCTCCAACAACTGAGGGTCCCTAGATTCCCGCCACAGTTATTCATATCATATACATTTTGTTGCTTGCAGTCTCTGCGGTCCATAAGTTGAGAATGCATGATGATCTCCCCACGGGAATACTGTGGAAAGAGTACGCATCAGTACAAAACCAAACACTGCTTACTTATCATGTATAAAACCTTAGTTACCAAACAATCTTTATTTCATAGCATTTATACTTAATGAACAAGTTTAAATCTTATACCTTAGAGCTTATGAAACCTTGTATGTGAATATGTAATGTGTGAGTATGCAGGGTTTGATATAAAGACGCTAGTTAACTGGGGACAGATGCGTGCACATTTAGCTACTAAACTGTGTTTTCATACAGGATCTTATGCATTCGCTAATATACGACTAGTTAACAGCACAATTGTGCGTATTACTGTGTATATGAGAAATGATGAAAGATGCAATCGCATGGTGCTAATAGTAATCTCGCCATATGTACTTAATTGTGAGTTTATCTAAAATGGCGCTGGGGCGGCCATTCGCAAAATGGCGTCTTGCGATTTCATTTCCAAGATGGCGTCTTGCGGCCAGTCGCAAGATGGCGTCGCCGGGATTCAATTTTAAACTGATCTTGTCTCAGCCAATTATCCAGCTTTGACAGTATTAATGGCTGCATGGGTCAGGAACAATCTCTTTAAACCATTGTTATTTTATGTAATGCATGTTTGTATAATTCAGCATGACACATGGCATTTATATCACTATCTATATAGTTTTGCATTGTCGGTGCTGTTCATTACAGAAGTTAGTTTTAAAACTGTAACACAGAAAAATTATTTAATAGTGATAACCAAGGCTGCTGAGAGTTATCTCAGGATATGATGTTCCTACTTCTTTTAGCCCCACCTAACCCTATTATAATCTGCCTCGGTCTGACCATCAGGGGAGGCCTTGGCCCAGGTGCTTCTTCGATATCTGCTGCGGTACCTCCATTTCCGACAGCAGCCCCAGCCCCCACAGTGAACCTGTCAGATTCACCAAGCTCCAGATGGTGCTACCCTATATTAGTCTATGGGCTACTAAATCGCAAAATGTGTTAGAGTGGGAACCATCCAGCTCCCTCTTTGTTGCTCCCCTGGTGACGCATGCAAGAGGAGTTTAGTAAATTTGCATGAATATATTCGTCTTTACTTTGCGAATTTGGATGAAAAATATATATCACATCCACATAAAAAATGTGTATTGTGATAAATATGCCCCTAATTGAGGCTCAAATGTAAAGGAAGGTAAGGTACACACTTACTCTCCAGGAGACTCCCAAATTTTTGAAACTCCTGCCGGGAGAGTAGACCACCTGTGCAGCAATAAGCATCATCATTGCCACATCCCCGCTGTGCCATGATAAATAATCAGTGGCTCTGATGAGAATGCTGCATTTTTTCTTGATGGATAAAACACGTGTGACACAGGCATGCACGCTAAGTTTATTTTCTACATAGCACATGCATAACACGTGTTTGGGAACACAACAAAATAGTCTCAGATCACATTTAAATAGATAATGACACATACAGTGCACTGTATAGATAAAAGTAATTGGACACTGACAGCAAATAGATCAACAAGATTTTATTGACGTCAGTACTCTGTAGGTCTATCATGTGCAGTGAATACTGCAGACACCCTTCTTGGCAAACTGTACACAAGTTCCTGGACAACAGCAGGCGGTATGTTTTGCCATTCAGCCTTAAGTACAATGACCAACTGTGACAATGAAGAAGGTCGAGTTGGCCTAGAACGCACCCGTTGCTCCAGTTCGCCCCAGAGGTTCTCAATAAGATCTGGACTCTGAGCTGGCCAGTCCATTTGGGTTACTGAATTTTCTGTACACCAGTCGCCCTGGAAACATGACAGGTGGAATTTTCGTTCTGATAAAAACATTTGTTGTTTCCATAGGACTGCAAGTGCATGCAGGGGGAGGCCCCCTACGAAGTGTTCTTGTAGAAACTACCACATTAGTGGCCATTTGGAACTCGTGTGCCGCATGGGACCATTTCATTTGCGTGGTTTTGTCCAATCACTTTTGTCTTCATACTGTATGTTCACTATCTGTAAGCTGCAAACAAAGGTTGAGAACCGCCTTTACTATGGATGAGTTAAAATGAGTAACATTGTACATGGCATGTTGGGTGTCTCAGGAAGAATGCCAGGAGTGGGAGTGCTGCAGGAAGCCAAATCTGGAAGTTTTTACATTTTCTACATTCCTAATCACACATTTACATAGAAACTGGTTAATTAATGACCAGCTATTAAACTGAAGTCACTGAGCCGTATGATACAGGCCCCTAGGAGTGACAGAACAGGGTGCATGGTTTGATGCTGGCATTTTTCTAAAGAATTCTGGATTCATGGAACATAAAATTAATTTACCTTTTTGTTACACCAAGTGATCAAAACTCATATTAACAGCCATGTTTAGTGTGGGCATGGCATATCATTAATTTAATAGCTAAAGTAAAAAGTCAGCATTAACCTCTAGTCCTGATGAATTCCAGAATACAGTTACTGTATGTAATTTCTAATAGCCAAATGCAAAAAGCATGGATTGTTCCAATACTACAGAAATTCCAGTGTATTTTTTACAGAGGTATCACAACTTCTATATTCTACCATGTAAGAAAACAATAACCCACTGGGGTAAATGTAAGTGTCAGGTTTTTAAAATCAATGGATTTTCTGCCTTTTCCTGGCGGTTTTGCCTCCAGCCACCAAACCCCCGTTTAGATTGAAAATCGCCATCCTGATTTTTTTTATATTGCAAGAGTATAAACTACCAGATCTGGAGTGCAATTGAGATGAATTTAGTAAGGGGTCTATTTAATACCCCTCGCATATTAGCCCTGAAAAGTGCCATTGTTTATAGAAGTGATAAGCAATGAATTTGACATTGCATTGTGGCTGTCAGACTCTGAGGGGGGACACTGTGTGGTGGGACTCCTTCTGCAGAAGCAGCTGCTTATCAGCTTGGGACATGTCATCTCTATAGTAAGTAATGTACTCTTGGTATCACTAGCAGAAAGCAGACCAGGCTGTGTAGCACTGTTGTTGCTTGAGGAGGTTTTAGGACATGCTGTTCAACATTTTTTTATAAAGTGCACTGAACATGTGAACTGCAGAATTCAAGTCTTCCAATCATGGAGGGTGAATGACAGTGCCCGACAAGCCATGCCCTCTGGAAAATACACTATGTCCACCTCTTTATAGTATTACATTATTTTTACTAGTAACACTAAAGGCGGGATGTACTGAGCACCGCATCCGCGATTCCGTACATCCTGTCTTTTATCGGGTACATACCGCAGTTGATTACCGCGGTATGTACTTAGAAATGCGATTTAAATTGCAAAGGACAGCTCTCCCGATAAGAGCTGCCCTTTGCGATATCCTTGGATAGAGCGCCGCAAGGGGAGATAGGACGGATCTTATCGGATCCCTCTCTATGGTGCGTCCCAATAAGAAGCCCATATGCTTCTATTGGGTGACGCCACGTCAAAAATGCCGGCATTTTCGGTGGTTTTACCATTTTTCACTATAGTACATCCCGCCCAAAAGGAGATATGTGATAAGTTCCAAGTTTATGGAACCAGTGAGTGTTCGGCGAATTTTAATCAGTTATAAAGTAAAACCAGCCTTATAACTAATTGGCACTTTAAATTTAGTGGCATACTCGCCGAAATACGCCAGTTCCTTAAACTCAGAACCTATTATATAACCCCCAAAATCTGTTTGTGTACAACTTCTGCTTCTCTATCTTGCTTTGTAAACCTATGCAGCCATTTTGTGCTTCATAATTTACATCTTACTTCTTTGATAAATATGTCTTACTTTGATAATTAGGTCAGTTCGGTCCGCGGCTCTAAGCACTAAAACAAACACGCCGCCGCTGGCTTTGGGTAGTACATTCACTGACAGTGAGTGTACTACATGCGGCGGTGTCTTTGTTTTAGTAGCCAAAAAGAGTCAGACAGACTTTTATTGGCTGCTGCACCCAGGGCCGGCACCGGGCTTGAGCTCACTCATGAGAAGCGGCGATTCGGGTAAGTAGTTTTGTGTTCTGTGTGTTCTATGTGTAAGGGGCGCTACTCCTTGGGGCACTGCAAGGGGCACTACTGGGGGTACTGCATAAGGGACACTACTGGGGGCACTGTATAAGGAGCACTACTGTGGGCACTGCATAAGGGGCACTACCGGGGTCACTGCATATGGTGTACTATTACAGAGGGCACTGCATAAGGGGCACTACTGGTGCCACCTATACAGGGGGCATTGCTACTGGGGGCATTGCTTAAGGGGCACTGCTACTGGCAACATTGCATAAGTTGTACTACTACAGTGGGCATTGCATAAGGGGCACTACTACGGGCATTGCATAAGTGGCACTACTACTAAGGGCACTGTATAAAGGGCATTACTACAGGGGGCACTGCATAAGGGGCACTACTACAGGGACATAGGATAAGAGGCACTGCTACTGGTGGCATTGCATAAGGGGCACTACTACAGGAAGCATTGCATAAAAGGGCACTGCTACTGGAGGCATTGCATAAGGGGCACTGCTACTGGGGGCATTTAGGTGAAATTGGAATGGAAAATTAAATTTTTACTCACTGTAAAATCTCTTCCTTGAAGTCCATCTGGGGGATGCCATTATGTCTGGATTATGCGTAGTGAGGTGTGGGGTCGGGCACTAACTAATTGAAACTGGCTCCCACCCCCTATATAACCCCTCCCCTTCCACCATAACCTCAGTCTATGATCAGCAAAGCCGGAGAAAGGCCCACGGAAATACTGAGAAACCAGAAACCAACAGGTATCTAGTATAAATCCAAACAAGGGAGGGATCCCAGCATCCGCCAGATGGACTCCAAGGAAGAGATTTTACGGTGAGTAAAAATCAAATTTCCTTTTTCATCCATCTGGGGATGCCATAACTTCTGGGATATACCAAAGCAAGCCAATTAAGGGGGGGAGCGTTGGAGCAATCTAAGAATTTTCCGCCCGACACTGGCATCCCTCGTGCCAAATGTATGGAAGGTAAAATTTTGTAAAAGTGTGTACTGATGACCATGTAGCTGCTTTGCACAGCTGTTCAACCACGGCACCAAGGCCTTACAGCCCAAGAAGCCCCAACAGCACGAGTTGAGTGGGCCCGAATTGAGGCAGGAACCATCACATTTGAGGACAAATATGCCTGCCGAATGGCAGAAGTGACCCATCTAGCGATGGATCCTTTCGAGGCTGGCCAGCCTCTTTTTGGTGCATCAATCAACATCAACAGAGAATCCGTACGCCTCAAGACGCAGTACGGTCTAAGTAAATGCGTAACGCACGTACCACATCCAACAGTGCTGAAGAAGAGACTTCACTAGTCATTGAATCCTGGCGAAAAGCTGGAAGGGCAATATCCTGGTTAATTTGGAAAGCCGATACCACCTTTGGAAGAAAGGAAGGCTTGGTGTGTAACACTACCCTGTCCTCATGAAAGATGAGTAGCAGAGATTTACAAGAAAAGCCGCTAACTCAGATACTCTTCTGGCCGAGGCAATGGCCAAAAGAAAAATAACTTAAGTGAGATATCACAATTTTACAGATTCCATAGGCTCAAACGGTGCCTTTTTGAAGTGCCTCCAAAACTAAATTCAAGTCCCAAGGAGGAACCGGTGGGACATAAGGAGGCTGTATACGAAGAACCCCCTGCAAGAAGGTTTAAACTTTAGGAATGGAGGCCAATTACCTCTGAAACAGGATCGATAGGGCTGAAATTTGTCCCTTAAGAGAGGACAATCTGAGACCCTTAAACAACCCCTCTTGCAGAAAAGACAAGAGACGAGACACTCGGCACATTTCAGATTTGAACCTGTGTTGTTCAAACCAAGAAATAAATATCTTCCATATTCAATGATAAATCTGGGCAGTAACTGGTTTGCGAGCCTGTATGGTTTTCACAACAGATTCTGAAACCCTTTGGCCTACAAGATATTGGATTCAAGAACCATGCCGTGACAGCCAAGTGAGTGACGACATGGACCCTGAAGTCCATGGACACAGGGACAGACGAAACTGACCATCTGCCAGCATGTTCTGAAGAACTGTTGTGTACCAATGATGGCACGGCCAGTCTGGAGCCACCAGAATGACCAGCCATGCCACTAATTGAATCCGCTGAATTACCTTTGGTAACATTACCATAGGAGGAAAGATGTATCCCAGCTGGAACACCGAAGGTGCTGTCATGACATCCACCAGATATGCCTGAGGATCCCGGGATCGACATCCATACCTTGGAAGTTTCTTGTTGAGACGAGAAACCATTAAAACTGTCTGGAGATCCCCATCTGGAAATTATGGGCCTGATTCAGACCCGGTCGCAAAAGCGCTGAGCGCTCGCAACCGGGACGATGGTGGCCCAGAGCTAATGCGCATGACGGAGCCGGCTCCGTCGTGCGCATGCGCGAGACCCGGATAGCGACGGGCAAGCCGACGCTCCGGGTCTCGCACCAAAGGGGGCGTGCTGTCGATGTTGAGTGACAGCACACCCCCTTTGGTGGGCGGGCCAGGGGAGTGGCTGCCCAAACCGAGGCGTTCCCATGTGAACGCCTCTGTTTGGGGGTGGTCCCACTGTTAGAGCTGAAATCTCTCTGGGGCTTGCGGCAACGAGACCCTACCACAAGGGTCTCGTCGCAAGCGTGATGTTCGCGATGGTCTTGACCATCGCGACCATCTTCTAAGGCCGCTCGCTATAGCTATGGGTGGTCACCCACAGCTATGCGAGCGGCCAGGAGGCCGTTCTAAAAAAAAAAAAAAGACCGGCCCTGATTTAGAGCGACCGGCTCTGAATCAGGGCCTATTTCCACAACACCTCCTGGTGTAATTCCCATTCCCTTGGATGCACACTGTGGCGACTTAAGAAGTCCGCCTCCCAGTTGTCCACCCCTGGAATGTAAATTGACGAAATAGCTGGAACCCAAGGATGTGAAAAACCTCCCTCATTGCTTTCCAGCTGTGTGTGCCACCCTGCTTGTTTATGTAAGCAACTGCTGTGGCATTGTCTGATTGGATTTGCACTGCTAAGCTCCGTAGATGGGCTTGAGTCTGAACCAATGCATACCGAATCGTCCTTAATTCCAGTATGTTGATGGAGAGAGAAGCTTCCTAAACGGACCAAAGAACCCTGTAGGTGCATGTCTAGAATCACCGCCCCCCAGCCTGTTTGGCTGGCATCTGTGGTGACAAAGATCCAATTTATTACTGACAATTGCCAACCCCTGTTCAGATTTGCATCCTGTAGCCACCATAGAAGTGACTGACGGGTCTGCAGAGATAATCTGAACATCTGCCTGTTCAATCGAGGGTCTGGTTTCACATATCGATGAAGCAATTGGTTTTGCAGTGGTCGGGCATGAAATTTGGCGAAAAGGAATGGCTTCGAAAGAAGCCACCATTTTTCCACCATAGCCCTGAGGACTGAGATATGAGACATCTGTAAAATGGTCCTTATTTGGATTGAAGATCCTGAATCTTTGCCTGCGGAAGAATCACTCTGTGACACTGAGTGTCAAAGAGAAGACCCACAAATACCATTCTCTGAGATGGAATTCATTTTGATTTGGGAAAATTGATGATCCAGCTGAATCTCTGGAGAAGTGCCAGGATGCATTGACAGAACAAGTTATCTTGCATGCTGGCACTTGAAGAACATTGGCACAAGGGTTTAACAGAATTTGGACATAAGTATTGTTTGAAAAAAAAAAAATGTGAATTGCAATGTATGCATATATCTTTCTGGAATATTGCAAAATTAGGGACCTACATCTTTCAGAAGAACCGAAATAAACTAGGAGATTGGCCTGCAACATGGCAAAGGAAATATAATGAAAAGAAATGTAAGGTTATACACTTGAGACATACTTGTGTACACTCCCGACACATTCAGGAAACTAAACACATTTTGTGGGCCCTCCACCGATCCTTGGGTGAGTAGGTCACCCTCCAACATCACACCCACTTCCTAGTGAAATGGGCTGCATGGTGGTTTGTGATAATGCAATTCAAATGTCATTGCAACCCCCTTCTCCATTGTGTCACGGCGGTAAGGACCTAATGACATGATTCTTCTTGGTCTGCCACTCGCCCTGGCCTCCTCCATCTTCCCTCCAGGAATTCCAGGAGGGGAGGAAAAAAAGTAGGCAAGTTTGAAGTCTGCAAAATATGCTAACAATCTAAACCCTATGTGGGAATTTGCTGGGTGGCTCTCCGATGAGGAACGCATTTAGGTAACATTTGTAGATCATTGATAGTACGCACTGCTTACACACCTCACCTTCAGTAAGCAGATCATAGTTGCTGACTTCTGACAATCAAGTAGGAGGTGCGGGGGCCTGGCACATCCTAATAGGGAGATGCTGAGGTGTGGTTCAGGCAGGTGGGAGACGTTGGGGAACGTGTCATCGTGGCTCCGCCCTGGTATACAAATCCATGGTTCACATAAGTGCAAAGTGGAGGGCGGAGCCACGATTATGCAATTTGGTGAGTATAATGGCATCGTGCCGCCTACATGGCTACGCACAGGATGTGGGAGACTTGCCTACTTTTCCAGGCCTCCAGGAGAGCCACCAGAGATTTGGGAGTCTCACGTTCCAGGAGTGTAGGTAAGTATGATGCAGGTCAATGGTGTGTCTCAGTTCCAAAGATCTGGACATTAGGCATATGAAGAGAACCAAGTTGATAAGAGGTTTGGAATATCTCTGTTATAAGGAAAGACTGTGCTAGATTTATTTATATTGTAAAAGAGGTGAGTACAGGAGGACAAGATCACCCTGTATTTTACATTACTGACCACGCTGAAATTGAAGATCTGTTTAGTGAAAGAACCCATAGAGGACACAAAGTTGCCCCCTTGTGGTTGGAGGTAAAGAGATTTTGAAGTGAAGGGAACTTCCTCAGAGAAATAGGTTATTTATTGTAAGAGTAGTGAAACTGTGGAATGCATTGCCACAAGAACTAGTATTAGCAGACACTATACATAGATTCAAAAATAAATTGTCCAAGACCATAAAGTGCTACTGGCATCAAAACACACAATAGAATGTTGATACAGGAGTAGTTCAAGGGCCTGATTCTGAGTCGCATACAATGCCGATATTCACGCAAATATATATTTCTTTGACATCCTGGTTGAGATCTTTCAAATTTCTGATGGACATAATTGAACACATTTGAATATGATGACCTATTTTGTGTCTCTTATAATTGTAGCGCTGCAAGGATAGAGTGAATGCTCTGGCTATCTCTGTGATGAACATGTGGCCAGGCGTGAGGCTGCGGGTCACAGAAGGCTGGGATGAAGATGGTCACCATTCCCATGATTCTCTGCACTACGAAGGACGTGCACTTGACATAACAACCTCAGACCGAGACAGGAACAAGTATGGCATGTTGGCACGCCTGGCAGTGGAAGCTGGTTTTGACTGGGTGTACTATGAATCGAAAGCACACATCCATGTCTCTGTGAAAGCAGGTACCATTTTAGGAGGTATACAGCACTTTCTGCCAGCAAGGGGGCTGTGCATGTTTATAGTGCATGTGCTGGGAGTACAGATGGCTGCTAATTCCTAGAATCCACTATGTAGTTGTACAGGACAGTGGTAACATTACCTAAAGTATCACTGCTATGCATCCATGTTATGTAACACATACTGTGCACTATAGTATATTATTTTATTCTTACTTGCCACTGACTAGTGGGCAACTTCAAGTTCTTACTAATATTTGATCGCCTTATTATATAACAATAAAAGTATTGTATAGTACTACATCCTATCAACTGTTTGTAAGCAGAGTCATGAATTTAATTTCCGGGCTATGTATGAACACAAATCATTGTGTTCATACATAGCCCTTACCATTGTGTTCATACATAGCCCGGACCATTGTGTTCATACATAGCCCGGACCATTGTGTTCATACATAGCCCGGACCATTGTGTTCATACATAGCCCTTACCACTGTGTTTTTACATATCTTAAATCGGATCTTACTGCTGTGTTATTAAATTACTTCTAAATAATTTGTAGGATTTTTTTATTATTTTTTAATTATGTCATCCCTTTTTACACAATCCTTTTGCCACCTCTGTATATCATCAGTCTTTTCCATCATTATATTTTACACATACCTCTCAGCATCCTGCATTTATTAATCTTAGTTTTCCAATTTTCTTTATTCTTTCTCCCACTTATACATATAATATTCACACACATTATTTTATTTTACGTCTCACAAGTTTCATGCCATACAGCTTCTCATTCTTTTTTAATATTTGTTTGTCTGCTTACATTAACCTCTCACCATTATGCTATAACTCCTATTATTCTAATGCTGCTTTCAAAATTCTCAACCTTCTCCAATTTTCTATTAGATATTTTTCTCACTTTTATGTTCTTACACTTCACCATTTATTTCCAGTGGAAATGTTCTCACAGTTACCTATGTTCTCTTTCAGACAACTCCTTAGCTGTCCGTTCTGGTGGCTGCTTTCCTAGCACTGCTATGGTTACCCTGGTTAGCGGTCAAAAGAAGCTTCTTTCTGAGGTTCAGGTCTCTGATAAGATCCTCACTATGGACAATGCAGGACAAGTGGCATCAACAGAAGTCTTGCTGTTTTTGCACAAAGACCTGGATAAAAGGGCCACCTTTGTCGTAATTGAGGCTGAAGGACATCCCCATAGGCTTCGTCTTACACCACACCACTTACTCTTTGTAACCAGAGACCCACAGACAGGCTTCTTGCCAATGTATGCTCATCGCGTCCAGGTGGGGGACTTTGTTCAAATTTATGTCAATGGCACTCAGCTGCTGCCATCTAAAGTGGTGAAGGTGTCCATGCAGGAAGAGACAGGGGTTTATGCTCCTTTGACTGTCCATGGTACCCTACTGGTAGATGGCGTTCTGACATCTTGCTATGCAACTGTTGAATGGCATGACTTAGCACATAAATCATTTGCTCCTTTGAGACTACTTCACAGCATATTTTCCATATTTCCAGAATTTATAGGGGGTGATGGGATTCACTGGTACTGCCACTTCCTCTATCTGCTGGCAAAGAAAGTTCTTAGTTGGGAAATGCCTTGAAGTGCAATTTTTTGGGTTGGTCTGTTTGTAAATGCTGCTGAAGTGTGGTCTCATAGACCTACAGTGTGACTTGTATCCTGAGTTTCCTGTCAACTGTGGAAACTCAACAGAATTACAGTTCATACTCTGTGTCTCCAATGGACCTCAACTCCCAAAGTTCCTATGTAATAAAAGCTGATTAATAATGATCACGTTGATCAGATGGACAATAAATGTTAAATGTTTTATGCAATTAATTGCATAAAGCTGCTAACTTAGTTGTATGAATTGCAGTCTACCGAAATGTCCTATTTTGTCAGAAGATGATAGTGGTCATGCAAGGTGAGATAAAGAAAAGGATGGTTGGAAAGTAGATGTTTTATCAGTGGATTGGATAATAATGTGTAATCTTAAAATGTAAGAATAATCATTCGTCATACTGTTTATAGCTTCCTTAACATAAACCTATCTCATGTTAGGTAATGTCTTGTAGGCCTCTTAGAAACCCCAGGATCAAATTAAGAGGCAGTAAGTCTTGGTCAATACATTGAAAATATTGATCCTAAAAACTTCTGCAGGTTACAGATGTTGGTATATTTTATATATTGCATATCAGTAGGTGAGCGAAATATGATCTAACTGTCCCCTAGATATAGATATGAATTGTTTATCTGTATACATTGCCTCCTCTTTTTCCTTCTCTTTTCAGTGGATCCGCCACATTTTTTAGTTTTTTATTCTGGCAGACATGCCTGCAAACATCTACATAAACGCGTTGTAATACAAAACTAAACGCCTTGTGCCACAAACATAGGAGGTGACAAAGGTCATTGTGCACTGGTTATTTATTGCTGCATATTCCAGTAACTGCTATGATCACCCTGTGGATGTGTGAACTCAGAGATCTGACTCCAGTTGGGAAGATTCAGAGCAATACAAAAATTATATATTTTTCCTAACAGCTAACTATACAAAGGTTACAATTTATTATTTATGTTGATGGTATAAATAATTATGAATATATGGTGACTACCGACTGAGGTAAAGATTTTATTGAACAGAAAATGAGTTATAAGGAATGTAAACCCTGAAAAAAAATTTCTTTAAACTTGTTGCTCTCCAGGGGGGATGGAGTGTTTTGCTGAAGGTAAGAATGACCTTAATCACTCCCTCAATTCTATCCATTTGTACATTTTGATGAATTTACATTGGAAGGCATAGCACACCAAAATGTAATAATCACCTTATACAAGCAATTTATTTCTAGTGTCATCGCTCATATAAGTGCCATAACTGCCTTGGAGTCTTTATATATAGGGATCTATTTATTCAATAAAGATACAATAATTAAAGGTAACAATTGTTTCTGCATGGTTTAAGGATCAAGACAATATAGGAAATACCTAACGCAGGAAAGATCAGAGATATCTCCTGCGATAAGCAAACTAAAGCTGCAGACCACTGTCCCATTACTCTCAATGAGGACTGTAATCAGGGCAATTTACAGTGCTTGGCCCTGCTAGCCAGTGCTATGTCAGATGGCATTTTCCGTTGTGTCAGTATGGGGTGACAATCCTTGAATCTTATTGCTGATTTGACACAATAAGAATTGATAGTTTAAGGGGCCCCACTGCCACCAAAGGTAAATAGACTTTACAGAATCTCGCCTTGGACTATTAGCAATATATGCATAACATACAACATTCCTTATTGGAAAATTGGCCCACACCATGATCCAACTAATCTACTTCCAGTCTACCCATAACATACACCTTTTACAAAAACCCTTACTGCTTTCCCAGATGATCATACTCCATCTGACCTCTAAGGTGGAAATTTAATTAAAAGCAATATGTGCCGTAAGAAGAACATAGGAATACTCACAGCGGCAGCACATCCCAGGCGCAACATCACTCATTGTACCTCATACACCCATAGGGATGTGACGTGAAATGAGCGATGTTGCTCACACTTATCTGTGATGTGTGCAACCGTCACACATCATGGTTAATTGAACTGCCCTGCTAAATATTTAGACTGTTGGGCAGCTTGTACAAGCAAGAGATTTCTCATTGTTCCCTGTTGCTCTTCCACCATTATTGTTATGTAAATATTGTACTTTGAATTTCCAAACAGCTACACAATACTGTGGTCAGCAACCATTTTGTTCTACTGGGAGGATCATCCATTTTGTTTCAACTGCATATGTCACTCAATATACATGTGGTTTCAGAAATGTGATATATTGTAAATATAGGGAAATGTTAAATGTAACATGCAGTATTTGAGTCTGACATATTTATTTATATCTTGAAATTGACTGTATAAAGATTTACAACTCATTGCTAGTAATGTTTTTGGAGCACATTGACATGTGTGTATTATGCCAGCTATAGATCCTGTGATCCCATGCACATAGCACAGCTTTTATATATTCTAATGTGCTAATGTGTTTCGCATAAGCTCATCATTTAAAGAAACCAGCTTCTTTGCAGCATTAACTATATAAGCACTGTAGAGGAGGCCGGACTGCTGTGCTGGCTGCTTGCCAAGGTCAGTGGCAGTGAATGAATCAGATCTTATGTTGGGTACACACTGACAGATTTATCGCCCATTGAACGGATGATGTATCTGTAGTGCATTGGCGGGTGTGTACAGACGATGTATTTCTGTGAACGATGTTTACAGACATCGCATCTGCTCTGCAGTATAGCCGATGCCTATATATCTTGCAGATATATTGGCATATCTGACCATGTGTACAGAATACCCGCCAACCGCCCGTACACTTGCTGCAGGACCGCCGGTGACTGACATCTCAACTGGGAGGGCAAATTTAAATGCCTGGCCAGTTGTGATGTCAGCGCAGACACATCGAGCAGCAGATTTGTAAGTGTGTGCTCGCTTACCAATCGGCCGCTCGGTCTGCAGATCCCTGGGTCAACGGACAAGTTGCCCAGCCAGCAAGGCAATAACTCATTGCTATAGGTCAGATTGACTTTGCCTTAGATCAGATCATGTGTTAAAGCAAAATGAATATGTGCCTTATTTCCACCATGTCAGCAGAACATTTAATACCAATGATTTGTAAATCACCTAATTATATTTTGGCGTTACACATTTTTATTAGTTGGATTGAGTTCCCTTTTACCATTCTGTTTTAACATTGTTCTTGCCATTATTTGTATGTATGAATACATACAGTATCCATTATTTCACTAAAGCCACATGTTATTTACCTAAAATACATGGCAGTGTGGGAGGTGATGTTTTCAAGATAGTTGCCAAATCCTTGAATACAAATATATTTTTTTAGATCAAGTCTTATTGTAACGTTCCAAAAGAAACCTGCTTTAACACGCCTGCTGCACAATCAATCTTAGAGTATATTTTTCTACTTATAAATTGTAATTTAATTTGTTCATTTTAATGTTCCAGCTTCCTGTAGATGTGACACAATGAATGTTCAAACAGAATATAATATAGTTTTAACAAGTAATATGATTTAATGTGTTTTCTGATAATAAACCAGGTTATAATTTATCCAGACTATTACATTTGATTCTCTTAATGCACACAGTAACCCTATTTAGTACAGCATGGATATATTAAGAAAAGGTGTCTTGTGTAATGAAAAGGTTTATGGGCCTGTGTGTGGTCATCTTCTGGCAATACTAGCAGGTTACCATTAGATTTGGTCACTGTGCCAAAGCATTGGCCATAAATATAAGGTGATTTGGGAGACGTTATCATTTTTAAGTTAGGCTGCTGCTATAGCTTTAATTAGAAAAGTAATTAGAAAAGTCCATTGTTGACTTACAACCAAGTATACATTTTGTTTTCTGCAGATGTGAATCTGCCCTTAATTGTGTGTGAGCCAGAGAATGTGCAATATACTCGGCTCAAATCCATTCCCCCATTTTACACAGAATGCAGTTTGGTATATTGTCTCCTGGTCAATCATGTTAAATGATTGGCAGTTTAATATAAGGGGTAATCCAATTCCTCTTATACCCCTTTTACACCAGAGCTAAAACCCGAGTTATTGCAGTATTAACCTGGATTGCTGCTCGGCGTAAATGGGACCAAGATTGGATTCCCGAGTCGAGTGACCCGGCAGTCCAACCCCGGTAGTTTACATGGTTTAATATGGAAACGACCTGTGCCACCCTGCAGTGTAAATGGGTAACCCGGGTCGTGCTATCCAGGTCTTGTTTAAACCTGGAGAGTTCTGGATTTTCCGGCGCTTGGAGATTATGTCATCTCCAAGTGCCGGCAGACCAGTTCCACTGCGCCTATGTGAATAACCTGGGTCGGCGGCGCGGTCTGAAGGGGGTATGTCCCGGGTCTGACGCGGCTTGGAGCCTTGTTCCAAATACCAGATCAGATCTGGGAGTTTAGTGTAAAAGGGGAATGAACAGAGTGTTACCTAGTGCACAGTCCTTTGTTGTAGTCTAAATAGACATGTGACCAACTTCAGTGAGGTTACTGACATCCATAGCAAAGATACAATATATGTAGAAAAAAATCATACAAAAACAAAGAGCACTAAATGTGTGTAAATGGTAAATAGGATTGGCTGCTAACATTAAATACAATGCTTCCCTGGAGTTGTTGCCAACAATGTTTTGTGGCACAATTGATGAATGACCGAACATTCTTGAGTATGCTATGTATGTTCACTTTATATCATTTTCTATGTCATTCTCTATGTCACCACTTTATTTTGCCAACCATTATCCTTGGCAACACAACTACTTTTGGGAGCTTTTATATATATATTTTGGAAGTTCTTCTATTGTAGGCATAGCAATCCTGTAACACATAGTATTAGATCTTTCTATTGCCTCTGTGAAACGTGATGTCAGCAAGGCAAAAGCATTTTGAAGTTCAGCTATGAATTGTAGCTTTCAAAACAGATAAAGGTAACCTCATTCTAGGATGATGCGTCTACATGGTCTTCACGCATAGTACAGTACTAATCACTATGTCATTGTCACATTTACCACAAATTCACTGGTTGGAGTTTTCAATGAAAATATGCTTCAATGTGAGGATTCTGCTTAGATTTTCTGGAATACCCTGATAATGGGTAGTTGTGGACTTAGAGGTGAGAGACCTGGGAATAAAGAGTGCACTCTACAGATGTCATATAACAATGAAACAAATCCATATTCTCATAGTTAGCACTGTGTATAAGTGAACAGACAGGCAGCGTATAAACAGTGAAGCTGATAAATCAGCAGCCAAGGGGTGTTATACCGAGATCATGATTAATTATAACTTGTGACAGAGTTAAACTAACAAGTGATCTGACTCCCTTCTCTCAATACATATCCCACCACCCCACAGGGCACTCGGATACAAGTGGAAAAGAACATATAAAACAAGACCTGCATTGAGGACTCTGCGGTCGCCCCCAGTAAACACTGTGTAAGCCCAGAAAGAATGTGTTTATCTGTGGGGAGCGGAGGGGATTACCACGGTAAGCGGGGAAGCTAACGGTGGGTTTAATGAGTCTAATCCCAGCATGATTAGCAGGCTCAATGCAAGGGCAGCAGCACAGTATGCAGGGAGGGGGCTCTCCTCTGCGGAACCCCTGGAGCTGCTTAACACCCCCCCTCCTCCCGTCCTGTCTTCTACCCCAATCTCTACTGGATGAAAACTGGAATAATGGTGATAGATCTAGAAGCAAAATCAGGCAGTGCAGGAAAAGCACAGGTGCAGTGAGAGAAAAACTATGGAAACACAGACACAGTCACATAAAGGTTCTCTCTCAGCATGCGGTGTAATTACTGAAGTGTGTCATTTCACCAGCTACATGAAGATACAAATATAGGAACTGAGTAGAACTCTCCACTAATCTCTGTTTGCCCAAATTAACAAACCATTGTACAGTGCGGCACTATAGAAATCAAAAATTGTATCTGATCCAGCAAAGAATAAAATCAGATTATCAGATGACTATTAACAAATGTGTATGGTCATTAGCTGTAGCCAATGTCCATTGCATTCTGATTAATGCAATCTGGTCTGATTAGTGATACTTTGCTATCCACATTTTTTGCCTATTGTAGATTTGATCAGATTGCAACAATCCAATCTGATCGGTTTGTAAATTGCTCCAGTATAATAGTATTTGCCAATGACTAGACAAGTTCCAAGGACTGAAACAATCTTGATAACACCAGATGTGTTGCATACACACTACACAATAATTGCTTCATTTCAAACGATCACCTGGACTTCAAATCATTGAGGTGACGTTTTTTATTTGCAGGATCGGGACGATCTCCGTACACACTATAATTTCCGAACTATGCCTTTCCAATGGGAGAGACATAGCGTGTGCAGCACTTGCTATGCTGGTGTCCGATCTCACCGAAAGACCCTGGTGCAGCCTAAACAACCCAATATCTGACAGGCCGGCCTGAGAATTGTATAGTGTAACCCAGGTTTAGGCTTCTTGTGATAAACTACCGCAGATGGGGATCCACAGGTTACACCACTGTAGCTTAGAATTTTAATTTAGTTTTAATTAAATATTGTATTCTGTAAGATCCCAGCCCAGACCAGCAACCTGTCACTTTAATGTGCACATGTACAGTTGTGGTGTGAGGAGCTTGTGGGATCTAGCTATACTGCAGCACTCAGTGATATGTGTCAGTATGCTTTTGTGTTTGTATGCCTCTGCATCTTTATATATGTAAGGCTAGCTGAGGGAGTGTTTTATACATGCATGTTTGCTATGTATTTAGTTTTCTGTGTGTGAAAGCATATGTGTGTGTGTTTGCATTGGAGGTTGTGTGTATAGATACAATTGTAGGATTTCTGTTTGACACTGTGTTTGTCTAGATATCTGTATGTGTAACAGATGTGTGTATTTGTAGCGGTATCTGAGTTTGTGTGTATATTCAGGGCACTGATCGCTGCCTTCCATGTGAAGTGTTTGCTAAGAGTGAATAGTTCATGATTGTTAACCAGTTAATGATCTTCTTCCTCTACTGATACCTGGCCTTTGTTTGGCCATCTTTATTAACCATTGAAACCGAGAAGTCTTTGTATTCAAACCAGTTTTATTATCTGCACTCCTGGTCTCTCCCAGCAGAGATTGCAAAGAAAAATAAAAGTTTGTTTCAGCGGTAGCTTAACAGAGAATGCTGGAGTTTGTAGTCCAACAGCAGGTGGAAATGCACAGGCTAGCTGTCTATAAGCCTGATTCACTACGGAAAGCTATTGCGATCGCAGCTGCGATTACGCATGGTGGTCTGCTGCGAAAATATGCTAATGACTGCAATTGCAAAGCCGTTGCACAGCCAGCATAGAGACGCCCACTACTGCCCACTACCGATATCTCTCATCCGTAAAACCTTGCAGACCTGCGTATACATCGGGAACATCGAGCAACATCGGCCCCTCACGCACAATTACAGCAGGTCTGACCTTACTCAGAAATTGCTAACCTTGTTGTACGCAGTGAGTACACAAGCTGCGTTTGCCGTCGCCGTGGCTAATTTATGCATGCCCATGTAACGACGGTCAAACAGACAGGCACGCCTGCACTTCTCCGACCACTCCCACATCATGCTGACCTCCCATCTCTTACTCTGCGATGGCTTTCTTTCTGCGTAGGTGATCGCAGAGCGATTGCAATGCTAACTCAGGCACGCGCACTGTCACGCATGCGCAGTATGCACCATGGAACGAAGTTGCAGTTGCGATCTGTGATGAATCAGGCCCTGTGATCAGTGCATTAGATGGCAAGGTTTGGAGAAGCCATGGACTTTGCTTACAACTAGGATACTATTTACATTTTTGCTATCAAAGGGGAAATGAAATTCTGTAATTTAATACCCAACTGCGAACATATTGGCCATATATGGTAGTACCGACATTGCAAGTTTTCCTTTTCACCTCTATGGGGTGTGAAGGAAAACTTGCGATGCTGGCAGGATGCAATGTGCCGTTCCGTCAGGATTTGAATTCAGCCCAGTGATTTTATACAACTTAGTTGTATAACTGTTAGAACGCATACATCAAAACTTTTAGGGGGCAATTCAATTATTCATGATGTCCATGAAGTGCCATCGGAACACCGTGGGTACCACGCAGACACCAACATGGCCAAATTTCTCTCTCATACTATAGAGCTGTGTAGGGAAATGTCAGATGTTGCTGTACCATAGTCCCCAGGGATGTGCTCAGCCAAACATTGAGACCACACATTACTGAGAATTCAGTTACCGCCTTACATTCTCCTAATAGGGACAGTGTGCATGGGATGGTGGAGTGGTCAAGTTACACAGGACATGGCCAAATTATGTTGGGTTATGCCACGTCCCCCATGGTGCATGCCTAGTGTTTCCAAAGCTTTGGGTCGGCCCCCGGCATCATTCCTCTCATTTGAAAACAATACTTCAATGTTACGCACTGCAGATGCTGGTATGAAGGGGCGTCCTTTAGCCACACACATCTCCAATCATTCCTGCAATTGGGAAAAAATCCTGATATACAGAATGATGGGATAGTGCCATCCAATTTGGGCAACAGGGAGGTATTGCAGCCCTTGTCGTGCTGTGTGCCACTTAGTAGTATTATTATTTTATATATATATATATGGCACACAAAGGTTCCGCAGCGCCTTACAAAGTACATAAACAATGAGCACACAAGAAAAACAGTCATTAATAGTACAAAGCAATGCAGGACAAGGACATGGTTTATAAGACCAAGGCCAATCTGTGATTTCCGATGCAGACTTCCTGGCCTCAGCTACGGAGCTGCAAGGGTCAACTTGAGTATTCTCAGAGTTACTCAGATGGCCGATGGTCTCGCAGAAGATCCGATGCTGCGTCCTAGGATGCAGTACTCGTATCTGCAATGCAGTCATGAGGAGGCGTCTATTTACACCAGATGCCTCCTGTTGCACTCGTGAGCTGTACGGTATTGCGTAGACTCTTCCCTGCAGCACTGCAATACCAACCAACTCTGGCTCAGGCCCATAGTCTATATTTAACAGAGAATTTGGCCCATAACTAGCACATTTATGAGTGTCCAGGTTTTCCTTATAGATCACAACCATTTATAAAACAAGAAGCTGACCATGGAAAGTAGAGGCAGTTAGCAACTATGGACTCCTCATGTACAAATTCAACCTACTGCTCTTGTTCTATGCATCTTACAAATAAAGTAGCGGTGTAGGTATTATAACAATTACATCACCATTGCGGGGATACACACGTTTTGTCAACAATTATGCTGTCGACAGTTAAAATGTCGACGGGATAATGCAGACATGGTACTAATGTTATTTAAAGCATGTAAATTGCATACACTATTGTGCGCACATTCAGTTTGTATAAATGTGACTGACTGCTCTTGTTCTTTACACCTTACATATAAAGAAGTGATGTAACGTTCCTTAGTAAATGCAATACTATTGCACCTGATTTAGAGCTGTACATAAAGATGATCTGTTTGTGTCGGCATACTTTCAGTCCACATGTCTTTTGAGTTTTGAGTTGCACACATCTTAAAACTTCTGCAACCTTAGGCCCTGATTCAGAGCCGGACGCTCTGAAAGAGCGCTCACTCTGAATCAGGGCGTTTTTTTTTTATTTTTGTGCAGCTCCTGGCCGCTCACATAGCTGTGGGTGACCACCCACAGCTATAGCGAGCGGCCATGATGATGGTCGCGATGGTCAAGACCATCGGGCTTGCGACAAGACCCTTGTGGTAGGGTCTCGTGGCCGCAAGCCCCAGAGAGATTTCGGCTCTAACAGAACCGGAATCTCTCCACTGACATCACTCGTGATGTAAGTGGGGCCGGCCCCCAAACGGGAGGCATTCTCATGGGAACGCCTCCATTTGGGCAGCCACCCCCCGGCCCGCCCACCAAAGGGGACGAGCTGTCACTCAACATCGACAGCTCGTCCCCTTTGGTGCGAGACCCGGAACGACGGATTGCCCGTCGTTATCCGGGTCTCGCGCATGCGCACGACAGAGCCGGCTCCGTCGTGTGCATGCGCTCTGGGCCACCATCGACCCGGTTGCGAGCGCTCAGCGCTTGCGACCGGGTCTGAATCAGGCCCTTAAATCTAAAATATGGTTGTGTCTGATGTGACAATCTGGAACTCCACAATTTGCTCCCAGTTTGTGCAAGTGCTACATTTATGTCTTATAGCTGACATATATAATGCATACTTGCAGTTTTTCCAGTGCTGACCTCCAGAAGATCCCAGAGGTGGAGGTCCAGCTAGAAGGTGTGAGATGGGTGGCATCTTGCTCCATACCCCAGTGACGAGGACAGGATATGGGATGCTGGTCTATTCTCCAAGGAATGCTGGAAAACTCCCTGAAATTCATGAGACTGCAATGCATTCTGGAAGAGTACACAAGTATGATTACAAGATTTGTGTAACTCAAAATAAGACATGAAGGGTGTATTTCATTTGCAGCTACACAATCTAAATGTAATATTCCTGTAGCTTAACGTCTCTGATCCCCCATCTCCAGAGGTCTCAAGCGTATCTCAACAACATGTTTACCTTGTGAAAATACACTTATGTGCCACTGCAAATAAGGGTCTATAAGTCTGATGCATCTATATTCTGTTTCACATTACCGACATACTTAGCCTACTCTATTTTATACAAATGTCCACATGATGATTGTGGATAATTCTTCATAACATTTGTGTCCATATTTCTCTTCCATTATTGTCTTATTACTATAAGTAGCAAAGGATGATGCCATATATGTAATCAGACCCCTTTACTAATGTAAGTAGAATAGCTTTATTATTTTTTTACTACAGTTTGATAAATATGTAGCTTGAGACCAGATGTGCTACAGTCAGGGCCGGTCCGACCAATACGCAGGGTACGCGGCTGCGTTGGGCGCTATCCTGTAGAGGGCGCCGCTGCCGTGAAGCAGACTGACATGCACCATGTACAGTGAGTCACCATCACTCAATTGGTCACCCACCCCCTCCGGACAGACAGACTCCTTTGGCAGGTGCACAGCTGTGCCGGTGTCCAGAGGAGGCTTGGAACTGACTGCTCCGCCTCCCGGAAGCACACGAAACCCGGGCATCAGCTATGGTAATGTCTAAAGCCCCTTCACGGAGAGGACCCTGAAGTCATCAGCCAGTGTCCAGCGTCATTCCCTACCATCCAAGTGGGCATAGAGGGGGAATATAACCATGTGGCGAGTGTAGCGAGCCACCGTGCCCGAAGCGCGGCGAGCGCAGTGAAGCTGCAGTGCAGCAGGACGCAGATTCACTGGGGACTGCATATGGTGACTGGGTAAAATCTTCTCTGCACACTCCAAAACTACATGAGGTATCTCCCCCATTAATTTCCGTCTGTCTCTCTCTCTCTCTCTCTCTCTATCTCTCTCATCTCATCTTATTCCTCTTCCTCCTCTCACTTTTCCATCTTCCCTGATTTCTTCTCTCTCTCTCTCTTTCCAGTTTCCCCCTATTCCCCTTTCACCTCCCCCTATTTATAAAATTGCCATCTGCCCTTATTCCTCCTGTTTCCCCTCTCCCCCTATTCCTAAACTATGCCATCTGCCCTTATTCCTCCTGTCTCCCCTCTCCCCCTATACCTAAACTATGCCATCTGCCCTTATTCCTTCTGTCTCCCCTATCCCCCTATACCTAAACTATGCCATCTGCCCTTATTCCTCCTGTCTCCCCTATGCCCCTATTCCTAAACTATGCCATATGCCCTTATTCCTCCTATCTCCCTTCTCCCCCTATTCCTAAACTCTGCCATCTGCCCTTATTCCTCCTGTCTCCCTTCTCCCCCTATTCCTAAACTATGCCATCTGCCCTTATTCCTCCTGTCTCCCCTATTCCTAAACTATGCCATCTGCCCTTATTCCTCCTGTTTCCCCTCTCCCCCTATTCCTAAACTATGCCATCTTCCCTTATTCCTCCTGTCTCCCTTCTCCCCCTATTCCTAAACTATGACATCTGCCCTTATTCCTCCTGTCTCCCCTCTACCCTTATTCCTAAACTCTGCCGTCTACCCTTATTCCTCCTGTCTCCCCTCTACCCCTATTCCTATCCTCTCTCTCCCATCTCTCCCTATTCCTACTCTCTCTCCCAGCTTCCCCTCTTTTTATGTCTCTCCCGACATCCCCTATTCTTTCTCTGTCCCAGCTTCCCCTATTCCTCCTCTCTCTCCCGTCTTCCCCTATTCCTACCTACTCTCTCCCAGCTCCCTTCTCCGATGTCTTTCCCAGCCTTCCCAATTCCTTCTCTCTCGGCTCAACCTGTTCCTTCACTTTCTCGCGGCTCTCCCTATTTCTTCTCCTGGCTCAACCTATTCCTTCTCTCTCTCCTAGCTCCCCCTATTTCTCCTATGTCTCTACCAGGATTCCCAATTCTTTCTCTCACGGCTCAGCCTGTTCCTTCACTTTCTTGCGGCTCTCCCTATTTCTTCTCTCTCCTGGCTCAACCTATTCCTTCTCTCTCTCCTGGCTCTCCTTACTCCTTCTCTCTCTCGGGTCAACCTATTCCTTCTCTCTCTCTCCCCACTCCCCATATTTCTCCTATGTCTCTCCTGGCTCCCCATATTCTCTCTCTCCCCAGTTCCCCCTATTCCTCCTTGCTCTCCCTAATTTTCCTATGTTGGATCCACTCTATCCTTCTCTCTCCACCAGCTCCCCGAATTTCTCCTCTCTTTTTCTCCCGTCTCCCCCCTTTCATCCTCTCTCTTTTCTGTCTCCCTCTATTCCTTTTAGTATGTTGTTATTTCAAACCTGCAGATCCATGTAGTATTAATATTAATTGTATACAATATATTGTTTATAATATTTGTATCTTATATTTCTTCTGTACAAATATTCATAATGTTTTATTTGTTATTTTTATACAATATACTGTATATGAGTTGAGCACTATATAGTGTTTATCTCGATCGAGCAGGGATAATAATTTTTTACATGATTTTCCCCGCTATGTACTAACTGTAATTTGCAGGGACAGCGGTAGCACTAACTGTTCTCTCTGCAAGTTACATCCCCGGGGGTGTCAGAGGAGTCTTTCACATTTGAGAAAGACACCTCTGGGGGAATCTGAAACTCGCATGCACCCAGGGTCAGATTCGGCAGCTGGATGGCGGCTGCGGGAATGCCTCCATAGGGATAAAGCGGTTTGCGCCATTCTCAGATGGTGTAAACCAAAAGGGACCAAACTCCAAAAAGCTAAACTTTTGCCAAATTTAATACATAGGTCAGGTGTCAGATTGCAGTCCCCATTGACATTGAGGGGACTGCGGATGCAGTGGTAATTAGCCTTTTGCAGGAGATTTCTGTGAAATTTCCTGCATTAGGCTGTTAGTACAGTACTGTATATAGCCTTGATACATACAATTATGTAGAAACTATAGTTTGTGCATAACTTTATGAAAAACCACCCTAATAAATAGGCCTCATTTATCTTTATCTGTGTGTAATGTTTATTCCACTAAGGGGCGCCAAAATCGATATTCGCTTACCAAAAAAATTAGTGTGACCCCCCCCCCCAGTTGTGCCAGTGAGGGAGTGAGTCCAGCAAGTTGAGACAGTCTTAATAAAACAATTATTCCTATTTCCAGTTAAAGTGTGCTTCTCCCATGTTGCAAACCATTTCAAAGAATATTCACCTAGGGCTGGATGAATACCTTCAAAGGACCTAAGCACTTAAAGGATTTTGGTGCCCCCATATATATTTTGCTCCCCCCCCCAAAAAAAAGAAAGAAAAGTTATCTCTGAAATTCTCGCCAATGTCTTTAAAAACCTCCAAATTTGGAGAAACCTTCCCCCATCCGGCAACACTGTACTGAGCACCGCTGCACTCACTCTCAGTGGACAACAGAATAGGACATCCGACATGACCAAGACAAGAATGATCACGTGAGCCTCGGTGGACAGTGTGGCAGTTTACCAGTTACCAGATTGTAATTTTGTTGTATTCTCAAGATTAATGTATATCATTAACCTCTAATATTACTATTTTATTATTGTATTATTATACAATAATATATTTTATTATTATTTGTATTATTTATTTTTATAGTATTGTGGAACCTGGTTCACCAGGGGTGGTTTAAAAAGTGATCATTAGATCAAATGGATCAGTAGCATACATGGGGATCTTACTGTTGGCTCCCAGTAACAGCCACATCTAAACTTGCTGAGACAAGACTGTTAGCATTAAATGATTGTCCCCCTCCCTCCTAATCTGTTATGTTTTTATTATTTTACATTTTAATGGCTTGGAATAATGTATATCTTTGTTTATGCCAGTTTCACTGGTATGGTACTAGCACACGCTAACAAATCAGATTGGGTATGTGGCCGTTAAAGAGCATACATTTACCATAAATAGTCAGTTACTTTGTCATTGTTATGATACTTAACGCACGCCCCGTCCTAGTTAATGTTTAATAGAGATCTGTCATTTATGTATTCAGCTTATATGTTAAAGATATTGCTCAGAGCAAATATGTGGGTACACTAGTGCTGCTCCTTATGATCTATGTTCTAGTGACCGCATGCAGAGATCTTTCTATCTGTACAAATAGGGGAAAGAAGTAGATTTTTTGGTTTCCTATAGGAACTGAACATATCGGACAACATATCGCAACTATGCAAAACCTTATAGTTTCTATTTAGTTTGTGAGTTTTATATATATTGAATATATGACAACCTCAAAATATATTTATTTCAAATATTTTTCCAAAGTCTGATTACCTTTCAATAAAATAAACAGAAGAAGAACACAAAAAGAAAAAAAAAGAATTCATAAATAATGTGTCTGCTGCCACCTGCTGGCCAGTGTAGCTGAATAAATGCGTTGCCATTGTACCTGCTGTTCACAGATTTGCGAGCATGGCAAAATTACACAAATTAGATTATGTTGTGTGCTCAACGTAATAAAATGAGTTTAAGAGAAAATGTCAACACATCCCCTGATGTGGGAGCGACACTGTCTCTGGGGTGTTGTTTGCTCATTCTCTGTGCCTAGTGGGCTTGCAGCTGAAATGACGATAGGCCTCTGGTGCCCCTCACAAAACTAAGTGGGAGTGATGTTACACTCTGTGGGCCTGATTCATAGTTGTACGCTATTACCAGCGCAGCTGTGATCACGCCTGCGGCTGCTATGCAAAAATATGCAAATGGCGCAGTCGCCTGGATATGTATTGAGTTACCTACATGCGTCTTTGCAAATCCAATCATCTGTATACAAAGACACAGCACCAGTCACAGATCAGTCGATGAGTAAGCAGTCCTGAGTAACTCTAGGGTTGCGCATAATTGCTGCGGGAACTGAGGCACTGGAGCCATGTTTCTAGTGCATGGGATGGCAGACGCAGGATGTGATATGTCCGCGAAACGGTCACAACACACCTGTGTTTTTACCCTGCTCTCTACGCTACCACCCCAAATGCTCCATGACTGTCAAACATACTGCAAATACATACTCACTATGAGTGACACAGTAATATACCTTGACACACACGCAGTTTGACTCAGATGCATATCACACAACACAATAAAGTAAACAGTGTGCATTAGAGTGCAGCTATTAGTGCAGATTCCTATAGAGGTTCCTCACTCCTCCACCAACAATGCAGAAAAAATTTAAGGAATACCACTCCACCGATGCTTATCAAATAGCCAAATATACTATTATGTATCCAAGAATAGATGTTAATCTTCAATCTTATATATATATATATATATATATATATATATATATATAGTCAGCAGTTTTCATAGCAAGTGTATCCACTCAGCTGATGGAAAGAACTGGCTACGGACAATGCATATGGGCCAATCAGCATTATCCCGGCTGCAGTCCTGGGATTACTTCCTTGTCAACATTCTAGCCCGTTTGGTCTGAATCATGACCAGTGTCAGCTCCAGAGGTGGGGCTGTAGCACAGTCCAAAATTCAAATAGGGGAGCCACACCAACTGTCACCCCAACTGCTGCCAAATATCGTCTCCCAGTACTCACTGGCAGTTGGTGTGGCTCCCCTATTTGAATTTTAGACTGCGCTGTAACCCCACCTCTGGAGCTGCCACTGATTGTGGCATCCACGCATTCCAAACCTCCTGTTGAATCGTAAATAAACCTTTAGTACATTCCTGCCTATAAACCTCTAAGATTCACCTGCCTAGAACCTCTAAGACAAAACCTGCCTATACCTTCTAAAACCACAAGTTGTCGCTAATTAGCGCTGTGTTTAATTATACCATTAATAAAACTCTGAGACAGTTGAATAGCGGTCCAACGCGCTAAAGATTATTATTCAGGTAAAAGTACAGATGTTACCACGCTATGATCTAACAATGAGCGCAAAATAAATTGTACAAACATTAGGTCATAAGGTACAGTCAATACATACGCGTGCGCTCTGGGACCAGATACCGGCATCAATAATGAGACCTCCGTCGAACAGCATAACAGGAACACCGCAGACTGGCATCTTGTTTCAGAGCATTCACATACATACCTGTACTGGGATAAGCAATACAATAGAATACGTTGGCAGGTTCTCATTGGTTCCTCTTCTTGCTTCTTCCGTTACGGTACAATTCATAGGTCAGTGCAAAGAAACAACCCAGCCTCTAACAGCCTGATTGTGTTCACCTTCCCGCTGCATAATAAATCTAATCTAACTATGGCATACAACATTTCAAGAAGTTATTCTCTCTTAACATTCATATTTCATAGCCGCATGTTCTGATCTTCTCACCGATGCCACCGGAACGCTGTGGGAACAGAGTAGATCAGTACGGCACCAAACATGGTCCAATTGTCATTTACTAAGCCATAGTTACAGAAAACATTAATTTCTTTATATGCTGACATTGTGATTAAACCAAGTAATAATCATTCCTTTTGCGCTGCGGGACCATTGCTTTTAAATGTGTATGCGGGGAGAAATGACACTAAATTGCGTTGTGCGTTTGAGGGTCTGTGGGGCACTTAGCGACCAGCACTAAGTTGGAAAGGCTTCTGTGTATGTGTGTGAGCATGCCAGTATGGGTTTGGGAAAGATCATTAAAAAGCTGGCTGTGCGTCTAGATCGCTATTTTGCGTTGTCCTATGTTTAACATGAAGTGCAGGGAAAACACCACTAATTTGCTACTTTTTGCTACATCGCGTGTTAATGTGAATGCAGGGAAAACACCACTACTTTGCTACTGCTCAAATATAAGTCTGTAGTGATTTTAATGTGTTGGAAAGTTATTTTATGTCTGCTAAACACCGTCGGTAGGTGTTAGGGGAAGATTGTTAAAAAGCTGTTCATGCTACTTTTTAGCAACTTTGCGTTGTGAGTAGCAAAATTGCTACTTTTAGCAATTTTGCACTGTGGATTGTGTACTATGTAAATTTTACAAAATGGCGCTTGTGTAAGCTTTCTTTTCTAAAATGGAGTCTTGCTGCCATTCACAAAATGGCGTCGTGCAGGTTTTCCTGATTGCCAAACAGATTCTGTCTTACCCAATTATTCGGTTTCGACACTCCCCAGGTCTTTCTCAAGGTTAAGCCAAATAAAGTGTCTCAGATGCATGCGTAGACGGCCACAATCGCTCCACTGCGAAAACATGGGCATAGCGTACAACTCTGAATCAGGCTCTTAGGCCTAACTCAGAGTCGTACACAAACCCGATGGTTTACATAGAACTCCAATGTTTTGTGATCTACGCATGCACTAGATCTGTACTGCGCATGTGCAGATCAGTGTCTGCGAACTGTAGCAGTACCCCTAAGCCTTGGGGGCGGGGAAGGGGTGGCGACAACCAGTGCCAGAGAAAACGGGGGAGTCAGCCCCACTTTCTGGGCGTTCCATGGCCAGTGGCTGCGTCCTTGGATGTAGCTTCACTGGCCCCGGTAGTGCAAAATACAAAGCTATCCTGAGTAACCTGGGGAATACTTAGATGACTGATGGTCACACAGTTGATCCGAATGCTGTGTCTCCAGATACAGCATCAGATCAGAGAAGCCGACAGTGGGTGTCGTGTTACTTAAGATGCCTCGTGCGGCTATTGCATATTGTAGCACAGCCGCAGCGTACAAAACCGCAGTGGCTGTGCTACTGTGTCCATCTCTGAATCATGTAAAGATATACTTAAATACAGCATGGCTCCATCACCACGGTATTCAGTACATTCCCTCATTAATCTGGTGATAAGTATACTAGGCAAAGCCCATATACTGTATCTTGTGTCCAGTATAACAGACAAACTCCTTCTTTCAGTAAACTAGCCATAGCGCCATCATCTAGAAGCTATAAATATTACCATGGTGGAAATATAATTGTGAGTATGAGGATCCATCTCCTAAATAATGTGGCAAGAGTCCTTCCCTCCATTGCCGAACATGGATTTTCAAAAAGACAACCCATCATCATCATTATTTGTAAGGCAACACAAAACAGTACAGAACAAGTTACAATTCATACAAATCACTCAAACAGAACAAGTACAGATGGGGTTGAAGACAAAGGATAAAGAGACCCATCTTATGTCAGCTTACATCAATGGTATCACGGCACTAGGAGGGTTAGAATTTGGATCAGGAACTCCTGGGCTTGATGAGTGTACTGGCTTATAGGAGAAGCTGGATGATGCTGTTCTTCTTGTGGACCAATAGAGGGTCAGGAAATTAGTTGCTGCTAAAGAAAAGATATGCAGTCAGACTGCAGATGACAGGAACAACGTTAGCTGTGCAGGACAGATTAGCCAGGGTATTGGCACTGGAGCAGGATGCAGGACCCACCGAGAGTGGGTGTGCAGGTACAAGTCCTTCGAGATTACCCGAATGCTGGTACACAGACATATGTGGATTTTTGGGATTGCCTGAAAGAGGAATCACAAGGGCAGGTGCAGGTTTTCAGGATTGCCCAAAAGCGGAATCACCAGGGAAGGGATACAGGTTTTCAGGATAGCTCGAATGCATGAATCTCAAGGACTGATACAGGTTTTCAGGTAATGGTTTTCTGGATTGTTTAAAAGCAGGAACAGGATAACAGGAACAAGTAATTTCCTATTTAGTGTTTGTGTGTCTGTCTGTTTCCATCTACCCATGTGACCTCACCCCACCTACTTCTTCCACATGACCTACTTTTCCTCTGTGACCCTCACCACCCTGTTTCCTGCACCTGTAGTATAAGCAATGGTCAACTGATGCTCTATTTCATATCCTCTCAAGAATTGTTACACCTCTCTGTTGAGATATTCTCCACTATTATCAGATCTCAGGGTTTTGAGACCTGTTTGATTATCTACAAGTCTCTTGTAATCTGCATTAATTTTCTCTCTGATGAAGTACACGTGTCATCCATGTGAAGTCATCTATAAATGTCACTACGAATCTGTATCCACTCACATACTCCACCTCCATTGGACCACACACATCTGAATGCACTACCTCAAGTGGTTCTGTTGCTTGTAGATTTTGGAAACAGCTGATGACTTTGGCCCTCATTCAGAGCCACTCGCTATCGGCAGTACGCTCGTTCCGAGCGATGTTCGCACATCTGCGCATGCGTACGGTTTTTAGTACGCATGCGCGAACCAGTCAGTGCGGCCGAAAATCATTTGTACGCTATATAGCGAGTGCCTGCTATTTTGAGTGACAGAAAGAGGCGTATGTGGGTGGTAACAGGGGAAGGTGCTTGAAAACGGGGAGTGGAGATCCGAACGCAGGCGTGCTTAAAGGTCAAAACGGGCGTTTTAAGGGAGTGCATAATTAATACAGCAGCGTCATTGACCACGTCACTTGGTTTTTTTTAACTCAGAACTGCTCGCAAAATAGCGGTTGAAAAAACCAACCACAAGAATAGCGAGCAGTTCATACGCTGTACGATGTACTCGATTAATCTAATAAATAGCGGACATGACGTATGGTGCGAGCGGCCAGGGGGCGTTTTTATCAAATAAACGAGCGTATGTTTTGCTCGCTCGTTCAGACTTAGAGGTGTGAACAGACTGCAATTTGCGAACGGATCATTTGAATAGCCACCCCTTGTTTTTGAACGAACGACCGCAAATAGCGAACGGCTCTGAATCAGGCCCTTTGTTTCCCTGCAATACAGCTTTCACATACAGGTTTCTCTGCATTAGTCACCAACATTCCTGTGACCATCCCACTCTGTAGCATCTGAACACTGTCATATCCAACGTGACCATATCTTCTATGCCAGAGATCCAATGACTGCGATTTAGTTGTCGTCATTGCATAACAGTGCTGTGTATTAAGGACGTACAATTGCTGAAATCTTGTGTTGTGCCTGTAGCTATGAAGGTCCCTTTCCTGTTTCTCACAATGCACTTTTCTTTAGCGAAGTGAACTCTGTGGTCTTGCTGTTCTAGGACACTTATGGCGATAAGATTTGTTCCCATTTGTGTACGTAAAGCACATCTTGGATCTCTGTGACTTTTGTCTTTTGTTCTTGTCCCAATTTTTAAGCAAACTTTGGCCCTCATTCAGAGCCACTCGCTAGCGGCAGTACGCTCGTTCCGAGCGATGTTCGCACATCTGCGCATGCGTACGGTTTTTAGTACGCATGCGCGAACCAGTCAGTGCGGCCGAAAATCGTTGGTACGCAATATAGCGAGGGCCTGCTATTTTGAGTGACAGAATGAGGCGTATGTGGGTGGTAACAGGGGAAGGTGCTTGAAAACGGGGAGTGGAAATCCGAACGCAGGCGTGCTTAAAGGTCAAAATGGGCGTTTTATGGGTGTGCATAATTAATACAGCAGCGTCATTGACCACGTCACTTGGTTTTTTTTAACTCAGAACTGCTCGCAAAATAGCGGTTGAAAACACCAACCACAAGAATAGCGAGCAGTTCATACGCTGTACGATGTACTTGATTAATCTAATAAATAGCGGACATGACGTATGGTGCGTGCGGCCAGGGGGCGTTTTTATCAAATAAATGAGCGTATGTTTTGCTCGCTCGTTCAGACTTAGAGGTGGGAACAGACTGCAATTTGCGAACGGATCATTTGAATAGCCACCCCTTGTTTTTGAACGAACGACCACAAATAGCGAACGGCTCTGAATCAGGCCCTTTGTCTGAACTTTTGTTGCTGATGCCAATTCATTGCAGCTAAAATTGTTTTGTTGCACCTCAATCAATGAATCAATAATCTGGCCTGTGGCTATCTATAACACTCAGGGCTGATTCTTGTATGCTGTTGCATTTCTTACTTTGCATAGGATCAGGGCTGTATCTTGTGATCCAAGCGCCCCTGGCAATGTAATGGACTGCCCCCCCATGCAGTGCCCCCAATAGTAATCCCCCAATAGTAATCCCCCCTATGCTGCATTGCCCCCTGTAGTAGCCCCCCTATACAGTGCCCAAAGTAGTAGCCCCCACTATACAGTGCCCCCAGTAGTAGTCCTCCCATACAGTGCCCCCCAGTAGTAGACTCCAGTAGTAGTCCCCCCTATACAGTGCCCCCAGTAGTAGTCCCCACTATATAGTGCCCCCAGTAGTGGCCACCCCCCTATATTGCCCCCAGTGTTTGCCACCCATATACAGTGCCCCCAGTAGTGGCCACCCACCCCCTAAATTGCCCCCAGTAGTGGCCACCCCTATACAGTGCTCCCAGTAGTCACCACCCCCATAAATTGCCCCCAGTAGTGGCCACTCCTATACAGTGCCCCCCAGTAATAGGCACCCCCCTAAAGTGCCCCCAGTAGCTGCCACCCCCTATTTCAGTGCCCCCCTGTAGTGCCAGGCTTACACACACAAACACACACACAAAGAACAAAAAAAAAATTAAACTTACCTGATCCCCGCTCCTGAGTCCCGGCCGCTTTTCTCCTGCATGGGAGAGACGTCATGACGTATGACGTCTCTCCCATCACATGCTGTGGGAGGAGCCGGCACACGGAGCTCATTAGTGAGCTCCAGCCGGCTCCCTCTACAGATGACGCAGCAGCAAATGAGAGTCTGATTGACTCTCATTAGCCGGCTGCTATTACAAACAGCCGCCGCTAGCGACTGTGTGTTTGTAAACGGTGTAGGGCAGACCGCAATCACTGCAGCCTGCCCTACACTCGTGGGGCCGGGAGACTTGTCCACCCCTTGGCTACTGGTGGCACTTCCGGATGGCACCCCCCCTTTGGTCGGCGCCCCTGGCGAGTGCCATCCTGGCCAATGGGTAGATACGCCCCTGCATAGGATTCACATTCTTTTGTCTGCATTCAATTGCTTTGTGACTTGTATTGTGACAATTATAACACTTGAATAAAAATTTTCTGTATGTTTCATGCAGTTGCCTCAGCACTTAAATCAAAGGGCACCTGTTCGTGAAACTGTAATAAATTTTCACTATCTGTGTCGGTTATTAACTTTGCTGTGCTTGCCTCTAATATCACAACCAGGAAGTCAAACTCAAGCATCAAATTATGCAGCATTGCTGTAGCAATCTCTTTATCATCCACTTGCACTCTGACAAACTTTAGTTGCTGGGAGGCAGACATCATTTTGTCTATGTAATCACTCATACTGCTGCATTCATTCAATGTGGTGTTATACAGAACACATCTTAAATTTATCCTCCAGTTATCCTCGACATGAGACCTCTATCTTGATACGCTGCTTGCAGTGCTGTCCACATGTCTTTTCCTGATTCTTTTCCATGTATTATAGAGTACACATGTTGCTCTGCACTTAAGCCTATGGTCCCCATGACTCTTTCCATATCATCATGGCTTGAATTTGCATCTGGTTCTACAGTGACCTATCACAACCTTTCACGCTTTATTTGCATTTCCATAGCAAACTTCCAGGTTGTAGAATTTTTTGCACCTTTTAGCTTGATAAACCCGATTATGGGTGAAGCTCCTGTACAGCTTCTGCACTTTAATCAGCTTCACTGCACTGGAAACACCTTGTGCATTCTTCATTCTGTGTGTTAAATTTACTAAGAGTCTGTCCAAGATGCCATTCATGCCCTATTTTTCAAACACAGAGATTTACTAAAGGCAAACACAGGTGACAAACCACAAATCTCTCTGAAAAACATGGGTGAAAACAAAAATAGAAATAAATACACCATTGGTGAAATTCGTAACTACTTTCCATAGATCGTAAAACAACAAGAATCGTGTCTGCTAACACGATTGTAAATGGAGCAAACTCAGGTCAAAATAGAAGTTAAAAATAGCCCCCCTCCTGAGCAGCGTGTTTAAGTATACACAGATCAGTGTGGGTCCACCCTCCCTAAGTATAAAAAGCAATGGGCTGTTTGAGCCAGTCCTGGCTCAGGAAATATGAGGAAAAACGCGTGAGGGTCCCCCATACTTCCATGAACCAGCACTGTGCTCTTTGAGCCAGTCCTGGTCCAGAAAATACAGGGAACAAATGCGTAATCGTTTCCCGTATTTTCATGAACCAGCACCAGGCTCAACTAGCAGGGGGAGGGAGTAATGCCACAGCCATAGGAACACACTTGACTGGCTCCCCCAGCCAAAGCATTAACCAGCCCCCAAGTAGTCAGTACAGGCTGGGGGGTCCCCCCTCCCGAGTATTCCCTAGGCCTGGGCTGGCTGCTGATTGGTTAAGAGACAGACCACTCACAGCCAATTAGTAGCCTCTTGCCATGGTAGCAGCCGCTGATTGGCTCACAGCCATAGAAGTGACGGAACACACGTGGGTTCAGTCACTTTCGGGAGAAGAGCTATATGTATACACAATGGAGTGAAGCTTGAGCGGAATGGAGTCCTATAAAGCTCATCAGCTGGTGATTGTATGCTGCTTGCAGGTAGTGTTGCAGGATGCTGTAACAGCTTTATGCAGGTATATACTGAAGTCTCTCACATGGAGCTAAGCAGGAGACTTCTGTCTTCCACCATGTCTTTCTACACAGAGTACTAAGGGCCTGATTCACTACGGTTCGCAATTCTGCTTATACGCACGCACTGCAGTTGCTAATATCAGCGGTGCTATTTAAATGTTTGCAGTCACATTGCGAACGCAGCCTGACATAAGGACGTCTACTTTCCCTTACTCACATCCGTATACTAGGGGAACATAGCCAAACAATCGGTAACATCAAGTAACATTGGACCCATAAGCACACTTGCACAAGTCCTGACCTTACTTGCTACCAGCGACAGACGCTATCAGTGCTATGGCTGCTTATGGCCATGCAGTGGCTAAATTATGCTCGCCCCTGCATCGGCGATGAAACGCACTGTGTTTGCCCAAACTCCCCCCCCTCCCCTCTCACCACCCAAAAACGGCTCTTCCTGTCAATCACTCTGCTCTGGGTCTGCGTAGCCTCTGCAAACGCATTTCTGATTGCAATTGCTAGTTTGCGCACAACCGATTGCGTGCATCTTTGCAACTGTGATCCAAGCTGAATCAGGCCCTAGGATGGCTGCAGTCTCATGTGCAGGAGCACATCAGGTTGAAAGACAGACCTCACTGCAGACTTTGGGCCTGATTCATCATGGATCGCAATTGCAGCAGCGTACGTTTTGCGATCACACTGCGATCATGCACGCAGACAGAAAGCCATCGCAGAGAGAGTGACAGGTTGTCAGCGTTTGGGGGTGGTGACGGGGGAGTGGTCGGAGAAACGCAGGCGTGCCAGTTCGTTTGAACGCTGGTACATGGGCGTGCATAAATTAGCCACTGGTACGGCATACGCAGCTTGTGTACTCACTGCGTGTGACGAGACTTGCAATTTATGAGACAGGTCAGACCTGCTGTAATTCAGCATGAGGGGCTGATGTTACTCGATGTTACCGATATTTATGCAGGACCGCGAGGTCTTACGGATGTGAGACAGCGATAGTGGGCGTCTCTCTGCTGGCTGAGCAGTTGCAGACATTAGCATATTTTCGCAGCAGAACTGCGTGCGTAATCGCAGATGCAATTGCAATAGCGATCTGTAATGAATCAGGCCCTCTGGGTCCTAGTGCCCAGATTGTAAGTACAGTGGGAAGCTTTCTAATAATTCCACCTGCCTCTTTTCACCCTTCCCTGGAATTTTGGTAGCACCAGTGTAACCTGTTTAGTAGATATAGGAGCTGAATCAGAGATGGACGGGCATACACAGCCTTTGGCCCTGATTCAGAGCAGAACGCTCTGAGCAGAACGCTCGCTCTGAATCAGGGCCGTAATATTTAAATGTGGAGCAGCCTTATGGACGCTCGCATAGCTGTGGGTTACCACCCACAGCTTATGCGAGCGTCCATGATGATGGTCGCGATGGTCAAGACCATCGCGACCATCGGGCTTGTGACGAGACCCTTGCGGTAGGGTCTCGCTGCCACAAGCCCAGGAGTGATTTTGGCTCTATCAGAGACAAAGTCACTCCCACTGACATCGTTACTGATGTCAGTGGGGCCGGACTGAGATGGTAGGCGTTCCCATGCCCCCGGCACGCCCACCAAAGGGGGCGTGCTGTCACTCACCATCGACAGCATGCCCCCTTTGGTGCGAGACCCCGAGCGACGTATTTCTCGTCGCTCGCCGGGTCTCGCGCATGCGCACGACGAAGCTCCCTCCGTCGTGCACATGCGCATTCTCACAACATCGACCCGCTTGCGAGTGAACTTTGCTCGCGAGCGGGTCTGAATGACCCCCTTTGTACGCAGCGGCTGTGCTAAAATATGCACAAAACGGCCACTGCCAACTTGTTTGATCCACTGCTGCATGTAAAGATACAGCAACAGACAAACTGTGAACATTGGACATCTGAGTAACCCCCAGGTTACTCAGAATGTCTGGTGAAATCCTGCTGTCAGGGCCAGTGAGGCTGTGTCTAAGGATGTAGATATTAAATTTGGCACACCCAGAAAACAAGGCCAGCACGTCCATGTTTTCTGGAACGCTGCCCGTTGCTGCACCCAAAAGCTAGCAGCATGTCAATCATGCTGTGTCTTTTGGGGCACTGTGAGCGGCATTGCAGAAACAGATCTGCACATCTGCAGTGCAGCTCCTGTGCAAACATTGGAAGTTGACATAAATATTGCATTTCCGTACATCTCTGAATGAGGCCCATAACTCCCTTTCTAGTTAATAAAGCGTCCTGGTGACCTCCTCACATAGCACTGTGGGATGAGACCATTTTTATATCTAATTAGATATAATCACCCTACTCTACGAGCCTGGAGGGACCAGACCATGCAATGATTCCAGCAGCAAGTGTATGTAAAGGGTGAGAGCCCCACCTCCAAAATGACACTTTCATAATAGATGCATGTTGGTAAATACAGTGTTCAACTTTACTCTGAATTAACACTTCTACTAGGTTAAAGAGCAAATAAACCCAATAATATATCTGCTTTTATATTCCTGAATTAAATAAAATATCTAAAATAATTGAAGAGATTATACTTAACTAAATCTGTCTAGCATGCTATGGGCCCCAACCAGTCATTTTCAAAAGAGCTTAAATAATTCTGGAATACAGAAGGATATTGGTGCTGCTCTAAGAATAAGTGATTGGCTGAAACTCTTAAGCCCCGTACACACTGGAGGATGTGGGTACGGAGAGACCTTGTCAGCAACGGACCCAGCGGGGGGTGCCGGCATCGGCAAGTACATACATACCGACGAACGACGGCGCGGAAGGAAGCAGGGCCATGCTGCATTTGGCAGCATGGCATCGTTAACGATATCCCCAGATTGAGCTGCATGTTGAGAAGACTGGGATATCAATATAACAATGTATTGTTCAACAATATCATTATCGTTCATTGATATTGTCCAGTGTACGGGGCTTTAGAGATTCTTCATCAAATTCTTACAGTCTCCTAGGTAACAGAAATACTGTATTTGTTTGATGTATTCACAAATGTGCTATCACAGTAAGAAGAAACATTATGTGCTTTGTTATTTAGCTGTATAGACACTGTAGAGTGTGATTTCAACTGTTACTAATGGTGTTTAGTGATACATAACAAAATAAATACCAAGGGACATATTTATCAATTCTATTTTGAGGGAAATCCCCCGATAACATTTTTGGAGGATATCTGTAAAAATTCAGTATTCACGATATCAGCTGCAAACCCTCAGTTCTCGTTTACAGAGGCAACCTCAATGCTAAAATATGGACTGTACTGAGCTTGGACTACTTTACGCAACATTTTTCGGTAATGTTCGCTTGCACATGAGCGGACGGATGCCAATGTCTGAACCTGGATGTAAAGTGATCATACAAGTGATCACTTTACTTCTTACAGTGTCCATGTCCTGGCAACTGTGACATAATACATTGTGGCGAAAAAAGATTCCTTATTGCCCGCAAATTGCTGCCATAAGGAATCTTCATTTTTGGGGGTGGACCACATTTAATAATACATATGGCCCTAAACCTCACTTGTTTGGTTATTAATTTGTGCTCCTATTTATATCCCTGGGTTCACAGGTTCACATGCCGAAAATCATAATGTCATCATTGCCAGAATGTCTGCATGTTTGTGAATGTCAACAATGGTATTTTAAGCTAAATCTAAGCCTTAACCAAACCCTAATTGCAGCTGTCAACATTCTGACAATGTCGACATATGGGCTCAATCCAATTAGCTGTGAAGGGGAAGAGTTGCAGTTGCAGTGGCATAGAAACACCGGAAACAGCACTGCAATTCGCCCCCTTTGGCCTGATTTCACCCCTCGGCCCAATCTCACTGCCGACACCACAACTCGTGGTCTGGACTCACACCAGACCTCAACATTTTTGCTCGCAACCCTGCGAGGCTGAGTACAAAAATCCAGCGGTATTGTATTGCGGCATACGACCACATGTTCTCACACCGCAAGGGGATTCGCAGCTAAATGGATTGAGCCCTGCATACCCTGGTTCACGCTGTAAAGGAACATGTAATTTTAGCTGAGCGTTAAAAATAAATTTCCTTCATATATTATTTCAACCTCTTCCATAATAAAAGACACATCCAATAACTAAAACTGCTAAGGTCAAACTTAGGGCCGTAACTATGGTAGTGAGGCCTGTGCCACGGCACAGGGCACCGCCGGACAACGGGCGCTATTCAGACCTGTCAATATTCTGTTTATTATCATTCTCACTTGTAGCTTCCTCTTATTTCATCCCCAGCATCTCCTGGTCTCCCCTATTTCTTCCCTGGGCCTTCCCCATGAGGCCATCTCATTTTTTGGGTGCATTATGTCCCTATTTGAAAAATGGGGGCACCAATGCTCTTTCTGGTACAGGGCACCAAAAAGTCTAGTTACGGCTCTGGTCAAACTTGCCAACATTTGAAAAAGCATTACAGGGAGGTTGTGAAAGAACACCTTTGCATGCTGCACTGAGGAGGACGTGTACTGCTCCGTCTGTGAGGGGGTGAGGTTTCATGAAATTGACTTAACAGTTGACTGTAAATGTTCCCCAAAGCAGTTACATAGTTCTGCACAAGTAGACTATAATGAAATGTAGAATCATGACAAGGCTTAAATGGACCCTGTGCCGGCCCACCCCCCCTAGTGGACAATGTCATGACATTGGGCGCATGCTGTCATTACATCACGTAGAGGGGGCGGCAGCACGGTAAGTGCATCGCTGACTTGGAGCGTCCTGAGGGCGCTCCAGATCAGCTGCAAACGATGCAGGATGGTCTGTCTGCAGGGGTGTAGCGTGTAGCCATGGCGCCCGGATCATGTGTGTGCTAACGCGCCCCAACCCCCCAAGTGTGCCAGGTAGCATGTAGGGGCAAATTAAAGGGAAATAAAAATAAACATTAGGGTCAGTATCAAACTGGGACATGGAGGGCTAGATATATTATATCCAACCTACTACAGTAATTCCACCAATTAAAAATAAGCCACACAGTAGTGCCCACAATTTCCTGTTATGCCACACAGTAGTGCCCAATAACAGTTTGACTATTTTTTCACATTATGCTACACAGTAGTCCCCACAGTTCATATTATGTCACAGTATTGTCCTTAGTTCACATTATGCCATAGTAGTGCCCCTTATTCATATTATGCCTAACAATAGTGCCTCTTATTTATGTTATGCCACAGTAGTGCCCCTTATACACATGCAACAGTAGTGCCATTTGTTGGCATTTGGCATTAGAGCAGTCAGGCGTGACCTCGCCAGATTCACCGCTCAGGCTTCTCCCAGTCACGGTTGCCACAACCCAGGCTCTCAACATCAGCACCCGGCTCAGGCCTCCTCTCAGCAGCAGGGACATAACTGCTCCTCCGGGCTGGCTGACTTCAGGGCCAGGGTGGTATGTGGGACCCACCTCAGAGGTGGAAAAGAGGAGAAGCTGAGGGTTATGGTGGGAGGGGCCCACCTCCTCCTCCCTCTTTGTTATTGGCTCCTATGCAAAATACTGCCTTGGGGCTCCATATTAATGTATATATAAATACAGTGTATAAATTTCACACACAGCTCTCCCCCTCACTCAGATCTTGCCCCTTCTCACACGTCTCCTCCCATCAAACACACACAACGATCCCCCCTCATTCAGACCCCGCCACAGCTCTTCCCCTTACACAGCTCTCACCTCCCCATACACAGCTCTCTCCTCTCACTCAGATCTTCTCCTCACTCAGATCTTCCCTTTCACATACACACAGCTCTCCCATAAAGTGGTAAGGGGTACGGAATACCGATTACCCGTTTCGTAATGGTGTGCCGTACCGCCCTGTAACACCATACTTTCACCACTGATGTCATCACTCAAATTGATGAGACATACAGCATGAATAGAGTTAGTAAGTGGTAAACATTTTAAATACTTCAGGTTTAGATGGCACAGGCATTTAGAGTTTAGACAAATCCATGAAGTTAGCTCAGATTAATTCACTCAGATAAACAATCCCTGTGACTAGGAGAAAATTGATCATTTTATTTTCCTCCTTTTGTGCAGTTTTGATAAATGTCCTCACAGTGTTCACTAAACACAGCAGAAGTATATTTTTGTGTGCTACTTTATACTTCAGATTCTCATTATGGTTTATGAAAGCTGCTTATACATGATGGATCTCCACAATTTTAGGCCTAATAAATGCATCACACAAATAGCAGACATTCTATCTATCTATCTATCTATCTATCTATCTATCTATCTATCTATCTATCTATCAATCATTGTAATGTAGCTAGAGTTTGTGCATATAAGAGAAGGGAAGCACCTCTCTCAGCCATTCAGCAGTTCCCCATTCTATCCTATGACAGTGTCCCCGAGTGACCTCTCAGCCACAAGTGCCGACATGCCTGGGCAGGCTTGCTAGGACCTGCAGCACCCCTTTATAGAACAATATTATTATTATTATGATCTATTCTTTACACCTTAACCCCACATCCGCCGCCACCAGGGGTGCGGGGAATAGCCCAGAGCTGGTTGTTTCTTGGAAGGTGGGACCCCATTTTATTTTGGGAGTCCTGACTCTCTTAGGAATTCTAGTTGTGGGCTGTGCAGTTTGGGTCTGGTTGCCATTATAGCAGGGGGACCCCACACTGAGTATCTCCCTGCTATAGCGTCAGTTCCACGACTGGTTCAACCCAGTGCTGGTTATGGGAAAATAAGGGTAACCCCACACCATTGCCCCCCCTATTTTCCCTTACTAGCCCAGGCTGAGAGGTCCTGTGCTGGTGATGTGCATGGGAAGGGCCTGCAGAGATTATACTGATCTGTGCAGTGCTTCTGTTTTGGCAGGCTGGCTGTCGTTATTAAACTTCTATTTGCCATCAACATTGAGCTGAAAGATTAAAACCTACCGCATTTAGAGCAGCAAAAAACGACTGACAACGGCGTCCGGTTTCAATTGAAGATGAAGTACGACGGATAGTAAATAGTAGTTTTTTTACACTTCTAAACAACAATATCCGTCAATGACTCTCGTTTTTTGTTTCGGCTGGTAAATTTACCCATAAGAATAGTTTTTGCGGTAATCTGCTATGATTTAATGAACTATAACTTCAATAAAATGACCACCATGTTTGCTATGCTTATTTTTATCTCTAGTGTATTGATCTACTTTTATTTTGGCTCTAATGTTTTTAATTCATTTAGTAAATAAGAAAATGCAGAGAGTAAATTACCTGTACTCATCTATTCCCATCAGTTTATCGGCTGCAGAGTATGACGTGAATCAGATTGTTATTCAGAGTTGGGCGGGATGTATCAAGCATCGCATTATCCTATTTGATCCCTCCTTGGGAAAAATGCGGATATAAACCAATATGCTTCTATTAGACAATGGCATCTATTGATAGTGTTGCCTACCGGGTACAAGCTCAAGAAAAGTTAGCTTTCGGAAACTGTTTTAGCCGCATTTGACTTTAGTACATCCCACACCCATTCTGAAACGTAGTCGCAATTTGCACTTTTTAAAAAGTCGCACCTCTACAGCCTATTCATTAAGATTTGTGTTGGTCCCGATTTACACCCCGGTCGGTTTGGGTCCAGTGCTGGTTTTAAATATAGGGGAACCCCAACACATTTTTTCCCCCTATATTGAATACCAGCACTGGCCCTGCAGCCAGGTGCTGGTTCTTAAATGGCGGTGGAACCCTACACGTTTTGTTCCCCGTAATGTTAGGAACCAGGACTGGCTGACAAGTCTGGGGCTGGTTAGCCTTTTGCGGGGGGGACCCCATGTAAAATTTTTCCGAAAAATGAACACTGAAACACAAGAATCACACTGATTTGTGTATGTTTGATGGCAACTCGCAGCTCAGGAGGTGGTGCATTTGAAACTTCTATTGACTCCCCAATTTGACTGTAAAACGGCCGAATATAGCAAAACGTATAATAAAATTCCCGATTTAGGCAGAAATGAATGACAAGTACTTCTGATTTGAGCCAATGGTGAATTCATTCTGTTGAAATATACCGAATTTGCAGCATTAACTCACTCGAATTGAACTCCAAAAGATGAACAAATCACCCAACTTTAATGATAGCAAATTCCCGATTTGCAAAAAAGTAAAATTTTTCACCCGAGATAGCAATCTTGGATCAACACAAATCTTAGTAAATTTACCTCCTAGTCTCCAACTTTCTTCCCTTATCCGGCTAAAATGAGACTAGATTACGACTGAAGGTATGACTTAACTGACAGTACAGGGAGTGATAAAAATCGAAGCACACTTTGGAAATATATTGATGTTGATGCTCAGACTGTGCAGGTAAAAAGTACCAAAGTTGCTTTGAGGATCTGAATTGATGCAAATTAATATTTTTTTTTCCATCACTTATAAATAAAGGCTTTCCTAGTTGTGAAATAATCTGTCTTTTTCTCTGTAAAACGAGGGTTCCCTACATGGTGGAGTGCAGGGGCATATTAATAGAGGCGGGGGCTTGTGTGCATTCGCTGTCTGGAGCCCCCTCCCCTCTCTCTGGCGTTTTGTGTAGTGCTACTCTGGCCGACATGGGACTTCGGAGAGGTAAGTATAGAAAACTATGGAGGCAGGATGTGCAGTGTGGGACCCCCTGGACCCAGGGGCCCGTGTGCACCGCACAGACTACACCCTGGTGAAGTGATTTTATTTCACATTTGTGACCAAGCAGTAATCATTAGCAGCTTCACAATCATCACTATCAACTTTACACTTACAGCCATGGCCAAAAGTTTTGAGAATGACACAAGTATTGGTTATCACAAAGTTTGCTGCTTCAGTGTTTTATACCTTTTTGTCAGATGTTACTATGGTATACTGAAGTAAAATTAAAAGCATTTCATAAGTGTCAAAGGCTTTTATTGACAATTACACATTAAGTTTATGCAAAGAGTCAATATTTGCAGTAATGACCCTTCTTTTTCAAGACCTCTGCAATTCGCCCTGGCATGCTGTCAATCAACTTCTGGGCCACATACTGACTGATGGCCGCCCATTCTTGCCTAATCAATGCTTCGAGTGTGCCAGAATTTGTGGTTTTTTTTTGTCCACCCGCCTCTTGAGGATTGACCACAAGTTCTCAATGGGATTAAGGTCTGGGGAGTTTCCTGGCCATGGACCCAAAATTTCGATGTTTTGCTCCCCGAGCCACTTATACCCCTTTCAGACATACAACCCGGGAAATTTCCTGTTCAGACCCGGGAATTTCTCCTGTGCAAATTCCCGGGTATTTGGTCGAGACCCCCCTTTCACACTACAGTGTCATACCCGGGAAATTCCCAGGTAGACCCCTTTCAGACAAGAGCAGAGTTTTTCTGCTTACCTGCCTCTTCTCTGCCGTCTGCTCCTCCTAGCCTATCCCCTCTCTGGCTGATGATGATGATGTCATCATTCAGCAGCCAAAAGCCGGCCAATCAAAATGCAGTTTTGTTTTTTTTTATTATAATTTTTTTAACATTTATTTTAATTCCCTGGTGGTCCAGCAGGAGTGCGGGCGGCCCGCTGTGGCACAGCCGGCCGGTGCTGGGGGTGGTGAGCAGCAGCGCTGAGCGTCCTATAGGACCCTCTACGCTGTCAGCTAAAAGCAGCAGCGCTGAGCGTCCTATAGGACGCTCTGCGCTGTCAGCTACATGCAAAAGCTGCTTGGTGCTGCCCGGGAGTAGTAAATTCCCGGGTAGCACCATCCAGACAGAAACAGGGTAATTTCCCGGGACTTAAGTCCAGGTAAAAACCCTGGTCGATTGCAGGGGCGGCTACCCGGGAACGTGTTCCCGGGTAGGTACCTTTCACACAGACATGAGACCCGGGAATTTTTCCCGAGGCAGGCCAAAATCCTGGGAATCTCGTATGTCTGAAAGGGGTATTAGTTATCACTTTTGCCTTATGACAAGGTGCTCCATCATGCTGGAAAAGGCATTGTTTATCACGAAACTGTTCTTGGATGGTTGGGAGAAGTTGCTCTTAGAGGATGTTTTGGTACCATTCTTTATTCATGGCTGTGTTCTTAGGCTAAATTGTGAGTGAGCCCACTCCCTTGGCTTAGAAGCAACCCCACACATGAATGGTCTCAGGATGCTTTACTGTTGGCATGACACAGGACTGATGGTAGCGCTGACCTTTCTTTCTCTGGACAAGCATTTTTCCAGATGCCCCAAACAATCTGTAAGGGGTTCATCAGAGAAAATAACTTTACCCCAGTCGTCAGCAGTCCAATCCCTGTACCTTTTGCAGAATATCAGTCTGTCCTTGATGTTTTTCCTGGAGAGAAGTGGTGTCTTTGCTGCCGTTCTTGACACCAGGCCATCCTCCAAAAGTCTTCGCCTCACTGTGCATGAAGATGCACTCACACCTGCCTGCTGCCATTCCTGAGCAAGCTCTACACTGGTGGTGCCCCGATCCCACAGCTGAATCAACTTTAGGAGACGGTCCTGGCACTTGCTGGATGTTCTTGGGCACCCTGAAGCCTTCTTTACAACTATTGAACCTCTCTCCTTGAAGTTCTTGATGATCCGATAAATGGTTGATTTAGGTACAATCTTACTAGCAGCAATAGCCTTGTTGCCTGTGAAGCCCTTTTTGTGCAAAGCAATGATGACTGCACGTGTTTCCTTGCAGGTAACCATGGTTAGAGGAAGAACAATGATTTCAAGTTGCACCCTCCTTTTAAAGCTTCCAGTGTGTTTTTCTAACTCAATCAGCATGACAGAGTGATCTCCAGCCTTGTCCTCGTCAACACTCTCACCTGTGTTAACGAGAGAATCACTGACATGATGTCAGCTGAAATGCAGTGGAAATTTTGTTTTTCATTGTCATGGCAAAGAGGGACTTTGCAATTAATTGCAATTCATCTGATCACTCTTCATGACATTCTGGAGTATATGCAAATTGCCATCATAAAAACTGAAGCAGCAGACTTTGTGAAAACCAATACTTGTGTCATTCTCAAAACATTTGGCCATGGCTGTACACTAGGGTTAAAGGTGACGCAAGCTTTGTGAGACTGCGTTGAAGACTTTTTGGTGGCCATGTTTGCCTTAATTTGTGACTAAACTTCCAGAAAATGCCCGTCCTGCACTTTAATTGTGAAACCACTGCAGTTGAATTCACGCCCATTCCAGTCCCAATCTCATTCCCCGGGCTGCAGAGAGTCGCAAGTAAGACTTGAGACAAAAAATATGCGGAAAGGATAAAGATGCGCATATGACCGCCAAAAATTATAAGTAGAGACAGAAAAAAATCTAAACTTACACGTGCGACTGTCTCTGAATAGGACCTTAAGTGAGTAACTATAATGCTACAGAGTAGTATTAATATTTGACACATGTATTAATTTACAATGCATTATATTAATTTAATAATATGGTCAAGATGGATTTATGTAAAGAAAGTTAATATTAATGTAGAGATTTACACTAATGTACAGCTTAGTTTATGCCTCATTCTATTATTATCGCATTAAGTTTTTTTTGTTGTTGCTTTGTTTCAAAATCAATCATTAGGCCTAGAAATACAGACCATGATACATACCAGGGCTATTTTATTCTCTGCAACATGCTGCACATGGTGTGTCAGTTCTCTTCATCGCCACCTTGTGGTTAACTTCATTAGCCGATTTTAGGTAATATTGATTTTCCCTTTAGATAAAGGCCCCGAACGTGACGTCAGTGAGGGCGGAAGTGCGGTTTCATGCCCTGAAAACGCTGTTATTTTGTCTCCACTGTAGTAATGGCTACCAATAGTAGAAATTTGTACCCTGACGGGCTTGCTTCCTCGCCACCCTTCAGGCATAGTGGCTCGCTTTGCTCACCACAGGTTACTATTCCCACTCTATGTCCACGTGGATAGTGACTGATGACATCAGGGTGCATTCGGTGATGGGCATCTAGCCCCAACCAAAAACACAGGTTTGCTTGATCTATAAATAGAAAATATATAAGCTGCATACACACACAACGATTTTGTTACCAACGATTTTATGAATGATTTTATGAACGATTTTCTGTCAGATTATGTCAGATTTTTTAAAGTGTAATGAACGGTTTTTTTGAACTACAAACGATTTTTGCATATTCCCTTACTAAAGGTGCATACACACGATCAGATTTTTTCTTCAGATATGGACGATAACGATTTAAAAATCGTTCAGTCGTTCATATCTGAAGGAAAATCGTTCATATCTGACATGCCTGAACGATGGACGATCAACGATGCGCGTTCCCGTTTGTCAGATAACGATATCTGACATCTGATGGGTTTGCAGTCAGACTTGGACGATTCCATTCATTTTAATGCAGTCAAAAATCGTTCAATCGTTCAAATCGTTCAAATCGTTCAAAACTTTGTCCAAATCGTTCAAATCGTTTAATCGTTCAGTCGTTCATCTGACAAATCTGACAAGTCTGACAAATCTGACCGTGTGTACGCTCCATTAAAATCATTGAATTGGTCAGTCTGACTGAACTACAAACTACAAACGTGAACGCGCATGAACGATAATCGTTCATCGTTTTAACTCAGAAAGTGAACAATTTTTCAACGATTGAACGATAAACGATATCGTTAACGATAATCGTTCAAAAAATTGGTGTGTGTGTATGCAGCTTTACTATTCATGTTGCTACAAAGCACTTCATAACATCACAACATAATTTCATTACATTGTCAATATAACATCAAACAGAAAAACAATTTATTATTATTGTTACTTGTCTTATCTACAGAAAAAGGTGCCCACACAGATACCGATGTGCACACGATCAACCGATGTGTACGATTTCCCTTGAAACTCTCCCCGACAGCTCTGCACACGATATGCACACAATTTGGTGTCCAATCTTCATACGATCTCTCCTGCAATCAGACTTTTCACAGTGTATTGTATCCTAGATTGTCAGATCTGCCCTACTCCACGGCAGATCTGACGATGCGATGTGCGACCAGCGGGGACGCGCATCGCATCGTGATCTGAGTGGGGACTCACGATTTCCTCACAATTTTGGCATATTTTACACGATCTGTCGTTCCAATGCGTCGGAATCGGCCAGATCGGGTAAAACATCGCTATGTGTGTGGGTAGCTTAAGAGCACAATGACAGGTGTGTCTGTTTACACATACCCGGGTCCGACAGGGGTGCCGGCATTGGCAAGTGTTTACACACTTGCCGATGCCGACCAGTGATGGACGGCGTCGGGGTGGGGGGGGAGCGGAGGCATGCTGTGGCATCACTCACGATATCCCCAGATTGGGCTGCATGTACAACCCAACTGGGGTTATCGTAAGCGACCAGTGGAAGCGCGCATCGCTGTCGCATATACACTAGCTGATATTTTGAATGATTCAACGATAACGATATCATTATCATTAAATCGTTCAATATATCGTCTAGTGTGTACACGGCTTAAGAGGTTATTAGTTTGAGAACTAGTCAGCAATGATGGGCCTGATTCCGAGTTGCCCGCTAATAGCACAGCAGTGGTGTCTTAGGATGCAGCTGCTGTGAGAAAATATGCTAATGATACAGGAGGCATCTGATGGCAAAAGACGCTCACTGCCGGCATTGCTGGTCCTAAGACGCAGCATCAAATCACTATCGGGCAGCCATCAGCCATCTAAGTCAGCCTAAGCTAACTCAGAAAGACCGCAGGACCTCCTCTGCCAGGGCCAGGAAATCTGCGTTGGAAGACTCAGACCTTGGCCTAGGGACGAATACAAAAGTAGAGATGTGCGGGTCCGGTTCCCAGAGAACCGAAAACAACCGAATTTTGCGGTTCCGAGTCGAACCAAGTCACGACTCGGTTTTGCTGTCAGCTCGGAACCTAGGTCCTGATTCAGACATGCTCGCTGGGTTTGTGGGCATTTTTTATTTATTTATTTTCTTGTTCTCCGGCCGCTCGCAAAGTTGTGCGAGCACCCACAGCTTGTGCGAGCGGCCAGGAGACCATTGCGATAATTGCGACCATCGGCCTTGCGATGAGACCCTACGGTAGGGTCTAGGCTGCCGCAAGGCCGAGTGGACTTCCTGCTCTAATAGAGCAGGAAGTCCACTACTGATGTCAGTAGTGATGTCAGTAAGACCTCCCAACAAACAGCAGGCGTTCCTAAGGGAACGCCTGCGTTTGTCCAGCCACCCCCTCTACCCACCCACAAAATGGGGCAAGCTGTCACTCACCATCGACAGCCGCCTCGTCTTGTTGCGAGCCCCGTAGCAACTGAACTTCAGTCACTCAGCGGGGCTCGTGCACGCGCACGCCGGATGTGGCGCATGCTCAGTCCAGAAACATCGGGCTCTGAATCAGGGTCCTGGTTTTAAAAAAACGAACTCAGGTTTTGGATTGCATGTAAACAGGTCCAAATTACGTGATTTTAGCTGTTTTTTATGTAAAAAAATCCAGATCACAAACACGAAGATGAATCCAGACCCAAAACCAAAACACAGAGGTCTGCGCACATCTCTATACAAAACAGGTACGACACATCCCCATTATGTAAAACACTCACTGCCCCAGCCCCAAATGGCATTAGTATGCCAATCACGCTTAGGGCAAACTTGCCTACTCTCCTGGAACCTGCGGGAGGCTTAACATTTTTAAATGAGCCCCCTCTGCACCTCCAGAAGAGTAGGCACTTCTCCTGCATCCCGGTCACTTCCTAGTGAAAACCTTACTCAAAATCCGTAGTCCGTCTGGAGGGGGCCGGGGCTTAATGACGCAATTCTATGATAATCGTGTCATTTGACCCCGTCGCCTATTCAAATGTGCGCAATTCACAGTATTTCATCCCCAGCACTGCTCACCTGCATCTTCTCTAAAAAAAAAAAATTCTGATCCCGGGCAGAGCTGAGCACCTCCAGCAGAGTGCTCAAACGCTGCCCGGCTCCCCCTTCCCCCGACTGTGCGCACTGCGCAGCATGATGTGAGGACAAAGGTCACTCTGAGCAGCACAATGCCACCTTCACTGCCCACCCACCCACTCACCTCTAGACAGGACACCGACACCCACCTCCAAAAGCCCTGGCATTCGCCGGTAAGTCACTGTAGGGGCTAGGCGGGATGGCATATTTTTTTTTTAAAACCAACCCAATTCCGGGAATTCCGGGAATCTCGGGATTGAGTTCTTTCGATCCTGAATTCCAGGGAAATTGGGGTGTGGCCTAATTATCATGGGCCACATCCCCTACATGACTTAATTTGGGGAAGTGCCTGCATGGCACTCCTCCCGTGTAACGTCAGGCTGCGGGCAAGCCCAGCACTCTGTCACTAGCTGGGCTTCCCCCAGCCCTCTCCCGGCACTGAATGGATGCCGTGTGAATGCACGCAGCATCCATTCAGCTACTCCGGGGATCCGGCACCGCTACACAACTGCGGCGGTGTGGGTGCCCAACCTCCCGACCAGACCACCTGCAGGACACTTCGGCCCACGGGGGGAACAGTGGGACAGTGCTGTCCCGCTAAAATCGGGATGTTGGGAGGGGTGCGTCCTCTATGGGGTGGCGCCCCTGTTCGACCACACTGGTCGAACACCCCAAGAGCCAGCCCTGGTCATTCACATCAGTCCCCGCCCTAGTGGAGCTAGCAATCGATAGGCCTAATTTAGAGTTGTACGCTAGTTTGTGATTTGGGGAAATTTGCTAGTGGACCAGCCACCGGTACTTGTACTGGGACACCCACCAAAGCCATCACAGCTGTCCGTAACTGCGTACACATATGCAACATCGGACACAGATCAAACTTCGACTCCTTAAATGAGTCTATGGTCACTGGACTGGCCACTGTAACTGAGACGCCAGAGCCGTATTATCTGCATATTGGATCGCAGACTCAGCCGGAAACATGCCCCAAAAACAGCTGTTCTGGGTAAGTTTTAACCGATACTATCACAGTGAGACTGCGTGCGTAATCGCTATTGGTTACGAGACTCTGGCTATAAGATTTTTTTATTATTGGACCATTGGATGTATCAACCATTTTGGAGGAGATAGTGGATTCCGAACTTCACTATCATAACTTATCAGGTCGTGATCCTTAATTTTATGTTTTATGTTTTGTCTTTTGCAATAAAACTGCTGTTTAGCTACATATATCATCCCTTTCCTTTACACGATGAGGATGTATGGCTGAATGATGATAAATTGAAGGGACAATGAATGACATCTAAAAAGAAACCACTTCGGGCACTGTTAGCGTACACTGAATGTGAGTAAGGTATGCAGTACCGTCTCTGCGTTGGGCTTATCACTTATTTGATTAGACGTACCGTTATTACACAAAGTGGGAAGATAAAGATACCCAGATATATACAGACTCACACTTTGTCATGTGAGTCTGGTACACAATATACCTACGATATCCTCATCTAAAATATAGATGAAATTGATATATTTATTTCTATATCTTAATTAAGAATTGCTTTCTATATATTCTCTCCACATATGCATCATACGGAGCCCTCTGTGATTGTTTGAAATTGCACAAAAGGACTGTGGGCGATAAAGACAATTAAGACACCTTTTAAAAGGATTAAGTATTGTTTTAATATTTCAGACGGAAACATGCCCCAAAAACAGCTGTTCTGGGTCAGTTTTATCCGATACTATCACAGTGAGACTGCGTGCGTAATCGCTATTGCAATCGCAGTTGCGATTGGTAGTGAATCAGGCCCCTTGTTTGGGATTGAACCCAACCCTCAGTGCTGTGAGGCAGTAATGCTAACTACTAACATTTTATATTACTATTTTCAAGCAGAAAGTATATGCACATATAATTGTACAATAATACTTTCATTATCCATACTTATGTCTAGGAGAACAAAGTTGGATAGATTTAGGGGCATATCCAATTAGGTGTGAGTTTACCAAAAATCTTGCACCTGCGGTATTTTACCCACAGGTGCAAGATTTCTTATATCCAATTGGGTGCAGGGTTATGATTTATTTATTTTTTTAGTGCATATGGGTTTTTTTTTTAGTGCCTCCAGAGCAGGTCTGATTTTTCCTTAAATCCATATTTTAAGGAAAAGTGGTCAGGATTTGTTCTGTAAACCTTTGGACTCCCCTCCCCGTTCTCCAATGACTAATTAAGCAACTGGAAGTTTCCAATTAGCTTCATTAGTTCTAAATTACTCACCTTCTGCAGCGCTGTCCTTCTCCTCCGTCACTTCTCCAGCATCGCAGACAGCTTCCATGGACCGGCCAGGTACAGGACAGGTACTACCCTAACCCTGCACCCTACTATCCCTAACCCTGCTCCTCGTACACACTACTTACACTACACTGCCGCTACTAACCCTGCACCTTCTCCCCGCACACAGGGCCTGATTCAGACCCGGTCGCTCTGACAGAGTGCTCGCTCTGAATCAGGGCCGGGCTTTTTTTTTTTTTAGAACGGCCTCCTGGCGAGCAGCCATGATGATGGTCGCGATGGTCAAGACAATTGTTGCCCCAGAGAGCTTTCGGCTCTAACAGAGCCGAAAGCTCTCCCAATGACATCACTTGTGATGTCAGTGGGGCCGCCCCCAAACAACAGGCATTCTCATGAGAACGCCTCCTTTGTTGTGAGACACGGAGTGACAGAGTGCCCGTCGCTAGCCGGGTCTCGCGCATGCGCACGACGGAGCCGGCTCCGTTTTGCGCATGCGCTGTGGGCCACCATCGACCCAGTTGTAAGCACTCATCGCTGGCGACCAGGTCTGAATCAGGCCCACACTACATTACACTGCACTTGTTCCTCTCACACAGCATCAGCAGCCGGCTGCAGGCTGTGTTAAAAAAAAGATTCCCCTCCAGCGGGATTTTGTCTGCAAAAACTCTGCAACCAATTTTTTCAAATTGTACACCGCATACCCACGGTGATCTAAAATTAGTTGCAAGGTCTGCGTAATTTTTATGGCAAAACCTTGTGGCCAGTTGGATATGCTCCTAAAAGTACCTTTAATCAAGTTACTATTAATGATGTATAATATTTGTATGCCACTGCCATCTAGTGGAAAATTATGAAAATAAAATACGTTTTAAACTGGTATAAAAAGCATCTGTAATAGTTGGGAGATGCAGGGGCAGAACTATGGGAGACAATGGAGGCGCCTGCCGCCAGGCTCCAGCTCTGAAGGGGCACCCTCTCCATTGTCCACAACACATTCACCCCACTTAGGGCTGTAACTATGTACCCGGAGTGTACCGTCACGGCCGCCCAATACATGGCACCCCTTCCCGGCACCTGAGTAGCCACCATACACTAGTGGAGAGCTCCATGTCTGACCATCAGCTGCTGCCTCCGTCTATCTTTGGCCTGTCTGCATGCAAATTGCTATGTTACAGTGTCAGAGGCTGTGACGGGGGGCACCAAATTATAACTTGCCTCCGGGAGTCTGGGATAAACGTACGCCACTGAGGAGATGGCTTTATGAAAAACTATAAGAATATCCATTCTCACTAAAATACATACAATGCAAAAATTGTGCCATGACATATTATGCAGTGCTTTACAGATAACAAGGTTGATTCAGTTACCCATCTTTACTGTGTAGAAATACCAGAAGTCTTCTGCTTAGCTACTATGCAGACCCGGTTAATTCTTGTATATAAAGCTGTTCCAGATCCCTGCATCACTACCCATTTGCAGCATACACTCACTGGCTAGTGAGCTGTATAGAACCCCGTCCCGCCCCATTACCAGTGTACATGTAACAGTGAGTACAGCTGTACCTACTATACTTCAAGAAGCCAACACCACTGGTTAAGTAACTGGGCTGTTCATAGTTTGAGTCATCCGCTGGTGTGTGCCTATATAACTCTGCAATATCAACACCTGCCAACACAACATTTCCAACAAGTCTATCTGGCTGGTGTGTCTGCAACATTACTTTCCACTGGTGTCTATTATTTAGTAACTGTGTATACCACAAAATAGGATGCAGGGGCAGATTAAGGGGTGGGGCGACAGGGGCGCACAGAGGGGCCCTACAAAGGCAGAGGTGGATTATCCACAGTTCCTAGCGGCCCTCCGGACACCCACCACATGCATAACAATTTAAAAAAATGTTTGGGAACCTGTTGCATTATAATGCTAAAGGGTCAGACGGAGATCAGACATGGCGGGCAGAAATGAGGATATCGCAACCTCTGTCTCGTCCGGGAGCCACCGCACCAAGCTCTGTCTGTAAGCCGGTTTTTGCCTATTTCCAGCAGTAAGTTGACCTCACGCAAGATGTGGCGACTGCCTGACATCACACAAGGGGTGGGCTGAGAGGCACGGGAGAAAATGACTACTGAGTAAGTGACCTGACCAGTCAGTGACAAGCAGCAGGTGATATGAGAGAGCTAGCGGGTAATGATGACGGGCCAAGGGGTGATAGGAGGGGGGGTGATGTGAGGAGGGTAATGATAATGGGGGATGATGTGAGGAGGTTAATGATGAGGGGTGGTGATGTGAGGAGGGTAATAATGAGGGGGTGGTGATGTGAGGAGGGTAATGACGGAGGGGTGATATGAGGACGGTAATGACGGAGGGGTGATGTGAGGAGGGCAATGATGAAGGGGAGTGATGTGAGGAGGGTAATGATGAGGGGGGGTGATGTGAGGAGGGCAATAATGAGGGGGGGGTGATGTGAGGAGGGTAATGATGAGGGAGGGTGATGTGAGGAGGGTAATGATGAGAGGGTAATGATGAGGGGGGGTGATGTGAGAAGGGTAATGATGAGGGAGGGTAATGATGAGGGGGGGTGATGTGAGGAGGGTAATGATGAGGGGGGGTGATGTGAGAACGGTAATGATGAGGGAGGGTAATGATGAGGGGGGGTGATGTGAGGAGGGCAATAATGAGGGAGGGTAATGATGAGGGGGGGTGATGTGAGGAGGGCAATGATGAGGGGGGGTGATGTGAGGAGGGTAATGATGAGGGGGGATGATGTGAGGAGGGTAATGATGAGGGGGGGTGATGTGAGGATGGTAATGATGAGGGGGGATGATGTGAGGAGGGTAATGATGAGGGGGGGTGATGTGAGGAGGGTAATGATGAGGGGGGGTGATGTGAGGAGGGTAATGATGAGGGGGGGTGATGTGAGGAGGGCAATGATGAGGGGGGATGATGTGAGGAGGGTAATGATGAGGGGGGGTGATGTGAGGAGGGTAATGATGAGGGGTCACAGGGTGTTCGTAGGTGATGTGAGCTCTGTAATGATACTGGCGTGGTGATGTGAGGAGGGTAATGATGGAGGGGTGATGTGAGCTAGGTAATGATGAGTGTGGAACAGTGAGAGAAATATGAAGAGGGCAATGAGAGAGCTATGGAGGGGACAATGAGACATATATGGAGGGGCGGTGATAGAGATATGTAGGAGGGCAGTGAGAGACATACAGTATGTAGGGGCAGTGACAGAGATATGGAGGGGGCCATGAGAGATATGGAGAGGCAGTGAGAATGAAATGAAGGGAACAGTGAGGTCCATTCATCATCACTTCATTTCTACCAAAGCAGATGAAAATTAACATTTTCACCTACTTTTGTAAAAATGAAGGATCAGGGCTATTCATTATAAAGGTAATGCAGGAGATATCACTGATACCTCCTGCTTACCTTTCAGTCCTCATTTGTCCCGCTGTCCCCTACACTAGTATCAAGCTCTGAAAATATAATATTTTTGGAGCTTGACCGCAGAAGCATTTTCCATCTTCCGATGGTGTTTGCTCCCGCACCCCAGTTCCTTCCCTATGGGAAGGAGTCCTGGTGTGTGAAGATTGATCCTTTCGAATTCCTCCACCCCTGTCCAGTTACTTCTGCCAGTTGCCGGGGATCTGTGCGCCTGCGTGAAACTCGCAGACACGCTACTCTGCAGTGCTAACTTTCACTGCGAAAGTAGCAGTGAAGGGGATCATGAAAACAGCTGATTTTCGGATCAGCTGTCTCCGCACCAGAGCAATGTTGAATTGCTCCAGTGAATTTGTATCCATCACTGCTATACACAGCGAGTTAGATAGTGAATGGGCCCCAGTGAGAGATATGGAGGGGCAAACATTTGTTTTTTTCGGAGGAGACAGCTGCATTTTCATCTCACACTGGCCACAGACCCTGTCGGAGCTGCCCAGACAAAGAGCTCTGTATAGAAGCAGATGGGTGACAGGGAGCTGCTGCGCATGCCCAAAAGCAGCAGCTCCTCACATTGTCCGGATGCCAGTCTCCTCCTCCCAGATCTGGACATGAGTAGGTATGAATGCGTGTGAGTGCTGTACACACACATATTGTATGTATATGTATATACTGAAGTGCCAAAAGACATGGGATACAGTGACAAACGCAGGATTTCCAGAGGGGGGTTTCCAAAGGCTTAATTTTACAGCGAGTGTAGCCTGTCAATGAAGAGGGCAGAATTAGTACTTAACCAGCTTTAATAAGCGTCATACATAGTGTATTGTGTGTATTAATCCCAGTATATACAGGACCAGTGATCACAGTAAGCCATTAGATGCGTCAGTAGGGCCATCCTGCCTGAGCTGAACATATTTATTTTAGATGTGACCACCATTCCAGAATATTGGAGCAAGACCGGGAGCCTGGAGGAGCAGCAGAAGAACCTAGCACTGCCCTGGACATACTGTATATGTACATACTGGGCTCTATAGCAGTGCATCTCTAACAGTGCATGTTTTCCAGATCTTCTAGTTGGTGCACAGATTATTTATTACTGGCTGATACATGTTAAAAGATCCACAGGTGGTGCTAATTATTTCATTTGTGATACGAAGAAGAACATGCAGCACTAGTAACAATCTATTATATTACTATTTCTATTGTGGTCATGGTGTGGGCTGGGGAGGGGGGTTTCCAGGCAGACGGAACCCCCCTGCGTTTGCCTATGGGATATCAGTATGTAAAGGTAATGGTAGGTGGCATCATTGTACTGTGACATCTTGGAATTGCCCAGACCTGCATCAGTTGTAATCTGACATCTCAGCTAGGCTGCTCATGGCAAGGCGACGTGAATTATCAGACAGATGAGACATTACATTTCCGAAGTTGTGCAGACAATTAACATTCCTCGATCTATGGTGTCACATATGTACCAGGAATACCTCATGGAAGGCATCACCACTCACTGTAGACAGCACAGTAGCCACCACGGGTACTTTAAGATCGTGACCAGTGCCGTCTGACTTAAATCACGTCCACATTCAATGCAGGAGGTACCAGATGCATATCCAGCAGGTCAGTGCAGCATTCTTTAGCTTTCATGGGATATGGGAGCAAAAAACCCACCAGAGTGCCCCTGTTAACACTACGACACCGCCTCACCTGTGTCAGGACCAGGGTTTCCCAGCATAGGGGACGACGGGTATTACCTGTGAGGGCGCTGTGGTGTGGTCCTTCCGGTGGAGGGGCTGCTGTCTGGCGGTGGGCATTGGCTGTGCGAGGTGTTCTGCGGGCACTGTGTCATTCTGGCCGGGGTAGGCCTGGTGGTATTTCCATTCCACTCTGGTATGGGCGCTGCCATCTTGCCTCTGCTCATGTGACTTAGCTGCTCCAGTCCTGGCGTGTCACATGCTCTCTCTGACCTATCACGATTCTGCACTGGGTACTTAAGGGAGTCCAGAGCTTCCCATAGTTGCCAGTGCAACGTGTTTCACAGCGTATGCTGTGAGAGAGTTCCTGAGCTCCAGTAAACCTGTCTGTTTTCCTGTGCTCCAGTAACCTGTCTGTATACCTGTGCTCCTGCTGGATCCCAGCTTCCAAGCAGCCTGCATTGCTCTACCTGCTCCCAGTCTTCTGCTGGAACCATCCTGCACCTTCCATTAACCCTTTCCCTGCCTAAAGACCTGAGTATAACCCTGTCCCTACACTGTCTCCAGTTACCTAGCTCTCTGCAACTATCCAGTTTCTACACTGAGCCATCTTAGTGCTACTCATCAGTTAACCTACTACTCCATAACCACTCTGGATTTCATCACAACAGTATCAATTTGTAACCTGATATCCTGTCTGCAGCCTAGCATTAACCATTGGATTACAAATACTTTTTATTATTTCTGCCACTACCTGGACATTACCCACCCTTGCTTCACTTCAGTTTCAAGTCATCACCTCCCCATCTATATTCTGGACTTTATATTATCATGTCTTCAAGTTCACCCATAAAAAAACCCACTTTTCAGTTTAAATCTGTTCCGGTGTCTGCTCCTGTTACCACCCCGGGTCCACAACAAACACAGATCCTAACAACCTGGGCTTGTGACGTCTCTAATTGGACGCTGGAGGACTTGTAACATGTGGCATGATCCAATGCGTTACGGTTCCAGTTTATTTGGGCTGATGGCAGGCTTCAGGGGTGACACAGACCCCATGAGGCCATGGACCCAGCATAGTGCAGGCTGCTGGTGGTTCCATAATGGTGTGGAGTGTGTTCACAAGGAGTGAGTGTAGTTTGCTGGTCCGCCTGAACATGTAATTTACTGGCAACTGCCAGGGCCGTAGAGAGCCCTGGCGGGCCCAGGTACAGAGGGGGCATGACCTAATCATGGGAAGCATGGCCACACCCCCTTGAGCAGAAAAAAAACCTTTTGCAGCGCCACTAAGCGGCACTGCACGACGGGGAGGGGGCGCTGTAAGAGAAGGGAGGGGGGGGCGGCACTGGACCCGGGCTCCCGCCCTGCCCACTCAGGAAGCCCGGGCCCGGGTAAACAGTACCCGCTCCCCCTCCCCTCTCGGCGCCCCTGGTACCTGCTACGTTGCATTGCTTGATGACCATTTTCATCCCTTCATGGACTTCCACAATGATGAAATATTGTCATCAGTCCAAAGTTGTTCAGAATTGGTTCGGGAGCATTCTGGATAGTTCTGACAAATGGTTTGGCCACATGTTCTCTCAACATGAACCCAATTGAGCATTTATAAGACATTCACACCCAAGATCCTGCACCAGGGCCGTAACTAGGGTAGTGCGCCGCTGCCTTGGCACAGGGCACCGCAGGGCAGGAGGCACTGTTTGGGCCTGTCAATTTTCTATTTATTATCATTCTCACTTGTAGATTCCTCTTATTTTATCCCCAGCATCTCCTGGTCTCCCCCATCTCTTCCCTTGCCCTTCCCCATGAGGCCATGGCCCTTTTTCGGTGTGTTATCTCCCTATTTTAAAAATAGGGGGGGGCGCCAATGCTCTCTCTGGCACAGGGCACCAAAAAGTCTAGTTACGGCTCTGTCCTGCACCTACAAATATCAGGGAAATGTGGGACGGTATCCAGACGGCATGGGTCAACATCTCTCCAGAGGTCTTCCATCCAATTGTGGAATCAATGCCATGTCAAGTTGCTGCATTTCGCCAGGCTAGAGGGGGTACTTTTGGCACTTCAGTATGTGTGTGTGTCACTGTCCCAGGACCGGTCAACAAACAACTGCTGCCTGTTAAATTTGCGGAGGGGTCCTTGTAAAGTCTTAGTGTAGCTCCCACGTCTCTCAATGCTATTTTCCCAGTGATTTCTGCAGTGCTCGGAGAATAGGTAGATATAGTCTATAAGAGCAGGGTGGACCACCTGGACCTAGAGGTCCTTGTGCACCCCACACTATGCTCCCATTATAGCCCAGGAGTATCCTTAATATCACAGGTCCTCAAACTTGGTCCTCAGCAGTGGCGTCACAAGGGGGAGTGCAGGCCGCACCCGGGTGTAACCCGCCGAGGGGTGACACCAAAGTACCGACTGCTCCTCAATGACAGGAGCTGGGTGCTGCACTGTAGCATTATGTGCAGCACTCGGCTTCTGACACAGTGAGGGAGCTGGCACTGCAAATAGACTGCTCCCCAGGGGCAGTCAGCATCTCCGGCACCCCCCCCTTCCCGAGTGATTAAAACGGAGTTTCGGGCCATGTGGCCACACCCTCTACCCGTGAGGCCATGCCCTATCTGCGAGCCCATGCCCCTTTTTACCGGTGCACGGCTTCGTCGCATGCACTACTCACCTGCCAGCACTGGGTGCCACCCAGGGGAGGGACGCCACCAGTCCTCAGGGCCCCAAACAGTGCATGTTTTCCAGGTCTCATCACAGAATCACAAATGAAATAATTGCTCCACCTGTGAATCTTTTAAAATGTGTCAGTGAGTAATAAATACACATGTGCACCTGCTAAGTGACTTGGAAAATTTGACCTGTTTGGGGTCCTGAGGGCCGAGTATGAGAACCACTGCTCCATAGTAATAAAATATATAGCAATGCCTACTAGCAAATAAAATAAATAGTGAAGATCTTACTAGTAATAAAACAAGTTGTGTCTGCACTAGTAATAAATAGTAGTAATAAAATAAATAGCAATGATCACACAAGTAATAAAATGGTAGTGACATCATTAGTAATAAAATAAATAGTAGTGCCCACAGCAGTAATGAAATAAATTGTAAAGACTGCATGATTAGTAATACAACAAATAGTGCCCACAGTAGTAATACTGGTTGAAAAAACAACAACAATATAACCTTCGTAATACATACATTATTATTGCACACATTATTAATAAATACATGTTCCATAATCAGTTAACCTCCAGTGAGCCCAGCTAGTTGATAGCACGGCAGCCAATCAGAAGTTAGCTCTAGCTGTATCATGGAAAAACTGAGGTCCCCAATTCTTTCCATTGTCACTAAGCAGATTGTACAGATCTCTGAAATGTAGTTTATGACTGATCCTCCCAGAAACTCTTCATCATTCTTTAGAATTCGTGGGTGGCTTGGGCATAGTTTTATTATCTAAGGCCCTGATTCAGACCCGGACGCAAGTGGGCGTACGTACGTTCGGCGTACGTAAAAAAATATTTAAATTCAAGCACTCGCTCGTATTTTCGTACGCAGATAAAAATCCGCCCCAAACTCAACAGACCCCTCCTCTAACTAACGAGCGTGCCAAATAGCGAGCGTACATCCCCGAAATGGCTTGAAGGGAACGCACGCACAAGTACAAACCGGAAGTGGGCCTGTCAGATTCCGATTACCTGCTCGTTTATTCTGCCTACCTCCCTCAATCGTATCCTGCCAATCAATGTATCAATTAGCTTAATTTTTAAATTTTTTTCAACACAATGCAATAAACTTTAATCTTGTCCATGTTTGTGTTTACCCGCAGAATACGTACGGCTTAAACATTCGCTTTTATTGGTCAAAATACATGTTAGCCCCAATTAAACAATTGTTCTATTTGTTTGGATCCCCGCATATTTTCCGGGGTTCATTTCTTTATTTAAATTTGCTTACACATGTCACTGCATCAAGCCTATCATAACTCTCAAGAGATTTCTGGCCCTGTCGAACACATGACTCATACACTAACCAATAGAATTGGTCCTGTTAATTTCCAAAATACATTAGCCAATCAAATTTTTTTTTCGTGCTTTATTAAAATTAATTTTAAAAAAATACACCATTGCCATCATGAGAGCTGCCGCATTCACCAGGCGCGAGCTGCTGGTGCTCACGGAGGTGATGGACAGGCGGATCACCAGGCAGCCTCCACCCATCACAAATCGCAGAAAGCGTTCCGCATATGCGGAGGTACGTCGCCACCTGCGCTCCTTCGGCTCACGCCGACATATCGGCCAGCTGGAGCGCAGGTGGTCGGACCTGCACCGGCGGACGCCCCGCTTGCTGGCATGCTTTCGCATGCAGATCGCGGAAAGTAAGTTTTATGGACTGTGGTTTTCATGTTTATCTTGTGGGCCCTAACTGCGTGTGCATGTTTTCATGTCTGTTCTATTTATTCATTGTACTCATATCTGCGTGTGCATGTTTTCATGTCTGTTCTATTTATTCATTGTACTCATATCTGCGTGTGCATGTTTTCATGTCTGTCCTATTTATTCATTGTACTCATATCTGCATGGCCATGTTTTCATGTCTGTCCTATTTATTCATTGTACTCATATCTGCATGGCCATGTTTTCCTATTTGTGTTGTCTTAAAAAAATTTATTTTTTGGATTCATGTTGAAACTAACCACAATTTTTTTAACATCTTTTAGGGGCACAGCAAAGACTACGGCGTCATCGGCAGACAAGACGCCGGTCACGGCCCCTCTCGCCAACCCCCAATTCCTCATTACCCCCTCCTCCCCAGACCCTGTGGCCGAGATTTCGGGGCTACTTCCCCTCCAGCCCAATTCCCCCTCTCCTCCAACCGCCCCTCCTCCAAATACCCCCTCCCAGGATTCAGCCAACACCCTGCCCCTAGGTTTGGGGAATGTAGCCACCTCCGAGGAGGTCGTGGGAGTGGCTTCTCGCTCTGGCGTTTTGCAGAACGGTATGTTTTTGCTTTTTTTTTTTTGGCACCACAAATTGTTTGTATGTAATCATGTGTCGTCCCCTTTTTTGTGGGCTTTTTGTCGCCTTTTTGTTTTTTTTGGGGTTGTCTTTACCTGTTCCTGCTGATTTCACCATACACATATCACACCTGTGGGCATTTTTTTTTGGCCCTTGTATTTTTGGCCTACAACATTTTGGGGTGCTGGGTTTTATCCGTGTAATGATGGTTTTTTTAACAAGCTTTTAAGTTTTGGTTTGCTTGTTTTGTGTTGTTTTTGAATGTGGCTTCATTATTGATGTATTAATCCCCAAACTTTTGTCACCCACAGAGGAACAGAGGCGTCGGGCTGAAATATGTCAGTGTGTGGCCCGTATGCGGGAGCAAGTCAAAGGGCTGCTGCAGGGCCTTGACCATCTGGCGGTCCTCCTTAGGAATTAGTTTATTTTTTATTTTTTTTACAAATTGTTTAAAAATAAATCAGTTTTTTGTAAATCAAAGATTCTTTACACTGACATAAGTAGACTCTTCAAGCAAGGATTGCCAATTATTCTCACTAAAGATTGTGTGTTGTATTTTGAAGGCAAACAGGCACAAGAAACACCTACCAGTACCAATGTCATTTTCCTTTTTTGGGGTGGGCAACATTATAGTTTACAACATTTTACAGGTTCCTATTTGGTGGGCAAGCTGCTTAGGCCGATCTTACGAAGCCAACTGATTGTACAGGATTCCTTGGTGTGTTGGTTTGTACCCCGAAAACATATTACATTTTAGCTCAACTTGCTTCATTACTGGGTTACCCCTTAGGCAAATGTAACGTTTGTGAGCCTGGTTACACTTGCTTCTAACGTGCCCAAAAAGGAACCAAATTACACTCTCAAAAAATCAAAAAACAAAGTGTTCACTCACAAACAAAACACACAGTGATAATCAGAAATACACCACATACCAAAAACAGGAAACAAACACACAACAAATCAAGAACTGGTTGACGAAGGACCATGCCCACATGATTCCACAAATATGGCGTTGCAATATGGGTTACATAATATATTCCACAAGTTTCCACATAAAGGTTTTTGAAGGGTAGCAGGAAGTAGTCATCGTGGGAGTGGCAAAGATTATGCAAACAAACAGAAGATGGGGAAAAAATTAATTAAAAAAAAGATGAACGCAAACAAACCGTAACACATTGGGTATAATCACTGTTGTTTGGTCAATAATTACCTAAAATATCTGGCCACCACATCATCGCGTATGGCCCCCCCACATACTGACCTCCGACCAACCTCGGGGGGGCCATCCTCAGGTAAGGCATCCTCTGGCTGCATTGGGACACCACTCCTTATGGCGATGTTGTGAAATATCCCACACAGGACCACAATTTTCGAAACCATATCCGACAAATACATGAGCTCGCCACCAGAGCGGTGGAGGCATCTGAATCGGCCTTTTAAAAGGCCGATACAGCGCTCCACCACTTGCCTGGTGGCTGTAAGTGCGGTATTAAACTCACTTTGTGGGCCTGGTGTGGGAGCCAAATAAGGAGTGAGCAGCCAGGGCATGCAAGGGTAGCCACTGTCTCCTGTGAAAAAGAATAGACAACATCAGGATCACTGTGTATCAAGCTTAACATTGTTATGTACTAAAGGTCTCCACTTACCCAGAAGCCACGCATCACCAGCTTGTAGGTTGGTTAATTTGTGCCATATCCCTGATTGCCGGATGACGAAGGAGTCATGTGCACTTCCTGGTAATTTTGCATTCAGGGACAGGATCTGGAGGGAGGCATCACATACCACCATTACATTCAGGGAGTGATAGTGTTTACGGTTGCGAAATATGGCCTCCAGCCGTGCTGGAGGCTGAAGTGGTATGTGAGTACCATCCACAACCCCTATGATGTGTGGGAAGCCAGCTATTTGTTAAAAATTGGCCTTGGCCACACTAAGGGCACCCATATCCAAAGGCATTTTAATAAAATTATGGAGGTGCTTGAAAAGTGCCTCCATCACTGCCCTCAGGATCCTGAAAAAGGAGGATTGTGAGATGCCCGTCACTATTCCCACCGTTGTTTGAAACGATCCTGAGGCACAGAAATGTAACACCGCCATAAATTGCGTAAGTGGTGGTATTGCTGTAGGACTGTCAATTTGCCGCTCAAGATCACTCTCTATTAATGAGAGAGTGTCTATGATGATTTTGGGAGGAAGACGGTAGCGTCTTAAAACCTCATCAGGCATTCCAAAAAGGGTGACACGTGTTCGAAATATCTGGGGCCTTGCACGCCTACGATGCCTACGCCTGGGACGAGATTGAGGTTGGTCGGCTTCCGGGAGCATGGCCAGAACAATCCGACCCAGATCAACCTGAAATGGCAAGATTTGAATGTAAGGCTTTTTACCCACCCCAAAATAAAATTAAAACAACTTAGCTTGATGATACCATCCATTGCTGCTTACATGCCGGGGTATTGTCATGATACGTCCAAACTGTAAATATTCCCAATATTAAAAGAAATCTGTTTAGTCTGTGCATTTATGTTTGTAAATTTGGTGCAAAACAAAACATAAAATAGGCGAAACACACATTTGGCCAACGAGCAAAACGACATTGCACACAGTACGTCAAATTGGGGTCAAATGTAAGCAAAAAATGCTAAAGGGAAAACACAAACAATTTTACAGGATGAATAAGCATTTAAAATTGCACTAATTAGTTCGCAAATACAAGTCACTATACAAACAGATAAAAATGCGCTAATTAGTTCGCAAATACAAGTCACTATACAAACAGATAAAAATGCGCTAATTAGTTCGCAAATACAAGTTAAAAAATGGACTTACCAAGAGCTAATATATAAGATTCCCGATCAAAAGGTCTTTGGGGCCGAGACAAATAAAAACCTAACAGAGATGAAATTAGGAAAAAAAAACTTTAGAAAAATATGAAAAAGAAGGAGACACAAATTGAACCAAAGTTAGACTTCCCAAAACTTACCAAATCAAGAAACGAGGCCAAAAAAAACACCAAAAAAAAAGCGTCCGGAAAATAAAAACGCAAATATAGCAAACAAAATAAACTCCCAACAACGCCAACTCCAAAATCCGCAAACAAGAAACTCCGACCAAGGTAACCTCCAACAATCCAAAAACGCCACCTCGACTCGAGACACACCAAGCCATAAATAGTGTTTCGTTTCCCGCACAAATTAAGGAGGAACGCACAATCAATGATGCGGCCGCAAAATAAGGACGCATGTATAAATACGTCACGAAACACAATTAAAAATCTGGTGTATTTCTTGTTTGGAGCTCAGACATGGCTACAGACCAGGGAAACAATGGACAACAGTCAGGCGGTAAGTATTTCATGCATTTTGTCTCAATGATTAATTTGAAACATAATATTGGGCAAGTTGTGAAGTTGAGAATTCTGCATATTTACACAAATAGGTGAGGAGGATGACATGGAAGAGGCTGCTGGGCCCAGTATTCCGGGCAAAGCTGCCAAAAAGAAAAGGCAGCCACAATTCACAAGAAAGGAGATGGAGGTTTTGATTCAGAAGTGTGTGGACATCCTGCCACAGGCAGACAGGAATATGAGTACAAGCCAGAAGTGGAGAATGTGGGAAGAGGTAGCCGTTGCTGTCAATAGGGTGGGTGATTATGTCCGTCTAGCCCGGGATGTCAAACGGCGGTAAGTAAACACTTGCCCCCCCTAAAAACAAACCCCATTTTAAACAAAAGGATAATGTTTCCATTTTTATCCCACAGATGGGGCGACTTCAAATATCGCCTAAAGCAAAAACTGGCGGACAGGGCTAGGCATGCAAGGGGGACAGGTGGGGGTCCCACCCCTGTGTCATTGGAGTTGACGGATTTAGAAGAGCTGGCACAGGGGTGTGTGCAGCCTGTGGAGGTGTTTGGCGTGTCCAACATGGATACGGACATGCCAGACTTTGCGGCTCCTCATGTTGTCCCAGGTAAGTATTGTGATGTCACCAACTCTGAAATGTTATTGTGCCAATATGTAGATTCTAATGTGAGCCTTTTCTCATTTTTCCAACAGAGACACAGGCGGATGAGTCTGCTCCAGAGGGGAGCCTTGGCCGCAGAATTTCTGCTGGCTCTGCAGGGGAGGAACCAGTACATCCGGCTGAGGACCCTGCAGAAGCCAGTCCAGGGCAATCCCCCTCGCAGGCAGTGGCCCTCCTCACAGAACTCAATTTCAAATCGGATTTCCATACGGAGATTCTGCAGAGGATGGACGCCAGTCTGATACGGGTGGCTGAGGCCCTGGAGCAAAATGCGGCGGCCAACGTGACCATTGGTCAGGCCCTGGCGGAAAATACCAGGGCCAACATCCGCATCGCCAATGCCCTGGAGCAGCTCGTTCGCCAGCACATGGTGGAGCCAACCTCCCTTCCTGCCGGAACATCAGGATCCTCCACCTCTGGCACAACATCAGCCAATCCTCCAAATGTGCCTAGCCCTGTGCCTAGTCCAGAGGCCACAACATCTGCCTCTGGACAGGCCAGCCCGATGACATCCCGGACCCGGTCTGGCGCCCTCCCTCCCCCAGCCAAACGGGTGAAAAAACGGTGACAGCAATGGCTACTTTTCCCACACTCCTTCTGTGCTTGCCTCATATTCCTTTCTGGACAAAACTTCCCTCTCCTTTCTTGTGAATTGTTTTTAATTTTGTGTTTTACGTTTCATAAATCTTTTATGTTGGCCCAATTATTTTAACTTTGGGAATGAACCCTGCAAAAAATCTTTTTCTACAATCTGTTTTTTATTTTAGTTTTTGTTTGAGCAATAAAATTCAAAAAAAAGTTTGAAATTGTATTCTCACATTATTGTCAAAATGGGTTACATTTAATCCTGGGCCAAAAGGCAAAAACGTGCAAAAACCACATTTTACATGAATTAAAAAAAAGGGCTCTTTAAGGAACGTTTAAAAATTTACATAACGATGCAAATTCACCAGGCCAAAAGAAAAAGGGAAAAACAAAAAAAACATGATGACATTATTGTTACAATAGGCCAAAACCAACAAATTGAGGCCAAAATAAACCCCCACAAATGTACGCAAATTGATTGTGTAATCCTGACATTAGCAGCTATGATTTCCACCTGCGTACGCTTTTGTGCTAACCCAAAAAACTGATTTCAAAACACATACCAAGCCGGTTTTCAATCCAACACTAATTGCTGTTCTGACCACCCGCGATTAATCGCTGCAACATCGTGGAGTGCCAGGACGGAGGAGAAGGCCATCACCAATGTGGTCGAGTAATCCAGACCCTAAGCTGTGCTAGCATTTTGAAGGGAAAGAGGATCATCCAGTGACGTATGAGTCGGTACGAACACATTTTACGTTCGCATCTGCTAATGTATGTACGCCCCAAAAACGCCTCGCCACGCCTGCGTTTTTCCATCTCCACCCCCGTCAACACCCAAAAACGCCCTGTTCTGTCAATCACATTGGACATGTCACTTCCTGTACGCTATTTTACGAACGAGTCAAAATAAGCTCGCAATCTGCCGTACGCACATGCGCAGTGTAACACCGACGCATGCGCGGTTAGTCAACATCGGAACGCAACGAGCGTACTGCTGTTAACGAGCGGCTCTGAATGAGGGCCTAAGTATCTACCCATTTTTTGTAAGGTTTATGCCTCCAAGAGCATACTAGTGTACAATTATTTGTTTATATATTTTTGCTTAGTGGACTTCCATATTCCTCTTCCCCTCCCTGCCCCCCTGCCCATCCCCCCCTCCCCTGCCAGCACCCCCCCTCCCCTGCCAGCACCCCCAACTTCCTTCCTTCTTTACCTCTTCAATCCTCTTTTCCTCCTCTCTTTCCCTTTTAACCCTTGCTTTATTTCCCTTGCTATGACAGTCTCTGAATGTGAATTATTTGCTCCAGTCTTCAAATTCCTCTGTCAAGGTTATTTTTCCTAATCTACCTTGTATCGCTCACATTGTGTTATAAGGATATGGATACAGGGCTATCTATCTATCTATCTATCTATCTATCTATCTATCTATCTATCTATCTATCTATCTATCTATCTATCTATCTATCTATCTATCTACACACCTAAGCATGGTACATCTATTATTATTATTATTACATTTTATTTATAGGACGCCACAAGTGGTCTGCAGCACCGTACATAGAGTAAAGGGTACACAGAACATTACATTACAATACAGTAACCAAAATATAAACCGAAAACAAGTAACAATTAGCAACACAATTCTCTATACACAGTACAGCTCTAAAGGTGAAGGCTGTCATAGAAGTGCTAGAGAAGAAGGCTGTGAGACATTGGAGAGGAGGACCCTGCTCCTGGGAGCTTACAACCTAGGTTAGAGGGGAGACGGACAGATGACATGAGGCGTGTGTAGAGGGGGACCTGAGTGCCGGAAGTAAGCAAGGTAGAGATGGCTGAGGCGGGTGGGACAGAGACCTGCTAACATGGTTATGTGGTGGAAGGGTATGCTTTGATGAACAGGTGGGTTTTCAGTGCACGTTTGAAGCTCTGCAAGAGCCTGATCGAGCGAGGAAGCTCATTCCAGTGGAGGGGTGCTGCACAGGCAAAATCTTGGATACGAGCATGAGATAAAGTAACCATGGTGGAGGAGAGGTAACAGTCATTGGCAGACCGGAGTGAGCGGGGAGGAATATGTAAGGAGATGAGGTTGGAGATGTAGGGAGCAGTAGAGTTAGAGAGGGCCTTGTATGTGAAGATGAGGAGTTTGAAGATATCTATTACATATACGTATATCATATTGTATATCAGCTGTATTATAATATGGTCAGTAATGAGGGCATGATGGGACCTGTTGTCTCCCGGTCCTGCCTGTCACATCTGTAGCTCCACAACAGGGGTAATCCCGGCACAGAGGGTTCAAGGATGGGCTTTGGTCTCCAGGGAGGAGGCAGCACCATCACAGGGGCCCTGGTCTGAGTCTCCGGGGAGGGGGGGAGCACAGTCACATCTCACTCACTGTTCTTAGCCCTTCCTCTTCTGTCCCGACTCCTCCGAGTCCAGCATAGGGATGGCCATTGACTATCGATGTTTTGAAAATATTAGTGGTTTGTGGTCGATGTCGAATAGTTTTACCATCAATGGCAGAGAACCAGATGGCTGCCCTCCATCGGTGGTATCCCTGGGGCCGATGGCGATGGTTTATTAATAGACTACGCTGCGTGCTTACTGTACATGTTCAGTGTGTGTGCACACAGTCCGAGTATGACCCTTCCTCCTCCTGTCATCAGGTGCACTGTCTCTCTGTTCCACCTACTGGCTGGATGTGCACCGGGATTGTTGAATTGTGGGCTGTCCCACTGGGCCGCCATCTCACTGACTGGCTGAGCAGCTTGAGCTGTCAGTCAACAGCAATGAGCACTGAACAGCATAGCCCACTCAGCCCCTCCCCCCCGAGTCCGTCTGTCTCGACTGTGTCCTGTCCAGTGACTGACGTGAACTTGAAGTCCCAAGAGAGCCTCATCCTGAGTGCCATAGTGACTAAGACAACTACCAGAGCCAGCCGCCGGGGGGCATACCTACCTACTTTTGAAAAAAAGCAATTCAGGGAGATTGTAAAAGCACCACCTATGAGCGTGGCGGTAAAGTTGATGTGTACTGCTACATCTGTGAGGTGTGCCATAACACACTGATACTTTTCAGAAAATACAAGTAGCCATAGGGATCATTGTGCCTTATAACCAATGCAGGGAAATTATACTAATTATCCCATTTAAATGTATATGTCTGTGTGTCTTTTTAATATAACAGCTTTATAATAGGGGTAAGGTGCAATGAAGGAGATAGCTAGACTCTTCAGGGAGTCAGGGAGATTGCTGCCATTTCAGGGAGTCTCCCTGACAATCAGGGAGAGTTGGCAAGTCTGTGGGGGGAGGGTTCCAGCTAAAGCACACATCGATGGGTATGGTACCCATGGCCATCCCTAGTCCAGCACATGAATTACAGCAGGGAGAATGTATACCTAGCGGGCCGGCACCCTCTGCCGGCTGATGATCTACGCGCCAGCGTAGTCCGAGTAATGATCAAGTCGTCCCTGTCTGGCTATGTACCTTATTTCCTTCTCTAATCTAACCTTATCTTGATTTCTTGATGCCTTCAATTAAAAGTTCCTAAAGAACGTTAAAGGTTTAATCAAACTTAATTTTCCACCATTTTCTAAATATTATATATAAAGGTTGGGCTATGGGCATTAGCAATTCCACAGTAATATAAAGGGTTCTAAGCTTGCTAGAGCTTGTATGAAAGTAGAGAATTCCAGCAGCTTTGGCTGTAACAGCAGACATACAAAAGGACAGTAGGTGGCACAGTAATACACACCTTCCAAATATAACACCTATTAGGGTATACTACCATATATATGATTATTTATTGCCATTAGGGACTATGCACTGAGAACCTGGAGTTTTGCTCTACATACATTTTGCAGTTCTTTCACCGTGTTCAATTTTTTTTTCCACCATAAAGCGACTCAGATATTACTTTAAATGCAAATTTAAAATTTAGAATTTTTTGTTTTACTTTTCGTTTGTACTAGTAGAGGTAATACATTTACATACATTTTTATAGTTAGCTGCAACTTACTAAATTCACCCCCTTGTTTCCAAATAAGAACAGAATATAAAAGTTATTTTTTTTTTTGTTTTACTTTGTAAAGCCATACAGCACAGGTTCCAATAGGCAAGCTACAGTATGGATCTATTTAGGATGGTTTGCCTCATGCAAGACCTGCATGTCCACTCTCTAGGTCAGCGAAACTGGTAGGACTGCATTGCACAGGAGATGCCATGACCCTTGCTATTTTTGTACGGCCTATAGGTTTAACTTGAAGTGGACAAAAGTTGTGACTGCTACCAAGGACAACGTAAACTTAGGACTTAAAAGGCAACTCGTGGCACTTTTTTTTAACTGGTACCTCCCAACTCAGAATAAGATTTTTTTTGTAAATTGTAAGTAACTTTTCTGCTGCTTCTGGTGGAAAATAAACATAAAACAAGCATAAATAATAAGCACTGTTAGTTGTTTAATGTACTTGCCACAAGGTTGTAAAACATGGCAACAAGAAACCAAAAGAGAATGATGCAGACACCATTTTCTTGTGGTCACTCCAGGGACGTATATTTAGTTGCTGTCTGTGTGGAATGAATGTACAGAACATCATAGGGATATTGCCCTGGTAGTATGCTCACGTTAAATTCCACCTGGAAGTATTGCGCTCATGTGGACGGGTTGGGTACGATTGGTCGACAGTTATCATATCGGCATTCATCATTTACTGCCGGCAACCTCAGACTATCGGCATTTAACATGGCTACAGTTCAGATATTGATATAGTGAAGATGTTGACATTCAGCGGATGTCGACATGATGTATGTCGACAGTTTGAACCATGTCCACATTATGATGTTGGCATTATGAATGTTGACATAGTTACTATCACAAAAGCAGATGAAAGTTTGCTGATTCTTATAATTATTATTATTATTATTTTTTTAAAAGGGTCCGACTGTGTTTTCCAAAATACGAGCCTTATGATTTCAGCCACATCATTGTGTGTTTTTCCATGTATAATGCTGCACAAGGAACTTATTATTAAATGATCTGACAGTATTATCTTCAACTTAAAACATTTGAAATTGGATTACAATTAGTACGTTGACACACAATTTATTTGAATTGAACTATTAACAAAGAGATCTACTTCTTTGACAATACAAGATTGCATAAACTAAAGATAACCACAAAATGTCACAAACACCAGAAGACTCAAAGATACTGTACTAGCCATTCATAAGGACATCAAGATAATTTAAAAAAGAGAAGTAGTTTGTCTGAGTGAGTGAGTGAGTGAGTGAGTGAGTGAGTGAATCAGTGAGTGAGTGAGTGAATCAGTCAGTAAGTGAGTCAGTGAGGGTGAGTCAGTGAGTGAGTCAGTGAGGGTGAGTGAGCGAGTGAGTGAGCGAATCAGTGAGTCAGTAAGTGAGTGAGTGAGTGAAGCTGGGTACTCATTTTGCAGATCACTGTGCAGATCAGATAAATGCTCTGATCCTACAATTACTACTAACACCGTCATGTCACATGTCTATGTAATCTCTAAGAGTGTATGTATTTATTTATTTATTGATTTATTACTGAGGACTATCTATTTGATTATGGGGGCTAATTAATAGTGGGGTTATGGTGATGGAACTATTCATTTAATGCATTGGCTAATATTTGAATTGAATAATTCAATGTAGGGCTGCATTGGAGGAGAATAAGAGCTATTTATTAAATGTGATACTGATTAGTTAATGTTTGGGAGGAATATCAGCCCGGGATTTTTGTCAGTGTAAATGGATCCACCCGGGTCCAGGGACCCGGGGATCCAACTTGGGTACTTTGCAGGGTTGGCCACGGGTCGTTCAATGCAAATTTGTTCAATATAAATGCTATTCATTTAATTTTAGGGTTGTTTGGGGGTGTGAGGCATAGAGTTTTCAGTCATTACTAGGCTTTCCATATTTAATGTACCCAAAATTCCAGGAAAAATATAAGCAGCAAATGAGCTTAAAATACCAGCAGGTTGTGAAATCTGCAAGAACAGATAGGAGACTGCAGGATAGTCTGAAGATTCTGGTGGCGCATTCTGAATTGTGGGTGTCTGTTCTGCTCAGAACTTTGTCCCAACTGCAGGAACTCAGGATATATACATGTACCTAACACTAGCACATGCAGCTTTGGCCATGGGTTGCGGAGCAGTCTAGAAATATCTAAAATAATAGCCATATCACTTACCCATTCTGGTGGTGTGGTGTGGTGTGGCATAGATATACCCCTCTGGAAATCCTAAAGTTGCAAGAAATGATTAATTCCCAAATAAAGGGGCAATAGTCATTTATTGAATCTGTTATAGGTTTATTTATTTACTAACATTTATTTATAGCGCATCAGTGTATTGCATTGCACTTTACAGTTGGGAACATTAACAATAATACGAGATTGGGTTTTTTAATAGAACCTTTCTATTCTGCTGTTTTGCAAGATATAATTTATAACAGAACATAAGGCCATATAAATTTAGATAGTTTAACCTTTAGATTAATAACTTTGACGGAATTTCAGTCAATTATCCATTGATCTGGAATGGGTTCCCGTCAGCGGCAGCCCGACAAGAGCAGAGTTAGAAGCCCGACAGCGCTGGAAATCCCGATCGTGGATAGATAAGTATGTACTAACCTAACCCCCCTAACCCTAACCCTCCTTAGGGGTGACTAACCCTAACTTCCCTCCCAAGTGCCTAACCCTAATCCCCCCTCTAAGTGCCTAACCCTAACCACCCCCTTCCCCACTTCCTAAACCTAAGTCCCCCGGGGGGGTGCCTAACCCTAAGTCCCCCCCGGGGGTGCCTAACCCTAACCCTGCCTCCCCCTAGCCTAACCCTAACCCTCCCGGGGGGGTGCCTAACCCTAAGTCCCCCCCGGGAGCCCTAAACCTAACCCTCCCCCCGGCGGCTGTCCGCTCGCGGCGCCCGGCATCACTACGATCGGGATGCCGGGCGCCGGTCTCCCGGCGTCGGGGAAATGCGGGTGTCTTCACCCTTGCCGGTATATGACAGTCGGGAAGCCGGCTGCCGGTATTTAGGCAGTCGGCTTCCCGATTGCTTCCCAATCAGGCACCTCAAATGTTAGATCGATATGTGAACCTTATGTTATTTTCCTGCTAAATTAAAAATCAAGGATGGAAGACACATTATGGGGTCTATTTACTAAGCAGTGTTAGGAAAGTGAAGAGTGAAAAGTGATAAGGTGCCAGCCAATCAGCTCCCAACTGTCATTTTTCAAACACAGCCTATGAGATGGCAGTTGGGAGCGGATTGGCTGGCACCTTATCACTTTTCACTCTTCACTTTTCACTTCTCCTAACACTGCTTAGTAAATAGACCCCTATGTGACAGATAATCTATACTTAAATAAAACACAATTTCTACATTGTGTAATTGTGCATATTCTGCATCAAAACTCCAGCAACAACAAAAAAATTAAATATATTAACTTAGATTTGTGAATTTGATGACTGCATAAAACACAAACAAAGCTCTAAGTCGGACTGTCCTTCACTATGTTAATATCTCCTCTAATAAAGTGCAAATGTGTAAAAGATTAGCAACACAAATGGCATTCCCTGCCTGAGCTCTTATCACCATGACCTAGGATCCCAAGGACCCTTGAAGCTAGCAAGGGAAAGATTATTGATTAAGTTCTGTTAGCCAGTGCTGAGTACATGATGCTTCCTCTCTGCAAAACCCTTCCTCTGCCCTAAAATTCCTGACATTGCATAATGAATACTTGGAGTTTTTCCACATCACCCTTCCCCCTTCCACCAAACTCCAAAAAGACCCTTGTGCAGATCCCAATACAATGAATCCATCCTAGGATTTAACACCACCTCCCCATCCCCCTGAGGCATACACACCCATGGAGAACACTATAGACAAAGACAACAATTTTAGGTCGCACACTCCCTCCCCCACCAGCTAATCAAGTAGGAAGTGAGCTAACCATGTAGATAGGAGGAAGACGTTTGTTTACTAACAGTGCAGCTAGGGTCCTTTTACCTTCCTAACTAAGGGGCTGCGAGACAACATACTTTTTCTATTCTCCAACCTGTATCCATCTGTACTTGGGTGTTACTACCCCCTATTGTGTGCAACCAGCTTACAATGGAAATCTAATTAAAATATTTAAATGTAAAATTCAATTTGAAAATCAGCATCAACATGGCTAGTTATTTACATCACAAGAAGTAAGAACAATATGTGTCAATTGTTCATGTAACTTTTAAACAGCTTTCGGCCTCTAAGTTGAAATGGTGCCATGGTGCACTCCAGACAGACGTGAGGCCTTTAAAGCTAGGTGACATGATGACTGGATACGGTTATTGCAGCCAACTTTACAAAATGATTGTGGGTGCCGCTTCATAAGACTAAAAAATGCCATGTATAAACATAAGTAATAGTAGCACAAATATTGGGGGTGTTCAAACACCCACAGCACCCTCAAAGCTGGCTGCTATGGATACGATTGTGATACAACTAACTTATGGACTGTTACTATTATTGCTGTTGATTCATACCTTAACAATGTTGTGTTACTGTAATATATTATTTACACTAATTTTGTATTTATCTACAAAGGAAGTAAAGTAGACTGAAAGCTGGTGTGTGGTTATAACAAATGTAAAATCGCATTTAACTGTGTGACATAGGTAGGGCTTCAATATGTCCCGATTTTCCCAGAACATTGCTTCTTTACTACCTAAAGGGGAATGCAGCGCCGTACCAGGGCTAATAGCACCCTATGCCAGAACACGCCCTTAGCACCTGACGTCATGACATTGCGTGCATGGTGTCATTACATCGCACAGTGGGGGCGGGGCCGGCAGCACCTGTAAGTGCAGCGCTGATTAGAGCATCCTAAGGACGCTCTAATCAGCAGCACAGACTACATGGTGCCTGCCAGGAGCATCTAAAGGACGCTCAGGTGCAGCAGCAGCAGGGATCCTGGCTGCAGGGCGGCATCAGTCACACACCCCTAGTTATGGCCCTGTGCAAGTATATGAAACCTTCTAAATAGGGCAAACGGAGAAGTTGCCCATAGCAACTGATCTGCGTCTACCTATAATTTTATATAATGTACTAGACTAGATAAATGATAGCAGCAAGCTGATTGGTTGCTATGGAGACAATCTCCACTTATCCTCTTTCGAAGGTTTGAATCATCTCCCCAAAGTCTTTAACTGACAATAGTTATTTTCTCATAGGTTTCCTATAATGGTTTTACTTTATTCTAGACCAAAAAGGACATATGAGGTGGAATTTATGGCCAGAGAAAAACTTCAGGTCACTTGGGTGTCTCATTTTTAAGTTCAAAATGATGGGAGGAACAGATACTGTATCATGCTTGCAGGTTTTAGGGGAGGCTAAACAGACTGTATAGCACTCATTGTATTTCCAGTCACCCTCCCTCTACTAAAGGTTCCAGCACACACACTGTCGTGTCTCTGAGCACTGTGATGCACACATGACAAAGTACAACACATTTCTGCCAGCTACTGACCTTTGACATAGGGTAGCTCCTTACTTAAAACAGTTTGGTGTTATGCAAGCTCATCATAGCTGTTTATTTATAGGCGATTACATCACTTTGTTTGGGATTTTTTTATATCTATTTTAGAAAACTAATTAAGGTATTAGATTTTTGATAACTATTTTAAAAATGTATATATATGTCATGTTTCCTCTTTGTAAGGTTAATTAGAATATTTGCAAATGGGATGTGGCAATAAGTCATGGAAATAGATTGAAAATGATTACCAGCTATTAGTACCTGTAATTTATATATAGTGCTCACATATTACGCAGCACTTATGCATTTCACAGCTCTATACACACACTTTACTGTGTTTTTAAACATGTAGCCATTTTAGCAAATGAATACAGTTGTAAGCAAAGTCTACTGAGGAGTGAAATGTGTTACCAGTTTCTCACCCCTCCCCCAAGACAGCAAATGGATAAATTGTGTAGCAAGTCCTTCTGTCCTTAAAGGAATTACCTGGAATTTTCATGGCTTTCCCAACCCCCTCAATTTACATTCCAAGCCCTGAGAATTCCTGTCTTTCTGCCTTTGCAAAGTGCAATTAGCATCACACCAATTCAAGTCGGCAGCTAAGAACGGACAGACACTTGTAAATTCATTTATTCACATTATTCAGGAATTTGCTACTGTTACTTTTTTAAAGTTTTTCTGTACATGTCCCACTGATTACCCAGCCATCTGCAAATGAGGACATCTACCCTTATTTATTTCATTTATTGATAGTTATACTTAGCTGGTATATTATGCAGTGCTTTACAAATAATATTTAATCTTTCACATCAATGTCCCTACACTCACATTAGGGATACTTACCTGTTCTCTTGTAAAGTCTAGGAGACTCTTAAATTTCATATGGTACCTTCAGAGACTTTTCTGTCAAGTTGTGGGACACTAGAGGTAGAACGGTGGTCTTCTTATTGCACACAGAAAAGATCATGGTTTGGTTTGGTTTCCTATCTAATTAGTGTAAAACAAAAATAAAAACCTTCCCCTAGTAAAATCTGTGGAGTTGTATGTAATCCCTGTGTTTGCGTAAATTTCCCCTTGGTGCTCCGACTTCCTCAACATGCCAAAAACATGATAGGTTAAGTGACTAGTCATTAAAATGGTCCTGTGTCAAGGAATTTAGACTATATGCTCCATAGGGGGCAAAGACTGATTTGAGTGACAAAAATCTCTGTACAGTGCTGTGTAATGTGGCAGAGCTATATAAAAAAATGAATAATAATAATACAAATGTTATTATTATTAAACTTTATTTTAATGCGCCACATGTTGTTCTGCAGCGCCGCACAGAGGGCAAACAATACAAAACAGTAAACAGTACATTACAGTAACAACAAATACCAAATAGAACTACACTCGCAACACAGCTATGGAAGCAAGGGGCACAGGGGAAATTGCACCTGTACCCATTAGTGTGGGCACAACTATCTCCGTTCCTCCCACAATCAGATAGCAGAAAACACATATGATGGGTAAACTGTGGGTATTAATAGTTCCATTATCTACCAAATTTCATACCTATGGACATTGGTAGTTCTATTATGCTCCAGGGTCCTGTGACACCCCCAGGCCCCAGGCACTGTCTCCATGGTTTGCATTCCTTCTACATATCTCCTCATTTACACCAGAAGACAAAAGATAAATGACAAAGCAGTGTATCCTACAGCTGGAGAAGGAAGGTTTCTTTTTAATCACAGCCGTACTTGTATAACCAAAACACACAAAAGAAAATCTCCCTTAATTGAGTGAATACTAACAAAAATGTTTTGAGACCATTACTAAATTAAAGGGTGACTTAGAAGAGCCCATATTATCAATGCATAATGGTCCCCTATCAGTTTGTGTAATATACATGAAGTATATGAAATGCAATGTAAACATGAGCAGATGGTGGTGCAATTAGGAATTTTCTGACCAAATTGGCCAACTCTTGTAAAGTGTATGGCCTATCTCAATGAATTGGAATTATTCTATCAATATAGTAAATCTGGTCGATCAATGTTCCCATTTGCAGATGTAATGTGTGAGGACATCAAGTGCGTGGCAAGCTCAGATTACCTTATGGTTGTTTAGCCTGGCATTTAAATGGGCATATATGTGCAATTTGTCCCTCCATGAAATTGATCACATATGCGGTCATTTGGCCCAGTTGCACTGTGCATAGCCTGCATGAATCGATCCTGATACTCTGAGTGTAACCTGAGCAATATAAGCAATATCAAGGGACCAATTTGGTCATTCATGTGGGTAGTCAGATTGGCCAAGATCCAGATGACACAGGCTGAGTGGATGTATCTCTTCCAGGTTCACTGGAGATGCAGGGAATCAGGACGTAGATTACTTTAAGTTGAAAGGTGCCCTCTATTTGGCCTCTGAACAGACATTGGTAGTTACCACGTCATCTGCTAGCTAGAGTAAAAGAATGATACCTAGTATCAGAAGCCATATCTATACACATCCATCAGGAAATTTATCTAGCTTTTTAGTTCATAGTACAAAAACATGGACACTTCTACATACAGACTTCTGAACGCCACAAAACGCTCTTCCCACTGTAAAATCTTTTTCTGTAAATTACTATGTTCTGAGTAGCTACTATATTCATTGATTACTAAGCAAAACAGACTAGGAGACATCAGAGGAAAACTGAAAAGGATAGTTACAGGGAAAGTCGGTTTAGTGGCAGCCAGCAGTCCTTGTTTCAAACTGTCTAGACTTATTATGGTCTTAATTCCGTTTGCAATTAAACCATGTTATCAGTGAGTGAATTACTTTTAGCTCTATTTGGAAACCAAACAAAATGAAAACGTGATCCCATTACTACAAATTGCAATACTTTAGATTTTACTGACATATGTGAAGCAAATTGAGTTAGTTCTAATGCATTATGCATGCTAAGGGCCTAATAATACAAGTAACTGCATACGTACAGTTACTTGTATTATTAGGCCCTTAGCATGCATAATGCATGTCCTGGACGGTATAAGCTGGTATTTTCCCCCAACTGTGCATGTGCAAATGAAGCAGCTCAGAATTACGTTTGTAAATCACAATAAAGGTAATATAAGGTGACAGAAGCAGGGGTGGTAATGTATCTGTATTCCTGATGTCAGACTATATGGCCAAAATTAATTAATGTGGGAATTTGGTGTTCTGGGGGTAATTGGTGTGAAGTCCCATATCCAGACGCTGGCAGCCTTACCCCTCTCCCCCCCTAACACTCCCTTAGTATTGCCTAACCCACCCTAACTTGCCCCCTAGTGCCTAACCCCCCCTTACCGCACCCTAAACCTAACCTTCCCGGGAGGACCTAACCCTAACCTCCGCCCGGGGGTGCTAACCCTAAACCTCCCCCTAGGGGTGCCTAACCCTAACCCCCCCCAAACCTAGCCCTAACCCCACTACACTCCCTAAACCTAACCCTCCCCCCGGCGGCTAGCACTTTTGGGCTGGCATCCTTCGGTGTTCCGGCGTCGGGATTAAGATAGGCGTCGGTATTTCGATGCCTATCTTAAGTCCCTTGTCGGGATTCGGATGTCGGTTCTAGAAGCATGCTGGATCACAAGGGTGCACAATTGGAGCAGCTCACTAACAATGTGTCACTTATTTGAACATTTATTCGCTGATTATATATTACACCCAGAAAAACTTTTTTATTATTTTTATTTTTGGTGGAAGCACAGTTATGGGGTGATTTCATCTAAGTCTGCCAAATTAGTTATCTACATTTCCTATGCACATGTGGCTGGTGTAGTGTATGTGGCATACTATGAGAAATAATAATGATTTCTATGTATATAGAGCTTTTATCTGAAAGGACTCAATGGGCTTTACATTTGCAGTAATAAAAATTGTAGAGTTTGTTCCTCCATGGGCTAGGACAGACCACATTCTGATATTTGTTACAATTGCAGTGAGTAATAATTAGGCTTGTAATAGAAATCTACTATTATCTATTTTGGTAAGCACTATTAATGCAGGCACCTTCTAGTAAATGCATTGTATGAAAATGTACCTTAAGTGGACACTTGACTAAATTGAGAGCTGTAATTTTAAGAACAATCTTCCAGAAATGAAACAGTTAAGGTGCTAAGATATGCTAATGCTACTATCTCAAATTAAAAGCAACATGTTTAAAGACCCTGTCCCAGTACTCATTGTCTGTATTTACTCTCACACCACTCTAGAGATAGCATTTAAACCCTGAGTAACCCTGCTGAGTTTAGTATAGCAACAAACCTGTTTAGTGTTTACAGTGTTTTCTGATTGGCTAATGTAGCCAACACACTGATATACTGGAAAATGTAATTCCTGAGCAAATTAAACTACATTGGTCACTTCAACTTATTATGACACTGGTCGGTTAAGCTTTTCAAAAATAAAAATAAAGTATACAAGATCCTTTAGATTGTAAGCTTCCGAGAGCGGTGCCTTCTTCCCTCACATGGACTCTGAAACATCTATTAAACATACAGTTTATTTTCTACAGTACATCTAGACATATATTTCTATCAGGCACAGTTGCATACTTTTGTTGTCCTGGGATACAACACAAAGATGCTTTCTTGATCACATTATATGCAGAGAGCATAGTTGTGTTATGCCCTAGTGTCACAAAAAGGAAAACCTCTTATGGCTGAATAGCACAATGGGTTAGGGGGCAATTCAAGGGTTGCAATGCCCAGCCGTACACATCCCCGAAAGTGACGGTAGACCAACATCGCACATATTCCTGCGCACCTCCATGGGGTGCAAGGAAAAACGTGTGATATTGGTAGCCACGAGGTGCATATATGTTGCATCAGAAAGTATACACAAGTCTCTTTTTCCCAACACTAATTACATTTTTCAAGTGGAAATGTTAAACGTCCTTAAAAGAACTCTTGATTCCAGATTTATGGGCGTAATGGGTGCAGGGTATGCAATGCACAGGGGGGGGGCACACTTCACAGCCTGCAACCATAGTCTATATACTTACCTCTCCACTAATGCTGCTGTAATCACAGGGAAAATAGCGCCATTTTCCTGTAGATCTGCGCAGTAGAGAAGTCACTGGGAAAATGGCACAGGTGACATTATCGCAGAGATCTGCATATGCGCATTAGACTCTAGTACAGTGCGAGAGACTACTCGTATGCATCAACGAGAGAGTGAGGGACCCACACGAAGACTGCACACAGGCTCCCTCATCTCTTAAACATATCTCCATATTTACATACATATAAATACACAAAGAGATTAATAAAATGACAACAAAGAACAAGGCTAATACAAACATGTACCTCTTTCACAGCGTAACAGTCCTTTGTGCAGTGCTGCAAACTTATGGCGATACAAACCTAAGGTGCCAATACAATGTATTTGTATATTCTGCAACATATGGAATTTATATAAATTGAGCTGGAGAGTCAATTTATTGAGCTCCATGGTGTGGGTTGATAGTTTAAGGTAAAAGTAGAGATAGAACAAATATGATGGGTGGGAATCCCTCACAAGTCATTAAAGCCAAATTCTGAATTAGAAACATGCAACATTCTGCACCCATGTGCAGACTGATGCCAATATTCTGTAGAAGAATTTTGAAAATGTCTCTCACATACAGTATATGTATATACTGAGGTCACATTCCTCAGATACAGGTATATACTATATATATATATATATATATATATATATATATATATAAATGCTGTCCTGGAATGTTTTTATTTTATCGATTACATAATCCTGAACATGTTCCCGAACCTTTTCGCTTACCGCTGTTTGTCGGCAGTAAGTGTGGCTGATACATGGAGCCCTGATTTTGCATGAATTGGATGTCATTGTATGTTAAAGCTGCAGGTATATAAGAGTCCTATCACTTTTTTAGATAATTTGGACCCCCAAACACCCCTCCCCCACATGCATTCTGAAAGCTATTTTTCTAGAAAAAAAAATAGCCCAGTTGCTAATAATAACATCCTGTGCTCATAGAAGTCTGTATGCACCATAATGTGACACACGCAGGTCATTACTGGAGAAGTCCTTCTCTACATAGGCTCTCCTAGATAGATAGTATGATCTGGCAACTTGCGTGTCTGTGTTTGTTGTTAATGTATTAAAAGTAAACCTTAGTGGCCACACGACCACACTATAGAGACGCTGCTAGCCCCCGGCCATTGGCATCAAGCGCCGTGTCTCTCGGAGAAGGAACACATGGGTTTGTTGCCATCCTTCCTCCCATGGCCCCGCCCAGTCGCATGGGAAGCAGCCAATCACAGAGCCACGTTTGTTTATTCTTTCCACAAACCCAAACAATGAATAAAAACGCCGCTGCCTTTATCCCTCCTTCTATTGGATGCCTGATGAGCCCGCGACCAATGAGCGCTCGTTATTAATTTTAGGTGGCTCCTGATTGGGTAGGACAGTTCGGCGGGCGGAGATGGGGGATACGACTTCTATATTTGACCCCAGGACCGTGGTCCGAGCTATAATCCCCTGATTCTTCCTTCCTACGGGTCAGCCTGTCACTGGGTGAGCGGCTTCGTCTCTTATTTCCTTTGGCGCTACTTGGATTTATTTGCCGTCGCTCAGCATGCCTCTGGTCAAGCACCGCAAAGTAGTGATGCTCGGATACCCGTCAGTGGGTGAGTGTGTCGTCTGCTGGTTATAGGCGCATACATACACCAGTTACGGACGAGTTATTCATTCTAGTGTAACTTGTCTGTGTCTTCTCATCCTTGCATAGAGGTGATTGGAGCTTGTGAATGGGATAAATGTGTGTAAGGTTCTGCTGTGCGACTGCGTCTGTGTGCGTTCTGTTCCCTGCTGTGCGACTGCGTCTCTGGTGCGATTGTCATGTGGTTCTTTCTCGTGCGTCTATGTAGTTTTGCTACAATGCTCTGGTGCCGGTGCTGCAGTAAGGCGTGCAGGGTGATTACTAGGCTATGTTGGGACTGGTTTCTTTGGTGGAGTATGTATGTACTGAGAGGGATGCGTTGGTCAGTATTGTCGCTTCCTGTGCGATAAATGGACTAATTGTGTGCAGAAGTGATTTATTACGTGTGTTGCACGGGAAGTGTTGGCTTGTGATAATTTGGTATTGTGTAAGGGGTGGGGGCAGCAATGGCCTGTGTTATGGGGAGGGCTAGCCCTATGTATTCTGTACTGCTGGTTGGGGGGGAGGGTTGGTTGCTGTCGAGCATTCATTCTCCAAAAAAGCCCTACGGTTTGTGTATGTGAGGGGGAGGGGGTGCGTGGCAATGGTGTTTTACTGACACACAAGTTACATACTAATTTTTTTTTTAACCACTTTGGAGTCTTTGCATTGCTAACAACATCCTACATTCTCATATTCCAATACTGTTCAGGTATCCAAGGATTCCTGTAATAGTTAAGTTTAAGTGAAGCCCTTATTAAGACGTTTAAACCTTCATTTGGGGGTGCATTATTTTCCTCTATTGTCCCTTTTCTTAGATTTACATTTCTATAGATCAACCCCTTCATTGGCTTTTAGGGTCTTGCTCTCAAATGCGAGTATTCTTTTATGTCCATTTTGTATTTGATATTCTGGTGAGATTTGTTTTTATGAGCAAATAAATGGATTATTACATTTGTTTATCATGCAAACTTATAAAATGCTGGGATGTGTGCTGTGATTCTGAATTTCTGATGTGGTCTGTTTGCAATAGTTTGAGCTTCTGAATCACCCATTATAAGCTTTTTGTATGTTTTATTATATATATATATATATATATATATATATATATATATATATATATATATATATATATAATAAATTATAATTTTTTTTCTTTTCTTTGTATTCGAATAGGTAAATCTTCCTTGGCTCGTCAGTTTGTCTCAGGAGACTTCTCTACACAATATGAACCGACCATTGAAAACAGTAAGTATATTGAAGATTAATAATTTGCTATAATACTGCTTTAAAATGTTTACTTTGAACCTCTGGAGATGCATTTAACTTAACTAGTTTATTTAACAGCTTTAGAGGTCTCATTTATCATGAAATATTTTCAGCTTGTGTTTTTTGGGGGGGTAATCATAAATATTTAGTATCACCCCATGTATGAAGGAGTGCCTTCCATTACCGAATGCAGACGCAGCCGCCATAAAGGTGCGTACACTAGATGACATGTGTACGCAGGGATGAGACTGGCGGCCCTCCCACCGACTGTCCGACACATTGGGCAGCTCGTACACACTAGACGATCCAGTGCCCGACCACCTAATGTCTGCCCTTGCCGTATCCCACCGAATGGGGTAGTCTGCTGCATTGTCAGGTTGGCCTCCATGTAGGGCCAACCTGACGATGCAGCTGATGACACCATGGGAGCGCGCACCACTTGACATAGTGTGTACACATTAACAATTTGTCGTTCTGAACCATCGGAATTGGGCAAATCGTTAAAAAAAATTAAAAATCGTGTAGAACCTTAAGGTTTCTATGGGGGATGCGATTCTTCCAGCTTTACCAACTTCTGGAAAGTGGAGATTGGCTCTCACAGCTAATGCCATTTGAAGATGGCGTTCGCCTGTTGCCTATGAGCTACGTTGCACATAATTAGCCTCTCTGGCAATGGTGGGACTGTGCAGTAGCCCCGGGCACTTCAGAGATGGGCTCCACTCCTTTCGGAGCCCCCTGTCCCTGCGGGTGTCGAATAATACATTCCAGTGGAATGCGATCATGGGCAGGAACATCATGCCCTGATTGCATTGCGGTATTTAATAAATGGGCCCCTAGAAAAATAAAAAAAATTTCACTCCAAATATGGAAGGGCACTCAGACTTTTTGGGGATACAACCCCCTTCTCAAGACATCACCAACAGCATAAAATGTTATGGCTTGAGAAAGGGGGTTGTACCCTGAAATGTTGTCGAATATATCCACCTATTTTATGCATTTAAAGTCTGAGTGCCCTTCCTTATTTGGAGTGATGTTATACATTTTGAAGTGAGCACCAGTGCCTGTTGAACACTTCTGGGAGTGCCGGTAGATATATTGTGTAGATATAGTGTGTGTGTTTTTTTTGTATTTTTTTTTTAAATAACTTTATTTTCCTATGCTTTATAGCTTGGAGCAAAACCTTTGTACTGGGCACTGATGAATTTGAGTTGGATGTTGTGGACACGTCAGGACAAGTAAGTTGTTGGTATTTAGTAACTTAAATGTTCTCTTTTAAATTGAATATTTTTTTTATTGAAAATGTTATCCAATTGAACAATACAATATAACAAACCCCCACAGAAAATAATTATCACACATAAAAATTGTAAAACATATCATTGCGAACACCTAAAAAAAAAAACTACAGCATATATAAACATATTATATAAGTATATGAAAAAGAGAATAATACTTAGTGCAGAATAGTATCAAAATCATCTAGTACAGAATATATAATCTATTTTTATGCTAGAGCATTAACACTTAAATGCTAGGGCACATAATGTAGAAAACTCCATTTTTAATATGCATTAGATAAATTAAAAAAATATCTCTCTCATTGAGCAAGATCCAACTGTAGTTTGACTCTCAATCAATAAGCATAACATTAAAATTTAAAGTATGCTGACCTGGCAGCAATTTAGCATATGTATATTGTAACCATCTCTGCCAAATTCAGTTAAACTTTGAGTAGTGTATATAAATAAACGTTCTCCTCTTCGGTATATATTTCTATTGGCTAACTTTTTTTTTTTTTTTTTTTTTTTCCTAATTTAGGACGAATATTCTCTGCTTCCTCAGTCCTTTATTTTTGGCATACATGGATACATTGTAGTTTATTCTGTGGCTTGTTCAAGAAGGTAAAATCAGTTTTTCTCTGGGATAATTATTGTATTGTGAAGAACTACTATTATCTAGTGCTGTTGCTCCCCCTACTGACCTTTTTGATGAAATACAATTTCTAAAGCTGCATACACACAACGATTTAGTTAATGAACGATTTTAGTAAACTATTTTCTCTCTTGAAACAAAATGAACTAAAATAGTTTACTGAAGTTGTTCATTTACTATGTACATTTAAATGTAATGAACGATTTTTGCATATTCCCTTACTGAAAATCGTTGAGTTGACAAATCTGACTGAACTACAAACGTGAACGCGCATGAACGAAAATCATTCATTGTTTGACTCAGAAAGTGCACGATTTTTAAAAACTATTATCGTTAAATGATATTGTTTAACGATGATCGTTCAAAAAATAATTGTGTATGCACCTTTAGAGTTACATTGTAGGGGCTACTACTAGTTTGCATTAATATGGCTACAGATGTGTCCTTACACACCTCTGCTGCAATCGCGCTCAAAAACTTTTCTCTGCGCTCCAGGTCTCATGACTCTGCTAGCGTCTGCACCTTTTAATTATTTCTATTTTTTTTTATTTTTTTTACACGACACTTTTATATCTGTATGCTACAATGTAGCTGCTGCAGTTTTTTTCATTCCAAGTTCCTTTGTGGTTCATATATAGACACTCTGGTGGCTAGATAGACAAGTGTCACATATCAAATTAATCAACACAGTCTGCTAGTGTGTCCTAGTTGCATTTTTGCCATAAAGACACCTGATGCTAGAGTTGCACGGGGATTCGCATGGCATATTGAGGCTACATGTATGAGGATACATCTGTAATTGGTCATCTACAATTTTATTTATTCTTTCTCCCGATTCACAGCTTCCAGATTGCCAGTGGATTGCACAGAGTGCTTACAGACAGAAGAGGGAAGTGTCTGTAAGTCTAACTTCATTCTTTATTTAAAAGAAGTACTTTAAAGCATGACCCACCCTGTGTGGGATGGGTACTCACTGACAGCAGATGGGGCACTCTCAGATATTAGGAGCTGGGATATGCAATGTGCTGAATAAATTGCATCTTATTGCATGGACTGCAGATCTTAATTTGGCCACAAGAGTCCTCTGTCTAACAGTTTAGTAATGTGTGTCCAAATAAGCTTGTGTGCCACCCGAAAATTTCTCTAATGTATGAAAAGACAACATTGTCATCTGATGGACAGCATGGCTGTATTGATTTGATCCTGTCACAATTTTCCTATTACAAGACTCCGCTCACTGTATATTCATTCATCAGTAAATGTTGTGATGTTTGATTTTTTGATTAAATGAGTTTAACTGGTGTTCTCTTTCAGGATGCCTATTGTCCTTGTGGGAAATAAGAATGACCTCCCAGCACAGAAGTATGTATTGCACTCCATTTTAGTCCTTCATTAATATTTATACTTTTTATTATATTTTTACAAACCATGAACTGAAAATTTCCTCTTTCAGCCGTCAAGTGAAAACCGAAGATGGTAAGAAGTTAGCTGACTCCTGGGGTGCTGCATTTATGGAGGCTTCTGCTAAAGACCCAGAGGTAAATATTTACACCAGCGATTTGTGTGCTGGTGTATATGGTCAGTGCAGAACTCTGATCCTGTGTGCCAGGAACTGACTTTCAGCTCCCATCATACCCAGCGCTACATCCTCTCTGACCCCCAGTAGCTTGTAATTAACCAAATGAGTTACTTATGAAAAAAATAAGTGTAACCCTAAACTATTCACCTGATTCAAATTGAGTGTGTAGCTTACAACCTAGCTAGTGCATCCAAGAAACCTTAATGCATTATGCATTGCAGTTTGTATCCTTAATGGAGCAAGTCCGTGTAAACTCGTAATGTTTACAATCCCAGGTTACCATTTCAGAATTGTAAACTGCTGCTAATAGTTTGTGCTCTGTTCAGGATGACGTTTATATGGAAGTGTAATGTGTATTTTATAGAACTTTATTTTATTTTTTAATTTATTTATTTTTCAAGGTTCAATGTATAGCAAAGTAGATCATGTGATAAGTAACTGTATTTTGTTTGTTGCAGATAAGCAAACAGATTTTCACCAAAATTATTGAGGAAATTGACCGTGTGGAGAGATCCTTCAGTGAGGAGAAGAGATGCCAGCTGATGTGAAATGCTGCAGCCGCTCTCCAGATTTGAGCTACAGTTAATTTGGCCACATGCTGTGTGGGGAGCCATGCACCAAGCAATGCAGTCCCTCTGGAGTTGGCAGGGGTTCACATTTGTAAACAGTGTTTCCTCTGCCTGTCCAATCCCTTTCCCTGTACTTTGATAAACTCTTCTGCTTCATGCCACTTTGTGGTCTTGTGCTGCCCTAAACTGGCACACTGATGCACTGTATGGCTTGAATATGTACCTGTTAATCAGTTTGCACAAATTTACAGCTGTTCTGTTGCTGTATGTACTGGTTTCTTTGTGTTTTTTGTTTTCTATTACCTGTGAATTACATAATCTGTTAATGATTCTATTTATGTTATTGTATAAGGTTGTGTTTGGGCATGGGCAGCTAACATGAAAGCTATTTATGTAAATCTTTTCACTTATGCCCTCTTTCATAAGAATTGATATTCTAGTATATTTCTTAAATGTGAATGGGGTGGGGCAAGTTCCCCCTCAATTGTGGTAACGTTTAAATTTTGTATTGACCCTGGAAATGCTGCAGTTTCTCTAACCCCTATCATAAGGGGGCAGAGGGTGAAAATACATTGTTTACATTGTCAGCACTAGGGCGAAGACCTCAGTGCTGACTGTTTGTTTTATATAAATGCAAAATCTTGGACTATACTTGATTACATGTTGGTGTGCCTTTTTATGATTGTGGCCAGTGATTGTATAGTCAGTGAGCCCAATCCAAGCAGGGTCTAATGTATTATATATATATTTTTTTTTTTATTTTTTTTTTAGATTTAGGCACATTCATATTTACGGGTTGTTTTTGTAACTTGTGCCGGTCACTGGAAGACTAAATAAAGCTTTTCTTTTTTTTGCTGAAATCAATTATTGCTATGACTCTGTTTTTATTTTTTTGTGTTCTGTTTAATCAAAAATGCATCTGGAGCACACTTCAGGATGTGGGGTGGGATGCAGCAAGGTGAGAAATGCAGTCAAACCCTGAAAATGCAGGTTTGACCGTATTTCTCATATGCACCAAGCCCCGGAATGCGATGCACTCCGGGCTTTGTAGCGGTGGGTAACTCCATCTTCCTGATGGTGTTACCCATAGTCTATGGGCTTCATTTCAGAGTGCTGTGAGGGATCCCTCCCAGCACCCCCTGTGGTGCACACAGAAGGATGCCAGAAAGGCCTCTAGGTCATAGACCCAGAAGTCCCTCAATTGCAAAGGGCTGCTCTTACCGAGAGAGGTCCTTTGCGGTGATAGTCTTGCAATGTCGGCATGCATGCAGAGACCGGCGGGATGCACTCCGCCCATGGTTTCTTATGGAGATGAGCCGGGTTATACACTATCGGCTGGTGCCATTGTAGAGTGACTCGTCAATACAGGAAATTGCAGTGACTCCTTTTGGTCAAAGTTGGCGCTGCTGGGTTGTACAAATTTCATTTACTTTTTATTTATTTTTTTTCCCCTGAAAAAATGTACCTGACCTTACAAATTTCGAAAGCTTATTGATTACTCTTTATGTAGTGAAAGCTGGGTGAACACAAGCTGAGTCTAGAAAATCGACAGATTTCAGATTAATACTGTACAGTTTGCCTTTAATTATGTACAGTTAAGGTTCATGACAAGTCTGTTTTGGTCCTACCAAATGCAGCACATTTTACATGCTTCTAGGTATTCTGTCTAAGCCAGCACTCGCCCATGAAACTGCTAATTGGAATATGTATTCCAGGTGAGAGCAGGGTTTAGTGGTGGATGGGTCACCTGGGTATACACAGCAAATCTCTCAAATTAACCACATTAATTTTGTGTTCACAGATTAATACAAATTTCAGGATAGTCCATTCAGACAATATTTTTCTGATTTTAATTTTTTTATTTTTTGTCTGGCAATGTTCTAGTAAAGTCACAAGTTAGATTTGGCTTGGAAGATAGATTAGATTTTATGTGGTCTCCTTACAACAATACAACTAACAGATGGTATGATCGTAATCCTGTACAGTCACATAATCCCTCTGGGCTACTGTATACTTGCATGTATGGTTTTGGAGCATTAATTCATAATGTATAGTAGAAAATAAAGTAAACTTGTCAAAATACACTCTTTTATAATAAACCAAAACATATGTTCTCATTGGCTAAAAATGCACTTTTTAGCAATGGTTTACATTGGGTTGCACCTTGATGTGTACTGCTGCTGTTGTGTGGACCATGTGCTGATGTATAAAACACAATCTGCACAGGAAAATTAATAGTGATTTTCTAAAGTTTAAAATATATCAATAAAATTTTATTCTCCACTTCATCAGTCCACACTTGATCCTGGATTGCTAGTACATCCTGTATCCTTCCTTTAATATTTGTCCATATAATTTATCCGATTGCCAGCGATGACCCAAAATTCTGTTTCTTTTAAGTGTTACTCCTTATAGTATTGAGGGTTCATGGTAGTAATGTGTACAACTTTTTTTTTTTTTTTTTGTCAGTAATGCCACAGTAGTTAATGTCCTTCATTGTGCAGGCTCATATGACATGTATTAACATTGTTAATATATGTACACAAATCATTGTTTAATAGATGTGGATTTATATATATAATTACAGGATAGGACATGTATTAATATGTTGCCAGTTCTTAACAAATTATGGCTATAGTCCTGGTAATTAGAATCTCTTGAACTAAAATGAAAAAAAAAAAAAACAATTTTGCATTAAAATTATTTTGTACAGAACCAGTTGACTGACAATTAGTTAAGGAAACCATGTATGTATTCTGGCCATTTATTTAGTCTGACTATATAAAACCCCCCTTGTTATCAGGTGAAATTAGAATCCAGAATAATTAAATAAAAATAATAATAATTTGAAGCACCCAATTCTTTAATGAAAGAAGAATACTAAAGCTGCATACATGCACAACGATTTAGTAAATTAATGATTTTAATTGATTTTCATTCATTTTTCCCTTGGGAAAAAAAAAATTGTTTACTAAAATCATTAATTTACTAAATGTAATGAACGATTTTTTTTTTTTTTTTTTTTTACTATAAATGATTTTTGCATATTCCCTTACAAAAAATCGTTAAGTTGGTCAGTCTGACTGAACTACAAACATGAACGATAATTGTTCATCGTTTTAACTTAATAGTTCAAAAAATTGTGTGTATGCACCTTTACAGTTTAACATGGCAGAAGGACTAAAGTCTAAATATTTAATACATTACCGATGCATACAATTTAAGCAATTGGATTGTAATAAATGAATAATACTACTCACAATATCAATTATATTTAAAGTGAATTAGAACCTAATAAATAAAAAGCTTAAATACATATGAAAGCAAATCACTCTTTGATAAAGCTCCCTCATAGGAGCAAAACATGTTAGAGATTGAGGCCAGTGTCTGATGCATCTCTGGTAATGTACTGACTTCTCTGGATTGATTACTGAAGCCTATATACATGCAGGCCTGGTGACTGGGCATAAAGGGAACACCCATACCGGGCCCTGAGAAAAATAGGACAGCAGCACCCATCAAAACTTTTGAAACTGCTCTGCTGATACAGCAGCTGTCATCCCACCTACTGACACCCCCGCCCTCTTCCTAAGTCAAATACCGGGTCAAGGAACCTCTACCATGCTTCACTGTTGCCTGCAGACACTCATTATTGTACCGCTCTCCAGCCCTTCGCTGAACAATCTGACTTCTGTTACAGCCAAATATTTAAAATTTTGACTCATCAGTCCAGAGCACCTGGTGCCATGTTTCTGCACCCCAGTTTCTATGTTTTCGTGCATAGTTGAGTCGCTTGGCCTTATTTACATTCAATGGTATGGCTTTTGGCTGCAATTCTTTCATGAAGACCACTTCTGGCCAGACTTCTCTGAACAGTAGATGGGTGTAGCTGGGTCCTACTGGTTTCTGCCAGCTCTAAACTGATGGGCTGGAGAGCGGTACAATAATGAGTGTCTGCAGGCAACAGTGAGCGCATGGTGGAAGTTCCTTACAAGTTTGGGCTGCATTTCAGCAAATGGAGTTGGGGATTTGGTCAGGATTACTGGTGTCCTCAATGCAGGTACTTATCCATCATGCAATACCATCAGGGAGGCTTCTGATTGGCCTCTTAATTTATTCTGCAGCAGGACAATAACACCAAACATAGTCAATGTCATTAAGAACTATCTTCAGTGTAAAGAAGAACAAGGAGTTCTGGAAGTGATGATATTGCCCCCACAGAGCCCTGCTCTCAACAGCATCGAGTCTGTCTGGGATTACATGAAGAAACAGAAGGATTTGAGCAAACCTACATCCACAGAAGATCTGTGGTTAGTTCTTCAAGATGTTTGGAACAACCTCCCTGCCAAGTTCCTTAAGAAACTGTGTGCAAGTGTACTGATGCTATTTTGAAGGTAATGGATGGTCACACTAAATATTGATTTGATTTAGATTTCTCTTCTGTTCATTAATTTAGCATTTTGTTAATTGATAAAAATAAACTATCAACACATTTTTCCACACATGCCTAAAACTTTTGTACAGTACTGTATGTGTACATTTCTCTATCTGTAATAATCTGTGTGTGTGTGGACCTGGCATGGGTGTTTGGTGGAGGGGGATGGGGCCCCCAGAGATATCACTGTACTGGGCCCCAAGTTTTCTGTTGCCGGCTCTGTATACATGTCCTGCTATGCTGCACCGAGTTGGTAGGGGTCAGCTGGCTGTGGAAATTACAAAGTGTGATTTGCATAACAGTTAATCAAAAGGTTGAACAAACATTGAACAACATCTGGCACCAGCTAATATCAACAAAATCATTGTCATTGTTTTATGTAATGTCTGAATTGGTTAGAGTATCTGTCAACACTTACCCTAATACTAATATCCAAACATCCTTAACCCCCGACCCTAACACCATTCTCTATCGGGATGCAGTCACATCTAATTTCAGCACTGGAATATACCAACACCAGTCAGATAGAATTCTGGCTCCGGCATCCTGACTGTAAGTACTGGGGTTGGGGGGGGGATAGGGTTAGGCAGCGGGGAGGGTTAAGATACTGACTGACAGGTGTCAGTATCCTATACCTGTCAGGATTCTGACTGCCGGGATCCCATACCCAACCCACACTATCCCCTAGCGCTAATACCCAAACAACTTTAACCCCTGACTCTTAAAGCCCTAATACCCTAACTCCCTAACATTAACCCCTAACTAATACCCAAACAACCCTAATGACCTACCTTAACCCCAAACCCCTAGATGGGCTAAATGGTTCTTATTTGCCGTCAAAGTGAGTCTAGGATACAGCCGCTTGCTTTATTATAGCTGTGCTGGACCAACACTGTTGAGCTCTCACCAGTAAACTGTGAAAGAGGATGAGGACTACAACCTCCAACATCTATCGAACCATACCATAGGCGTCGCTGTTCAATGCTGGAATACCACTGGTAATACACTCCTCATTTGTTTGGACACATTTTATTAAAAATTATATGCAGCTAATATATATTTTTGGACGGATATTTTCTCTCCGGATTTGCTTCCATATGTATTGTTTTTTTTTTTTTAACATCAATAATTTTTATTGAAAGAAATATTTTGTACAAGGAGTACAAATAAAGAAGAAGTGGCATGGAGAAAACAGAAAGAGATAGGAGATAGTACATAAAATGTATAAGTTGAACATATGTAATGACAATTCTTACAGTAAAGAAATAAACATCAGTAATCAATAAAATGTAACAAGACATCAAGTAACATCAGGGGAACCCTGCTTCATTTAGACTAAATTGAAGAGGGTTAGACTGAGATTTCTGCATTATTAACTGGGCGCCCTCACCTTCTGTCACAAATTCATGCCATGGCATCCACTTCACAAATGGAGAAGATGCTGAGGATGAATAGGGCATAAACTCTGTAGTAAAATTAAAATGCACTTTATGAAAGACTTTTAAGATGGGGGGGCAGAGGCTGTTTCCAAAATTGGGCTAAAGTGGCACGTGCTGCTAAACAGATATGTCCTAGCACATAGCAGTGATGAGATTGAACTGCCATGGGAAATATGTGTAATAAAGCTGGAGATGGGATCAAAGATAGGTTCAATACTTTGTTAATCAACTGAAAAACCTCCCCAGGGGGACTTAGGGTTAGGCTAGGGGAAGGGGGGGTTAGGGTTAGGCCCCCTCCCCTGGAGGGTTAGGGTGCGGGGAGGGGGGTTAGGTTTAGGCACCCATGGGGGGGAGGTTAGGGTTAGGCACCCCTAAGGGAGAGTTAGGGTACTTACCACAAGGTGTTGGGATTCCGACTCACCGTGCTGCCGTTGTCGGTATTTGATCCGGTTGCTAAACAGCCGCCGACATTACATAGTGATTCCGATATAGCCTATTTAACAATTTTACATGCATTTCAGAGTGATTTAAATAACGAGACATACAATAAGATGAAGAATATATTTTACCCCATTGACTATCAGCCTCACAGCATTTCTGGGTATTAGATTTGGTATTAGGGAGTAGTTCTAAAATAATTTTATACCAGAAAGAGATGTCGCTTCTAGTGCCGATTGAAAGCATAAGAGCCGCGACTATAGAGCTGTGGGAACAAGTAATTCAGAATGGGGAAGAGAGTATCGTTCCTGAAGGAGGGAAAAAGGAAGCAAAACAGTACCATCCGGAAGGTCGCCTAAGGACCATTAACCACATGCTTGCAAGTGGGAGAGATTAAGATTAGGAATACATTTAGTAGTGGCACGTAATGAAAGAACTGAGAACTGAGCGGGTAACTAGGAATTCTAGATAATAATTTGTCCCAGAGCTGAATAGAAGCACGTGTAGAGGGAAGAGGCAACAAGGAGGCTGGGCGCAGGAGTTTAGGGGGTCCATAAAATATCCTTTAATATTTAAAAAAAAGAAAAAAAATGGCTGCGCTATTCAGTAACCACTTGCGAATCAATGGGGGGAATTCAATTCAGTGCGATGTTGAATAGCCGCGGGAGGGAGCTCCCAAAGCTATTCAATACACTGCGCTGTTTAGGAGGGCAAAGGATTTCTTATCGCACCGCCCTGGGGTTGCGAAGAGAAATCCGACAAAAGTGCCGGGCGCGCAGGTGTTTTACTGCTTAGCATGGCGCTAACAGCCGTGCGCCTGGCACTTTAGTCAGAGAATGCCGGTTCTCGCACCTTAACACCCTTGTTAAGTTCCGAGAACGGGCATTCTCCGACATAACAGCGCACTGAATTGAATAGCTCCGGGAGCTCCCTCCCGGCGCCATTCAATTCGCATTGAATTGAATTCCCCCCCAATATGTTCATATATTACAGATTTATTCAGATACTAAACAAAGTGAAGGTCTGTGTAAAGAAACATTCACAATAAAAAAATCTTTGTAATATAGATAATCTAAAATAAGATAAAACAATGATAAATTCAAATCAGTGCAATTCAGACAAGTAAAGTAAAATACATGTTCCTTGCTGCTGAAGAGGAGAATGAATTGATTCTAACTTTAAATAAGCAGAGCTGATTAATATAAGTTGTGTCCGTTTTTTTATTCAGAACAACTCTGCTTGTAAGCAATATGTTGCAGCAGGACAGCAGTTGAGGGTTCTTATATCTTGCCAGCATAGATTTAATATGATGTAATTTGAATAAGTTGGAATGAGCTCTCCCGTTTAGTTGTGTGACTGTAACGTCTGTAGGTTATCCTGACGTGTAGTCCCGTGGTTACCTGCAGATGGGTTGAAGGCAGGCAGACCTGTATGCTGGTACAATGTACCAAGTATTCCCTTGTTTGCTGTATGACCTTGGCTGTGTGTACGGCTTGTGGGTCGCCACACTGGAGGTAGCAGGGTCTCGTAGCGGGATATACCGTTGGCAGGCGCACAGGATCAGTGATGTAAAATGGCTTACTGAATAGCGCAGCCGATTTTTTTATTTTTTATTACATTGTTGAAGTATTTGCACATCCTTCTTATTTCGGCAGCAGCTTTCTCATACCGTTAGGTCTCTTAGGGAGTGCTACCAGGGCCGCAATCAGGGGGGGACTGCCGGTACTCCAGTACTGGGCCCGGAGACAGAGGGGGCCCGGCTGACAGCGACAAGGAATGCACCGGCGGCGGCAGGCAGGGAGAAAGATCATTAGCACTGTGACATTTCAACTATGGACTGTCACTGGAGCCGAGCACGAGCTGTGATTGGCTCGCGGAACGACAGTCAGGGGCGGCCGATCCTAATTGGATGCCGTTCTGCGAGCTGTGATTGGCTGACGGAACGGCAGCCAATCAGGAACAGCAGCTCTTGATCAGCCAATCAGGAGCGGCCGCTCTTGATTGGCCGCTGTTCCGCGTGGTGTGATTGGCTCGCGGTCGGCTCCATAGTAAATGCTGCAGCACCCCTGATGTTTGAGGCCGGCTCAAGTCATTAGTTGAATGACACAGCGCTGATGATCTTTCTCCTTTCCTGTCGCCCGGTGCATTCCTCACCACTGCCAGCTGGGCTCCCTTCTCTCAGGACAGGAGAAGAGGTAAGCTGACCCTGTCCTGTGTCCCCCCCTCTCTTGTCCAGCCAGCCTTCCCTGCAAAGTTCCCCCCCAATCCAGCCAGCCAGCCTTTCCTGCTCCCCCCCAGTTCAGCCAGCCTGCCTTCCCTGCCCCCCCAGTCCAGCCAGCTTTCCCTACGCCCCCCAGTCCTTCCAGTCTGCCTTGCCTCTCCCTCAGTCCAGCCAGTCTTCCCCGTGCCCCCTCATAGTCCAGCCAGCCTGTCTTCTCTGCCCCAGTCCAGCCAGCCTTCCCTGCCCCCCCCCCCCATGTCCAGCCAGCGTGCCTGCCTGTCTTCTCTGCCCCTCCCCCATGTCCAGCCAGCCTGCCAACCTGTCTTCTCTGCCCCCCCCATGTCCAGCCAGTCTGCCTGCCTGTCTTCTCTGCCCCTCCCCTACTGCCCCTTGCCCCCCTAGTCCAATCACACTTCCCTGCCCTTTGCCACCCCAGGCCAGTCTTCCCTGCCCTGTACCACCCCCCACCACCATGCCTAGCCATCCTCCCTGGTTTACGCACAAATTTAGGCAACACCCCTGATATAGCTCCACTCACGTTATCCACAACTCCGACCATGCCTATTTTGTTAGTACTGGGCCCCAGAATTTCTGATGGCAGCCCTGAGTGCTACTACTCATCAGCATTGTTTTCTCATTAACTCCCATAAAATATCCTCCAGGTTATATGATGAGCAAGCCAATCTTTTTATAGAAGCCCAGCAGGGTTCAGGGGTCTTCGTAATCCAAACCTTAAATGGAGCTAAGAGGCAGGCCTCTTGGTAGAGTGTAAGATCAGGGAGGGCTAAGCCACCCCTAACTTTTGGCAGGATCATCCTTGTATGGATACCTAATTAAAACCTCTATGCAATGCTGTCTATACCTTCTAAAATCCTGCCTATACCTTCTAAAATTGTCGCTATTTAGCGTAATGAGTCGCACAGTAAATAAATGCTTTCAGACTTTGAATGTGGTTCCAAAGCACAAAAAGTTATTATTCAATATAAAAACAGATGGTTACATGGTGTGATCTAAAGATAATTAATAAATCATACAGACCCAAGGTACAGTTGTTATATACGCATGCGCTCTGGGCCCAGATACCGGCATCAGCATTAGAAACCTCCAGCAACAGCACAGCAAGAAGACTCAAGACTGGGTTCAGAGAGCACACATATATACTCTCTCAGGAATAGGCAATACAATAGACAAGTTTGGCATGATTCCATTGGTTCTTCTTAAAGGTGCTTCTGTTACAGGATAGTTCATAGGTCAATTCAAATGGACACAAACAGCCTCTAACAACCCTTTGTGTCCTTTTTCCCGCTGCATGCTAATCTAAGCTGCTAACATTACAGAGTACATTTTAATGTTTTAACTCTCTATAGTCCATAGTTTGCAGACACATGTTGCGATCTTCTCACCGATGACACCGGAAATCTGTGGAGACACAGTGGATCAGTACAACACCAAACACGGCCTGCTTACCATGTACTAAACCTTAGATATCAAATAACCTTTATTACACAACATTAATAATTACTGCATAAACCTTGGATATTACACTTTAATGCTAGGAATCTTTTATGTAAGTGCGCAGTGTGTAAATATTGGGGAATTGGGAAAAGACTCTAGTTAGCGTTGTGCGACTATGTGTTTTGTGGACTACACTGTGGTACGTGTTTTGCAGGGATAATCATTTTATATGTTTTAATGACTATTTACATGGTGAGGACTTTTAACTTCTTTCTATTGCGTGGGAATCGCACAACGCTAAATAATAGCATCGCCGTATGTACTTATAATGGCAAGTTTCACTAAAATGGCGCTGGCCGGCCAGTCGCAAAATGGCATCTCATTGCCATTCACAAAATGGCGTCGCCACGATCTAATTTTACACCGATCCTGTCTCAGCCAATTATCCGGCTTCGACACTTGAGCGTGCCATTTTAGGAGGACGAGATTTCCACACATAATTAACTAAAATGGAGCTACATTTATCTAAATATTTCTTGGGGAAAATTAATAGTATAGTGCAGAATAAGTACATAAGTTTAGGTAGGAGAGACATTTTGAATGCTGATAAGCGGCCTAACCAGGAAATATCGAATTAAATGTTAACAAGCGTTCGATAAAGGGAAGAAGATTCACTTCAAAAACAGAGGAGGTAGATGGAGGAATATTGATCCCCAGATGCCTAATGAAAGCAGTTTACCAATTATATGGATAGGAAGAGAGAGAGATTAATAGGAAGGGGTCTGTTTTGGTCTTATTCAATTTACAATATAGTAAGAACCTTCAATGTAACAGTCCAGTAGAGTATGTAAGTGGGGGAGAGAAGTGAAAGGGTCACTAACAAAAAGAAGGACATCGTATGCAAACAAACAGTTCATTAGAACTATCGCCACTCTGAACACCAGGAAAAGCCACATCAAGGCGGATCTTAGCAGCTAAAGGTTCAATAGTTAGAACTAAAATCAAAGGTGAAAGGGGGTAACCTTGGCAAGTGCCGTTGGAGATTGGAAAAGCATCTGACAGGAAGCCATTACTGAACACCCGAGCAGATGGGGAGCTATAGAAGGCCAGAATAGATGGCAATATTTGATCCCGAAAACCAAACCTAGAGAGAACTTCACGCATGTAAAGCCAATTCAATCGATCAAATGCTTTTTCAGCATAAAGTGAAAGCAAGAGAAGGCCCTAGTCAGCTAAGAGGGAAGCAATTAAGTTAAATACTCTTCTGGTGTTATCAGACGCTTGTCTGCCAGGCACGTACCCAACCTGGTCGGGGTGAATCATGGAAGGTAGAAAAACATTAAGACAAACATCAGTGTAGGAGTTAATAGGTCCTGAAAAGAGGTGTAAAAATCATTAATAAAACCGTCAGGATTCTGAGCCTTGCCCCGTTGGGAGGGATTTAATTGCTGTGGTGACTTTTGAGGGGGACCAAGGGGCATTCAACATCTCCAGTTGATCATCAGATAGGGAAAGTAAACCTACAGTTGACAAAAAAGAATCAATAGTTGATAAAGAAGGTTGAGGTGTAGAAAGGTCTGAGGATAGATTGTATAATTGGGTGTAATAATTGGCAAATTGTTTCGCTATCCCTGATGGATTAGAGAGCTTAGTACCTGCTGGGGAAATAAACATTTAATCCTATTCCTAGCCTGTTGCACACATAATTTACATGCCAACATTTTACCAGGTCTATTACTCACCAGATAGAACCTCTTGCATAAGCTATTGAAAGCAGTTTGTGTGCGAGCCTTGAGAAGCTTCTGCAATTGGGTCCAAACAGCTGACAATTCTTTACGGAGAGTTTGGAAGGATGAGACTTAATCCTATCCTCCAAATCTCAGAGGTTAGTCTCTAAATCCGATTGGCGTTGCTGATTCTGTCTTTTTCAGTGTAGCGCCAGCCTGAATAGCAGAACTCCTAACCACAGCCTTGAAAGCACATCAGAAATTCAGAATAGATGTGTCAGGTGAGGAATTAAGGGCCATATAGGAAGATGTACTATCTGCAATAGACTTTTTCGCTACCTGGTCCGAAAGTAAATGAGGAGACAGACGCCATGGACGGGGGGGGGGATACGATATTGAGCGATGACCCAGCACTACAATACTGGGGCATGGTAGAATACCATTCCGGAATGCTGTAGTGTCCATTTATCGCATAAAATAAAATCTATACAGGAATAGGAATTATGTACTTGTGAATAATCACAGTCAGGTTTTGAACATGCCAGATATCATATAAGTCAAATTCAGCTAACAGACTTCTAAAAGCTGCGAAGGGGCCTGTTTGAGACATGGGGTTAGTAGCGGGAGATCGAGTAGATTTGTCCAATTTGGGATCTAGCACCAAATTGAAATCCCCCAAAATAATAAGGGAACCCGAACGGATCTTCTGTTAATATCCGTACATAAACATAATTTACGAATACATGATACCTGATTTGAATTAGGGGCATATACAGAAACCAACGTGACCAACCTTTCCTCCACAAGGCCCGTTAAAATAAGGAAGTGACCATTTTAATCTGCCAATCGAGAGTGCAACACAAATTAAACAGAGTTACGAAAAAGGATAGCAACACCATTTCGCTTAAAAGGGCCATTTGTAAAATAACCCTGTGAATATCTCTGGTCTTTCAAAGTTGGGGGGCCCAAGGAGGAAAAGTGAGTCTTCTGCAAAGCTACTGCATCATCCTTCTGTTTATAAAAGGAAGACAGGGCCAATCTACGCTTATTGGGGGAATTTAATCCCTTAACATTTAATAATACGCTGCACACCATCTAAACGGCTGGAGGGAAACAGTAGAAATCACAAAGTAAACCCACAAAATACTGAATAAGACAGAGTCTAGAGCATAAAAAAATCCCAAAACACAAAGGGGAAATGAGGGCAATACATGAGGGACAGGTAAATAACTGCATAACTTCTGCAGAGGAATAAACAGAAGGCCTGATTCAGACCCGGTCGCAAGCGCAGTGGGTTGATGGTGGGCCAGTGCGCATGTGCATGACGGAGTGCGCATATGCACGACGGAGCCGGCTCCGTCGTGCGCATGCGCAAGACCCGGATAGCGACAGGCACTCCGACGCTCCAGGTCTCGCAACAAAGGGGGCGAGCTGTCGATGTTGAGCGACAGCTCGCCCCCTTTGGTGGGTGGGCCAGGGGAGTGGCTGCCCAAACGGATGCGTTCCCATGTGAACGACTCTGTTTGGGGGCGGCCCCACTGAGATCACGAGTGATGTCAGTGGGAGAGATTTCGGCTCTGTTAGAGCCGAAATCTCTCTGGGGCTTGCGGCAACGAGACCCTACCACAAGGGTCTCGTCGCAAGCCCGATGGTTGCGATGGTCTTGACCATCGCGACCATCTTCCTGGCCGCTCGCTATAGCTGTGGGTGGTCACCCACAGCTATGTGAGCGGCCAGGAGGCCGTTCTAAAAAAATAATAGCCCGGCCCTGATTCAGAACGAGCGCTCTGTCAGAGCGTCCGGCTCTGAATCAGGCCCAGAATACAGTAGTACAGTGGTTCCCAAACAGTGCACCGCGGCGCTGTCACCAGGGTGCCGCAGCCGGAGGGAAGCTGCTGTCATCTCAGCAGGCCTGGCCAAAACATTGATCTAGATCTACCAGTAGATCGCGGTCAACTTTCCTTCAGAAAGTGGATCGCTGGCCTCTGAAGCTATCAGAGGCTAAAGAAGCCTCTAATCGCTTCAGCGTTCCCAGTGATGCAGTGCGCGGGGGTGCGCGTGTGACATCATGACGTCACCCATGCACCCGCGGCACCGCGCAATGCATCGCTGGGAACTTGTGAGCATCCTGCGCGCCTGCTAGATCCAGTCAGCGCAGCGGCAGCGGGAGAGACAGCAGGAGGAGCGGTCCCCAGCATGAACTTCATGCAGGTAAGTTCTGCACAGGAGTATGGGGGCTACTAGGGGGGGCACTGCCTAAGAGGCACTACTACAAGGAGTACGGCATAATGGGCTCAACCACAGGGGGCATTGCATAATGGGCAGTACTACTGGGGACTTTACATAAGGAGCACTACTACAGGGAGCATTGCATAAGGGACACTATTACTGGGGGCATTGCATAAGGGGCACAACTATAGTGGGCATTGCATAACAGGCACTACTACAGGGGGCATTGCATAAGGGGCACTACTACAGAGGGCACTGCATCATGGGCAGTACTACAGGAGGCTCTACATAAACGGCAGTACTACAGGTAATTTGGCTTAAGGGTGCCTTGAAAAAATGAAGGAGACCCTAAGGGTGCCTTCAACTGAAAAGTTTGTGAACCACCGCAGTGGTACAATTACAACTAGGGGGAAATGTGGTCTAGCGCCACCACCCATAGAACAATAATATGACATAGCATGCAAACGACAGCATATCCAAAATACAAACTATCATACAAACATATAATTAGAAATAAAAAATAATAAAATAAGAGAACAAATATACATTATTAATATGAGAGCAAAATGAAGAATCATTACAGTAACTCACGCATCTGAAAGGTAAACTGTTAATTAAGGCACAGATAAGTCCCAATGGATGCACCGATTAAATGAGAGTCCAGAGAAGGCTGCAGTCCAAAACAACAAAGTTAACTCTTCAAGCTGTGGGCCATTCAGAACGAGGAGAAGTCTGTTTCTTGGACCCAGTGGGCAATTTAACAGAGATATCCCAGTCAGACAGTAACTTAACTCCACCATCCAGAGTAGATATAATTTAAGAAGAGCCATCGTGGGTGATAATTAGCTTCACCAGAAACCCCCAGCAATATGGAATCTCCTGAGCATGGAAGGCCGCAGTGAGGGTGGCAAACGATCTCAGTTTAGCAATGGTCAGCACAGATAAATCAGGGAACAACTGTAAGCCACCGAGGATGTCAGAGCCACCAGCAGACCTAGCAGCTTGGAGGATACGTTCCTTGGTAGTAAAGTGTTATGAGAGTGTCTTAATGAATGGAAAAGTGTCTCACCAGAAAAGACAGAAAAACTTGGCTTGTAGAGAAGCCTGCCAGGAGGGCAGGATAACTTGGCTAGATGAGTTGCCTGCCAGGGGGATAGGATAGCTTGGCAAGATATCACTTGGCTAGATGAGTTGCCTGCCAGGAGGGCAGGATAACTTGGCTAGATGAGTTGTCTGCCAGGAGGGCAGGATAGCTTGGCTAGATGAGTTGCCTGCCAGGAGGGCAGGATCACTTGACTAGATGAGTTGCCTGCCAGGAGGGCAGGATGACTTGGCTAGATGAGTTGCCTGCCAGGAGGTCAAGATAACTTGGCTAGATGAGTTGCCTACCAGGAGGGTAGGATAACTTGGCTAGATGAGTTGCCTGCCAGGAGGGCAGGATAACTTGGCTAGATGAATTGCCTGCCAAGAGGGCAGGATAACTTGGCTAGATGAGTTGCCTGCCAGGAGAGCAGGATAACTTGGCTAGATGAGGTGCCTGCCAGGAGGGCAGGATAACTTGGCTAGATGAGTTGCCTGCCAGGAGGGCAGGATAACTTGGCTAGATGAGTTGTCTTCCAGGAGAACAGGATAACTTGGTTAGATGAGTTGCATGCCAGGAGGGCAGGAAAACTTGGCTAGATGAGTTGCCTGCCAGGAGGGCAGGATACAACAGGCTGAAAATAGTACAGGTGTAAATGTACAGTTTAATTACACACAGTAGGGCTGAGAAAGCTGTAGCTGCTGATTACAGAGGAAGCACGGACCCAAAGGCTTGAGCCTGCATACACTGAGCACAGCATGTGGATGGTAAAAATAGACATCAAGCTGACGGCAATCAGAGCAGAGTGGAACAACAATTTGAATAACTGAGCTACCTGCTGAAGCCTGGAAGGCAGCGTGGAGGGAGATGGAGAGTGGTAAACAGAAGCAGTGGCTGAAGTGTAGACAATCATGGAGAATAGCTGGAACAACCAGACCCAGCTGTAGGAGAAAACTCTATAACCGGCGAGGGGGAATGAATCTGGAAGCTACAAATAGGAGGGGCAGCCAATCAGCAGCATATCGGAGTATGAGTCACTCTCTGCAGCATCCCCGGTACTTGGTAATCAGCAGAACTGGATTCTGAATATTGTGAGTCAGTGTAGGTCCCGAGCCGGTGGGAAACAAGCCGCTGCCACGGCTTGTGACAGTACCCCCCCTTGACGCGGGGTTGAAGAACCTCCAGAGCCTGGTTTAAAGGGAAATTCCTGAAAAAACATCCTCTTCAATCTGGGAGCATGTAAGGCATCTTCTGGAATCCAGGAACGTTCTTCCGGACCATAGCCCTTCCAATGGACCAGAAACTGCAACCGACCTCTAGATACTCTAGAATCCAGCACTCTCTCAACCACAAACTCCTGTTGACCGTGGACCATCACCGGAGCAGGCCTGAAAGAACACCAGTTGACAAATCTATCTGACTTATGGACTGGCTTTAATAAAGAGGCATGAAAAGTGTTGTTAATCTTTAATGAATTTGGTAGTTGGAGTTTGAAAGCAACTGGGTTAACTTGAGAAATGATCCGGAAAGGACCAATAAACCGAGGACCCAATTTGTGAGTGGGTTGCCGGAGTTTGATATTTCTAGTGGACAGCCACACTAAGTCCCCCCTTTTGAATGTGCAAGGCCTCCGATGTCTATCTGCCAATTTCTTAGAATGGAGAGATGCCTTGAGGAGATTATGATGCACCTTGGCCCAAATACCACGGAGTCCCTGAATCAGAGGATGTGGAGAAAGATAAATCAAATGAATTGGCCCGAGGATGTTGGCCAGTCACACAATAGAATGGTGAAACTGAAGATGCAGAGTGACAGGAATTGTTAAAAGCAAATTCAGCCATGGGAAGATGAGACACCCAATCATTCTGGAATTTTGAGACGTAACACCGTAAATATTGCTCCAGGGTTTGATTAGCATGTTCTGTCTGCCCATTAGACTGTGGGTGATATCCTGAAGACAAGCTGAGACTGATACCCAGTGCAGTGCAGAAACATCTCCAAAACCGTGCAATAAATTGCGTCCCACGGTCGGAAACAATGTCACAGGGAAAACCATGCAAACAAAAACTATGGGCCTGATTCAGAGCCGTTCGCTATTTGCGGTCGTTCGTTCAAAAACAAGGGGTGGCTATTCAAATGATCCGTTCGCAAATTGCAGTCTGTTCACACCTCTAAGTCTGAACGAGCGAGCAAAACATACGCTCGTTTATTTGTTAAAAACGCCCCCTGGCCGCTCGCACCATACGTCATGTCCGCTATTTATTAGATTAATCGAGTACATCGACCAGCGTATGAACTGCTCGCTATTCTTGTGGTTGGTTTTTGCTACCACAATCTTGCGAGCAGTTCTGGCTATAAAATAACCCAGTGACGTGGTCAATGACGCTGCTGTATTAATTATGCACACCCATAAAACGCCCGTTTTGACCTTTAAGCACGCCTGCGTTCTGATCTCCACTCCCCGTTTTCAAGCACCTTCCCCTGTTACCACCCACATACGCCTCATTCTGTCACTCAAAATAGCAGGCATTCGCTATATTGCGAGCACATGAATTTCGGCCGCACTGACTGGTTCGCGCATGCGTATAACGATCCGTACGCATGCGCAGATGTGCGAACATCGCTCAGAACGAGCGTACTGCCGCTAGCGAGTGGCTCTGAATGAGGGCCTATGTTCCAAGAAGAGAACAGAAAGTTCTTTGGCAGACGGCAATTTGGGCAGAGGAACAAAGGCCCTCATTCAGAGCCGTGCGCTCTGAGCAGAGCGCACGCTCTGAATGAGGGCCGGGCTCCATTTTCATGGAGCGTCCTCCTGGACGCTCGTATAGCTGTGGGTCACCACCCACAGGCTATACGAGCGTGCATTGTGATGGTCGCGATGGTCGAGACCATCGCGACCATCGAATTTGCGAGCCGGAGCCTGCGGTTGAGGTTTTCAACCGCAAGCTCCGGAGTGATTTTGGCTCTATCAGAGCCAAAATCACTCCCACTGACATCACTAGTGATGTCAGTGGGCTGGCTTCTGACGGGAGGCGTTCCCGTGGGAACGCCCCGGACAGGGAGGCACGCCACCGGCACGCCCACCAAAGGGGGCGTGCTGTCAATCAACATTGACAGCACGCCCCCTTTGATCGGACACAACGAGCGAAGGACTTTCCTTCGCTCGGCGCGTCTGGCGCATGCGCACGACGGAGCTCCCTCCGTCGTGCGCATGCTCAGTCCATAACATCGACCCACTTGCGAGTGGACAGCCGCTCGCGAGTGGGTCTGAATCAGGCCCAAAGTGCGTAATTTTGCTAAAACGGTCCACGATAGTCCAAATAACTGAACAGCCACAATGAAGTCCATCGCAATGTGTGTCCAGGGTCTTTTTGGTGTGGAAAGAGAAAGCAGTAATCCTGATGGTGGGGTACGAGGAGTCTTGTTACAAGCACAAACCTCACATGCCAATACAAACTCCCGAACGTCCAAAGCCAAAGACGGCCACCAAACCGCACAAGACATTAATTCAATGGTCTTATTGATGCCTGGATGTCCGAAAGCCCGTCTCACATGGAAGTCCTGTAGGACAGCTTTTCTCTACCAGGAGGCGAATCCACTTGAAACACTGACAGATCCTCAGCCAAGTTTCGAGATAAAGCCACCTGGATACAAGATCTGGGAATGATGGCTTCTTTGATCACAGTATCCTGTTGGACAGGAGTGAAACTCCTGGACAATGCATCAGCCTTGATGTTAGTAGATCCAGGTCGAAAAGAAATGAGAAAATAAAATCTGGTAAAAAATAGTGCCCATCGTGCTTGCCTGTAGTTAAGCCTCTTAGCCGATTCAATGTATGCCAAATTTTTGTGGTCGGTGAGGACAGAGATCCGGTGTTTGGCTTCTTCAAGCCAAAGTCTCCAATCCCCGAAAGCTAACTTATGGGCAAGCAGCTCCCTGTTCCCAACGTCATAATTACACTCGGCTGAAGAAAATTTTCGTGAAAAAAATGCACACGGATGGAGTTTGCCATCCAACGGATTTTTCTGAGAGAGAATAGCTCCAACCCCAATTTCAGAGGTGTCCACCTCAACCACAAAAGTCAGATCTCTGATCCGGATGTTTGAGAACCAGGGCGCTGGTGAAAGCAAGCTTGAGATGTTCAAAGGCTCGAACTGCCTGACTAGGCCAGTTAGAAGCATCCGCACCTTTCTTGATTAACTCTACTATGGGGGCAACAATGGAGGAAAAAGAGCCAATAAATCTCTGATAGTAACTGGAAAAACCAAGGAAACGTTGAATGCCTTTCAATGTAGTAGGCTGTACCCAGTCCAATACTGCTTTCACCTTTCCAGGATCCATGGAGAAGCCATGAGGAGAAATAATATATCCAAGAAAAGATACTTGCTCCACATGAAACTCACACTTCTCCAACTTGGCAAATAACAAATTCTCTCTCAATTTAGATAGGACCTGACTGACATGCTGGACATGCTGGTGCATGGAGTGAGAGTAAATGAGGATGTCATTGAGATAAACAACCACAAAAATGCCAAGAAACTCCCGGAGTACATCGTTGATAAAGTCTTGAAAGACTGCTGGAGCATTAGCCAAACCGAATTGCATAAATACATTTTTATTGTGCCCCGTATGCATATTGAACGCCGTTTTCCATTCATCTCCGGTCTTGATCCAGATCAAATTATAAGCTCCACGGAGATCGATCTAGGAAAAAATGGAAGCTTGCCGGAGCTGATCAAAAAGTACCGAGATCAAGGGCAAAGGGTACAAGTTTTTGATAGTGATTTCGTTTAATGCCCTAAAGTCAATGCAAGGACGTAATGACCCATCCTTCTTCTGGACGAAGAAGAAAACAGCCCCAACTGGAGATTTAGAAGGACAGATGAATCCTTTAGCCAAGACATCCACAATATACTCCTCCATGGCCTTATTCTCAGGAATTGAAAGAGAATAGAGACGACCCTTGGGTAACTTGGCTCCTGGTAACAGCTGTATGGCGCAATCATACGGATGATGAGGTGGCAGAGAATTGGCCTTTGATTTAGAAAAAACATCTGCAAAAAGATGGTATTGAGCAGGAAGTCCTGGAAGAGACTCTGAGACAGCAGAGATAGCCATCCGGATGGGAGTAGATAAACAGCAATTTAGACATGCTGGACTCCATTTGACAATATCCCCCGTAATCCAATCAATGACGGGATTATGGGTCATTAACCATGGAAACCCCAAAATGACAGGAGCAAAAGGATACTTAAGTAGCATTAAAGAAATCATCTCTGAATGCAAAATTCCAACTGAGAGACGAAAAGAGGTGGTGTCTTGAATTTGATAAGACCATTAACCACCAGACCATCATCTAACCCACAAATAGGACCCTCTTGAGGTAAAGGAACTGCAGCTAAACCTAAGGAATGAAAAAAATGATAAGTCCATGAAGTTCCCAGCAGCACCGCTGTCCACAAACGCTGATACGGAATGGACGGATTGCGACAGATGTACCACCGCAGGAACTAGCAACTAATTTTTTGAGGAAACAGATGCCAGGCCTAATGTAACTCCTCCTTTACATTCAGACCCGATATTTTACTGGCCTATGTGGGCAAGATTTCAGCGAATGACCTCTAGCTCCACAATATAGGCAGAGGCCTTGAGATCATCATCTTTGTCTCTCCCTGGGCGATAGCTGGAAAGCTCCCAGTTGCATGGGTTCCTCAGAGTCCTCCGCCAGCAGCCAGGAAAGTGACCGAGGCGACTGTACAGAAAGACTGCGTTCTCTTTTGCGTTCTCGGAGGCGACGGTCAATACAGATGGCTGAAGAGATTAAGTCATCAAGGGACTCAGGTGATGGATGTTGGACCAAAATGTCCTTGACGGCATCCGAAAGATCCAAGCGGAATTGGCTACGCAATGCAGGGTCGTTCCATCCTGAATCCACCGCCCATCTCCGAAACTCTGAGGAATAATCCTCTGCGAGATTCTTTCCCTGCCGAAGGTCCCGCAGCTTGGATTCGGCCAAAGAACTACAGTCAGGATCTGCATACAATAATCCAAGAGCATTAAAAAAGGCATCTACTGATAAAAGCACAGAATGTGTTGAAGCAAGACCAAATGCCCATGTCTGTGGGTATCTTGTAAGAGCGAGATCACTAATCCTACCCACTGAGTCTCGGATCCAGAAGATAAAGGTCGGAGATGAAAATAGAGTTTACAACTCTCACGGAAGTTCAGGTACTGAGTACGGTCTCCAGAAAACCTATCGGGGAGATTCATTTTAGGTTCCTTGGGAACGGCTCCAGGAATGGATTCCCAAACATCCTCAAATCTTATAGAGAGCTCCTGAACTTTTTGTGTAAGCACTTGGATCTGTGTGGCAAGGATTTGTGCAGGGTTTTGAGCCTGCTCCATGATGAAGGACACAGAACGCACAGACTTAAATACAAAGTTGGCCGGTTATAATGTTATGAGAGTGTCTTAATGAATGGTAAAGTGTCTCACCAGAAAAGGCAGAAAAACTTGGCTTGTAGAGAAGCCTGCCAGGAGGGCAGGATACCTTGGCTAGATTAGTTGCCTGCCAGGAGGACAGGATAACGTGGCAAGATATCACTTGGCTAGATGAGTTGCCTGCCAGGAGGGCAGGATAACTTGGCTAGATGAGTTGCCTGCCAGGAGGGCAGGATAACTTTCCTAGAAGAGTTGCCTGCCAGGAGGGCAGGATAACTTGGCTAGATGAGTTGCTTGCCAGGAGGGCAGGATAACTTGGCTAGATGAGTTGCCTGCCAGGAGAGCAGGATAACTTGACTAGATGAGTTGCCTGCCAGTAGGGCAGGATAACTTGACTAGATGAGTTGCCTGCCAGTAGGGCAAGATAACTTGGCTAGGTGAGTTGCCTGCCAGGAGGGCAGGATAACTTGGCCATATGAGCTGCCTGCCAGGAAAGCAGGATAACTTGGCTAGATGAGTTGCCTGCCAGGAGGGCAGGATAACTTGGCTAGATGAGTTGCCTGCCAGGAGGGCAGGATAACTTGGCTAGATGAGCTGCCTGCCAGGAGGGCAGAATGACTTGGCTAGAGGAGTTGCCTGCCAGGAGGGCAGGATGACTTGGCTAGATGAGTTGCCTGCCAGGAGGGCAGGATAACTTGGCTAGATGAGTTGCCTTCCAGGAGGGCAGGATAACTTGGCTAGATGAGTTGCCTGCCAGGAGGGCAGGAGAACTTGGCTAGATGAGTTGTCTTCCTGTAGGGCAGGATAACTTGGCTAGCTGAGTTGCCTGCCAGGAGGGCAGGATAAATTGGCTAGATGAGTTGCCTGCCAGGAGAACAGGATAACTTGGTTAGATGAGTTGCCTGCCAGGAGGGCAGGAAAACTTGGCTAGATGAGTTGCCTGCCAGGAGGGCAGGATACAACAGGCTGAAAATAGTACAGGTGTAAATGTACAGTTTGATTACACACAGTAGGGCTGAGAGAGCTGTTGCTGCTGATTACACAGAGGAAGCACGGACCCAAAGACTTGAGCCTGCATACACGGAGCACAGCATGTGGATGGTGAAAACAGACAGCAAGCTAACGGCAATCAGAGCAGAGTGGAACAACAGTCTGAATAACTGAGCTACCTGCTGAAGCCTGGAAAGCAGCGTGGAGGGAGGGAGATGGAGAGCGGTAAACAGAAGCAGCGGCTGAAGTGTAGACAATCACGGAGGATAGCTGGAACAACCAGACCGAGCTCTAGGTGAAAACTCTATAACCAGTGAGGGGGAATGAATCTGGAAGCTACAAATAGTAGGGGCAGCCAATCAGCAGCATATGGGAGTATGAGTAACTCTCTGCAGCATATTCGGTGCTTGGTAATCAGCGGAACCGGATTCTGAATATTGTGAGTCAGTGTAGGTCCCGAGCCAGTGGGAAACAAGCCGCTGCCACGGCTTGTGACATAAAGAAGTGGACGCGAAGGAGAGTGTCCCTTGGGAGAGAGAAGGAAATTGGTCTAGGCAGATGGTGTATCTTATCAATAAGGAGATCTCCATCGTCCGCATCAGGTAGCAATTTGCGGAACAGGGACATGGCATAATCCGATAGTTCTGAGGCTGTCACAGAATCGGGGATTCAGTGGATTTTAATGTTGTTCCCCTTAGAGCGGTCTTCCATATCGGCCATCTTATCTTTTAAATATTTTTTTTTTTGAAGCATCATATAAATATTACAAAGATAGTACAACTTTGACGCAAAATCAATACGATGAAAATGTAGAATATATAATGGCCACTACATTCAATCAGCAGCCAAAACCAAAGAAAAGAAAAGAAAATGAACATAAATTCACACTGATATAATCAAATAATAAGCAACAAATAACATAAAGTAAAGTGTCTCCCCCCCTCCCCCTCCTCACAGGGAAAACCCCACACCCACCGCCTTTAAACAACATTTGAATCAAGATTAAGATCAATGGGTGGATCATTCACTGTTAGGCGTAATAGATACCAAGAGGTATTACGAAGACCATGATGAATTTGTTGTCTTGTTTCACTAGATAGTGTAGAAATATAGCTTTCCCACAAATTGAAAAACCTTCTACTTTATGTTTCCTATCTAGAGCTACCTCTACCCAATCCATGCAGAACAAATAAAAAAGCTTGGATCTAAACAGGGACAATGATGGGCGAGATGTGGAAAGCCACTCTTGCAAAATCGCCTTACGGCTAGCCGCACTAATAGCTAGGAGCAATCGTCTTCCTCCTTTTCTAATTCTAGTGGTGGTTGGTAAAATATCCAGCACCGCCCACTCTGCAGTAAAAGGCAGATAATTAAGTAAATTGTCTTCAGCATATCTCTTGACCTGAAGCCAGAACCGTCTAACTAGCGGGCAGAGCCAAAAACAATGGAACAAATCTGCATTATCCTCTCCACATCTATAACATGAATGAGAAAAGGAGCATCCCATAAGGAAGCTCCTGTGTGGAGATACATATGCTCGGTGATAGATATTTAGAAAAATTTCAGTACACATGGCCGATGGTAATACTTACGGGAAACCGCAAGCGCAACTATAAAGTCATCCACTGTAAGTGAGGGGAATCGTGGCAACCTCTTTTGGATTTCAGTACCATCTGTATGCGGATGATACTCAAATCTACCTATCTTCCCCAGATTTATCACCAACTGTACTGGTCCGTGTCACTGAATGTCTTTCTGCCATTTCATCTTGGATGTCATCTCGCCACCTGAAACTTAATATTTCTAAAACAGAATTAATTATATTTCCACCAGCCAACAACAGTTACCAACCTGATCTCTCTATCACAGTTGATAAGTCGACAATCCACCCTACCCCACAAGCTCGCTGCCTTGGTGTCATCCTTGACTCTGAACTGTCCTTTGTTCCCCACATTCAATCTGTCTCTAAATCATGTTACATACATCTAAAAAACATATCCAAAATTCGACCATATCTCACACAAGACACTGCAAAAACTCTAATCCATGCACTTATTATTTCCCGCCTTGACTATTGCAATAGTCTCCTTACTGGTCTTCCCAAAAACAGGCTATCGCCATTCCAATCAATTATGAATGCAGCTGCAAGGCTTATCTTCCTTGCCAAACGTTCCTCGTCTGCTGCCCTGCTCTGTCAGTCCCTCCATTGGTTGCCGGTTTTCTACCGTATTCAATACAAAATACTCTTACTTACACATGAGGCTATTAACCAAACCACACCAACATACATCTCTTCACTCATCTCAAAATATCGCCCTACCCGGCCTCTCCGCTCAGCACAAGATCTGCGTCTCTCATCCCTATGCATTACTTGCTCCCACTCACGGTTACAGGACTTTCTTCGGGCTACACCCACTCTATGGAATGCCTTACCACGCACAATACGACTTTCCTATAGTCTCCAATCCTTCAAGCGATCCCTGAAAACTCACCTCTTCAGCCAAGCTTATCAGATCCCAGAACCGCCCACACAACCTTCATAGTTTCCATATCTAATTACATCCCCTTTTACAGTCCACACACAACCTCACACATCGTCTTTCTCTCACATCCTCATGACATTTGGCCGACATTCCTGTGTGACTGGATCATGCAGCCAACCAAGAAACTGTGCATTCTGGCTGGACCAAGATGCAATATATAGCACCTATCCTTGTGTATTACTGCCTATTTCCCTATAGATTGTAAGCTTGCAAGCAGGGCCTTCCTACCTATATATCTGTCTGTTATTACCCAGTTTTGTTCTATCAATGTTGACAATTTTAAAGCGCAACGGAATATGCTGCGCTATATAAGAAACTGTTAATAAATAAATAAACCACTGTGCTATCCCTGTAGTAGAAATGGAGTAGTCTATGTCTTCACAAAAAAAGACATAGTAATGGGAGATAGCCTTTTATATAACAGGAGGATGTGACAGTATCGAGTCTAGAGGATTGTTCCAATCCTTGGCCGAGAAAAACCTAACTATTGTATGAATATAATGCTTGGCCAGATAATGTAGCCTACTTCTCCACAGCATCTGTAAATGATAGTATTTGCTTTGCATCTTTGTCAATTAAACAACCTATACTAGTAATGCCCCCAACCCGCCGTAAAGTAAATGGGTACCCAACTAGCCCTTCTTGGAAGTCAGGATTATTCAGGAATGGAAGAAAAAGAGATTTGTGAGAACTCAAACCAGCATGGTGCTGAATTATATGCCACAATCCCCTAATATTCCACAATAAGGGGTTGTCTTTTAAATTTTGGGGCACCTCTTGGTCGTGGAGATGTAGGAAAGCATGCAAACTTCCATCAGCCAGAAAACCTCTTTCAATGGAGGTATTAGCGTAGATATCACTGTCATGGGTCCAATCAGATAGGTATCTCAATAGGGCTGCCCAATTATACCTCCGAATGTCTGGGAAACCTATCCCGCCATTTGCCTTGGTTTGTTGCAGTTGTACTAAACTAATTTTTGGTCTCTTTCCATGCCAGATGAACCTCCTAAACATCACATTCAAACTTTGCAAGTCTTTGACTGTAATTAACAAGGGAAGAGCTTGAATGAGGTACATGAGTCTTGGAAAGGAGACCATTTTAATTAGACTAGATCGTCCCAAGTATGACAGAGGAAGATCTTTCCAGCCCTCCAGCTCATCTGAGATTACCTTCATAATCAGGGCCGCCAAGAGCCAAGGCGGGCCCCGGTAATAGGGGGCGTGGCCTAATCTCGGGAGGCGTGGCCGATATGCAGCGGTGCGAAGTGCCAGGGAGGGGGGCGCTCTGAGCCCCCTCAGCCCGGCGCAAAGCCAGGGGGGGCGCGATCAGTGTGATCGCTCCCCTGCACAGGCATAGGAGACTGCTGTGGCTGCTGCTCAGCAGCCACGAGCAGTCTCCAACTGCAGCTCAGCACATGCTGTGTGCTGGGCTGCTGTGAGGGAGGGGGGGCCGCATTGGACCCAGGCCCCCGCCGGGCCCCTCAGGAAGCCCGGGCCCGGGTCATCTGTACCCGCTCCCCCCCCCTCTCGGCGCCCCTGTTCATAATATAAGTATAATTTAAAGAATAGAAATTGCCCAGACAGCGATACACTCGGACCCCAAGATATATGAAATGATCTCTAGTCCACTGCAGTGGGAAGTCACCTATCATTAAGGATTGTGTAGGACTTGGTCCTAAACAAAGTGCTATCGATTTCTCAACATTCACCGAGAACCCTGATATAATCTCAAAATTGTTTCAGTATCTGAAAAATAGGGTTTAAAGAAATATTCGGATCACTCAAATATAACAAAACATCGTCAGCGAATGCTATAAATTTAATTTCTGAACATTTCTAAAGGAGCCCCACGATGACCATTGATCAGTAAAGTTGTCATTGGAGACGTATAAAGATATCGCACAATATTGGTAAATACAGAACCAAACTCCCGTGTTTGAAGTATAGCAAATAAATGTGGCCATAGAATGGTGTCGAACGCCCTCATCGTGTCCAGACTTAATAACATATTCTGGGTATTGGCCATGCCCGAGGAAGACGCCACTGCCGCTATAGCCGTCCGTATTCCCTTCAAAGAGTGACGACACTACACAAATCCCAACTAATGCGAGGTAAGCAACTCCAGTAGCATCACCTGCAAGCTATCCGCCATGATTTTATCCAGTAGTTTTGCATCAGTATTTAGCAGACTTATGGGCCTATATGATTCTAAGAGAGCAGGGTCCCTCTGGGGTTTAGGAAGCAAAATAGTGGTTGTATGTGTAAAATGTGGGAAAGGAGAGCCATTTTTTAATAGGTCCTTAAATAAACCGACCAGAGCTGGTGCCATTTGATGCTGTAGGAGTTTTTAATATTCATTAGATATGCCATCAGGCCAGGAGACTTACCCAGATGTAACTTGTAGATAGCCGACAACACCTCATCTATAGTTACGTCCTCACTAAGCATCTCTCTCTGACCAGGGGTTAGCAAAGGTAATGAGGCCTCAGAAATCATGCGTGTATGGGCATTGCAATCAAAAGGTAAATCCTGATATAGAGCTGAATAATAAGTTCAAATTGTTTCACTATTTCCTCAGTAGAGGTCACAGTCATATTTGTGGAAGGGTCCCTAAGTGTTGTTATATATGTCCGTTTGCTCCAAAGTATTGACATCTTAGCTAGTAATCGACTAGCTTTGTTTCCCCATCTAAAGAACTTATGTTTAGTAAAAAGGAAATCCTTCTTCGCCTGGCATAATAGATGGTTATTAAGCGACTGTTTCGCCTGAACATATGCCTCCTGTGAGGCGGTAGTAGGACACGCAATATATGTCTGTAGAGCAGAGGACAATGTTTTAGAAAGGGAATAATAAATAACCCTAATTTCCCTTCGCTGCCTAGAAACATATTCTATTATGTGCTCCCTTAAGACCGCTTTTGACGCTCCCCAAAACACAGTAGGATTATTCCAAGCATCCATATTGTCATCTTGATAATTCATCCACTGAGTAACCAAAAAGGTTTTAAAATTATCAGATTGGTACAATTAAGCTGGGAAGTACCAAAAACTTGGGCCACTAGATGTATGTCCCAAAGAAAAGGTTATGGACACTGGGGCGTAGTCTGACACTAGGATCGCATGAATTCCAATATCCTGAACAATAGGGACTAAGGCCCTCATTCAGAGCCGTACGCTCTGAGCAGAGCGCACGCTCTGCATGAGGGCCGGGCTCCATTTTCATGGAGCGTCCTCCTGGACGCTCGTATAGCTGTGGGTCACCACCCACAGGCTATACGAGCGTGCATTTTGATGGCCGCGATGGTCGTGACCATCGCGACCATCGAAATTGCGAGCCGGAGCCTGCGGTTGAGGTTTTCAACCGCAAGCTCCGGAGTGATTTTGGCTCTATCAGAGCCAAAATCACTCCCACTGACATCACTAGTGATGTCAGTGGGCTGGCTTCTGACGGGAGGCGTTCCCGTGGGAACGCCCCCGTCAGGGAGGCACGCCCCCGGCACGCCCACCAAAGGGGGCGTGCTGTCAATCAACATTGACAGCACGCCCCCTTTGATCGGACACAACGAGCGAAGGAAAGTCCTTCGCTCGTCGTGTCTGGCGCATGCGCACGACGGAGCTCCCTCCGTCGTGCGCATGCTCTGTGCAGACCATCGACCCACTTGCGAGCGGACAGCCGCTCGCGAGTGGGTCTGAATCAGGCCCTAAATTATTAGAAACATACATTTTATCTATTCGGGACCACGAATTATGTACTGCTGAATGAAATGTGAATATTTTACCAGTGGGGTCTCCATATATCAGTGAGCTGGAGAGTTGTTGTTAGATTTTGATATTGTTGCCATGCTAATTGAGATCTAGATTGCAGGACTGGTTGTCTATCAAGAGAGAAGTTTTCCACTGAATCTCCTGCCCATATTATCGGAAAAGTAAGGCGTTGGGCCAGAATTTGTGTTATACCCCCGATGCATGAGGAGCAACATTGGGAGCATATATATTGGCCAGGGTATACTTTTTCCCCAAAATCTCCACGTCCAAAATGAGGTACCAACCATCTGAATCAGCTACAGTATTTAAAATGGAATAATGCAGATTTCTGTGGTAAAGGATAGCTACTCCCCTGACTTTTCTGCAATAGCTTGCCGACACACATTTGGCCATCTTATCTTTAATTGCCTCTAACTCAGTCTTCTGCTGGTCGTTAGCGGAGATTCTTCCATCTTACGTTCCAGTTGATCTGTGCGATCTCCAATAGCAACAAGCTTTGTTTTAACCTTGCGGTTAGCGGGCGTGAGATCCTGAGTAAGGTCAGTCTTAAAGGCCGTTAAAAATGACCTTCTCCCCACCAGTCCAGTGGTGCAGGAGCATCAGAAAGCGATTTTGTTGTGCACATACAGGACGATGTCACTTTTGTGATTGGAAAAAAAATGGTAGTAAAAGGGATTTATGTCCCTATATCACACCGACCCTGCACCTACAGATGGTGGAACCCTTTTTCAAACTAGGATACTGCTGAGAAGTTACTGTGTGGCCCCCTAGTACCTATTGTCAGGTGAAAACCAGACAAGCTTTACTGAATACATAACATTTTTCATATATGAACAGGAGTTAGTATGTGCCCATAATTGAACCTGTAGTCGTGGGGGCACTCATATTTGCCAGTCCCCCTTCTGTTTTTGCCAGGCCCCCTACTGTCTGCCAGCCAGCCACCTTTTATCTCCGCCTGCCTGCCCCCCTTCTGTCTCCACCATCCAGCCCCCTTCTGTATCTGCTTGCCAGCCCCCCTTTTGTCTTTGCTAGCCAGCTCCCTTTCTGTCTTTTCCAGCCAGCCCCCTTTCTGTCTTTGCCATCCAGCCCCCTTTCTGTCTTTGCTAGCCAGCCGCCTTCTGTCTTTACCAGCCAGGCCCCCTTCATTTGCCAGCCCCCTTCTGTCTTCACCTGCCAGCCCCTCTTCTGTCTCTGCCTGCCAGCCCCCGCATGACACCTACCTTTTTCTCTTCTAACAGGCTGTGGCTCCTCTCCCTTTCAGCCTTATGACATCATGCGCATCGGCTGGCAAAAAAAAAACTTTATTGGACGGCTGTCGGGCGGCGGCAGTAGGAGATATCAGAGATATAATCATGACATCTCTCCCATCCCATAGTGCAGAGCGAGAGCGAGCCCAGAGGAGTGGACAGCGGCAGTCGTCGGCAGGAGCGGGGATCAGGCAAGTTGCTTTTTTTGCTATGTGTGTATTTTTTTTTCTGGCACAGCACAGGGGGGGGGGGAGTGTGGCTAGGATGGGGCACTGTATAGGGAGCGGCCGCTACCGGGGGCACTGCATTGTGGGTGCAGCTACTGGGGGTACGTTAGGGGGAAGGATGTCCGCTACTGGGGGCACTGTATTGCGAGGGGTGCTACTGAGGGCATGTTATGAGGGGGGGTGGCCGCTACTGGGGGCACTGTATTGTGGGGGCTGCTACTGGTGGCACATTATGTGGGGGGATGGACGCTACTGGGGGCACTGTATAGGGGGGACTACTACTGGGAGCACTGTATAAGGGGGACTACTACTGGGGGCAATGCATAAGGGGGACTTCTACTGGGGGCACTGTATAGGGGGACTACTACTGGGGCACTGTATAGGGGGACTAGTAATGGAGGCAATGCATAAGGGGGACTACAACTGGGGGCACTGCATAGAGGGGACTACTACTAGGGGCACTGCATAAAGGGGACTACTACTGGGGGCACTGCATAGGGGGACTACTACTGGGGGCACTGCATAGGGGGACTACTACTGGGGGCACTGCATAGGGGGACTACTACTGGGGGCTATGCATAGAGGGGACTACTACTGGGGGCACTGCATAGGGGGGACTACTACTGGGGGCACTGCATAGGGGGACTACTACTGGGGGCACTGCATAGGGGGACTACTACTGGGGGCTATGCATAGAGGGGACTACTACTGGGGGCACTGCATAGGGGGGACTATTACTGGGGGCACTTCATGAAATTATGGGGGAGGGGGCGCCAGTCCATTACCTTGCCAGGGGTGCTCGGATCCCTAGATACACCCCTGATCAGGGAAGTACCACGGAGCTGTCCTGCTACAGGTTTATTTTTTTTGTAAACCGTTTTGGACTACACAAGATCAGAAAGGGTAAGTATAATTCTCGCTACACTATAGAAAATGTGCATGACCATTATTTATTGCCATTACGGTACAAAGATCATTGTTATTAATTATGGTGGCAAAAATCTTAATAAAATAATCAAGGGGGAACAATTATCAATTACATATAAAGGGCTCAAATAACCATTTACATTAAAAAGTGGGTGTAGTTATAATTTAAATATATATAAGGTTCACATATCTTTATACAAATCTTATATACAAATACTGTATATATGTGTTATTTTTAAGGGGGTTTAGTATTGTTTTCGAGATTCCAAAAACAATCCCTTCTGTTTGTTCCTCTGCACATGCTCAGTCATACACTCGGTAACAGTCTCCGTCCCTGCTTGCGGTGATCGCCGACAGGGTAAGTACAGCTCCAGCCTCCCGAAATTGATTGACATGTGTATACAGGCTTTATACTAGCCTGCATACATGTATATTTATGTGCTTTTATATTTAACATTTATATATAAATGTTAAAAAGAATCGCACATAAATATACATGTATACAGGCTAGTATAAAGCCTGTATACACATATCAATCAATTTTGGCAGGTTTAAAAGGCTATAGGTGGACTTACCTGCCACCGATTACCGGGAAGCAGGTACGGAGACAGTCGGTTACTGTCACACAGCGAACTCTCAGACCCTCATACTGCACACGGCGCTGCCAGTTCATTGGTTGGCATATCTCCACTGGTCAGTCTTCCCAAAGAGCACATGCTGTGACAACCTAGTATCTGTATGTTGGCCTTTCTCCTGAAGCTGGCGCGGCATGGGCGCAGCCATTGTGCTTTGGTCAGTTGTCTCCAGATTTGTCCAATCACTGAGGAACTAGTTTTCACATGACCTGTGCAACCAATGACTGTCCAGAGCACCCTATTTAAACCCCTCGCTTGCACTTGCTCATTGCCAGTTCAACTTGTATTCTTCTGCCTTCTGACTCTTGCTTCTGCAATTGCTCCTGTGCTCGTCACTTTCCAGCTGTGAGCACTTGTCTCCTGTTGTTACACCAGTGTGCTTCTCTGCCTCAGCCTGCATATTCCGGTGTGTAGTTACATCTACAGCCTGTGCACCTCAGCGTGCAGTCACACCCTGCATATACTAGCGTGCAGCCACAACCTGCATATCTCAGCGTACAGTCACACCCTGCATATACTAGCGTGCAGCCACAACCTGCATATCTCAGCGTACAGTCACACCCTGCATATACTAGCGTGCAGCCACAACCTGCATATCTCAGCATACAGTCACACCCTGCATATACTAGCGTGCAGCCACAACCTGCATATCTCAGCGTACAGTCACAGCCTGCAAATACCAGAGTGCAGCTACAATCTGCATACACAAGCGTGCAGTTCCAGCCTCCATATACCAGAGTGCAGCCACAATCTGCATACACCAGCGTGCAGTTCCAGCCTCAATATACCAGCGTGCAGTTCCAGCCTGCGTATATATCAATGTGTAGTATCAGCTACTATCTGCTAATACCTCCGAGCAATTTCTGCTTAAGTCTGCAGGCTATCAGCATATATAAACTGTCAACTTCTACAGAGTGCATACAGTATATTTCTGTTGAGTACCACATGGACTGAACTCATGTCTAGTGTTCCTAACATAACTCCTATACCGTGTTCCTGATACACCTATTTCAGCTCTTCTCATATATCCGTATTCTAGGCTTCATATTGTGCTACCACCATTGCTGGGTAGCACACCAGTTCCTCTGCCTAGTATTTGTTCTGTTCTCCATCCTGCTCTGTCATTCCATATGGAGATCTGATTGTGGAAAAGCCTCATCCGACTATCGCACTTCATTCACTCAAGCACCAACTAGTCTAGCCCACTGGTCCCAGGGCCCGATTCAGACCCGCTCGCTGGGCTGCGTTCGCACGTAGCCTGCGGATGTTTACAATCTGCGCATGCGCATAAGACGCAGTGTGCATGTGCGAACTAGTCCATGCGATCGCTAAGCGATCGCCCCTTGTACACAGACGCCTCGCTAGAGTGAGTGACAGGATGAGCAGTTTGTGGGTGGTGATGGGGGGTGGTCGATGGAAACAGGGGCCATTTCAGGGGCGTGCATAATTAATTTGCAGCATCAGCATACACGTCACATGGCTGAATTACACACAGCAGCACTCGCAGTGCTTGCGGTAGGGTATGGGCAGCCACAAGTGCTGCGTATGGGTCCGATGGTACTCGATGTTACCGATTGTTTAATACACTTCCTAGAGATGACGTGTGTTGCTAAGAGAAAGTGGGCATCTTGTGACAGGCTGGTGGGTGTCTAAATACATACCGCGATCTCACGCCAAGAAATAGTGGGCATGCTAATGTCTTGCCGTGCGATCGCAGGATTTGCACACTTTGGCAGCTGATGGCTGCATGTGAACGCATCTAGCGAGCGGGTCTGAATCGGGCCCCCAGTTCCAAGTCTGAATCATTCACAGATTCTGACAGTTACCAGCGGCTCTCTGTGAAACGAACACCCCCTGCCGGTTCCACTTGGCACTTGACTGGGATTCAAACTTTTTATCAGAACACAGCTTCCTTCATAAAGACAACCTATCTACCGCAGTCACAACCGGCCGGTGTGATCCGCGTGCAGACGCTGCCGGAACATTGGCCAGTACCTTCAGCTGTAAAATCCCAGCACCTGCTCTCATCTCAGGAGAGCAGCTACTAACAGCATGTAGATGTTGCCGGAACATTGGCCAGCACCTCCAGCAGTAATATCCCGGCACTGGCTCTCATTTTGTGTGAGCGACTACCAAAAGAGGTCACTTACACGACGGACCGGCGGGTGAGTCTCTCAGTAAATTACACACTAATTATACAGAGATCTCTGTAGAATTGTTTTCAACCACCATATATTATACAGTGTCGGACTGGAGTATGAAGGGCCACCGGGGGAATGCAGTGTTAAGGGGCCATTGCATTAGGGTGTGGTCAGTTACCACAGGGGAGGCCAGTCCCCACAGAGCTTTGATAGACATTAGAGACCATGTAACTGACCCTCAAATAAAGTGCACAATATTTAAATTTCAAGTGCACTTATTACTGAAAATTACAACAGTGCACCCTTGAAGAAGGAGTATTACGTAGAGACTTGCCGGTGTCAGTTCTTTATAAAAAGTCTGTCATGTTTGTAAGAGCTATTTAAATACACTACCTAAGCGGCAGCTAATAGAAGGAACCAAAGTATCTACACATCTACAATGATATACTTTGTTGCAAATTTTATCCAGCCAGTCTTCTTGATAGGAATAGATGATTTTTGCAAATCTTTATGTACCTAGAGTGCTAAATACTTGTGGGTTTGTTGCTTTAAAGCATAATTGGTATCTATATATGTGTAAAATGTATTAGATTATAATTATTTGTTTCAAAGTAATATATTTTATATGTTTTATTAAAGTGTGATCTTATTTTTTTCATATATGTATGATCTTTTTTATTTATTGTTTTTTCTGTTGTATTGCTGGACATAATATTGTATATATTGGAGACCAAGCACTGCTATATATGTAGATTATACCTGTGATGGATGTGATTTTCACTAATGAGGTTTCCGTATTGACATAGCGTAATGGGAGTTGCATGCCACATCACATGAATGGCCAAGTAATACTTGGTAAAATTTTGGACCGTTTTCCTCTATATTCTTAAGTGGCACTGGGCCTGTTTCAGACCCGGACGTTATGCTGCGCTCGCATTGAGCGATTTTTCGCAATCTGCGCATGCGTATGAGTCGCAATGCGCGTGCGCGAACAAGTCATTGCGATGGGAAAGTGCTCACTCATAGCCCGCAGTCGGCTATTTTGAGTGACAGATAGTGCCATTTGTGGGTGGTAACAGGGGAAGGTGCTTGAAAACGGCGGTGTGGTTATGCTAACGCAGGCGTGCCCGACCGTCAGAACGGCGTTTAATGGGTGTGCATAATTAGCAAAGTAGCCTCATTACACACGTGACTGGGTTGTATTTTAGCCAGAACTGCTCGCAATGTTGTGTTAGGAAAAGGCTACCATAAGCACTGCGAGCAGCTCCGATGGCTCTCGATGTTACCGATTAATCCTACAACTGCCGGAGATGATGTGTGTTGTGAGTGGCAAAGGGGCGTCTTTATACAGGTGCGAGCGCATAGTGCGGCCGCTCGCTATTACTTAGTGGGCGGCTTTACGCGACGCAGTGTGAGCACATGATTTAAATAGCGGGCCCCTTTTAGCCAGCGAGCGGACACAAATAGCGTCCGAGTCTGAATCAGGCTCACAATATGTTATATATAACCTTGGGGTATCTATCTGACCAAATAAATTTGGAGGTCTTTGTTGCAAATTGTTCAAGAAGATGTAGTTCTAATGCTGACATCACAGTGTCAACAGTTATAATGTTGAAATGTCGGCATGTCCAAAAATAAAATGGGGTCCCCCCCTTCTGAGGATCAACCAGCCCAGGGCTCTTCCCCACACCCCCGATGGCGGAGGGTGTGAGGGAGATTGGTCAAAGATAGAAATAATATTGTTCTTTACAGTGGGACTACAGGTCCCAGCAAGACTGCCCTGTGGCACTTGTAGAACAAGTGGAAGCAGGCAGCTGGCACCTGTAACCCCATTGTAAAGAAAATATATATAAAAAAAGACAAGACACCAAAGGCTTTATGCCTGTATTACATTCTGGCACACTCACAGTACACACTAAAGGCCCCTACACACGGAACGATATTGCCAACAATCCGACGGATTGGAACAATAATTCAGCAATATCATTCCGTATGTATGCACGATATCGTACATTGCCTGCTCCCTTGGGGTCATCCATCGTTTCGCCTGATCTTTCTGCATGTTCACAATATCAGGCGTATCAACTGATGAGCCCAAGCAGTGCTACGGGGGTGGGGGGTGGGGAGGGCGGTATATCAGGTGGCCAGTGCATCGCCTTGTGTGTGGGGACTGTCAGATATGTCGGCCCTCGGAACGTCAGTCGCATCGGTGGGTACACATCGTACCGTGTGTACCTAGCTTTAGAGTGGTCTGACTTAGCCAATCATGACTATACTGCAGGTGCCCACGTGGGTCCTGTCAGTCTGTGTGCTATACAGTAATGCAGTATAGTGGGTCTGCGGGCATCAGGCATTCCATTTTTTGTTTTGTTTCAGAAGACCTGGAATTCTACATAGAGAAGGGGACCAACCTCTTCCAGCAACTGACCACATCTCTGGTATGGTGAGGTCGTGATGCTGCTACTGCCTGGTAGAAGAGCCCTGCAGATGAAGAGAGAAAACAAGACTGCCTAAGGTAACTTACCTATGGGAGGTGCTGTGGGACTACATTACATATAGTGCTGATTGTACAGACAGGGCCTGACAGCATAATAGGGAAAATAATTAGAGTTAAGGTAGACTTACCTTGATAACTCCTTTTCTTTGAGGTCCATAGGATCCACAGGGATACCATGGGGATAATTTGGTTGGAGATATCCAGGCACCAAATAGTTAAAGCACTCAGCTCCCAGGATGCCTCGGGTCCTCCTCTATATATACCTCACCCCTAGCCATAGACCTTCAGTTTTGTTAACAAGCCTCAAGGCAGGAGAAGGAAAGATGAGAAAGAAGAGCAATCATACACCAGAAACACTCTTACACCAGATGAGAGAACTCGTGACTAAAAGAAAAAATTACCCATGCAGCCAGGTGCATCAGGGTGGGTGCCCTATGGACCCTATGGACCTCGAAGAAAAGGAATTATCAAGGTAAGTCCACCACAACTCTAATTTTCTTCTTCAGGGTTCATACCATAGGGATCCACAGGGATACCATGGGGATTTCTAAAAGCAGTACCCCTAGGGTGGGGGACGCTCCTGAGCAGAAAGGAGAACTTGTCGCCCAAAGGAAGCATCCTGAGAGGCAAAAGTATCAAAGGCATAGAACCTAAGAACAGTATGGACAGAAGACCATGTGGCTGCCTTACACAACTGTTCAGCAGAGGCACCACGACTAAATGCCCACAGTGGCCCTACAGACCGAGTAGCATGTGCTGTCACCGTGTTTGGGACAGGGAGATCAGTGTACACCTGAGAGATAGTCATGCATAGCCATCTCGCCAGAGTCTGCTTGTTACCTGGCCATCCTCGTTTGTGAAAACCATATAAAACAAAAAGAGCATCTGATTTTCTAACAGAGTTTGCATGCTCCACATAGATACGGAAAGCACGAACTACATCCAGGGAGGCTTCACCTACAGAAAGATCTGGAGCCTGAAAAGCTGGAACTACAATTCATTTACATGAAAGCAGGACACTACATTAAGAAGGTAACCCTCCCTTGTACGAAGAACAGCTCTATCCTGGTGAAAAATCAAAAATGGGGAGCGACAAGAGAGCGCTGCCAAATCAGAGACTCTGGGCCTGATTCAGAGCTGCTCGTAAGCGGCCGCTCGTTCGCTCCGAGCGATGTTCGCACATCTGCGCATGCGTATTGGTCGTAATGCGCATGCGCCAACCAGTCATTGCGGTCGAAAATCGAGCGCTTGCAAAATAGCGAGTGCCTGCTAATTTGAGTGACAGGATGAGGCGTTTGTGGGTGGTAACGGGAAGGTGCTTGAAAATGGGGAGTGGTGATCCAAACGCAGGCGTGCCAAACGGTCAAAACAGGCGTTTTAAGGGTGTGCATAATTAACAAAGCAGCGTCATCGACCACGTCACTTGGTTGTTTCTTAGCCTGAACTGTTCGCATGATTGTGGTAGGATAAACCTACCACAAGCACTGTGAGCAGTTCAGATGCCTTTCGATGTACTCGATTAATCAAATAAATAGCGGAAATGATGTAGGATGCGAGCGGCCAGGGGGCGTCTTTACAAAATAGCGAGCGCATGTTTCGTTCGCTCGCTCAGACATAGAGGCGTCAACAGACCGCAAAGAGCGAGCGCTCAATTTAAATAGCCGGCCCCTTTTTCTGAACGAGCGAGCGCAAATAGCGTCCGGCTCTGAATCAGGCCCTCTATGTGCAGAAGAGATAGCGAGGAGAAATAGTGTCTTCGCTGTCAACTATTTCAAATCTACAGAGTCCAAAGGATTAAATGGGGGAGCTTGTAGCCCCTTAAGAACCAAAGACAAATCCCATGGTGCTACCGGTGGGATAAAAGGAGGCTGAACTTGCAGAACTCCTTGAAAAAAAATTCTAACATCTGGTAATGAGGCAATCTTCCTCTGGAACCAGACTGCTAGTGCAGAAACCTGCACTCTGAAAATAGCCAGGCGTAGACCCTGGTCTCAACCTGCCTGGAGAAAAGCCAGTACCCTGGAAATCCCAAACATCTTAGGATCATATTTTCTGTGGGAACACCATTGACCAAAAGAATGCCAAATGTGGGCAGAGGCAGGCTTTCGTGCCCTAAGCATCATCTGAATTACAGAACTGGAAAAAAACTTTGCTCTTAAGATGGAAGATTTAAGAGCCACACCGTCAAAGCCAGACGTGGTAAGTCCGGATGCTGGCAGGGACCCTGCATTAGCAGATCCTGCCATAGAGAAAGAGGATACGGACTGTCTATGGATAGATTCTGTATGTCGGTGAACCAATGACGTCTGGGCCAAGCCGAAGCTACCAGTATAACTGTTCTGCCTTCCTGCTTGAATTTTCTGAGAACTCTTGGGAGGAGGGAAATCGGAGGAAAGAGATACGCCAGCTTGAAGTCCCATCTTACTGCCAGTGCATCCACAAAGGCTGCTGATGGGTCTCTGGACCTGGACCCGTACCTGGGGACCTTGTGGTTGTGACGTGAGGCCATGTGATCTATTTCTGGTAGACCCCACTTGTTTACCAGGAGCTGAAACACTCCCGGACGGAGAGACCACTCTTCGGCGTGTATGTCCTGGCGACTTAGGAAGTCTGCTTCTCAATTGAGTACTCCCGGTATGAATATTGCCGAGATAGCCGGAAGATGACGTTCTGCCCAAATCAGAACCTTTTTCACTTCTTTCATGGCTGCATAATTTTTTGTGCCTCCCTGATGGTTGAGGAAGGCCACTGTAGTCGGGTTGTCGGACTGGATCTGGACCGGGTTTGCCCTGGAGCAGGTCCTGTGCCATGATAAGTGCTTTGTATACTGCTTGCAGTTCCAGAATGTTTATTGGCAGATGACTTTCCTGATTTGTCCATCTTCCTTGAAAGGTGTGATGACCTGTCACTGCCCCCTATCCACGAAGACTGGCATACGTGGTGAGAAGCACCCAATTTGGAACACAAAATGGGCACCCTTTGTTCAGATGGTCCTTTTTCAGCCACCACAAGAGGGAGTCATATACAAAAAACTGAAAAAATCCGTAGATCCCGGCGCTAGTATCCAAAAATAGTGAAAGAAATCAATGAAAAAACTTTCAATATCAAACTAGATAAAAATAATTAAATGAAACAAACTTTGCAGCAAGTGAATGAAGCCGGGGAGGGTTTATATTTGAAACAAACTATATAAATTGGATGACACTGCGCTAAGTAGTTCTATATGAGTTCTATACAATTATACATAGATTTACCACAATGGTCTGCTTCCTATTAAGGCACACAAAATGCTAATGAATTAATTTATATTATTATATAGTAAAGAACTATTCTTTAAAAGTGAAAAAAAATTGTTACATAATCAAATGAATAGGCCCATTCACGTATATGTGATACAATATTTCAATGAATAGAAACAGTGTTACATCAGTATATATAAAAATGACAATGTTGCTAAAAGTTCTAACTAAGCATTCAAAATTATTAAAATTAGTCAAGTAAAGTGTCGAAGGCTAATGGATATGACAGAAAAACTTAGCTGATGATAAAAAATGTCCAATGTTTATATGGCTTTTACACTGGCGTCCCAGTGAAGTATAAATTAGTATTAAATAATGCGAAAAAAAAAAAATATTTACCCTTCCAGGTATAGGTGTGTAATCCCGAATAAACGGTGAGGCTGCACTCAGAAATGAGGGCTAATACTGCTCTGTTTTTAAATAGCCGGCCACTGTGTGTTAGCAGGTTCCCAACAACTTGGTGAATGGGTCTATTCATTTGATTGTGTAACAAATTTATTCACTTATAAAGTATGATTTTTTACTATATAATAAAATTTATTGATTAATTAGAATTTTGTGTGCCTTAATAGGAAGCAGACCATTGTGATATATCTATATATAATTGTATAGAACTCATTTTGAACTACTTACCACAGGAGGTAGTGACAAACCTGTGGAGTGAGAAGGATCCTCTGGGACCTTATTAGATGATATTGTCCATTCCACCTGGAGAGAATCAATCTTTGCAGAGGCCTGCAAATGGAACTGAGCATACCCCACAAAGTAGAAGGTGGATACCATTGATCCCAGAACCTGCATCACTAACAGAATGGATACCCTTCACTTGTGTAGCAGCTTGTCCTCTGGCAGAAACACCCTTTGTGCCCGAGAATCCAAAAGAGCTCTCAGAAGCACCATCAGCTGTTTTGGAGAAAGCGATGATTTCTTCCAATTGATCATCCAGCCATGCTTTTGTAGGCAGGCTTTGTTCAGTTGAAGATGGTCTTGTAAAACAATTGGAGTCTGCCCCAATATCAGAAGGTCATCCAAATATGGTAGTATTCTGACTCCCTGACGCCTGAGATAGACCGTAATTACTGCCATTATCTTGGTAAATACCCAGGGAGCCGTAGATAGGCCAAAGGGTAGGTACTGAAATTGGTTATGTTGCTGAAGGACAGCAAACCATGGGATGACATAAAAGGAACATGCAGATATGCATCCTGAATGTCCAAGGGGGATGCAGTCAGGAAGCCGACGGTCGAAATGCCGGCCGCCGGCTTCCCAACTGTCAAATCTCGGTAGGGTACTAATGACAGGCGTCGAAATCCCGACGCCTGTCATTATACCTATGTAGGGAGCCCAACGCCCGGCATACCAAACGAAGGTAAGCCGGGGGGCGGGCGTGGACAGCCGCAGGGGGGGAAGGTTAGGTTATGGGCTCCCGAGGGGGGACTTAGGGTTAGGCTAGAGGAAGGGGGGGTTAGGGTTAGGCACCCCCCTGGGAGACTTAGGTTTAGGCTGCGTGGACGGGGAGGTTAGGTTTAGGCACTTAGGGGGGGTTGGAGCTAGGCACTAGGGGGGAGGTTAGGGTTAGGCACCCCTAAAGGAGGGTTAGGAAAAGGGGGGGGAGTAGGGTTAGTAAACATTTACCTTTTTATCTGTCGGGATCTTCACTGCTGCCGGGCTTCCGGTGTCAGGATTTGAACCGCCGGACCTATGTATATGTATATAACTATAAATGTATATATATATATATATATATATATATATATATATTTCGTACCGATCCCATCCAGAAACCATATAATCCCCAGACTCTATTGCCAAAATAATTGACATGAGAGTTTCCATACAAAACTTTGAACCTGTTGAGGGTTTTTAGATTTAGAATAGGGCGATGAGCCCCATTTAGTTTCTGAACCGATAATAGATTGGAATAATAACCTGAAGGGCCAAAGCATTGACCGCATCTGATGGAGGATCTGTGCAAAAAAACTTCTGGGGAGGATGCCTCCTGAAAGTGAGAGCATACCCCTGAGAGACCACTTCTTGGACCCATGCATCTGTTGTTGTCTGACGCCAGTAATCCACAAACTGAAGAAGTCGGCCTCCCACCCTGGGATCCATCCAGGAGGAGGCCCGCCCCATCAGGCCGAGAGTTTATAGTCCAGTTTAGAAGCTTGACATCTTGCGAAAACAACTGAGGATGGAAGGACCGAAAAGAAACCTGCCTAGACTTTATTGTAGCCGTAGATAGCAGACCTGCTGATTTTGAAGCCACCAGAGTAGCTATCATTTTATCTAACTCTGCTCTAAACAGTACCTTTCTATAGAAAGGTAAGACTTCCAGAGCCTTCTTTGAACCTGTATCAGCTTTCCAGGATCTTAACCAAAGAGCCCTGCGTACCACTACTGAAGCTGCTGATGCCTTAGAAGCTAGACTTCCAGCATTTACTGCAGCTCCTCCCAGATAGGAAGCCGCTTCCCGTATATGGGAGATATACATCATCTGTTCTCTGGTAGCATCTGGTAGAGATTCTTCCAATATCCCCATCCATTCTTCAACAGCTTTGGCTACCCAGGCTCCAGCCATAGCTGGACAAGTAACAGCTCCAGATGATGAAAATATTGCCTTAAGACATGCTTCAATTTTTCCATCTGTGGTATCCTTCAGAGAAGATGCTGACGGAATAGGCAATGTAGCAATTCTGATTAAGTGCATCACATGACCATCCACAGTAGGGGGTACCTCCCACTTAGTACATACAGAAGCTGGGAAAGGACACAACAATTTTATTATTTTATTCATATAAAACCATTTGTCCGGGTTACCCCATGCATCTTTCATAAGCTCAGTGAGCAGTACTGATATAGGAAACTCCGTTTTGGCCACGTTCCGGTGGTGTTTAAACACTGGAGCCTTCTTACTAGGAGCTGGTTCATCATCCTGCATATCTAGGATTGATTTAACCGCCATCACCAAAGAAGGAACATCCATTGTGGAAGGATGGTCCTTCTCCCCCGAACTAGACCCAGGAGAGGAACCCTGTGCATCATCTGATTCCTCTGATGATGCGTCTGAATCCATATGTTGAGCAGACTGATAAAAAGATAACTTGCGCTTAGGCGCCTTAGTAACTACTGGTTTGCTTTCAACATTAGATGGTGCCATACTCTGATTAGAATGGCCATAAACATCCTTCCAGGAAGGATGCATAGGAGGTGCAAACATGGCATGCTGTGGACACCCCATCCAAGGAGGCAGTCTGGGAGCAGCCATACGATCCACAAACTGCTTCATTACCTGGGACAAAGAGGATACCCAAAATGGCTCTTGTCCAGGGACAGGTAAACTAGACTGGTGAGGTGGCTCTTTATAACAGACAACACACACACCACCCTTTACATCCTGAGGGGACAAACAGGCCATACAGGCTTTACATGAAACCAGCACAGGAGCCTCCACCTCCATTTACCTTTATCTTTTGACATGTTCAAAATAAAGGCAATAAATGCAATGCTATGTGACAGCATTCACAAAATGAATGTGAAGTACTCAAGCAAAAACCTCCACCCCAAGGAGATGAAGAGAAAAACACAGTGATAGTTATACTTGACCAACAGAAATAAAAGACAGTGTCAATACAGCAGCTACCAAACGTAATATAATTACAATCAACTCTAAATGAACTACACAAACACCAGGAATGGTAGGACATAGAGCGCTATATACCTTAACCAATGGAGAGGCATACAAGGAGATTGATCCAAAATCCTCCTGAGACCAACAGCTACAGTAGCGCACTGATAGTGGACCATGAACATCCCATATACACTTGGAGGGCAGGCAAAACAACCCAGACGTGCAAAACCCTTTGTAGGGACTGCGTCTGGGTCGGAGCTGCCGGGGGAGCGCCTAACTCCCCTAAGCTGCATCAACCAGCCGGGTACGCTGGCCTCATGGCAGCAGATCTGCATCTGCTGCCGATCCCCTGGCATCAGACGATAAGGCCCTGGTGGTCTAGTGAGGATGCGGATGCTCCCGGGCCCTGACTGCAGCGGCTTCTCTGGCGCCGGAAGCAAGGACTGCCATGCAAGTTTCCTTGTAAGCGAGGAATCGCCCGACCTGATATCTCAGTGCGTCCAGTTACAGTCCGGGTCCCAGCATCGCAGCTAGCATGCTCAGCGAGACCCACCAGAATCACCAGCCCTGTTACTGGTGTAGCGGCTCGGTGGAGGTAGATGGAGTCGCAGTATATGCATCTTAATTCAGAAGCCTAGTACTGCCAACCCAAAAGCATAAAAATAAAATATAAAATAAAAGCTTAGGACTGCTGTTACAAAGGTGCATCTTAATCCTGCACCAAACGAACAACTGAAGGCCTATGGCTAGGGGTGGGGTACATATAGAGGAGGACCCAAAGCATCCTGGGACCTGAAAGCTTTTACCATTTGGTGCCTGGATCTCTCCAACCACATTTATCCCCATGGTATGCCTGTCGATCCCTATGGACCCTGAAGAAGTAACAGATGCTGGGGCACAACACATTACATAAAGGGGTGTCAAACTCTAACTTGCCTCCATGTGACTGGAATGATGATATGCACGTGGGTACCACCCCCAAAAGGGGAGTGTTAGCGTAAACAGAGGCAGAGGAGAGCAGCTCATTTGGCAGCACAGATGGTGTAATGGTTAGCATTATTGCCTCACAGCACTGAGGCCATGGGTTTCGATTCCCACCACGGCCCTACCTGTGCGGAGTTTGTATATTCTCCCTGTGCTTGCGTGGGTTTCCTCTGGGTACTCCGGTTTCCCCCTACACTCCAAAAATATACTGGTAGGTTAATTGGCTCCCAACACAAATTAACCCTAGTGTGTATGTGTGCGCGCGCATGTGATAGGGAATATAGATTGTAAGCTCCACTGGGGCAGGGACTGATGTGAATGGCAAATATTCTCTGTAAAGCACTGCGGAATATGTGTGCGCTATATAAATAACTGGTAATAATAATAATAATTGAAGCCTGGTAATTATAACTATATGAAGCTAGTTGTCATGGCCAGTATAAAAACATTGCAGCTAAGCAGATCTACGCAGTGTGTGGCTGCAGGTGATTGGATGTGTGACTGCAGGTGATTGGATGTGTGGCTGCAGGTGATTGGATGTGTGGCTGCAGGTGATTGGATGTGTGGCTGCAGGTGATTGGATGTGTGGCTGCACACTTCTGTGTAACATTGTTTTACCAAGGTGCAAAATGCTTCTATTTTTTTCTGAATAAAGCCCTGGGTCTGCAGTGGAGCAGATGGGTGAGAAAGGAATTAAATTATGAATACAGATTTTAAAAGCTCTCTTTTAGTATTTGCAGAGGCATGAAAACTTTGAAGAAATGCCTTTCCTTTTAGATAGGAGAGAGGGTCTTTCAGATGTATCTCCTGCATTAGTGCTATGACACCTTTTAGAATTTGGAGGTATTTTAGGGCCATAGTTGATTTTATTAAGCTTTCAAATATATTAACATTTAGAAAAATAAATCTATGACTGATAGCAGTAAGTAAAAGGAAGAACTCTTCGGTTTGGCTGGAGTTATAGCAGACTCCTAAGTGCAGAATCACAAGTGCAAAATAGATTTTAGGGAAAATGTCAGCGTTAGACCGGCATTACTGGTTATATCCTCAGCTGATATTGATTGAATTGACCCCTCCTATCTTTGTCTCCAACAGGTAATCAGCAATTATTATCTCAAAGTCTGCTGCAGAACATTACCCCTGATGTGCTGCTTTATTTGATTTATATATTTAGGTAATCAGCAATTATTATCTCAAAGTCTGCTGCAGTCTTATATTATTTTATTGTATATAAATTGCATAAGTACTATCTCCAGTCTTTAGATTGTGTGTAGGCATGATTGATCTTAAGTTCTAAATGTTTGGTATGTGCTACATGTTTGTTCAAGCCATTTTATTGCTGGGTCTGTATTGGCTAGCTAGTGGGGGGGTTGTCATTAATTAGGATGCACACTTGGCTACATCTGTCCTTAAATATCATTCACTAGGCTGGTTAGCCTTGGCTGGAGTTATAGCAGACTCCTAAGTGCAGAATCACAAGTACAAAATAGATTTTAGGGAAAATATTCTGCGTTAGACCGGCGTTACTGGTTATATCCTCAGCTGATATAGATTGAATTGACCCCTCCTCTCTTTGTCTCCAACAGGTAATCACCAATTATTATCTCAAAGTCTGCTGCAGAACATTACCCCTGATGTGCTGATTAATTTGAATTATATATTTAGGTAATCAGCAATTATTATCTCAAAGTCTGCTGCAGAACATTACCCCTGATGTGCTGCTTTATTTGAATTCTATATTTAAGGAATCAGCAATTATTATCTGAAAGTCTGCTGCAGAACATTACCCCTGATGTGCTGCTTTATTTGAATTCTATATTTAAGGAATCAGCAATTATTATCTGAAAGTCTGCTGCAGAACATTACCCCTGATGTGCTGCTTTATTTGATTTATATATTTAGGTAATCAGCAATTATTATCTCAAAGTCTGCTGCAGTCTTATATTTTATTGTATATAAATTGTCATAAGTACTAGTTCCAGTCCTTAGATTGTGTTTAGACATTATTGATCTTAAGTTCTAAATATTTGGTATGTGCTACCTGTTTGTTTAAGCCATTTTATTGCTGGGTCTGTATTGGCTGGCTAGTGTGGTGGGTGGTCATTAATTAGGATGCACACTTGGCTACATCTGTCCTTAAATATCATTCACTAGGCTGGTTAGCCTTGGCTGGAGTTATAGCAGACTCCTAAGTGCAGAATCACAAGTGCAAAATAGATTTTAGGGAAACTTTCAGCGTTAGATCGGCATTACTGGTTATATCCTCAGATGATATTGATTGAATTGACCCCTCCTATCTTTGTCTCCAACAGGTAATCAGCAATTATTATCTCAAAGTCTGCTGCAGAACATTACCCCTGATGTGCTGCTTTATTTGAATTACATATTTAGGTAATCAGAAATTATTATCTCAAAGACTGCTGCAGTCTTATAATATTTTATTGTATATAAACTGCCATAAGTACTATCTCCAGTCTTTAGATTGTGTGTAGGTATGATTGATCTTAAGTTCTAAATATTTGGTATGTGCTACATGTTTGTTTAAGCCATTTTATTGCTGGGTCTGTATTGGCTGGCTAGTGGGGGGTTGTCATTAATTAGGATGCACACTTGGCTTCATCTGTACTTAAATATCATTCACTAGGCTGGTTAGCCTTGGCTGGATTTATAGCAGACTCCTAAGTGCAGAATCACAAGTGCAAAATAGATTTTAGGGAAAATTTCAGCATTAGACCGGCGTTAAACTGAAGGAAACAGAAGGAGAACATTTCATCAAACACAACTAAACTGTTATCAATACTGCATATGCACACCTATGGAGCATCAAGTGTGAGTTCACTACCTCTTCACAACAAATATCTGCTGCCTGCATAACCACGACATGCAACACTGAACTCCTTGTTTGATCATTGCAAAGACATTATCTCACTTGCTACTATTTGTGCTTCCGCTTTTTTCACTAAAAACTAAATTCATATTTGTACCAATGCAACCTCTAAACCTTGCATATACGGTTTGATTTACCATTGCTTTTGCCTAGCCTCACAACTTTGAACATTTTTTATTACTCATTTTCAAAACACTTTAAATCACATATATTCCCCTCAATAAAACAAACATACAAAAACACTACTTTGTTCATCAAGCACATGCATTCACCAACAGTGTTCTTTCACCAGCATTTTTGAAAAACCTTCAACACTGTCATTCTCACACATACACTATTCTTACCTCATCCACACCGTGACCATGTTTTCTTCAAATTCTCACTTTACTCAGTGCCTACCTAATCCTTTATTCTGCCCCCTTTTCCCACCTCTATCCTTCCTCACTAGTCTCATCCCCTTCTCTCCCCTCCTCTATCTGTATGCCTCCCATTTGTGTCCCTCCTTCTCCTTTCCTGTTACTCCTCTCTCATTCTTTTCTCCCACACAATGGTCCTACTACCCAACCACTATGCTGAGCACCCACCCTCCTCTCCCTATCACTTCACCACTGTAAGGACTGCGACTATTTCAGTACATAAAGATAGACTACTTTTGCCAAAGTTCCATTGTGGTCATTGAAGGAGCTATCCTGCTTGCTGGCATGCTTCTCATTCAGGGGATAGAGTGTTAAAGTGATCATCTGTTTCCCAGGTGTCATCAGGTTGTGGGATTCCTAGATTGCTCATTATTTCAAACCTGATTCCATTTGGATCACATGTTCTGAAACTTCCTATGAATCACATACCTCTAGTATAAAGCCTGTTACTAACTGTGTCTCAGTGTCTGTGCAACATTGCTTTCAGGTTTTTTCTTGGACTCCTGCCAGATCCCTGCTGTGCTTGTGGATTGCTGTGGACTTTGTTATATTCCAGATGAACTTCTGATGCCAGTTATCCACTGCACTATAGAGCCCAGCATTCCTATTGTCTAAGTATTGCTTTTTGCGCCATCATTGTGCTTTCATCATTTTGCTGCACTTTACCTGTTGTCTTTTCGTTCCTGTGGATATTGAACTCATCCTTGTTACAGTTGTCAACTGCACCGTTACAGTGTCATCTTCGCATCACGGGGCTCAACCCCGCTCCGTACTCTAGCCACACCACAGGGCTCAACCCTGCTACAATCTTCTCCGCATCACGGGGCTCATCCCCGCTCCGAACAATAGCCACACCACGGGGCTCAACCCTGCTACAATCTTCTCTGCATCACAGGGCTCAACCCCGCTCCATACTCTAGCTACACCACAGGGCTCAACCCTGCTACAATCTTCTCCGCATCCCGGGGCTCAACCCCGCAACAATCTTGTCCGCATCATGGGGCTCAACCCCGCTACAATCTTCTCTGCATCACGGGGCTCAACCCCGCTACAATCCTCTCTGCATCACAGGGCTCAACCCCGCTCTGAACTCTAGCCACGCCGCAGGGTTCAACCCTGTTCTGGAATGTCATCATCTTACAGGGCTTAACCCTGCTCCAACTTCACTACTCCACAAGGCTCAAGTTTGCTTCATCTCTCACTGCACCGCAGGGGAAATATACTATTCTGCAGGGTCCGCTCTGCTCCGGATTTCCATTACTACAGGGTTCTATCCTGGCAAAGGTCCTTAATGTCATGATGAGGTGTTTGCCTCATTCTGGACTCGGGGTTCCCTACCACGTTAGTTCTTATATGCTAGACTGCTTATATATATTTGGGGATTCTCTCCTATACATATTATTGCATATGTGAATCTCTGTGCTGTTTGAGACTTTATATGAGACCTTGCTTATTATATTTATTTAGTGAATAAATTCTATTTTACTTTTATCCTGTGCTACTGAGTTTCATGGAAAGGTCATTCCTAAGACCACCCAAGTTTATTGTGCCTAGTAAGCCTGCCTCCCTCCAGGAGTCTCAAGTTTCGGCAGCCGTGACAACCACACCTTCATCTACATCACACTAATCTCCCTCCCTTTCCTACAAATGCATCCCACCTCTTTTGCTTATTGATCACTTCCTTCCACTCCTGCCTCCATGATCTCACCTGTGCTGCTCCCTTCCTCTGGAACTCTCTCCTTCTCCCTATCAGACTCTCCACCGCTCTACAAATCTTCAAACGGGCTCTCAAGACTCACTACTTCAAAGCCTTCCAGCTCTCATCCTAACCTGCTGCTTACATGCTTCTTCCTCACTGTCTACCCTATCTGTGTCAACCCTGTCTGTCTCCCCCCCACCTATAGAATGTAAGCTCTCACGAGCAGGGCCCTCTTCCCTTATGTGCTTTTCCTTTCCTCACTCATACGATCATCTACTCAAAACTCTTCACAAGGGCACTTAACACTTGGTAGCTGACGTCCTGCTGCTTTTTTGAGTGTTATGATCGCTGCAGCAATGTTTGTAAACCATGTTCTTATTCTGTATTGTCTTGTACTGTAAGTCAACGTTTTACGTGTTTACTCATTTGTTAAAGTACTTTGTAAGGCGCTGCGGAACCCTTGTGGCACCATATAAATAAAGGATAATAATAATAATAATAATAATAATTTAGCTTGATATGCTTCAACATTAAAGAACAGGCACTAGGCCTCAGATAAACACTTCAAGTCGATTCTGGAATGGGAGCAGGGAACAGGGGCTGATCTAGGAAAAGGGCTGGTATACACGAAGAACACAACGGTAACACCATGGTCAGGGGCGTTTCTAGAGAGGAGGGGGCTGGTGTGCAGCATCCGACATGGGCCCCCTCCTCTCCACCCGGCGGCCGGCAGCGCACTGAGCTATGCGTGGCCAGCGCCGGAGTTATAGACTCTGGGCACTAGAGTGTGCCTAGAATCTATAATGTATGCACAGCTCACCGGGAAAATGGCCGCGGCTGGCATTTTCCCTGTACTGCGCATACGCAGATGATGGGAAAATGGCCGCTGCGGCCATTTTCCAGTTGTTTTACAGCGCCGGAATCCCGCGCCGATGTGGGACTCCGAAGAGGTAAGTAATATTATGGGTGCTGGGTGTGCGGTGAGGGGCTCCCCTGGACCCAGGGGCCCGTATTCCCCGCACCCATTATAGATATGACCCTGACCATGGTGTAATTTTTGAGGAGTAGATAATTGGCTGCATTCATGAGGGTTCACAGGGATCCCTACCAATCCTGGAGTTAGTGGAAATAAGGTTTCTGCTACAGGATTTTATAAACATAAAAATGTGGTTATTTAACAATATCTTATTTCCATACATTACTCCTATATAACATGAACTGAATACTTTGTCATCTCTATTAATTCTAAACAATAATAGTGCCTAACTGTGACATGATCAGTCACTAAAGTCTATTCAGTTGGGGGCAGACTAACTTTAGGTACATATTGGGGGGGGATTCAATTGGCCGTGGGACTTACTATGCTGCAGCAGCTCCCGGGTTTAACATCCGGAGCTATTCAATCAGTAGCCTGTTTTCTAATGTTGTAAACCATAGATTCTGGGTTATGTTCCTGTAGCTATGGGTTAACCGATCGTGGGCAGCTGTGGTACATCCTGAAAGCCCTACTTACCACAGATTTCTGTTCACACCTCATGAGGGTGCGAACAGAAATCCACGTTGGAAGTGCAACCTGCGGGCTTACTACAAGCTGTAAATTAATAGCCCTGGGTGCATAACCTGGGAGCTATAATCCCATGCTAAGTGCCATGGTTAATTGAATTCCACCCTGTATGTTGCACTTTTGGAGACAGTGGAATATCTGGAAATGGATGAGACCAAGGAGCTGATTCAGACCCGCTCACTAGGATGCGAACGCTCGTAGCTGACCGATAGTTGCAATCTGCGCATACATCTCAATGCATGTGCGCAAACCACTGCAAAAGATCAGAATGAGTTCGCTCGTTGCGCATAGACAGCCCAGCAGAATGAGTGACAGGAGAAGCCATTTGTGGGTGGTGACAGGGGTAGTCCACTGGAAACGGGGGAGTGGAGGTGTGAACGCCGATGTACCTGAGTGTTTCAACGCCGTTTCAGAGGCATGCATAATTAAAAGGCAGCGTCATAGTACACATCACTTGGTGGGATTTCACTCTGAAGTGATCACAGTGCTAGCGGAATGGTATAGTCAACCTCAAGCGCTGTGATCGCATCCGATGGTGCTCGATGTACCAATGTTTTCAAGCACTTCTAGGAGATGACGTGTGCAAGTGGGCATCTTAAGAATGGCTGGTGGGCGTCTGCATACACTTAGTGGTTGCACCTCAAGACATAGTGGGCGTGCTAGTGCCTTGCCGTGCGATTGCCTGGCTTGCTGGGTGTGCACTGGTTTTGCAAACGCAGGCTGCGAGCAAACGCATCTAGCGAGCGGGTCTGAATGAGCTCCCAAGTCCCATCCTGTCACTTGAGTCCCAATGGAACATCTCTATAGCAACAGTCAGATCTGATCCATGCTGGCCAATTACATTCAAAGGGTCATCAGCAGATTTAAGAATATGTTCACCTGGGCGTGGCCACGGCATCTATGGAGTAGCACACGCAGTTGTGAGCTCTCCAATACATACATCCTGCTACAGCACCCCGGGGACACAGTGGACTGGGTAGCCGTCGGAGGTCCTGGAGCACTTGTTGCGCCGGCTGCAGAAGCATTTTGCAGCCTCCTGAGCCCATAAGAGGCAGTCTTCTCAGCGGGTATAACAGCCACAGCGGGTCACGTAGGACGCTGGTGGGCTCCTTGTCTCCGCGCAGCACTACCACACACAGCCCTGCTTGCCTTAGCCCTGCTCTCCTTGGTAAGGAGTCCTTACAGCTGGCTCTAGTGGTTAACCCTACCTCCTACTGGAAGCCCCTGGAAGCCCTTGTTGCTGCCATGATCCCCTGCCTGGGTGCCTCTCTCTTCTGAGTGCTGGAGGTGCTGCTGGCCGCCATTTCACTCCCTAGACTGTGTGTTGAGTCTGTGACCTCCTTTGCTACACCAACTGCAGTGTTGGTGCTTCTGTTATCTATTACTTTATATTGCTATACTGCATCACCTATTTAATATGGGGAAAACTCATAATGCTGCTGCAGCAGCGAAGCTGGAGCGTTATTCTCACTCATCAATGCCGCAGCCTCCGCCCCGCGATGAACGGGATGTCGGATCTCCTCCTGCATCTCCTCTTGCCGATATTATACCGGTGGACTCCTCTGCGGCCACTTTGCAGAGTGTACTTGATGCGGTCACGGCCAGTAAAAAAAGGCTTGCTGATAAAATTGGCAAAGTACAGTCTGACCTATCTAAAATTCATCATGATCTGCAACGTGTCCGGGAGAGAGTGGGAGAGGTGGAAACACGTACCTCTACGCTCGAGGATACAGTATCTCCATTAAAAGAGAAAGTGGCTACTTTGGATTCTCAGATGGCTGTGGTACATAAGAAGATGTCGGATATGGAGGGGCGCCTTCGGTGTAATAACGTCAGATTTGTGGGGCTACCAGAAAAAGAGGAAGACTCGAGCCCTGAGGAATTTCTTGAAATATGGCTGCTGGAAACATATGGCCAGGAGGCCTTTACTTCACACTTTGCAGTAGAGCGGGCTCACCGTGTGCCGACCAGACCGCTTCCTCCTGGAGCACCCCCGCGTACTTTCATTGCCAAATTCCTACACGATCAGGATCGGGATACTGTGATACGACTGGCTCGCACTAAAGGTCCTATGGCACGTAATGGCTCTCGGGTTTCAGTGTTCCCTGACTTCTCCGTCGAGGTTCAAAAGGAGAGGGCACAGTTTCTTCCAGTCAAGCGTCACCTGCGGGATCTCAATCTTCCATACGCCATGCTGTTCCCTTCGAAATTACGAGTGGTCGAAGATGGTGAAACAAAATTTTTCTTCACCCCGAGAGAGGCTGCTTTGTGGCTGGATCGCCGTGTCCCGGCCAGGAGGCCGTTAGTTAATGACTGTACATGGACCATAGCTCCTGAATTGCGTAGCACGTAACTATGCTATATATGTGTATGCCAACATGGTCGAGTGTTTCTTTTCTTTTTTCTTACTAATATTGATCTAGAAATGTTATCTTAGATGGTATGTAAAATTTGTCACTGTATCCCCATATTCTTTTTTTTGTTGTGCTCTGAGATTACGTATATAGTAATTTTCATTGCTGTGGGACAGTGCGGTCTGATATAATAACTATTTTCTCTACTATCAGCATAATATGTATGCTCCCTAGCCTAGTAATATTCTATTTTGGGGCAGGACAGTATTTTGTCCGTATTTTTATTCCCGGGATGTGAAATATTGGAGGGTTCCATGTGTTCAGGGGTCATTATATATTTTGCCTCACCCTGTATACGGAATAAATTGTTATATGTTTATCTGGTAAACTTAATTTTTTTTTTATTGTTTACCTGTTGAGGGACGGGAGTGGGAATAGGTATGCCGCAGTTGGGGTTGGGTATACAGGGAGGGGGGACAGAAGGGATAAGGGTTGTAGTTTTACTATTTTTTCTTTTTTTTGTTTGATTCTCTATGTGGACACAAATTATTATATATTGCAATATTGTATGTTTAATTCAGGGTGTGCTTGTATTGTGGGTCTGTGCAGGATCGCCCTCTGGATATATATCTTGGAAGGAGATGCTATAGTAGCTGGAATATTATGACACAAGCTAATATCAATGTTCTCACTTGGAAAGTACGAGGTCTTACTGACAAAATAAAACGTTCCTTAGTGCTGCGACAACTTAAACACTATGGGGCAGATATAGTCTGCCTTATGGAAACGCACCTGATAGGTGGGAAATTGCTCTCTCTTAAAAAGCCGTGGGTGGGTTGGGCTTATCATGCATCACACACGTCCGCTTCTAGGGGGGTTTCTATTCTTGTCCGCAAGTCGGTCCCTTTTGTAATGGAGTCGGTGCAGATTGACCCAGGGGGTCGTTATGTTTTTTTGAAATGTAGGATTAATAATCTAACACTTTTATTGCTGGCATTATATATACCGCCTCCTTATTCTCCTGTAGGTTTATAGAGAGTGGCAGAGTTTATGGCCCTGTCCCCGGGAACGGCCACAATATGTGTTGGGGATTTCAATAATGTTTTGGATCAGGATTTGGATAGAAGGGGTACAACTCAGAGGAGTCCCTCATCACACGGCAACAGGTTTTCGGCTTATGTGTCTGGGCTGGGCTTGGTCGATGCGTGGAGGACGAAAAACCCTACTGCAAGGCAGTTTTCCTGTTTTTCGTATTCTCACCTCACGTTCTCCCAGATTGACCTGGCACTGCTCACGCGGGATATGCTGCCGAGAGTTAGGTCTGTGCGTTATGAGACCAGGGGAATCTCGGACCATTCTCCATTGACACTTAGCTTAGATCTGGGATGTCAAAGAGGCCAATTGTTTTGGAAACTTAATTCATTTTGGTTGACCTTCATGAGGGAGGGCTCTGATTTGGAAGAAATGTGGAAGGAATATTTTGAACTGAACTGTGGTACGGCCCCAGCTCAGATAATATGGGACACTTTTAAGTCTTTTCTGAGGGGGACTTTGATTAAACGTGTCTCTGATTTAGTCCTTTTACAAAAAAAAGGAATTAGAGCTGGAGGCTTCCTGTCAATCTTTAGAGCTTACTTACCTTGCTGATGGATTAGAGTTGTCCAAGGTTGCATGGCTGTCTGCACAGAAGGCATGGAACGACTGTTTGTCAGATAAGGCTAGATATAAATTGCTATTCAATTCACACTCTAGATATGCAACAGGTGACAGACCTGGAAGCTATTTGGCCAATTTGGCAAGATTGGACCGTCCTTCAATAACTATAGTAGAGATCGTGGGTCCAGGGGGTATAATTTATGACCAAACACCAGATATCACACAGGAGTTTGTTAGATACTATCAGCGACTATATAGCTCTGGCGTGTCATATAGTATTGCAGAACTACGCCACTATCTTATGAATATAGTTCTACCTAAATTATCCTCTGGGGCTAAAGAATTCCTCGATTGTCCTTTAACTATGGAGGAAATTGATATAGCTATAAGATCCTTCCCAAACGGCAAGGCCCCGGGGTTAGACGGGATTCCCTTGGAATTATATAAAAATAAAAAACATAGCCAGTTTTATGTGCCCCGCCTACTAGAGCTATTTAATCAACTGTATGAATGTAATTCTCTCCCTCAGTCCATGTCAGAAGCCCTTATAGTAGTGTTACCAAAGCCGGGAAAAGACCCTAAACAGACGGAGTCATATCGGCCTATTTCTCTCCTCCCTACAGACATTAAAATCCTTGCTAAAGTTCTGTCCATTAGGTTAAATCAGGTGATTGCCCAGTTGATACATCCGGATCAAACAGGATTCATGCCAGGAAAGTCAACCTCGCTTAATCTCCGACGCCTTTTTACCCAATTGCAGATCTCACATGAGGACCCCTCTTCTAAAATAATAGTGTCACTAGATGCCGCTAAGGCGTTTGACTCTGTAGAATGGCCATTTCTATGGGAGACAATGCGTGGCTTTGGGATAGGCTCTGGTTTCACTAAATGGGTTAAATTGCTGTACTCGGCGCCTGTGGCTAGGGTATCGGTCAATGGATATACTTCATCTCCCTTCCCTCTTTCGAGGGGTACATGGCAGGACTGCCCCTTGTCACCCATTCTATTTGCTATGGCCATTGAGTCATTGGCTTGTTTGATTAGGGCTAGTCCTGCTGTTCAGGGATTTTCCATGGGAACTAGATCAGATAAAATAGCATTATATGCTGATGACATCCTGCTCTTTGTCTCAGAGTATGACACTTCCATGCCTAATGCTCTTGCAATTATTAATTCCTTTGGAAAGTATTCGGGTCTGTCGATAAATTGGGACAAATCATGTGTACTTCTCATTAGGTGTATGGATAACTAACGATCCTCATAGCTATGTGTCTTTAAATATTAAGCCGCAAACAGAATATTGAAGATCCCGGGTAGATACATGGGGGAAATTACCATTAACGCTCACTGGCAGAGTAAATCTTACAAAAATGGTTCCACAACCCAAACTCCTTTATGTGGTGCAACATTCCCCAATTTATCTCCCCCAGAGTGTGTTCAAATAGATGGATTGTTATGCTGCCTGATTTGGGTTAAACGTAGAGCCCGTATTCAATTGAATACACTTACTAGGTCACGAGATGCTGGGGGGCTAGCACTACCCCATTTTAAGTTTTATTACTATGCGTCACAATTGGCGCAGTTGTGGACATGGACACAGGTTTCGGAGGTGGATGAATTATCTGTTCTGGTGGGGCAGGAATCTAGGGGGCATACTCCACTTCCAATGTTACTTAGTAGCAACCTGAAGGGTGTTAGAGCTCAATTGGTTAGACAAGTGGTTTTGATTTGGAGACAGGTCACGCAGATTTTTCAGGGACAGGAATGGGATCCTGATACCCCCCTACTTAATACCAGGGGGCTTGAGGAGCTTGCTCTGCTGCAGATTAATAAGGCCTGGGGGAAATGGGGGGTGAACGCGTTAGGACAGTTATATGCATCTGGAGTGTTTAAGACGTGTGAACAACTGCAAAGTGAGTTTAATATCCCAAGACATTATTTTTATAGATATCTTCAGCTTCGTCATGCTATAGATGCACAATTTGTGGATGCCCCTCCAGTGTTCCGAGATTCCCGTTAAAATTTTATTACAGGCAGCTGGACCAAGACATTTGGTGTCTGTTATGTATGCAGCCTTGATGAGAGAATATCACGGTATGGATTTACCATCTATTAGGCAAAAATGGGAAGCTGACCTTGGACTATTGCCAGATGATGTGTGGATAGGAGCACTGGGTAGTCCAAAAATGGCTACTACAACAATTCGGTTTCAACAAATTCAGTTGTTCCTGTTACATAGAATATATTTAACGCCAGATCGCTTGTTTAAATTCGGTGGTAGACCTGATTCAAAATGTCTAAAATGCAATTCCCCTAACGGTAGTTTTTGGCACTTATTATGGACATGCTCTATAGTCAGTTCCTTTTGGGAAGAGGTCAATTGTATATTGGTGTCCACTGGTGTTCCCCGGGATGTGTTAACTCCAATGGTTTGCACTTTAGCTGCTCTTGGAGAAGATACTCTAGATAAATATTCTGCACAATATGTTGTTAATTTATGTATGCTTGCCAAGGTTTGCATAGCTAGAACATGGATGGCCCCTGAAGGTCCATCAATAGGACAATGCATAGCACTGGTAAATGAGACCTTGGCGCATGAGAAATTTGTGTACGTAGCTAGAAAGGCTGAAAAGAAATGTCATCTTATTTGGGGTAGATGGCTGGATTCATCATATGTGCGGAGACTGGGTGAAACTAGACTTGATACTATGTAGATAACCACTGGGGATAGAGCTGTGCGTAGTACTGAGATTCCTTGTATTTAATGTGATGTAGACGAGGTGATATGTATGTGAACAGGGATATATATTTGCATAAAGAAGCTGTGTAATTGCTTCAATCTTGCTGTATCATTTATGCCCAGGGTGTATGTCCTGAATAAGAACCCGTACTGTAGTATGCCCTGTTTGATTTATACTATTGTATAGAATATATGTAATATGACCACACACAGACTGTTTATTGTGATGTAAAACAATTTTTATTTATTTTTATTACTGTTTATGTTTAAAGTTTTTCTTGAAAACAAATAAAAAAATTATTGAATTAAAAAAAAAGAAAAAAGAATTTGTTCACCTCATTAGGACCTAATCAGTTGTGTTTTTATGTCAGTTTCACAACTTTTCTAACTCTTGTTGTTGGTAATGTCCCTCTTTGCTGTCTGTGCTCATTTACAATATCTACTATGTATTTTGTATATGATTTCTTATCTATGTTCCAGTGATCTATAACACCCTTTAAAACAGCCCACAGTTCAGTTTCAACTACCTCAGATTATACTGCCTCAAATATAAAGCTGGCCATACAATGAACGATAATTGTGCAGACCAGCTGACCAAACAGCTATATGTATGGTACTGAACCATGCGCCTGATTCAGATGTGGACACAATGCCTATATTTACACATTTACAGATTGAGCGACTGTTGTTAGCCATTGCGCATGTAGCTGCACTGCGCAGCAATTAAATTGCGATTTAGCTCACACTGAGAATTCACTTGCAAAGTGAATGACAGGTGTTCAGGAGGTAACTGTTTTCTGGGAGTCCATAAATAAGTCAGTGGGTCCTTGCTCGCAACAGGAGAGCTCTCTGTGTCTGGAGACCTGTTATGTCTGTGGCAGCTTAGAGTTACCCAGAATGCTGATGGTCGCCTGATCTGCGTTCGATGTTTGCGGCTTTGTGCCTGAGCAGCGGCTGTGAGATGCTTTCTGTGGACGTCCCTTAGCTCGGAATGGCGAGTCATTAGAATATTTTCAAATTGCGAATCCGTGACAGATCACAGCTACGAAGGCATTGTGTACATATCTGAATCCGGCCCCATGATTCGTTCACAGCCTGAAATGGCTGAAGAGTTATCTGGTTTATTCGGTTTGGTTTTCAAACCTGTCTGATCCACCTTCATGCTGTAAATGGAAATTGCCACAATACATCATGTTGTGTATGGAGGAGCTTCAATTATCGGGAAGTCGTCTCTTCCCTGTCAGTGCAGAATATAGCCAGTATAAGTCCTCTACAGATTGAAGGCCATTAGATAATAGTATCAGTGCTTGATAGTTAATTAATGGATCATGGGCTAGCTCTAATTACGTATTAAGTGAGTGCCTGATAAGTCGGACACATCATATGTCCAACATATAGACACAACGGGCCAAATGTAATAGGGTGAGAGTTTAGAGAAGTGAGAGTTTCTGACACTTTTTAAACTTTGCCAATGTAATAAAGTCCAAAAACAAAGTAACAGAGTGAACTTGCATGTTTTTTTAGACTTAAAAAACTCTCACAATTTAAAATCTCATTCAGATGTTTTCCCATTTTGAAGATAAAACTCAACCAATGTGAGAGTTTACTGCTAATCTCTCACATTTTCTAAACTCTCACCCTATTACATTTGGCCCAACGTGTCCAAAAAACACCCAGCAATTACAGGGGAATGCTGAGCTGCACGCATCTTAAACAGGGATGTATCTAGGGGTCCGAGCACCCCTGGCAAAGTAAGGGACTGGTCGCCCCCCATATTTTCAGAGAAAATTTTAAAACAGACAAGAACATGGACGTGCATATGACAGAGCCACAGGCACAGTGGCGTAACTAGGGCAGGGCGAGCAGTGTGCGTGCCTAGGGCACCGTGGGACCGGCGGCGCGGGGGGGCACCGCCGGCCACGGTCCGGCCCGCCCTAGTTAGCCACCAGTGTAGCGCCGACCGCAGTGAGTGCGGTCAGCGCTACACATTTACACAGGACCGGCGCTAGGCTTCCAGCGCCGGTCCTGTGCTGCACACCAAAGCCCATTCCCTCCCCCTGAGCGCTTGCCCAATAGCACCAGGAGGCGGGCTCAGGCTGTGCATAACACACGCATCGCCGCCAGCGCTGGCGGCGATGTGTGTGTTAAACAGCAGCCAATGAGAGTCAGATAGACTCTCATTGACTGCTGCAGCACCCACTGCAAGAGCCGGACTTCCGTCCGGCTCCTGCAGTGGGTAATGGGACATACGTCATGACGTCTCTCCCATTATGCTGAGCGCGCCAGCCCGGGAGGACTAGCGGCGGGAGAGGTGTCGCGGTCCGGAGCAGCAGCGTGGATTCAGGTATGTTTTTATATATTTAAAAAAAAACAACCTGTCAGCACTACTGGGGGCACAACGGGGGAGGGGGGTGGCTACCACTGGGAGGACCTCTACTGGGGTGGGGGCACAACGGGGGGGCTACTACTGGGGGCACCATTATTGGGAGGACCTCTACTGGGGGGGCTATTACAGGGGGCACTTAATCGGGAGGGGGAACCTCAACTGGGGACCACTACTTTTGAGCAGGAACTACTACTGGGGGCATTATAAAAGGGGCCTACTACTAGGGGCACTGCACTGGGGGGACCACAACTTGGGGCAAGAACAGGAAGGACCACTACAGGGACCACTGGATAGGGGGGGTCCCTACTGGGGGACCACTATATAAGGGGCTTACTGCTAGGGGCACTGCATGGGAGGGGGGGGACTACTGCTGGGGGCACTATATAAGGGGCTTACTGCTAGGGGCACTGCGGGGACCACTACAGGGTGCACTAGATAGGGGGGGATCACTACTGGGTGCCTGCATAAGGGGGACCACTACTGGGAAAACTGCATGGGGGGGGACTACTGCTGGGGGCACTATATAAAGGGCACTGCATAGGGGGGGACTACTACTGGGGGCACTATATAAAGGGCACTACATAAGGGGATACCACTACTGGGTGCACTGCATTGTGGGGACTGCTACTGGGGGCACAGCATAAGGGGGAACACTACATAGGGCACTGCATTTGGGGGGACCACTACTGGGGGCACTGAGTAAGGGGAACTAATTGGGGGCTGTATAAGGGGGACCACTACTGGGGATACTGTATAGGGGGCACTACTATGGGCCTGCATAAGAGGGACCACAACTGCATACTGGGGGTACTGTATAAGGGGTACTACTGGGGTTAAGGTGCATATGGATAGGAATGTTCAGCGTGAAAATAAAGGGGTGTGTCATGTTGACACGCCCCATTTTTAAGTGACCACGCCCATTTTTCCCGCGCATGCCTTCGGTGCGCACACATATCAGGATGTTGGGGGGGCTCCCTCCAAATTTGCCCTGGGCTCCAAATACCCAAGTTACGCCACTGCACAGGCACATGTGTGCACACCTATATACTGTAAAAAGCTATGCACACACTTACCTGGCACACAGTGGTCACACACACCCGTGTAAGGTAAGTGTCCACACCTGCATCACATAACATACACAGCTCTCCTCACGTTTCCAGTTCCTCCTCTCCGTCCAGGCTGCAGCAGCAGGAGGACACACATCATAGACTGATTGGTGACAGTCACTCACCTCTCTCAGGTGCACCATCTGCTCCCCGCCAGCCGTCAGCCAGTGCTGTGTGAGAGAATAAGGGGTAATGCTGAGCTCTGGCTCTGCTGCTGCTAGATGCCTCACATTTGGGTTCCGTCACTGAATGGGAGGAGGAGGAGGGACAGGACCGTGCATGTGACATGCTTCTTTTCCCACCTAACTCAGCAAGCACAGCTGGCGGCGGCGGTGGCAGCAGCATAGTGTGTGGCCGAAGCGGAAGGCAGAGACCGCGTGCAGTGTCACTCACTCACTGACTCCGCTGCGTGTGTGCATGCGTACCAGCTGGTGGCCGCTGACATGCTGCAGACTTTGAGGACTTGGATCTGGGACTTGGATGATCTTCAACAACCCCTTGCTTCTGGACGTTTCCCTATTGATTACATGCTAAAGCTAATTGGTGTGATGCCAAACTGTCCTTGGATCCGGACAATGGACAGTTACCATCACATTTGCTCACACCACCGCCAATAAAGGGTACGATCCAGAGGGTTTATATTATATATATATATATATATATATATATATATATATATCCATACATACATACACACTGCCGTTCAAAAGTTTGGGGTCACTTAGAAATGTCCTTATTTTTAAAAGACAAGCACTGTTTTTTTTTTCAATGAATATAACATTAAATTAATCAGAAATACACTCTATACATTGTTAACGTGGTAAATGACTATAATAGCTGCAAACGTCTGGTTTTTAAAGGAATATCTACAAAGGTGTATGGAGGCCCATTTCCAGCAACCATCACTCCAGTGTTCTAATGGTACATTGTGTTTGCTAAGCGCATTAGAAGACTAATGGATGATTAGAAAACCCTTATGCAATTATGTTAGCACAGCTGAAAACGGGTTTGCTCGTTAGAGAAGCTATAAAACTGGCCTTCCTTTGAGCTAATTGAGTATCTGGAGCATCACATTTGTGGGTTCGATTTTACTCTCGAAATGGCCAGGAAAAGAGAACTTTCATGTGAAACTCGACAGTTTATTCTTGTTCTTAGAAATGAAGGCTATTTCATGCGAGAAGTTGCCAAGAACAGAACAAACAGCCTCTAACCAGAGTAGAAAGAGAAGTGGGAGGCCCTGGTGCACAACTGTGCAAGAAGACAAGTACATTAGAGTCTCTAGTTTGAGAAATAGACGTCTCACAAGTCCTCGTTGAATATTGCATCAACACATAAATTTGTTTCAGCAAAAATTACCGTGCCAGGGCACCCAGCAAGTGCCCTGTCAGCAAGGGGTTTCTCCTGTCACTGATAGCTTAACGCGGCTGGCAAAGTGTTAAAGTGAAGTAATATATGCAGTCTGCAAATAGTGGTCTGATCTGGAGGGGATCCAATGAACCCTCTCTGGCTTTGTTGATCTCCATTGTTCTGTGTAGGTGTCGTCATCCTGAGGTTGCGTTAGCTAGTTGCGAAAAGCCTTATATTCTGGCCACATAGAGGTCTAGCGTTCCCACTAGGCTGTTTTAGCGGGGCGCGGCGCCCTGCCCTCCTTCTGGAGGGCAAAAAGCACCCTGCCCTCCAGAAGGAGGGCAAAAAGCACCCTGCCCTCACAGCCTGTGGGTTCCGTCTTCACCCGCGGGACGCAGTATCCCGCGGGTGGAGAAATGTGCGGTGACCTGGTCACCGCCGGAGAATAGACGCCGGGCACATGCGCCCGGCATCTATTCTCACTGTCAACAGCGCTTGGGGGCTGCCCGGCGTGTCTGTAAGTGCTGGGCACGCCCCCAAGTATGATGAAAAGGGGAAGCGTCTTATAGACATGCCCCCTTTTCATGGCCATGCCTCTTTTTCAGACGCGCGCGCGCGCACACAAAGTTGCCCTCTCTAGCTCCGGTGCCCTGCATGCCGCCGGAGCTAGAGTGAACACTAGAGGTCTATGGGGATGGTGGTAAGCAGCACAAAATAGTTTACCATCTGAGAGATCTGTGATTTATCTGGTGTAATGGTGCATACACACAGTCAGATCTGGCAGACGAACGATGAACTGCGAACGATAAACGACGAACGATTTTATGAACTACGAACGATTTCAGGCCGTATTAAAATTAATAAAAATCGACCAAATCTGACTGCAAACACATCAGATGTCAGATATCGTTATCTGACAAACGGGAACGCGCATCGTTCATCATTGCAGGGACACGTCAGATTTTCTTTCAGATATGAACGATTCAGTGATTTTTAAAATCGTTATCGTTCAGATCTGAAGAAAAATCTGACCATGTGTATGCACCATTAGTCTTTTGTTACATTGAGATAAGCAGAGACTAAAGGGGGAATTCAATTAAGGGGGAAACCATTTGCACTGCCGGATCTGCACTATACTGCAGGGGGATCTTGCACAAAAGTGTTCTCTACTCCATAGGGTAACCAGCACTTATGTGCGAATCGGGCATTCGTCCAGCTGGTGGAAGGGTGCAAGACCGGTAGCCGTTGCTGGTGTTTACACGCCACGGCAATTTGCGCGCTTCGCTGACAATTGAATTCCCTCCAAAGCCATTCTCTAGTGGTTTTTTTCAGAGGTTGGTCTATCCACTTCAAGAGTAGACCCAATATATTCATTAAATAGAATGTATGCACATTATCAAATACACATATGTATAAAATAACAGTTGGATAAAAAATATTCTGGGATTGATATTTGAATTTCTATTGACCAAGCGCTCCTCCCTTTGATGTATTGGTCATGTGTGTGCTGCCTTTTTCAGTTTTTGGTTTTATATAATAATAACTTTATACAGTTGGGTACAATGACAAGCCAGTGAGTGAGCTAGATTATCACACAATGATTTATTAAAGTCACAGTGGTTACTGAATCTAATGAAAGGGGTGCACTCAGTTTTACGATATCATGGTTGGAAATGTAAAGGCGTAGGGAAGAGAGTATTGCAAAGATTCATTTAGTAATAATAGTATTGAATGGTAAATCTTAGAAATGAAGGAACATTTATAAGGCCTTCTTATATAAAAGCCACGCTGGTGTAAGACACAATAAAATGTCACAAAGCGGGTGCTCTACACACAGATACCTGACAAATTCAATATGACCCTCATCAACATTACAGAAATGTCTGGCTGCAGAGCTGTTGAGGTTGGTAATGTCCAACAATGTTACAACATTTGCCTTGTAAATTGGTGCTTGGTCACATCTTCTTAACAGATATTCCACATCGCTAGTTTAACTATTATTAAATGCATTAATAAAATAATCCCTACATTCACAACATCTAAGAGACTTTCAATATATTTATTGTTGAAAATCATACAGTACCATGGAAAGCAGGGATCAAACTGGCCAATCATGTCTGTGCATGTGTAGCAAGCACAAGCAATGGCTAGCTCCGAGGCTTTTCTCTGATTGTAATACCACTAGTTTGTCAAAAGAGGGAGCTTTTTCACACTGTAATAAGAAAAAGCCCATACAATCCACTAATGTGCTCTATGGGCCTGATTCAGAGCCGGACGCTATTTGCGCTCGCTCGTTCAGAAAAAGGGGCCGGATACTTAAATAGAGCGCTCGCTCTTTGCGGTCTGTTGACGCCTCTATGTCTGAACAAGCGAACGAAACATGTGCTCGCTATTTTTAAAAAAACGCCCCCTGGCTGCTCGCATCCTACGTCATCTCCGCTATTTATTAGATTAATCGAGTACATCAAAAGGCGTATGAACTGCTCGCAGTGCTTGTGGTAGCATTTTCCTACCGCAATCATGTGAACAGTTCAGGCTAAAAGACAACCAAGTGACGTGGTCGATGACGCTGCTTTGTTAATTATGCACACCCTTAAAACGCCCGTTTTGACTGTTTGGCACGCCTGCGTTCGGATCACCACTCCCCGTTTTCAAGCACCTTCCCCTGTTACCACCCACAAACGCCTCATTCTGTCACTCAAATTAGCAGGCATTCGCTATTTTGCGAGCACACAATTTCCGATTGCAATGACTGGTTCGCGCATGCGTATTATGACCCATACGCATGCGCAGTTGTGCGAACATCGCTCGGAGCGAACGAGCGGCCACTTACGAGCGGCTCTGAATCAGGGCCTATAATACATTACAGACTACAAAATGTAAACATACAATATACATCCAAGGTCCTGCAAATTTCGTTGTTATTTGATAATATTATAATACTGACATTGATAATAATATCAAGACTTCAAGATAAAAAAAGAAAATTCAAAAGAAAAGAAAAAGTATACATCCTAAGGATATTATAAAGCAGGCCTGGCCAAACTGTGGCTGTCCAGCTGTTGTGAAACTACAAGTCCCAGCATGCTTTACCAGCTGATCGGTGCATGGGTATGCTGGGAATTGTAGTTTTACAACAGCTGGCGAGCCAGAGATTGGCCAGATCTGTTATAAAGGATTGATATCACTTCACATAACGCAGGGAAGGGGAACCTTAGGCCCAGGAGCCGTATAAGGCCCACCGAGTCATTTGGTCTGGCCCTCTGAGCTATTCTCGGCTAGCCTCATCTGGCTAGCGGGGAGCCTAGAATAGCACCCTCCATCCAGAATCTATGCAGTAGTGCCGCCTGGATCGTCCTTAGGACGTTTCAGACGGTCACCCGCTGCCCTTACAGCTCCCTGGAGCATCCTCAGGATGCTCCAGGCATTGCTGTAATCACCGATGATTGTGGCCCCGCCCTGTGTGACGTCGCATGGCCTGTACCAACCCCGTGATAATGTTATATATATCAAAATGGCCCTCGGCTGGAAAAAGGTTCCCCACCCCTGACATAGCGGATGGACACAAACGGTGAGTTTTTGCATACAGGTGGGAATTTATGCATTTTTTCATATGTCCGTTCTGAGTTGGACCAAAGTTGACCGGATCTGTCTTTCTGTGAAATTGGGCATTTTGAGGCAGAGACTGATGGCAGCACTGTGACTGCACAGAATTGCACTGGTTGTAAGCGTGGCATGGTCATATATCTAAAGCTCTGTGAGATTCTTAGTTGTGCACATTGGGTAGGGAAGCCTTTTTCTGACGATCTCTTGCACCCAGCATTGTGGCTATGGAAGTGCTGATACTAATGGTGACGGGTTGGCTGGCATAAAATCAATGCAGACACACGGACCCCATATTAGCCCTATGGAGTTTGGCATTAGCATAAGGTAGTGAATCAGGCTTCCTCGGTTGCCCATTGCTACAGTCATTTTACATGCGACTCATAATCAGCCCCAACCAATACTGTGACAAACAATATGTGCACCTATTTGTCCTAATGCATTTATGTTCTGCTTATATGTATTTCATTCATTACTTTACAGCTGTTGCTACGAGTATGAAATACTGTATGTACAAATAGGGGTCTGTAGTAGAAAGTGTTCATGAAATGCATTCATTAACCCTTGTTTGTGGTGATCTCTTGACAAAGTGAGTGGACCAAGCGTCTGCAGTTCTAATGATAGGTGGCTCTGACTACACATAAACCCATTATTGGTTTGCGTAAAGAAATATATTAGGTGGCTTAACTAAATAAATAATAATAAAATGCACTCAAAACAAACCTTTACTTGAGCATCATGAGGGGCAGAGGACTGCGAGGACAGGCATGATATTACTGTACATGCCAAACGTTTTCAGAGTCTGCACAGATGCTCCTGACTGTATATCCGCAGAACATCAAAATTCCCCTGTGACATCACAGGCCTATTGCTTGCCCCTCTCCAGAATATTACAACCAACAAATAAAATATACAAAGAAAGGAAATCTTTACTCCGACCATAATCCTGGGCCCCAGTGTCTACATGTAATGCTGCTGGCACCACTTGGCAAAAAGGTTATAGTAGCTGTTTTATTTGCAATGAATTAACTTCATATCCCAAGGGCCATCCTAACAGTATTGTAGGCCCTGGGCAAAGAAATGCACTGGGGCCCCTACCCACCCATTTTCGGGAATAAAAATGTAAATGATCAATAAAATTAAACATTTACATTTATTAGTACTTTCAACAAAATCAATGTTTAAACATAAAAAAACATAATGTAAAGCAAGGATTAATCACCAGAAATTTTTTAACATCTAGGGGGTAATCATGAAAGCTTGGAGAGAGATAAAATTGTGAGCAATGAAGAACAAACCAATCAGCTCCTGTCACTTTACAGGCTGTGCTTGAAAAATGACAGTTAGGAGCTGATTGGTTTGTACTTTACCACTCACAATTTTATCCCTCCAAGCTTTCGTGAATACCTTCCTACTTCCTATAAGCCTTGAAAAACACAAACATTTTAACATAGATAATTAATTGGTAAACCGTACAGGTTGAAAGGTTTATTATTAATAAACACAAATGTTTGCAAAATATTCTGCTATGATCTGTGATATCAAACCCCATAGAATCACAGTCCCGTCCCCCCCTCCTAGTTCATGTCATATATAGGAGTAGCTCATGAGATACTGAGTGAGGGCCAGGGCCGTAACTAAGGTGGTGCGACATGTGCCACGGCACTGCAGGGCAGGGGGCGCTGTTCGGGCCTGTCAATTTTCTGTTTATAATCATTCTCACTTGTAGATACCTCTTCTTTTATCCCCGGCATCTCCTTGTCGCCCCTATCTCCTCCATGGCCAACTCCCCCTCCATCTGGCCACTTCACCAAGCACCTGCAGTCACATCTTCTTTTATTTAACACACACAGCTATCTGCCCCACAATTTAAGATGACAGCCCTGAACACAGATTTCTGACCCGTGTGTTACCAGCACACCTCGAGTACTCTTGCCAGTGAATTCAGCTGCCGGTGCAGGGTACATACACAGATCACCCCGACGCTGATATTTGCTGCATATACATTACAAGTACAGACTGAGTCTCCCATATCCAAATATTCCAAAATACGGATTATTTCCGAAATACGGAATTTTTTGGGCATGACTGAGATAATGAAACCTTTGATTTTTGATGGTTCAATGTACACAAACTTTGTCTAAGGCACAAATTATTAAAAAATATTGTATACAATTACCTTCAGGCTGTGTGTATAAGGTGTATATGAAACATAAATGAATTTCTTTTCTGTACACAATCTTTGTTTGAGCCACAAAATTATTGAATATATTGTTTCAAATTACCTGCATACTATGTGTATAAGGTATATATAACACAACAATGCATTCTGTGTGTATATTTGGGTCCTATTCCCAAGATATCTCATTATGGTATGCAATTATTCCAAAATAAGGAATATTCCGTTATCCAAAACACTCCTGGACCCAAGCATTTTGGATATGGGAGACTCAACCTGTAGCACGCTTCAGTCAGTGATCTATACTGCCGGCTCCAGGCTTGTGCAAGGCTGTTCTGATAGACAGATCCTGCTGCAGGTGCAGCTTCACCAGTGCTCTCCTACATCTAGAGCTGGTGAGTTATACTGCGTAATTATTGTGTATCATCACTGCAGCCATTGGACTCCTAGATAACAGTGGTACAACGCGATAGGTACCCCTTCATCATCAGTATTGTCATGGCCCTTACCCATAAGGCCACGAACCTTTTATAGGTACACGTCTTATGTCTCTATTTGAAATATGGGTTGTGGCGCCAATGCTCTTTCTGGCCCAGGGCATCAAAAGTCTAGTAACGGCTCTAGTGAGGGTCTGCTAGCTCCTGAGTTACTGCTGCTGCTGGGGTCATATCCAGGGATATATAACACAGAGCCGTAACAAGGATTAAATGCGCCCTGCGCTGACCTACCCCCTTTAGCGTCCAATGGCCGCATGCAGTTATTACATTGCACAGAGCCAACAAGTGCAGCGCCAACTGGAGCATCATGGGGACACTCCAATCAGCTGCACAGAGAGCTAGCCAGAAGGGCCGTGGTGCGACGACGGTGTCTCCTGTCATCACGTCAGCATCAGTGCAGTCCACATAGGAGCCATTTGTCAACCTGTCATGTCAGCAGTGCTGCGGGAGTTAAAAACGGTACTGTACTGGCCAAAATAGGCCCATAGAATTGTGGATCCCTGGGCATCTGCCTATGGTGCCCATATATTAAGACAGCCCTGCACATCCCCCTGCCTACCCCAATCCATTGTACATATGTCCTCTACCTTTTGGCCCTTCTCCTTGTACTGTTGTCCTGTATGGAACCTGTTACCTGTATTTTGTTTTCTTGCAGAGTATTAAAATAAAGCGAATTGAAGAGAAGTATAAATTGCATGGATTATTTGCCTGCACAGTACAGTCAGTATAAGGGTTGAGGTCCTGCTATGACTTTACAAATGCTGCACATGGTGTCCATAGAGTGCATCAGACAAAGAATATTACAAGTAACAAGAAACTGGCTACAACTGGTCATTTATTTATTTTGAATTAAACTCAGTTATCAAAGGAATGACTGAGAACGAAACGCAAAATAATACTAATAATTACTGCTGTATAAAGAAACAGACTGGTTAGTTTGTCTACAGCAGGGGCGTCCAAACGTTTTATTTTGGCGTGCCATAGTATGAACATTACTTTAAACGGAGGACCACAATTTTTTTCTCAGAGTTCGCCTCTCAGTAATTAGATAAAGTTTTTTTTGCTAATAAAGTATTATAATCTAGCCCAGGCCCCCCATCCTTATATGCCAGTCCAGAGCCTCCCGTCTATGTGCCAGCCAAGAGCTGCCCCCTTGTGTGCCAGCCCAGAGTCCCCACTCTTATATGCATTGTGCAAGCCCAGAGCCACCCCTTATGTGCCAGTCCAGAGTGCCCCACTCTTATGTGCTAGCCCATAGTCCCCCTACCCTTATGTGCAAGCCCATAGGTGGGCTTGCACATAAAGGGACGGGCCACATTTGGCCAGCGGGCTGTAGTTTGGCCACCACTGGTCTACAGGCAACATTGTTAGGGTCACTCACAAAAAAAGTCATTTTCAAAACCTATTTCCTTTACCCCTCCTTTACCTTTGTTTTTTTTTTTTTTTACCTTGCGATTAAAGGTACACATTAATAGTGTGTTACAATTATAGCTCACATTTTCACATACAAAGTAGCAAAAACTGCATGGTGTAAAAAGTAAATTGTGACAGTGTAATGTGTATGTGACCATATCTACAACAGTGGCCAGTTGTGTTGTACACATGCTTCATGTTATTCACTACCTCTAATATCAAAGCTACTTTATGTGTTACACAGATTGTTGTTTGAATATACTATGTATCTAATTAGATAACGAAAATGAAACTTGTTGAATGCTATCATGTTTTTATACTGTTGCTATTTATGTGTGTAGTTTTTTAATCGAGAAACTGTTATTGCTTTGTAATTGTATTCCGGAATACTCCATTATAGTTATTAAAATAATGAGTGCGCTAGGGCACAAAATTAGAATGCGAGTAAAGTATGCACACTAGGAGCACAATGGCAAGCAATGTAATCCACAAAACGCTAGCCAATTTAAATTCACAGCACCTATCAGCATACAGTGAACAAGAAGATAATTCTGAGTAGGGAAGCCAACCCTGGGATCCGGAACATTTTTGAATCCCAAAAATATGTGGGATTATAATCATTAAATCCCGGGTATTACAGGATTCAAAACACAGTTGCATATTCCTTAAGCCAAGCATACAATATGCAATTATCAGCGGATCAGAATGATAATCACGTAGTGTATGGCCGCGACCGGTCGGGCATGATAAATCTTCCAACATGCCCAACTGATCCGATCATTGCACGGCCGTATCTGGCAGTCTATGTCCGACAGGCATTCTATCTGACAGTGTATGCTCAGCATTACTTGAAACATAGCAACCCTCAGGGGTCAAGTTGGGAGACCCCTACTTTGGCTGTAGGTTTGGGTATTCCTTTGGCACTGTCCATAAGCTATATATCTGTATTATACAGGGGCAGTATCGGACTGCAGCATGAAGGGCCTAATGGGTTAATGCAATTATAGGGGCCCATGACGTTGTGTGGTATATTTACTAAACTGCGGGTTTTTAGAAGTGGAGATGTTGCCCATACCATCCAATCAGATTCTACTTAACAGTTATCTAACACCTTGTAGTAGATAATAGCTATAATCTGATAAGTTGCTATGAGCAACATCTCCACTTCTAAAAACCCGCACTTTAGTAACTATACCCCTATGTGTCTGTCACTGAAGGGGCTTTACCAGCTGCTAGTTGGGTTTTATCCAGTTGCGAGAGGCATGGCCAATCACTAGAGGGTCAGTCCACAGAGAATATGGCTAATGCAGTAGTGTCTTATATAATGAAAAAGTATACATTGCAAATAAGGCCATCCCATGATATAATCATAAAAATACCAATCTACCCCGCTCGCTGATGCTTTTCATGCTTTAAAATAGACAGAAATCATACCTGTTTGCCACCCAGTGCTTTCTCCAATCAATGTGCAGGGATGGGCGAGATAGCTAATTCTTATACAGCACAGTCTAGTGGAGGAGTGAAGGTGGAGCCAGGGAGCAGGCAGCAAATGACATGACACTGGCTGACGGCTGACCCCCTCCAAAAGAAAAACAACAGAACTATAACGTGACTGTAAAACTGAACAAAGTCACGACTACTTTATTAAGTTACAAAATGGGCCACGATAGGGGCGAGGCCAGAATCTAATCTGTATTGTACAGGAGGTCACTAGAAAACTAGCTGTTTTGTACTGGGGCACTAGGATGCTCTCTGTGTTGTACACTAGAATGTAATCTATATTGTACAGGGGTCACTAGAATGCACTTTGTATTGTACATGGGTCATTAAAATGCACTTTGTATTGTACAGGGATCACTAGAATGCACTCTGTATTGTACATGGGGTCACTGGAATACAATCAGCATTATAGAGGGGTCACTAGAATCCATTCTGTATTACATAAGGATCACTAGAATACTCTCTGTATCATACATGGGCTAGAATGCACTCTATTGTATATGGGTCACTAGAATGTGCTTTGCATTGTACAGCTTACAGTTAGATATATATTTTTTTTTAATATCACAATTAGGGGAATTTTTATTATCACCCAACCCTGATAGAAAGTATGTCCTTCCACAGGCTACTCTGCTCATGAAATAGGCGCTGAATGCATTCTCAGTATATTCGGAATGGTAGAGGTTAGAGAGCAGGACACACTGTGTAACCCCCAACTGTTGCTTGATAACCACATCCACTATGGTGATGTGACCCTACCCACAACTGCGGAGTGAAGCTGCAGACATTTCTCTGCTTTCCGCCCCTTATATGGTTACATTAAATGTTTCAGGGGTCTATGGGGTCTATTCATTATCACTTAAGGGCCTGTTACTCATCCAGAAATGTTAGGTTCCACATGTTTTAAGTAATTCACTTTTAGGGACCTAACAGGACTGGCAAGTATTCAGCAAACTCTGAATACTGAACGTTTTTAGAGTTTCCTTGTCAGAACCAACGCCATTTTTAGAAGACGCTTGTTCTCAGAGCCCCGGTCCTTCCTACGGGAAGAAAGTCTGGGGTTGCGAAGAGGAATCTGAAGGGGACATCTGCTTCTCGGAGCATTATTGAATTGCTCAGGTACTTAAGTATCCGCAGCCGCAACTTGCGGTGAGTTGGATACCTAATGATTGGGAGCCATACGTCCCCGATAATGAATAGGTCTCTATTAGAAGTGGTGCTGCGCAAACTAGGGCAAAAGGCTCTATCACTGCTTTTACCTACTTCTTAATAAGTTAACCTTGGAGATATCAGAGATTTCCCAAACTTTACCCCAGTCCAGTGGTTCCCAAACTTTTTTGAATCACGGCACCCTAGTGCATCAGCATTGTTTTCATGGCACCCCTAAGCCAAAAGTTTGTTATTGGAAATTCAGAAATTTTTTTTGTAAAGTAGTACAGTGAAGTAAATTGTGCTTAACTGTCATCCTTAGGGTTGGTTATATAGTGGTCGACAGGTTTGTTCTTCTGTTTGTGCACATATTTACATTACATTGACCATAAAGAATTTGATTTGGTGCTGGACCACCAACCTGAGGCACTCCTGCAATTGTCCAGAGGCACCCACCCCAGGGTGCCGCAGCGCAGTTTGGGAACCACTGCAATAGTCACCATAGTGTAACGCCATCCTGATAGAAGTTTATGGTGATGAGACTGTTATCCCCTAGCTCCCCAAGGCCTGGCAACAAGGGGGGTACAATGGGGACATGTGTAACTGGCCCCAAGATTTTCATGGGCTCTGGTCACTGTCAGTCTGCTGACGGATGGTCCAGTCCCTGCACCGCTGAAGAAGAGTGACACATGGGGAAGCTGGAGAGACATGTGGGAGCTGGAGTGACACATGTGGGGATGGAGAGACACAAGAGGGGGATAGTGAGACACAAGGGGGATAAAGAGACACATGGGAGAGATAGAGCGACATATGGGGGTGCTGAAATAACACATATGGGGGGAGCTGGAGTGACACATGGTGGAGCAAGAGTGACACAGGAGGGAGCTATAACCATAAAGACATGGGGGAGGGGGGGCTGCTTAGAAAATGCAGGAGTGGAATGAGTCTGCTTAAGAACCCCAATGGGGATGAGGGTTCTGTATAGCCACAATAGGGATAAAGCTGCTGTAGAGCCAAAGAGGATGTGAGGCTGCTATTGTTACACAGGGGGAGAGATAAGGCTGCTGGAAAGAGACAGGTGGATGAGGCGGCTGCAGAGACGTAGGAGGAATGAGGTGGAGACACAGGGATTGATGAGGCTACTGAAGAGACACCGGGGATGAGGCTGGAGAGACACAGGGAAGATAACGCTGGGGTGAAGGTCCTGGAGATTACAATTATCTGGTTGAACCTCTGTTGTGGGATTTATTTCTATGCAACCAGGCATCTTTTGTGATCTTCTGGATGATGAATAGTGAATACCGACAGAAAACACTGTCTCCCCAGGAAGGTACAATTTCTTCAGAGGTATTGTAGAGAAATATCATATACTGTAGGAAAGAAAATATTCAAGCCGTGCATGTTGTAGCTACAGGAGAGGGCCCCACAAACACGAATGTTCTGGGGCCCCAAGAATTCTGTTGCGCATGCCCAGCAGCAGTAGCTCCTCCCACGGCTCTAGCAGCAGCCAGCAACACAGGTAAGGGCGGCTGGCACTGCTGATTATATATATATATATATATATTACAACACTGCCAGCATTCAAAGTGTATAAATACAACTTCCCCTGCCCCCGATGCCTGATACCAAAGTAGATAACAAAAGCACAAAAAAAACGACACTCAGGGTCCATATGATTAAAGCCAAAGAAAGTATATTAAGTCCAACGTTTCAAAGCTCTTAAAGCTTTTTAGGTCATCAGGGTTACGATGGTTTAAAAATACTTTCTTTGCCTGTTTTCATATGTACCCTGAATGACGTTTTTCTTGTTTGTTTAAATTTCCCATGCTGCCATGTATTTCTATTACACTGGAATCTTTGTGCTCTTCTCCTTTGAGGAACCCTCACTATTAGTTCCGGCCAAGGGATGTGACGATTTGCTGGGACCTGGGCAGTCTCTTCTGGTGCCGTTCCTGGAGGGTGACAGGGGGTTGGCTAATCAGACGCAGATGTAGCGTATGGGGATTTTATTAGAGTGACACAGGCGTGTTGCTGAAAGTAATTGTGTATAGAGGGCCTGATTCAGCATGGATAACAACTGGCGATCGCAGATGCATAATCGTACGCAATGAATCTGAGAAAATATGCTAATGTCTGACACCTCTCAGCCAGCATAGACACGCCCACTACTGCCTTCTCACATCCGTAATACCTCGCAGTCCTGCGTATAGATCGGTAACATCGAAGCACATCGTCCCCTCACGCACAATTACAGCCGGTCTGACCTGTCTCAGAATTTACAAGTCTCGTCGCACGCAGTGAGTACTCAGGCTGCGAAGGCAATTGCAGTGACTAATTTATGCACGCCCATGCAATGGCGTTCTAACGGACTGGCACGCCTGTGTTTCCCCATCACCACCCCCAAACGCTCACAGCCTGTGACTCACTCTGTGATGGATTCCACAGTGCATCTGTAATCGCAGCGTGATCACCACGCACACGCAATGCCGTGCATACGCAGTACGCAACAAATGGTCGATCCGCGTACAATGTTGCAATTGCGATCCATGCTGAATCAGGCCCAGAGGCTTTGAAATGCTCACATTGGAGGCCATACTCTGACGGATGATCTGCACTTAGCATAGGGCTGGTGTAAATTCCAATGGTGCAACCGATTGTGGCATCTAAAGACGCACAAAGCATGATTGCAGTATCTGTAGACAGTGAAACTGGGCGTCTCAGTCCTTGCACATCCAGGTGCATGAATGTACACCAGGGCAGTGCTTTATAGTGTCATTAGCATAAAGCCGCAGACGCAACTGCAGCAAAAGTTGCAAGTAAGGCTGTGACTGCCTCCGACTGAGAATCAGTCCTAGTGCCCATCCACAGACCTGCACCCTACAATGTATACTTCCAGAATTTCCCAAGCTGGTTTTCCTACCCAATCCACCCCTGGCTATATCCCTGATGGGTCTAATAACTAAAAGCATGCACGGAAGTGACATGTCCATTTCACTTTAACCCTCTGCCAGCAGCGTTTGGAGGTTTTCACAGGAATCCCACAGCTTCCCCATCGTCGCGATAAGTAGCAGTAATACAAACTTCTATGAGAGGAATTTAAATCAAAGTAACGCGCCTCCGGTTACGGTAGTGCAAACATTGCAAGTCTGTGGTGCAAGGGAAAACTTGCAATGTTCATCGGTTTGCATTGAATTCCCCCCTATATGGCTGCAATACAGAATGTTAATTACTGCACAGTTATAGCAAAGTGACCCCTACATTCCCAATCTTCCCCTGGTGTCCACATACTTTTGGAGATGTAGCATAAATATGAAATAACTGTTTATGAGCAGAAAATTATTTTCCAATGTAACAATATGAATCTATTTACCTGTAACACAGTAACATGTAGATAACCAGGTGCCAGTGAGAGCTTTGAACGGTACAGTATTTTGTAGGCCTATATCTCTCTCCCCCCAATGTTGTTGTTATTATTATTATTTGCTACGGTACTCTCCGCCACCCTGTATGGAAGGACACCTCGCCTCCCCCTTCTGCTACCCACGTGCTTGCTCCCAGCCGAGCCCGGGAGTGAAGCGGTTAACCTCACGGCGGAAGCATCCTGTGCGGAGCCGCGTCACTGCAAAGTCACATCCCGAGCGGTCGCGCGTATCCCTCCTCCTCCGCTGCCGCTGTTGAAGCTCCGATTTAGACCCGGTGCTGCTGGGAAAGGGCAGCATAATTCTGGTACCGGATACACCGACAAAGGACTTGGCTCCTCCCCCCGCTGCCGCCTCCCCCTGCTTCCGGACCCGGACTGCTTCCCCTGTGTGTGCCGGGGGGGGCCTGCGGCCTGAGCGCTAGGATCGGGGATATCCCGGTTCCTGTGGACTATTTTTCCTCCGGCCGGAGAAGATGGAGGCTGAGCGCTGAGAGCGGCGGCTGTGGACTGGGCGGGGGGAGAGCGGCAGGAAGCCAGCGACGAATACGACAGGAGATTAGAGAGCACTGGGCCGACAGAGCCGGGGCATGGAGTGAAGGAGGCCGGAGCTGCAGACCGGGGGTGCCTTGGTTCCCTGCTGCCCCTATTTCCCGGGCATAGCATCGGGTGACGGGGTGAGATGCTGCCCCGCTGGGGGTTCTGCCTGCCCCGGCCACTGTAGAGGTGAGAGACGGGGAGGGCTGGGTGGGACGCTGCTGCTGCTGCCGCAAATATGGTGGATGCTGTACATTATGATTACCGGCTGGGTGACGGCTCTTTGTGCACCCGTATACGGCCTGTCCGGCCCTGGCACCTCGGCCGCTGCTCTGCCCTTCTCGGTGCCCGTGATCAGTGCCAGGCAGGAGCTTTGTGTCCAGGGGCAGCCCAGCCAGAGGCCTGGGGATGGGGGCGAGCTGCCAGGGCACCCATGGGAGGTAGTTTGGGGACATGTTGGGAAGTGTTTCATGTGCCCTGCATTAGATGTGCATCCCCACATACACAGCATGCCAGTCACAGGGGGCACATAGTTGTGTGTGATCAGGGCCTGGCACCACTCACACCAGCTCTACCTCATCTTTGTGTCCAGCAGTTGCCATGTGCTGGGTATATATCTATTAGGAGGTTTACTCCTTACAATGTCTGCCTTTTGTACTTGTGATTTGTATTTCTGGCACTGGAGGTGCCCTGGTCACTGTACACTTCTTTTTTTTTTTTTAATATGATTTCTGAAGTTTTGTGTGCCAGTGACTTTAGTACTAATGTCAGGGCATCGCCTGTCAATGTTTGAGACAATAGTGTAAAATATTTTTTTTTCTGTTTTGTGCCTGCAGCCCCATGTAAGTAGCTGTATAAAATTTATGTAAACAACATCTCTATTTGTAATGGTGCTTACACACGGGATGATTGACAACGATATCGTTGTACGTTCTCCCGTGTGTGCTGGATGATCGATATCTATCAACCAGCACACCACCAACTCGCCAACGACTATAGCGATCAACGATCGCAGGTCCCTATAGTAACCTGGTCGATATCGACCATGTTGGCCTGCATGCATGGGCGATATCGATATCATCCATATGTGCCCGCGCCTCACAGGTTGTTGGGCACCAAAAAATGCTTGATATGAACGATAACTATATTGATATTGTTATCGTCCATTTTAATCGTACTGTGTGTACGCACCTTAAATGTTAAAGGAAGCCGGTCAAAAAACAAGTGGTAACATTGGCCCAAATTACATGTTATATTGGTAAACCCGCAACCGCCACCTAGTAACTTTGTTTTAGTGAAAAGATTTGTACATTTGTTGCTAAAAATAAACCACGTTCGCTGATATTTTACTCAGCATTTATCCATAGCATGCCAATTGGGGAGGAATAGTATATTGCTGCTTTCCTGAAAAATGGGATCTCTACCTGTAATGCTGAATGATACATTAAATAGAAAACTTTAAAGAAAAGGAAAGGTGTAATTTGAAAGTTCTTTATATATAGGCTCAAAATAGTTATGCCAGCCTCTATGCTGCCCCCTAAGAAAAAAAAAAAAAAGTCCTGTAATGTATCCATTTTAGCTGCTCCATACCACATATATTGCAAACTGTATATCAGGTTTCACAAAATGCACTGTAGAACAGTACACACTGAAAATTGCTATTTATCCCAGGTGAAATTATCTATTAAATTTCCATGTACTTTGTTTGTATTAACATTAATCTATTACATAATTCAATGCTATTTGATATGAATATTTCACTCCCAAAACAATATAATATTAAATACGGTATTAATGCAGTATAGGCGGCACTTCGATATGCAAGTATGCTATTTACTTATCTTCTTGATAATGTACAGATGAAATTGTGTTTTATTTCCTTGCCTGTTAAAGAGGGAAGTGATTTCTCCATCCATGTGCTTCTTTGCCGTCTCTGTTCCATGCGCTCTTTATTTTGAGGTAATATATGAGAATCAGAGGTCTTACCCAATACTACTGCTGTATAGTAAATTGTTTTTAGTTGTACTCTAACGCTGTCTAGATGTTACACATTGCGTTCCTATGTCGTTTGGTTCTTAACTATGTAGTAATCCATAACGTCTTCCTTGCTTTAAGGGGGTCATTTATGCAACATACTTTTCAAAATCATATTTTAGTAGTGGTTAGTTTACCTTAGTGCTTGTTTACGCAGAAATATTTTAGTGTTTTGTGCCGCAGAGGTGAAAGCGTCTTGTTGCCTTTATGCTGTTGTGTTAAAGCTTTTGTCAATTATATCTAGGTGTTTATGGCAATCTATGCAGTGCTATAATCTGCTTCTAAAGATGTTCTTAAAATCTGTTTGCAATGTATATTTTGTTTGTTCTATTTTATTACATAAATCACTGACTCATGTACACTTAATAATCCACTGTGATGAAGGCCTATGTCTCAAGTGAATAGCGCCGGTAATCGACTCCCGGAGCTATTCAACTCATATGTGCTACTAAACCCGATTACGATTTCTTCTCGCACCACTCAGGAGATGCGAGCAGAAATCCAACAAAAGTCCCGTCACGATGCTATTTTCTGCCATTAGCGCCGGCAAAACAGTATCGCGCCGGGAAGTTAGGTCGGGGAAGGCTAGTTCTCGCGCCTTAAACAGGGTGTTTAGGCAGGAAAACGAGCCTTCTCCGACCTAACTTCTCGCATAATTGAATAGCTCCGGGAGCTCATTCCCGGCGCTATTCACTTCGCGTTTAATTGAATTGTGCCCATGGAATATTTAGCCCATGTAATGTTATGCAACATTCAATGAGAGGCTTTCCCAACATTTTAGATCTCTTATGAATTAAAGTTTGAAGGTTTTTAATTTTGTGTTTGAATCATTTTAAAAGTTAGTTCATTCTTTGCCAGAGGTTGCACAAGGTTAGGTTCGCCACTCGCCGCCAGCTCTTGACAGTGGGGGAAATTATATTTGCTTCTCACTCTGTAAATAGTGATCACTGCTCCTTTGGGCAATGGTCAGTCAATTGAGGAGCCACATTTAGTGCACATCCCCACTCTTTCTGCTTGTATAGCTGTGACAGATTTTGGCCAAAAGAGCTGGTTGCTCACCCTTGTCCTGTCAGTGCTGTTAGTCCTGCAAGTACATTCACTAGTAGCGGGTGACTGCACTGAAAGGGTAACTAGGGGAAGTATGTCTAACTAGCAAGTTGTATAAAAGGTGTACAATGGGCACGATTCTATTCAGCGTGATGTAAATAGCGCCGGGAGTGAGTTCCCGGAGCTATTCAATACACCGCACTGCCAAGTCCGACTAAGGATTTCTTCTCTCATCCCTCCGGGGATGAGAGAAGAAATCCGACAAAAGGCCCCGGCGCGAGGCTGTTTTCTGCCCTTCGCGCCTGGAAAACAGCCTCGCGCCGGGAAGTTAGGTCGGGGAATGCCCGTTATCGTGTCTAAAAACCCTGTTTAAGGCGCGAAAACGAGCCTTCCCCGACCTAACATCGCGATGAATTGAATAGCTCCGGGAGCTATCTCCCGGCGCTATTTACATCTCGTAGAATTGAATCGTGCCCAATGTCTTGTTAAGTTTAAAAAATATTTGTTACTTGTAAGCTCCATTCTATGGCTAAATAGTGTAGTGTACACTTCTGTTTTTGTCGACCAGGTAGATATGTTTTTACCAGGTTTTTTTTTTATGACCTTTTTCAATATCATTGTCAATTTCAGGTATTGATGTGCTTGGAAAAGTAAGGTACCTTGCAGACTTGTGTAGGACAATTGAAGGTCCAAGTGCACTTAGATTTATGTACTTTGTTAGATGGTGAATGTCATAATGTCATCCATGCTGTCTGTTTACAGGATTTCTGTCCAGTTGAGTAGATGCATGTGGCTTAGAGTCTCTTCCGGGTCTCATTTGGTCCCTGTTACGTTTAAGTATATATCACTACCCATACAATGATGGCACCCATCTTGCTATGGATTTTCCGGCATGCTTTATAGTGGTTTAGGCTTTGTGTTTATTTTTAGGTCCATACACTGCAATTTTATAGCATGCGTGAACAGATTTGTGTGTAAGGTTTAGGTCTCAGCAAGAGGTTGTATGTGCGTTTGCTCAAGTAAGTGTCTAGTCACACTTTTTTTTTTTTTTTACAAACTGGAACACAATAATTCTATGCAGTCACATGGATTCATAGCCTAACCCTAGATATTATGGGGGTCAAATCAGTTTGGAGCGAGTTTGTTTCATGAAAGTCGCATACATCATGTGAATGCACACACCCAAGAAATGATACTTAAATAGAAATGCCAATTTGCTATACTTGTGGCAAGGTTGCATGACTTTTCTACATAATGCGACCTGGGAGAAGTGTGGGAAAAAATTAGGATACCTGAACCCCAAAAAAGTGACAACTGAGATAGTAGGACCATAGGCTATAAGGAAAGTACTGTAGGTTCTTAAAAGGTGCAAAACGGCTGATTATTTATTTATTTATTTTTTCATGTTTTATTTATGGTTGAAAAATGATAGCAAACGTTTTTAACGAATGTAATCGTGCCTACACACTTACCAATCTGCACACGATCCGATGATGTGTCCGATTTCCCTTGAAACTCCTCCCCGGCAGCTCTGCACACTATTTGGTCCATCTTCAAACGATCTCTTCTGCATCTGGAACTTTTTTCCAGTGCATTGTGTCCCAGATTGCCAGATCTGCCCTACAGCACGGCAGATCTGATTATGTGATGTCCGACCAGTGGGGACGCGCATCGTGATCGTGAGTGGGGAAGCATATTTTACACAATCTGTCGTTCCGATGCATTGGAATTGGGCAGATCGGGTAAAATATCGGTATGTGTGTAGGCCCCTTAAGTCTTTTCAGCATTTTACAGTACAGAAAAATGTCTGCATAGTAATGTTTTCGTGTTTTCATATGTTTGTAAAAAAATCCTTATACCTCTTATGCAAGTTCAAAACACCTCCCCCCTACCTATCCCACATCATTTAGCTTATTATTAAGCTTTTTACAGAAATTCACCTGAAAACTGAAGTCCAAATTATGCTATTTAAACTGCTCCAAATGTGCTGATTATTACTTGGGAGGGGCGTACAAGAGGCTCTGCACTGTGTCCCCACATTTTTACCTTTTAAATAAATATTTCCCTACCTCTTTCACCTGCTCAGGGGGTGCGCACAAAAAAGGTGAATTACCTTTGAAAAATGTAAGTTTGTAGTTGAATTTCAAATGTATTTCGCAGTGTGAGTTCGCCGTGAGAACAGATCACAGGACCCAACTCGTACCTAATTGAATTGACCCCTATGTGTGTAGCACACTAAAATATTAACAATCTTGTAGACTATCTGGTGTGGTTGCTCTTAGAAGGAAGCCTGAACACTGCTGTTATAAGCTTGTTTACATTGGATCTGAGCATAACCATCTAAAAACAAAAATAAACAAAACACAACTGTGAGAGCAGTCAGATCTGAGCACTCTGTTAGGACACTTTTTCATTTGTTTTGTGAGAATCTGTGTTAGTGACAGTGTCGCCCAATTAGCATTGGCAAGGTATGTGATGATTGATGCTAAAGGTGTTATGGTAAATTTACACATGATAATGCACTTTTCTTCTGAACATTAAGATCCTGGGTCTGCTTAATCCCTGAGTCAAACATACATATACAATATTTGTTAACTCAATATTAAATAAACAAATGTGCATTTTCCAGGTTGATCTGTTTGTGTTTGTTAATCCCTGTATTTAAATTTAATATGAACAAAGTGTAAAAAATAGTAGTGGCTGATGGAAAATAAAAAAGGCGAATCAAAAAGTGTGTTTACAATAAAGGGTGGATGTTGCACATAGGGCTATTTTTAAAAGTGGAAAAGATTGAGAATTTAATTTAATACAATGTAAATAAAGATCTTTAAAGAGAGTACAGAAGAGTTTTTGTAGCCTACCCAAACCATGTCATGTGTGTCAATTAGTACACACTGGTCGGTGTCAGCAGAATATATAGTTTCCGGCCGAATCGGAACGACCGATCGGCCAGTTCGTACAGTATGTACGCCCAATCCGCGCGCTCCCGCCAGCAGCACGGCCGACCAGATGATATCATATGCGGCACTGTTATAGGTAATAAAGGACAGAACGAGGGATCGTTCTGTCGTTCATTACACCGCTCTGTGTGCCCGCGGTACGATATGTCGTCCAGTGTGTACCCACTGTACCCCCCCTCCCCACCCCAACTGATGAATAAGCTCTGTCATTTTATAACCTCACACTCTTCTATTGTCATGTCTGTTTACATGTATAGTGAAAAAGTTGATTTGTAACATTGTAATACAAGTGTCATTTTAAATATAGAAAGAAGCTAAATTATATTGCTGCTAAGAGGATAATTTCCACAAACATTGCAGTAGAGCAAGCATTATATTAAATTGGGTTTTGTAGAGCAAGCAGTAGAGTTGTACAAAAATTACTTTGTACAGGACTTGCTCAATGTTTCAGCATATATAAAGATTTTATTATTTGTATCAGGTTGCTCTAATAATATGTTTGGAACTTTGTTACCTCTTTTTGGAATGTTGAATCTTATCTGCAGGAAAACTTGCTATCACAGAAGTAGATTGACAAGCAAGTGTTGAGTCAGGTTATGTATTCATAGAGTTTGTGGTAGAGAAGTACCAGGGAATGAAGGAGAAATAAAGATTATGCTTGTATGCATCATTTTTCAGTAGCATCATTTATGTTAAGTATTTTTTATTTGTTGCATACGAAGAATCATATTTTATGTGCAAACAAGATGTTAACATGGTAACACATAAAAATGTGACATTGTCCAGAGCAGTACTCCTGCAACCTGTGGCTCTCCAGCTGCTGTGTAACTACAGATTCCTGCATGCCCTTCCACAGTTACAGCATTACCAAGCAGCATGACTATGGCAGGGCATGCTGAAAAAGTGTAGTTCCACATCAGCTGGAGTGTCACAGGGTTGCCTACCCTTGGTCCATATACCAGAACATTGGGCATGTCTGATTGGTCTTGTCTATTGGATTTTGCCATGCACTGAATCATTGTTGTGTTCACGCAGGTTAAGGCATTGTGGATATTTTGCAATTTGTGCTCATCTGAGCGGGGCCTATATGTGTTTTTCTTGTTTCCAAGCAGGAGGGAAAGGTATGGTGTCATGTGCAGTGCTGATCTTTAATTGGACGATGAAACTAGCCCATCTCTACATTTCATACTGAACATTGCTGTATTTCTGCAAATAGTGATCCCGAATCATAAAATTACCTTTTTCATGGGGTAAATTAAGAACCCTTTGTAAGATGGTAACATAAATAATTCCTCCCTTTATTCTTGTACTATAATTTCCTTACTTGCCATCTTTTGCAGTACCAATCCATCAATAATGGTTACTTGGTGTGTATGTTTATCTTGTTGCTAAATATGTCTAGCACAGGCTTGTTTCTAAATTGGTTTATATTGAAAGTATTGACCTCCATTTTGCAGGTAACCAATGCAAAAGTTCTAAAAATACAGAGGTGCCAGTCATAAGTTGAAATAGCAAGGTCGAGAAAGCGGCACTAAACGGGTCAATAAAAAGATTTAAAACAAGTTCCATAAAATCAACGTTTCGGGTTTATTTCAACCCGTCATCAGGTTCCATAGTACACATGCACAAACTAGCTTAAACTTAAATATTAATGTGAAACTCTAGGGGAATTCAACTGCTTTTTTGGCACCTCTCACGTCCGATCTCCTAAACTGATGGTGCGATATTCAATTGTTTTTGGCGCCCATTACTTTACAACCATGTCGCAACCAAATGCACCAGGATTAGCTGTGATTAGATGCATAAAGCAGATAAATCAGCCTAAACTATTGTGTGTGTGTGTGCGCGCTGCCAAAAACGCAGTCTGGGCACCCAAAAGCTGGACTTTTCACACAGTTCTGCTCGCCACCACAGGAGGGTACGAGCAGAAATAATGGGCTCACCCGATTCGCACAATAGTTGAATAGCTCTGCCAGGTGCCCAAAAAACAATTGAAATTTCCCCTCTGCTATGAACACTGCATATTGGTGCAAAATATGCAGTAAAACATGACTGCCAATGTATCAATCCAGTGCAAGTGACAATGATAGCAAGTACATGGTTGCTAGGATAGAAAAGCAATTTGTGCACCTAGACGCAATGATAATAAAGTAGCTCTAATGATGTCTAGATTTGATTGCCAGTATTTGCTGATAAGTTATGTGTAATTGTACCAGGAATGGATTGTTTTTGTTACAAAATAGTAACTGGCTATTGTGTAGTTCAATTTTTACTCTTGTATATGTGTATCTGTGGTGTTTTTTTTTGTGAATTTGGGTGTTTGGTGCAATTTGCAGTAAACAAAAAAGTTTTTTTGTATCATGAAACTCGCACACTTCACACTAATGCACGCTCCTGAGAAACGCGCGATCCAAATAGAAATGACAATTCACGCTATTCGCAGTGAGGTTGTGAAAATTTTGTAGTACAAATATCACACTGGGAGAAGAGCATGAAAAAGTGGTGAAGCTATCCTGGACCCCCAAAAATTGGTAATTGAGATAGCAGGACCATGTAGACAGCTGCTAGTGGCCATATAAGAACGTACTGGAGGTTCTTCAAAGGTGTTAAATATCTGGGGGTTTTTTTTGCACTTTTTAATAATGATTGAAAAATTATAAGAAGCAAGTGTTTTACAGCAAATTAAAGGCTTTCTACATTTTGGGGAACAGGAAAATGCTTGTACAGTGTTTTTTTTTTAATTTTTATATTCAAGATTGTAAAAAGTTGAAGTAAATGCTTTGAGCTCCCACCTGCAAGTTCAAAACCCCCTCTCCCATCCATACACCCCCACATACCTGTCCCACATCATGCAACCCATCATTGAGCTTTTTATAGAAATTCACCGGAAAACTGACATGGCTTTATTGGCCAAATGATGCTGGTTATTATGGATGTTTTGCAATTTGTGCTCATATGAGAGGAGCCTAAATAAGGCCGCCCATACACAGTAAGATTTTTTTTATACGATGTTTACAATTTCGATCAATAGTAACGATTGATCGTACGCATCGTATGTTGTTTTGGTGTACATACGATGGTGATGCGCGTCCCCGCTGTCTTATCGGATTGCCTCTCGTACGAGGATGACCTATCTTACCACGATGTGACACACATCGTATCACTTTTGGCAGGTAATATGATCCGATGTCTGATTACGAGGTGTATAAAATCCCTAGCCAATCCCCTCCTCCATTTTGTAATGGGAGACAGCGTTTTCCGAACAGCAGCATCGCACAGCGTGTGTAGTGTGATTGAAAGGAGTATACATCGTGGCACTCAGTACATTTGTACATTGGGTAGTACATACCTAAAATGGTGGGTGCCTTCCCTAGATAAGCCCTCCCCTATTCGCATTCCAGCAGATTCATCGTAATGGTTATGTGCACAACCAATCGCTCATTTACGTCAAACGAAGCATCGGATTGTATGGTCTTATGAAAAAATCATACACCTTTTGAACACATCGTATCTAAAATTTCAAGGGAAACTTTCAATGGAAATCTTATAAGACATGTTGTACGTCTTTTTATCACACCGTGTATGGGCGCCTAAGTGTTTCTGGTTTCCAAGCAAGGTCTGTTTTTCCTGCAAAAGGAGGGAAACTTTAAAGTATGGTGTCATGTGCAGTGCTTATATTTAATTGGACGATGAAACGAGCCCATCTCTACATTTCATACTGAACATTGCTGTATTTCTGCAAATAGTCACCCCGACTCTCAAACTGACCTTTTCATGTGGTAAATTAAGAACCCTTTGTAGGATGGTAACATAAATAATTACTCTTATTCTTGTATTATAATGTCCTTACCTGCCATCTTTTGCAGTTTCAATCCATCAATAATTAATTGGTGTGTATATTTATCCTCTGCTAAATATGTGCCACAAGCTCCCCAGCCTGAGTAAGCTGAAGCTTACTCAGGCTGCCGCTGCTGCCACCAGGGTGGTCTATGGACGTTGCGGTGGCGTTTATGGACTCTGCACCCGCATTGCATTTGCTGTCAGGAAGCGTCTGCATCGTATAGATGCCTCCTGCAGCAATTAAATATTAGCTGGACAGTATTGCACAGATGCTTCCTTGTGGCTGTGCAATACCGTCCACATCTAAATTGGGCCCTTTTCCCTACCTCTTCACCTTCTCAGGGGGTGTGCACAATGTATACTAAAAGAGCAGTGCCAGTTTGGAATTGGATTGCAACTGAAATTCGTAGTGCGAGTTATCCGCAGCTAACAGAACCCAACTCTCATCTAATTCGATTGACCCCTTTTGTATGATATCAAACATCCTTTTAAAAAGACCTGATAGAGATGGCAACCTTCCCAAAAGCTGCTGTTCCAAGTGTAATGACAACCTTCCCAAAAGCTGCTGTTCCAAGTGTAATGAGTCTGTGAAATAGAATAAAAGGGATTGGTGCTCAGTCAGGCAGTACAACGAACATGTACCAAATGTGATTTACTGCAATTACTTACCTAAATAATAAAGTTGATCTGGACCAGGACTTGCATTCTTCCATGATAGACTTGCAGATGTGTGTAAGTTAATAACATTAAAAAATATATATAGTGTAGTCATTTTTAGAACGTTTACTAAAAAAAAAATTAAGAAATATGTACATTAAATTAAGCAATAGAGCAGCCTATCTGACTTGCTTGGGTCCAGTCCACCATACTGGATCTTACAAATTGGGAACTTGGATTTTCATGGGACTATGAATGGCAGATGCTTATATTGGCACCTCAGGTTCTGCATCTAATTTTTTCTATGTCCAGATGTTATAAGGGGGGCAAACGGGGACATTGTAGACAATTGTACACTTTCAATTTTGGAGGGGGAGGCCCTTTCCAGTTTCAGAATGACCTTGCCCCATGCACAAAGTGTGGGACATTGTAATATGGTTTGCTGAGTTTTTGTGTGGTTAAATTTACCTGAACTGCACAGAATCCCGTCCTTAACCCCATTGAACACTTTGGATTAAATTAGAACGCCTGCAAGCCGGGCCTTATCACTCAACATTAGTGCCCAACCTCACTAATGCTCTTGTGTTTGAATGAAAGTGAATCCTTGCAGCCATGTTTCAAAATCTAGTTGAAAGCCTTCCCAGACGACTATTATAGCAGCTTCATAGTAATGTCTGTAATCTTGGAATAAGATGTCCGACAAACTAAATGAGATTATGAAATAGTATTAGATGCTCCTATTCCCCAAGCTATTCAATAAAGTCTACAGCTTCCAACAAACCCCCCCCCCATCCTATGCTCTTCACTTCACCCCAGTCCTACCTTTTTCTTTTAGAATTTAAGCTCTCCTTGTACTCCCCTCCCCTCCCTTTTGTAGCTCCTATACCTTCTAAGCCAATAGTTTACACTGGTTTAGCCGCGTTATGCTTCTAAACCCTGTGCATGTGGGGCGCCCATCAGGCACCCATTACTTATGGGTGTCCAAAAACAATTGAATTCCTGCCCCCCCCCCCCCCTTTCCCAAAAATAGATTCTTGGACTTTCATAGATTGCCTTCTTTGTGGTATAATGCTATGATGAGTCACCATATTGAACTGGTGGTCATAAATGTCTGCAGCCAGTCAACATGTATCGATTGCAGGTAGTACCTAAATGAGCATCTAGAGCAGCCGTGCGCAACATATGATACACTCCCTCATTATACGCGGCCCTCTGGTGAGTCAGGGTCGCTATCCTGCTGTAGGTTATTCTACTCCCACAGACAGAGCTGCAGCTCTTAGCCCAGATAAGTATATATATTTTTTGTAATGGATCTTTACACTTCCATCATTGTTAAAGTTATGATACATTGCATTATAGAATAAGCCAAATGGAGGATGTGTTGCTATGGGGTTGTGATGGTGCTGCTGAAGAGGTGAGGAATGTGTTGCTAAAGGGTGAAAGGGACATATGTTGCTACATAGAATGGCCAAACCCTTGCTGGTGGCACATCCTGCTTTGTGGCATTGCACACACTTCTGTCTCCAAAGCTACCTTTTAACAATGCTGCAAGGTCTTTCCACTAGTAAATTGTATGTAGTTTACATGTTTAAGCAAGTAAAGTTTTGTTATGGCCGCTTCAGTGAGTGCGAGCTTCCGATTTGGTCCTCTGACAAGAAAAGGTTCTAGATCTAGATTGTCTCTTGAAAATCTCTCTGCCACTTTTGAAAGGGCTGCCAGCAAAAGATTTGATGCATATAACCATTCTTATATTTGGGAAAACAAAGCATGTGTATCTATAATTTACAATCTATAGTTTTTCCTTCCCTCTTCTTTACCTTATTCTGACTGATACATAAATATGGGATTATTATTCTTAACGTCTATTACTATAGCACCATCAGTTTTTGCAGTGCTGTACAGAGAACGTTTCTCATTCTTATCAGTCCCTGCCCCATTGTAGTTTACAGTGTAAATTCCATAACACTAGGGCAGTGGTTCTCACATTTTAGAATCCTGGCACCCTAGAGTATCTTAATGAGAAATTTGGCAAAAATTAAAAAGTAAATTGTGCTTATATGTCACCCTTCAGTTATGTAGTGGTTGACAGGGCTGCGCTTCTTTTTGTCCACACTTTTTGTTAGGCAAAACCAGTGCTAATGACTGCCAATCTCACTGACTAAAAATAATTTCATTTCATCTGACCACCAACCCAGGCACCTTTGCAAATGCCCTGAGGCACCCTGGAGTGCCACGGCATCCAGTTTGGCAACCACTGCACTAGGGTTCAGTTTATCTGACTCCAGTTGGCCTGCCAGTATGTCTCTTTAGAGTATGGGAGGAAACTCAAACATGGGAGAACATACAGATAGGCTATGAATGTGTGACCTCCATGCTGGGAGGCAGGCATGCTAACCACTATGCCACTGTGCTACCACTATCGTATTACAATGAGAGAGCTTTCATTGTATAATGCAGGATAAATGAAATTGGAGTGGCAAGCCGACTCTGAGGTAATTACTACGCTTGCCATCTATTTGGTTATATAGCAAAAGGAAAATGAATCCACACCAGATGCCAACATCACCATAATGAATATATGTGTCAACCGATGTTATAGCTATTGGATAATAATCTTATAGCACTGTGTTGGCGCTGCTCCCAAAGGTAAATACAGGATACTTGATTTTTATAATTGCATAGAGGCAAAAAGACCATTCCTTTTTTGAGGCACACTTGAAATTATTAATAATATTTAAAATCTTTAATACAAAAACCCATATCATTTATATTTTACTGATAAAACCATAGTTGACATTAGTTGTGTTCAAAGACCCCGCATCCCTTGCAAGTGTTAATTCGCATTAAGATATATGGTCAGTACAGTCGCAGCCCTATACACCGCAGCCTCCAACAGTGTTGACTTGTAGTCAGCAGTCTTTGTGCATCTATTTGGTGTCCAAAACCATTCTCTTTGTCCTTCTGGTGTTGCAATTTGGTTTCGCCTGTCACCAGCAGTATTGCACACCCATCACAACAGCTCCACCTGTTACAATTTAACTTAGAGCTGTGGCAGTGTAGGACTGTCTACAGGGTGGATTGTAATAATTCTATCCAGGATCCGGTCAATATCCTGACAGTCGTTAAGCCAGCTCTGGAATCCCGACACCTGTCAGAATCCCAGGGCTGCCATCCCGACGATAAGTATTGTGCACCGGGGAGGGTTAATGTAGAGAGAGAGAGAGGAGGGGGGGGTAGGGGGGGGGGGGGAGTGTTAGGATACTGAACCCTGTTAGGATGCCGGTGTCGGGATTCTGACCGCCGACATCCCGTAACCAACCTATTCTGTCCATGGCAACCAGGACTATTTGGGTATAATTGACACACTGTAGGTCGACACCAATTGGTCAATAGGGACAAAATGGCGAAACACAAAATGTCAACACGGATGTATGTCGACAGGGTCAAAAGGTCGACATGTGAATGGTCGACACACAAATGGTCTACCCCTAATCTTCACCCTAACCCCAAACCTAATTCCTCCCCTAGTGTCTAACCCTCTGGTAATTGTCTAACCCAAAACCTAAAAGAACAAAAAAAAAGGAAAAGTTGACCATTCCCATGTCGACTTTGTTGTTCCTGTCGGCCAATTGGTGTCGACCTTTTTAATGTTACCCTTCCAACCGGAAACCACCAGGGACACTTCAGGGCTAGAATGTCTATAGTGTTGTGGCTCTTCATAATGGTGGCCAAAAATTAGAGTAGTATTAAAATAGTATGCAAAACACACTTCAGAACAGTTTTACACATAGGCAACAGTCCACAATTAACATTTAAATGACACCACAATCTTACATGCCATGACAGGTCACATAACTGTCCCAAGTAAGAAGAAAATGCAAAAATTTCCAACCAATTCACTGCTTTTTGCATTACTGCTGTATTGTATCTTATAGCTATGAAATGTGTGCTCTGATTGGGCGTTGGTGTCTGTGCAGATGTAGTAATTTACATGGTAAAATATAATCTTTTCATTGTCTACTGCAAATATGGGGAAAGGGTTGCAAAGCTTTTATATGGCTCACATGTGAGCTATAATATATCTTCCTCCCGCTATGAAATACTTGGCTCCTGGCTTACTATTCAGCTATCTGTGCAGAATTTTATTGTTTTAAAAAAAAAAAAATATCCAGCTTCTCAATGAATCCAGTACAAGTAGCTGCTATATTAAATAAGGTGGAAAGTTTGGGAGCATGGCATTTTGTGGCAAGTGTTTGGGATCATGTTGAAGGTTCTATTATGATATGGAACTAAATCTATTTTACACTGTGTAAGCAAACAAATCTTGTCAATGATAAAATGCTCACCAGTCAGGTCCTATTGGGGAAATGATCGTATGAGATATTCGCTGTAAAAGATTGTAGCTATTCTCATCAAGTACTATTTTCATTTCAGAAAAATTTCTTTGGACTCTAAACAATCCCCATTATTAGAGTAATGGTGCATACACACTGTCACATTTAAAGGACGATTTAAACGATAACTATATCTTTGATCGTTTAAATCGTCCTTTTTTTTTTTTTTTTTGCCCCCTCAAACGATGCGCGGGCACGGATGGTCGATATCGATGTTGACCATCGCCCGTGCATGCAGGCCAACCTGGTCGATATCGACTGGGTTAGCCTGGTTACTATAGGGCCGTTATAGTAGTTGGAGGAATGGTGCATGTGCTGGATGTTCGATAACGATTATCCAGCACATGTAGGACGATCAAACAACGATATCTGATCGTTGTCTGATCTGACAGTGTGTACAGTTCATAAGATGTTTGCAGGTTATCCATTTTTGTCCAATTTTTCCCATTAGATGTAAAGTGATGTTAGAATGTTTGTCTGATAGGGCTCATGTGTTCTCGTGCATTTTCCATGTACTATGATCCGATAATACTGATCACTTTCATGGCGTTGTATCTGCAATGTATTGCTCCAATTCCCTGTTCTGCTGATGCCGGGGCCAGGGAATTGTGGAAATCCAACATGTTGGAAATCCTCTATTCACCGATCCTGACCAAAAAATTATCGGGATCGGCGACGCAGGAATATGTTTGATCACAGATCGTATCAGCAAAGCGTGAAATCGAGGCCATAGATGTATGGTCTACATAAGGCTCCCAAAAGCCCTACTTTGGTCGGATTTTTGGTCGCTCCTCAGGAGACTGCAAGCAGAAATCCGCAATAAGTAATGGGCACCTGCCGCACTCACGCCCAGCGGCACAAACGATGAAATAGCTCCCTTCAGTTCAGACTGGATCTGTGGCCGTGCAAAAACCATTGAATTCCCCTGTGTATGTGTGTTGTTTTATTTTTTATTTGTTGCTTGCTCCCTTATTGAAAAGCTGTTTATGAATGTCACTAGTCATGGACATATAGGCCATTTTACGATCATTATTCAAATGTTATGGCTTTCAAGCATGTGTTATTCACATTTGTAACATTATAAATCTAATATTACATATATTTTTAGATGCTGCCCTGCAGTTGAATTATCTGGGTCGCACCTTTGCAGCTGTTGATTGCCTGTAAATACATCAACTATATTTTGTTTAAGCCGTTTTGAAATAAATGTCCAAACAAGAAAGAGAATATATACCTGGGGGTATTCAATTGATTTGAATACCAAACAGGTGACTGGCATTCCATATTTCCCTTTAAGGGCCATAATCTGTATTGCAGCTTATCAGCATTTCGGAAATACCAATGGAACCTACAGTATCTTTCTGCTCCTCTTTCTGCTGCTCCTTTGGTGGTCTGGGGATGGCAACACCATTTTCAGCAGAGCTTGTTGTTGTCATTTACATTTACTCCGCACTGCTATTACTATTTTCCAATGCTGTAGAAGTTTGCAAAAGGAGCTCCATTAACTGTATAACCAGAGCTTCCTATAGAAGTAGAGTTGACTCTGGTTGCAGTAGTAGTGCGGATATTATATCTGTAAGCACCACAAGTACAGAGCCAATGCTAACAATTCCTGGCAGGTGCCATGGGGTAGGGTTGCCAGACTATTTAATGAGAGATGCATATGATATATACAGGTTCTGTGGTTGATTGAAACCAGGTGAAATGCAGACTTATGCTTGGTACACATTGAATAAAATATCGCTCGTACAACCAACGAATGATATATCGTCTAGACCGTTGCTGTGTACACACGATATACTGTGAACCATGTCCTTCACAGTATATCACATTGCTGTACAGCAGGCAGATGTTCTATAGCTGAAACATATATATCTTGCACAACTGCCTGTGTGTACGGGCTACCAACCGACACATATTCTGGCTGCCAGAACCAGCGACAATGTTAAAACTGGCTTCTGCGGCCAGACATGTTGGTTGGCCGATTGGTAATTGTGCATGCACAGCTGCATGCTTACCAAATCGGTCGGTCGGCCGTCTGGCTGATCTGTTGGCAAAGTGCTACCCTACTTTAGTCAGTCCTTTGTAATTCATATACTCGTTACATGGACAATTTTGCCAGGGTGCCAGAAAGTGGAGCTGTATTCATTGTCTGCCTTTTATTTTTTATGTAAAGGAGAGGGTGGTGTGCGCATTTTTGAGGGACACATCCTAGTGTCATCTGTCGCAGAGACTGGAGCAGTGTGTTTTATAATAGACTAGTTTTTTGGGCATCTAAGTTTCACATGCGGCCAGTGTAAGGTCTGCTGTAGGGAACTGCCAGTGTGTACAACTCCACCCCTAACTATTCCAGAATAGCTCTCGCACTTTTAATTTAAAAATTTCTGGCTCACTTTTAGTCCTGGCTCCTAATTCTTTGAAGTTAATGAAAATTGTTCAGCTTTTAAAGTGCACAGTATATGTTTGCTACTTTTCTTTTTCTTACTATACTATGTAAACATATGTTTATTTAACAATATGCTTGGTGTTTACGCTCTACTACTTGCCACCAACCCTATCATTTTGTGTTTTGCATAGTTTTGGTCACTGTGTTTTATATGTTTTTTTAAAAAAATCAAGTTTTCTATGCTCCCTTCTACTCAGGAGACTGCAGATGTCCTGAAGTTTTGGACCACACACTGCTATATATTCATTCCCGGATGGTTTCCTTCACTGGGCGGAATTCAATTCTTTTCATCCCCTATCGCGCCCGACGGAGCTATTCTATTCTTGCTCCTGTCGGGCGCGATCACCTGCCAAGCGCTACATTTCAGCTCACAGCCCCTGGGGGATGAGAGCTGAAATGTGCGAAAAGTGACATGTTTGGGCGCCCAAACATCACTTTTCGTGATCGCGCCCAGCACTTTGGTCGGGGTTAGCCGATTTACGCGGCTAAACCTGACCACTTTGGGTGCGATCAGCGTGAAAAGCTGGCACAATTGAATAGCGGCCCGCGATCTCCTGTCACTTTAGACGGGAGATGCGGGCCGCGAAATCAATTGAATTCCGCCCACTCAGTTCATAGTCAGGGCATTTTGTTGAGGGGGAACTGGGTTGTGATGTAGCATTCTTGCATAAGTAAAGTTCTATGAGACCGTGCAAATGCAAGACCTGGACACCTGTTTGGATGCGTATCTTTTGCACCCTATGTTTGGTGCAAGCGCACACTGATGACATGTAGCACACACGCAAATGTGGTGCCATCACGAGATGCATACAGTACTGCTCATATGTGCGGATATACTTCCAGCCATGTCAGGATGATGGGCGTTATGCAGCTAGAAAGACACAGTTGTCCGGAGGCAGCTTCCTGAGAGGAGGAGAGCTGACATTTTGCAGTGACCATAGAGTAGCTTGGAAGCCTTTCACAGCAAATCAGTTCAAAGTGCAAAAAATGTAGTTGTGTTTTTTTATGTATTCTTATATAAATATGTTTGTGATTAGTCCTTTTTTTGCATATATATTTTTAGGGATTCGAGCAGGGGGACTACTTTGCTCCAATGTGTGTAAATACAGAAAAGACACCAAACCTAGCTTCATAGGCATTTCACTAAAGAGTCACAATTCTATTTCATATTAGAAACTTGCCCATTTTGTGTTGCACCCCTGTGCAGAATAGTGTATACAGAACAACTGATGGTCATGAATGCATCATATAGTATTTTTGTTGTGCATATGTATCATAACAATCTCTAGCTTGGTTAGTGTGGTGTGCAAATTTGGATGTAGGTAGTAACATGTTGTCATGGGTATATATTGTTGATTAAAAGATCACTGCTGGGGGACATACCAAGAAGAAGTACAGATTATAACAAAACGTTTAAACTGCATGTGTTCACACATTTCAGAGCATCCTTGCTGTGTAGTTTGAGTACTCATATGTTTCTTACCGGCTGTTTCGCTTGTGAATGCTGTAGATATCCTTGAAATTGACTGTATTGCTGCAAGACTGCAGATCAGTCTTAAGGCACACATCCACTAGGCGATATTAATGAGCGATTGCACGATTACGACATCTTAATCGTGCACTATAATGTCGGAAACGACCAGCGATGCGTGCTCCAGCTGGTCATTTCCTACATCAATCATCGCATGAACATGCCGGTCAATCTGACGATAACGACTGACCAGGTTAGGGGATGAGGGAGGGTGCCTACACTGAATGACTAATCGTTCATTGTAGGCACTGCAGGGGATGGGGAACGACTGTACGATTACAATGTTGTAATCGTACTGTCATTACCCCATCGCCCAGTGAATGTGCGCATTTAGTCCCAACACAGGGGCAGCATATTCTTGCATTGTGGTGCTCAGTTCCTACACCTGGAATATTAGACATGACTCTCCTCTATAAAAAATATACTATGTTAACATCATATTAATTACAAGTGTGCAGTCTTCATAGTGAGACTTACCAACTGAGCAGCTACAGATGGATCCACATAAATCTAGCCTCCTGGCACGTTAAACATCCCTTCTAGTCACGCCATGCCATGGCGTGACTCTGTAGCGCTGGGCGTCTTTTTGTGCGTCTTTACCTTCAAATGCTTCTTATTCGCACAATGATATGAATAGATAGCACAAGCAGCTTCTGCTGATTAAAATGATATGCAACATGCCATGTTCTCTGAGCGAGTTCGGGTGTATCTGCATGCGAAATGCTACGTTACAGTTTCAGCGGCTGTAACGTAGTGTTTAGCATGCAAATACACCCGCAGTCACACAGAAGCTGCTTGTGCTATCTATTTGCATGGTTGCGCGAATAAGACACATTTGAAGATAAAAAGACGCTCTGCACTACCGAGTCACACTGAGCTCCAGCATTGTGTGGCGCGACATGTAGTGCACGGAGGATAGATGTATGTGGGCACATCTGTATATGGAGAACCTTATGCCGGTGCTTGGATAATAACTTTTTGGAAAAGTTTGCAAAAGTCTTTATGGCCAAACATGGTGACATTTTTTGGCTACTTAAATACTAGATACCAGTATTGGAAATAACTATATTGCTGCTGGCCTCTATCATGTTATTACTGCTGACTATTATCCTGGGAGGAAAGTTTTGTCAAACACAAATTGATATAATCCAGGAGGATTATTTCTCATTTTTTATCGGGTACATCACTTATATAAAACATTCTTTGTCTAATATCTTTATTCCCGCACAGAGTCCTCCAAGTGCTTTGAATTTAAGGGACTGTCTCCATTCAAGAAGTTAATAGTTCAGAAGTAAATGCATGATGCCAAAATCATAATGGTTATTTTTTATTCATTTAAATTGATCCACTCCTGCATGTATTTTGTTATTTGCCTAAACACCTTTTTTATGTTATGCTGAATGAATTGTTCTATTTTTAGGTATGGTATTGTGACTTCTTTGCTATTCAGTCTTGCACACTAGCGCTCCACCCCCCCACCCTCCTTCCCTCTTTTATCGTCTTTTCTCTGGAGGAGGTTGTCCTCCATAGGAGTTGCTGACTACTTAACTGAATCAATATTGCACGTGTGCGTCTTAACCTTTTTTCCTTGTTTCAAAAGCACTTGAACTCTTGCAACTTTCCACTTGAAAACTATGCATTCAACATAACTGCAAGCCAAACTTTCTACATTTCTACTCTTGTTTTGGTAATGACAACTTGAGTCTAGAGGAAGTTGTAACAGAACAGCGTTTTGATTGAATAGAGTTTATAAGGCATTTAATCAAAATCAGGTGTTATATTTACTATGTCGCGGTTTGTCAAATCCACCGATATGTTCCTATTTCTGTTCTAAAACTATTGGACAAAGCCGATGATTGGCAACGTTCACAAACTGAGGCATAGTAAATGTACCCCCTAAGTGTCAGTTTCATACTTCATTGACTCCGTATTAGGTACATCTAAAACTTTAGATGATCCAAACTCTTGGGTTATAGTGCATGTTCAGAGAGTTTATGCAGCCTTGAATGGGGCATCCATTAGCTGTATTTCATTTACAGGGAATTTGCAAACATTCTAGTATTTAATTTATTTTCTTCCTATTAAAACACAATAAAAGAAAAAAAGCATACGACCTAAATTATTTCTGTATGTTTTCAATCTGCATTAAAAAAAACAAACAAACAAAAAACCATTGGTCTGTGACAAAACATTTTTTTTTTTTTCTTTTTATGGCAAACGTGTAAATGTTTCCTAAATCCTTCTAAAGCTCTCCCATTGATGTACATCAAACCTAATGAAATTAAACATTAATTGTTTTACAAAAATAAATAAATACTGCAATATAAGGTACATACATGTATATGCTGTTACTTGGTACAGTGATTTGATTTCTATTTTCACATCCAGTTAAATGTGCGTAACTTGAGTTAGAAACCAATGTTAAATGCAGAATTGTAAAACCACTGTATACATGGCCTTAAAGCTTATCTGTCCAGTTTTAAATATTTAAAAAAAAATCGTTCATTAGAAAAGATCGGCTCTCCAATGTCATCATTTGCATAGACACTCAGGTTTATTTGCAGAAACTGCAACATTTGGACCACAAAGGTGCTTTATCAATCTATACAAAAACAGGTTTTGATGACCTTGTGTTGCTGTTCTATTCCTGTTGCTACATTATACTAATTTGGTTCCATTTTAGTTTAGAGTTTGTATTTTTACTTTAAATGTATGTGTGTATGCATTTTGGCTTTGACAAGCTAGTAATCATGGGTGACAGACTGAACTTTTTACGGCAAATAATTGTTAAAGTTAATTTTAACATTGTTTTATTAAAATGTTTATTGCTTGGTTAAATGTACTTGTAGTAATGGCATTGTTTATACTAAATCTGGATGGTTAACTCTTTAGATGTTGAAAGCTTTATTATAGCAAGTATCTATACTTTACTTTTCATACCTAACTTTGTCGCTCTATTTTGGCAAGTAACTGGTGCTAAAATCATACATGAATAGGCTGCCTAGACAGATATCCTAGATCAGGGGCGAACAAGAATGTGGAAGAACTGCTAGCCAGCGATTTACTATCCCGACATGTTATCTATTTGTATTCTCTATACCTTTTAGCCCTCCCATCAAATATCCTAAGGCTCAACACAAACCCACCTTTACATCTAGGCTGTTTGATGCATGTCTTCCATAACTGCGCTGTCTCTGCAAGTATGCATCCACTAAGTATCCAAGCATCTGTGTCGGGAGGAGGGCGAGTATTCTCTTGTAACAGGCTTGCAGCTATAACAAAGCATTTGAATTAGTCGGTTTGAGAATGGAGATGGGCTAGAAGTTGGTTACTAGCACTGTGAACCTGATTACTGAGATTTTTTATTTTTTATTTTTAATGTAGCAACCTGTCTGCTTGCATTGCTACTGGATAGTTAAAGCATCTGGTTACTATGGATAGTACACATTTTGACTTAAATGGAGTTACTATGCTGCAGGTGCTACACCCTATGCGATGTGGTCACGATGCGATCTCGTGTCTGATTTCCCTTGAACTCTCCCCAGTAGCTCCCCGGCAGTCCTGGACACGATTTGGTATTAAAAAGTGTCCAATGTGACAAACGATCTATAGTGCATTCTTAATGTTTTCCAGTGCATCGTGTCCGTGCAGCAGACAAGAACTGGAGATGCGATGTACGACCAACGGGTGCGCACTTCGTGATCGTGAGTTGACACTCACAATTTGGACATATTTTACACGATTTGTCGTTACGATGCTTCGAAATCGGCAAATTGTGTAACATATCGCCTAGTGTGTAGGCACCTTTTAGTCTTAGGGGGTCCTGTTTGGCACAGCCCACAAATTGAGAACTGAAGTCGCTCCATTAAAGGCTCATATACGATACTGCCCAATAGTGGGTAAAGCACATAAAAACAAATAACATGGCTTTTCATGTGCCTTTTTAATCAGTGGGCGGAATTCAATTGTTGCGCCCCTGTATGCTCCCAACAGGAGCTATTCAATTGTTCCTCCTGTTGGGCGCGATCAGCTGCCGGTGCACCAGCCCCAGCAGGGTGCGAGTAGAAATGGGTGAAAAGTGACATGTTTGGGCGCCCAAACGTCACTTTTCGAGGTCGCGCCCAGCACTTTGGTCGGGGGTAGCTACTTTACGCGACTAAACCCGACCACTTTGGGCACGATCAGCGCAAAGAACTGCAACAATTGAATAGCGCCCTGCAATCTCCCGTCACTTTGGACGGGAGATCGGGCGCGCTATAACAATTGAGTACCGCCCTGTATGTCCCTTTAACTATAGAATCTATTTTACAGGTAACACCAGTTAAAACATGAAAGACTGTTCTATATTCTTACATTCTGAAATTTTAGAACACAGTTGGGGGAATGGTACTATTGACTTATTTATCATATTTTAATGCACTTTCATTGCATTTGCTAACTTGTGGAAAGCACAATAAATCAGGTAGGCCCAAACAAGTCTTTAATGAATTACTTATTTTATCTACATTTTATAATGTAATTAAAAATAGCTTACAAAATGGTTATGCTTTTGTCCTAGTGAACACTTTTGTACAGTGATGTCAATTGATCAGTTTACTCCACTGTTAGTGTGCCTCAATAGTTTTTTTTTTTTTTTTTTGTATATGGTTTAGTTATTGGTCTTAAGTAGTTTAGTGCAGCAATTTATTCAGGCCTTTATTTTATTATTTTGAAAAAACAGATTTATATTTTGCTTCAAGGGTCCAAAACAATATTTTGTGTGTATAAATATATAATATAATTTCCCCACATTAGCTGGAGAAACCTGAAAACAAACTCATAGTGGGTGCACTTGAAGTCGTCTGTTTTTCCCTTTTGTGGTAGTGTGTGAGGATATTGTAAAATTTTGCCATGAAATATATTTAAATCTATAAAAATTAAATGCATAAATCATTTATAGTGTGTGTATATGTGTATAATATGTTTGTTCTATCTGTTTTGCACAGTGCCACTGGGCCTTAGTGAGGCCTTTTTAAATAAAAGATAATGGGGTAAACTTACATTCTACTCTACCCGGTCTTAAACAAAAATGTGAGGTGGAGGTTGGCCCAATGTGTGATGAATACTGGTCTATGGCCCTTAGTAGTCAAAAAGAATCTACGGCAGCTATCAGATTCCAGCAAATTCATTTATTCGTACTTCATAGGACCTATCTCACCCCTGTGCATCTCCTTCAATTTGGGGTTCAGGCTGATGATATTTGTCCCAAGTGTATGAGTTCCCAAGGGACCTTTTGGCACCTCCTGTGGTCTTATCCAAATGTACATAGTTTCTGGGGTCAGTTGATTGGAGTGATTGCTCTGTCAGATGTACCTCAGTTTGTATTAACCCCGGTGGTTTGTACTTTTGGTACCTTTTGATTGAAGATGATTTTGACAGGTACACTAGACAATACATTCTTAATCTTTGCACATTGACTAAGGTCTGTATTGCAAGAGTTTGGATGGCAGCTACAGGTCCTGATCTTCAAATGTGGGTAGCTGTAGTAAATACAACAATTTCCCATGGAAGATATTTATATATTACTCTTAAAGCTGAATCCAAATGCGAGAAAATTTGGCAGAGATGGCTATAATCTAAATACCTCAAAATGCCGTCGGATCAGTCCGAGCTGCTTCGAGTGTAAATTTCAGTGTTGTTTATGGATTTTGAGTTCTATTACGTACAACTGATATTTATCTACTGCAGTTAAATATGCTGTTTTACCGCAATTGGATAATGGAGGATATAACATTATCACCGTCTACTGTTGGTTGTGTAAGGCTATGGTTTTTTGGGGGAAATATTTTGTTTATCCTATACTTATAAGTCTTTACCGAAGTTAATATTGTTTCATAGTATATTGTGTCTGGTACAATTTGTTTGTGTTTTGCAAATTACATATATGGTAAACTTAATGGGGCCGATTCAATTCACTGCGCTGTGAATATCTCCGGGAAGTTGGTCCCGGGGCTATTCAATTAAGCGTGCTGTTTAGCCGACTGGCACTTTAATCAGAGAATGCTGGTTATCGTGATTAATCACCCAGGTTAAGTCACAAGTGCTGGCATTCTCGGACTTAATTTGTTATAGTCAGACTAAACAGTGCACTGAATTGAATAGGTCCAGAACCAACTTCCCGAAGATATTCACAGCGCGCTGAATTGAATCGGCCCCAATATGTATTAAGTATGATGGCTACATTCTCTTTTTAAAACGCAAGATGCTTTGTATTTAATTTTATCTTGTATGTTTGGTTCTAAGACTTTTTATTGCAATAAAAAAAAAAGTACTCAGGGATGTAGTTTCAGAGGCTAAATTACACATTTGCGAACATTAGTTTTTTTATATTGAATTTTAAGGGCGGAATTCAATTGTTTAATTGCACCGGAACTCCCGTCTAAAGTGACGGGAGATTGCGGGGTGATACTCAATTGATGCCGATCTTTGCGTCGATCGCGAGGTTGGGTTTAGCTGCATAAAACTGCTCCACCCGATCAAAGTGCTGGGCGAGATCGCGAAAAGTGGCAATTGGGTGCCCAAATGGATCACATTTTTCTGCATTTTAGCTCTCCATCCCCGGAGGTGCGAGCTGAAATGCCGACGCTGGCAGCTGATCACGCCCGACAGGAGCAATAATTGAATAGCTCCGTCGGGCGAGAAGGAGGTCTCAAACAATTGAGTTGTTAGTAAATGTGCGATTTAGCCCCTGAAACACAACATCGATGTTGATCGATTAAAATCAACCTTTAGTAAATTTACCCTAATATGTATTTAATACATTTTAGTGAGGATCTCTTTCAGAATGATTTGATCTAAAAAGTGGATGTTTGAGGGCAGACACAATCCCAGCAATAATGGAAAATCTAAAAAACACAAAACATTTTCCTATGCATAGCTCTTTTACTTTTTTTTTTTTACATTTCACTACAGTTTTGTGAATATATTAAGGGATATTTTGGCTATGGTGACTGCCCTTTTCTCTCTAAAGCAAATTACGCTCCGTATTAACATTTTCACTGCATGTAGCAAATGTTGTTATCCCTGCCCTGAGTTGAATATAGATGTTTTGATTAGATGGTGAAAGCCCTTTTAAACTTGCCAGAAGGGTGGTGTGCTTGTTGGGTCACAGTGCAATCTGGGCACTTTTTCATTCTTTTAGTATAGTCTTTAGCCATGTAATGTAGATTGTTATATATTCATGTAAAACAGCCTTTTAATTGTACTTAAAATTGATTCAGCATGTTGCATTACCAGATTATTATATCCTAAATGTTTTGTACTTTGGAAAGATTAATACTTTCCTGTAAATAAATTTTGTTTTGATGGTTTTTTATAGGTCGCCCTAAAAGGGATAGTCACTGTTCTTGGCCAGGGATGGATGATCAGAAACCATCCAGCGAGGACAAAGAATCTGAAGCATCAGGTAATGCGATGTGTGCCATTTATGTGTAAGAGTCCAAATTTAACAAACATTTCTTTGAAAATTGTATTGTTGAAATGCATTAAATTTTCTGACTGAATACACTTAGAATAAACCTCATTACCTGCCAGGTAGTACATTTTTTTATGAAGTACAGATGTGTTCTCTTATATCTAGCCTCAATACGCCATGCAGTGCGACTTGTTGCAAGTTGCCTGAGTGAACCGGGATATCTCGTGAGACTCTGCTAGCGCCGGGTGTCTATTTTTTCGTCAAAAAGGTGTCTAAGTCTCAATGTGATGTGGCTAGGATGCACAAACAGACTGTGCAGATTAATTTGATATGTGACAATATCTGTGTGCCCCTGGGTCCCTATATGAACCACAACGGAACGTGGAATTAAAAAAGCTGTGGCCGCTACATTGTAGCAATTCATATACAGATTCAGAAACTAAAGCTGGCCACACACTAGACCAACTTAACATCCAACCATCAGGGGCGGGCTTGGCCGGGGGGCAAGGTGCCTTGTGCCCCCCCCGGGCCGGTAACATTTTAGTGACCCAAGGCCGCCCGCAGCCGTGCTCTGCATATACATAGCAGCGCAGGCTGTGGAAGGCCCTCGGCTGGGGCTGGTCCTCTCTGCTCCATTGGACGTCCTACCTCTTGCCCCGCCTCCTGTTCTCCGTTCTCTCGTAGCGGTGCCCAGGCCATTAATTGCAGCTGCAGTCAGTGACAGTGTCTCAGTGCAGTGCAGTTCGAAGGAGGCTGACTGAGGCGGAGTCGGGACAGGGGGCGGGGCTACACGGCTGTCAGTGCCAGGCCAGCAGTAGCAGCATGGGAGAGAGGGGTTGAGAAGACTGAGTATATAAACAGTGAGTATACTGTACCCTGCCTGGCTGTAAGGTGCTAGAGAGGAAGGGGGGGGAGGGGGGGTTGTGACTGGGTATGTATCTGTGTGTAGAAGTGTGTGTAAGTATGTGTCTCTATAACTGTGTGTATGTATCTGTGTGTATGTATGTGTCTCTAACTGTATGCATGTATCTGTGTGTATGTATGTGTCTCTGTACTGTCTGTATGTATCTATCTGTGTGTATATATGTCTCTAACTGTATGCATGTATCTGTGTGTGTATATATGTATCTAACTGTATGTATGTCTGTATGTGTTTATATTAAGTGTGTTTATGCATGTTTGTGTGTGACTATGTATGTCTGTATAAGTGTGTGTATGCGTGTCTGACTATATTTATGAATGTGTGTGTGTGTAACTGTATATATGTGTGTATGTGATTATATGTGGACTGTGTGTGTATGTATTTATGACACTAGGTGTGTATTAGTGTGTGACTGTAGATGTTTTTTAGTTTGTTACTGTATGTATGTGTGTGACAGTGAATAAATGTGTATATGTTTATGTGGCTATGTGTGTGTATTTGTGACTAGGTGTGTATTAGTGTGTGACTGTAGGTGTGTATTAGTGTGTTACTGTATGTATGTGTGTGACAGTGAATAAATGTGTATATGTATGTGTGTAACTGTATGTATATATGTGTATGTGACTGTGTATTTGTGACTAGGTGTGTATTAGTGTGTGACTGTATGAATGTGTGTATTATGGTGTGACTGTGAATAAGTGTGTCTGTATGTATGTGTGTAACTGTATGTATGTGACTATGTATGTGTGTTACTGTAAATGTGTGCAGTGGCATAACTACTGTAGGTGCAGTAACTGCGGATGCTATGGGGCCCGGACCGACCCGGATGCTATGGGGGTGGACCGACTCGGGGAGCGGCTGTCCATCTGCATCTACGGTGCCAGGCCTCTGTCTGCGCCCCCCGCCCGGGCTACTTGATTGCATGTGCCCCCCAGGCTAAAAGTTGCCAGCCAGCCCCTGCCAACCATCCAACTAGTTGATTAGTTGGAATGAAAATCTGGTATGGTATGAAAGCAAATGACAATCAGCAATTTGCTCCCAAATGCCGGAAAATGGACAAAAACTTTTGTTTGAACAAATTGTTTAGATCAAACATTTAACAAACTTGTCTGACCGACCATTTTCATCTGTTTTCTGGCATTTAGTAGAAAATTGCTGATCATCATTTACTCCCATACGTTACCAGATTTTCATTCCAACCAATCAACAAGTTGGATGGAAGTTGGTCTAGTGTGTGGCCAGCTTGAGTCGCACTCCGATATAAAAGTGCGCATATCGAATTAATCGGCGCAATCTGCTGCTGCACCCTAGTTGCATCAAATTGCAACTTAGACACATTTTCAGCTAAAAAAAAAATGCAGAAACGATGCCCAACACTTGCAGAGTCTCATGGGACCTAGCTTGCCAAGAGGGGCTTTTGTTTTTTAGCATGACTGCAGCAAAAATGTATAAGGACAATCTGTAGAATAAATATATAACCACTCAGTGATGTCTAAACTCATTGTGGGGCTCATTTCTGTGACCTGGACTGGAGATTTATACAGTGAACTAGTAAATGTAACTGTATGTTTTAACATAGAATTGTTTTTTTTTTTTTAAAGAAATTGAATTGAAGCAAACAAGATAGGGATCAGTGGGAGTATGTTAGAAGACCTGGATCTGCAAACCTCTTTGGTTTTTTTTAATAAGAGAATCCTTTTAAAAATCATTTTCTGACTGTAACTGCAGCCTGCTCATATAGGTGGGGAGTTATACTATATCTTGTGGGAACTGGTCTAACAGTGGTAACGGGAGCTACTACTTGTAAAAATAATTCAACCTCATGAATGAGACAAACTAGTCGGGGACTCCAGTTCTGGTTTAACAGGACAGACTCTGTTGAAACTGACATTAAGGATCAAAATAAAAAAAAATGTTTTTTTTTTGTTTTTTTTTATGACTGTAGTGGTGATAGGTTTGTTGGCAGGGGACTGTAAAGATTTCAGGCCATGCTCACTCATTCAGCGCTGGTTGGTACTACTGTGTGAATTATTTATTGGTGTATATATTTTCATTTTAACAGTACTTTCCCTTTTTTTTTTTTTTTAAAGTTAAACCAGGAACAATGGTGGTAGAGCATAGAATGTTCTACTAATCATTGGATAAAGCCCACCTCTCCAGATGGGTGCTGAACTTTGTATTTTTATGGCTCACTACACAAACCCAAGGAGTGGTCACATGTAGGTCTGGTTGACACCATTTTGCATATGAAAATCATTTACACAGAAACTTTGACTCTTCATTATTATCACCATCATCTGCAAAATATAATTTTCTAGAGTTTTTTTTTTTTCTTTTAAAACACTGTGTAATATTAAACAGTACCTATTTGTTTCTTGCAATGTAACCAGTATATACAAATGCCTGTAATAACAAAGAATTGAGAAGCGTTTCTCCTTGTAATGTGTGTTGCTGTTTTCCTATAAGCTGATGAAACTGCCTCCGATGTGGCCTGTGAAGCAGAAGCCGATGAGCCCAGCAATCCGTCACCAACCGCATGTTCTGTACGGGATGGTGCGACTCCAGACCCACCATGTAACAGGTACCTACTCAAATTTAAATTGGTTTGGGACTGAATGAAAGGTCTATGAAGCCTGGTGTTAGTGTATGTATTCCAACCCAAACTATAGTACAGGTTTTAGGGCAATGCAAACATTAGAGTTCTTCTTGCCCATGCTGGGTAAATCCCAGTTAACAAAACCATCCGCCGTTACTGCAGAACTTTCCTGATGATAAACTATATCTTATTGTATTTTCTTCTCCAGTGGTTCCCATCCGAGGCGCTGTGCTCTCTGTAACTGCGATGAATGGAGTCCACAGGGACAGCGTGAACTCCTTCGGTTTGATTCTTCGCCAGGTCACCCACAACTGGATCCTGCCCGCTGTCAGATGCAAGAGATTGGCTCTCAGTACTTAGATCCTACTATTGTTGGCTTTGCAGAGTCTGTGTCACCAGAGGAGCTCTTTGATCCCTCAGGTTAGGAAGAAATGAATTCTCTTTACAGGTGTTAAAATGACAAATAGTTCTGTACTGTCATTTAAAGTTAGCAACTTGCAGCGATAGAGCTAGTGACGTGCAGTTTTATTTCAAACGTTCCCTTCATAACATTTCTTCACATGGAACAGCTCTTTTTATAGCACCAAAGTCACTACTGCTCACATTCATTGGACCATTGACTGGGGCTAGTGGGGTCTTTTTTTGCAAAGAAATAATATATTAAGAGGTAAAATTTCCACCTACAGAGTATGATCAGGGTGACCTTTTATATAAGACAGAATGTTTCCTACTCATCGGGGCTCATCAGTGCAGGATATGAATTTTACTCATTTGGCATGTGAAGTGCTATACAGACAGTCTCACTGAAACATTGCAAAGGGAATGGGTATGATATACCGCCGGCCGCATGGCAGCCCGACAGGAGCAGAGTGCGACGCAGCGGAAGCCCGACAGCGCTGGAAATCCCGATCGTGGATAGGTAAGTATCCACTAACCTAACCCTCCTTAGGGGTGCCTAACCCTAACTTCCCCCCCAAGTGCCTAACCCTAATCCCCCCCTTCCCCGCTGCCTAAACCTAAGTCCCCCGGGGGGCTGCCTAACCCTAAGTCCCCCCCGGTGGTGCCTAGCCCTAACCCTCCCGGGGGGGGGGTGCCTAACCCCAAGTCCCCCCCGGGAGCCCTAAACCTAACCCTCCCCCCCGCGACTGTCTGTTCACGGCGCCCGGCATCACTACGATCGTGATGCCGGGCGCCGGTCTCCCCGCGTCGGGGAAATGCGGGCGTCTACATCTAGAAGCCCGGCATTTCACCCTTGCCGGGATAAAACAGTCGGGAAGCCGGCTGCCGGTATATAGGCAGTCGGCTTCCCGATTGCTTCCCTTGCAAAGGGTTAGCGATCATTCTACTCTACTCTAAAACTTTTCAGAAGTTGGCTCTTTCCACCAATGCTGCTGAACTAACTTACTGTATATTTTTTTTTAATGTCCGTATATTAAATTGCACTACAATAAATATATGACACAATCTTAGACGACTGATGTGGTTCGTTCTTATGCTATTATCGCTCCTTCTATATGTAGGACACTGTTGGGTTCATTACTGGTGTGCGTCATGGTCACATGGAGTCCAGAATGTGGAAGGAACTGGACTGGTTAACGTGGATATAGCTGTATTCTCAGGGATATCACAGGTCTGTATACAGCTGACCTATGTGATTTGCATAAGCTTACTTTATTTTTTTTTTAAACAGACGTTAACATGCTGACCGTCTTTTACAGAAATGTGAACACTGTAATCGCATGGGTGCTACCATTCAGTGCTACTCGACAGGGTGTTTGCACCGATATCATTTTCCATGCGCTGCTGCGAGTGGATCCTTCCAATCAATGAAGACCTTAAAATTGCTGTGCACGGAACATGTGGCTGAGGCGGTGACGATGGGTTAGTCTGGAAACTGTGCACCCTCATAGCAGTTGTTCTATTTCCTTGTAGTCCTGATAAAATGTCATTTACCAGTGAAATGTGTATTTGATGTTCCTCTTCTTGTATTAGATGACTCCCGCTGTGTGCTATGTGACAAGCCTGGTGACCTCACAGACCTCCTGTTCTGTACCAGTTGTGGACTGCACTATCATGGCTCCTGTCTGGAGATTAGCATCTCACCGCTAAAACGCTCTGGCTGGCAGTGTCCTGAGTGTAAAGTGTGCCAAACATGCAGGTAATGCAAAGGCCCGCAGGTTTTGAGCTCATTGATGTAAAGCCATATCATGCAACGCATACGCAACAAAATGTACAGCATAGCAGTTGGGGTTCTTTGGAATATAAGTGGATTTTTAATGCACCACTTAATTTAAAATACAAGTTGTTCTAAATTTAAAAAAAACCAAACAAACAAAAAATGTATTTCCCAAGTGTAAGAATACCAGGTGCTTACTACATGCAAACTTGTCTTGAAAGTGTGTCCCATCCCCTATATTCTTAAGTCTGTTGACTTACGCGGGTTGCTAAGTATTTCCTTTCAGCTGCATTGCCCATGTACAGATGTGTCCTCATGCACCTTTGCTCCATTTCCCGCGAGACGCTTGGTACGACTTACACACTCTGCCACAGGTAGTGATTCCTACTTTTTCCAGAATTGTGTTTCTTGGTCACATCATAGCCGCATACAAAGTTGCTTACAGATTCCCATAGTAGATTAGTTTTTTTTTTTTGTTGAAAAGGAATTTGTATAAAGTGACAAATTAAGCATAAGAATACATGGCATGTGGAATTCTTTTGCCTTTTTCCCCAGTTTTGCAACACAGGAGTAGAGTGTAACCTTGCATTCTACTTTTGTGGCATTAGTGATGTGTGACTCCTGGCGCAGCTATGTTGCAATATCTGTGACTTGCCAAAAGGAACTATTTAATGTGATTTGGAGAAAGTTGTATAGTGTTCATTCTAGCACCTTGCACCTGTTACAACTTGTGCAGTTCCTCTTTCCTACCTGGAGTGTCACTCTCTGCTGTGGTGCTTCTAGCGCACACTGCTAATGCAACAAACTGCTGAGATATAGACTAGTGTGTGCTAGAGGCAACAGAGCAGAGAGTGACACCCCAGGCAGGGAAGAGGAACTGCACCGGTTGTGATAGGTGCAGGGCGCTAGAATGGACACATCTGTAAGTACACTGCCACATTATGGGGGCGATTCAATTGTTTTTTTTTTATTTATTTTTTTAGACCTGATCTCCCATCTAAAGTGGCGGGAGATCGGTGCGATATTCATAGGTTTTGGGCGCTCATGACTTTACATGCGTGTCTCTCCCAAAAGCACCGGGGTTAGCTGGGTAAAGTGGCGCCAAAACCACAGACTTTTCAAACATTTCTGCTCACCACCTCAGGAGGCTGAGAGCAGAACTATTGGCACAGATGGCTCTTGCATCCGAACAGAGCAGCAATTAAATTGCTCCATTGGGCGCCCATTTCGCTGACAAAAACAATTGCATTCCCCCAATAAATGCTGTAGAGGTATGGAACTTTGCATATACGGTTTGTAATTCTTAGCTATTTTACATAGGGTTTGTACACTTCTGTAAACAGTCTTTAATATTTCCTAAACTCACTGTATTCCTCTTTCCCTAAAACTGATCTGGTATTTATTTTGGGCCACATATCACTCTGCTAAAGGACTGTAGTTTTTTTTTTTTTTTTAAAGTGTTGAATGGATGTTTATATCTCAGTACTTAGATGGGTGGTGTTTATTGCTGATTGAGCATGTGCTCCAAGCTGACCAATCAAGTATTGGTATTTTACAAATCTGCTGTACCATCCAGTCTCTAAAGGACGGTACACCTTAGACCACAGGTTCTCAAACTCTGTTCTCAGGACCCCAAACAGTGCATGTTTTCCAGGTCTCTTCACAGAATCACAAGTGAAATAATTAGCTCCACCTGTGGATTTTTTTTTTAAATGTGTCAGTGAGTAATGAATACACCTGTGCTCCTGCCAGGAAACCTGGAAAATGTAAACTGTGTGGGGTCCTGAGGACAGAGTTTGAGAACCACTGTACTAGACTAAGTTAACGACGGGACCCGGCAAGTGCATACGCAGGTCCGATGGGCAATTTCACGCTGGTGCGTGCATTGTCAACGACATAGCAGGTACACACTGGCCGATGTGCCCAATATGTTGTCCGATCTGTTGGATCGGACGACATATCGTCTAGTGTGTACCCGGCATTAGTGATGGCTCTGCTAGGTTTTTTTATTTTTTTTAAAATAAATATTGTATGCACATTTGCAAGTGAGCTGGGGTTCAATAAATGGTTTTCTGTAAATATCTATAAAAGATGTAAAGTTTTGCCTTGTGATACACATAGAGCCAGGGTTCCTCTGTGGCTGAAGATTTTCACTTCCAGCAAGCTCTCGTATTGCTGACATGTCTGAATACTACTTTCAAAATAACAACTATGGCCCGTATTCAACTTGAGTTTGATTACGTCATTTTGCCAGGCGGAAAAGTATCGCCGTATTCAATTTGAAAGACTTTCTGCCTAGACGGAAAGTCAGTGTAATGTAATAGGCGGAAAAGTTTTGCCTGTGAATAGCAGGTGGAAAAAAGTGCAGAATTGGGGTTTTGGGGTGCAACGGTGCGGGAACCCCAGTGCAGCCTTCAGACAGTTTAGTCACAAATTTTTTTTTTTATCATTTAACACCCCAAAATATCACTTTCATTTTGGGGGCGAAAAAAAAGTTGGGGGACAAAGTTAAAAACGAGCGAACTAGACTCTGGGGGGTCCCCAAGTATGCCCCAGGTGTTTTTTTCATTGCAGGGGCTTGCGGCAGGTGGATTTTTCATGATTTTTTTAACTTGACTTTAGCAACTTTAAAATATGCTGGTCCCCATTTTGAAGTACCCCAAATTTGCTGGGATAAGTTATTTTCTGCAAAAAAAACTCCAGAATACTATCCTGCACCACTTATACAAAAACACTATTTAGCAGCTATTGAGGCAGTTTAAAAACAACAAATACCTTCAGCAAGCCAAATCGGGGGTATCATAGCTAACCCCCATGTCAGAGCATCTTTTGGGGGGTGTCAGGCTGATTTCCCCAAATCTGACAGGACTTTCCGCTTGTTTAAGTTTCGCCGGGTTCCGTTTTCGCGTACTTTCAAATTGAATACGGGGATATGCGGGCACGCGCGCGATACTTTTCCGCCTACAAAACACTGATGTAGGCGAAAAGTCCGGGAGGCGGAAAAGTATCGCGGGTCCGCTCAAATTGAATACGGGCCTATATTAGGTTTGGTGATTAACTTGCAATGTTGCGGCTTGCCCATATTTTTACATGATTATAATCACTGGCCAGCTATCTTAGCATTCTCTACTTGGAATCTCACTTCTTTATTCTTTAATGTTTTATTTGCATGGAAAGACACTATGTTAATGGCATATAGGCTATATCTTGGCACTGTAGAACATTCAGTGCTTTAGTCTTGGCTGTCATGATATAAACGAAGATTGTTACTTGTCTGCTATGGATATCTCAGTTATACAAATCATTTAATGAACAGAAAACCTGGCGAGGATTCGATGATGCTAGTGTGCGATGCATGTGACAAAGGATATCACACCTTCTGTCTGAAGCCAGCCATTGAGGATCTGCCCACAGGCTCATGGAAATGCAAGGTATTTGCTTTCTATTTTTTTCTGCTACATGGCTGTGATCCTTGTACTACTTACTGTAATGAACCGTTGGCTGTGAAAGATGGACTTGTGAAGGCAGTATTATGTAGTAATGTGTTGCAGACATATCTATTTTCAAACTCAACTGATTAACGTCATTGACTGAATGTTGTCTTGCATCAAACCGGGTATAACCATTTCTGTGGTGGGAATGTTTTTGGTGCTGTCATACGCTAATTTCCTAGCAGGAATAGTTGTTATAAGTGGGAGACTTGCTGATTGTGTGTAAAATCTGTTTTGTGCGCAGCATTGCCGTGTTTGTCGGATTTGTGGCTCTCGCACAGCACAACTGGAGCCAGGGAGCCCATGGTATGAGAACTACTCCGTGTGCAAGAAATGCCAAGAGCAAAAGAGTCGAGCAGAGACGTGTGTTCAGTGTAATCAGCCTGACTCCTTGGAGAACATGCATCAATGCCCTGTCTGCTCAAAGTAAGCTTCTCTAAATGCATTTCCTAGTACAGTCTTTTTGCTTGTTGACTATAGGTTGAAGATTTTCCAAGCAGTGTAAGCATGGGTAGATCCTGTATGCTAAGCAGCTTTCTATATTGCATGCATACTCTCAGGAATTCCATGTCGCAAAGTTTCATGTCTCTACACAGTTCAGTTTTTCATGTCATTGAATCTATTTTTTGTTTGTGTCATGATCCACTCAATGTACAGCGCTCAATAATTAGAGTAATGCTTTATAACTAAAAGATAATGTCACTTTTGTAAACCTTTAAGTAGACCTGATTTTGAAGTTGGTGTTTTTGCTTATGTATAGCAGAATGTTATCTATTAATTGACTGCTCGGTCTTGGGTTTTATTAATTACTTTTAAAAATATTTTTCTGTTTATTTTTTTATGTCAGGTTCCAACACTCACATTGTGCACAAGTTTCTGACCCTCCATTACCAAGTACGGGCTGTCCTTCATGTAGCAAGCTGCAATCTGTCACAAACAAGATAGATGAACGTGACAAGAGCAATTCAATCCTAAACACAGCCCTGTCAGAATGTGAAGCCAAACCACTAGGTTGGTAGCAAAAAGTAACCTGTGAATAAGTTGGATCAGTAATATGTATAAGCAATAGTGTGTGTGTGTGTGTGTGTGTGTCTCTTTTGCCATTATTGTCTTGTTGAAATTTTAATGTTTGTTTGTGTGGAGTCACTGTAAGAATTTGCAGGTAGCAGCGCTGATCTGATTGGCAGAAACCAGTCACGGAAACCTCACCCTTATTTTATATATAGATGTTATTACACTTTGTATGTATTCACAAATGTTTGATTTAGTTTTTTTTTTTCTCCAAAGAAATGAGAAACTATATTTGCTAATATTTGTTTCACTTATCTTCTCTGCGGCATAATTAGACACCAGGTACTCTGCCAAACAATGCAGAGAATGAGAAGCAACACGTTGTTACGCCAAATATTTATTTTTCTAATGCAGGGCTCGACAAATTTTTGTAAAATCTAGGAGCCATGTGAAAAGTTTAGGAGCCAGACCATTACCAAAATATATGAAAGCTTGTATAGACCGCCACACATGCCCTTTCAGTGCCCCTCGACCTCACCACATGCTATCAAATCACCAGACATGCCTCTTTAATGGACATCAGATTCTGCAACATGCCCATACCAGCCCCTGTAATAGTGCCCCAAAAGTAATGCTTCCTCTATTAGTGCCCCCAGTAGTAATGCCCCTGTTAAATTTCCCCCAGTAGTAATGCCCCCTGTAATAGTGCCCTCAGTAGTAGTGCCCCTGTAATAGTGCCCCCAAAAGTAATGCTTCCTGTATTAGTGCCCCCAAAAGTAATGCTTCCTGTATTAGTGCCCCCAAGAGTAATGCTTACTGTAGTAGTGCTCCTGTAAAATTTCCCCTAGTAGTAATGCCCCCTGTAAAAGTGCCCCCAGTAGTAAGGCCCTGTAATAGAGCCCCCAGTAGTAGTGCCCCTGTAAAATTGCCCCTTGTAAAAGTGCCCCCAGTAGTAAGCCCCTTGTAGTAAGTGCCCCCAGTAGTAAGACCCCTGTAAAAGTGTCCCCCAGTAGTGAGCCCCCTGTAAAGGTGCCCTTTGTAATAGTGCTGCGCGAACACACACAAAACAAAACAAACAAAAACAGAATACTTACCTTAAGCACCGATCCTGTGTCCACTGCCGTCCACCGCTCCTCGTAACTATGGGAGAAATGTCATAGTGCCCGTGGGGGGAGCCGGACGCCGGAGCTCAGGAGTGAGCTCCAGCTGCTGCTGCGAGGGGTCAGGCGCCCGCTGGTAAAATCACAGCCGGCAAATGGAGCTTCCTTGCGACGGCAGAGGAACGAGTGTGGCGGCGGGGAGGGGTGACCCTTGAAAAACTTTGTCGCCAGAACTAAAATCTTAGTCACCCTGGCGACCGGGATTTGTCGAGCACTGTTCTAATGTATTATTCATGTAAGAGGGAAATAGTGCATAGGAAACATTAAGACCTGAGTGTGTTAAGGAGCACTGTTGCTTCTAGCCAGGAGACAGGTGATTTCTTCTGTATCAGTGACGAGAATTCAGCCCATCAATTAATTGGGGAACAATGATTTCTCTATGGCCTCTCAGAACCTTTATTTTGACCTATATTTGAGATTCTGGTACCTAGTAAATGTATAATCTATATTGCTATGAATACTGGTTCAGTAAAAAAAAGTATACTCAAGTATACCCTCCACTGCTTTGTATGTAACCGGTTCACTGTAAGTGGTGGCAGTGCGGTTTCCAAAGCACTTAAACTGTTTCTTACAGAAAGTTTATACTTCGAGGCAACAATTTCCAATAAAGTTTCCAAAAATCAGATTATGTGGGGAATTCAATTAGCCACGATAATGTGATACATTTTTGCACGATAAATGTTTGCACCGTTTGCGTGCAAATTTCGCTTGTCTCCTCTATTCGCGCACCTGTATTTCGTGCAATTCAATTCCAAAAGTCACGATGTGGCATTCACCCGAAAATTCTTCCTGGTTTAAGTATAGGTGAAAATTGGGAAATCTGCCTGTACCCCAAAAAAAGCAGTGATATAGGTTAACAATATAGAAGTGTATTATTGGCCCTAATAAAAGTATTTGGGGTTATTAAATTGTGTCAAATGGCTGTACTATGCATGTTTCTAAATCAGTCGAATTGTTAGAAAGCTAAATAAATGTTGGGGGTGCATAAAAATGGCTATAAGTATATATGTCATTTAAAGACCATTTAAAAAACAAAATAAAACAAAAAACCTTAGTCCCCAACACCCACCTGCAGTTTTAAAAACGCCTGTCCCGTTCATTTAGCACCCTCATATACCTATCCTAGTGGTTCTGAACCAAGGGCCACTGTTGCGATCGCAGCTGCGATTACACATTCAGTTCTTCTGCGAAAATATACTGATGTTTGCAAATGCACACACGGGATAGATATGGCCGCTATCGCTTTCGCAAATCCGTAAGACCTTGCAATCCTCCGTATACATCGGTAACTTCGGACTCTCATGTAGAATTACAGCAGGTTTGAACTGACTCAGAAATTGCAACTCTCGTCGCACAGTGAGTACTCAAGCTGCGAATGGCGTTGCAGTGGCTAATTTATGCACCCCCAGGAAACTGCGTTCAAACGGACAGACACGCCTGCGTTTTTCCGACAACTTTCCCATCACCTCCCCCACACTCACTCTGCAATGGCTTTGCATCTGCGTATATGATTGCAGTGCATTGCACTGCATGCGCAGTACGCACCATCGGCCAATCTGCGTGCGCTGTTGCAATTGCGATCCATAATGAATCAGGCCCCAAGTCCCTTCATTTTTACCTTGACACAGGGATTTTGTCCAATTTTGCACCTGCTCAGGTGTTGAAAGCTAATTTGCGCAAAATGCATGTCAAAATGTTCATCCACGAAAACCGCGGCTAATAGGTTTGCACAATAATTATAAATTTGCACGATAAGCTGCTTTTTCACGAGAAACAGCTTGTCGCTGCTACTTGAATCCCCCCCCCATATATTTAAATATGACATATTGATGGTAGCGCAATTCTGCCTTTGGTTTCACAAGATGGGTAGCATGCCTTTGGTGTCCTTGCTGCTCTGAGTATTTAGTGTCCTAAGGAGGCATTATGTATTAATATCTATGTATAATTTTGTAATTCTTTGTTCAGAATATGTGTCATGGTTTTCAGGTAATAATGTGTTTTTCTTGTTTAAATATAGACCCTTTAACAGCAGAAGAAGATGAGCCTTGTGCTTCAGACAATGAAGCTGCTGAGGCTCCTGAGATGCTTCCCAATGCTGCCTTATTGCCAATTGAGACCGGAATTCCACCCCCACTGAAGGCAGAACCATCCCCTCAGGAGAGGATAATTGACTCTTGCCCATCACTTGAGGAGGCCCCTGTGCTAGTCACAGTTGAAGATGAAGATATGGAAGTTGAAGAAGAAGGCACTGAGGGCCTTGAGGAGGAAAAACCTAATGCATCTCTACTCCCCCAAAGTCCACGGCTTCAGACTTCACCATTAATACCATCATTTCCCGATAGGACTCAGGCAAACAACTCTATAATTGAGGACATGCAGCCTATGGACTCAATGAGCATAGATGTTGGGACTTGTCAGAGTCCTACAAGGACAAAAGAGAGACCCTCACATAGTTTTTGTCAACACCCAGCTCTTTTAGACTCTGAAATGAATGTGGACTCTGATGAGATTCCCTTTAAGTCTACAATAGAATTATTAAATACAGAAAACACATTAGGTCAAGATGTTGCTGGGGATTACTCTGACAAAGTTCAAATTCCTATTCGATGCACTATCATCAAGTCGGACATTGTAAATGAAATCTCCAATCTGAGCCAGGGAGATACCACCAGTAGCTTTCATGGCTCTGATGGTTTAGGTTCACCTGACCCAGAGGGCGGGTCCCTCTCCATGGAGATGTGCTTGCACAAGGAGGACGGGTCCCTGCGACTGTGCACAGATTCCATGCCAGAGACTGATGACTCCCTTCTATATGATCCTTCTATTGGAAAATTGGATGGGGAGAAGTCACGTCGCAAAAATTCTCCAGGGCGATCAAGAGTGAAACATGTAAGCAAAGCCATGATTTGAGGTGGTTTCCTCAGTTCTTATGTTTTGTTCGTATCAGGAATGTATGTTTTCCTAAATACAAAAACTCCTTAAAATTAGATACAGTGCGCGTTTCCCTGCATCAAGGAATAATACAAATATACAGATATTAATGTAATGGTTTCTGAATATGGTGACAAGCTGTTTGAAATTGTATGAGCGAAGGACGATTGTTTATATGCACATGCATGAAGTTGCTTTTATGCTTCTCATTGATGGCGGCTGGTGTCATGAGGTGCATAGCTGGCACACCTGGAGGTTGCACACAATGGCCGCGATTCAACTCAGCGAGCTGTTAAGATAGAGAATGCCGGTTCTCGCGACTTAACCTGCGTGTTTAGCTGCAAGAATGAGCATTCTCCGACTAAAGTGTTGGCCGTGAGGCTGTTACCGCCACGATAAGCCGGCAAACAGCAACGCTTCCTGTACTTTTGCAGGATGTCTCCTCGCACCCTCGGGGGGTGTGAGAAGAAATCCTTTAGTTAGACCAAACATCGCATTGAATTGAATAGCTCCGGGAGCTCCCTTCCCCGGGGCTTATTCATCATCACTTTAAATTTAATTGCGGCCAATGGAATTAATGACTGTAGCTCCTCTTCACATATGTTACTGAGCATATTATCCTTAGAACATAACACATGGAGTCAATGGTTGTGTGTTTTTACAACATTTTGGTGGCCCACCATGGGTATGTTACTAAGTTTGCCACAATGGAGTTAATAAATATAGCTCCTCCTCTGGGGTACATGCCCCCTGTTACCACACTGAAAATCTAATCAAAGTTGGAGCAGTAGGTGAGCTCTTGATGACTTTTTCATGGGCTCGGTTGGGTGTTGGTGACACATGATTGTCTGGTAGTAACGGTCTATAGCTACATTTAATGGCATCGCATATGCCAACTCATGGCCTAGAGAGGCGATTAACAGTAGGCTTTTATGACTGAGCACCTGTTTAGGGGTTTGTTGTCATGTTGATGACATCTTGAAGTAATTTCTCTTTGGGTCTGGAAACCTACGCTTGCTAACTGCCCCTACTGGTGTTATCTGGCCTTCACGGACTGGGTCAACTGGGCACCATTTGATGGAGAGCAGTCTTTGCTGCCACTATACTCCTTCACTGACACAATGAACCGCTTACTTTTGTGTGGTGTATCAATGCTGCAACATCTCTTTGCCAGTGACACTGGCTTATGACTTGTGCCTCCTGATTGCTACCCTGCAGTCCTGATACAGAGTAAGCAGTCAGCATTGTCTCAGGGTTAAACACTGGATTACTAGTGGATGGATAAAGGGTTACCTCATATCTGTTTGTTGTAGTTTTTCAGCATATACTAGTTGTTATGCAGAAATCTAGCAGGGACTTTAGGAAGTGTAAGGTTTATTGCACAATAGTAGCTCTTGAGAGAGCAGTTATACATAACTAAGTGGTAGTGACTATACGCCCAGATTGAATACACACAGAATACCCTTTATATGGGGCAATGCTGTTTCTTTTCCTAAAATTTTTACACACATTGTATACACATGGTGAGAGGAGCTCGGGGGGACACAAGATGTCACTAGTGTGTGAAAGGAAAAAACCCCAAACCTTGCACAATGTGGCAAAGGTAATCTGTCTAACTCAGCAAAGTCCCCAGTTTCTGTTATTTTACCTCAGAGTAATTGTGACCTATGATGACCGTTTAGACACTGTCTACCCAGGGTTTTTAATTTCTGGATTGTAATCTCTGGAGTTGTCAAACAAATACACTAGGAAACATACTTTTTAAAAAAAAATTACCCCATTTAATTTTTTGGGAGCCACCAGTAGTAAGCTTTGATCCCTCAAATTCCTTTAATATAATACAGTCCCTTTAAATGTAATTTGAATCCTGGAAATGTAATTTTCTTTGGAAGTTCCAGCAGATCTCATGTAATCAAGTGTCGTCACTATTAATTATCTACCCTTGCACATTAATTGCATGTCCTTTCTCCTCCAGAATGTAATTGAATTAAATTTTACCCACCCATTGGTTTCCAGAGATCTTGATACAAAACCATCCAAATAATGCATCATGTTACGGCAACCATCCTGTGGAGGGAAAATTATCAAGTATTTAGCATTTGACAAGCTCCAGTAGAGTCCTAGCCTTCAGCCCCAGTCTCTTCCTGCTGCATGGAAGCTATGGGTTACGTGATTAGGGGCTTTCCATGATTTACCTCCCACCTTTGATTGTTCAGCCGCCTGTCATGCTATTTCTACGGTATGCAAGTTGAATAGAAGAAACATCGGATAGTCAAGTCTGAGTATTTGTCAGTCACTTTCTGTTCAGCTTGTCTGGTGCCCAGCAACCACTTGGCATCCAAAACAGCCCCTTAATGTTCTTTTGCGAATGCAAACACTTACATCCCCTCTTTGTGTTCTATTTGCCCTGATATTAAACTTTAACAATGTTCCAATCCATACCTAGTGTGGTATTTTTGGATGTTATATTTACAGTTGTGTCCTCATGCATATAGCCTCAATACGCCACGTGGCGTGAGCCGCCAGGTCCCATGTGACCCTGCTTGCGCCAAACGTCTATTTCACCCGAAAATGCGCCGTAGTCTTGTTGCGATTAAGAATCACGACGAGACTGCACTGATTAATTTGATATGCAACACTTGTATGTTTGTTATGACAGAGTCTGTAAATGAAGCACAACGGAACTGCATTGCAACACCTCGAACACGCATCCAGACTCAGTCGCACTCAGATATAAAAGTGTTGCATTGCATATATCGGTGCAGTCTGTTATTGTGCCCTAGTCGCATAACCCCACCCCCTCAATGCCTAAACCTAACCCACCCTCCCTGCAGCCTAAACCCTATAATTCCCCCCCCCCCCCGGCCCCCCTGCATCCTAACCGCAAACCTCCCCCTAGTGCCTAACCCTCCCCGTAACCCCTGTACTTACTTTCCGGATTCCTGTTGTCAGGATGCCGGCACAGGTATTCCGTAAGTGTCGGTGTTGCGGTGTCGGCATTGTGAACCCTGGAATGCCAGCGGTCAGCATTCTGCATCCTGTTTGGCTTGACTGCTGCAATGTATAAGGACACATCTGTAAGTATGCTGGAAACGTCAACAAATAATCCATTAAAAATTATTTATAATATATTACTGGTACAGATCTGCCAGCAAATGTACACATTCGAATGTAGACCTTATAAATTAAGGTGTGTGTGTGAGGGGGGGAGCCGGGCTCCTAATAACATCATGGAAGGGGCCCACATTGGGCCTCAGTAGTTTTTAAAAGTAATTGGTGAATGGGAAATGCCTGTGATGTGCTCTACTTAGAGTATAGCTATATGAGCAGCCTGGAATTGCTTTTCAAGGGACAAGTCTTTGTGCTTGTAAGTTGTTTGGTTCAGAAACGCTGGCTGGATGTTATCCCCAGACTGCAGCAAGCTCCAGCAAATCATTGTTAGTACACAATACGTGCAGGTGAAGGGCTGGTACTGGCCATAACTGCCCTCCTTTATATTTTCATTTTCTAAATTGGTCTTAAGATTTGCTATAAAAGGTTTTGCTGAACTATAGTCCTTGTAGTTATCTCTTTCCAGAGTTTTGGGCTTGGTCCCAGGCCATACCATAACCAGACATCTTATTGGTAATTTGTTCTTTGTTTGTGGTTTATTTTCTGCTTTGTGTTTCAATGAACGTTTTGTCCTCCGTTCCTGTCTTCAGGATGTACTTATTATAACAGAACATCTTCACATACATGCTGAGCGTGCTTAAATCTGTAACCACCAATCCATGGCATATGGTGGGACTGTGCAGGTACTGTGCAAGGAATAACTTTCAAAGTGTAAGCATACTAATACCCATCCAATGTGGAAGCAAACTGGTCTTACAAATCAGGATCTATAGGGATTGAAAAGGATGGCCATGTCTAGCAGTGCATGATGGTTTCCAGCCTCTTTCGATGTCTGTATAATAAACCCAATATCTTGGGCAAGTGCTGTATGATGGAGTACTTGCTTGTACTATACTCCTGTAGTCCAGCATTGTATACCGTTAGCTACCTGATTTTGTTTATTTTTTTTGTTTAAGTTCTAAACTGGGGCATAGAAGCATTGAAATTACTTAAAGAGGTTTAAAGATGCATTTTGAAGCTTCTATGTATGTGCATTGACAGCCTTTTTAAGCATGTTGCACTTTCAGAGTCTCAATTTATTGTGATATACAGGGCCGAAGTAGCAGCTTTCCTGGACGGAGGCGACCACGTGGAGGCAGTGGCGCTGGTAACAGCCGAGGGAGAGGAAGATCGAGATTAAAATCTACAACCTCTTCCATTGAGACTTTACCCGTAAGAAAATTGACCTTTTTCATAGTAATTATTTAAGCTTTAATAAGAGAGCAGATTATTTAAATAAACAGTTGTTCATTTTTTATATTATCTATAAATTAATGCACTTTTATGTTTGTAAACCAGCATAAGAATCGCTGCTGAGTGTTTATCTGCATGGAAGATATTGTTCTTTTGAGTCCAATTCTATCCTGTTCTCTTCCATTTTTTTTTTTTTTATTATAATTTATTAGTGTTTGTTTATTTTTTTTGTCTAATTTCTCTCCAGACCATGGAAAACCAGCACTGCCAGATTACACTTTGTATCCGAATCCTTTCCTTTAGCTCAGTGGCTCTTAGCCTGTTTTAGAACCATTTAATTGTGCATGCTTTTTTTTTTTCTCATACCCATTTTGTATGATAATTTTGCAATATAAACTTAAATAGGTCCATAGGACCTAAACTTCATGGGAGATTACACCAACCCTCCTAAAGTCCAGTATCCGATATCTGAAAGTCATCCATTCCAATCTCTAATTAACTTCCCAACGCAACTTTCATTTTATTACCCTGCAACACAAGTCCCACTGTAAGTGCAACTGTGCCTCAGTACAGCACTATTAACACACAACATTATACTGCAGCTACTCGTTTCACACAACTTCCTTTACATCAGTACAACATATTTATCACCATGCAACACCAAAGTAAAAAAGGAACACATGGCAGTATGTGTTTTGACCGCACTATACAAACATTACTTGTACCTCCAGCTTGAAAGTGTTATACCCTCAGGGGTACAGTCAATAGGACAGGAATACCCAATGCCAGAGAGTATTTGTGAAGGGATCTACTAGTCATTGGTAAAGATCCTATGCTAACAATGAAATGCTCGCTTGGCGTTCTGTTCCATCTACTATGGGCTAACTAAAAGAATTTAGATAAGTCTGTCTTTTGTATGATGTTTTTTCATTGAATTTATTAGAGATTTAATCTGCTGTCCTGCTCCAACCTCTGCTTTCTGCTGAAAAACACAGTGGGGTATAGGTAATACCCAGGGAGTTGCATTGTTTGAAAGGCAAAACCAACCTGCAGCGTTCAGGCTATTACATTGACCCCAGTTTGTTAGTGCAAATAATTTGACACATCGTAGTGTTCTATGTTGGGGTGGATTTGTTTCCCCTTTCCACATATAATTGTGTTTAAATGCAGCTCTCTGAAATTTGCCTATATAATCTGATTGTGTGGCATTGTATTGCTACTATGTACGGGGAAGATCACGTTTACTATTCATTCTCAGATGGCAGATGTAGAGAGTTCTCCTGGGAAAGAGGATGATGATGAGGAGGATGATACCATGCAAAACACAGTGGTGCTCTTTTCCAACACAGACAAGTTTGTGCTCATGCAGGTGAGACGCTTTGTCAGACAACGCCTGGCAATTCTAGTTACGGACAAGATTGTGGGCACTGTAGCATCATCATGGCGTCTAATCTTTGCAATTCCCGTCATGTAGGATATGTGTGTGGTTTGCGGCAGCTTTGGACGTGGCTCAGAGGGTCATCTTTTGGCATGTTCCCAATGTTCGCAGTGCTATCACCCCTACTGCGTAAACAGCAAGGTACCTAAATTAAGTTTTTGTAGTGGTGAATGAAGAGTCAATTCTGATGCTGACAATGTGAATTGGAAATGGACGTTCCTTAAAGTGAGAGGGTTCTATATGTAAAGCTTTCATTTGTAATAACCTGTTTGTTTAAAATTTTCTAACAATTACTTTCTACATCCAGATAACAAAGGTGATGCTACTAAAAGGCTGGCGGTGTGTGGAGTGCATAGTCTGCGAAGTGTGCGGCAAGGCCACAGACCCCTCTCGCTTGCTGCTCTGTGATGACTGTGACATCAGTTACCACACTTACTGTCTGGATCCTCCTCTGCACACTGTGCCCAAGGGTGGCTGGAAATGCAAATGGTGAGCACTCCGACTAGTGCTGTAGTTGTGAAATCCTAATCCAAATGTAGTTTTATCCTAGCACTTTGGCTTTACAGACTATACTCGCCTACAAATTTAATTCCAAGTCTTCCAGATCTAGGCAATGCATGTTGCCAGTATTCTTTCAGTATTATATATACTTTTGCATTAGATATGCAATTATTACTTTTGTTCCCCACCAGTCAATTAATGGTTAATTTCTTTAGCATGTATACCCATCATCTATACCGATTCCCTGTTGTCTAGAAAGAAAAGTGTTTATTGCTAATGGCAGCTGAGCACTGAGTATGTGAAAACAAAGTTTTCTTCTTGCAGGTGTGTTTGCTGCATGCAGTGTGGTGCTCTCAGCCCAGGCTTCCATGCAGAGTGGCAGAATAACTATACACACTGCGCACCTTGTGCCAGTTTGGTTAGCTGCCCAGTATGCCACCTCAACTATTTGGAGGGTGATCTTCTTATACAGTGTCAAAACTGTGAGAGGTAAGTAATTCACTATTGAGTCATGATCCCTTTTATTATTTCATCCTTCTCAGAGAATAAGACATTAAGCGCATATTGTTTTGCTGTTGTGGGTAGGTGGCTCCATGCAGTGTGTGAGAACCTATTCACAGAAGAGGAGGTAGAACAGGCTGCAGATGAAGGCTTTGACTGTGCTTCCTGTCAGCCTTACATCATAAAACCAGTCGGTATGTAGAGATCTAGTGTGTGTGTAACTTTTATAGCTGTCAACTCTGCATTAACTTAGCTTATTTATGAACTATTAGGCTACTATTTTTGAAACAAATTACATTGTGTATTTAATGGAATTTATTTTTATTCTTTAAATGTCTGTTTTTTAAATCATGGTCTTCTTTTAACCTATGTCCCACTAGTTCCAGTAATCCTTCCACAGAGTCCAGTTAAGATTAAGGAGCCAGGTAAGCATGGTCAAGCTTTACCTTTTCTACTTAGTAATGCTAATGTTTTGTGTTTGTAAAGTTTACTATTTGATATCTGCATCCTCTTACGTGTATTCAAAATAAATATATATATATATATATATATATATATCTATCAATATATATCTTTGCTAATTTGCAGAGCCACAGTACTTCCGATTTGAAGGAGTTTGGCTGACTGAGGCTGGTATGGCCGTACTGCGGAGTCTCACATTATCTCCCATCCAGAAGAAAAAACCTAGGCGGTCCCGGTTGAGCACAAGCGGGGAGATTTTCTTAGACTGTCCGGAACATTGCGCATCTGAAGAAAGGAAGGATGGGGATACAGAGTGCGAGGAGCAGAAAGCAGAATGTGAGCCCTGATTTTAGCAATAGCGAGTGTCTGTGAAATGGCAACATTCATAGTATCAATCTAGCATGATTTGTGAAAGTGTCCTTTTTGTAAAGGTTTTTATTTCCCAAATTTTTTAAGGTGGCAATCATGAACCCATGGTGTGTGACATCAAGACAGAACCTCCTGGCACTCCTGAGCGTGATGCTATAGGGGAAATGGAGATTGGAAAAGGAATGGAAGATGCAGAAGATGCAAAGAAAAAGAAACGGAAACCCTACAGGCCAGGTAGTAACTAAAATACGATGTGTAAGGGAACAATGCATGAGTTCTGTGTATG